>JAUTXW010002618.1:3375000-4784816 GCA_030620095.1 Kuschelorhynchus macadamiae
CATGTACTCCTAAAACCCAAATAATTCCGTCCGACCACTTCAGTTTCGTTATTTATTAAAAACCTAAAATGTTAAAGTTAATTATTAAGGGCGAGGCTTACGTAAAGATCAGAGGGAAATATCTAACATAAGTTATTCGAAAATAAATATTTAAATTCAATATATATAAAGATTTATTGAAATATTTACTGTATTCTCAGTGGCCTATCCTTTAAAAAATCGTTTATTTTTACCAAATCGGTAAGGGGGAAAGAGACAAAATACAGGAACATTAAGATCAAGTTTTGCGTAGAGCACTTCCAACATGTTCGTTTTTTTAGCCAAATTCCTACCTTTTTTTTAAACATTTTTTCTTTGATAAAGAGGTTTATCGGCTAAAATCGTTTTGGAACGAGTTCATTCTATTTAGTTTTGACTGTGGCCGTGAAAATTCAATTAAACGGCTGATCCTGTTCAAAGGTTGTTTTAAAATTTGTCTTGAACAGTGATCGAATAACAGCCAGGTAATTAACAATTTAAATTTATTTTGGCAAGATTTATTTATTTTAATTTTTACAAATTTTACAATTAGGCTACAATGGATTTTTTCTATTTTTTACAGTTCAGCGGTCATTTTACCACCTTGCATTTTACCACTTAGCATTTTATCACTATTACATTTTCATTGAAATGTGGAAGCCTATATTTCACTTTTGTTGTAGTTTTGAACCCAATAGTTTTCACATTAAGAACTTTTGGGTGAAGCCAAAATAAAAAACAAAACCTTTTTGCCACCGCAAGGATTGTGGTTCCGACAGGACCCGTTTAAAAGGTTTTTGAAAACTGAAGTAGTATTCTACTTACCGAAAGTTGGCACAAACAAGATCCACTTTTACCGAAGAGGTTTTGAAATATTTGGCCTCTAGTATGCAGCTTAACAACCAGGCCCAAGTTTGAGTTATGACCTCCTGCTTACCTGCTACCTACTTGGTGAGATGTTTAACTTAAATTTATAAATTCGTCGTACCTTTTGTTTTTAAATTTCATTTTCGAATTCTTATACTTATTTCTATCTATAAATATTAATTTATACCACATTCTTGCATTTCCTTTAAACACTGGTAAATATTCACAAGTATAATCTGAAATAAAGGGAAATAATAATTGTATATTGTGTTTTACTATTTGTCTCAGCATTTTACTAACACACGGGTAAAGTATGGGTATATGAAGGACGTAATGTAGATTCTCTTTTTTTACGTGTGTTGGCGCCCTTCAATTTTATATATATTTTTTGACTTTCCTTCTCCATACACTAAATGAAACGGATTGAAAAGTTTTGAACTCCCCCAAAGCCGAACCACCATACAAGCTAACCTACGGGTCGTAATTGCAAACTCTTAAAATTGCAATTACGTAACAAATCTTTATAACGTGACTTATAACACCGGAGTTTACGTTATAGTACCAAGCACATAACACAGTTTATCCATAGGTACAGTTACTTGATAATACATTTACACATATTATTTAAATTGATATATACATATGTATTTCAATTTTATTAATTAAAGGAAAGTTTCATTATACGTTCTGGATACTTTAGTAAGAAAATAGGCAAACCTCTGTAACAGAACTTTCCTCGTATAAATAAGGCTTTCCTGTTGTCAAGAAATGGTTAATAAATATATTACTGTTTTTGATTCTACAAAGTTATATTACTAGAAAACTAAATATTTTATTTCTATCAGCAATATTAAATTAATTTAGGCTAATGCAAACAAACCAAAACAACATTACAAAAGGGTGAAACATAAATTACTAGATTCAATGTGGCTGTTAACAATCTTTATACTCCATATAAGCAAACCAAATAGTTTATGAAACTCTAGAATTTAAAATATATGTATGTACATACATTAAAACAGTAGTGAGAATTAATTTAATTTCGTTTAAAATTTTAATCACGTTTCTATGATAATTCTGACCGGTGAAAAGCTGAACCTTATTAATAAGCGAAATGGAAATTAAAACCGCTGCTAATTTTAATAGTACAACGAAAACAGCTAATAGTAACATTCTTTACAGTGTGTTTCCATTGAATTTAACGTATAGAGGTACAGTTTTATTTTACGATTGTTTCATTAGTCAGTGGTGTAACCAGGGTCAAAAAAGAGTGCGTTTGCAGTAATTGTATCGAGTATGTAAAATAAGATGTCCTACCCCATCATATCAGAAACTATAACAAATTGATAACATTCTTAAGTGCAAAAGTTTTTTGTTTTACCCTATATTTTAATTATTGGTATCACTGTATAGAGGATATATTTATATCTAAATATGTTAAGAGCCAATTTAAAAACAACCAATAAATACACAATTTAGGTTTTAAGGATTATATGTAATCGAAATTTTGAAATTAAGCAAAAATATATAGCAAGATAAAACTGTGCTGTAATTCTGGAGGCAAACGAATATGTACCAGACCACCTAAAAATGGGATCTAATCACATGGCATCTTTGTGGATAGTGCTATACCTAAGGATGTATTAAATAAGGCATGTATGCAGGCCTTTCACTTATTTAGATTTTAGGCAGAATATTTGCGGACATTATGTTTTTACAATTAGATCTCATAGTGTTTATGCTCAAGTATTTTATTTTAGTTTGGTAGGATAGAGTATAATTAGAAACTAGATATTGAATTTGTTGGGTTTATGAATCGAAGATCAAATGGTGTAAGTAAATATAAAAAGGTAATGCGTTACAAGTGCAGAGTCCAAGATCGGGTCTATATGTTAAGTTTGCAAACACAAGCAAATTATAAAGCATTCAAGGATAACTCAGACTTGTGATGTTAATCCAACCCCCAATTGTACAAAACTTAATTGCTTTTTAGAATATTTAACCGAGCTTTCGCATTTGACAAGCTGCTTACAGAAATCTAGGAATTCGCTGTCAAATTTGACATTCCGTTAAACATTCTCAACTTTAATTGCTTTCTGCAACCGGCCATAGTCCTAAAATAAATCTTATTTTAAATAGAAAACCCATGTGATGTTTGGTTTTAAAGATTTGAATGCCTATAAAAAATATTAGATGCTTCCGAAACAATTATAGTGTTTTGTTGGATCCAGAAAGAAAAGGGAACAAAGTAACTGTCAAATTAGCTAGTAATGGGCCAGTTTAATTGTATTTAAGGTCTAATGTTAAGATTAAGTATATAAAGATATGTAGCGCCATTATCAATTCCATTACACAGTACGACCAATTTCTGACCAACAAAATCTGAACCATATGGCACGTGTCTGTCGTGACACTTTTGGTATTTTGTTATGTATCTTTCTACATATTTGATCTGAGTTCTAGTGATTTCGAGTTGTAACATTCGCATAGATCGTTAAAGACCACAGGCACATTAGAAACTGTGTGATGAAACAAGTAGCTGCCAGAATGTTAGGAAGATTTATAATACGCCAACATGAAAACAGCAATGAACCATCTGGCAATGTCCAAAAAAAATTGAGCAGCTTTTGATTTTGTGCTCCACTCATATTTCCCGAACGCAGTTTTGATTAAAGAATAATTGGTTTTCTCTGAAGAAAACGAAACATTTCGTTACAAGTTTCCTCGAAATTTGTTTACACCTGCATCGTTGGCTCCACATTTGAGACTTTTCTGAACTCCAGTAATTATTAATGAATGATATAACACAATTGTTCCGTAAAGACCCTAGTAATTTGTATACCTTCATCACTGCCTCCATATTTGAGAATTTTCTAAACTCCAGTAATTAATTGATGATGTGATTCATTAATGTGATGGAAAACAATAGTTCAATAACGGCACTGGTACCAGGAAGACATAACACAAACTCACTTAACGATTGCAAATTGACTTAAAAGTATCTGCTCCCAAACATTTGATTTGTTCAACATACCGATCTTCACTACTCTTCTTTTCCTTGTTCCACTTTCCACGCAGTGAGAAATGTCATTCCAGTTAATTTTACCACCTCGTAGGCCTATCCATTCAAGAAGTTTTATTTCATTTAAATTAGAACTTCATTTGTTCAAATAGGACACTCGATTTGTACCGTATTACTCTGCCCATGATTATTCAGTTGTGAAGGACATTCTTTCACTTTTATTGGCGAAAATATCTCATTTAGACGATGTTCTAATTTATTTTTGGGGCTAAAATATTCAAAGGCGGCTATTGTCTCATGTATTTTGGTTGTTGAGATGGGCTTATAAAAAATTGTTTAATAATTGTTGGACAGTTATCAGTTGATTGAAAGTTTTCAGTGGTTCATACATCTGCAATATTCTGTCAGGTACCGGAAGCATAATTAAAAATCTTGTTTTTGAAAATGACTTATTTATTTTATTTTCTCAGTTTATAAACTCACAAAAAAGTGTATTCACTCTGGTACCTCTGACATTATAAATACAAAAGTATTTAAATATTTTTTGTACAGTAACTTCATTGTCTATTGGCAAAACATCAGTAGAATTTTGAATGCAGTTGTTCAAACATACTGGGTAATTTCAGCGAATATATTATTGGTCTCTTTTTTTATCATCTCACCAAAATTAGTATTTGGGTATCTGCTACTAATCAACCAATCATTTTTTTGTAACGTCTCAGAAATATAATTATGTAGTTGTGGTCAGGTGTTTCTCCAGGTAGTTCACGTAAACATAGTAATTTAATTTGTATACCTTTCTTAAAATCGAAATATCTTATTAGTAGGGCTACAACTTTTATCTTATAATTTAACGAGTCAGTAATGATACTAATAAAGTTTGCAACTTTCAGTCTTGACTGCGCTCCTTTTGCAAATATTTTTGCCTCGGTTTTAGTTATAATGTAATACATTGGAGATAAACTTAGATGTACAATCTAACGATCCAAAAGTGTATATGTTTAATAGTGTGGAGACAAATATTCCCTCTAAAGCTTATTTGTGAGGACTCTGCAACTTGTTAGGTTTTCGTTTTTCTCAATGGACGTTGATATTAGTTCGACCGTTACGAAATTTTGCAGTGAACACTAAGGCTGGTCTCCCAAAGATCGGTGATGGCGATTTGCCGTTATGATTTTTGAACCTTGGTCTCGGTGTAGGTACCGATGTCGAGACCGAGGTCGGGACCATACATGATCTCGAGATTCTGAATTGTTTTTTTTTTACAATTCAGTTTCACTTAATAACGGAATTTTTTTACACAATAATAGTAAATAACTGTTCTTGTGTTTATTACGCATGTTGTCTTTTAATAAGTCAAAAGATATGTGCTTATTACACTTAGCTGAAATCTGAAATTTATATAACTATTATCAATTGCCAATATTGGGCAATAATATTATTGTGTGTAAACTATTCAAGAAATCAAATACAAGATGCTAATTTAAGAAAAAAATATTTTTGACAAAATTACAGAAATCAGTCGACCCAGTTGAGAGATACATACTATTGTCGAAGGTGGCCATTCATCTAAAATTCTAAAATATTCGAAAGAATCTGGCACCGGTTGTACCGGAAGTAGATGTCGACTTGTTTTAATGATACGCGATGTTTTATTTCCTTTTAGCTTTTAGGAAAAGTGTCAAAACTTTTTTATGTAGCATGCCCTATACTTATCATGAGTATTCTTGAGTGAATTTCGAGAAATAAACAAATAACTTAAAATCGGCATTTTCGTCTTTAAAAGGACGTAGCTTTCGAACAGTTTAAATTGCGTGAATTTGGCACTTTTTGCCTTTTTTTTTTCGCTCCTATTGTTATCATTTGATATTAACTTCCGGTTTGACCACAAGTAATTAGTAATTGGAAAGTGATGTCAAATGATACGATTATGAAAAGTTAAACTATGCAGGAAAGTGAAAACGGTTAAAACCTTTCGGTTGGACCGCTTATAGTTTTCTGGCTTCACTCGCCGAATTAGTTTTTATAATGTGTATAATTGATAAGTATATATTTATTTTATCGAATAAATATTATGAACTTTATATTCAATGTTTAGACTTAAACAGTGAAACACGACAAATTTTTCACTGGCTTATGTATTTATGTATATACACCGTTATTTATGTATATATGTTAGACTCATATGCCGAATTCGCCTATTCGCCGAAATAAATACTCAATTCGCGATATGTTCAAAGCCAAATGATCCGTTGCCGAAAATATGGTCTATTTCGGAATCTGTTTAAGCTGATTTAAACATTTCGCGAACTGAGCAATCCACAGTTGCTTAAATGCCGAATATAGACTAATTTCGGCCGATAATTATTATTAGATTTACATTTTGCCGACTGAGCAATTTAGAAATGCACGATTTCCGATATATTGCATCATCTTTTATACGTTAGCAAATGAAGGAAGCAAGCGGTGTTTTTATTTGCCCTGTGTGTAACGTTGGTGTAACTTATAGTAAACTAGTGTTTTTATTATAATTTTTGTATTGGCATTTGTGTTTTAAGTGTGAAATTAATAAATGAACATGAGTGAAACAGTGAGATCGTCCGTAAATAAATCTGAATTTTATGACAAAATGAGATTTTATGTTGATAAGCCGAACAATAACTTCACTTCGCCTTTAACAGAGCAAAAATACAAAGAAATTATATGTGAAGTGAAGGAAAGTCTTTTGAGGAAAACTCATAATGAAAAACTGACTTCATTGGATTATCGTAGATTAAACAGATTTGAGATTCTTAGCATTGGAGAAACGGAAAAATTAGTACAGAAGAGAAAAGATGAATCAGACATTATAAAATACTACATAACAGTGACAGAATTATATAATATTCTAGAAAAGGCTCATCAGGACACTGGACACAAACGAACCCTCGGAATGGAAAAGGAGATAAATAAAAGGTATTGTAATATTAGCAGAAGTATTATTGACGAATATCTCAAATTGTGTTTACAATGCCAACTAAAGAAAAAGCTTAAGAAAAAAGGACTGGTTACAAAGCCATTACTTTCCAATCAGTTTAACAAAAGAGGGCAAGTTGATCTCATAGATATGCAATCTGAAAAAGATGGAGAATTCAGATTTATATTAAATTATCAAGATCACCTTACCAAATTTGTGTTTCTCCGACCTTTGAAAACAAAGAGGGCCGAAGAAGTAGCTTACAACTTAATGGACATATTTTGTATAATTGGTGCGCCATGTCTACTACATAGTGACAACGGAAGGGAATTTGTAAATGCTGTAATCACAAATTTAGCAGATATGTTTGAGGCAAAAATTGTTCACGGTAAACCACGCCATTCCGAGAGTCAAGGATCTGTGGAGAGGGCAAATCAAGACGTTCGTGACATCTTAGTTACATGGATGTATGAAAATAATTCAACAAAGTGGTCTGAGGGTTTAAGATTTGTGCAAATGAAAAAAATAGATCCTACCACAAAGGTATTCAAAGAACTCCTTATGAGGCTTTATTTGGAGTTTCCATGATAAATGGTCTTAAAGATTCTGATTTGCCATTACAAGTTGTTGAAAAATTGCAAGGAGAGGAAGATTTAGAAAAATTATTATCAAACGAAAATGTTATGGAAAATACTGCAACCAATCCAAAAGAATCTTTTTACCTAGAAACTGAGATCGAAGAAAATGGAGTAACAATTGCAACTTCCGAAGATGCGATGCAAGTTCCAGCTGACCAAAAGGAACCTGGGGACCCAATAGATAATAATTCTGATGGATTTTCTGAGCATTTCAATTCGGAGCTGCAAGATCAAATAGGGGATTCTAATGATAATTTGGGAAGTACCGAAGAGGTCGACAATGTCGAGTAAGTTTATCCATCAAAGCCTAGCTTACAATATTTTTTTCAACTCCGATTTTAAGCGGTTTTTTCTCTTTTACTATATTTTATTTTGTTTCAGAAAACTTAATGCCCGGACGGCATTAATCGAGAAAAATAGAGCTGCTAGTGCACATGGGCTAAAAAGGCAGGCGGATACAATGTTAAGCTACAGTGCAAAAAAGTTCCCTTCGGTTTCTATTGGACAAAACGTGCTTATAAAAATTCCTGACGAAGACAGAGGACGGGCGGCTCCTAGAAATGTTATGGCTATGGTCATCTCTGAAGAAAACGGATTTTATAAACTAGGTACAGCTAATGGTGTTCTGGAAAAAATGTACGCTAGAAATGAGTTTCAGGTGAGTAATACTTTATTTTTATGTCATTGTTTAAAGTTTTAAATCATATATAACCCAAAATTAACAAACTTTTCTGTCAAAGCAGGGTCCTCACTAAAAAGGGGTAAAGAAATAAATAAATTTACACAAAGTTGTGTTCATTTAAAATAATAATTGTGAATTATTTTTTTTTGTGTTTAGCTTCTATTTTTGAGCACATTTTCATAACTTTTGTGTAACATTGACACAATTTTTAGTCGATATTTATGAAAAAATTACTCAATATTTTTTTCCAAAATTAATCAGTTTTTGAAATAAAGGGTTTTAAAATACGCAATTTACCATATTTTTTAAGGTTTGCCTAGGAAAAATAACTATAAACTAAAAATTTCAAATAAACTCTTGCAATTGTTTGCTTTATTTGTTTTTTGTTTGTTGCAAATAGAATTTTAAGAACAAAAATACAACAGTTTATTTTAAATTTTATTTTATAGTTATTTTTCCTTGGAAACCCTTAAAAATATAGGTAAATGGCGTATTTTAACACCCTGTATTTCAAAAACTGGAGGGTAAAGCTTATTTAATTTTGCAGAATAACTACTACGGTCGACCACTACTATTTCTGTATATAGTTTATTTATTACATGTTCACATGTAAATGCTTTATCTTGTCTGTTCTTGAACAAAAGGACACATCCATTACGAGGGAAAATAATAATTTTCGTTCTTTGCTATTTTTCACCATAGAAGATTTTATTCCAAGAATTTAATTGGATATTTAAAAGTTTTATTATGTCGCAATTTTATTTTGTCATAAAGCATTCGAACTAAAAATGTATCAGTCTATATCTGTTTAACATATTATGCATGCAAATGTAAATTTTTAATTATTTGAATTGGCGGCCATTTTTTCCCCTTTATGGATTCACACAAAATTTCTACCATTGAATCCCTACGCTACACAATACCTTTGCTCAATTCTTTAATTCCACTCGATATTTTTTATTACTATTTTTTTACATTTTGTGAAGCTGCCATTTTGTTCTGTCATAATGGATTTATACAAACATTTTTCTAATTGTTAATGTTCATGCTACACATTATTTAGGCGCTCATTATTAACGTATATCAGATGTGTCGTTTTTTTAATATAATTTTTTTTTCACAATTTGTAAGGCTGCCATTTTGTTCCTCTATGCTGGATTATTACCAAAATGGCAAAATATAACTGTGTCATCCCTATATGACCCTTGATTTTTGATTAAAATTTTAATCAATCTGATGAGTAGTTTTTGAGCTATGCCCCATAGACCGCCATTTTGTTCTGCCATCATGAATTTATATAAAAAATTTACCGGTTAATATTTACACCACACATTACCTTTTCGTAAATTTTAAAGTCCATCCGATGTGTTGTTTTTTAGTAACGATTTTTTTTTACATTTTGTAAGGCTGCCATTTTATTCCCGCAATTTGAATTTTCAAGCAAATCATTAATTTGTTTAAAAATAGAGTCGTAATAAATATAGATACTCAATTTTTATACTCTATTCCATTAATTCACTTATTTTTTAAGGTTACTTAAACCGATTTTTTACTATGTAATTTTCTGGCGTAGGTATTTAACAAAAAATTTCTCTTGCAGTTGTCTCAAAGTGAATTTATAACGGCAGAAAATATTCCCGCAACGTCATTTTCAATGAGACAGATTGCTGCTAAGGAAACTAGGTCCAAGCAGGGGTTTATAAAATGTGATTGCAAAAAACAGTGCCAAAATAGAAAGTGCAAATGTGTTTCAAGCAGTATTAAATGTAACAGCAAATGCCATGATAGTTCTTCTTGTTGTAATAAATAGATAATATTAAAATTTTCATTTCAATTGTAACCTATTTTCAGAAATAAATATTGTTTTCCTTGATAAATAGCATTTTTGTAATCGTATTCGTGGTCTGGACATTACTAAATTACACAATCGGCAAAATATAAAACTAAATATGATCATCTGCCAAAATATATTTACACTTGGCATTTGAACAACTCCAAATGGATCAGTTCGCGAAATGTTTAAATCAACTTAAACATATTCCGAAATAGACCATATTTTCGGCAACGGATCATTTGGCTTTGAACATATCGCGAATTGAGTATTTATTTCGGCGAATAGGCGAATTCGGCATATGAGTCTAACATATACATTATACACACGATATTTGGAATATTTTTGTACGGGAGAGTTTTCGATTTAACATATTGTCTTCAATGAAGTATAATTAACCAAAAAAGTAATTAGGGAGTAGCTTAAGCTAAATCTCCGGGACCTAGGGAGGGGGATGTAGTTTCTGGCAGGCGTATTTTGGTTATTATAAATCTTAATGGTTACGGGAAATGTTAAATAAGTTTCTTCTTAGCACAAAAAAATTAAAATGTTTTAATATATTGCTTTGAACTTTTGTATATGTATAAATATAAAAAAAATTAAATAGCTACATCCTCAACTTGGTGGGAGGGAGACAAATTTTATATCTTGTAAAGTGATTTCACTGGGTAATTATAGATTACTCTTGATAATATTAAATGATTTTATTCTGGACACAAAACGCTAGATGTATCAGCAACTAAAGTGTTTGGCGGGGAGGCGGTAAAATCGAATGTGGAATATTGGTTTTGGGTTTTTAGGGATACAAAGTTCAATTCTAGCAATCATTTTGATTTGTTGATTCTCTCTCAATTTTTTTCCTAATTTTATTGAAATCGATTTATGTGTTTTTACAATACATTTCTTAATTCTTTACCGTAGATTATTTAAAAAAACAGAATATTATTATTATTATTAAATTGAGAACTAACCACAATGTATCTAAATGTTTTAAATGTGATAATATTGTAGGAATCATTAATATTGATGACTCCTGCAATTTGTCTTGCATGGTCTCAACACGTTCAACATATATTTTCAGAAAAATCCATAACAATCATTGAACTATTAACTCCTTAAAAATATTGAAAAACTACATACGCCCTCGCATATTCAAGGGAGCAGAAATGTGGAAAAAACTTATGAACAGTTTTGCGTTCACAAATATCACGATACTACCCTATCTAATAGCTCAT
Organism: Kuschelorhynchus macadamiae; assembly: GCA_030620095.1. NCBI lineage: Eukaryota > Metazoa > Arthropoda > Insecta > Coleoptera > Curculionidae > Kuschelorhynchus > Kuschelorhynchus macadamiae. The sequence goes on from JAUTXW010002618.1 coordinate 3,386,250, forward strand.
GTTTATGTTATATTAATATGTTATGTTGACTGTTACCCGAGAAAAAAAATTATGCATCGAATGGACCACTTTATAATGTCTCCTGCACTACCATACCCTCACCGAAAATAACATATTTCGTAACTATGTGGCCAAATGTTAAAATTCAAATTCTAATCTGCCTTCTTACCGATATCTTGAAAAATACCAATATCTGGACAAAACTGTCGATATTTATCGGTAACGATCGGTATATCGATAACTATCGTTATATCGATAACTATCGATATATTGATACCTATCAATAATTATCTACATATCGATATATAAACTATATCGATAGGTGATGTGCTATCGCCTATCGATAGGTAAAATCTAATATCGCCCATCCCTAATGAGGACTAGGCTTGGCGCTGCACAGAATACAGAATAGCTATAAGAGCTAAATGACAAAAGAATGACCACTTTCGCATTTTAATGTAACATAAAATTCAAAAGTAAAAACCTTGATCGATTTCAATAATTCTGCATTATAAATGAATATTTATTAGTGTGTATTGTCTTTTGTCCCACGGGTATTCTAAAAATATTTCGAATTTAAATAGGAAAACTCGTCGTACTCGTTTGAATTTAAAATGTAATATTTGGATGCATTTTACGAACAATAGGGAAATGGCCATTTATGAGTTTAATATGAAATTGTTATACCTGTATAAAAATGATTATAGTAGAATAATTAAGCGTGACTAATCAGTTGATATTTGCGTATATGCATTATCCTTGAACTTTACAGAGTAAGAATAAAAGCTGATGTTTGAACTATCATTTAGTGGCAGCACATAAAAAAATGTGTATCAACAATAGAAATTGTTTCGCATTTCAAGTATTTATTATAGTAATTTTTTAACCACTGTTGTATTATCTCCTGGTCTAGTAATGTATGAAACATTACTTAAACCTAAAAAAAATTATCTTCACATCTGTCATCTACAGTTCCAGATTTTACAAATGTTAATTGAATATCTCGCACAGTCTGTGCTATTTAACGTTATAGATTTAATTACTAAATCTAACAAAATATCACTTTATTAAGGCATGCTTAAATCATCCAGTTATTTTTAACTACGATTTCAATTCGCTTTCTTAATTTTAAGATTTTCGCACATATTTTATAAGATACATATATTTTGAGTGTATAAAAAATTGTCAGCTCGATATAGCATAGGTTATCGACCTAAACAGTGGTGAGTGTCGACTGTTCCAATTTTTATTTTGAAGCGAGCGCGACGTTTTTTTAAACTTTTTTATTTTAACTTTGTGTACTCATAGAATATTTTTTTACAAAGTAGTTCTCTATGACTAGAAAATCTATGTAAGTATAAAAAAAACTATTTCTTTATTTAAGATTTCTATATAATTTGTAAGTTAATTCAAAATTGACAGGAATTTTCTTCAAACTTACAATTACAAAAGTTTTCCTTTAAGCGAATATACAGGGTCATCATTTATATTTCGCCACCCATTTTCAGGGTTAATTTTTGTAGATAGAAAAAAATAATAAGTACGAAAGTTTTATGGATTTCACGGAATTTCCTAGAAAAAAATAACTTTGAATATACAGGGTGAATCAGAAACTACTAGCTTACCAAATTTGGGTTTTTTTTAAATGAAATGCCCTGTATATTTTTGATTTTTTACTTTTTCCTTATTATTCTCTATTCAAAAATGTGTGATATGTCTATACTTGGATCGGTAGTTTTTGAGATATTCGACTTTAAAATTCCCTCTTATCCTAGTTAATTTACGTGAAATCGTGTCTAAGGTGTCTTGCTGGTACTGACGTTGTCAGGTTGTCACTATCATTTAATTTGTATGTGTTAGTTTTGCCCAACAAAATGGCTATTCCATTGAAGACAAATTAAATATAGTGCTCTTATATTATGTCAATAATAGAAACCCCACTTACACTCAAAATGAGTATCATAGGCAATTTCTCGGTAGAACCGTCTCAACACGAAGCACAATAACAACAAATTTGAAGATACCCAAAGTTTAAATAGAAGAATAACTGCAAATTCAAACGAAAACTTTGACTTAAGCGTGTTGCTATTCTTTACAGGTAAATTATTGTCGTTAGTTTTCTATACTTAGGATTATATCTGGTTCATTTTATTGCAGAAAACCTTGAACGATCAATTACTGATGCGGCGATTTGTTTTCAAAAATCCTTTGGCAAAATTCAACAAACTCTTCATAGTTAAAATTATCACCCATATAAATTCCTACCCGTTCATGGTTTACCTAAGAACATTAACGACAAAAGTTAATTTTTGTCAAGAAATTCTAAGACGATGTTTGTTAAATCCGCTCTTTTTACACATATACTTTTTACCGATTACGCTACATTTACTACTAATGGTATGTTTAATCGTCACAATAAACATTTTTGGGCGACAAACAATCCTCACAAAATTCAAGTAGTCAAAATTCAAGGACAACAAAGTTTAAATGTGTGGTTTGGAATTCTAAAAAATAAGGTTGTCAGACCAATCTTTTTTCGTCTTACTGGTGTCAGATATCTCCAATATATAGAAAATGTTATAGAACAGCAGTTAGATATCATTCCTTTAAATCAGAGATTTACATCAATTTGGCAACAAGATGGCGTTCCAGCGCACAATGTTTTAAAATGCTACTCCATTTTTGAATCAAAACTATGATCTGTGGATTGGACGAAATGGACATATAAGATGGCCAGCAAACAGTCCAGACCTGACGTCGCTTGACGTATTTCTATGGGGTTATCTAAAAAACAAAATTTACTACAACAGACCCTAAAATATAGCTGTATTGGAACAGAGAATTAGGAAAAAAATTGGAAGATTAAACGAAAATCACTCTGATTTTTTATTTTTAACTGCATTAATCGCAAATTGTTACGAAATATTGAGAGGTGCTTCGCCAACCAAGGAGCACATGTAAATAACTACAATTTATCGTTTTTAATTTTATTTGTCATTTTTTCTTCCAATTTATAAATTTTCATTTAGTATTTATAGTATATTATGTAAAATCATATTAATCATTTTTTACATTTTCATCAAGACACCTTAGACACGATTTCACCTAACTTCACTAGGATATTATATGTTGAATTTCAGTTAAGGGGGAATTATGAAGGCGAATAGCTCAAAAACTACCGATCCAAGTATAGACATATCACACATTTTTGGAAAGGGAATAATAAGGAGAATCTAAAAAATCAAAACTATACAGGGCATTTCATAAAAAAAAAAACCAAAATTTGGTATGGTAGTTTCTGACTCACCCTGTATATTCAAAATTATTCTTCCTACGAAGTTCCCTGAAATCCATACAACTTTTGTATTTATTATTCTTTTCTGTCTACAAAAATAAACCCTGAAAATGGGTGGCGAAATATAAATGATGACCTTGTATATGTGAAAATAAATGTTTATTTTAGTGCTCCTAGAATTATAGTGACATACTTTTATTTTTACTTTCGGTTTGCCTAATTTTTATATATAGTTTTAGAAACCCTACCGCAAAACGTTTTAGGGGAATATTAGCATTGTCCAAATACTAGGTATCTTTAAAAATATGTATCCTAAACATCGACAACTGATCCACTAATCGAAATATTAACTTTTTTGACTGCCTTACAAAATAATTGCATGAGAAATATTTATTTTAATATTAAGCGTTGTATGATGGATAGTTTGACAATAGTTTAGCCTTTAATCTTTTAGTTTAATAACTTAATTTGTTTTCATTCATTGTTGAATCGTAAATAAATGCAAAATGGAAAGTATAAGTGAAAAACTGTATTTGCAACTTAAAAATCGGCAACTTTCCTTTACCCGGAACTTCACGTTATGAATCTTCCTTTTTATTAGGAATAGTGAAGTGTGAGCCAATTTTCTCAAACATTTTTATTCGGCGCCATTTTGTTCAATTATATTGGATTCCTAACAATATTTTACTTAGTTTCTACCTATGCCACACTTGATTTTTGGGCATATCTTAAAACAAGTATAATAAGTAGTTTTTACATTAACACACACCGCCATTTTGTTCCGTCATGTTGAATTCGTACCAGTTTAACCCTATATCCTATTTAATTTTTCTGTAAAATTTAAAGTCAGTGAATGTTTTTTTTTTCATTGATTTAAAAAAAAAATTATTTGATCGCTATTTTGTTCCGCTGTCTTGAATTCGTACCACAACTTTACCACTTTATTTCTACATCACACTTAATGCTTGCACGAAATTTGAAATTAAGTAGTGTTTTCATACTGTTTTTGAAATATTTCGCCATTTTGTTTTGCTATCTTATATTCATAACAAAATGTTACCAGTTCATTGTTATATAATACTTGATTATTGTGCAAAATTTGTTTTTTAGTAATGTTTTTAACGTTTCACTTCATTCCGGCGTATTGGATTTTTACCAAAATTCTACAAGGTCATTCCCATATGACCCTTAATTTTTGCACAAAATTTGAAGTCAATTTTATAAGTAATTTTTAAGCTATGCCGTAAACGGACGGATGGACCGACGGAATTGATAAAACATATTTTTTGGCATCTAGAAACGCTAAAACGTGAAGATATGTAAAAACTGAGAAGGTAAATATTATATTTAGCCACTATTTTTTCCGTCATTTTGAATTAGTACCATAGTTTTACTAGTTTATCTGTATACCACAATTATGTATGGCACACAATTTGAAATCAGTCCGTTAAGTAGTTTTTCAGGCTGAATTTTTAAATATTTTACTAAGCCGCCATTTTGTTCCGCTATTCGTACCAGTTGATTCCTACATAATCCTTGATTTTTGTATAAGTAGTTTTTTAGTAATAAATTTTTTTAACATTTCATAATGACCGCGATTTTGTTTTGCCATATTGGATTTTTACCAAAATGTTACCAACAAAATTTGAAGCCAATCGGGTAAGTGATTTTTTAGCTATGCCGCGAACAGACAGACCGAGGGCATTGAGAAAACATGTTTTTCGGCATCTATAGCGACCCTGAAACATAAAGATCTAAAAAAATCTCGTAGGGTGATTTTTTCACGATTACAATACTTCCCTTTTATGAGGGAAGTAAAAAACAGAGGAAGTTTGCGTTAGTCACTCTGTTAATGGTCCACTTGATATATATATATATATATATATATATATATATATATATATATATATATATATATATATATTCGCCAAAATCACTTTGACATTTGACATTTTCGAAGCTTTCGAAAATGCTAAGTATTAAAGCTAGTAATACTTTACGTTTTCATTTTACAGAAGTAGCCAAATCTCTTGTTAGGAGGTATTTCAAATTTGTTGAAATGCAACTGCCTGGTGGTCGATTTTGAATACTTTGGTAAAGTCGCGTGGGATAACGGATAAAGTTACGACTTTAACGATTTGTGAAACTCAATTACACCTGAACAGGTGAAGGTCAAGATTTGGATTATTTTTCTCGAAATTAGCGTCAAAATACTTGGACACTGATAGACTATGTGGATGAATGCTTGCCATTTGCTGGGTATAGCTTAGTCGAGAGGCATACTATTGTTGATAAAAAAGAATAAAGATGTTTAAAATTTATTTATTGTAGCGGTTCTAATTACTAATTTGGTCCGCGTTTGGCATCTGCTCTTGCCTGTTACTCTTTTGCCATTCGATCTGTGTGGCAATTTTGAACAACACGTGTCAGGACTTTTCCGCTAATCGATACACGCGATGTGTTTTTAATTACGACGTAAAAATAGAACGTCTATTTTTTTCGTAGAACATTTATAGCATCCCATGCATGTTCGGAGCGGAAAACTTTTGGCATATGTTTCATTTCATTCCGTACGAATGCATCTGATCGTTATCGATGTAATTTTAAATTATTTATTGGAACGATTTTAATAAACTGCCTTGCTAGTTTAATAATTACACACTGTAGTTATTTTAATTTTTAAAGTTCGCCAAGGAATAAAATAAGAACATATTTTTAATTTACCTTGATCAGTCACCTTGGCGCCTAAAATGTATAAGATTAAAACTGATTTAACTGGATACAATTTCTCGCCACACAAAATGTTATTAGAGGAGCAGAGAACCTATGACCAAATAATTATAATTTTCCAACTGCAGTTGGTGTCATTGACTGCACATGCACATAGGTAAAGCCAAACGCCAGTGGCGATAAATACATTTTTCCTAAAGGAAAACCCACACACGCGTGTGTTGGTGGAACATGGCTAGGGTCGGTTTATGAAAATACGATTTGGAAGTAAGGCAAACCATGACAAAAAAAACACGTATTTCCTGTAACTTGTTGGTAAGGTTATGAAATAGAGCAGTGGCTTAAGACTCAATTTCGCAATCCCGATAATGCAGAAAAAAGAAGTTATACATTTCCAATCGTGAAATATGTTTGTCAAAGTTGAAAATGTTCCAAATGTAGTTGCAATGTTTAAATAACATTGCCAAAATATTGCGAGGTGAAGATTTTTAAGATAAATAAATAAAATACTTGGTGATGACTATGAAAACAATTTTGGAGAAATTGAATGGATTCGAGTACTTACTTAAAGTCTGAGAAAATCTTATAATTTTCAATACGAATCATTTAATATGAATAACGAATAAATTCTTCCTGTGTTGCTTAATTTAAAGAGGGGTCAGTAAATGTTGGGCACTTCATATTTTAACAGGTACGTATGTGTATAGGTACGTTAAATTTTGTCACACATTGATTTTTTGTTTTCATTTTATTTTGAAACATTTTTGATACGTCCAACAATATTTAAAAGTTTAAATAAAATATAAAGTTTTTTCCTGTGTGTATATAGTATTTGTTATGAATGAGTATTTCGTTCCTATTTAATAAAAAAAATACTATCGTGTCAAATAATTAGAAAATTTCGGTCCTTATGTATATTTGCATCGACTCTAACAATAAGCCAATTACCTTTGATTATCTTCTTTGCTATCGGGTTGTATATAATACATGACATAAAACAAAGTTTATTGTATTTAATAGTATACCTCTACATCTATGAAGCAATATTACTGAGAAAGTTTACACAGTGCAGTTTTTGTAAATCGTCTATCCCCGTTTTGTTGAAATTATTATCAACAAAAAAACTACTAACTATTAAAGTAAAAAAAAAAACATTTTATTATAAGTTTAACTAAAACCAATGAACCTAATAAAGCGAAAGTTTTATATGTACTATTTCATTAACTAGGTATAGCTGAAATCTTAGATATTTTGCATGATTGATTTTTGTTGGATTTCACTTTAAATGATCATTATAATATCGAGCGTTAGATTTAAGAGTATGGCATATCACAAAACCAAATCTTAGCGCAACGTCATATAATTCATTCAGGTATAATTCAACTTTAAATAATTTTTTTTATAGATATTGTTATTTTAACTTAACAAATTTCAGAGTTTCGAAACGTTTTACTTGATTTCTAAAGCTAAAATTATATTATGTTTTTCGGAATATGCAAACGTTCAAGAGAGAGACAAAAACGGGAAAAGTAAAGGATGCTTGTTAACTGTTATAAAATTAGTTTTATACGGAAAGGGATATGAAATCATATTTGTCATTAAAATGTGCCTTTTTATGTATTTAAAGTCATGTATTGAATACTTGATGTTAAAAAATATCATTTGTCAAACAAACATCTTTTTTGGCTTTTTTGCAACTGAATACAAATATTTAACTTTAAATTAATTGAAACAAATATTTAATATAATTACATACCTCAACATGTAGACTAGTCTGTCTACGGAATGTTTCGATACATAACATAAACAGTATTATTTAAGCAAGCATAAGAAATTATATCATTTACCGTAAGTTTTTATAGACACAGTATATTAAATATTTGCTTCAATTAATTTAAATATTTTTATTCAGTTGCGAAAAAGCCGAAAAAGATTTTTGTTTGTCAATCTAAACGCAACAAATAATCTGAACACATTTAAAAATATCATTTGTTTTATAAAACTTTGTCCGACAAAAATTAAAAGTATTTAGGTTGGCAATAATTAAGAACTTAAAAATAATTAAAAATCACTCCTTTATTCAAATTTACGCCGACGTGTCGAGATAGCCGGGTGTGAAATGTCACATGTGTTCCAGCCATGTCTCCATTCTTAAGATGAAGTTGGAGTGAATTAAAATTCTCATAGGGTAACAGGTTGATAATTATTAGATAAAAACACTCGTTTCTATCTAATAACTATTATTATGGATTTTCATCAAGTACGAACACATCAAGATTTTTAACAGGTCGATATGGGTCACCGACAGAAACCTCATTAGTCTAGCAATCGAGCTGGATGTTCAGCCAGATACAAAATATGGCAGTCAACTTTAAAAAACGTGTCATCATTTAGTAAAAGAAAAACGTGGTTTTTGAAAAAATAAAATAAAGTGTATCTTCAGTTTATAAATATCGGAAAGTCTACAGTTTTTCAATTAGCAAAAAGAAACTTTTATGAAATACTTTCCGATGACCTTAACGAATAAGCAACATACTTTTACTTGGGACATTTTTTTCTTCGACGATTAATAAAACGTTGAAAAAGTTAAAAATTTCACCTATGTCGCGTGACTTGTCGGTTGGATATTTATAAATTATTTTGGGAGTTTTGTAAATATTTTTATTAGCATTAATATTAGGGTATATTTCAACTTTAAGACATTTAAATAGATAGATACTATATGTTACATCGGTCAATTCTGTGGTCAATGTTTTCGTTGCCATCGAATTCTTCTTACCCCTGAGATACGTTAAGGATAATGGATATTCAGGTTTTTTTGAAGGTAGCAGTAGCCAAATTGGTTTCGTCTACCCGGAACTTCCCTGGTTATGAATATTTTCATTTATTCGGATTAGTGAAGTATGATCCAATTTAGTTTCACACATAATGATTTAGTAACACATAGTGTCTTCAGACGTTTTTATTAAGTGCTGTTTTGTTCCACCATAATGGATTCGTAGCAATAGTTTACGAGTCTCTACCTATGCCACACTTTATTTTTCAAAAATTTCATTAGATCGCCAGTTTATCTCTATATCATATCTAATTTTTGTTCAAAAAAATGAATTCAATTGAATAAGAGGTTTTTTACGTTCAACTTTTAAACAGTTTATTTTGTTGCCACTTTCTTTCGCCAACTTGGATTCGTACAAAAATGTTGGAGGTTAGTTTCTAGTACTATATTTTTTAACATTTCACTAGGCCTCCATATTGGATTTTTATGAAAATGGTAATTCCCATAGGACCCCTAATTCTCGACCAAAATTTGAAGTCAATCGGGTAAGTAGTTTTTTTAGCTGTGCTGCGACTGATAGTCAGATAGACAAACAGACCGACGGTATTGAGAAAACATGTTTTTTTTTGGCATTCACGGTTACGAGCTTTTTATTTGGCCGCTATTTTGTTACGTGAATTCCCTCCCACCAGACGTTTATCACTTTATCTCTATTTACTTAATTCTTGCACAATATTTGAAATCAATCTAATAAGTAGTTTTTTCAAGGCCGATTTTTTAAATATTTTATTAAGCCGCCATTTTATTTCGACATCTTGAATTTGTACCCCAATTTTACCAGTTCATTCCTATGTAATACTTTGATTTTTGTGCCAAATTTGAGATAAATGGGGGAATTAGTTTCTTAGTAATAGTTTTTTTAACGTTTCACTCGTCCGCCATTTAGTTCCGCCATATTGGATTTTTACCAAAGTGATAGCATATCATTCCCATATGACGCTTAATTTTTTACCAAAAGTCAATCGGGTAAGTAATTTTTTAGCTATGCCGCGAAGAGAGAGCTTTTCAGCATCTAGGGACCTTGAAACGTGAAGATCTGTAAAAAACCGGATTATATGCAACTCAAAACCATATGCCCACATTTTTTAAAATGTATGCAGCATAGATGCAAGAAAATACATGCAGTAGTAAAATAACCAAATTATGATTTTATGAATTAAATTTTCCTTAAATTAGGGGATTTAGTATTGAATGAAAATAAATTAAAGGTATATATACTTTATTAAATCACCTAATACTTTTTTCTATATTAATTTATGTAAAACTTATATTAATATTAATTTAAAAAATTATATACGTACTAGCTATTATGTGTGCTTAAAGGTTTTTAACTAAAAAAATCTGGCGTCTTCTACTATGTACTGTACACATAGATAACAGGCTCAGGTGGTAATGGTATTCCGGGCAAATTCGCTTTGTAAAACTGCACTCTTAATGGAGCCTTTATGAATATTTTTTTTCACATTTGCTATTAGGTCATTTACCAACGGGTAGAAAACTCTAATCGTTTTCGCAACCCCATTTAATCGGTAAGCTAGGCAAGTTACATGAATTAAATTTTCATAAAATATTTTTTAATTATGTCCCGCCTATATCATATACGGCGCGGCGCAGCATCGGCGAACACGACAAGAATTTTATCTGTAGAAACTGAATTCGGCAAAAGAAATGTGTTAATGTTTCTTGAATAAAACGGGTAACTGTAAGGTTGTTTGCTCTTTCTTGTTTTTTGCAGAAAAGTTTTAACTTGCGGGTTGGTCAACTTGTTTAAATAGTAGCAGCCAAACATTTTACACAGATCTTCGTTAAATTCTGACTGGCCATGCTTTTTTTTTAATTCTCAAAAGAATGCTTCAACGTTGACTGAATGGTACCAGACTTCATATTGTTAACCTTAGCAATCGTAATTTATTTGGAATTTCTTCGAGCAGGAAACAACTTTTGAACAAGGCTTGCAAAAAACATGATCGCCGTCCTGAATAAGTTCTGGATAAGGCTTAATCCACAAAGTACTTTTTGCTTTTGCTTTCAGTTTTACTTTGTTTGGGAGAACGAAACTAACTTCGACTACGACAAATAACAACCTTCAATAATACTAGTAAGCTGTATCAAATGTGATAATTGATAATAAATAAATGATTTATTAGTTTAAACATCTGGCCAAAAAAACCCAGAGACTAATGCAAATTCTTAATAGGAGAATGGTTTATTGTCAGCGGGTGGCCATAAAACGTAACAATATAACACAGAAATCCCAAAACATGCTTAGATATGCTATAGTTCTAAAATATGCATTTTTCCTTCAAAGTCACAAGAATATGCCAAAAATGCATATATATATGCAAAATAAATAAAATCCGGTGTTTAATGATTATATACTTCCCTTTTACGAGCGTAGTGAAAAAAACGTACTTTTAATGAAACTTTTTAAACAAACATGGATAATTTTTACTTCACATCGGGGTATTTTTTCACATTCACATCACATTTTTGGTTTTTGGCCAGCAGCGTAGCAGTGTCTTAAATAATTTATATAATCTTTCCTTTTCGATGTAAATATTCTTATAAAAATAAATATTACTTAAGTGGTAATAACACTTCTTTAAGTTAACTATTTTTTATCCAAATTGGTTAAGTGGGAGCTGCTGTGGAAACCGGGGAAAAATCGCTTTGTGTTTTAAATATATAGAGTATAGTTTTTTATGATCTGTCAGTTTTAATTATGTATTAATGATTTAATAAGTCGGCTATGAAACAGTATGGAAGCTGGTGGTCTCGGATGACAGTAGTAACATATAATTTGCAACGCGCAAGTCTCAGAATTAGTTTTAAAATGGGTTTTAAACATTTTTCATTGTAGAATGTCCTATTTATTTTAAGTTGGTTACGGACTGACTACCTATCGTTTAATAGCCAGATGACATACTGTCTTAAATTTTACATTAATTTCTTATCTATCGGTATTTGCCATCTGCGTGTTCCTCCTACAAATTTTAAAAAACTAGGAAAAACCTAAAGTCAACTAAATAACAAATCGATATTATTTATCAATTAATAAATCAATCCTATTGAATCGTTTACAAGTTTAGTCCGTAGGAGTAGTTTCAAGGCAAAAATAATTTCCATTTGTTTTTAATTTGTTGTTAAGTGGTTGTTAATTGCAAATGAAGCAACACTATTTATTTGCGTTTAATTTTCATATTACTACCGAACGCACCATGTTTAATTGATTGTAACCGGTAAATTTCATTTAACTGTGTGAAAGTCAAAGATGTGTTTTTTACCACTACGAATTTCGGAGTAAACTAAGTAAATTGATATATCGTAGACTATTTCACTCATGAAAAGCGAATCAACGAAAAAATAATTTTTTTATTATTTCGTGATTACAGCGATAAAACATCTAGACGCTGGAACGAAATGAAACTTATCCCGTTGAGCAAATCAAAAATTTACTTTTTTAGTTCCACCCTATTTATTAATCATCTTCTACACATAATGGCTAATTTTTAATTTTTACTTTTCCCATATAGCAGTCAATATATTGATATATTGTATTATTAATACACTACATAACCTATATAAGGGAAGTATTGGAAATACAAAAATTTTAAAAATATATGTTTGGTTTAGTCTAGTCCCTAGAGCAGCCATGTCAAACATGCGGCCCAATGAGTATTTTTCTGCGGCCCAAATCAGTTTTGAAAACAGCCAGATAATGCGGCCGGCGAACAAGTTGAAAACCCTTTTTGAGCGCGCTGCAACAACGATTGGTATAATAAAATATACAATTGTACATAGTGCTATCTATGTTTCGGAGGATGAACTACACATACTCAACGTAAAACCTAAAGCCAAACGTTATCTGGCTTGTTCCATGAAATTCTATTATAATTTATTTCGGATACAGTTTTTAATATGTCTCTTTCAAAACCAAGTGGAAGTAAGAGGAAACTTGTAGATGAGCATCGTATCTTTCAAGAAAAGTGAGAATTAGAGTTTTTTTTGCAGTGAAGTGAAATAAAAAAATATTTGTTTGATTTGTAATAGTACAGTCGGAGTCCCAAAATTATATAATATAAAACGCCACTATGATATAAAACTATGTTTGACAAGTATATAGGCATGGTCAGAATCGAAAAGTTAAATAAGTTAAAATCACGGTTGAAAGATCAGCAGCTTATATTTACACGTCCAAAGCAAGAAAATGAATCTGTCCTTCAAGCGAGCTACGTACTGTCGGAGTTGATCGCGAAACACTCAAAGCCATTTGTTGAAGGTGAATTTATAAAAGAGTGCTTTGTAAAGGCCGCGGAAATTGTAAGTCCCGGTAGCGTGAAGGCATTTCAAAATATATCCTTGTCCCGGAATACTGTCGCTGAAAGAGTTACTAAGTTGGCTGCCGATATAAGTGATCAGATAAAAACAAAATGAGACTTTTTAATTGCATTTTCTATTGCCTGTGACGAAATTACGGATGTGTGTGGTGTGGAGCAACTCGCTGTTTTTGTTCGTGCGGTTGATGCAGATATCAATGTGTATGAAGAATTACTGGAATTAGTACCATTGCATGATACAACAACTCGGAAGGATATATTCAATGCTGTTTATGGACTTCTGCAAAAGTACAATTTAGATTTGTCAAAACTGTGTTCCGTTGCAACAGACGGAGCTCCTTCAATGACTGGAGTAAAAAATGGCTTCGTTAAAATATTACAGACAAAGATCAGAGAAACGGGCAGTGACAAACTAGATTTTCATCATATTTATTGTATAATCCACCAAGAAGTTTTATGCTCAAAAGTGATCAAGTTGGAAAGCGTTTTAAAATCAGTGAAAAAAATTATAAACTTCATAACGTCACGAGGTCTTAATAAGCGACAGTTTTCTGCATTTTTACGTGATTTAGAAAGTGAGTACACTGGTTTACCATATTATGCAGAGGTGCGATGGCTTTCGTGTTCTATGGTACTCGACAGGTTTTGGAAACTCAAAGAAGAAATACGCGTTTTCATGGAAACAAAAGGAGAAGATGTCAGCTTATTATGAGATGTACCTTTTTTACAAGATCTTTCATTTATGGTAGATATCACAAAACACTTGTCGGACTCAAATACGAAATTGCAAGGACCATGTCAAGTTATTACAGATATGCATGATCATGTGAAAGCTTTCAAGTGTAAGATGATGTTGTGGAAAAAACAGTTAGCAGAGGATAATCTGTCACATTTTTCTGACAGTCTCCAAAAAACAAAAATAACTTTTGAAATGGTAAATCGCACTCATGTCTTTGTATTTCTGCAGCGCGTGAACCCTTTTGAACCCATTTTTAACCGAAATATAATTTAAATTACCTATACATAACACATTTTTTTAGGTTGGACGTGCAGGAAGTTTTTTTTAACCTTTTCATCTTATTTTCAACTCCACTAGACCTTGTCGCTGGTTTTTCACTTTTTGCGTGCAGTTCTCCCTTAAAGCGTTAATTAAAAAAAAAACAAACGGTAAAACTTGTTAAATTCCTTTTATCTCTTTGTATATACTTTTTTCCGCTATACAGGGTAGCCCTAGGGAACACAAGAGCCCCTTAGAATTGCGAATATTTTTTATTTCTATAACGCTTTTTAAAAAACTGTAAACTAGGGAACCTTTATATAATGTTTTTGTATACATAAGCAGTTTTTAGTATATAGGTGAAACAGCTCTATAAAAAATATTAAAATTTAGTATTTGCTTTTTCTAAAGGGTGTAAATCTCTAAATTTTAATAAATAAATTAATAATATAAAAAATAGCAGCAAAATATGTCAATTTATTGTATTTTTTGCAATACAGAACTCGACTTGTAAGAAGTACTTTGTCTGCCAAAACACATTTTTTGATAATTTTTTTGCTACACTCCCCTATTACAGGAGAGCAGAATTGGCAAGAAACGTTGTAGACACAACTTGTACATAAAGTATGATATACCTATACAAACAGTTTTTACTTTTAATTTTTACAAATTTAATTTTTGTACTTTTTAATTCAACTGGATATAAATGAACCGTACATGTATGACCAATTTTAATTTAATATATTCTTGCTTAATGACACAGAGATTAAACCATTTACGGTAACTATCTGCGTAGGTGTATACGGTCTCTATCAATAAAACTTGTCCATTGCCACGATAATTAATTAATAGCATCGTGATAGAGATTGGTACGGGCTATGTAATTACGCACTGTGATGATTCGGACAAGAATCGATTAATTGATGTAAAGAGGAAATTGGAAGGCACCACAGCAAATGCGTACCTCCAATCTCCATGTAATGAATTTCATGGCAGTTTGGTCGTGCAATAAATAATTTTTATTACCTGTCCGCAATACACATTAGAGATTCAAAAAAAGAACTGTTGTCGCCTCCAGAAGATTTAATTGTCAATATACAGGGTGTATAGAAGAATTATTCCCGCTTCAGGCATTCCCGTTTCGTGCGAACCTACATTATATACCTTAGATATTTTATTTTAATAATCATTTTCTTAATTATTATTTAACTTATTGCTTTAACGATGATGTCTTCGTGCTGCCGCGCTTCGACGCTTAACCTGTCGTTAACCCGGTACCAAAACATATATGTAACAGAATATCCATAATGAAGTGTATCTGAAATGTATAAAAACCTTTTAACGCACCAAGCGAGAAGGAGATAATCAGAATATTTTTTAAACTTGGTAATAGGGAACATTTGAGATGAAATATTTGAACGGCCGAAAAGGGACTATACCGCATAGAGAATGTCAATATTTCTATCCGAAATCTATTGTATTGTAGAAAGACTATGAGTTTTCCCTCTTAAGTTGTATTTTTTAAATATATTTAGGATATACAGGGTTGGGCAAATGTTACGGCTTAATTACAACAAACTATAAATATCAAAAATCTGAATATTTGGCCCTATGATATAGTCGATAAAACTAAATTAAAACATTTTTAAAATTGCAGCACTTTCAGTTATACCGGAATTAAATGTCAATAATTGCACGTAAATGAAATCTGAAAATTTAACACTTTAATTCTATCCAATATTAGTTTTTAAAAGTCTATTTAATGATAGTAGTTCACAAATTATTAAACAGGTATTAGTTATTGTTTTGAAGGTATTAGAAATTAAGTCTAAAAATATCACAAAGGATTTTGTACCTACTTTTTGTACTAATAGTATTGCTTATTCTATTGTGGCATGTATGGTACTGGTTTAAGTATATAATAAATATTGTCATTTTGATATATTTTTCGACGACGTTAATATTCCGACTTAGTAGTGTTAATTTTTTACGAATATATACCCTTTACCACCTTTGTTGAAAGTTGTCCTATTTCTAAATCAACGGTGATAAAATCTACCACAATTTTGAGCACACAGGTTGTACTATAAAAAACTTGCTAAAATCGGGTCGCGCAAAAACAGCCCCAAATGATGAAACTGCTTTGGATATTATGCTTCCTCTAGAAGATGTACTACGAACTTCCATTCCAGAACTCGCCCTCGAACACACTAACAGCGAAAGGTCAGTAAGAAGAAGAAGAAAGAATCCTTAATATAAATCAAGTGCTTTCTTATAAGGTCCGATTGCTTCAGAAATTAAATGTATGGGCAGGAATAATTGGGAACGATATAATTGGAACATTTTTTTCCACGAAAATTTGCAAACTCCTACTTAGATTTACTTAACACCAGAATTATATCCGCTTTAGATAATTTATTTCCCGATCCAGGCAATAACCAGCTATTACATAACAACATTTGGTATCAACAACATGGGTACCTGTACATTTTGACATTCGTGTTAGAAATTATTTAGATGGAAATTTTTCTGGAATATGGATAGGCAGACGACGTTGAATGGTCCCCTAGATCACCTGATCTGATCCCCCTAGATTTTTATCTTTGTGCACTTGATTGAAAACCGCTGTCCATCGTTCCAAACCGGAAACTCTAGAAGAACTAAAAAATAGAATTTTTTCCTGCAGTACGTGATACAACCCATCAACACATGCGGCGGAATGTTCTTCGGAGTTCACGGATAGGCTTGGATACTGCCAGTCGCTGAAGGAAAGCAGTTCGAACATTTAATAAAATACTTTGTTACTTGAGTTGTTTTTTATTATTTTGATATTTTTATTTTTTACTTCCTTTGTTTCATTAGAATCCCACTTCAATCCACGATACGTTTGAGTTATTTATTATTTTTGATTTGGTAATAAAGAGTTTATATTCGATTTTTTAATGTTAATTCCAAAACAATTGAATTTAGACACAATATGGTACAAAACATATCTTAAATTAGCTGAAATAAAACTAGTTCATTAGACCAGAGTGTTCAAAACTTAAGATAGGTTCGGTTAGTTTTAGCACTACAATGTGTTAAATTTTCAGAGTTCAACTGCCATTATATCGAAAACAGCTTTAAAATAACAAACATTTCGTAGAATTTTGTTTACAATTCAGATATGCAATAATATACAGGCTGTTCCATTTAAAATTGGCAAGTTGACTTTTAATTCCGATATAACGAAAGTTCTGCTATCTTGAAAATATTCTATTCGATGGTCCCTATCGACAATAGTATAGGGCCAAATTTTCAGATTTTTAAATTTTGTGTTCGGTTAAAATAATAGTAAATTTGATATTAAAATATTTTATTTATACGACACAAATAATTAATGTTTACGTAGAATGTAAAGTTTACTGATATGTATGCTTATGCATGAGAAGGCCATAAATGTATAAATTGAGCTGAATATAATTGCTGCACGATCATGATATTGATATTTGTATTAACATCAGTTCGGCGTTGGATATCTTGGGTTTAGTAATAAACAATTATAGTTTGTACTTCGATAGGTGATTGTTTGAAAAATATGTATGTATGATACAATAATGACTGAGCTGACAGTACCTCGTTTTCTAAATGGTCCGTGAAATACCTCTCAACCCTTTAGTACAGTCAAAGTCTAGAGATTTTCTCGACTTTGGTACAGTATGGTAACGACAAAGTCGAGAGATTTCTCTTTTGAAATCTCTAGACTTTGGTAACGATAACTTTCGTCGAACGCTGAAGGGAGCTCAGAAAGGTATAACAGTGTGTGATTTTTTAAATAGGACGCTCTATTCTATTCTTAGTTCCCAGAATTCTGTAAATTTAAAATTTCCTAATTAATTTAAAAGTGGCATAGTGATGATATGCTGTTTACACATTTCATGATAAGCAGAATAATAAATATATTAGTGAATTATCCAACTATTTACAAAACGTAGTCCTTCAAACTGAAATATAATTGGCTGATTTTTAATACAGTGGCTATTATAAAGGGCCATTGGCCTCTTTTAGTCATCAGTTATTTTCCACCCCTGTTTTACTGTTTTTGGGGTATAAAAGACTTTTTTTAGCCACCAATTATTTTCTGTACGTACATATAGGGGGCCTTTTGTGGAATCCGTCAGGGGTTCACTGTTTTAGTATAAGTATTTTCAGAAACTCTTTGGAATCTAATGGATATCTTAATGCGCTCTAGGAAATTGGTTTTAAGAAATTAAAAAAAATCTCATTTGTTTTATTAAAAGATCATATTTTGAGAATAATGACATTGTTCTTAGTACACTAAATTCTAGAATAACCGATAATACACCCTTTATAATTATTTGAGCTAATAACTAATGATATTAACTAATGTTATCAATTCCTCTAAAAAATAACAAAAATAGTAAAAATTTATAAAAGAAAGAAACCATACTTATCCATAATTCAATACAAAATATAGACAAAGTCTATAAAACCTATTTAAGAACTAATTGACTATCACTGAGAGTATTGAAAAATATAAATTAATCAGAAACAATATTCTTCTCATACAAAAAAAAAATGAAAAAAATTTACTTTAAAAAACAATCCTTACTAAAAATAAAACAAATTCTAAGCGAATATGGCAAACTTTAAACGTATTTTCAAATAAAACACCACAAAGCAATAAAGGCAAAGTACGAAATAAAAATTACTGACTAACTAAGTGACATTTTTAATAACCATTATACTTCTAAAGGAGAAAAAATGCCAAAAAAATATAAAAAATTAGGGATATGATAGATAAAACAATCTGAAAATATAAACCCGAATTATAGAATACTTAATTTCTTATACAAAAACAAGTTATCTTCAAACACCACTTTGAATCTCAGAAAGGTTTACCAAGAATTGATGTTTCGGCCTTCCTAACTAAAAAAATGTACTGGTATTTAGATATCAGCAAACCTTGGCAGCTGTTTTCGTGGACTTGGCGAAGGCTTTCAATGCTGTTGATCATTGGGGGGTTTTGTCACGACTGAACGAATCTGGTAATGCTGGTATACGAGGACCTACACTTATTTTTGTGTCAGTCTAAGCAAAAGAAATAAAATACGGCGTACCGCAGTGTAATGTATTAGGCTCCATACTATTTAGCAATTATATAAACTGACAAGGTTCTGTCTAAAGAGGAAAATTGAAAATGGTTTATTTCGCACTTGTCCAGACTCTTCTTAACTTTCGAATTATTTCTTGGAGTGGTGCTTATTAAAACGTGATGGCTTAGATAATAGATTTACTACTGATCAACTTTTTAAGCATTACTCGCACTTATTAGACATTAACACCCGAATTCACTAAATAGGTTTAAATTTAGACCATGTCTAACTTGACCGTTATAGGTTTGACATGACATTTTTAACAATTGAACAAATATTTTTTCTAAATGTCACAGTTACAAAATGACAGTGACATAAGCGAAACATAACTGGCGAACTAAAAGTTTTAAGTACCAAGGCAACTAGACCTGGTCTCACTTAAAACCTTTTTAGTGAATACGGGGGTTAGAGTATATTTTATCAAACTTCTTTGATGTATTTAAGGGAGAACTGCACGCAAAAAGTGAAAAACAGCGACAAGGTCTAGACAAGTTCAAAGTAAGATGAAAAGGTACCTACATATTAGAAAAAACTTCCTGCACGTCCGACCTTAAAAAAATGTGTTATGTATAGGCAACTTAAATTACATTTCGGTTAAAAATGGGTTCAAAAGGATTCACGCGCTGCAGAAATACAAAGACATGAGTACGATTTACCATTTCAAATTTTACAGTTATGCAGACAAAAAGATCAATGCAAGGCGGTAAAGAGCCATTCTATGGAAAAAAAATTATATGCGTTTACGTCAAAATGGTCAAAAATGGACAAATCTACTTCTATTTTATAATTCTAGTTTTGATTTTTTTCACAAAAATTCGAATTTAGCGCCTAACTATACATATTTTCCAAATTAAATTACATTGAACATTTAAAATAATAGTGCAGCCGCGGAGGGCTTGTAAATGATCCATAATACTGCGTCCAGTTCCCCCTTAAACAAAAATATCTACTTTTCTGACTAACTCAACTACGCACCAAACAAGATTTCAAAGAAATGAAAATCGATTATTGCACGCGATGTTAAAATCGATCGGTCAAAGATGTTTTTTATATGTAGGGTCCAGGTTGTATAATATTTCTATAGATCTTAAATAAAAAACGGGAATGACTTACTTTAAAAAATATTTTATCACAATGATTCAATAACATTTAAAGACTTATAAAGCTCGCTAAAATTATTAAAAATATATTCCCAATTAGATATCGTTTATAGGTATCTTGGTTGTATTTTTGAGAAGTTGATAATTGCTTATGTGTCCCAATCCCAAAATGTTTAAATTTCTCATTTTAGATAGTAAAAAATGTAAATTTTTGCCATGATTCGTTCCTGAAATGTAAGATTTTTTTAATCACTAAAATACAGTATTTATATTCTGTTGTAACGTAGTAAAAAACTATTAGAAAAAATAGATAACAAATAAATTAGTTTAGAATAGTTTATAGGGTCTTGAAAATGTTTCTTCCATTGAGGAGGAAAAACGGTATTTTTTTGACTTCCCCCGTATTTCTCAAGAAATTCAAAATAGCAAGCAAAATGAATGAGAAACAAAAGAGTTACGTCAAGCATGTTGCGTTTTTTAAACGGAACACCCTATATATTATTACATTTTTGGATTTTATGGTTAATTCTAAGTGTTTTTTAATAAGGCTACTATATGTCTATCTTCAACTGTTTTTGATTTATTGATGTTTGAAAATTGACATTTTTGCTTCTTTGAGCCGTCAGAGCATCTGAATGGTTGGACGTAGAGCAAAATAACTTTCAAATTTCTTAGTTTTTAATAAGTTATCTTATGATGCCAGTCAAACAAAAAAACGGAAATTATTTTATTTAAATGAATATATTCATATGAAATGTAGGTGATGCAGATGATCACCTTACTTCAAGATCTTTGACTGGCATCATAAGATAGCTTATCAAAAAATAACTTAGGAATGCGTAGGTTATTTTGCTCTAGATCCAACTGTTCAGGTGCTATGATGGCTCAAAGAAGCAAAAATGTCAATTTTCAAACATCAATAAATAAAAAACAGTTGAAGATAGACATATAGTACCCTTATTAAAAAACACTTAGAATTGACCATAGAATCTAAAAAGGCAGCATACTTGGCGTAAGTCTTTTGTTTCTCATTCAGTTGTTTTTTGTTGTTTTTTTTGGAATTCTCCGAGCTAAAATACAACGATTGGTTATTTTGAATTTCTTGAGAAATACGGGGAAAGTCAAAAAATAATTCGTTTTTCCTCCTTAATGGAAGACTCTGTACAGAATTATATTGTATCTCGTAAAGAATATATTTAAAAAAAATATGTTCAAAAAGAATAAAATAATTTTATTATTTAAAGAAAAAAATAAAAAAACCCAACTGTTTAAACCAAACGTGTAAGATATTCTGACTAGCTCACTAAAAATTCATACGAAAGAAGATAGCGTACTTATTAACCTGTGTAAGTAAAACCTTTGTATAAATTCTAAATTCTTGTATAAATATTTTCATGGAAACCAACCTGCCTTATTTCAGTGTCGATCACGGCAGACGGGGCATGAAAGATGAAATTTATAAAATTGTGTTTTTCTTTTTGAAGTCATAGACATCTTTTCCATACACAAAGTAGTGTCGTACAGACTGGCTCTATTTTCGACACTACTTTTTTTCTCTACAAAGTTGGCAAGTCATGGCCATCTGGAATTTGAAATCGATGACGACCTAAAATTGAAAAAAAAAATTGATGCACATGTAACTACCTTTTTGACCTGCATTATCACCAACTTGAAAATGTTCAATAGTAAATATGCTGTTTTAAAATATTCTGCACAAGATAGAAAAATACTCCTTTCATAAGACCTTTAATCACACTTACCGTTCGGCTTGTTTTCTAACTTAGGGCTCGTGCTATAAAATCATGTTTTACGAAACTAGTATTTTAATATAATTTATTGTACGACTAACAAGTTAGCAGTGTGTTTTTGGTCAAGTAAAAGTCCCTATTACTCACGGGCTATACAAACAATAACGTTACTCCAAATTCATTTCTCTCGCTCGCTTTGACCAATTACAATCTTCGGTTTTTTTTAAACTGACAGCTAGATTTTCGCCCAATACAAAGGATGTTAGAGGGCCTATTTTTAAATGGAAGAAGATGAGATACACCGGGGACACGCTCTGCCTTTTCTAAAAACAACTGACTTATATCGATCACAATATGAATATTTTTATCAATATTAAATATTAGAGAGCAAAAGTCAGGTAGTTCTCGAGACCCACGCTAGTATTTTCTATAATTTTTTTCTTAAGAACTGTTTCGTGTATTTCTAGATTTTTTCAATTTATCAAAAGTATTGAGTGTGCTATAACCGTCATTTGAAAGCGACTCTATAATCATCAGTCAAAAGTTTAAAATTCAACACTGGTATTTTGGTATTGTTATTGATTTTTGTGTTGAAGAATGGTTTTAAGTAACAATATAAGTGATGATAAAGCCGCCGACAGAAGCAGCGATAACTGTCAGACAGAATAGGAAATGGTATACAAA
Source organism: Kuschelorhynchus macadamiae (assembly GCA_030620095.1). Lineage (NCBI taxonomy): Eukaryota > Metazoa > Arthropoda > Insecta > Coleoptera > Curculionidae > Kuschelorhynchus > Kuschelorhynchus macadamiae. The sequence continues at coordinate 3,409,133 of JAUTXW010002618.1, forward strand.
GTTTCATGGATTGGCGCACCAAGAATAGTATTAGTTCCTTTCCAGAAAACGTGCTTCTCGTCTTCGTTGGATAGTTAACCGAGGAATATAAAGCATTTTCATTATGGGCACATTATTCGATGATTAAAAGTAGATACCTTATCCTTTAATAATGGTGTCAAAATTGAAACGTTCAGTTTTTAGCCGCAATAAAACTCGGTATTTAACTCGCATGTAATGGTTATTACTAACTGATGAATTATCATTGCAGGCTCGTTTAATAAGTAAACAATTTCCTGCAGTAATCAACACTGAAATGCGATTGTTGGCTTTTAAGAAAATATTTTTTGAAACAAAATTTTGGAATTTATAATAGGGTTTTTACACATATAGAATTATAAATTTACTGTCTTGTTTTCTTTTTTTTTTAGTCAGCTAGTCAATAGTTACATCTTCTTCAGTCGGTCGAAGAAGTTGGAGTTTTTGTTTTTTTAATAATAATATAATTAATATTAAATAAAGAAACTCCTGCCTACGTGTCTCGTTTTTTTGAGTAGTTTAAATTCGCACTGTATTTTTCTGCCGCTAGAGCTCTCTATTACTTAATGACGTTTCTAAAATATATTATGATCGTTATCGTCCACAGAATGTATTATCGATATTCATATTATTCGCGAACAAAAAAAGAGTAACACGAAATAGCGTCATATGGAAAATATCGACGGTCTATCACGGCCTATCGCCATCAGTTACGTGAAAATTTATTCTAGTCCAATTTTCGCGTTAAATAGATTTGAACCAAATATATTAGCCCTCGTTGGCTTTTTTGCATTATGTCAGGGACTTTTCGATAAAAAGTTTCGTGCATTGAAAACGTCAGCGCAGAAACAAGTTGTCTCTGTTGTGAAACTCGGAAATTCAATTCAAATTTTGATTGTAATCGGATTTGGAAATCCCATTTCCGAAGCTTTGAACTCTATTAAAAGGTGAGTGTTTTTTACAAAATAAAGAAAAGTGTTCTTTAAATGAAAAAGGTGTTAGCGGTCTAAAAAAATTTGCAAAACTGCAAAATAGAAATGAAGGTAGTAGCTTTTTTCTTAGGAAATGACTTACTAGCTCCGTGCCATGCTCTATATAGTACAGGTTGTATTTGAATTAAGTATATACATTGTAATCAGCAATTCATTTTATTATATTTCCCACTTTAAATACACATGTTCTTATGCACTAAACCTGTCTAAGCAGACAATAATTAAGCTCGCAATTCACATGCTGCCTATGTCTTATAAACAAATTGCCCATATTACGCAGTGTATGCAAATAATGTAATAAGTACACGTGATTACGACCGACTACTATAAATAACTCCCTGATACCGAAAATATCTCAATAAATAGCCTATAAAGTCTATTTAAAGACACAATTACTACTCCCACACCTCAATTTTTTTCATACTCCCTCTGATTTACTGGATCCGGGAAACTTATATTTGTTCTTTAATGTACAAATATTTTAAGAATTGTGGGGCGACTAGCTGGCATTAACTAAGTCAAATAAAATATTCCTAGTTATTAACAGTAGTTATGAACAAATTTAGCATATTTTTAAATCCACATCCTACTAATTATCGTATAAATATCAAAGTCTTAGAACATGTTGATTTACCAATTAGATATATGTGGGTCCTAATCGAAGTCCTAATTGATTCTAAATTTCTATTTTATATTTTTTTATAACTGTCCCAACAAACCACTTCCAATTTTTTGGTTTGGAAAATTTTCTTCGGTTTCTTTTGTATATAAAAAGAAAGTTGTTCATATATACTACAACACCAAATAACTTTTTTTTCATTTATCCTTAGGTTAGATCTTGAGATCTGTTGTTGAATAATGAATCGCATATTTTTCTTAAAGCGGTTTCTCTGCTCCATATTTCCAATGGTCTTCTAGGGGAAAGCAGTGAGTACAATGTCTTCTAAGGCATTTTGTAAACATGCCCATTATCTTTTTGGCTGGACAATGTCTTCAACTCCAAGTGATGTATCAATTTATCGATTTCTAAATTGGTACCTCAATAAAATGGATTTGTTTCTTGGAACACAATTTGCACATGAAGAAGATTTTCAGGTCATGACAGAAAGGAAGCTTAATTTAAAGTTAATTCTAACTTGTTTTTAATTCACACTGTTTAAAGGAAATCTTGCCCGTATCAGATCTATCAGTCTCTTGTCTGTTTACGAAATTAATACTAATTGTTGATCAATTCTTTTTGACGTTATTAAAACTAAAGTAAATAAACTCGAATCCATACGAACGCAGAATTGCGTCGAAATCAAAAGCGGACCTATTACCACGGACTTTGCTGACGTAATCTTTTTTTTGACAAATTATGTGCATTATTTTGTTCTTTACTACATTAAAACAAAGGGAACTGAATATGCCACCATGTTTTATCTCACTTGGTGTTGTAATTGGTTTTGTTGTTAATTTTGGGGTATTTGTAAAATATCTTTAAGTTGCATTTGGTCAAATGCTTCTGTGAGACAACATAAATATTATATTGAACACATGGATGCAAAAATATCATTCGTAACTAATGATATCCCGCAACTTTTTAATAAATCATGCTTCTTCGAAATCTATTCATGACAATAAAAAGCCATGTTCCTCATGAATCACGGATGGTATTCGGATTCGGAGTATGTAGAGGTTAAGGAACTTTGTGTTCAATCGTTTTCGAAGAAATAAACTCTTTACTGATATTTTATCTACTTAAGCGTCAATTATTTTTACTAGCGGATGGTTTAGTCAATTTTGCAAACTGTCTGCAAAAGCCTAGCCGACTCAGCATATCCTATTTTAGAAAAAAAAACATATACAACATACTTTTTAAAAAACAATGTTATTGTGTTATTCTAAATGTACAGCTGTTTTACTATAGTAGGCAATGCGCGACATGCTAAACAGTAACACACTTTCTATGGCTTGCATATATAACTGTGGATCCGCGCAGGTTTCTATATAGGCTTCGGACAAAACTTTGATTAAAACAAAAAAAAAATGTTAACGCCTGGGGTTCATGCCCAGGCAGCATGTTTTTTTACTTTTGGAATGCACAGTCGTTGGATGATGATATTCATATACGTAAATTTAAATGAATATGCCAAAATCTACTAACTACTTTCTCTGTCTGTCTTCCCTGCAATGGTAGAACAAGATGGGGTGCAATAAGAAAGTTTGAAGAAAAGACAGTATATATGTATTACTAAATGACTATGTGGGTTACACTTCACTATTCCTGATAAAAGGAAAGATTTATTATTAGGGAAGTTTCGGATAAAGAAAATTTACCGATTTTTTAAACACGACTTTGTTAGACATGAAACAATTGAAGGTATAAAGGCGCATCGAGACATCATGGTGTACGTAGATTAACCTGCGTGTATAAAAACATGAAAAATTATATTTAAATATTATATACCTACATTTATCACTTAAATTGTGGCTTACCTTTGTTTTCCTTTTATTATTATATTACATCTGTATGTTTAGTTTAGGTTAGTTTTCTAAATAGAATATTTTGTAAAAGAATGTCAATATTTACAATTATTTCACAATCAATTTATGCTATGTATGCTCAGAGCTGTCAAGTAATTGAATTACAAGAATTGAAAAAGTAATTCAATTTCTTTGAATACTTTACAATTACTTGTTGAAGACCATAAAAACTAATTGATAATTAAATTACTCTTCCAAAGTAATTTTAAAAATTGGTAATTGGATTTTAGTGTTTTGGATTACAATTACTTTATAAGTAATTGAATTACTTTATAAGTACTTCAGTTACTTTTGCAAGTAATTGAATTCCCCAACTGCAATTATTATTATTATTGAATACTTTGATTTCTGGTCACTTTACACCACGTTGTCTTCGCATTATGGAGTTTCCAGAAAAAGAAAATCCACTCCTGTATGGATATAATGATCGGGACAGTTGTGTTTCTTGTATATATATATATATATATATTATTAGGAAGTCTAAGCAAATTTCTTAAATCATGCTTTAACCTTAAATTCAACTGTTTCTGAAATATAGACTTTTGAAGTTGGATACATGAAGCTGTTTTACATGATGTAAAATCTACAGTTTGAGTTAGAGTAAAACGGTTTCTACTTTTTATCTTAGTTTTTAATTATCTATCACTTAGCATTAATTTCCGGTTAAGCCGAAAATTCAAAATTTTCTACTTCTGGTCTAGCCGGAAATAGATAGATTATCGGATGCTTCAATTATTATAGTTATATTTTTTTTGTTAACTTAAAACCGAATTTATGATACTATTTGCAAGATGGCTGCGGAAACTTTTTTTGAAAGTTTATATAACTTCAAACAAAAGGTTAGGCAGAACATGTTGCCCTTTAATAACCTTTGAAACTCAGGTATTTTAAATCTCACATGAGTCTCTATTCAGATATTCTTATGAGAGTGTGGGCTAAGTAATTTTTTTAGTTCACTGTGTTTTATAATGAGAAAATTTAGATTTTATTTAGAATTAAAACACCTTGTAATGTAAAATAGTTTGGGTTTTATAAAGATCCAAGAATTTTTACTGTCCAAATACTTATATTCAGCAACATTTATGAAATGGGCCATTTTAATGTGTTCATATTTTAGAGGTGAATTAAAGTTAAAAAGGCCATTTAAAATTTTATTTAGACGGAAAGAGATATAAAGTGGGTTAAATTGGTTCAAGGTTGCAATATTAAATGCTTATTAATATACCGTCAAGAAATGTACAAAAATCCAAGTTTTTCCGGAGATTGGATCTTTTTGTACCCTTTAAAATTATGAACTCAGATTCGTCAACTTTATTAAATGCTCTTTTTATTGCGGTTTTGTAAATGTGTACAATGCTCACTATATTCTACTGTATTAATCGTTTTATCACATTAAAATTTTTGAATTTTTTCTTTTTAATTTCCCTTTACTATTGACATTTGTAATAGTACTATATATATTAATCTAAAAATAAATTTTCCGATAAATTTAACTTTTTGAAATGTGTCTTTACTGTTAGGTTTGTGAACAAAATGTTAAATATTTATTACTTATAAGTTTAATCATGGTAAATTTGATAACAGCAACTGAAATATTTTTGGACGTATCCTAAAGGACCGCAGCTGAACAAAATATGTTTTTTGAGTGCAGAAGAAAATTTTGTGCATATATGATCAATTTTGAAAACTTGACACTACGGTAATTCGATGAAATGAGGTTTTAAAATGTTTGCAGCTCTTGCTTTACATAGAGACATAAATAAAATATTATCATTTACAATGATGTTTCTAATTTAGAACTTAAACTTACTGTTTCTAATTTAGAAACTATTTAAAACTTTAATAAAATATTATCATTTACAAGGGTGTTTCTGAATTAAACTTAACTAAATTTATGTCTAATAATTTTGTCAAATAAGATCAGAAAAAAATAAAACCAAATTTGAATGTTTCTGCTTTTTTTACGATTAACTTCGAAGGTACTCGGAATGTTGTAAATTTCTCGACCTTGGATTAATAAGCATTTAATTGTGCAACTTTGGCCCAATTTAACCGACTGTATGTCTTGCCATTTCCAAGATCCCAATGATAAGTAAATTTATTTTTTGGCTTTTTCGCGAAAATGTATTTACACCTTGTATATCTAACAGTTTTTCATATATAAAAATACACACTATATTAGGTGATATTAACGAACAGAAAATGAATTTTAATAAAAAAAAATTATTTTGGCGTTTGCACGTAATTTATGTCAGTTTATCGGGATTATAAAAACATGAAATATATGAATATATTTCTATCCGCATTAGTTTTTCCGGCGCTTAAATACGCTGTCTTTGATTTTAATCGGGTTTCCGCCTTTTGAGAGGATTTAAGATTTTTCTCCGTCCACCGGAAACGCAATCTAATTTGTCAATCGTAATTGTCCTTTTATTTTTAGCTTCGTTAGTCGCGTTTGATAAAAAAAATATTGGTGGTGGTAAACTTGTTTCCTGAAAATTTTAGGAGTACTTGGCGTTTGAAAATTTTTCACTTCAATTTTAAAATATTTTTGGACTTTCAAACCTAAATTACCAGGTGAGAACTTATAAGCAGTGTCTTGAACCATTCATAAGAGGGAAGTATTGTCGTGGAAAATCACCATTCAAGATTTTTTCAAATCTTCACGTCATCAGGATACGTGATATCAGATACCAAAAAACATGCTTCTCCTCATCCTCCTGTCTGTTTTTCTGTGCATAGCTAAAAAAGTACTTACCAGATTGATTTTGACAAATTTCAAAATGGTCGTCTAGGAAAATGTAAAAAAAATATTACATGAAAACTACTTATCCAATTTAATACCTCAAGTTTTGCACAAAAATCAAGTGTAACGTAAGAATGAAGTGGTAAAATCTTGGTGCGAATCCAAGATGGCGAAACAAAATGGGGGCCTAATAAAGTGTTTAAAAATTCAGCGTAAAAAATCTTAATTGATTTCAAATTTTGCTCAAAGTGATATAGCGATAAACTGGCAAAATATTAGTTTGAAGTCAATATGCTGAAACAAAATGGAGGCCTATTAAAATGTTTTCAAAAACAATTTAAAAAACTGGTAAATTTCCTTTATGGAGGCCTATTAAAATGTTTTAAAAAACAATTTAAAAAACTGGTAACTTTCCTTTACCCGGAACGTCCCTCGTTATTGATCCTTCATTTTATTAGAAATAATAAAGTAATGATTTGGCAAATAGTCATTTAGTACTTAAATACGTATATAAATTGTGCTATCTTTCATTTTTCTTGACAAAAGGAAGGATTCCTTGTAAGGCAACTTCAGGGTAATTGGGCCAAACCACTCTGTAAAGCAACTTAACCCGAAATTCCCTCCTGAATCCTTACTTTTGTCTACAAAAGTGAAAAAAAAATGTGTTACTAAATTACTATGTGCGGAACTAAATAGGGTCATACTTCACTATTACTAATAAAAAGATATAATGAGAAAAGTTCCGGGAAAGGAAAGTATTTAAAAATAACCATTTTTTTATGTAACTATATAGCTCACTCATGTATTACAGAGGGGCGAAGGGTGAGTTTTTATTAGTTTAGTGCTAAGAGTTTCTACAGTTAGTTATTTTTAAGTTAGTTACCTATTTTAATGCATGGAATGGAACTTCTTTTTAATTAACAACTTACTGTTTAAAATTAATACTGTTATCTACGTAAAAAAAATCGGTAAGTTCGCCTTTACCCAGAACTTTCCTCGTCTAGAATTCCACTACGTATGTACATACATATAACACATTTTATACATTGTGACAGTAGGTCTGGAATCCTTGTATTATATCGGAAATAAGCAATATTTGGAAAAAAGGAACATGAAAACACCTGCATTTTGTTTTTTTAAGTTTTCCATATTTTAGCACTCTCATTTGTTTCTGTGTGTCAAGGCTATGACATATACCTTCGTTTTTTCATATGGCAAAATAGGCCACGTGATACTTCTTTTGAAAGATATTTTCGTGAGTACGTCCACCAAATTTGGTGTCATTCCCTCAACTCGTTTGAAGATGGTAGAACTTATACCTAATTTAAGAATGTATTGAAATTAATATTTTGTTTTTTAATTTGTACTTTTTATTTTTCGTGACAGGAAATAGTCATGAATATGTCAAATTGCAGGTGGATATGATTTTGTTATATTTTGATATTTTTCCCGAACGTATATGATCTCGAAAAAAACGATATTAGGTAAAAAACAAATTATATATGAACACAATATTCTTAGAATATTCGAGGCAAAATTGATGAAACTGGTCGGCTTTCAACTTATTTTTCTTCTTCTTCTTGCCGTTTTCTTTCCTTTGAATATAGCCCTCTCTCATTTTTTTTCCACCCTGTTCTGAGCAACCTGATCACAACTGAGCCCCCCGCTAAGTTCTTAATATCGTCGTACCAACGACGGTGGGGTCTGTCGGTACTTCCTTTTCTCTCCCCATGATCTCGATTTGGTCTTTTCCCGCTCCAGTTGTTGACATTTCTGGCCACACAACCTGCCCAGTTCCACTAACCAAAAGAGACCAAACTCTTTGTGTGATGTCCAGAACTTTTGTTTCGCTTCTTATCTAGTCGTTCGTTTTACGGTCTCGCACTTGTAATTTTCCTTTTAATTCCTCTTTCGTGGACTTGCAGTCTTTGTGAGGACCCATGTTTAGCTAGCATATGTTGTTACTGGCAGAATGCTTTCATTGTAGATCTTACTTTTAAGTTTCAGGCAATTTGGATTTAAAACATACTGTATTTTACCGTTGGCCATCCATTCGAGACGTACCCTTTAATTTCAAGTTCTTTATTAATTTTCGTGAATGTTACTTCCTGTCCCAGATACATATAAGATTCTATCTTATCCACAAGTTAATCATGTATGAGTATCGCATCGTCCATATTCTCGACAGTCAAATTCATGACAGAGATATTAATGTTCAAACTAACCTTTTTCGGTTCTCGTAATTCTTCGAGCAATTCTTCCAGTTCTATTTCGTTCTCGAAAAACCGGGCTATGTCATCAGCAAATCTTAGATTACTAAGTCTCTCTTCCCAAATATGTTCAATCCCATCAATTCTAAGGTGTTCCATTACTAAGGTAAGCAATTTAGGTGATATAGTATCACCTTATCGCACTCATATTTTTCGTGTCATCTAACCTTCAATTTTGTTCGATCATTTATTCTTTATATAAGGTTGACGTATCTTTTGTCGATCCGTGCGGTTTTTAAAGTTCTCACAATTGCCCAGAATTCTACCGTATCAAAAGCTTTTCGAAACTCCGCAAATGCTATCCATAAAGGAATTCGGTAAGCTTTCCATTAAGCAGCCTTACGGTGTGTATAATAGGTTCAATTGTGCTAATTTTTTTTCCGAAAGCTAGCTTGTTCTTTGGGTTGGTAGGCCTCAAGCTTGGCGTTACTTGACAGTAACGTAATCTGTCTATGAATTCCTGTTGAACATTGGTTACAAATATATCTGTAATTTGAAGTACATATTTATATTATCATACTTTACTTTACCTAACCTAACCAAACCTAACCTAACCTTGGAGGCCATTCAGTGTGATCACGTGTCGTCCAAACCACCTGTTAGAAAATATTTCATTTTGATGTTCCCTAACAGGTACCGCGTAATGAGATGGTCTCCCATCTTGTTTGAACTATATGTGTTGGTTTTTATTTCAATTTGATGCAATTTGACGGATTTTATTTGTTGAAGCATTTTCCTATTTTTTATCTTTAATTTATTTTTATGTGATAAGTAATAATATTTATTTTTCATAACTTTCTTTACATAATTTATATAAATAAATTATGCCATTTATTATTTTCCTCCATAACAAGAAGATTTTAAGTCCAGGAAATGGAATTTTTTAGGCCGCTATTTTATTTTGCCTTATCGGATTTGCAGTAAAATTTTGTCAGTGAATCCGTGATCCTAATTGATTTTTGTGCTAATTTGGATTGGATAAGTATTTTTTTACTATTCCATCCACATATAACCCTTGATGTTTAACCAAAATTTAAAGTCAGTCGGATAACTAGTTTTTAAGCCATGTCGCACACAGACTGAACGACAGGCCGACGGGGTTCCTAAAATGTAAAGATCTGCAAAAAATTCGACTGGTAATTTTTAATAATGATATTACATCAACTTCAAAGTTATTAAGATACGCGATTTACTAAGCTATGTAGAAAATAATCATTTTCATAGACGTTTGAATATTATATAACTAACATTATTTTTCATTCTGATACATACCAGTAAAAAATTTATTAGATTTTAGAAGTAGGTGGAAGCGTTAAATGCATCTAATCTACGTATGTTACCAAGATAATAGATTATGTTTTTATCCTAACCATAATTGAATTAGATAAAATATATTTTTCTAATATACTAATTTTTTTCTTAATAATCTATGATATGCATAAAAAAATGTATATAATTCCAGATAGTCTAAATGTTTTTAATATGTTTATGAGAATATAAGCAAACGTATTAATAATTTTAGAATAAAGTTTGCATGGGTGCTTGAGGTAGTTAAAAAATCCTCGTGGGAGCTCAATTTACTCGCATGATATTATAAAATTCTCTTTATATTTTTACCGATTATATTAGCATTCCGATCATAAACCACCATCGCAGCGAAGGCGGAATACTTAGAGAGATTGGGGAGAAATGAAGTTGAAAATATGGCATAATCTCTCCTTCCACCTACTTAACCTCGAAAAATTCCTTTCATTCTAGTTTGTTTGCATTTTGATTTGGCATCTATGAAACTACATAAAAAATGTTTCCTCTTATATTTTAAGAACCAGTAAACATTTTACTTACGTCATTTATAAATGTATGAAACTAGTAATAATGGAAATTATGTACCCTGATTGTAACGGAAAACATCAACTAGCAACTGGGCGATAGAACAAAGATGCTGGAGAGTAGGTTTAAATTACAGAAAAAGGAACATGGATGATTTGCAACCACATTATGTAATGAAAACAATGTTCCTAATGCTTTTGTTAGAAGGCATTTCTATATCTATTATATATACGTAAATTTTGAACGGGGTCTTTGTTTTATAAGATTGAATACAAACGTTTCCAGGTTTTATCTGAGTCGCCAGAATTTGCTAAAAAATTAAACATCTGGAAAGTAAGAGACAATTGGAAAGTAAAGAAATAAATATCACCTTTGTTTTTTTAAGTGGGAGACCCTGTATAATACAGTTTTATTAAATGGGTATCGACTGTATAATCGGCAAATTATACCAGGTTTGACACTTTTATTTTTAAAGACCCCGCAATAAGAAGCAGTTCGTTAGAAAGAGAGACAGAACCTTCTAACACATAATTGTAGAGTCAATGCCTTTTTTATGGCAGGATTTTTGCCAATTTTGTAGGTTGTCTTTAAAGATAAAGGTATCAAACCAGGTATATTTATAATCGGCAAGAAGAGACCTATTTTATATATTCAACATTATTTTCCATCTTTCACAATAAAGCTTATACGCTCGGTTAAAAATTGTAGATATCAATAACATAATGTCATAACTAACCTACTATAAGGATCATTTAACTCCAACATATATTTAAACCTTTTGCTTCGCCAGGTCTGTCGCAGAATCAGCTGTTACTGAATCCTATATAGTTACTTTACCGAAGTGATGTGAACCAGATCAAACTCGTTCACAAGCCGCTGCTATCGAATTTGTCGACTGTTCCATCCCTAATTCCCAAATAGCCAGATAAAGCAGATTCGGAACTTTACAAAGTGAGTCAGTTATTTGAAACGTTCAATTAACTGATTCCTTCAATAAGAATCGTTCGTTCTCGAACGTTACAACAGTATTAAAATTGCAGTTAGTATATTACTATCACTTTGTGAGGTAAAAATGGTTGTGCTTAGCGTTGGCAAAATATGAAAATGCATTCGGACTAGAAGCACCTGTTTTTTACTGTTTATTGTTATTACTCGTGTACGCGTAACTTCAACTAAGTTTTATTATTCATTATATTAAGCAGTTAGAAATTGTCATTAATGTCCTCAAATACTATTCAGATATTTAGTTCCCCTGTAAATCTAGACATTTAATATATGTATGCATGCATAGTTTGCAAATAGCGGGCCGCCCGGTGAAAATTTGCAACACAAATATATCTGGGTCAGCTAGAGGTATCGGCAAAATGTTACAAAGAATAGCACCATTTTACCTGACATTTAAGGTAATAACAGTTATATCTGCGACTGCATAATTGGTTCGTTGATATTTCTGAAAATATAGATTAAGATTGTGTTAAAATGCGTTTAAAGGTATCAAAGTAATTATGACTGCAAGGCAACTTTCCAATCTGATAGAATTCTGTCGTTTCAAGAAAATAATAATACTGTTTTATTAAAAAAAAATTATTTATCTGCTCGCTTAACATATAGCTAAAAAAGGTTGGGTTAAAAAAAACAAATCTTAATATCTAATAATCTCTCCACAAGGTAAACGAAACATAGACGGACATTTTGTTGATATTGCTGATTTCTGTAACTTGCTTAATCATGTTTGTCAATGACGAGTATTTCTTGACAACTGAATAGAATAAATGCCGATATACCAGTATGAACAATAGCAATGTTGAGTTGGGCAGATATGTTAAAGAACGGAAACCGATACTCAAGGAAGAAAAATTAGTGAAAGATTCAGCATATTTAAAGAACATCTAGTTGCACATTTTGAAACTTAGGAAGTGAACACGTACAAAACCCTTCAAACGGCAAATATGAGCAGTCATATTCTTATACTAATATATTTCTGCTTAGTGCAACCTCATTTTTGCTACCGAACATATGCAGCCCTACCTCGTTATGTAAACTTTCTTGTTACTTTCTGTTGTATCTCTAGCGAATAATCAGTGTCAAGTTCAATAATAATAATAATAATTCCTTAATCAAAAATTGTCAAAACTAACATATCTCACAAAATAAAGGTAACAGAAAGGTATAAAGTACATCATTCATCATAATTCCTTCCCACCGGAAAACATATTTTTAGTATAATAAAGCCAGAGGTTTTAGCCAATTGATCTATGTCTTTCCAAATTCTTCTATCGTCCAGCCTTATAAGGTAATGTCTTACCCAACCTTTTTATGACTTGACCCTTACACACACTATTTTACGAAAAGAAGAAATACATTTCTTTGAATACATTTTTTAGCTAGATGGTTACTATTGCCACATTTAAAACAAAACCTTTTAACAGATGAAGAACTAGCGATATGTGTGTAATGTGATTGGAACTGCATTTTATTAACACACTGATATTGACGTATTTCCTTTAGATCTTTTGCAGATAATTCCATGCTCACAAATATCTCTAGTGCTTTATCTAACTCTAAATTACGACGCTCCAAAAGTCTGCTTTGTATTATCTCATCACAAATTCTAAAAACAAATTGGTCTCTTAGTGCAGTCTTCAAAAATTCTTCAAATTTACAATGAATTGTTAATTTCTACAGTGAAATGAGAAACTCTTGGACAGTTTCTCCTTCAAGTTTCCTTCGTTGATGAAATCTATAATTCTCAGTTATTTCTAATGGAAGTGGATTGTAGAATTCACCCATGAACTTTACTGTATCCTCATAAGTCTTACTTTCTGGTTCTTCAGGGGCTATTTTGTTTGATAAAATGTCATCACATGTAATGGAGTAAATATAATGCTTTATCTAAATGCCCCTTCTAGTCTTTTTACACAAAGATTCCATTGATACGAGGTATTCTCGAACGTTTCTATCTTAAAAATTGTTGGTATGGTTGAAACAGACATAGAGGAACAGGCAACAGCAAGATTATTTCTTCGAGGCATCTTTTTAAAGGTAACTTACGGAAAAGGTACATTACCCCAGAGAATTCTTTGAAATCCTCAATCGGTTGTATCTCCAGCGAATAATACAACTTTGCAATAGTTAAATATATGTATTTTCTTGATATCTATAAGTGACATGTTCAATAATAATTCCTTAATTAAAAATTGTCAAAACTAACAGGTCTCACAAAATAAAGGTAACAGAAAGGTATAAGATACACAACACCTTTCATCAGATAATTATCCATTCCCATGGGTAATATTTTGTTATTTAGTTAATCTTGTTTCAAAGAATCCATGGATCCGAGGAGTAAAACTACATACTGATACCTGCATTTACGTTCTTTCTGTTATTTTTGCTCAAAACAATGTATATTGTAGCAACAATTTCTGTTAAACAGTTCTCTATCGTACCACATTATTATTTTCCAACAATGAATTTATACCGAGTAACACAGGCCAATGCTATTGTTATTTTTAAAATGTGTATTTTGTTATCTGCTACAATAGTAGAAAGATAAAATCTGTTTATTTTTACATCTTTATTACATAATTGAAACCCGCGCAAAGTTCTAAAGCCTGCTACTCACTATTCGTCCATTTGTTCATTCTTCTTCATATATTCGATTCGTTAATTCATATGAATGAACGAATTGGCGAATCAACCAGACTTATTGACGAATATTTTATCTACACTCTCATCAATTTTTATTTAATTCGTCCGCATGGATTTCATGCGTTTCAATGTTTAGAAATACACAAAAAGCAAAAGCTTAGATTCGGACGATTGGTTCGCGGAGGTCAAAGCCTACTTGATTATTCGCCCGAAAGACTTATCGGATCGCCGAGCAACGAATCGAACGGGTAAACCGGACCCTCCAAGCCCGCTACTCACTATTTGTTTATTCGTCCAATCGTTTATTCCTCCTCATAGTGTGGGGGGTCTGGTTCGTCCGAGCGATTCGTTGCCCTTGCGTGGCGATCACGTTTTCTTTGACTTCGGCGAATCATTCGTCCGCATCAAATCTTTTGTTTTTTTTTGTGTATTTTCAAGCATTGAAATGCAAAAAAATCTATGCGAACGAATTAAATAAGAAATTATGAATAGCGTGGATTAAATATTCGTTCATTCGTTGATTCGCCGATTCGTTCATTCATCTTATGATTTGACTAGTCGAACTAACGAAATGAATCAAATAGTGAGCAGCGGGCTCCACACAATGCAGACGAATGAACAAATGGACGAATCAGCAAATAGTTAGTAGCGGGCTTAAGCATTTTTCATATTTTACATAATAGATTAAGTACATTAGATCTATTTAATCTAAGTTTTACATGTTACCCTATACCCTACGTTTATAAAGACCGCAACCCACTATTCGTTGATTCGTCCGCGTAGTGTGGACGGTCCGGTTCATCCGTTCGATTTGTTGCGCGGCGATACCGATTTTAGCGTGAATATTTAAGTAGGCTTTGATTTGAATAATGCTTGAATCTTTTGTTTTTTGTGTTTTTCGGACTTTAAAAGTCATGAAATAAAATTATTCATAAAATTCATTCATAAAATTATGAATGGACGAATCGAACCGGAAGTGAGTAGCGGGCTTAATAATCGTTGCCTTATACCTACGTTTAATTGTTTTTTTGATCTTTTTTAGGGTGTCCCTTTCCAATCTGATATGACACTAAGCTTTATTCCGATTTTTACAGAAAAGTATATAAATGTTTTTTTCTAGCTTCCACTTTCTGAATGCTATTATTCTAAGTGCTGAGAGTTAATTCCTGCTGTTTTTATTGCTGAAACATTGGCCAGTTTGCGGGTTAAACGCAATTCCAAATATCTGTTTATGGACCATACAATATCATAAATTTGGAGTGACACGATGGAACAATAACAGATTTATGCTCGTATATTTCGAGGAATAGATGACGTCCTGGTGCCATTATTTCCTGAATGATGGCTGCTGCTGTAAAGGCGATCGCGTTGTTGCGATTTACTATAATGGCTATAATATTAATAATAATTGTATAACATACACCAATCTATATTTTTAAATAACATTACTAAATTATCTAAATAATTTAGTAATTATCGATAATTGTTGATTAGCTGTTATTATATTTGAGTTCATTATGCATAAATGAAATTATTAAAATAATATATAGTAGATATTTAAAGATGCACTTTTTCTGTCAATTTTTAAATGAAAAGCTTAACCATACCTACTTAGATATAGCTGTACTTAATATCGTATACTATTATGAAAAATATAATAAGAAATAATGAAGCTTTTAATTAAAAACACAATTCTGGTTGAAAACGGACACTCGTCAATTTAAAATAGATTCCTGATCATCTGGATTAAAATATGATTCCTCGCTCATAAACGTGCAATAAAAAAATGAACAATTAAAAACATGTTTAATGTATTTTTGTTTCACCTTACACCAATGTCACAACAAGGATACCATGATCCCTGCCTGGTAATGCCGCAGGTACAATGATCCATCTTAGACAAACGATGGTCGCAATTTTGCTCTTTTTAGAGCTCATCAGGCTGCTATATATTAGCAGAACATGAAATCATAAAAACAACTACTCTGCTTGCTAATAGCACGGCATTGAATTACACTGTTGATTTCTAGCTTTCGGACGGACAACAAAGATACCATGATCACTGTCTGGAACATCTCTTGCAATGCCGCAGGCGCAATGATCCATTTCAATTAAACGACTTTCGCGATTTCGCTCTTTATAGAGTGCAAAGGCATACTACAAAGACTTTAGGAGGCTAAAGTAAAATAGAAAGGAAATTTTCCTCTTAACTATTTTATTTTTTGTAACAAATAACACATTTAACATTTTCACAGTGTCGTACCTATGGGCGGGAGAACGCAAGGAGGGCCCTTGGGTAGGGTATAATGGTGCTTATGAAGTTGAAGGGCCAAAATTATGGATGTTTTTTTTATTCGTCAGTTATTTTTTTACCTTCTTATTGTTGAATTGGTTTATGCAAAACTGAAAGACTGTTTTGTTTTTTATTTTCTGTCGGTAAGTATTCATCTTGTCAAAGGCTGCGGGGGAAGGTCCAAAATTGGTAATTACGCCAGCAATTGCATCTTCAAACTAGATTTTTTTTACTATGAGCATTATTAATGGAAGAAAAAATAAATTATATAAAAAAATGCAAAAATGTCTCCTTTGAACTTCAATACACGCATTAGCTCTTTTTATTATCGACTCCCTAAGGCGATGAAATACGTCAGGCATTAATTTTTTTCGAGAGTATTTCATTCAACTAAAAGACAAAACTTGGTGTTTTTTTAGTGTATTGCTAAAAATCTATCCGCTTTTAAAACATTGGCTTACTGTAAATAAAAAACGGAATGTTTGCTGGTCGGAAAAAGTAGCACTTTAAACAGTTACTTTACACACCAAATTTTAATAAAATATTTTAAGAGATTTTGCAAATATTAACAAAAATCCTTATTTTCTGACAAAAATTAATAGGATAACGTGCTTAGAATTTTTGATTTTTTTGATTACAAATAAAATATGGAATGGCTTTCCATACGCAAGCCTGTGGCTCAAAGGATTTTTTTCATTTGAAAAAAATAGCATTTTAAACATTTATTTTACATACCAAGTTTCAATCAGATATGGTAAGAGATGTTCCAAATATAAATAAAAATTCTTATTTTTTGACCCCATGTATCTCGAGAACGAACTTTTTTAGGTCATATGTTTATATGAACATGGTTTCTTAAAATGAGCCTAGCAATCATCCCTTAAAGTTCGGCTATGTACTTAATTAACACCCTGTATAGTATCTAAAACTTTTGCAACCGTATGCACTAACGAGGTTTAAATTTAGATCAGGCCTAACTTGACAGTTATAGGTTTAAAATGACATATCAATGGAAGAAATAATTTTCCAAAATATCTTTATTACAGAAATGACAGTGACAAAAAAATATAGCTGAGGAACTGAAGGTTTTAATTCCTATAGCAACTAGAGGTCTAACTCTTAAACCTTTTTAGTGAATCTGGGATTTGAAGTTTTTTCAATTGTTTTGTTTTTTCTTGGTGTCGTGACACCTATAGGGACAACATGAAAAGGCGCGGCGTCGCGTCGTTTTTCTTCTAGTCCTAAATAATTTACGATTTACCCTATCAAACAAAAAGTCCCCAGAAAACGACGCACAGTGGTTCAGGGTATATGGTAATACGGAAATAATTTAATAATTTCCAAATGATAAATGATATTTGAATGATATTTGGTGCACATAATAAGAGGTGTAAGTACTTTATTTTGGATGTATTGAAAAACTTTTAATTTGTTTGTAACTGTCAAATTTTGATAGATGGACTATTTTGCTTTATATGGTAGGCTGAATATGAGATTATATCTGAAAAGATCAAAATGGTATTTGAAATATATGTATAGTTTTACAGCTGATCAGTATTTATTAAGCCCTGTTAAAAATAAAGAGTATAAATACCACTGGAAAATCAACATTGAAATGAACTAAAGTCGCCATGAACATAACATTAAATTTATTGATAATGGCTTTCGTAAAAAACAACAGTAGCATATAGGAACATCTAATTTGCCATTTACCTAAAGAAGCTATAGATACAAAACTAAAAAGTAACAAAAAAGATGATATTGCCTATGTATGTTAGAACAAATTAAATATAATTTTTTTAAGAGAACATCATCAACAATAAATTAGGATCTTATAATCTAATGCATAATAACATTACTGTAAAACAATTTTTTAAAGACTATTAAAACGAAACAAAATAATACTTTTGTTTAATAATAATTGAAAAGTAACTTATTACCAAATTTTAAAAAAATTAAATGAATATAAAGTAATTAAATATTTCCATAAAATAAAGATTTCACCTCATCCCACAGTTCATGGTTTAGTTTCTTATTAGTTTCTTCTTTTGTTATAGGTTCTGCCCTTAGTCCTGACAAATACGGATCAGAAGAAGCTAAGAGAAAGTTCATGACATCTGTATTTGTTTGGACACGTGAACATTTTCTAGAATGATTTTGGCGATAAGCGCGATAATCTTTATTTCGCGCTTCTTGTGCTTCCTCTGTTAGCATCCCTATGGGGAGTACTGCAGCTGCTATAATTTCTTCTCCGTGTGTTAATATTTTATGGACCGTGACTGGCATGTAATACCACCCATACAGTTCCACATACAAATTCGCTGTCTCCTGGCAATATTTACCAAATTTGTCTGGATCAATATGCACACCATGAGTTAATGGCTTGCAAAATCACTGTAAATCGACGAATCAAATGTTCATTTACTCCTGTTATATCTGCAGTAAGACTAGGATCACTAAAAAACCTTCTTGACGTATTTCCGTCGTTAGTCGTACCCATGCCCTGTTTCACTACATCGATTTTTAAACCGACCCTTCGCCAAAATTCATCTTGAATCCCCTTTTTTGTTTCTTCTCTTTGTTTTTTCGTATCCGCGTTTGTCCTCCATTGTTGAAATGATTTATTATAGGCTATATGAAGAAGACACTCCATAAACTTTATTCGAACATGTAAAAGTGACATTCCCCAGTTTAAAACCTGAATATTTTTAGGTTTAGTTTTTAGTAACAATAATTTGTTCATTTCAGATGGCTTCGCTTGGCATATATTACAAACCATAGATGAAGTGTTACTTACTGTGTTTGAAATTTTGCCATCAATCATGGTAAACAAAAGTTCGTGGTGTATTTTGTATGATTTTTCTTTTATGTGAGTTAGAGTATCTGTTAGAGTTTCTATTTCCGTGTTCATTCTTGATATTTCCCTTGTAGTACTTTCAGGCGTTTCCTTTATAAATTCAAACCGAATAGGCCGACAATATCTTGTTGAAGAAGGTCTTGGATTTTTCCAATAAACTAATGACCTGTCTCCTTTCTCATGTAAGCAAAGAGGAACCAAAGATGTTAAAAACATGCTAGCGTCGGAAGCATTTTCTTCCTCAAATGTTTGCTTATACTCACTGTGGCCAGATAACCATCACATCCCCACTTTGATATTAAAGTTAATTCTGATCCCATTGCACATACATCTTCCTCACTTTTATTTTGCATAATTCTAGTGGCTGTATGATTTAAAAGTGTTTGTAATTTAACTGTTGCGCAGCTTTGAGTTATCTCGACTTCAGAAGGGTAACATTCATTTTTCGCTTCTAATACCTTATGATATGATGGGAAAATATCAAAGCCTATTTCTAATGTTGCTTTTCTAATGATTTGATATTGGTGCTTCGATAAAGAAGCATCTAGCAGCAAGCTAAGTGCTTTCTCGGGTGTAAAGCTTGGAGATTTTGAAGTTCCTGTAGCTTCGTTAGCTGCTGCCACAATTAACTCCTTAGAACAGTTTTCAAGCAACTTCTTAACTTTATAACGTTTAGTACGCTGGCAGCATTCGTCAAATGGTTTTTCTTTGCGCCCAACAGGACGTGATGAAGGTCCGGGTTCATCAACATCCATAGGAATTAACGATGAATCCACATTAACTGAGAAAGACCCTCTTAGCCACTCTTCATTCTGCTTTAAAAATCTGTCTTTATTGCGTGAGGCTGCTTGCCATCTTCGTGAAAAATTAGGTAAAAAATTTCGAATTAATTTATTTTTTAATTCTTCTAAAAGCTGGTCAGACATCTCGTGATAATTGCGTGTAATATTTTCAAAGCATTTAACTCCATCCCGGTCACTTGAAAGTACAACTTCCACTAATTCCAAGTAGGGTATTAATATACTCTCCATCACACCAAATAAAAATTATTTTTAAAACACCGACTCTACTTTATCAAGAGGTACACTAAACTAATTTACCATTAATACTTTCTGTAAACCGATAAATCTGTACCTATACAAATAAACACAAAAACATTTTTTGTGATAACAGTCGCAGATAAGAGCAGCAAAATATTATTTAGGAATTTAGTTTAAGAGATAAGGTACACGTATACGTATTTTTTGGCCTGACGCATGTTGACGCAAATATTATTTTTTTTATATATATATATATATATATATATATATATATATATATATATATATATATATATATACATATATATATTTCATTAAGCCGCAGTAGTTTCTACAAGTATACTAATGGGGTATAAATATTCTAAATAAACCTTGAGATATAATTCATACAAATTTTTAATCGAATGGCTACTATTTTTTTTTAAAACAAAATTTCGAATCACTACATTTCGTTCCTTTCAACATATGGTCGCTTAGTTGACAACAACTAAAAGCAAATTTTGAAAAATTCTTTTACATTTTTTTACTAGGGATATTCAGGTATCTATTAGCGATAAAAATGTTAATTTCTTTCACACTTCCTACAGAGTTTTTTTCCACTCCTTGAACCACTGTGCGACGTTAGGAATTTTAAGTGAAAAATATTTTTTATTTTCTCTTAAAGTTGAAGGCAGGTGGATATTCACAATGTTTCGATTTGCGTAGCATCTCTGATCGAAACTTTATTAATAATTTAAAGTAAATACAATGTTCGACCCGTTAATTTTACTAAAATATAAAATTTACAATGTTTTGCACCAATTAATTATGTTTTTTTTTTCAATTCCAGGTATGGTAATTTCAAGTGTGGAAAAAACTATGTGATCTTTATCGTAAGTACCTCTGTTCTAATATTTCAGGGAAAATTTAATTAAAAGTTGTAAAGGCCCTCTTTGGCTATTTGAGTTTCTTATGCCATATAATAATACATTTTTATTTTATCCGTCTAATATGTGAACGGACATATAATACCTACTAGAATACCCTGCTATACTAGAGCACTGTTCTTTAGGTATTACTTACGTATTGTGATGAGTTATGCCCGGTATTTTAATTTTCGAAAATCATTCTTGATGTAGAGTAGATAGTGACACAAAAAAACATATCTAAAGCAAGTTCATACATAGTTGAAATTTACGAGTAGGCTTTGCTAACATGTGAAAATAGTTAAAAATTGGTTTAAATTGAAATTTTATCCCAATTGCTACAAGAGTGACTCATTCTAAACAAGGAAAATAAAAAATAAAACAAGAGTTTGTACAACATTGCACATATTGCAATTTTTCCGGGAGCATAAGAGAATGAAATCACAAAAACCCTTGTTAAGTAAACAAACCCTAAAAAGGGAATGACGGCGTAGAAGGCAATTTTCTTTTATTTGTGCGCAATTCTAGGAAGACCTCGTTATACTACGAAGCGAGAATTACAAAAAAGTACGTAATTAGGTGGTCAAATAAAGCCGACGCTTAACGTGTTTCCTTGTTCGACTGTTATGGCAAAATATGTGGTGCCGTATTGGAGTATGTTTAATAAAGCTATGAAGATGGTACTTGTTATGACCATATTGTGTTTCCGCAATTGATGATAATAAAAAATCTTGGAATGGGTAAAATATCAATGTCAAAGATAATTAAAAAAGTAACATTAATTACAGGGCCGTAGTCAGGGGAGGATCTTAGGTTTATTTTACCCGACCTAAAAATCATATTCATAGATGGCTAGACTTTTCAAAAAAAAAAAATACCTTAATTTGTTTATAGTTTATTTGAAATATTAATAAATAAAGGCTAACAAAATGTACACTGTGTCCCAGATTGCTTGTAATCCAAGGGTTTCTCGGAAACCAGCAGAGATATAACTTTGAATGCCGCAAACAGAATTGTGCCACATCGTTTCGTTCCCGAGATACAGGGTGAAATAGAGATTTTGCGCTTTTGGGGGTGGTATCATATTTCGGACACCCTATCAGATAGAGAAAAGGTAAAAACTGCTATGGATAGATATTTTTACGTAGAATCCAGTGTTGTAGTCGCACAAATTTTTAGACAATCCGTTTTTGAGATATAGCCCAAACTTAGTATTTTTTAAATGGGACACCCTGTATTTTTTTATTCCAAAAAATTCACCTTTTTTTTCTCTTTAAAATGATGTATCACACTATGCACTTTTGACGTAAACTAAACCTTATAAACGCTATATTAAAAGAAAAACGTAAGTTGGCCATGGAAATATGGGTAGATATTAAAAGTGTCCAGAAGCAAAATTAAACAACATAAAAAATTAATAACCATTTTTTTACTATGAAATAAATAAACTTAATAATCTTGATAAACTTAATCACAATACTAAACAAATTCTACATAACTAGAAAAACTGTTCAAAATGGCCGCCCCCCTTACGAACACATAATTAGCACACAGTGCGAATTCTTCTTAGAGCATTCATCATTATTATAGGTCTATCTTCCAATGATCTAAATGCCTGAATGGTTGCATTTTGCAGCTGCTCCATCGTATTGACTGGATTCAGGTAAATTTTGTTTTTTAAGTAAGACCAAACGAAAAAATCTAATATTGAGAGGTCTGGCGACCTAGCAGGCCACCTTACTGGTCCATTTGTACCAATCCAGCGATCGTGAAAATTTTCAAATAGAAATGGCCTTATAATTTGCGCATTGTGGGCAGGAGCACCGTCCTGCTGAAAGTAAATATTGTGCAGATTTGCTAATCTTTGTTCCCAATATAAAGCAAGCGAC
The DNA here is from genome assembly GCA_030620095.1 of Kuschelorhynchus macadamiae. NCBI lineage: Eukaryota > Metazoa > Arthropoda > Insecta > Coleoptera > Curculionidae > Kuschelorhynchus > Kuschelorhynchus macadamiae. The sequence continues at coordinate 3,432,147 of JAUTXW010002618.1, forward strand.
GCTAAACCCAAACCTTCCTTGCTGCTGACGTTCTCTTGTTAAAAATTGGTTTTCCGTATACCAGTGCCTATTATTATGCCTGTTAAAAATACCACTACAACTTATATAGGCTTCGTCGGACCATATAACCTTGCTACCGAAATCAGGGTCATTTTGGGTTTTTTGAAGATACCAGTTACAAAAATTTAGACGCCTTTCTGCATCTCCAGGATGCAATTGTTGTACTACATTTACTTTATAAGGCTTATATTTATGTTTTCTTAATATCCTTTGCGTTTGTGATTTTGACACCCCCACTGTTTCCTGAATATGCCTACATGAATTCGCGTGATTGGCCTGAATACTTGCTAATACAACAATCTCATTGTTCTCGTGATTTCGTTTATTATATGTTTTAGCCCTGTGCTTTGAAAATGATCCATCATTAATTAAATTTAATTTAATTCGGCGAAAAATTGCCTTGTGTGAGGCCTTTCTGGATATCTACGATATAAAAAAAGCTTTTGGAAATAGTCCATAACTCAAAGTGGAATTGAAAAAAAATTTTGAAAGGAGGTTCATAATAATTTAAGCGCTTGGTGTTTACCTGTTAAAATATAAATCAGATGCTTGATCACTGTTTTCATGACATTCAATAAAACAAACCATCATATCATACTTATGACTATTTTCAAAATTATTCATTTCTTCTTAATATCTATTAATTTACCTGTTAGAATTATTGGTAACTCGTATGATAAGAGGATAAACACGGCAATATTTGATATATTTAAGAAACAAATAGTTTTGATTTTTGTTTCCATGCCATATTTCCATGGCCAACTTACGTTTTTCTTTTAATATTGCGTTTATAAGGCTTAGTTTACGTCAAAAGTGCATAGTGTGATACATCATTTTAAAGAGAAAAAAAGGCAAATTTTTTGGAACAAAAAAATACAGGGTGTCCCATTTAAAAAATACTAAGTTTGGGCTATATCTCAAAAACGGTTTGTCTAAAAAAAATTTCGACTACAGCACTGGACTCTACGTAAAAATATCTATCCATAGCAGTTTTTACCTTTTCTTTATCTGACAGGGTGTCCGAAATATGATACCACCCCCAAAAGCGCAAAATTTCTATTTCACTCTATATCTCGTGAACGAAACAGTCTGGCACAATTCTGTTCGCGGCATTCAAAGTTTCTCGAAAAATTGACACAGAGTCGCGAAAACCGCAAAGTTCTATCTCTGCTGGTTACCGAGAAACCCTGTGATTACAAGCAATCTGGGACACAGTGTACATCCGGAGGATACCTAAGGCAAAAATCGAATCAAAACGGCGGAGAAAATGTTTTTCAATTTTATGTAGATGTAGACGGTGTCCCTTTTAATAGTCAATAAACTATTACATTAAACAACCAAAAGTTTATTATTTTTGAATATTGTAATATCATACTTTTCTTTAACTGCGTTGATCTTATTAAAAAAATGTGCTGTTTAAATTTGATGATTCGTTATTCGTTTTTAGCTCGATGCTAAAAACGCATAATCATACCTTTCATCGTTTTAGTTGTTAGTAGTTTCCCTGATTTTCAGAAAACCTCATGATCAACCGCAACCTCAGAAATTATAATTTCGCTTTAAATTGTTTATAATTTAATGAGATTTCGTTTTTTCTTAGAAGAATTTCAGTTTTGAGAATTCTGACCCCAAAACCAGACGTTTCCTTTAAAACGCTTCTTTATTTTTTTTATTATTTGTGTTTCATTTATGAAATAACAGTCTTTTGTGTATGTGTGTGTGTGTGTGTGTGTGTTGAGAAAAGAAGTTAACGTCTAAATTTAATGAAACTTGATCACGCGGAGAACGCTTCAGCAGTTGCCGTATGTGCCCATTCTGAAGTTAAAGACTAATTATCTAATTTTGTAGCAACAGATTTCCCTTTTTATTTTTTGGTGGAATGATTGCAACTTTTTCTTGCCAGGAGATCACAGTGGAAACCTGTAGTTAGTTAATTTTCAACTATAGATTTCGTTCGATTTTTCCCAGAAACTATTATACAGGGTGTTAGGAGATTGACTACAAATATTTTGACATATTATAGTATGCATGATTTTGAACAAAAATGTTTTATATACTATCGGTAAATACTGAATGATTTTCGAGATATTACAGTTTAAGATATTTAATTTTGGAAAAAGTTTAAATTAAGTTTGTGTCAACATGGCAACGTTGCTATTCGCTTTAAAATATGTGATCAATCTTATCAGGAATATCAAATAATTTATTAGTTTTTACCTGCAGTAGCAGTTAGGTAGCCGCTGAACCGTTCTCCGCGTGATTCATTTTCAATAAATTTAGATGTTAATTTATTTTCTTCGCACACATACACGCGAAGCTCAGTATAATGAATGGAAATATCGTGAATTCCTGTGTGATTTTATATATCAATCACCCGGAAAAGATAACCCAAGAAAAAGAAAGAAGCGATTTAAAGAAAAAGTCCAGTTTTGGGGATATTTAAAATTTTTAAAAAAGTGAAACTCTTGTAAGATCAAAACGAATTCTCATTGAAACCAGACATTTATAACTGTCCAGTGATAATAAATTTACAGCAATATCATCATTTCTGAGGTTTTTATGTGCGGTTGATCATGATGTTTTCTAGAAATTGGGGAAAGTACTAAAAAGCAAGACAATCAAAAACAGTGATTATCAACCACATAAACAAACCGAGATTTTTAATGCAATACTATTGTGCTAGGTTTTCTAAGTTGGAACACAGTGAATAAACAATTATTTATAAAAGATATAATAATTGAAATAATAATTTTTGATGTTATTGTAAATTTAGTACCCCGACCTATTCATAATTGAAAACTTATAATTTTCAAATTTTTCTCTTGATAGGAGATGCCAGTCCTAGAAAATTAATCATAATTTCCGATCGATCTCAGAATCTTTAGGAAAAAAATCACGAGTTTTATTTTTGTTCAGGATATCATCACTTTCATTCTTACTTCCCTCTTAAGAGAAAAAAATCACCCTCTGGGATTTTTGCAGATCGTTTTCGGACCCCTAGACTCCAAAAAATATGTTCTCTAATTTTCGTCAGTCTGTCGGTCTGTCTATCGTTCTGTATGTACGCGGTATCGGACTTCAAATTTTTGGTCAAAAATCAAGTCCTAAAGAGATGAAATGGCACACACAAAATATAAAAAGTCATTATTGAGAAACTGCTCATAGTTATACTCAATATTCTTTATTGTCAAAGAATAAAAAAGGAATCTTATTAAAAAATCGACAGTAAATACAAAATGACAACAAAATAATTATTTACAATGATAAAAATCATAGCAAGGGAATTTTAAAATACATTACTTTTAACATAAGCAACATATAAGTAAAAGTACATAGTTTTTTATATAAATAACAAATGACCGAGATATCTCAATACCTAAATTCTAAATATTATATAGGTGAATATTTTAAAATCCATAGTGGAACTATAACGCCTTGTTGGGGAGTCAGTAATAAGTAAAATTAAACAACTAAACAAATGAAAGCAAAAAACAAATAACCTAGTTAAAACTATCTTCGAAAAATTCGTCTACAATCTAATAGGCCTTTGAGACAAATAACTTTTTAGACATTTCCAAAATTTTTTATAGTGTCTTGATTGCTTCAAATGCAGTGGTAGGAGATTAAATATATTTTTGCTCTGATATATTAAAGATTACCTAATCTGGACAGTGAATAATATAGGAAGTCTAATATTGCCAGTTTGACAAGTATGTTAGGTAGAAGACATATTTATTTTATCTCTTTATATGTTTTTTTAAATATTAGCCATGCTGATTCCAGCAGAAATAGAGACGGCAGGGTAAGAATCTTGTAACGTAAAAATAGAGGCTTACAAGTATTTCGATATTCCATCTTAGACATATATCGTTCAGCCTTTTTTTGCAAAACAGACAACATAACAACTGAGAATCAGTCTCCCAAAATATATGCCATAAAGCAAATAAAACTCTATAAGCGAAAATATGCATTCCGTGCCGCTTGATGATACTTTCTTGCATAAAAAAGATATCAGGTTCAAACTTATTGTCTATATGTATACCTAAAAATGTATTTACATTTCCTTCAATAATATCCGTTCCCAAGGTGACATTCTCAATAGTACATTTAAAGGTTAAAATATTTGTTTTTTATGCATTAAAAGTTAAACACTCCTCATCACTCTCTTTCCCTTGTCCCCAAATCTCTATCAATGTCATTTTGAAGCTGATTCGAATCTTTCTTCATTAATGTACCAAACAACCAAGGTCCCAAAATCAAACCTTGGGGCACACCAAAATGTATTTCACGGTCTTTATTATTTCATCCTATATACAATTTTTCCAAAAATGAAAAAATTGCGTCCATTAGACTCCCAAAAGCCAAACTGTTCTTCACAAAATATTTCATTTTTGCCGAAAAAGCTCATTAATTTTCACTAGTTTTTCGATTATTTTTGCTAACGTAGGCAACATAGAAATGGGCCTAAAATTTGAGGCAGAGTCAAAATCACCTCCCTTGTATAATGGTAATACTTGCTAATTTAAAAGTACTAGGTGAAGAGTGATTTATAGCATTTGAAAATCCTTCTATGGCCCTATCCGGTAAATGCAGAAGTATCTTTATTGAAATTTTATCCCATTCTACAGCATTTTTATTTTTTAATTCTTTTAAAGTGTCTTTAATTTCTTGGGCAGTTGTAGGAACAAGGAAAAATGATACCTTTACTCACATGGCTTTAGGGTCTTTGTTGCACTAAGTTTACTACACAAATCAGAAGCTATCGAACAATAAAACTTGTTAAGTTCGTCGGGATTTACTTTAGAATCTAAATGTAAAGAAGTCGATTTTTCTCTTAATTCATTAACCTCCCTCCAAATTCCTTTTTGCCTATTTTTAGATGTATCTACCCTTTTTTAAAATTTTAAATTCTGTACTGCCCTGATCTTATATTTTACGATATCTGTTAAAGAAAAACAAGAAATTTGAATTATCCAGGAAAAAGTTTCTGATGTAACGCAAGGAACTCATATTCTTCGCTGAAACCTTCAAAGCCCTTATCAAATGGACTTTAAAATTTGATCAAAAATAAAGTGTGATATAGGGATAAACTCAGATTCGGGTATAAAATACCAGAACTCTGCTCATCGGAGCTCTTTCAGCGTTTTGATATTGTGCAGTAAAGATCCTTGAAGATAGGTCCAGACATTAATTTTTTTTCTTTTAATAAATTTACATATCAAGATTCTTGCATCAGTTTCCGGTTATTGTAAAAGGAAGACCAATCACTACAGTGAGTCACGAGCCGCAGTCTGTGCGGAGAGTTCGGGTGTAAATACCCGAATTCTGCTTATCGAGGCTCATTCAGTGTTTTGATCTTGTGAAATGAGGATCCCTGAAGATGCCGCGTGGAATCTCAGGCGAACCGTCGAAAAGTGAATTCCAATTTGACATGATCTAATCCCAGAAACTGTGATTTCTACAGAAGTGTCGATTGTCCATACAAGTAATGATTTGTGTGTCAAATTTTGTACCATAAATTAGTTTACCTACTTGTAGACAGTGTAAAATATAGCTCGCTGAGCTATAACTCAGAAAAAAGTTGCCACAGTTACGGTCATATTATATAGTAATAATGAAAGGGTAGCAAAAAGGAAAACAAAGTATGGTATGAACATTTTATAAACTAGCATTTATTCTTCGATTATTTGCCAAATCTGTACTTTTTACGTCCTTTATTTCCCAAATCCCCCATAAAATCCTCCGAGAATGATTTGTTACCTTCCATTTTATATTATTAATTACAGTAAACCAACTCAGTGAAATCTGAGAGCGCATACGCCTCCCAAGTCCCAACTACTTGTAGAACCACCCAGGTCATAGTATACGTTGGATAGCATCCCATAAGAATATAGGGATATGACGCTGAGGGGCAGATGATCCTTTCAATAATTTAACGATATGACTAGCCTTCAGATTTCGGTATAGGATCCCCTGCTGTTTTTTGAAATACCTATCGAAGTGTAAAGAGAATTTGTTTACTTTCAAATACAAGCGGTCGTAGCTTAGTGACTATAAAAAATTTTTAACACAAATTTTAATTTTTATAAAGTAGGAATCAGTTTAGTATGGATATTTTCTTAGATAGGTGGATCATCAATTTTCTTATTTCAAATATCTGCCCTCTTTTCCATGATATAAGGCGTTAGCTTCCCTTTGTATAACGTTTCAGAAAGTAGGGTTTTGGTAAAAAATACTACTAATTTAAATTCTAAGTAGGCATTGGAAGCAAAATGAAAACAAAAAAGCAAAAAGTAGGCCATGAAAACCATGTGTTATTTGATTCACAATCATGATTGCAGTAATCTATTGTGAAAACATACTTCAGTTTTATTTATGTTTATAAATAATAACCCGTTTTATTTTTTTGTTTTGCAAAACACTGACCAAACCTAAGCAGTCATTAACCCAAATTTTGTATAGGTGTAAAGAATAAATATCTCTCTTATAAAAAAGTACCTACTTATGTTTAAATTCCTCCCTACTTGTCATATCAGTACATAAATTGTTTCTTTTTTGATTGATGACATTGTTTTTAATAAAATGATCGTAAAATTTAATCGTATGTGCCAGATGTTCTGTATATTAGGGCTGGGCAATATAGAAAGATCGATATTAAGCAAAAATTCAGATCAAGATTGATTTTTATAATAATTTTAAAAATGGAGATATTTTTGAGAAATAGAAGAGTGGGAGGTACTATAAATAATCATCGTTTTTTATAAATCTCAGAGATCTGATCACGTAGTGTGAAGGTACCTTAAGATGAATTGAATTCACTTTTCGAATTTGTATTGTCTCTAATTTAAATTATTTACAACATTATCGAGTGTAAATTAAGACCCGTGTGAAATGCCCGTACATGAAAGTTAAGGTCTCCAAACATCTGGAATATCGATACTAGGCTTGCTAAAATAGCTTTGTTATGTTTGATTAATACCGTTTCTTTAAATATCCCTTTGTTCTTGTGTTTGCAAGTTGTTATTCCAGGAATGATCAGTGACACTCGTTTCTCCGTTCTTTGTATGCTTTCAATGTAAGATGACACACTACTTGATAGATTATGTCTGTCATTTCTAGAATCGCATGGTTTTAGGCTATGATTGTAGTTTCTTGCTATTCGGATATTCCTTTTACATATGGAAAAGTTATGGGCGAGCGAGTTGACTGTTCTGTCATCTGAATTGAATTATTTTTATTTTTTGCATTTAATAATTGTATCCGTTATCAACTTTTCTGTATCACGATTCTCTTTAAGGCCATTTTTATTTCCCTCATAAAAGGGAAGTATTGTAATCGTGAAAAAATCAGTTTCAGGATTCCTAGATGACGAAAAACATGTTTTCTCGATTCCGTCGGTCTGTCGGTATGTTCTCGGCCTAGCTAAAAAACTACATACCCGATTAACTTAAAATGTTGTTTAAAAATTCAGGATCATATGGGGATGACCTGGTAACATTTTGGTAAAAATCCAAAATGACAAAACAAAATGGCGGCCTAGTGAAATGTAAAAAAATTATTACTAAGAAAGTACTTATCCAATTTATATCGAGTTTTGCACAAAAATCAAGTATTACGTAGGAATCCACTGGTAGAACTTTGGTACGAATCCAAGATGGCGGAACAAAATGGCGGCTTAATAAAATATTTAAAAATTCAGCCTGAAAAAAATACTTAATGAACTGATTTCAAATTGTGTGCTATAAATAATTGTAATATAGAGATGAACTAGTAAAACTGTGGTATTAATTCAAGATGGCGGAAGAAAATGGCGGCCTAATAAAATTTTTGTAACCTGAAAAATAACCCTAGCAGGTTTTATATATTTTCGCGTTTTAGCGTCCCTAGATGCCAAAAAAATATGTTTTATCAATTCCGTCGGTTCACCTGTCGCTTTGTCTGTCTGTCCGTCAGTTCGCAGTATAGCTTAAAAACTACTCACCAGATTGACTTCAAATTTTAGTCAAAAATGAAGATTCATATGGGGATGACCTGGTAATATTTTGGTAAAAATCCAATATTTTGGAACAAGATGGCGGCCTAGTGAGACGTTAAAAATTATTGCTAAAAAAAACTAATTATCCAATTTACCTCAAACTATACAAAAAAAAGTGTTACATAAGAATGAACTGGTAACATTTTGGTATGAATGTAATAGCAGTTTTATTTCAAATTGTGTGCAAGCATTAAGTATGATATAGAGATAAGTTGGTAAAGTTCTGTTAACGATAGCGGAACAAAATGGCGGCCAAATAACATGTTAAAAAAATTAACGTAAAAAAATCTTCTTGTTCAATTGACTGTAAATTTGGAGAAAAATTAAATATGATATGAGGATAAACTGGTGCGAATTCAACATGACGTAACAAAATTGCGATGTGTGTCAATGTAAAATGGTGTGGCATAGGTAGAAACAAGTAAAATATTGGTAGGGATCCAATATATTGAAACAAAATAGCGTCCAATAAAAATGTTTGAAAATATTGACAATTTATGTGTTCCTAAATAACTATGTACGGAACTAAATTGGTTCACACTTCCCTATTCCTAATAAAAGGAAATATTCGTAATTAGGTAAGTTCCGGGGAAGGAAACTTACCGATTTTTGATGTTAGTAATCTCTTTATCTACAGACTTCTTGTCTCTGAGATATAATTACACCTTGCTTTATTGCCGCAGAAAGATCAGACTGCTGGTTGAGGTACTGTCCTGTGTGGGTGGCTTTCCTGTAAATGAAAATCTTGATCAAATTATTTTCGCGATTAACCAGAACATCAAGAAAAGATGAATTTAAATTTTCTTCTTTCTTCCTTGATGCCCTTGTTCCATAATAAAATTGTCGTCAACATATTTTAACCAACATTTAGGTTTAAATCTTGCCGTCTCTATAACCACTTCTTATACATATTAACTACTCTTGGAGAGAGAGGAATGAACCCATCATCTGGATAATGGAACTTTTTAAGCATGAAGTTCACTGACAACGACTCTATCAGTGGAACATTCTTATAAGCTTTACACAACAAATCTTACTTCTGGGTCTATAGAGATATCTTCAACAATATTTAAATAATAGCCAGAATGTTTATCAGAAGACGTAGTTATACCCTGCAGTGGCTGGACTGATATGTAACAGGTATTTACACAGTTCGCTGGTCGGTGAGTTACTGAAGCTTGTGATTGGTTGTAACGGCTGACTGGCTTTACTACTGAAAGGTAGCTACAACTGTGGAGGCTTGCTATATCTTTAGCAGGCCTAATATCAGTACCCTTAAACTTGCTAATTACTTCGCATTGATGTGACGATTTACAAATTTTTGCATAGTATGATTGTTTTTTTTTCGCAATTAATTTTGAGATTTGTACTAATATTTTGCTGCACTCAGTGTGCAATATGTGGACGGTAACTTATTGCTGAAGATAAAAATTATCTGGCAAATGAACCTCATTATTGTAGTTCGTATATGTGTGGCTATACTCAAGGCAATAGGTCTGTGTGTTAATATCCTATATGTAATTTGGACGAAATTCGGACGAAATATAGAAAATATGTTTGTTATTTCAGTAATATCAGATTTTCCAGCATCATATATCAGCATATATCGACATTAATACACTGTCGATAAGTCACCCAAGCGTAAAATACAGATATATGTGAATTTATGGAATTGACAATAATGTATTCGAGACATATTGGCTTTAACGAGGCCATGAACTTGTTTCTTTTTTTCATAATTACTTTATATTCAGAGCATGGTTTACGCACCAGTTCAGTGCCCACTTTTAAATTAACATGTTTTAAATACTAATTTAGTTTTATATTATTTAAATTTGCTGGTAATATGGAGCACGTACGTTTTTTCCTTTGGCTGCTTTACTTTTAATTCAACCGTTCAAACACGTGAGTAAAAAGAGTCTAAATATTTATGTGAATGGATTCTGTCAATTTTCCCCTGAATAAAATACAAAGATCAATAAACAATTTCTGCTTTTCTATAACGTTTTTAAATATGTGTTACCTCTTCATTATCCCAATTGTTACATAACTTGCTGCAATTTAATTTTATTATGAATTGATTTGAGCAATCGACTTTTTTAGTTTGTTTTTTATTTTTAAAGTCTAATAATTTTGACCAAAGTTCGAAAAATCGAGCTGGAAAGAAAATACTTAAAGGCTATACCAGGTAGAATATTTAACTGGAATTAATTCAATAACTTGAAAAGTGGTTATAATTTCGAAAAAAGTTATAACCGTCAAATTGATTTATTTGTGTCCGGATCTACTGGTTTTAACGATTTGATTGTGACATCATCTGTGTATGAGGTATGACGTCATACACTTTTTTAAATATATCACCCCGTATATTGTAACATTTTTTAAATCACTGGAACATTCCAAATATATTTTATGTTACATGTCCTAAACCTTTAGGTGTTCAACTGTTTTCCAGAAAATTCACAAAAATTGGCATTTTAAGCCGTCGATCGGCCAAACGGTTAAATTTAGAATGAAATGACTTTTCTATCTTAATTTTTGAAATTTTGTTGGACGACATCAACTAAATGGCAAAATCTGACATTTCCTATCTAACCCGAAGAAGACATATTTTTGAATTTTTCGTCTAAACCGGAAAATAATGTCACTAGTAAATAGTTCAAGTTATCTCATTCTAGGTTTAACCGTTTAGTCGATAGAGGGCCATGATCATTTTAAGATGCCATTTTCTCAGTTGAATTTAGGTATAGGACATGTAACATAAAATATGCCTAGAATCTTCCAATGATTTAAAAAATGTAACTTTTGTACGATGTGTGGCACTAAAAAAAGTGTAGGACGCCATAACTCATACACAGAGGACTCCACAATCAAGTCGTTATAACCAAAAGATCCGTAGGTGAATAAGTCGCTTTGACGGGTAAAACAGTTTTTGAAAATTAAATATTGCATCTAAAATAATGATCTGCTAGCGACTCTATCTGATATTATTTTATTCTATGATATTATATTTTATTTTAAAACATCTCTTAACATACTTACATTATCATACTAAACACAAGGGAGTTTATAAAAACTACCTACCTACTAAGCAGCATTCTTGTATTGTCCATTTTTTTTACACAAACTGGCACTAGTCTCTATCATATCCAAAATATCGCGTTTGTTTAATAAATATACAGAATTTATAAATTTTTGATTTTTTGTTTTTCACCATTTTTGTAATTTACGAAAAATATTGATGCAGTGACAAAGTACTATTGTAAAGGTTTTTTATAACTAATAAAATATTAAATATTATCATAATACCTAGCACATTTCGTTTTGCCCAACTAAATAATTGGTAAATATAGTGGCAAAATCTTGGCCGGATCACTGTGTGTCATAATGACACAGTTTGATCAGTCCAGAACTGCATTATAGTAAAATATTACAAACGTTTCCTGAAATTTATTTTCCATAAAAAGTGTGAGAAGTCATTTTTGATTTAGATATTAATGGTTTCAAAGACGAAAATATGTTTTTTTATTTATACTTTCATATGTAGTTTAAACAGTGCTATTTTTTTTGTAATATAAACATTCAAAATGGATATTCGTTTCTTTATGACGCCTGGGTCAGGTTGGCTCTTTTACGGTAATAGCCGACCATAAAAAGACCCCAAAAGGGGCGAAATGACGTGTCATTCAACGTAACGTGTATTTCGTTGGTATGTACATGACTCTCCCGGCTTTTATGGGTCCTCTATGCCAGACGTCACTGGCTAGTCCGATTTGTTACTGAAAGAACGAGAACATGTTATGGGCTAGATATATTATGGAAAAGTTTCGCTGGAGAGAGAAGATAAAAATAATGACCTTTGAATTTTATATAAACAACTTGTCCCTACAACGCAAAATCTTAGATACTTTTCAAAATAATAGGACGATCTCGAGTATAAGAAAACACATTAGGGATAATCATATATAATCTTATAAAGACTTAATAGGGTAATAACCATCACACAGATTTTATTTTTTTTCAGAATGAGAGAAGAATTGGCCTCGAATAATCTCAGTTGAATTTAAAAAGGATTGCAATCAGTTCTGCTGACAGACTCGTTTTTGTAATAAAAGTTTTATTTAGTAAATACTAGCTGAGCCCGAGCGCTTCGTTAAACCCAAATATCGAAGCTTGTAAATGTAAATGTAAATACTGTGTTAATAAATCGAGATATTTCCGCGCAGAACAACGTCCAGAGTTGGCAGTCGGCGACGTACTGCATCCAAACTAGTCCAAACGGAAGGTTAAATTCGTTTATAGATAAGCAAGTAGACCATGCCCTGCGCACTCCCACCATTTGACAGAACTTTGAATTTACTGTTCGCTCGCGTCACGGGCGTCCCTAGAATCGAAGGTTTTGAAGTTTCCTGTCACTTGTTAGTGAAATTCAAATTTGTTGACGTTGACCACCCGTTGTGTTTGGTTATACATTGTATTGATCAGCTTTGATTTTGTATAATTTTTGTGAGTTTTTCTGCTTGATACCTGGGAGCAACAGTAAGGTCGCTAGAGAATCTATGCAGGCAAAAAATATTCGTTGCAAATATTAAAGGTTCCGACCAGTAGAGTAAACCGGCAAATATATCGAGTGCAACAACTGACAAGTACTGACTGTATAGTATACCTATAGATGATAGGGTAAGTTATTATATTAATGTTATTATTTAAAATGAATATTCTTCTATAATTGCACCATCATTTTTCAAACTTTTACAGTTTATTCGACAGACAAATTCAAATCAATACGTATTTTTATCAGGTGTTCCAACAATAGTTATTGTAAAGAAAAATGTATGCATCTGTTTTTTACTAGTTGTACTTTGTTTTGTTATATCCAACAACTACTTTTTTGTCTAATGGCTATGTAGGTTGAAATTTGAAAAACACAAATATGATTATTTTGTGTATAAAAACTATTCATATTTCTTGAATAATACCTTTAAAGATCCTTTCCAATACTTCCACAATTTGTTTTATACTTTTATGCATTTTGTGAAAAGTATAAAAAAGTTGTTTCTGTATGTTGTGTATATTTCTATTTCAGATTAATTAATTTACATGTGTAATATACTATTTGTAACTAACTCTGTAGTTAAAAAAAATTATTAAATATTCTTCTTTAGATTACAGATTAGATATTTGTGATGCCAAGCTATTGGTAGGAGTGATCTGGAGATTGTAATTGATAGGAAAACAAGACATACCTTTAGAGTTTATAAGACGCATTTTGCAGATGCTTCCCACAGAAAGGAATCCTAAAAACTTGAAATACAATTCTGTACCAACTTTACATTTTAATGGTGTGTATAAAAGATCATTAAACATTTTAAATATTCATTTACCCGACTGGAGCCTAATACGCATGGTTTTTGGTGAAAGTTCTTTTTCATATCACATCTTGTTTGCTTCAAGACTTAAAAGTGTTGGTATCACTAGTAATCAATTTGACTCCTAGAGCAAGAAGGCTTGCCAAGATTTAAAAAAATGTCAAACGTCTTTTGGATTCTCAAAATGCCTCAAATAAAAAGACATTCCCAAGCTTTACGCTGAGCTGACTCGACAGATTTTAAGTTAAGTTAATAAGAGGACATTGAACTTTGTAAACTGCCAAATAAATAATAAATGGTGTTGTTGACACAGACTGTTTTATATTTCTGTAACTTGTAAGATTGTTATGTAGTATGGTGGTTATTAATGTACTTGTGTACCTCAGAGGCAAAGTACATCAAGTCCAAATCAAGAATTTGGAGATGAGCGATTTGGAAATGATTGAACTAAAATAAAAATAGCCTTAACTGTTAAGTTAAATTATTAAGTTAATTAAAATTAAATTTGGCAAAACACTAATTCCTAAATGCATTTGTATGTTAATATTTAATATCCTATATTTTAAATAGGGCGTCTTAAAAAAAAAGTTGCAAGCTCATTCACGGGCGGCGCTGAAAATATGTTTTGAAGCATGATTCTATTAGTGTGCTAATTTAACTGCCCATAATTCATTGAAAGCTTATTGTGCTATTCGGCATGTATTTATAACAGGTGGGTCAGCCAGTTACATTGCATGTGCACTGTATAAAATTCTGACTATGGTATTAACTGAAACTCATTCACAGAAAACCATTATTTTGTGGTCAGACTCATGTACCCCTCATAATAGAAATCAAATATTCAGATCTAGGACATACTAATATTGAAGAAGTCGATTCTATTCATAACAAAATTGAGCGTTTCTTAAAGATTGTGGAAATATACAGAAAATGCAATTTATTCAGATGCATAAAAAGGACTTTCTGCAGTTTCATTTACACGCGTTAAATCCTACTGTTTTAAACAGAAGAACCTTTCCACATTTATTATAGGACAGATTTTGAGCTGGAACAGGACAGAGTCTCATGTTTATACGCTCTTATATTATAAAAAACCAAGAACTTGCTACCCTCAAGAAAAAATCTTCAAAAAAAAAGTTGAAGTAGATGAACGTAAATATATAGATATATGCCTCGCGTGGTTTGACGTTGGTGGATGTTTTTAAGTAATGTATTAATTTATGATATAACCTTTTCTAATGTAAAATTTTGGACATAAGGTTAAAACAATTTTCAGTTTATCAATTTACAATTTTCATTTTATACTATATCCAACCAGTATTTTTTGTTTTTTTTGTACCTTAAATAAAAAAAACGTTTATTATATTTTTTTTGACTCACCATTTTAAGCTGCTACAATAAAAAAATAAGAATGTAGCAACATAAGAAAAATAAGAAAACACAAAACTCCTTTGCGCATTATCTCGAAAGTCACTTTGATGGACATAGGCCATCCCTATTTTCAACAGGTGATATATATTCGACTAGAATTTCCATCAGTTTCAATATTCGTATAGTGCGTATTTTGTGGCAGAATCCCCTTAAAACGTAGAATTTAAATGGATTATCGGTTTAGGGCAAGACCGGTCGACAGTTTCAATTACCATTCAATTTACATTCCGCTACATACCTAGTCCATAACGACTTGGCGAGCATATTTAGCAACACTGCTTAATTTAGATCGACAGAGTAAAATTTTTCGAAATCATCTATATTTAAATTTGAACGAATATCTGCACAGCAACTCGTTCGATGCACAATTCCAAAACTAATTATAGCCGATCTATCAAAAACTGATTTGTAATTAGGGCCTGGCTTCGAAGCTTGATATAAATGCAGCGTGAAATATTACCACGCATTTCTATTTATTCTATAATTAATTTGTTTTTTAGTCACTTTTACATCTACTTCATAACGAAAAAGGTTATAAAATAACTGGGTGTAACTATCAATGCCAAATTAATTTTGAATCTTCAAAGAAAAAAATATTGCTATAGGCAAGACTTGGGGATGAAACCGTAGATGGTCATATAGGTATATAATACTGTCATGATGATTAGCTATGAAACATGGAGTGATCGTCTGTTATTCGAAAGGTTGACAGTCGACAGCAAAGTTTGCAAGGGTTTGCGTGCTTGAATATTACCGAAACAATGTGTACTGTATCTATACTAGAGCTATATTCCCCATTCCTCTCAATATTAGCGTACTACCGAATCTATTGAATTTTGGGAAAAAAATATATTCTAAGTGTAGCTGCTCTAACGCCTTAGAAAATATAGTTGATGGTGTTTGTAGAGCACGCGATCATTTAAAATCCTTATTTTGTATTACTGTGGGTATGTCTGCTATGCAATTTCACACATAATTTCATTCAGTCTGTGTGTGTCACTAGTTCTCTAAGCATAATAAGTCGAATACCTCAATAATCTGCAGCTGTCACTATACGCAGACAATACTCAGGTCTACTTTTCTTTGTCTCTCTTCAAGCTGATCTAGCTGAGCTCAGATTTAAGAGCTTTTTTAAAGGTAACTATAAGTTAATTATTCCGTCATCATTTTTGTGAATTTGGAAATTGGAGATTCAATTTATTTTTAGATAAAATGGAGAGCATACTAGGACACGCATGCTTCCTTGAGTTGGACTTCCGACTCTAATCCGTTGTAGTTTAGACTTTATTGAAATCTATTTTTTACAAAGGATTTTCGCCATTATAATGAACTTCTCCAATATCATATAATTTCAGTGTATAAATGATAGTCCAATGCATTGATACCTTGCGGCTTATAAGATATGGTTTCTGAATCCGATTTCTAAATCCCATAAAGTTTTGTCAAAATTAATTTTTTTGCTTAATTCGGTTTAAACAGTCTCGAGATGAATTTTTTAAATTTAATTCCTGTATTCATCTCATAATTTCCATTTATACAACCCTGAACACGCTTGTCCTATTCACTGAACCAAAATAAAATGTAGAGGTGTCATTAATTTTTAGTTGGAAAATTTTTTCAGTTACTTAACCACAGTAGCGGTACTGGCGAGGTCTTTAGAAAGCGTCAACATTTGGATAACTTTTGTAAGCTCTAAATAGTGCAGTCATACGTATATCAAAAAAAAATTACACACGCAAGGCTGCTTGAATAGATTTTCTTTTGAGCATTCTGAAATTCTATCGATGTTCTAAAATTGGGCTCATGCCGCCATCTTGAAAAATGGCGACTTACTCAGTAGTTCAAGCAAAAAAAGTTGTATAAAATTGGTATTTACTCGTTTTTGAGTCCCTGGAACGGGAAAACTATATTTAAAGAAAATATATCGGTTTGTTAACAAAATTGGCGCGCACGATAACTTGAGAACGATTCTGATTCGTTTCAAATTTTCATCAAAAATTGTCTGGGTTAATGTCTCGCGAGTATTTTGGTTGCCCTGGGTATATTTTCTATATTTTTAAGGCTATAAAATTAGAACAATATCATTCGTTGAGAACGCAAAAACCGATTGCATCCAAACTAAATATATCCATGTATATACATGGTTATTCAAAAGAAACGCACAAAATTCATATCTTCTAAATGAGTAATTTTTCACAAAAACGTTGGAACAGGTGAAGTGGTTTAAATGGTTGTTGGTATTTTTGTAATATTTTCAGCACCCTCCTTGCAACCCCTTAATTTGTTGGCACCCCAACTTTTTTTTTCAATTGGTAACCTAGGTCATGTCAGGGCTCTATGAGAAGGTCTTCTAAAACTGAATCCGCTACCAGCAACAAATTAGCAGTTTGCTCATTTCTTTACGGTAAAACGAGTCCACATAAGTTTTTTAATTAGAATTAATATTTGAGGGGGATCCTTAGCATTCACCTGATTCGGTTAATGTAACAAATGCTAAAAGTGATCTCCACCTTTTACTTGGCATGCATCGAGTCTGTGGTAAATACTATCAACCGCACTTCGAGTATTTGCGGCTGGTAAATTAGTAACGTTTATACTTATTCTATCTTGTAGGTCGTCAAGGCTGTTTCGTCTACTCTTGAACCCTCTCTCCTTCAAATATCCCAATAGAAAGAAATCCATTGGTGTAAGGTCCGGAAACTTTGGTGGTCATTCAATGGGACCCCGTCGAGCTATCCACCGATTTGGAAAAAATTCGTCCAAGTACCTTCGGCCATCTTGTTGAAACTATATTCTTACATGGGAAATATCTGGATCACCCTCGTTAGGAAACTGTTAATGCAGGTATATTAAATCGAATGAGTGCTCAGCAGTAAGATTTTCTTCTAAGAAATATGGTCCTAAAATTAATTTATTCATTATACCAACCTACACATTGACTTTTTGGTGAGGTTGTGTATGTGTACGGTATTAGTGTTTTGTATATGGACTGTACATATATAAGCCCGGTTCAGCAATTCTAACGTTAAATAAAACACACCAATAAACTATATTATAACTATAATGAAATGACTTTACATTAAAGGTGAATAAAATATTTAAACGCGTGTTTGTCTCGCGAGAACTCTGCAGCTTTAATCTGGCTCTGAACCGTAGCCAGCATATATTTCACGTACTTGTTGTTCTTGCACTGCGCTTGATGCTCATGGCGTTATATCGCGCCTGATGCTCATAGCGTGTATCCTTTCAAAAATATTTTAAATTTTCAAGTTAAACTCAAGTTAACTGAGTCCTTGATTCTACCATTATTTGACTTCTGCGATGCCCAAGTCTAAATAATTACTACTCAAATCGTATACAGGTGGTTCAGAATTCTTGTCTTAGGCACTCTGCAGACATTGGGAGGCGGGATCACATAATCCCTTATTACGTGCAGTACGGCTTGCTTAGGATGAATGATAGTCACGTATTTCGTGACTCTAATAAAAAAATAACCTCTGGGCTCCCTTCCTATCTGAGAGATAAATTGGTTTTTGCTAGTGAAAATGTTGAGAGAAGAAATCCAGTGTTGTTAGTGGTACCACGTCATGCTACCACCACCTTGAAGGGATCTTTCTCAAATTATTCCTCTCTCCTGTATAATTTTTTACCAAGCATTTAAAAACTATTACAAATATTAATACATTTAAACATTTAAAGTTTTTATGTCAATAATATGTAATAACATTTCTTTCTACTTGGTCTGGCTATATATCTTTTCATGCATCTTTTCCTATATCTTTTTTGTAATCTTACTTATTTAGTATAAATCACAGAATATTTAACCTACTTAAGTAAACAGGTTAGGTATTGTTTTTCAGTAATAATATTAAGAAAAACATATTGTAATGAAATGGTTTGGGTTGGGCCTAAGCCCTTGGCTGAGCCCCGTTCCTAATAAAGACATTATTTATTTATTTATTTCGGGATACTTTTCATTGAACAATACACAAACCTTCATTCTGGCTCCGTACTTTGTCTCCACAACCCAACAATATCAAAATTTCAAGACGCTGCCTTTCTGAGAGTACTATAATTCAAAGTTCCAAAATACTAACACTTGCTTACAATTCAATGATCAAACTGAAAGATTAACTGAATTTATTATTTTGTGTGTATAGGTATTTGCCAAATAAACAATCGAGTGTGGGAAAAAACTGTCCTAGAATTTCCAGAATTTGGGTACCTTTTTACCTACATTCTGCAATGTAAAAATTTGTGATATTAGGAAGATGCTTAGTAACGTATGGGGCAATAATAAATACCACTATCGTTTAATCAATCAAGATAATTCAATGAAATTTTCCCAAATCACTGGATGGGTTGATGGGGCCTAATAACTGATGGTAACCAGGGTCGTTCCGCATTACACCATAAGGATCTAATTTGACTGTAACGAAAGGACTAGTTTTACTGTAACGAAAGGACCAGAGCCCTGATTTGTTGCTAGTTTCGTATATTCAATTTTAAAAGACCTTCTCATAGAGCCCCCACATGACCTAGGTTTCCATTTGAACAAAAAAAGTTGGGGTACAAAAAGACGAATATATATATATATATATATATATATATATATATATATATATATATATATATATATATATATATATATATATATATATATATATATATATATATATATATATATATATATATATATATATATATATATATATATATATATATATATATATATATATATATATATATATATATATATATATATATATATATATATATATATATATATACATATATACATATATATATATATATATATATATATATATATATATATATATATATATATATAACCTAACCTACGACTTCGTAAAATTAGTTGCACTGCTAGGTAACGCTTTAGTACTGTAATAAATTGTTTACCGACCGCAAATGAGTCGGGTAAGTAGTTATTTACCCTCTATATATATATATATATATATATATATATATATATATATATATATATATATATATATATGAAATAAAAATTATTACGTTATATCGTGATGATTAAAACTCTACTTTCTGTAGAAGAAAGGCCATTTAGAAATAGAAACCAACATTGATCAGACAAGCGCACGATTTTAAAAAAATTACAAAAAAAAGTAAATAAAACTTCCCACTTAAAAGTCTGGTTTGAACCGTGAGCACGCGAGACCTCGCGCAATATTATGGCACATAACAAAGGTGAAGACTTGAAAAGGTCAGAGGTTTTATAACAGCGGAAAACGAAAGGCTAGGCCATCGATTAATATTGTTTGCCTACGTCACGACGCCATTATGTTTCGCTAAAACCGATTCTGGTAATAAATTTGATGAAAATCCAATCAATTTTCCATGTTCGGCTTCGGTTTGAATAATGACTATATTTGGGAGCAAATAAATTTAAATACCACTTGACAGATAGGGTAATATGATGTTAACGAGTGTACGAGAAATATGAACTATTATGGAAATATATTAAGTGATGTAGAAAATAAACCTCCATTTAAAATGGTTTCATTTTGTTAATAATCATGCAAACTGCTTTGCCCGTAATTCGGCTAATCTATAAACACATCTTACATAGCCGGCTGACTGAAGGTATACAAATTCCCGCCAAAAAAAATTGTTTTCGAGCCGTCATTCGCCATCTGGGCTTAAAGTGGTATAAGTTTGGTTTTTGGATTCTTTATAATATAAAAAAATAAAAACTGTAGAGAATACAATTTTTGTACTTTTTTTTCGAAGCATATCATTGTTCTTTTGATCCTCTCGTAGCTCAGTCCTGTATTAGTATATTACATATATTACACCCTTAAAAATATTTTCTTTATCAAGCGTTTTCTAATCTAAGAGGACTTCCAATTTCTGTTTTTTTTTATTGTCTGCAAGACCCTCAAGTTTTCTGAACTCAAGACTTTAAAATGAAGGCAGTCCACCATCGTTAGAAGACATTGTAACAATGAAACAAGGAAACATCTCTCAGAATCTCACCTAGTGAAAAGCTCAACCAAATCTATAAACACGTCTTACATAGCCTTCTAATTGAAGGTACACAAATTCTCTCCAAAAAAAATTGGTCTCTAGTGTGGTGGTATAAATTTGGTTTTTGGATTTTTTATAATATATAATATAAAAAATCAGTAAATTTCCTTTATCTGGAACTTCCTTTATTATAAATATTTTCTTTTATTAGGAATAGTGAAGTCTGACCCAATTTAGTTCAGTACATAGTCATTTAGTAACACATATATACTATCTTTTCAAAAATTTTTATTGGGTGCCATTTTGGTTTATCATATTGGACTCCTACCAATATTTTACCAGTTTCTACTTATGCAACATTTGATTTTTTGGACATAATTGAAAATAAATTGAATAAGTAGTTTTTACATTGGCATACACCGCCATTTTGTTGCGCCATGTTGAATCCGTACCGGTTTATCCCCTATATCACATTTAATTTTTCAGTTGAACAAGAATTTTTACTTTGATTTTTTAAAAAAATTATTTGGTCGCAATTTTGTTTCGCTATCTCGAATTCGCAACACAATTTTACCAGTTTATCTCTATACCACAGTAAATGCTTGCACAAATTTAAGTTAATCTAATACTTAAGTAGTTTATTCAAGCTGATTTTTTAAATATTTTATTAGGCCTCCATTTTATTTTGCTATCTTGGATTCATACCAAATTGGTACCTATGCATTTCTATGCAACCCTTGATTTTGGTACACAGTTTGAGGTAAATTAGATAATTAGTTTTTTAGCAATACTTTTTTTAACGTTTCACTAGGCCGCCATCTTGTTACGGCATATTACGGATCTTCACCAAACTATAACCAGGTCATTCCCATATCACCCTTAATTTTGACTAAAATTTGATTTCAGTCTGGTAAGTAGTTTTTATGCTATACCGCGAACCGACAGATTTGATAAAACATATTTTTTGGCCTCTAGGGGCGCTAAAACGTGAAGATATGCGAAACCTGAGAGAGTGATTTTTTTCACGATTACGAAAATTTATTTTCACCGCCATTTTGAACTAGAACCACAATTTTACTAGTTCTTTTCTATATCACAATTAGTTGTAGCACATAATTTAAAATCAATCCAATAAGTAGTTTTTCAGGCTGAATTTTTAAATATTTTATTAAGTGCCATTTCGTTCCGCCATCTTGTATTTGTACCAAACTTTTACCATTTGATTCTTACATAATACTAATAATTGATGTTGAATTTTGCACAAAATGTAACGAGATCATTTCCATATGACCCTTAATTTTTGACCAAAATTTGAAGTCAATTGGGTAAGTAGACTTTAAGCTATGCCGCGAACTGCCAGAATGATAAGCAGACAGCCAGAAAAAAGGTGTATTTTTTGTTTATTAGCGTTTTGAATGTGTTATTTTTCCTTTTCGATTCCCGATGCTAGTGACCTTCGTGGCTATTTGCTTGCTACTGCGCAAAATACCCCTAAAATATTGGGATCGTTAGAATTTAGAAAAAAAAAGACAAACAAAAAATCGGAAAATTAACCAATGGGCATCAACAACTTCCTTATTTTAAATGATACACCCGATATAATATTGTTTTAATAGATTAGTCTCATCTTGCTGATTATAAATATAGCAGGTTTAATACGTTTACCTTAAAAAATTACTGATAAAATTGACAAAAACTCTGTAATAAGAAACATTGTGTAAGAGAGAGACAGTCCACTACATAGGGGTTTCTTAACTTTTTAAATTATTTTATGCTTAGTTAGTTATTCTTATTTTATGTTGAAATTTTAAATAATTTGCTTCCAAAATATTCGTACAAAAACCGAAAAAAACTTATAAAGATAAGATATAATATATTAAAAATATTGTTCTTTGCATAAAATCCATGTAAAGATCATGTAGACAAGGAGTAGAGAGTTGGCGTAGATTACATTTTATAGTCTACGGCACAACCCTGGTATAACCGAGGCTTAAAAAGTAATATGTACTTGGCTTTCATTTATATTTTGACACATAGTTAGAGTTTTTGTATGCTCTATAACAAAAAACTTCAAATACGAAAGTTGTAGGATTTTTCTTCTATTGTATAAAAGTTATGTATAAGAGTATCCAAAATTTTAAAAAAATATTAGAAAGTTGTAAACTATTTTTTTAAATGGGAAACCGTGTATATTTTTATTTCATTAAATTGACGTTTTCTTGCCGATTATATGTACATCAGGTTTGATAGCTTTATCTCTAAAGACAGTTGAGAAAATGGCCTTAAAGAGAGGGAGAGAGAGAACTTTCTCTTCTAGCAATCCATAGGATTGTTAGCAATACATTGCCTCCTATGACACGGTTCTTGTCATTTTTTTCGATTTATCTTTACAGATAATCGGTAAGCGCTTAATTAAACAACATTTAATATTTTAATGTACGTTTAAAATATGTATGTCGTGTATTTTTTTCAACTTTCTAATAATTTAAAACATTTCTAATGGACTCACTCTAACTAGGTGTCTAAATATAAATGAAAACCCTGTACACCCCTTGTTTATTGTTATTAATATTCATGGTTCATTCTAGTCTATTCAACAATAATTTATTTTTGCACTCAAACTGCTTACATACGGGTTATGAATCGTATGATTGCTGACTAATTAATATTTAGAGCTTAATTACTACAGTAATCAAATACATTTTATTTTAATAAATTAGGAACATATCCTTAATATACTATTGGTTTAACGTTAAAAAGGATACTTGGATTTTTTTCTGCAGGCAAACCTAAAGCTATATTTTGTGGAATTTGAATAAGTTGATTTCAAATATTTTTTTTTTAGTTTTTGAAGTTATCAGCAATTGTCTCGTAATTATGACTGCATCATACAATCTTAACATTCATTGTTGCATATATACGGACAGAACTTACGTTGTAACACGTTTTCTTTATTAAAAAAAAACAGTGTCCAGTTTCTAATACGATAATATAGATTTTAAGAACTTGTGTAATTCTGCGAACAATACCTTATTAAGCAACTAAAGTTTAAATACCACTTTTTCCAAGCGAAGGAAAAAGTTGTATTTAGACTTTAACTGAATTTTAGATTTTGAATTAACTGTCGAGTGAATTAATTAAGTTTTATTTGGTGAATGTTTGATTAGTTTAGAGGGTATGGGAGCACTCTAAAACGCATCGATCGTCTTATTAATTACCGATGAAGAAAATATGTCCTAAGTAAAAATATGTTGTTTTTTCATTAAGATTTTCAGAAAGTCAGTGTTTTTTCATGCATTATTTTTATTCTCTTTCAAAAAGTTTTTTTTTTGTTTATTGAAGACTAAAGACGTTTCTGTAAGTAACCAACATCGACCTGTCACACTGCAGATTTACGTGCAGCAGCAGAATCGAGAATTTAAATTCACTTTGATATCCTTTTAAGACAGGATGTCATATAATTAATACTCGTGAAAAAAATCTCACGAATAATTCGGGAAGTGAATCGACTTTGTAATATCCTGTATACGTACCTACATATCGAATAGAACTATTAATGGCAAAACAAAAAAAAAACGATTACTTGATATAAATTACTTTCACCTATTATCTTCTCGTCTACATACATTATACTAACAAATGAAAGCCATAGTTATTATAGATATCAATGAGAAAAACAATACACGTCATTTTCTATGGAAAAAAATAAATTGCGCTACAAAAGCTTTCGCCTATTTTTATCGTGTTTGTTACCGAGTTCAACAATTCACCCAGGTCGTTGCTTTTTCATCGCACCATTTAATTACATTATTTGCTTATATTGCCAGTACCATTAGTACTTGGTTGTGAAATGATAGACCATATATGTGAACTTTTTACTTTACGAGAATGGGATCTGTAACAAAAACGATTACTAAAAGTCCTTAGTTTTAACAATTTTTTATATGATGAGGACCGTTTTTTAGTCAAAAACTTATGACCTCGGAACCCCTCCCCGAAACAAAATCACAAATACGCCACTGGATCCCTAGATGCCGTAAAACGTGTTCTCTCATTTCCGTCGTCCTGTTCGTAGTGTCGTTATATATATATATATATATATATATATATATATATATATATATATATATATATATATATATATATATATATATATATATATATATATATATAAAAGGAGAAAGTTAGTCGTGACTGTCTAGTTAGAAAAAAGCACTTTGAACCAAAAGAATATAATTTTCACAAAAAGCGAAAGATTCTTGGTTAGGTGGGGATACAGTCAAAAAAAAAGTTGGAAATAGTGTGGAATACTCTTTATTGTATGGTCGAGCTTTCGAGAATGTTTATTCTCTTCTTCAGGACCCTTCAAAGTGAGTTAGAAATAAAACAGTAATGGCGGCGTGCCAGCATTGAAAGTGGTTTCGCTGCGTGTTTATAAAATTTTTTAAAAATTTGAAAATGTAACCAAAAATTTTATTTTACTGTTGATATGTGTTAGTTACCGTCTATATTCTAGTTACGTACAAGTTTTAACATTAAGCCTGTTGCAATGGGACTGTTTTATTTTTAACTCACTTTGAAGGGTCCTGAAGAAGAGAATAAACATTCTCGAAAGCTCGACCATACAATAAAGAGTATTCCACACTAGGCCGTTCATAAAATTTTCTCTTTCACTGCATCCTTACCTAACAAAGAACCTGGAGGATAGAATCTTTCGCTTTTTGTGAAAATTATATTCTTTTGGTTCAAAGCATATATATATATGCTTTTATATATAGTATATATATATATATATATATATATATATATATATATATATATATATATATATATATATATATATATATATATGCGGCAGTGTTCAAAAATGACTGAATTTTGGTTAAAAATCAAGTAAGAATCCAACATGGCAGAAGAGAATGGCGGACTCATGAAATGTTAAAAAATAATTATTACCTCAAATTTTACACAAAAATCAAGTGTGAATCAGTGAAAATTCATTTTTCTGGAATAGAAAAGAATAAAGAGTAAAATAAAAAGTGACATAATTGGTTTTTTAGGGATTATGCAAATAGATTTATAAGAAAAATAATAACATAAAATAATATAAAAACAAATAAATTGGCCTTTACCTACAACTTTCCTCGTACAAAACTCCACTACGCGGAGATAACACACTTTATAAATCTATATTGTTGTTTGATAATGTCTGTACGTAGTGTGTAAAGGCGAAAAAAATATAGAAATTAAAATAATATATGCATCTTGTTTTATGGCAAAGTCTTACAAAAATATATTTTATTCTTCAGTTTGTGAATCTATTTGTTTGTGTAACATGTATTGCATAAAAATTGCTTGTTAAAGATTTTGATTTTGATAGCCATTATATTGTATATTTTAAAGAGTTTTATTTTTTTGTAATATCAGTATAACCTGTGTATGATGTTGTAACAGTTGCTGCTAGTAACAGTAAGCAAGGTTGAGAAAATCTTTACTATATTCGCTAAATTCTCTAGAAACTTTTCAAAACTAATGAAATCACTTATTATTTTTTTAAATATCCTCATTTAGTTACTAGAAAATTACACTATAAGTATAAAATAATTTCTTCTAAATATATATCAATATACATGGTTTGCTATTTTATTGTATGCCATTTGTGAAATACATTTTTGTGACACATTATGACTGCAATTCATTTGGTGCGACATTGAAAATAAATGCATGGAGCTTCTTATTGTGATAACCTTACAAAGAGGCATTTTAAACAAGTTAGAGTTGCAATAAAATGCAATATCTGGCGGTCCTAATCAATTCTTGAGACACTCGATATATTTTGTATATTAGTATTATCGCTCATATTTTTCTTTTAATTAGAGGATATTGATTTGATAATCAACATGTTATGTAGTCAACCTTTCATTAGGGTTACGCCGCCATTGTGCGTGTTATTTGACAGTGAAAAACTTAGAAACTTTAAAGAATAAACACTTGGATTTTACAAAAATATTAATTATTGGAGCAACACTTACAAAAAACATAAAAAAACATCTGGAATTTTGCTTTTGGATTTAGGAATTGAAAGCCATATGTGTGTGTGTGTATATATTAAAAATTCAATAAAATCCGAGGGCAATTTTTATGTCCCTCGAGAGAAGAGAAGTAATGTAATAGTGAAAAATCACGAGAGAGAAAAGAGAGGTATTGTAATAGTGAAAAATCACCCTCCGATATTTTTTCAGATCGATACGTTTCGTCGGGCTGTTTGTCTGTTCGTGGCATAGCGAAAAAACTAGTTAGCCCATTGACTTCAAATTTTAATTCAAACTACTTATTGAATTTATATTAAATTATGTTCACAAATCAAGTGTGGCATAGGTAGAAAGTGGTAAAATATTGGTGGGATTACAACATAATGTAACAAAATGGCGCCCAGTAAAAATGTTTGAAAATAGAGTATACGTGTAGAACGGAAGCTTTCACGGATTTGGTCAATTAAGAAATCATAGTTCTCGGAATTATACTGTGTCAAATTGGAATTATTATCCGATGTTTCGCCTTCGATTGCACGAGGCATCTTCAGGGATCTTTACTCCACGAGATCTGAACACTGAATTCAGTTCAGATCTCGTGGAGTAAAGGTCCCTGAAGATGCCTCGTGCAATCGAAGGCGAAACGTCGGATAGTAATTCCAATTTGACGCGGTCTAATCCCAAGAACCATGATTTCTTAAGAGTGTACGTGTGTTACTAAATGACTATAAACTGGACTAAATTGGATCATATTTCGTTATTTCTAATAAAAGGAAAGGTTCGTGACGAAGGAAGTTCCGGGTAAAGGAAATTTACCGATTTTTTTCACATTGCATGCGAGGCCTTTTATATAGAATAAAATGTTCTCGTTTTTTTCAAAACATTTTGTTTTTGTATAAATGAATGAAATGAAATCTTAATTTTAAGGTGGTAAGAGACTTGTTTGTTTAACTAACATTCCAAAATTCCAAGAAGA
The DNA here is from genome assembly GCA_030620095.1 of Kuschelorhynchus macadamiae. NCBI lineage: Eukaryota > Metazoa > Arthropoda > Insecta > Coleoptera > Curculionidae > Kuschelorhynchus > Kuschelorhynchus macadamiae. Next base: position 3,460,059 of record JAUTXW010002618.1, read on the forward strand.
AAACCTAAGCAAAGCCGGTATGTTTTCATAAAATTACTAAATCCCTTTCACCTCAAAAAGCACTTAAGGAATCTAGAGAAAATTAAAATAAAATGTGGAGTTTTAATAAGTAGAAAGTACTTACTATGTAAATTCATATTCTTGTATATGTGTATTATATTGTCTGAATCATACCTATTCCGAGAATATAATATAAACATTGTTTCAGCAGACTTCAAGGTTAGGTTTGCCTTTCAGAAGAGAATGTATTGTAAATCGTTCCGAACTAGCCTGGTTTTTGGGCGTCAACCAGTTTATGTCTTTGAACCTTTGATACATTGATAATATTATTGAAACTAGAGGAAACCTCTTACATAAGTATGTTCTTTGTTGGTTTTGATTTATGTAATAAATCATGAAATTCTGCAATAGGTTTCGTATACGACACAATAATAATTGTGTTGTTTTCCTAGGATTTCACCGCTAATTAAATTCAATTTGGGTTTGTCCTTATACATTTTCTAACAATGTTTTTATTGTCTCCGCATTTTCAAGGATTTTCTGCCCGGTGGAAATATTGTTCATTACTCTATTTAAGTGCTTATTAGCTGAAATATTGTGCTACGTCCGTGTTGTTTACCATGTAGATTTAATTCACGTCAATGTCACCAACTCAATTGCACTGTCCTATTATGAAAATAAGCTCTACAAGCATTAAGTTTAAATATAAATCACATTTTAAAATTCTGTGTTCATAGAAAATCAATGCCACAACTTCGGTAAAACCGTTACGTGGTCCAGATGTCACGTGTCATGTTGAAGATAGTTTTGAATTTTTTTAAACCTGAGATAGTTTAGTGGAGTGGAAGATTAGTCCAAGCCTACATAATAATTCCGAATAAGACATTGTGGCATGTTTACAGCTATTAAGCTGGCATTTAACAAAGCTACCAGATTATATAACCGTATTTTTAAGACAGAATAAGTTAATTTCATACTACCCAAGGATATTAAAGAAACTTGCAATGCTAGATTGCCTTTAAGGTATAGTTAGACACTTTATTAAGAGCGAAAACGTCTAAGAGCTCTATAAGCCTTACATAAAAGATCTTTGGTGGTCCAGCCCCAAATGGTTTGCTACCAGATGATCCCTTTTACTGTATCATTGATATGTTGAAATAGTTAAAAATAGGTGTATTCCTTAGTAATGTCATTTATATATTAAGGACTGTAGGCTAGGGCAGAATCAAGGCAAGTAAGTAAGCTAAATGCGTCTTACGTGCCTTGAGAAGGACACAATGACATGCTTAAGATAATAGTTGATAGTGATGCTCAATTCTGCCTATATTTTTAGTTTGATGCGAGCAATTAACTTTCTTTCTGTCTCTACAAAAGGATGGGAAGTTTTAAGAAACTTTCACTTTTAAGCTGGTGACAATAATACTCGGTCATATATTAATTAAGCGGAAGAAAAATTGAGGTTAAGACATTTATTGGAACCTACACCACAAAGCAGCATGCTGATTGAAGACCATATTGAGAAAAAAAAATATAAATGCCTTAAACCTATATTGGTATTAACACATAATACAGTTTATATATGCATATAGTTATTTGGTAATAATTATTTGTCACTTTTCTTGATGAGGAAAACATTTTATTACGAGGAAAGTTCTGTTACTTTTGTATCAAACTATCCAGAGTTTACCTTACAATAAAACTCTCGTTTTATTAAGAAAAATTGTATACAATTTTTGCAATATTGCCAAATGAACATGTGTTTACAGGGTGAAAATTCCACTTCCATATTTGGAAGGGCTCTTCTATATATGAAAATAATAAAAAAGTTCCTATGGCTATGGGTTTGGAAACGCTTCGTTTTTACATTTTAAAAATTTTTTAGTCTTTTTGATCTAGAGATATTTAATTCAAATGTAACACACAATAAACCATAATTAATGTTTTTACAATGACCAGAATACATTTTAGAAAATTATTCAGGGCGAAAATTTTTTTTTTGGTTTAGGACCCCTTGGACCGTTCCAAAAAGTTTGCTGTAGATACTGACCTAGTTTGTTATTCATATCGGCTTTCCTGGTTTATTCTACAAATTTTATATCGTAGGACTTTTTTGATATCTTTTACTGATTTGAAGTGATTTAGAAAAATGTTTTTAAAAACATGGATATTTTTAATGGTTTTTAACTTAGGTTAGGCGATTTAGATAATAAAAGCTGATGTTAAAACCAATAAAACTGTCCATTTCTTAAAGACTTTTCTAAATTACTTTTAAAGGGTGGAAGATATCAAAAAATCCAAGGGTTATAACATCTGTAAAATAAAGCAGGAAAGCCGATAGTAGTTTCCTCGGTAGTACCAAACTAGGTTAGTGTCGCTACAGCAAACTTTTTGTGGCGGTCAAAGGGGTCGTGACTCAAAAAAAGTTGTACCCTATATAATTTTCTAAAACGTGTTCTTCTTATTTTATAGATACTAATTTCCTTTTATCTCTAGAAATGTACGAGATTTATTGAAAAAACTAAACAATTTTTAAAATTCTACTTTTTTATTATTTTCATACTTAGAAATCTGGAAGCCGAATTTCCGAACACCCTACCGGGTAAACGCCAATTTACCGATTTTTAAAAATATATTTTTCTTCATATTCATTTTGTATATATTTTCAATCATTTTTGCTCACATTCACTGTTTACGTAAATAGCTATTTTGCACATGTGCAAATTTCAATTAATTATTTTTGATAATACGTCTGTTTTATTCACATGTCTAACAATCATTCAGTTGAAATAATTATACATTTTACATCTTTCTTTTTTTTTTGTTCCGCTTCTAACATACATACGTACAGATGACTACCTTATCTCAGAAGTGGTATGACGGAGGTCATATGGGAATGATCTGGTAATATTTTGGTAAAAATCTAATATGGTGAAACGAAATGGCGACCGCGACATAGTGAAATATTAAAGTAATTATTATTAAAAAACTACTTATCCAATGTACCTTACATTTTGCACAAACATCAATTATTATGTTGGAATCAACTGGTAAAATTTTGGTACGAATCCAAGATGACAGAACAAAATGGCGGCGTAATAAAATATTTAAAAATTCAGCCTGAAAAAACTACTTAATGGATTGATTTCAAATTGTGTGTTATAGCTACTTGTGGTATAGAGATCAACTAGTAAAATTGTGTTACTAATTCAAAATTGAAATAAAATATTTGTAATCGTGAAAAAGTCACCTAGTCAGGTTTTTCAATCTTCACGTTTTAGTGTCCCTATATGCCAAAAAATGTGTTTTATCAAGTCCGTTTGTCGGTCTGTCTGTCTGTCAGTTCGCGGCCTAGCTTAAAAACTACTTACCAGTTTGACTTGAAATTTTAGTGAAGAATTAAGGGCCATATGGGGATGACCTGGTAATATTTTGGTAAATAATAATTTTATGGCGGATCAAGATGGCGGTCTACCGAACTATTAAAAAAATTATTACTTAAAAAACTAATTATCCAATTTACCTAGATTTTGCATAAAAATAAACTGTTACGTAGGAATGAACTGGTAACATTTTGATATGAATTCAAGATAGCAAAACAAAATAGCGGCCTAATGAAATATTTAAAAAATCAGTCTGAAAATACTACTTAATAAATCAGTTTCAATTTTTGTGCAAGAATTAAGTGTCATATAGGGATAAACTAATAAAACAATTCACTAGCATGAAAATAAATTTTATTAAAAAACTGTCACTATTCTTATAGTAAGTTTATTGGAAAAACATTATCAATTAAAACTAGCACTACAATTTCAAATGAACAACAAATGAGTAGTGAATAACCTTAAAAACAGAAAAACAAACAAACTCAAAGTAAAATTTTCCACTATTATTGCAATTTTCGAAAAACTAATATTCGCTTGTGTTAATTTATTAGTCCAAATCCGCTTGCGCTTGTAAAAAATAATGTTTTTTCCATAAATAAAAATTGAGAAACTTTCAGAACGGGGGAATGAAACTTGGGTGCTGTGTGGGGTATAAAACATCAGGCAATAATTACTAAGAGTCACTAAATACAGCCATATTCACTAAATATTCTAAATTTTTTCGGATGAATTGTTCAAAATAGAAAAAAGGAATCATAACCTATAAATTCAGTTTTTTTTTTTAAAACGGACTGGGAATCTTGTTGGCACGCTACCGCTCGCTTTGTTTACAGCAAACCTAACCTAAAAGCGCATCGAATTTCTTCATTAGCACGATAAATAAATTTATAAAAGTAGTTTCTTAAAAATTGCAGTGATAGCGAAAAATTATAGACGACATAATTACCGTAACTAAATATCTGGTGGATACAACTTAGCAATTTGAACAAAAAAAATATCATTGCTTGATCTTTTAAATTAAAATTCTGCTACCCAACAAAATGACCTTTTTTATAATCTACACACTGTCTTCGATTGGAAATATAAATACAACCTGTTTTAATGACAAACTGCAATTATCACAAGGCATCTTGCAACAACATTTTTAAATAACTTTAAAGTAATTGCTATGTACCAATTCTCAACAACTCAACTCTCAAATTTAAAATGTGTTATTATAAGTTATTTTCATATATTTTCTGAAAAAAAAAAATGTGTTTTCTGTTTATCCGCATGTAGATTCATATCTTTTATAAACAATGGAAAGTGTCTGTGAAAAGAATTTTCAATATGATGCTAAAATATCTGAAACCCGTTTTGTAAATCATTACCGATACAACTTTAAAAATTGTTGAAGATTATTTATAAAAGAGAATTTCTGCTATTCCTAAATGTCATAAATCTTAAATATAACTTAAATTCAAATTGGCAGACGGGAGGTTATTGATCCACATGTCCGATTTTGAGGGCATTTTAAAATTAGTAATATGATACTTTATACTAACCTGGGGTTTCAGTCGTTTAGCTTCCCCTACTTTTTTTTTGTTTGAATTTGCCTTTACAATATATGATCCACATCTCAAAACTCAGCTATTCTACTCCGTTTAGCATAAAAAATAACCACCCTTAGTGGCAGAGACGGGAGAAAATCGCCTCAAAAATAAGTGTCATATTGGTAGTAAACCTATATCTACATTTTTCCTAGTAGACGCTCTCAGCCGCATTTTATTTCATTAGCTCTAAATTAACCCCAGAATGGAGTAACTAATTTTGAGGTAGGTTACTTACCGCTTACAAGCTAAAGAAAGTAAAAAAATCGTTAAAATTATTCCATAACAGATCTGCCGTATATTACGCCCGTTTTATGGGATGTCTGGGAGGCTTACTCTCTCTGTAATTTCCAAATTTTCGCTTTCATTGCAAAGAAAAAAATAGATACATTTTTCCAATCAATCTTAGTCACGCTTAACCTCATACAATTTTAAATCAATTCTTGTTCAGTTCAGTAACTCTACTAACAAAGTTAATCTGGGTTTCACTTTCACTGAATAGAGAATTTGACACAGAAAATGTGAACTACACGTGTTTTGATCTGCGTGCCCGTTGTGTAGTTTATGACATTTTACATAATGTTATCTAACGCGGAAGTGCTGGGCAACCGGTACTTAATATGCACATTACGGTATGCACTAGTAGAAACTATGTTTGGGTTAAAAGTCGTGACATAATTGCCTATACCTCGCGGTTTAAAGTAGTTAATTAATATTAATACGCGTTCTGTTAGTAGCTTTTTAAGTGATTTACATGAATTCTAATTTGTTGTCGAATGCTTTAGGTCAGTTATGAAATGCCACCTGTTTGTGTTTTACAGTCTGAAAGTAACAATTACGATCAATTTTCTTATTGAGTTGTCATTGCAACTTTTAAGCGTTAAATTGCAAAAGGGCAGCAAGCAGAGGGGATTAAGTAGCACTTCATATTAAAGATCATTAAATTATACAATTTAGGGATACAAAAACATTAAATAAAAAAGATATATGATAAAACTATGAAAGTCCTCCCTGTTTTAATTGTAATGACCTATATTTTATAATTTTTTTAGAATCTACGAAAAAAAACTAGATAAGTTTTATATAACAAGTTCTATTATATCTGTTTTCGAAATATTTAAGATAAAATATCCAATTTTCTTTTTTACTTATTATTTATTATTCTTTCTATGGGTTAAAAAAAATAGAATAAATAAATAAACATATAATATATATTAGCATTTGTACAAATATTTCGAGGTCTGCTTAAAATATGTATCCATATGTTGATATGATTTGCAGAATATGCTTTTATTTAATTTATCTTTTTGGAAAGCTTATTAAATAGTAACATAGGTAAATAATCTTCATTTGTTTCTATTGTGTACCCAAAAAGTGAATATTTTACCTTAAATATTTCGAAAACAGTATATCTTTACATAGAACATGTTATACATTTGTCGGGTTTTTCCGAAGATTCAAACAAGAAATGTAGTAAAATATAGGTCATACCTATAATATAGGAACAATTTTACATATTTATTTTTTCTTTGGCGTTCATTTGTTTTTTCGAAAATAAATTTAAGTAACTTTTTTTTCTAACCATTGAGATATAGAGTCTTTTATCCTTTGGATTACCCTGTACAATTGAATAAATCTTGAAAATGACCTACTAATAATACCTACCGTGATTTTATTCAAGACACTGGCGACGATAATGAGTTAGCACCGCCCATCCACCTTTAAAAGGCAAAATTTACATTGGGGGATATAGCAAATTTGAACTTTTTAAAATGCATTCTTTAGTTATGTGTTATTTTTGAATACATTTTTAAGCAGGTAGTGTCTATTTATTTATTATTATAATTTTAGTATTCAAATTATATTCGAATACGTGTAGTAGTGATTCAAAATAATCGGCAAAATATTTTAAAAAGGTTTACCAACAATATTAATAAAACAATGTGGAATCTGAAATAAAAAAAAAACAAAAAATGTTCAAACAATGTTTTATTATATTTGATTACGTATAATATTTATAACAGAATTTTCAAAGCTGCAAGTTATAAAAATCTTTAAGACGTTAATTAAAAAATAAAATTAATTATTTAAACTCTACTTTTGTATAAAAGGTTGCCTGTAATAACTATGCATATCTTATTCGTTCGATTGCCGATAATAGTAGATATTAGATAAGTTAGTTATGTTAAAATCAGACATGAAAAGTTCAGCTATCATTCATGTTCCTTAAGTCTAGTTGAAATTGAGCGTCCTGTTTCTCCCACGTACACTTCTTCACAGGAACAAGGAATTTTATATACTCCTTCTGTTTGAAAAGGAACAAAATCTGTCGAGGATCCCAAGCATTGTCCAATCTTCTTATCTGCACTGAAGATTGTACGTATGTTGGACCGCCAAAGTAATCGTCCTATTTTCTCTGTAGTGCTATGTATGTAGAGAAGAACAAAACTACCTAACGGTGGCTCGTTAACAGTCTCCTTTCGCGGAGTTGTATTACTATATCTTCTAATTGAACGCGCTCGAAACTGCTCTAAATACTGGTGAGTTAATAACCGATTTTGTTCTGTGCTATCCGCAGGGTCTTCGTTTTTGAAATACAAGGTGTCAAAATATTTTTTTTTAGTTTTTTTTCATGGACCTCGTACATTTCTAGAGATAAATGAATTGAATTTGACACACAGTATACTGTAAGAAATTTCTATGAAATTCATATAATATTTTTAACAGAAATCAACTGGGTGTTATTTTTTCCACCCCCCGAAAATTTGCGACGTCACTGGCTGTTTTCGTTTAGAAAATCAGATTTCTCATTTTGTTTCTAATTTCTTGGTTTCTTATTTTAATCCGATATTTTGAACCATTTAGACGTTAGTTAGCAAAATTCTAAGGCTCTACACATTTAAAATTTTATGTTATTTTTTCTGTGTTTATTTTGATTACTAGACATGTGGAATGCATATTTTTGGTTAATTTTAGGACTAAAAGTTCAGATAAACATGTGTTCAAAAGGCCTTAGGTTTTAAGATATAAAGTGTTTTTTTTTTGTAAGGTTATTACCTGCGTAGTAGAATTTTATACGAGAGAAGTTCTGGGTTAAGGGGAATTTACCGATTTTTTCGTGTAATGTATTTTTCCTAACAAGCGGAAAACACATTTTCCACACGCGTTAGGAACATTTATTTTCTACAAGCGTGTGGAAATAACCAATGTCTAATTAAAGTTTTAATTAAAATTAAGTTTTACATTTTGTTGCATATTTATATAATAATTTGAAACAAAACTGCAATTAGTTGCATTGATCACATTGATGACCAACTGGTTGGTTCTGCTTGGCATCATATTATCCCTATTGACCCTAATTGGCGTTATTCTAATTTCTTCAGTTTCCATTTTTTGAATGTCGGTTTCTGTCGACGTGCTGGGTTTTGAAAGCTCAGATAAATAAACTAAAATTACCCCCTCCTGGATCTTGTTGAGTAAGTATTTCGGATTTTACGGTTTTTTCAAATTTTAAACGAAAGGCTGTGTCTTTAGTACAAATTAAAAAGATAAAATGTGCGGATGAAACACTTTTGACCCAGAAAAAAAAATAAAAAGTGACCAAATTTTCTACAATTTTCAAAAAATTGCAGTGCAAAAACTCCTATTAGACTAACTGAAAACACCGTATTAAAAATAAAAGGCTTCTTACAGTGTTGCCAAATTGCCTTACGGTTCTTGATTTATGATGTAAATATCTTAACCTTAACTTTACGTTCCCAGTGATTGAGCTGTACCGTTTTTTATGTTATGGCTTTAATGATGATGCCTTCGGCGCCTAACCTGGTCCTAACCCTTTACTATTTCACCTTGTGCTCCTAATGACAACGTTTCAACTATGCAAAAAAAATATTAACAACCCTAATAAACAGTAATGAATTCTTCTGTGATAAAGAGAAATTAAATTTGGCAATATTGCTTGAATATGAAGAAATGGCAAATGTCTGTTTAAGAATTTTTTAGTTGAATAACATTGAGTATTGACACATTTTGTTGACACAGTTTTAACATTAGTTAGTTGAGAACTTAAATTAAAAAAGAGTATATTACATAATAATATACTCTAATTATCTATTTTGCGTGCAATTTTAACACAATTAAAGTAAAAGTAGACGTTCATAACTATATATTGCCTTACAAAGTTACAACTATTTCTTATGCTTTTTTTGCAAAAAAGTGGTCCATCCGCAATTTTTTTTGCTGAAATTGGTTTATTTCGCGGTAAGCTCTACAGTGAATCCAAAAAAAAGTGAGAATATTAAAAATACCTAATCTCTACAACAGTCCTCCTCCTTTTCGTAGTTGCTTATTTTCTTTTGTAGGCACCGTTGGCTAAATATTTCATATTCTTTGTAATATCTGTCTTCTTTCCGATATTTCAGGTAAAAACGAATTAACATTTTTTGCGGCCTCAATAATCTTCTCTGAGACTCCTTCTATTGAGATTGACTATAAACCTTACAAAAAAAACTCGGACTTAAATTGAATTCTAATACATAGAAAATGTTTGACGTCGTCATTTTTGACAATAAACAAAATAGCATGACTTGGATACACAGGTAGTAATTATATAGGTAAGTTTTATAAGGTAATTAATACATTAATGGAAAATTATAATAATATGTTTGCTGAGCGCGTTCACGGACAAAGAATATAAATGCTCAAAAAATAATGTTATCTTTAATTTGAATGTCAATTAATGCATCGTCCGTTCACGAGCTACAACGGGTTGTTAATCACAACAAATTTAACCTGGTTGTTATGTTACCCTGGGTTGTTGATAAAATTTTCCGCACTAGTGCTGAAAAAACAAATTTTCCACACTAAAATATGAATTGAAAATTAGATTTTCCGCACGCTTTTTTCATAGTAGTCATATTTTACATAAGAACATAAATGAATTGGAAGTTATTTAAACATTTGTAATATCTTGAATATTAATAAGATAATCACTTAAATAGGTCGGCGGAGTATGGCCAGTTCATAAGTCAAGAATTTGATGAAAGGTGAATGTTAGTATAAGTAATTTTTATAATTCTGGGAGTGGTTCTTTTACTATACTCGAGGCGTTCATTTCAATTATTAATTAGCCTTGCCCAGAAAGCAAGAAAAAATGTTTAATGTTATAACAAACACTATAATTATTTTATTTGTCAGTTTAGCCCGGCCTGTTGGAAACACATTATTAAATTTTAAAAACTGTGTTTAATTTTCAATAATGTCACGCAACACCTTTTCCGATGATGTAATAGAAAATGTGACGTGTTGACGTCGGCCACATCTCATTAGTCAGAAAAAGTGACTAATTGAATTTTCCGTGCGATGATGTAATATTTCTGTAATATATCGGAAGACATTTAAATATCAAATTAAATTTAACTCAGATTTTGACTTAATCTGGAACAAAACAATGCCACTACATTTTGGATCAACAGAGTTATTTCGAGGTAAACAAACACATATATATTAGAAAGGCGTTTTAAAAATTCAATAACCATTTAAAAATGTGTGGCATCTTTACAAGTTGTTAGTAATTGAAACTCCAACATTTAATGTAAATAAAGAAAATGCGGTTTTGCTTCATTACATTTGGAAAATCGTCCAACTAAGGTTTTCAGGTAACGTAAATTAACCGTTGCAGAAAATCAAAAAATATAAAATGGTATTTTTCCGTATTTGAATTTCTTAATATAACGTTTACCGACAATTGACGTTTTAGTTGCGTTTACGTTTTTAGTTATTTTTTTGCTCAGGTTTTACAGTATTTATTAAACGGTGAAACTTTTATATCAAACATTATATTTTTGTATTTCCTTTTACCTTTCCACACTATTTTTTGAATGGTTTTATTGCGTATTTTTTTATAGAACCAATACGTTTTCCTTCAATAACAATTCTGGATGACGTGGGAATGCGCCCCATATTCTTATAATTCCACTGGAAACTCATCGCGCCATCTAACAGAAAAGGCAAAGCAAGGTCTGCCGGGCCAGTTAGTAACTGTTTAATGTAGTGTTGTGACCCCATTATTTTATAGTCATTTTATTTGTGAATAGTCTTAAGTATTATATATTCATTAGTCTAGAGATAGTTTGACACGTAAATGCAATATTTAGACATACATTATATTTCGGCGGAACCTTCCGACAAAAGCTGCTTTAATGGACGTTTATTGCAAGGGAAATTCTAAGTAAACAATATGTATTTTAAATTCTACTTCAAATTCTATTTTATGCACGTTCTTCCGCCCCAAATATTATTATACCCGAAAAAACCTATCATAAACTCATTTACACTATGTCGATAAAGCTTGGGAAGGTTCAGCTATAAAACCATTAAAAGAAACCATTGTAGTACAGTAAGCAGTGGCGTAGCAAATACTCCCCAAATTACTTTTATAGACACCTTTTTTAATCAATTTTACAGATACGCCACTGCATCTCAAATTAGGGAATTCATATAAAAATAAGTTCTAGGTAGTCAGTATAGAGCAGGTCAGTCATTATGTCAGTACTATATTGTCAGTAGAATTAAGTCAGTAGACACAGTAAGAGTAAAGATTTGTTAGAAGTAAGAAGTGTTCCTCTTGTACAGAAGATAATAGAGAGATTTGAAACAAGTTGAAGTGTTTACATTTACTACCAGCGCTAATACAAAATACTAAAATTATTAAATCATAACAGTGGTGGCATTCGGCGAGTAATAAAAATATTAAAACTTAACAGTAGTTAGATTAAATACAAACCAGGACATTATACATTGAGGATGTAAAGTCCGTGCACCTCCTAAAACTTTTGATGTAGATACAATCAATACTATCGACCCAAAATATAAGTGATGTATAGAGGATGGTCCATTACATACGACATAGTCTCTAGCTGCTAAATAAAATTTTCGTGATAAAAGATACGTCTAAAATTTAAAATTATTTGGTTATATACAGGTAGTTGTATTCAAGATAGTAATATCGCGTCGACCGAACCGGGCGAGAAAAAGGGCAAATACTGGAAAGGAAATGTCGAAAAAAGTTGTGTAAGTTGCTCAGTGTGTGAAGGATACTAGCACACTTCCTGTGGTCTTAGAATTACCGGCATTAGCGGCAGTAAAGGACTAATAAATTGTCCTACGTGCCCGAGTGTGGTTATGGAGCGAGAATTATGCGGCCAATCAAGTTATTTCGGACAAAAATAACGAAATTACTCAGAAATGATGTAAGTCAACTGCATGTAGAATTGAGAGAAAATTTCAATTGGATAAAGGAAAAATTATATCCATAGAAATTCAGTTATCACAAAAAAATGCAAAAATAGTAACAAAGAGCAAAAAAAAGGACATCGGAATTCAAACCGTTCCAAATGTAAATACTGTAAACATCGTAAATACAAACATTCCAATTCCAGTAGAGTAAACCAGAGAAACATCGAAGATTGAAATAGTCGATATCTATAAGGCCCAAACAGTGTTGCCAGAAGAAAACTGCAACGTAACAACAAACGAGTTTGGAGTCACCCAGAGCGATTGCAGTGCAGGTTCGTCCGAAAATATGGAAGCTAAAGAGGAGGGAAAACAACATAACCCAATTCGTTGGAATGTGGTTGCAAGTAAACGAAAAGGAAACAAGGAACAGGCATCCAGAAATGTAGTTTTACAGATATATGCCTACTTTTTCATGTCAGCTTTTATAACCGACACCGTTAGCTCTATCTTTTTTTTGTATTTAAAAATTTTAATAGATTCTGTAAGTTTTTTTATAAAATCCTGGAACTGATGCTAGAACCTTGGTTTCTTTTACATTTATAATATAGCTAGTGATATGATGGTGTTCAGCTCCAACAGATTGAACAGTTTGTTTCTTTTTAATACATCGTTCATGTTCCTTAAGGTTAGTTGATATTGAGCGTTTGTTTGTATCTTCTACTTACACTTCCTCACTGGAGCAAGTAATTTTATATACTTCTTCTGTTTGAAAAGGTACAATATCTGGAATGTGGTTGCAAGTAAGCGAAAAGAGAAAAACGAATATCCATGTAATCCAATCAATCAGACAAATAAGACAGAGAGCCCAGTCATGCAGAAAGGTGCACAAGTAAGCAGGCCGGTACCTATTAGAGAAAACAAGGAACAGGCGTCCAGAAATGTAGTTTTTAAACATAAAAATCTCTTTATGAATCCTGATATGTGGGAAAGAGGAATAACTATTAATTATTTTATGAATATCCGACGAAACCCATCATAACTAGAGATAATAATTCACTAGAAGATCAAGAGAAATTAACTAAAGGTTTAGGAATATTGCATTTAAATGTCCGTTCCCTCCGAAACAAGGTGGAAGAAATTGAAGCCTTCCTAATTGATTCTAGAAATACCAAGAACTACAATATCTTTTGCTTTAGTGAATATCATCTCAAAGAAAAGGAACTGGACTGTCTGAAAGTAAATGATTTCCATGTCAAATATTTTTTTGCTATGAAAACCTTGCGTCCAGGGGGTACTGTTATTTTAACTACAGATTTAGTTGATTGTATACAGGTAAATGAAATTGTTAAATTATCAATTGAACTCCATTGTGAATTATGACTTAGAAAACTTGACTTTGTAATTGTAACGGTTTATAGAGCTCCCAATGGAGATTTTGATTTTTTACCCCAATTTTTAATACCAATAACGCAAGAAAATTAGACCTTATTGATTTATTTAGGCAGTTTAATCTGGAGCGTGAGGTAGAAACAAGAACTAATGCTACGAACTCTATTGATAATATATTTATAAATTTTTCTGAAATATTAGATTATGTAGTAGACGTATTTGATGCTAAACTATACGACCATTTTCTTGTGGATATAATCGTGAAGCTTAATCCAATTAATAATATTGAATATTTTAAATATAGACCTATTTCTCAACAAGGAATTAATGTAATGTTTAATTATTTAAGTATTTAGGACTGGAATTTGGTTAACGACTTTGACTCATTTTTTGAAATCTCTTTGAGTGGTATGATTCAATATTCCCAGCTAGGAGGGGAACGGCGAAAAATAAAAATAAAGTAGCATGGTTTAACGGTAATATAGGGATTATGAGGGAAACACTGAGGGAATTGTATGCAAACCAACCTAGCCCTGAACTACACACACAAATAACGAACTATAAGAGGGTCTATGATAAAACCACATACAATGCAAAAAAGACTGCATTTACCAGATATATTCAAAATCCCTCAAATCCATTAAAATCATCTTGGGACGTTATAAACCTCCCACCGAGGGGTGGGTGAAAAGTCTGAGGAGCTAGGTGTTTTAAATTGTAATGATTTCAATACTTTCTTCTCTTCTGTTGCCGAGAAGCTTTTATAAATTCTTCCGAACGTTAATCTTACAACTGATAACTATATACAAAGATAAAATGCAGACAATCTTAAATTCTCTTTCTCACTTATCTCTTATAACAATGTGTTAGGGATGTTACAACAATATCGAAAATAAACAAAGTAGGGATATATATGATATAAATGTGAATATGATCAAGCGACTTAATGTTCAACTGATTGCTCCTTTGACAAATCTTTAATCTCTGCATACAACAAAGTCTTTTTCCAGAATGTTTCAAGATGTCCAAAGTGATTCCAATTTTCAAGAAGAGTTGCAGGGATGATCCTGGGAACTATCGACCCATTTCCCTAGTACCAGTGTTTGGGAAGCTGCTGGAGGGTTTACTAAAGGAGCAAATTTGTGAATTTTTTGAAACTAACAACATATTTACTAAGAGTCAATATGGTTTTAGGAGGAAGAAATCCACCATCATTGCATTGATTGATTTGATGGGATGTCTAATGGAGGCTTTTGAGGAAGGTCAATATGTCGAGGCTACATTTTGCTACCTATCAAAAGCTTTCGATTGTGTTGGCCACGAGTAGCTATTATTTAAGCTAGAGTACTATGGGTTCGATGGGGATAGGCTCGATACTTGGACCTCTTTTTTTCCTGGTCTATATAAATGATATCCTTACTGCTTCTCCCAACTCAGCATTGTGGTTGTTCGCTGACGACACTACTCTGGTTGAGACTAGATACATACTTGGAGATGTACGCATGTCGCTTGAGTATAATATACGAGTACTTAATGAGTGGTTTATCGCAAATAAATTATTTTTGAATGCCTCGAAGACAATAACTATGTTTTTTGGGTTGCGAGAACTACCCATGGATAACTCTACATCATCAAAATTTTTGGGAAACTTTCTAGAACTGTATTCCTATTGAGGAATCTAAGGTTTTGCCATTTCCAGTTCTGCTGCATTCAATCTTTCAATCTACTGCTTTGTATGGGATCCTTGCGTGGGATCACTCACCAAGTGCAGACCGAATTTTTAAATTGCAAAGAAGGGCTGTGAGGGTGATTGCGGGTAAGGGTTGGAGAGATGATGTTAAGCAAACATTTGTCGATCTTAGAATATTTACCATACCATATAGATTTATCTATGAGTGCCTTATTTATTGCCACTCCCATCCAGGTTCTTACTACCAGAATAACATCTATCATGAGTTCCAAACAGACAGTGTTCGCGATTTTCCACTAATTATTATGCGCCCGTCTTTTATAACAAGATGCCTCTAAATTTTAAACAAACGTCGTTGGTCAATTTCAAGTTGTCTGTGCGAAATCTTCTGCTAGAGGGAGCTTTTTATAGTTTTAATGAATTTTTAACTTGCGACTTCTAATTTTATTTAAATTTTATCGCATTTGTTGTACTTATATGGATTATAATACTTAGTCTTAACTGTTGACTGTATGCAGGATATGAAATATATTTTTTAAAAGCTAAATTGTAATGCTGTTGGAATACCCTTCATTTTAGCGCACATTTAAAATTAGACTAAATTTTAAAATATCGTTTTTTTTTCAGATTGAATGACTCTGATAGTAATCAGTTTATTCAAATGAGAAATAAACTATCAGTTTATCAGTATTAAAATATTTTGTAATTTAATATTAGTGTTAGTCATATTTGTCCTCATTAGTAAGTACTGTCTATTAAATTACTTGTCTATATATTTAAAACACCAAGCCAGGTTATTCGTAAGTTCGTGAGAGAGTTTTACTGCACCAAGCTACCTGATTTTTTTTTGAAATGATCATCTGGTTACCGAGACCTTTCATCAGTATTTTTATTGCGTATTTTTTCTATAAAACCAATATGTTTCTTTTTTCAGTAACATTTCTGGACGATGTGGTAAATATATATTCTCATAATTCCATTGGAAATTTATCGCGCCATCTAACGGAAAAGGCAGAACAGGGTCTGCCGGGCCAATTAGTTTGATTTTAAAGCCAATACATTTTTTTACGTTAATCTATGAAATATAGCATCTTATATCATGATTTCTCCTTCCCACTTTTTATATAAAATATGATAGAATTTATTTTTTTTAGTTCTATATAAAAACAAATCGTTGTTTTTAATGAAAATTGAATTAACAAGGACCGTCTTGTTAATAGTAAGAAATTTTCTGATTATTTGTGAATTTTCCATTTTTCTATATCTTAAATTAAATTAATTTAAGAATAAGTTACAATTTGCCATTATTTAGACATTTCGTATAGGTAGGTACAAACCGGGACACTTCCACTAGTGAGTTCAAAACGGTAATACTAACAAGAGCGCTCTGTTAACGAAATCAACACTTCAACTTTAAATACTAATAAACCTAATCTTAAAGTCAAGCTTTAAATAGTATCATACGTATGTAGAACTTTAAATAAATACCTGGTGATAATTTAAAAAATGTAAAAATAAAATTTAATTTTGCAGCTGAAATAAAGAAAAATATTTTTATTTAAAATAAATAACAAATTGTGTATATGAATATAGTTTTTTAGCAATAACTATATACACTGGGGGTCACATTAAACTGCCACCTTATCACCTGATTGTATATTCAAAGGAGGGTTATGTAATATGTTTGTTTATCACCACTTTCAGGCAGAACTCTTGGAACCTCCAAAAAGATTTTCAGTTTTTGTAAGACTTCTTTTAACACCCTGTATAACATGCAGAAATACAAAATACATTTAAAATTTGTTACTCACCATTGTTGCAAATTTGAAATGAAGAAATTTGAAAGAAAACATTGAAATTAATTAGAGATTTTGTAACTTACAAACCTTCTACCAGTAGTTTTAATAATAGTTAAAATCTAACGGTACAAAAAAACTAGCAGTTCCACATAGAATATAAACATGGCGAATCGTTTTCGTAAAAACTTTTATGGTAACATAATTTCAGGTGACAATCCTATTTCTACATGAAACTTCTGCACTAGGTATATTTAAAATGAACAATAATAATAACGATCCATATTTATCTCTATTTTAGCCTTTTAGTAGGCATATACACAGACACAGTTCCCGCCAGAACACATTTCAGTTTGTTTAGGACCATAACTAACCTTTGCTCTTACAACGACATAAAAAGAAAATGGAAGTGGAACCTACCAGTCAGAACGACCGATGGCGTCACTTTTAAAAAATACGTATAAGAAACGTTTTATTGGACCTTAATTAAACAAACGCGAAAAACGTTTTCGTCTAACTTAGGTTTTATTTATATTTATAACAAGTTACATGATGTAATAATCTATCATATGTCAAAAAATATTTCAATCTCTATCAGTCAGAAAGAATCATTTCCTCCAATGCTGAAAGTACGTATAAGGAACATTTGAACTGGTATATAAAAACATGCAAAAGACGTTTTTTAGTTAATTTAGATGCCTTTTTAAAATTCTCTGAATACCTGAACCTGAACAAATTGTTTGACCTTATCAGGTAATGGTCTTAATATCTTCTAGAAACTAAATATATAATTACATTTGTATGTTGTTTTTAAACGTTTGTAATTAGAAAAATGTGATATCTGTGTGCATTATATATATTATACAAAACCTTTAAAAAACGCTTTTTTAGTCGTACCATAGATTATTTAGTCGGAATACATCATTAATTAACAAATCAAATGACTTACCTGTAAGGAAATTTGATGATAATTATACGAACAGTTCCGTCTGAAATATTACAAAACTTATTGTAGTATGCTTGTCGTTTCGAACGTTGTACAACAGTTGAAAGTGCTAAAACTCTTTTTATATCACCGGCCCTGCCTGGCCCTGCTGGTCGCTGAAATCATCACTGTAGTTGGAAGGTTAATAAACCTAGATCAAAGGGTTGGGTATGTTTCTGTTAGGTTCTTACTTTACTTTTATGGGTGGGTGTTTTGTAATATTTCAGACGGAACTGTTCGTATAATTATCATCAAATTTCCTTACAGGTAAGTCATTTGATTTGTTAATTATACTTCACAGTTCCGTCTTCATATTACAAAACTTATTGTAGATGTTTAAAGTCAAATCTTGATCTAGGTTCGGGCAGTACAAATGAGTGCAAATCATGTTTGTTTGCTGTTTAATTTTTAATATAAAAATTCACTGTAATAACAGAAATACCTAATAATCTAATATTATAAATATATAACATAATTGTAGTAAACAACAACTTATATACCCAATAATGTATTTAATATTGGGTACCTACATATTATAAAAATTAATGCAAAACTTATTATAAATTTAACATAATAATATAAGACTTAATTACTAAGGGTAACTTGTAGTAAACAACTTATATACCTTATAATGTAATAAAATGATTAAAATTTATTGATTGGTTTTTATAGATTTGTTTAGAACTGCTTTTGCATAAGTATCGTTGGATGTGGCAAGGGGTTTATTGTAAAATATGTTGAATGTTTGTGAATTCTTAGACCAACCAATTGTTTTTCGAATTTCCTCGATATTTAAGCCACCTCGAAAGGCTGCCGATGTAGAGGCGTGTCTACTACTGTAGGCGGAAAATATACCGGTATCGATTCCGCTTGCTTGCATAACAGATTTAATCCATCGGCTAATTGACTGGGTGGTTGCAGGGTGATGAGGTTTTTTATGTGTTAAGATCAGAGGACCATTATTAGGGGTTCTTAGAAGACTTGTTTTTTCCAGGTATGTTTTTAGGGTATTTGCTACACAAAGAGCTGGTTGTTCTCTGAAATATGGTATTATAATAAGTGGTTGGGGGAAACTTTTTCTTGTTGTTTTAATGTGATCCGGGATCCTTATTTCAATTTGGTGATCTAATGTTCGAATATTTTCAAGTTTTATTTTTGAGATGGTTTGTAGTCTATGGCCCGATATTAAAATAAGAAGGGTTGATAATTTTTTGGTTAGATCTTCTAGTGACAATGATTCATTGGGAAACTTTTTCTCTAAGTATGTGAGAACGGTATGTGGGTCCCACGTATAATTGTATTTAGGAGTAGAAGGGTTCATATTAAAGGCCCCTTTCATGTATCTTTTTAAAATAAGTTCCTCTTGTGGCTGAAAGTTCAAAATTAATTTTAAAGCTGATCTGTAAAGATTTAATGTGGAATAAGATTTTTTAGTTTCAACTAAGGTATTAAAAAAACCTATTGCCGATTCCAAATTGGAAGAGAAAGGATCCAGATTCTTTTTTCCGCAAAATTTCCACCATGCTGTGTAACAACTGTTATATTGTTTTGAGCTCGATGATGATATACTTCTTATAGTAATATCAAGGGATGACTCTGGATAGTTCTTTCGGCGAAGTGCTTCCCTGATAATACTATCGCAACTAGGGAGAGGGTTTTCCATAAGGGGTGTTTGGTCCTGAAAGGAGAAATTAACATATTTATTTTTGGCTTAAAAATTAAAGGTCCTGCGATCATTAACTTTTTTAACAATGGATACCAAGGCTGGCTCGCCCAATCTGGAACAACCAAAATACCTGTGGCTTCATCGGTCATAATTTTTTGAATAACTTTAACTAAAATTATAATAAAAGGTGGGAAGGCGTAGAAAAAATATGGGCCCCAATTTATTGTGAAAGCATCTACAGCTATGCTGTATGGATCTGGCCTCCAAGACACGTAATGGTGACATTTTGCATTGAGGTGTGAGGCAAATAAATCTATTTCGGGTTGACCAAACTTTTTACAAATAGAGGTAAATATGTTTTCATTTAATTCATACTCTGTGTCAATATGGCGATTTCTCGATTCTGTATCAGCTAAAAAATTTGATTTTGAATTAATAAAAGATGCAAAAATAAATAGTTTATTCTTTCTGCAATATTTCCAAATTTCTCTGGTTATGTTATTTAATTTAACAGAGGTTGTGCCACCCATTTTGTTTATATATGCAATGGCAGTAGTATTGTCGATTCTAAGAAGGAGTTGCGTATTTACTAAGTTTTTCGTGAATGATTTTAAAGCATAAAAAGTAGCCTTTAACTCAAGATAATTTATGTGATTTGTGTTTTCCTTTTCATTCCAGTATCCACAAGTTTTTTGATTATTGCAATGGGCACCCCAGCCTGATTTATTTAGAAATGCTTGAATTGAATTTTTTATTTTTTCTTTTTTATCATTTGGTAAAGTTATTATCATTTTTGTTGTATCATAAATAAATCCTAAAAACTTACAGCTTTGTCGGGGTATTATTTGGCTTTTGTTATGATTTATGAGGAACCCTAGAGATTGTAAAACTTCAATTGCTTTATTTGTATTATGTATGCCTTCTTCCAAAGATTCACTTATAATTAATAAATCGTCTAAATAGGAAATACATGTTATATTGTTAGACCTAAGTTCTTTAACTACTGGTTTAAGTAATTTCGTGAATATATAAGGAGCTGTGTTAAGGCCGAAGGGCAGACATGAAAATTGGTAACGTTTATTTAGAAATTTAAATCTTAAATATTTTTGATGTTTTTCGTAGATAGGAACTAGAAAGTAGGCATCTTTTAGGTCAATCGAAGATAAATATGAATTTTTATATAATAAGTTAAGAACTAATCTATAGTCTTCCATTTTAAAATGAGAGGGGTTCAAGTATTTATTGAGATTTTTGAGGTTCAGAATAAATCTAAAATCTCCATTCGGTTTAGGCCGCAGGAAAAAACTGGACAGGAATTCGGTTTTTGATTGTTTAATTTTTTTTGATGGCCCCCATTTTTATTAATTTTGAAATTTCCTGTTGATAATTGCAGATTTCCGAGCTTTTTATAGTTACCCTAGGAATATGTTTTTGTTTGGGTATTTTAGTAAAATTAATTTTAAGACCTTGTATCCAACTTAGTATTAAATTACTATTAGTAATATTTTGCCAGTTACGGTAAAAATATTTTAATCTGCCAGCGTAATTGTCAGTTACCTGCATTATTTGGTTTTGTATTTGTATTGGGTCTGGTATTGTGGTTTGTTTCTTGTGTATGCCTGGTCGGGCCTCTTCCTCTGAAATCTGGCCTTCTCCCCTCTGATCTTGTCCTTGTCTTGGGTTTTGAATTTGAATTTGGTAGTTGGGCGTTTCCAGTTTAAAGAAGATGTAGCGGGATGATATGGTGGACGCTTGTCCGGTGTCCTTTTAATTTGCAAAGTTGCTGCGTTTCTTTTCACTTCCTGTTTTTCCTTTAACTTGGTTTGTAAATTTTCCCCGTAGAGGTGGGAGTCTATTGGGCACTCATTAATTGTCTTTTTTGTTTGAGGGTTTATGTAAGGGCTTATCATAAACCTTCTATTTAATGATAGTGAATGATGAACATCACATAAAAATTTAGCGCTGTCTGCCAGATGTTTCAATAGTTTTTTAGATTCGTCAGTGGGATTTGTAAACAGTTGATTAGTTACTATGCCCATGGTACTGATTCCCGCGCCTAGTTGATGTTGATCTTTATTTAGAAAATCATCCTGTTTTTTAATATGTAGGGGAATGCAGTCCTTTATTTCTTGATTTAAAATTGGCGGTAGTAAATTTTTGCAATTTTTTATTATCCCGTATTTTTTGAGCAATTCAATCCTGTCCTCTTGAGATATGCCCTTTGATGAATATTGTTGCCATCTGTTGGCAAGTTCTTGGTGGACTTCTTCACCTTCCGCCTCCGCTGCAAGGGGGTCTGATCCCAAAATAGACAGGAAAACCTCCTGTATTTGGGTTGACTTGCTTGGCGATGATGGTCGCTCAACCTCTGCCTCTGATTCACAATTATTAATTTCGCTCTGTTGCTCGTCCTCTGAAGAAATGTGACGGTCTGAAGAGCTTGAGCTACTTTCAGATTCAGAGGCTGAAAGAAATGATATAATTAAGTTGGGTCCTTCACCCAATTTTTTAAAATAATATGGGTCCTACACCCTTATTATTTGATTAATACTGAATAACAGTTTGAGCCCTGCGCCCACAATATGCATTCAATATTAAATAAAATCTTAGGTCCTTCACCTAATTTGAAAATGCTATAATGTGCCTTATGCACTTGTATGTATGGTTATTATATATACTTCTGCATATACAACTTACACAATATTTATAAATACTCAATAATAATGTGGGTCCTGCACCCTTATTGTGTAGTAAATATTAAATGATATTTTGGGCCCAATTTATGTTTAATCATTAAATAATAACCTCCACGCAATAAAATAAAATTACTATATAATAAATAATATTTCCCTAATATCAATACCACACCACAATACCATTAGTAAACAAAGTCGTTTTAAAGATCATTGCTCGATGCTCCTTTCCTTTGGAATTTGTTTGTTTATGTTACGTTATCGATTTTTCGGTTCATCACGCCGCGGCCGCTCCGGCCGGCCGGCCGAGCGAAGTATTTAACTAAGATGCCAAGGTACCGCAATAATTAAAGAAGTTAATAAAGTATATCTATGTACTTACAGTCAAGTATCGTTTTAATTTGATTCTGCAATTTCCTTAATTTCGACTGTATTTTCCTGAGTGATTTTCCTTTCCTTTTATGAGAATGCGGCTTTTTGTTTCCCATTTTGACACAAATAAACACTACACTCACACTTTCGATTCGTCTCGTTCGATACAACAAACACAAGTGATGATTTCAGCGACCAGCAGGGCCAGGCAGGGCCGGTGATATAAAAAGAGTTTTAGCACTTTCAACTGTTGTACAACGTTCGAAACGACAAGCATACTACAATAAGTTTTGTAATATGAAGACGGAACTGTGAAGTATAATAAACATTTAATACTACCGTCAGATTACTAAGAAGAGAAACACCTAATTTAACGTTTATCGAGAAAGAGTCTGCATAAGTAGTCTGGAAATGATATATATAAGGGATTTTACTAAACGTTAACCTCTTTCACTTGGACAATTTTTATATGTTAAATACTGGTTTAAGCACATTTGCTCAGAACAAAATTAAATATTTAGTAAGTTGGTAAGCCTACGCTAATTTTTTACAACTTTTCTACAAAATTTTCGTTTTTTGCATAAAGGCTGCATCATAATTTGATAATAATAACTATTTTAAATTTTTACATTTCCCATATTTTTAGTGTGGCGCTTGCATAGTGTCAGACTCTTTTAGCCGTTCTGAGACTAATAAACTTCTAAAACTAAATAGAGGCCATCTTAGAATCATTACCGGGGTCCTAACTGGACACTGGCTGGTGAATTATTACCTACATAAGATTGGACTCGGCAACGATTCATACTGCAAGTTTTGTGCTGAGGTAGATGAAACTAACCAGCATCTGGTCTGTCGATGTGACCTATGTGGAGCTTGTGGGACGTGAGATGTCCTTTCCCTTCTAAAAAGGAGTGGTCTCCTGGCCTGAGAGGTTTCTTAAGGGGATAGCACAATCGGTCCCAGTGATCCTAAATGCTGCCCTTGTCGGGATCCCCACGTATGTCTAATGCCAAAAATGCACAGGAAAAATGTACTACTTTGATAAATGGTAACCAATCATAAAGAAGGATTCCATTAATTAAAATAATCCTTGAAAAATTCCTCCAAATTGGTCAAAACATCCCAGAGTAGTCAGTGTACACAGAAAAATTAGAAGAAAAGAAGAAAGAAGTTCAATTTTATTATCTAAAATTGAACTTCGTGTCCCTAAAAACAGAAAAAACCATGTGAAACATGATATTTTCCGATTATCCCCGTCTTTTCCACTTCCCTCTCGCCGTACAGTTTATTTATAGACAACAAATGTTTTGTACCAAGAATAATGTTATTTAATATTTTCCACCTTCATTAAGATTAATAATAACGGAAATTACCTGACGAGAAAATGTATTAAACTAAAATTTACTGTTTCAAGGGAAACCAAAAGATTTTTACTACCTAACAATTACTGTGTTTTTGTCTAGCGTTAGCTAATTACTATGTTTTGTCATATTTTTGTGCACTGTTGGCTGTTAGTTACTGGGGTTGTAACTTATAACCAGTTACTTTAAATAATTACGAAATCATGGTAGCGGATTGATGATTTAAGAAGAAAAGTATTTTTGGGCTTTTCGCCACAATTATAATACAAAATTAAAATATTAAAAATATTTTATCTATTTACCTTAAAATTTTAATATGCAGTCTTTAGTTCTGGGTCCACTATGATGGTAACCGAAGAACGACCGTGAAAAATATCTATTTTTTTTAACGTTTCGGAGGAGAATCTACCCCCGTCTTCAGCAAAACCTAAAATATAAAAGCAGTATATATGTATCAGAAATATAACCGGAATTGCTAATCTCTGGCAGAATGTCAATTTACAGGTGTTATTTTTAATTGTTAAAATGTGGTCAAAAAATATGTGTACCTAGAGTATGTTCATTTTAATTTGTTGTATTTTGAAGTGTCCTTTTTTACTTCAGCATTTAGCAGATTTAACCATGTGTTATTAAAATGAAGTGAACAAGATGCTACACAATTCTCTTTATTTAACAATATTAAAGCATTTTCTTTTATTTTCTAATGGCTAGGCTAGGCTAGGCTAAGGCTAATGGTCTGGAGGTTTTACCTAGGTAACATTTATTACATTGACACGGAATTTTATTAATAACATTTTTTTTGTTTTCTTGTTCATTGTCAGATTTTGTTTTTGTGAGTTTTGCTGCTAAGCATATTTTGTCTTAAAGATCGTTGTTACGTTAAAACGTTTACCTATTCGTTTTATTTTATCTGATAAGTATGTAGGGTCAAGTGGGGCAATTGTAAATAAAATAAGACACTTTTCAAATCAAACAAATTTTTTTTGAATTTAATATTATGTCTTTGTCAAAACATTTTTATTATGTTTCTAGCAACCTGTAGAAATGGTAGGATAATTAAAATTGTGAGATTTTCTTTTTTTTTTCAAAAATATTAATCATTAACAATTACCCTCTTTTATTTACAATTTCCCCTGCGTTTCGGGGTTAATGTAAATAAAATACTGGGCTGATATAAGAGAGAGTACATTTAAAACTTGGGTATTTGTAAACAAAATGACAAGGAACTACTTTTTGCTAAGATTTCCAATAAAATTTGATAAACCATATATTTTTTTACAATTACCCCAAAAAACAAAAAAACATAGGCACACAAACACTTTTATTAGAAAAATACAGGAAATATATTAAAAAAACAAGTAACAAAATATTTTTCTTATTCTAGTCGAATATACAGAGTAATACCTATAATACCTAAGTAACACAAAAATATAATAACCTTAGGTGGTCACTATACTATATAATTATTAATTTTTCTCAAATACACTAACAGAACCTGGGAAAATATAAACTAATTTTCGCATTTCCAACTTCATTTTTGGATCAGGTAGAATTGCTATGATTGAACTAAAATTCGATGCTTGTTGTTGGTTCATCTAATGTAGTGAACGTGGTGGAATAAATATTTACTCTTTTAAAACAATTTACTAAAATTTCTCCATCTTCCTGGTCAATATTTTCAATGCAAGCAACATATTTAAAATGATTTGTTTTTCTTGGACCTCCTAAGAAATCCACTAGCAAAAACAATCCAGGTTTCAACTTTGTCCAGTTTGGTTCCTCATAGTCAACTTCTTTTGTATTTTCCTGTATACACGACTGAAGAAAATCAGAGTCGTCCGATTCTCTTTCGGAATACACGGTATCTTCATTTTCAGAATCGCTTTCCAGGTAAACTGTCTTTTTCTTTTTTTCCTTGCCTCGTTCTTTAGCTTGCTCCTTTTTTGGTTTTTGAACTTTACTTAATTTTTTCGTTTCTTTCTCTTTCTTTTTTTGTTCAGTTATTGCCATCTTCTCGAGTATTTTCTCGTTTGTGAGTACTTCGCCATATTTGACAGCTTTCAATCTAGGCACTGTTATTTTTCTTTTAACTGTCTCTATCTTTTCATTTTTTCCATTAATGGTTTCGCAAAAGAGCTCTATTATTTTGCTTGGAGTCTTTACAGGTGATTTTTTCTTCCCTTGACATTTAGTGAGAGAAACAGTTGATGAACCATTTGCAGTCATTTGTCCCACATTTGAATCAATCAAAGTCATGCTGCTAGTACTTGGAAGACTTTCAACGATAGAAACAGTACCAGTTGAAGAAACATTTGCAGTCACTTGTTCCACATTCGAATCATTTAAACTTGTACTGCTAGTACCTGGAAGACTTTCAGGATTGTTGCAATCTAACTGCATATTTTTCAGTTGATTAGTGTCAGGAACGTTGATATTTTCAATTACGATTGACTGTGTTTTATCTTGTTCACAAAATTTAGTATTGTGCTTTTCTCTAAATTTCCTTAAGTCAATTGGATTAAAGTGGGACTCTGGAAATTTGCTAGAATCAACTGGAAAAGTGCCTGTTGATGTGAATGCTTTTCGAATAATATCAGGGTTCATAGATTCTTTCCAGACCACTCCCAAAAGTTCTACAAACTTGGATTTAGATAATCTAGCGTCAGTTTTTCCAATCTGTTGTTTAGTAAAGGCGATTAATTTCTTTGTCCAAGCAGTTTTTATTGGTCCGAAAATGCATTTATCTAATGGTTGAATTGTATCAGTAAGATGGCTGGGAAATTTATAGAGCTGAATGTTATTATCCATAGCCATTTTCACAATGCGATAACTAATGTGAGAGGAATGCCCGTCATACATTAAAAGAGCTGTCTGATTGGGCATTTTCAATGTTTCCCGTTTTTTTCTTACTTCTTCGACAAACGCATTTGAAAACCATTCGAAGAACTGGGGTTCCTCCATCCATCCATTTGATGATGTGGTATAGAGTGTTCCAGGATATGCCTTCTCAGATATCCATCTGGGTTGGACAGCTACTCCCTTGAATAGAATGAAAGGTGGCAAGAAAGATCCATCTGCACATACTGTTGCTAAAACAGAAATTGATGTTCTACCTGAACCTCCTGTTACTCGAACTAAACCTGTGAAAAAAATATTGAATTCATATTGATTATTGGGTAGACCAAAATAAAAATTAGGAATGGAAAGACCATTTTTATACAATTCAATTTTATCACTAACTTACTTTTCCCTTTTTCACCCAATGCTTTTAGTCTTTGTGGATCGGTGGTAAAACCGCTTTCATCCGCATTAAATATAAAAGAACTTGTATCTTCTAGTCCACAATCAGTGATAAGCTGTTTGAGCTCATTATAAAAGTCGTACACGACCTCTGGATCCCTTGCAGATTTTCTCGCATTTTCCAACAACTCTGGTTTCTTGAGGGAAAGGGACGAATGCCTACGCATAAATCCATAATACCAGTCATTTCCTGGTTGACCTTCAGTAAAAGGATTTTTAATCTGGGCAGCTTGCACAAACTCGGCGACGATGTTTTTTACTTCTTCCCTATCACATGGATATCCCATTCTAGCACGGGCTTTGATGCACAATTCCAAGTTTCGCTCGGCTTCATCTGACAAAACACGGGGACGACCAGCGCCTATTTTATCTACAGGAATCGAACGTCCTTTGATTCTATGAAATATACTGGCTTTAGGCACGCCATAAAAATCTTCTGCTTCCTGGTAGGTTTTGTTTTTATTGACGACATCTTCCACGGCTCTTCTCAATTCTTCTCGAGTATATTGGGGCCCTTGAGTTTTTCTCACGTACTTTCGAGGCATATCTAAAAGAAATATAGAATAAAAAACAACTTGAAAACATTTAAAAAAACTTTGTAATGATTATTGACACTAAAAAGTATTAGGTACCCATCTTCATGTAAAGATGATTGGTCATCACTTACACAATACACTATAAATAAATACAAATAATACACAAAATTGGGTATTAATTTAGGTACGACTAGGTAAAGTTCCGAAAAATATAATTTTTACATTTACCCCTATTTCATTTTTACAATTACCCCCCAGCATTGGCTTGTGGGGGTAATTGTAAATGTTCAACAACAAAGAAAAAACATAAATATTGACCTGTTATTTCACTTCATTTAACACTTTTGTATTCTACTTACCGTTTAAAATTCATACAAGGAGATTCAGTTCATTCACATATGCAAAAAAGTAGGATACAATTTTTTATTACCAAACAAAATTTCAATATTTTCCGCACTTCAAAGAAACACCGGCGCTAGACATCGTATCACAACAGGTTGAATCCAAACTGACATTGAACAATGTTAGCAACAGTTGACAGTAAAAATCAGTGTGTTCAACTTCACAAAATATTCGCGCCAATATTTAAAAATAAGTCCATTTACAATTACCCCGTTTTTACAATTACCCCACTTGACCCTATGGTATAAAGAGGTTTGTAATGGGTCTATTTTGGATTTGTTTAACTTTTGAATTCTCAAATTCATAAATAAAATTTTGATCTTTGCAAATTATTTTTACTCTATCATCTAGACTACAACTGCCTTTTTAACCATGATTGGATGATTTGAGTAAAAATTTAAGTATCTGTGTATGTAGGTTTTCTCTATACTTTTGTTTCAAAATTGTGTCTGTCTTTTTAAATAAGTATGTCTAAAAATGGAAGTTATTGGTCTGTTTCTTTTTAAATAGTAAATTTAATTGTCGGTTCTTTTGGTGTTTAAGATTTAAAAAATCATTTAAATGTTGATCGTCATGTTTATATATACAAAAAATGTCATCAATGTATCTGCACCAAACAAGTCGCTTATATTCGGGTAATTTTGAACATAAATTAACTCAAAGTTTTCCATAAAAATATTATTTAGTAAAGGAGACCCCATAGCCATGCCAAAATTTTGTTGGTAATATTTATTTTTATATTGAAATTAAGTGGTTTTTACACAAAAAGTTAATAATTCTAGAATATTATTAATGTTTAATGATGTACTTTCACCAAGATTGTTATCATTCTCGAGTTTATTTCTTACTATGTTTAAAGTTTTATCTACAGGTACATTTTAATATTAAAATATTAAAACAATTTTTTAATATTTTAATTTGTGTTATAATTGTAGCGAAAAAACCAAAAATAGTTTGGGTCCATTCTAATTATTTTGGGTGACTTATTGTTTAAGTGTCCTATAGCTATGCTAGCTGAGTTAAAATTAGAATTTTAGTGGAAGAAACCCATTTTTCATTCCAAGTCACATGTTCTTGACTCTTTGAAAAGGCCAATATATCGTTGGTAAGTCTCATTTTCATCATTCTCTCACAAATATTTATTATTAAAACTAAAATGTATAGTTTACCTACCTTGGGTTCTCGAACTTTCTTCTATTGCTTGATTTGTTCCTTTTAGGCCTTTTTTTTATTTGATGTTTTGGTCCAATGTTCTTGTGTGCTGATGAACTTTAGCAGTAGCACAGTCACTCTGAAGCTTGCTTGCAGTCCCTCATGAGTCATGTTTCAAGCTGTATGAAACTAGGCCTGCCAACCATATGTACATCCTCGATGCTGCTGTGAGATCCTCGACAGACTCTTCTACGTATCAAATATAATCAACTTCAGGTTTGATCTGTGTGTGTTGTCTTGGGAACATACTTGACTGTCTGTTAGTGTTATTATGTGCCAAATAGAGCCAATTCCATTTTGATAATAGAATTAATATATAATGAACTTTAACGAAACACTTTAAATCATGTCTAGTTTTTAACTTTTAACGAATAGCACCCAGTACACCGCACTGTTGTTTTATGAATTTGCACATTTATTTGTAAACTGGGTTAAATAGGCCTATTTCGAAGGTAATTGAATCACTGACAAGGACTGTACTTAAAACTTGAATGATGTAAGTTTTGTAGCCTTTTGATTTAAGTTAAATTGGTATAAAACCAACACTACCTTTCTTTCTGAGATACTTAACATAGTTAAATCTTGATGAGCTTTCTCTCGTACCACTTATTATTAAATATATAAAAATTTAAGTGCAACATGCAAAATTATTTGGAAGAATCCTAGGTTAGGTTACGTCACATCTTACGATCTCTTCCTATATTTTATAGACAGCTCTCTCTCTCTCTCTCTTTCTTTTGTTCATACTCAGGAAATAGTCGTAAGAGAAGGTAATAATTATTAATATGTCTTTCATCTCATTTATTAAACTTTATATGAGCTAAGTGTGACTATAATCTATGTATAAACAAGGCTATAACGGAAAGTTTTCGTAAATATATTTTTCAATATTAAGGATATTGGTGTTATTGTAAAGTTTTTGTAGTTTTCCTGTTTTTCTTAAGTTCATCCGGTCTCGGGCTTTCTTTTCAGGGCCATAAAAACAGGTGGCGCATACGTTTTCTATTTTTACCCCGACCCACTCTACTTTTCACTAGTTATCTAGTTAGCCGACAGCAGCCCAGCCCTATAGACCTTGGGAAACCGAAGAGTACCACCAAATCCATCTAGCGGCCGAGTTTCAAAGTCCTCGCCGAGAGATCATTAACGGTTCAACAGTCCTCCCTTTAACCCTTCAATATTTAATAATATTAAAATCGATCTTCAATATATTATTATACTTTTATTAAATTTTAACAATATAACGAGTGTTTTATAAGCCAGGCTGCTACAATATTTTCCAATGATGATGTTTACTGATTCCCGGAATATAAAGTGTACTTCTTATTAATTAAAAAATTTGGAAATTAATAACAATAAAAACTTTAACCTACATGTTTCTCAAACATTCTAAAAATATACCTCTAAACCATTATTTACCATAACATGTATCAGGGTTCGAAAGGAGTCTGAATCCTAAACAGAAAACTTGTAATAAAGTTAACGGTGTTCGAATCAATGAAGAAATGAAATCCATTAAAACATCTGTTTGTGCTCATCAAGTTGGACGGTAAAGCACTAAATTAAGGCTTAAAACGGTATTCCATTCTGTTCCGACCACAATAACGTGACTAACGGTCCGTTGTTAGTTAATTTCCTACAATTATTGTTCATAATCTTCCTGCTTTTTCTATAAAATCCTAACAATGTATATGACCTTGCGTTGTAAAAACACTACTAAAATGTATATATTTGCTGCCGTTCATTAATAAAAAATATACGAAATTGTGCAGTTAATATGACCAAACCAGTTTTAGTATCGCATGCAAGTTGCCAGACGATTTTTTAACGCGATATCCTGGTGATCTACCTTGAATTAAGCTTTTATTTTGTTGGCTTAATATCACCACGAATAGGAAGTGATTCAGGTTTTGCAAGTTTCATGTTGTTTTATTTAATATATGAGGCTAGTTTTTGTAATATATAAAAGTTTTAGTTTTATTTTTTAATCAGAAAATTAGAAGTCTAGTATATAAGGCTAGGGAGAGAAAGTGGGCGGCGGTACCGTATGACTAGAGGGGCCAATTTGGAATTAAAAAAATAAAATCCAAACTATTATAGAAACATGTTCCCGCAGATTGTGTTATTAAACTTGTTAGTTGAATAAAAGCTCTATTGTCAAGATCTCATCATAGAACCGTAGTAATTCCAGATGTTTTCTTAGATTTCTTTTTTATGTCAGGCAAAAATGACACTTAGTATATTCTACAGGAGCTGGAATTTTTAGGCATTCAGTTTTGTAGGGCTCGGGGATACGATAATGGCAGGAATAAATTGGGGAGTTCAAAAAAATGTTAAACGCATGTTAAATTTTGACATAGATGGAATATCATGTATTAGGGATGAAATAAAATCTAAAAATAATAAAATAACCGCCATTACCGCCATATATAAACCGCGTACTATAAACACTAACATCTTTATAGAAATAAACACACAGACAAAAATTATAATTGGACACTACCTACTACCTAAACATTAATATTCTTAGCAATACTATAGAAACTAATGAATACTTGAACATCTTATATGAAAACTAGTAGTTGCTTAGATCATATATTCTTTAAACGTTCAGTCACTGACTATCAATCTATAACTAAAGTAATTTTACATTCTAAAATAACAGATCATTACCTTAATTTTATAGTACAATATACCAAAAAACAAAATAAAAGAACAAATAAAAAAGAAATTTATAAATTATAATAAGTTAAACAACCTTTTATCAAAAAGAAACTTTAATAATATTCTGGAATCGAATGATGTAGAAAATTCCCCAGATAAACTTATTAACATTATCACATCTATAGAAAATAGTACATTCTCAAAAAATATACATTTAGGGTTCAAGAAAAAATGGTGGATTTAATTATAAACCAACTAAAAGAAGCAAAACTGAAAAATCAAAATAACAACTAAACTTATGACACATAATTAAATTAATATTCAGTAAGGAAACTTTTCCCAGGCATTTTAAAATTTCTATTATTCAACGTATTTTAAAAAAAGGAGAAAAAAAACCGCAATTGATCTATAAACTTATTATCTAATATTACCAACATTTTCGAAAAAGCCCTAAAAAGTAGGTTAGTCCAGTTCAAAACAAAAAACGGTTTACTGCCAAAATATGAATTTGGGTTTCAACCCAATAAATCCACAAATGATGCTATTTTGCGCTTTATTATTATATATAGGTAATATAACGAAACAACTAGATTTTGGTCGCCCGTGTGGACCAGTATTTATAAATCTGAGAAAGGCATTTGATACTGTCTATCATCCAGTGATTTTGTCAAGGCCTGAAAGAGCGAGTCATACAGGCATCGGCAATTACTCTACTAAAAAGGTATATGGACAACAGATACCAAAAAAAAAAATAACTAAAAATAGTTAATTATGGTATTCTTCAAGGAACAGTGCATATATGTAATAGCGCCCGCGCAATAAGACGGGAAAATTTATCGCCTAATTCGCAACATGTTTTTTGTTAATTATAGGCAATTATAGGCAATATAATAAACATTAAAACACACTCTCTTCTAAGGCCACCGAGATCTACTTCTTATTTTGGGGGTAGGACGTATAATGATAATTAGAAGCGAACATGAGTTAAAAAAATATGTTTACATTAAAAAATCATGGTTCACGGGATTAGATGCCAAATTGGAATTTGGATTTTCCTTCTATTGCACGAAGGCATCTTCAGGGATTTTTACTTCACGAGATCTGAGCTCGGTGCTCGCCGAACCGTGACCTTGTGTTAAGATCGGTTTCCACGTATAATGTAGACCGTAACCCGTATCCCTATTGAAGTTTTTTGTAAGTTTAAAAATTTCAGTGAATTCTCTACTTTTTCGTTTATAAAATTCTGGAACCGGCCCTATAGCTTTGGTTTTTTTTTGCATTTATAATATGGCCAGTGGTATGCTGATGTTCAGCTACGTCAGATTGAAGAATTTGTTTTTTTTTTAATACATCGTTCATGTTCCGTAAGTCTTGTGGATATTGAGCGACCTGTTTCTCCTACATACATTTCTCCACAGAGGCAAGGAATTTTATACTTCTTTATTTGAAAAGGTACAATATTTTTCGGGGATCGCAAGCATTGTCAAATCTTAAGTGCAGTGAAGATTGTACATATGTTGGATCGCCAAAGTAATCATCCTGTTTTGTCTGTAGTGCCATGTATGTAGGGAGAAACTGCACTGCCTAACGGTGGCTCCTTATCATTCTCCTTTCGCGGAGTTGGATTATTGTATATTTTTAATTGAACGCGTAATATCTTCAGTGCAATAGTCATTCCTTTTCAAAGCTTCGGTCAGTTTCATTGTTTCCGATGTTAGAGAATCTGGATCAGAAATCGAAATGGTTCTGATTACTAATGAGTTAATGACTGATTTGTTGGTTGTTGATTATTAAGGTGGAAATATGAGGAGATTTTCCTGTTCATGAGGCCAAACAACAAAAGTATCATCTACATATCTGAATCAGTGTTTTGGTTTTAGTGGAGCGAATGTTAAAGCAATATCCTCAAATGCTTCCCTAAAGATATTCGCTAGCACAGGTGATGGAGGAGATCCCAGAGCTACCCTTGATGTTTCTTCATAAAAAAAATCCTTGAAACAAGAAATAAGTAGATCTTAGGCAAGCTTCCACTAGGTCTGTTCAGTTATTATCAAGATTATTATGTTCCAATATGTCTGATTTAATAGAAAATGAGTCGTTAACAGAAAAATTTGTGTATAGTGATTCTATATCGAAACTGACCAAGATATCTTCGGGATCCAACTGGATTGCCTTAAGATTTTCCACAAAATGTGCAGAGTTTTTTATATAAGAATCTGTTTTTTTTTTCAGTAAATGGATTAAGTTTAATTTGTATGTGGGCGAGTCTACTGCACTGACGATCGGTTGAAGTGGTACAGTGTTCTTGTGTATCTGGGGAAGACCGTAGAACCTGGGGATCTTGGGTGCTTGGCTTTAATGACTTTTCCCCGCTGGTGGTAGGTTGGATGCGTTAATCAGATTGGTGATGCATCTTTCTATTCTACTTGTTGGGTCTGCCTACAGAACCTTATTATAGGTATTGTCCAAAAATGCTTCAATCTTTTCCACGTATTCCGTTCTGTCCATGACGTTGCCTTTATCTGTTGGCCAGACCAGGATGTCTGCGTTTTCATTTAAGGTCATCACTGTTTTTTCAGCTTTGGAGAGATTCGACTTCGATGGTTTCGAATTCTTATTAATCTTTGCTGTCTCATATTTGGCTTGTTCCACTGGTAATCTTCTGATTGCGGCTTTAATGTAGATTACTAGGTCTTCCCCTGGAATGCTTCTTGGAGCTATTGCCAAAATTGCGGCTTTGCAGAGGATGGAATGTTCTGCTCGGATAACGGCTTCGACAACAAGTTGAGAACTGTATTCTGGGGAGGTGTCACATTTTTTTTGTTCAAGAAAACTTAAAACTTCTTTTGTTGCTTAATTTGTGCTCATATTTCTGGACCACCTTCATCATCAACATCATAATATTAAAATCAGAAGGGAAATTGAATCTTATTGAAACGATTCCTTTTCTAGATGTATATGTTTAAAAGAAGGAAAATGCTACATTAGGGCATTAAATGCAAATTCTCACCACCATCCAGCACAACAGAAATCGATTATTAACTTAGTAACTAGTATTTAGAGCCATGTTGATTTCTGTTCTAGCGTTAGTCTTCAGAAACACTCTTAAGTCACACTTTATATAGGGATGCTCTCCAAGAACTCTATTGTTCTAGAATATAGACGGAGCAATAAATTATTTTTTTACAGAAATATAGACTTTCATTTCCACGATATAATTTTCTTCCAAGAAAAAGTAAATAAATTAGCGGCTCTAATATGATTGATCTTCAACAACAATGTTTCAATCACAATTTGTCACTCATGTTAACAACTTTGAAACCAGAGCGGCACGAAATCCTCATATAAATCTACTTATTGTAGCAAATTATGGATATCAGCT
Organism: Kuschelorhynchus macadamiae; assembly: GCA_030620095.1. Taxonomy (NCBI): domain Eukaryota; kingdom Metazoa; phylum Arthropoda; class Insecta; order Coleoptera; family Curculionidae; genus Kuschelorhynchus; species Kuschelorhynchus macadamiae. The sequence continues at coordinate 3,495,715 of JAUTXW010002618.1, forward strand.
TAATGGAAACATAAAATCCATAATGTGTGTGGTTTCTTATGGGGCCCAGACAAATTGTCCAAACTTGTAAAGTGCTGTTTTAAAAAGAATAAATATACTCAAGTCCGACTTTAACGAATCTGACCGAAAAATCAATGTCTTAAATAAAATTAATTTATTGTACCCTACGTAGAAAAAAATGCCATATATAGAATACAAAATCTGGCTGCATTTATTGCTTTAAAAGTAGCGTTTCGAGTGACCTAGAGATATCTAGTTAATTGTATAATTTTCCATGCAATTAGGGAGAGAAACAAATTTTTGCTAAATGAATGGGGACATTTCTAATCTTGCCCTTACACTTTATCTTTTTTCTATTCCAACATTGATTTCCTTCTCTTTTTTTATCTTTAAATGAAGTTAAAACCAGTATTAATTCAGTTTTAAAATGTGACAAATGTGTATTACGACGCCATTTGCTTAGTGTATGCAATTCTTTTGTCTACATTTTACATCTAAATGCATATTAATGCTTAAAAGATTGGCTCTCTGTCTAATCATAAATTGTATGTTAGCCTAGACCTTTCTCATTATCTGTTTGCCGACCACCTTTGCACTTAGGGCTTAGGAATCTCGAAGTCGAGATATTACTAGCAAAGAGTAGGAACGTAAATTGGGCGATGTAACAAAGAATAAAAAAGATTGATTTTCAAATAAATTAACTAAAAAAATGTTTAGCTTTAAAGTGATGTTAAAGTCAAATGTTTCAAATTTATTTTAATTTTTTTATGCAGCTATTATAGGTTACATACAATTGTTCAACATTGAAGCCAAACGAAACAACCATTTTAAAATAACTACTTTTTTAACGAGCCATTTCCCATTAAAACATTTTTATCGACCTTTTAAAAAAGTGCTATAAAATTTACTGCTTTTCATGACGTAAAATCTTCTGCAACGATTATTTTGCTGAACATTTTTAATTAACGAAAAGGACATGTATATTTCAAATAAACATTATAATGAAGCTTAGAATCCTAATTGATAAGTAAATGAACGGAAAGCTGCTTTTTTAAAACTTTGCTTGGTGATTACAACCATGTTCAATGGAGCAAAATATTTACACCCGTATTCACTAAAGAGGTTTAAATTTAGACCAGGTCTTACTTGACAGTTACAGGTTTAAAATGACATTTTTTACAATTGAACAAATAATTTTTCTAAATGTCACAATTACAAAATGACAGTGACATAAGTGAAACATAACTGCCGAACTAAGAGTTTTAAGTTACCATGGCAACTTGACCTGGTTTAATTTTTAAACCTTTTTAGTGAATACGGGGGTTAAAGTCGGTCGTCATAAAAAAATGTATTTTCCAAATCTTAACATCTAAATAAATAAAAATACAAGAAGCTGCACAACTTAATTTTATGCCACGAATACGCGCAAAGTTCTTCTGCTCTACTGAACTATTTTCAACAAAGAAATGATGTTTTCAATTTCAATTTAGAAATACTTCAAAACAATTAAAGAAAAATCAGTGGTTCATGTTTTTTTTTAGTTAATAATATATCAAAATCTGGTCACACTATATATTTATGAGATCCCCCTTCTTATAGCTTGTTTGTTATAAAGTTCGCATAAATCTGGAAGGGAAAACTCGAAATAGGAAGAGTTATTGAAATACTTGAAAATCATACTTCTATTTTTTTTTTAACTTTAATTTGAACCCATTATGGGTTTAAAACTGTTAGGTGGAAATAAGAGTGTTATTTGGGACCTCGTAATACATTCTTTTGAAAATTCAATGGGTTAATATTATTTATTTTATGTATATTTATCATGTACTCAGTTGATAGAAAGTCAAAACTTACTTTCATTGATTTTAAAAATCGCTTATCCTTACTGGGGTGAGAGATTATACAGAAATGTATTTTGGTGCGGAAATTTTTGCTTTCCGAAATACTTAATAATATTATTTTTTTGTTTAGCGTCCTTAAAATCGACTTAAAAATTGAGTGGCGTTTCTATTTCAAACCTTAATTTGTAGCAGTTACCTTTGCCAATTAACTTTTGACAACATGGCATGCACCTGCGCAGATTCAAAGCTTCCGCTGAGATATTTATAGATGCTTCACTTTTCGGTCATAGCTTTAGAGTACTAAGGTCATCACTATTCTTATCACCATAATTATATGGGTCACACGTGACTCGCCTTGTTTACCTCTAAAAAATGTTTTAGTGCCATAGAATGCAATGTATTTTCTCGAAAACATTTCGAAATTATGTCTGTCATTTGTATTATCTGGCATGGTTTTAGGGTGTGTTGATATTGTAGTTTCTTGCTATTCGGATATTCATTTTACATATGGAAAAGTTATGAGCGAGCTAATTGGCTGTTATGTCATCTGAACTGAATTATTTATATTTTTTGCATTTCATAATTGTATCGGTTATCCACTTTTCTGTACCATCATTCTCTTTAAGGCCATTTTTGCTTCCCTCGTAAAAGGGAAGTATTGTATTCGTGAAAAAATCACCCTCCGAGATTTTTCAGATCTTTACGTTTCAGAGTCCCTATATACCGAAAAAACATGTTTTCTCAATTCCGTTGGACTGTCTGTCTGTCGGTCTGGCTGTTCGCTGCATAGCTAAAAAACTACTTACCCGATTGACTTCAAATTTTGATAAAAAAATAAGGGTCATATGGGGATGATACAGTAACATTTTGGTAAAAATCAAATGTATCAAAACAAAATAGCGGCCTAGTGAAATGTTAAAAAATATTATCCAATTATTTTAAAATTTTGCACAAAAATCAAGTACTATGTAGGGATCAACTTGTAAAATTTTGGTAAAATCCAAGATGGCGGAGCAAAATGGCGACTTTACAAAATATTTAAAAATTCAGCCTGAAAAAAACTACTATGGATTGATTTCAAATTGTATGCCACAACTAATTGTGGTATAGAACTAGTAAAACTGTGGTACTAATTCAAGATGTCGTAACAAAATGGCGGCCTAATGAAATATTTAAAAAATCGGGTTGAAAAACTACTCAAGATTAATTTCAAAATGTATGCAAACATTAAGCGTGATATAGCGATATAAAGGTAAAATTATGGTACGAATTTAAGATGGCGACCAAATATATTTTTACATCAACGCAAAAAAAATCGTATTCAATTGAATGTGATATAGAGGTAAACTGGTTCGACATGACGTAACAAAATGGCGGTGTGTGTCAATGTAATAAACGCTTATTAAATTTGTTTTAAATTATGCCCAAAAATTAAATATGGTATAAGTAGCAACTGGTAAAATATGGGTAGTAATCCAATATGATGGAACAAAATGGCGCCCAATAAAAATGTTTAAAAAAAAATAGTATATAGGTGTTATTAAATGACTATGTACTGAACTAAATTGGGTCACACTTCATTACTCCTAATAAAAGGAAATATTCATAACGAGGAAAGTTCCGAGAAAAGGAAATTTACCGATTTTTTTATCAGTGACCGTGATATGGTTTCAAGCCATGTTTTGAACAAAAGTATGGAAAATAATTAATAACTCGAAAATCGTTACTGATGGGTATAGGAAAGTATTATGCGATCGTATACAGGGTGTCTCATTTGAAATATCAACGGTGTTGCTAAATTGGTAAAAGCTTCAATGCTGCATCGCTAAAAATATTTTACGTCAATAGATCAGGAGCAATTACTTAAGTAGCCAAGTTTTTAAATGATCCGTAAACGTCTAAGGTACCATCGACCGTGAGTCACCCTGTATAAAGGGTCTGTATATCTCTCCCAATATTTGGAGGGGCTAGTTTATATATGCAAATATAAAAAAGTTCTGTAACCATCTATCCGGAAATGCTTCGTTTTCAAGATACAGGGTGTTAAAATTTTAAATATTTTTTGATAATGTCTATAAAACGGGAATAATAGATTTTAGGAAATTATACTGAGTGTATCTTTTTTATGACCCCTTTGTAGGCGCCAAAAAAATTACAGTGAAATGACTCAAATCAATACGAAAAGCAGTGAAACAACTATCTCTACAGGGTGGCTCACGTAACTGTAAGTAAACGTAACCCAGTGCTTTATGTGGCAAACTATAGGAGTTACGAAAAATAGGTAAACATATATAAACATTGTTTATATTTTATATTTTATATATACAGGGTGAGTCGTTTTCCTTGGGCCACTATAAACTTCATTATTTTAAATGGGACACCCTATAATTTTGTAATTTTTAAATTCTACAATGAATTCTAATTGTATTGTTTTCTTGATATAACATCAGAAATTTAACATTTTGAGCATTTTAACCAGCTATAAAATCTAGACGGTTTAATTTGAACAACATTATTTACACTTTCCTGCCTTAGTTTCAACTTGCGGTTTAACTCGAAATGAACTGGTAACATTTTGATACGAATTAAAGACGGTAAAACAAAATAGCGGCCTTATAAAATGTTTTTAAAAATAGCCTGAACAAAATTACAGATTGATTTCAAATTTTGTGCAAGCATTAAGTGTTGTATAGAGATAGATAAACTGGTAAAATTTTGGCCCGAATTCAACATAACGAAACAAAATGAATTACAGGCTAAAAAAAATCAATGTAACTGCTTACTCAATTTATCCTAAATTAAGCCCACAAATCACGTGTGTTATAGGTAGAAACTGAATTCAATATGATAAAACAAAATGGCGCCCAATAAAAATGTTTGAAAAAATAAAGTTAAAAAATGATTATGTGCAGAACTAAATTGTGTTACACTTCACTATTCCTAATAAAAGGAAAGATTCGTAACGAGGAAAGTTTGAATTTGGGGTTAATTTAATTTTTGGTGAAATCCGTAGCGAATTATTCCATTTTAGACTTACGTATTTTTTTTGCTTTATACTTGTGTAGGTTGTCAAGGTTACTTTGTAAATGAATATATTAGGATTGGCACTTGTTGTCAAGCAACTAAGGAACGCAACATCATCTTTAGTATTCAATACCTCTAAAAATATTGCAACCTTTTATCGTTGCCAGGTGTATAGAAATTGCGACTTTTATAGATATTTTATTCATTAATTCATCATTATGTAATATATACTTTTGAAGTTAATTGAATATACATCATTTTTTTTTGTTTCAGGTATGGTAATTCCAAATGTGAAATAAAACATATGATCTTTTCCGTAAGTACCTTCGGAGTTTTTTATGATACAAAGTCAGGTTTTTACCGTCTATGCGTCATATGTATGTAGAAAAATGAGTTTTGAAAAAGTACGCTACCTCACGTGTTACGTACGGTATGTTATCTAAACGAATCTTTAAGCCTTTTAAATCTAAATTTGACAGTCGCTAATCAGTGTGTCTGGTAGTTAATAATTAATCATAATCAACAATTATATTTTATACTAAAATTGTTTTCCAGAAAATAATTCGTATTTGTGAAATATAAATATGGTTTATTATTGGGTATTATTATTAATCGTCATGTATGTATGATTAAATTGGATTAATATAAAAACATGTTTATTTATTTTAAATTTAGAGTGCATATTATGTTTACTCTACTAATGAGGTGAAGTACAACTGAGTGCATTAAGTAGATTGAATAATAAAAGAGGCAAATTATTATATTATTTAAATGTTTTTCCCTCTGTAATACAATACATGGAATTAGCAAAAAACTAAGATAAATGGCAACATATTTGGAATTAATTCAATATTTTTGGTTTTTATGTTATCTACATAGCATTTGGTTTTTACTTCCGTCGTAAAAGGGAAGTATTGTAATCGTGAAAAAATCAACCTCCGAGATTTTTTTAGACCTTTACGTTTCATGGTCCGAAGATGCAGAAAAACGTGTTTTCTAATTTCCATCGGTCTGTCTTTTCACGACACAGCTAAAAAACCACGTACACGACTGATTTCAAATTTTGGTCAAGAATTAAGGGTTATGTGGAAATGATCTGGTAAAATCCAATATGGCTATATTGAACTGTGACCTAGTGAAATCTGAAAAAAATTATTACTAAAATACTACTTATCCAACCTTTCTCAAATTTTGCACAGAAATCAGTATTATGTTGGAATCAACTGGTAAAATTTTGGTACGAATCCAAGATGGCGGAACAAAATGGCGGCTTAACAAAATATTTAAAAATTCGACCTGAAAGACTACTCAGTGAGTTCAAGTTGTGTGTTATAACTATTTGTGATATAGAGATGAACTAGTAAAATTATGGTACTAATTTATGATGGCGGAACAAAATAGCGACGAAATAAAATGATTATAATCGTGAAAAAAACTGTTCTCTCCGCTTTTACATATCTTCAAGTTTTAGCGGCAAATGGAGATGACCTGATAATATTTTGGTAAAAACCCAATATGCCGGAACAAGTTGGTGGCCTAAAGAAACGTTAAAAAAAATTGTTACTAAAAAAACTAATTATAAATATTAAAAAAATCAGCTTGAAAAAACTACTTATTAGATTAACTTTAAATTGTGTGCGAATATTAAGTGTGATATAGAGATAAACTGGTAAAGTTATTGGTATTCAAAATAAAAGAAAATTGTGGCCAAGATAGGTTTTAAAAAATCGACGTAAAATTTTTTTTTATTCACTTGATTTTTTTACAGAACAATTAAATGCAAATAGGGATAAACTGGTACGAATTCAACATGGCGCGATAACGTAACAAAATGCCGGTGTGTGTCAATGTAAAAACTATTTATTGAACTTATTTTAAAATATCAATCAAAATCAAATGTGGTATAGGTAGAAACTAGTAAAATATTGGAATCCAATATGATGGAACAAAATGGCGCCTAATAAGAATGTTTGAAAAAACCGTATGTATGGGATACTAAATGACTGTGCAGTGAACTAAATTGGGTCACACTTTACTATTATTATTACCTAATAAAAGCAAAGATTCATAACGAGGGAAGTTCCGGGTAAAGGAGATTTATCGATTTTTTGATACTATTTCGCATTGATTTCTTACTAGCATATAATAATACATTTGGAGTATCGGGTAATATATAGCAATATATTTTCGGCATTTAAGCCCGTTAAAATTGAGTATTATACCCAAACGAACTCCAAGAAGGAAACGTTCTAAATTTTCTGTTTCAAGCCTTTTGCAGATTCAATGAATTTCCTCACATATATGTCAAGAAAAATGTGTTGAACCAACTTGTTACAGACAGTGACAGATCAAGGCATATCATATTTTCATGAAAATAGACCCAAAAATGCTACTAATATGGAAAAAATCAGTCATTTGCATTTCTTTTTCGAACGCTTAATTAAATGAACTATCATCCCGTCAGAGATTTTTTAAAAACAGAATCGCATAAGCCCATAATGAAATTTTGAGGACTTTTCGTCAAAACACTGACCAATGTCGCATCAAAGTCCGATCGTCCTAGCAGTTACTAATCGTTAAGTGAATGATTTACTGAAAATAAACAAAAAGTTTGCTACTTCTCTAAAGAAAAACTCGATCTGCAGAAGGAGGCTTTTTAAGATACTGGAATAACGCAAAATAGTCCCGTTTCCATAAAACCTTGCGTTTTGGAAGGAAAACGAAATTAGTTATCAAAATGTTTGACTTTTCAAAAGATACTATTATTATTATTATTGATATTTGAAACAGAAACCTATTTAGGATTTTTGCTTCCTCTAAGCTCCCCATCTTTAAACTCCCTATACCAACAAGTTTTTTCCAGATCTTTAGGACGTACCGTTAAGATGTCCAAAGGGTCCTAAGTAGTCCTTTTCATTTTTTTTTCACAAACAAAATTGACATGCGATCCACCGACCGCGTCCAAAAAATAATAACCACCGCTCCGAAAAGTCTCGTAGGAGTAACGTAATCCATTCAGCAGATTTCGAAAATAAACTTTTTTCGTCACATAGTTTTGACTTTTTGTCCCATAACCTGGTACTCGGAACACTCGCCGTCAATGGTTTGGCATAATCGCATAGGTCCCGAGTGTACTATACTAAAAACGTACCAAAATTCATTGTCTACCTGTAGCCGGTTCCAAACAGCGACGTCAAAAACATGTATTTTTATTGTATTCCTTATAGCCCAAGAGCTCGTAACAAATACAAGAATTTTGTAATGGATTATATTTCAATATAATGGAGTATTAAAGGTATCACCCACTCGTAGTCAGGTAGTGGGACACCTGGCAGTGACGCACTTTGAAGGGGTTTTGTAATAGTTAGAAATTAGAATTAATTAATTAATTAGAAAATTAGGGCTAAACTTATTTATAGTCCAAAAGACGTGAGAAGGTCTGACTACCTTCTTAGGTATAGTGTAGATAATGATGTCAATACAAGAGTTTTATGATCGGTAAAAATGGCAAAATTGTTTACTGCGTAATTATTATATATAATTAAAAAAAAAAACAGTCAGACCTCAGTTTAATGGAACAGACGCAGTCAGCAGTTACTCGAAGTGCGAATATCGAGCGCACGCCACTGCGTCCTAAGACCTGATTTTGCGAGTGGGTGCTGACTCATGTACCGGGTGTACAACTAAGAAGGGAGACCGGCCGTATCTCAGAAAACACTTGTCTTACGGTTTCGGGGAAAAAAATTATATAGTAAATCGGCCAAGAGAAAACGCTGGAAATTATTTTTAACCTCGAAAACTGCCCCTAGGGGGCGCAACAAGAATTTTAAATCGTAAATGTCGATTTTTAGGTGAATTTGCATAGTTAAGGTGTATCGAAAATATAAGCGTAGTATTCTTCAATAAGTTGCGCAACTTTTTGATATTTATCATTTTTTTTCTATTTTCAATAATAAAGTGGTGGGGAAAGGTCAAACATTTTTTGTTTCAAACGTTGATATCTCTGTTTTAAATGAACCGATTTTATTGAACTTGGTCTTAAAAAAGGGCTTTTTTCGTTCTATTTGCGGTGCTATTAACGGTCACCAAATTTATTTTGCTACTGGTCGCTAGATGGCGTTTTTCTGGAATTCCTCAAATAATACGGATTTTCTCAAAAAAATCAAATCGTATGATATGACTTTTTTGTCACATTTTATTTTGTGGTATGATGGGTATAAGACAGTGAAATATAAAAACCAGGACCGTATTTAAATTGAGAAAATTGATGATGGATCGAGCATCCGAAACGTCGATTTAAAAAATTAACTACACCGAATTGTAGAGAAAAAAAAGTGTCAATGGTAAAATGAAAGTTATTTTCATTTATCGTTTCAATTTAACTTAAAATTTGGAAAATTTTAAGTAAAAAATTATGCAAATTAAATCACTATTTCCACATCATGTTTAGATCTCCATAAAACATTAAATTAACTCAAAAATTGAAATCTGTATACCCGAAAATCCATAAATCCACATATTATTTATTATATAGCTACTTTTCGCTCTGATCGGAAAATGAACTTACATAACCTGCATTATTGGTCGGGTCACAATCCTCTCTGGATGCGAGAAATCCAGAATCAAGGTCGTAAACAACCAAATTATCTTCCCAGTAATTTTCGATACTCCGCTAAATGGACGGACTTATTTAGATTTTCTCGAAAATCAGCTGCCAGTTTTGCTTGAGGACATCGACTTAGACACCACATTGTTCCAACATGATGGCTGCCCAGCTCACTACTCAAACAATGCCAGACGATTCCTAGATGGGCGTTTTCCCGGAAGCTGGATAGGTAGGGACAGTATATTTCCCTGGCCCCCTCGTTCCCCCGATTTGACTCGTCTAGACTTTTACTTGTGGGGTCGCCTTAAGGATTTGGTGTACCAAAATAGACCAACAACAAGTGAGGACTTCAACAACCGAATTAGAAACGTCATCCAGATGATATCAGCTGCAGTAAATTCTACAGTAGAAAGGCTCAGTCTATGTATCGAGCATGACGGTAGACATTTTCAACAGTTCACTCGACACCAATAGTTAATTAATAAGCAATTAAATTGAAAAAGGACTTGCATTTTACGACATTTTCTTTGTTTCTTTGTTATTTATAGCATATTTGGATATCATCCCTGCTTTTTTACACAATAATAAATGGAGTAGCAGGAAATGGCACAGCAAAGAATAAAGCATAAACCCTTTCTTTGGTGTCCTATTTCCTGCGTCTTCTTTTACTGTTTAGTTTTTTTATGTTCTGGCTTATAATAAATATAATATCGTTTCATTTCAATATATTTTTTCTAAAATTTTAGTAAAATTTAAGCGATGGATAAAAATAGCGTTCAGTTCACCATTGGGCCCTTTTCCTCCTCTAAAAGGTTGGTGAAGTTATTTTATTAGTCCAAAGCGACTATCATCAACTCTTGATTTGAAAAAAAAATCGGGTACCATGTCGGTTTATAGATTTTCGGGGATCTCATTTTTTTTTATATATATATACTTATTTATAAAGTCTATGGAACGAAAATCCAAAATTTCATAAAAAATCGAGTAATATCTCTATTTGGTTTTCGGATATATCTACAGTTATTGTGTTATATGTCCTAAAGATGATGTGGAAGTACTGATTCAATTTGCAGCGTTTTTTTCTCAAAATATCTCAAATTTTAGGTTTGTCACTTTACCATTGTCACTTTTTCTCCTCTTTAATTCGGTGTAGTTAGTTTTTTAATATGACGTTTCGGATTTGAGCGACCATCATCAACTTTCTTAAATTAAATATGGATCTGGTTTTTTTATTTCACTATCTTATACCCTTCATAACCACAAAATAAAAGTCATATCATATCATTTGATTTTTTTGAGAAAATCCGTATTATTTCGGAAATTCCAGAAAAACGCCATCTAACAGCCAGTAGCAAAATAAGTTTGGTAACCGCAAATCGAGCGAAAAAAGACCTTTTTTTAAGACCAACTTCAATAAAATAAGTTCAATCAGTACAGAGATATCAACGTTTGAAACAAAAAATGTTTGACCTTCCCCCGTCACTTTATTATTGAAAATAGAAAAAAATGATACATAGCCAAAAGTTGCGTAACTTATTGAAGAATACTATGCTTATATTTTCCACACACCTTAACTATGTAAATTCACCAAAAAAGTGACATTTACGATTTAGAGTTCTTGTGGCGCTCCCTAGCGGCAATTTTTCGAGGTTAAAAATAATTTCCAGCGATTTCTCTTGGCCGATTTACTATATAATTTTTTTTCCCGAAACTGTAAGACAAGTGGTTCCTGAGATACTTCTTAGTTGTACACCCAGTATACACTTAATATTACATCATATTAAAATATGAGCCATTACAAAACTCTTGTAGTTTTTTGTCACGGGTTCTCCAGCTATTATACTTTGGATCAACATCCGAAGCCGACGCACGGTGGAACGACCCCATGTAAAATCTTGGACATTTGAGAAAAAAGAAAAGGGTGAATTTGGTAAATGTTTTGCTAGTTTTTTATTGTACGATAGTTGCACTTTAACACTTTGCATGGTCCTTAAAAAATAATTACTTACCCGCCTAATAACACTCTCGCAAACTTGCGTGTTTTAAAGTGCATTGAAATTTCGTGTTTCGGGATTACATTTGTTTGAAGGTGTATTTAGTCAAATAAATATTTTAATTTAAATGTCTAGGGTATATTTGAACCTTTTCCTATAACATAGAGCTAGTTTTTTACGAATTTTTAAAGAGTTAAATATAAATTTAGTCTGAACTTAAAATGTCAAAAAGTGTTAAAGCAACCTTATACTACATTTCGTGGAAGAACATGTCTACTTTGTATAACTGTTTTCAAAGTTTGTCCGAAAGTGCCAGAATTTAAAAAAAAAGGCAATGAAATTACCCACATATTTTAAATGCACCTTTTTATTATCTAGCGCTACGTGATTCATATGAAGGTAAATAAATTAAACATAACTTATAATTTTGAATTTAGCTGAAATTTTTAAATTCGCATTTATAACAGAGTAAGTCAAAGTTTAAAACTTTAGTGTCATAAATGCGAATTTAAAAATTTCATTCGAAGAGTAAATATATGTGTGCAGGTTGGCTCGAATTCGGGCCTTATCATTCGGATCTTGGAAACCGTAAGAAATACGCGGCGGTCAAATTATGGTAAAGTTGCACATTTAGGTGCCTAACAATATGCCGATGCCGGTTAGAAAGTTGTGAAATTCCGAGTATTTCGGGAAAAAACGAAATTTTGAAAAATTGTTTTATTTTTGTTTGAATCATGAATTCTTAAGGATATATATTCCAATTTTATAACATGCAACCCTGTTGTTTATATGTACCAAAAAGTAATATATTTGTATTTATTATTTTCTATTTTTTTAAACTAGCTATCCCAAAAAAATTGGTCGCAATCGCTATGAAAACAATGTAGTTTTGCAAACGTGTTGTGTTTTGGTTTCATCGCGCTGTTATAGACAAAAAATATAATTGGAATTTTTCGTAGAATCCAAAAATAGATTAAAATACAAGGTGTCCCATGTCAGTTACCAGTAGATTTGGACATTGCAACTACGAAAATATTTTAAGAGCTAAATCAAGGTTTCTTATGGAAGTAATCAATATTTGAAAGGCTTCCTTTTTTTCGTTCGTCAAATACTTCCAATAGGCCCACGAGTTTGAAGCACCCTGTATATGGAGCATATTTTGACGTGGTTAGTATTGTGTTGTATTTGTTAGTAATAATGCGTAATAATTAATATTGCGTTAACTAACTAAACTGTTCAATTGGTCCCATGTAAAGGTGTCTTAATTTTTAATTCATCTAATATTAACTTAATATTAATGTACCTTTTATTTTATAAGTAAATGCAATCTAAAAATATCACTACCTTTCCTTTCCTTAGTTACCTATGTAACAACTGGTCCATTATTTTAATTAGACGAATATAACCAAATTATAAACACAAAAGTCAATGTCCAGCGGCTGCCATAAGCTCGTTCCACTGTACGACGCTGTTGGCCTCTCACAACGCTCAGAGTTGCCAATTCGCGACGTATTGCATACGATCAGCTGGTTAAATTCGTTTATAGATAAGCATAATTTTTGTATTATATTTCTAAACAAGTAGACGCTTCTGGTAACACCAATGGTAATTCCATTCGAAGTATAATCAGTCTTTGGTTAAATCTAAAATATTCAGCAATATTTTTAAAATCCCGAAACCTGCTAATTTATATTACATCATAACGACAACCGAAAACAGACCCTGCAGTCTCTATTCGGACGCAAGAGCAAAAGCTTCGAAAATGCCAAATGTGATTTTGGCGAAACGTCAGCAAAACTGTTCTTTTCAGAACGACAGTAGTGAACGGATGTACACCTGGAATGAAAACACATTGTACCTTTCCATCCATGAAGGATTAAGATCCAACATATATATATATATATATATATATATATATATATATATATTTGGAAACCTTATTTTCTTGGACCTAGGTTAATAGTAAAGTCAACGTTTCGCTCATTGTGTTGTTGAGCTTTCTTAAGACTTTATTTTAGTTTGCTTGTAGTATTTTTTTCATTAAAACAAAAAACACAAGAAAAATATATACAAACATTATTAATATACATACTAGAAACATTAAAAGGTTTAAAAACTTAAAATTTTTATATTAATATTATATATGCTACGTTTGGTAAAATAAAATGTTTAGTTTTGACAAAACACACATATTTAAGGACACAAATTTTAAAAAATTCTATCCTTTTAATACTAAACTTTATGGTACGCACCTTGGAAAAGCAATTTACATGTTGTGTTGTAAATGATATTAGACTGATCGAGTTTGGAGTGTTTCGGTTATCAATTTTTTTTTAGTAATAAAAACGGTAGAATTTATCTGATATTTAGCTAGCTGTGAAGCAAATAATATTTTTATAGATATACAGAGGCAAGTTTAGCTCCGCGGTCAGACTAAGTGCCCACGTGAACTAATAACTGAATCAGTATACTCTCATGTTAATAATCAGTTGAGTCTTAATTGAAAATATAGCGTAGTCTTATCTATGATTAATTATCACATTCACTGAACTTTTATCGAAAGAAAAACTCGGCGTTAATCGAAACTTCTTAACGATTTCAGAGAAAATGGGTCACAGAGCTGTCGCTGTTTGATGGTTGCAAAAGCTAAATAAATAATGATCCGTGCGGCACGGGGAGGGATATCAATAAAATCGGAATCACGTCTCTCCGCTTTGTGCAATTGAGGATAAAGTTATTTTTAAAATGTGGGAAAATAAAAATGTTGCCTCGACCTGGGAAAGCGTATCTATCCTTGCTAATAAATATTTTAACGGGAATTGAACTCTATTTAATTTTCTCGTTTTAACGAAACGCCAAGTTATTTTTTACCTACTATTTGAGCGTTTTTTAGAGATGTTTGAAACAACAATGTGTTGATTAAATTTCCAATTAGAATGATTTAATAATAGGCTCGTGTCTGTTTAAGGTAGGTTATGGATGCGTCATTCTCTCTCCACCCGCTTCCTAGTATTTCTAGTTAATCTAAGTTAATCCTGTCTATGTCTAGGAAATGATGTTGCTGATGGCGAACCTCCCGCTTTGTGTTGTTTTTATTTCCTTAAATTAAAATGATCAATCTCGAGATACTACTTCTTTTTTATTCTACAGGTTTGAATTGGGCGGTATATTTGCAAATTTGTATAATTTGTTCTTCTGACCCTGCGAATTGGTTAGGCTCCGGGAAATAATATGTTAAATGGTTTACATCGGATTCAGTTAATTCACTATCTAGATGTAAAACAGTAAAAACATAAATAAGTTAAAAAAACCGTTGGTAATAACGGAGACGCCAACGTTTAAAATAAATTCACAAACTGCAGTTGTTTTAAATTATAAAATTCTTACAATTTTACTTTTGTATGCATGTCAAATTAAGGTATTTGACAACATACCATAGCCGTGACGAAAACTTTGCAGGTAGTCAAAAAAATATACGTCAATTGTCACTCATTTTATAATTACATATTCCGGTAATAACTTATTAAACTTCTGTGGTACTTTAAAACGTTATTTTGTTAATGTTTTTAGTTTACTTCTTGGGTGGGATCTTAAAAAGTTTATTTCCCTTTTCTTTTACAGGTCAATTTTAATCTCTAGACATAGTAAATAATTAGATAGGTACTCAAAACATTTTTTTATTAGCTACAACATTAAAATTTCTAAACATTTATAAAATCATTGGCTTTAACCCTATAAAGCCATAAAGCTAAAGGCTTATCAGACGTTATTTAAGGTGTAAAATAAAATATTATAAGCAATAAGCCGGGTAATTTATATTTAAAATTCTTTATGATTAGAGAACCAGAAATATTTCTATGTTCTGGATCCTTTAAGCACTGCTTATGATGAGATTCGCATTCAATTTTGAAAACATCAATCATGCACCCTCTGAACTGAAAAAAAAAATAAATAAAAGACTTTCCCTCTAATAATCAGATATGGCCTACATAAAAGTCGTCAAGATAGGTACACAATTAAACAGCATTTGGTTTTTTTTACAAACAATATTGTTAAAATAATTTGCTTGTGTTTTTTATCTTAGTTTCTGTTAGTTTGCTTTTTCCAATTAAAGATATTTTACTTTACTATTTCATAACTAAAACGTTATTAAAAACTAGCTGAGAGTGTCACTAATAACGGGTAACGTGGTATAGTGTCTCCTGGACATAATTTCTGGGTTTTTAAGTGTTAATTAGTGCATACTTAAAACTTCACAAATCTGAAATAAACCTACATTACTTATCGTCTGAAACTAATAACAACGCAGATTATCCTTCTTTTTTTGAAATTCGTCACCCATTGTTTTAACTTGTTTTCAGTCAGACTAATTTTATAACCTTTAAAAAGGCATGTTTATATACGTTATAAGTGCCTATGTGCAAAACATTATAAAATGTTTCTCTAGATGTAAACCAAAATATTTAGTCTAAATGCACGTTTTATAAACGTTTATTGGCACTGTCGGATTAGTAAGTACAAATAAACTTAATATAACAATATTTAGGAACCGTTTACAGTTTTACGGTAAAAATTATATATTAACATTTAAAAATACGGTGTTTTTTTAAAATTCTAGTTAAATGGTTGGCTGCAAACCGTTAACAAACCTATGACACGTTGACATGCTGTCAAAATAATGAATGTGCGTTTACTGGAACGTTTATTAAAAAGCTAACTCAGTCACCACGTAAGTTTAAATGAGCTAATAGACTGGTAAATTTAACCGGTTGTTAAATTTAATAGACGTAGGTGCGTAAATATACTAATCACTATAAAGCCAAAGCTTCTATGTACATCATGTTTAAAATAAAATACAACAAACACAAATTTATTTATTTGTTTGAAGAACATCTGTCAGTGCTTCATGACAACCCTATATAAATCATATGACTATTTTGTATAAATGTAAAAATTTATAAATAAATTTAAATCAAATAAAAAATCTGGTAAAATCGCCTTTACCCACATCTTTCGTAATTATAAATATTTCTTTTTATTAGGAATAGTGAAGCATGACCCGATTTATTTCCTCACGTAGTCATTTAGTTACAAATATATCAATTGCGGTTTCTTTCATTTTTGTAGTGAAAGGAAAAAATATAGGAAGGAATTTCCAGTTAGGTTCTTTTACAGCTTATTTTGAGTTTTTTATAAAAATATTAAATCTATGAAACTTGCTACTTTTAAAAAGAAGTCCATTTCATGATCAAATAAATGACAGTGTAATCTATTAAAAATATAAACTGTTTTTGCAGGCCTTTTCGTAACATTTTATTAGACACCCAATATCAAATTAAACAACTGGGATTCAAATTTTTTATATATATATATATATATATATATATATATATATATATATATATATATATATATATATATATATATACAGGGTGATTCAGAAATAAGTACCGAAAATTTGCAGGTATGTAAACCTTGACGAAATATAAAAAAAAGTTTTATATAATTTTTCTCTAAGCCTCACCGTTTAGAATATACAGGGCATTAAATATGTGTGATAAAAAAGACATTTAAATATGTAATATCTGTTAGGAGAGAGATATCAATTTCAATTTTGGAACATGTTATCAGTACATGTAGACCCATTAACCCAACAAACGACAACCTTATGGGTCACTTCAGAGGCGTAGAACAGGGATATATGTCTCGCATTTATGCTCATATCTTTTTACCACTCGGTATATTGTCTATTTTTATTATACATTTTTATAGCTTAGTTTTTTCACTAAAAATTATTACTCTTAAAATTTTTTCATACGAGCTGTCGTTTCGGAGTTTTAGTCGAGTTAATGCGTCAAAACCCTTTAGGATACAACATTATTTAAGTATTTCCATTATTCATAACAAAATGTATGCAAGCCATGGCTGAATAATTTTAGCAATGAATAAAGATGTAACAAAATCATGTGCGAATAACGTTTTATTAACTTGAGATAACAAAATACATAAAATGAGAAAAATAATTCAGAATATTACAACAAGTGTTTAAAATGTCGTCCTTCAACTTCTATACATTTTTCAGCATATGTGATCAGTTTCCATGTAATAGCACTTAGCATCTGCCTGGAATTAGACAACTCAAAACAAGCATCTTTTATTCTTTGGGTTAGTTGTTCAGGGGTGGTAATTGGAACTGAATAAACATTTTCCTTTAAAATACCCCAAACGCTGTAATCTAAGGGGTTTAGGTCGGGCGAACGAGGCGGCCAATGAATAGGCGCATCAATTCCGCGACCTATCCATTTATGAGGGAAATTAACATGTAGCCAAGCCCTAACTTCTCTTGAGTAATGGGGCGGCGCGCCATCTTGCATGAACCACATATTATATCGTTGTAAAACAGGGACATCATCAAGCAGTTGAAAAAAATTATTTCTCAAAAACTCCAAGTAGTTCTGACCATTCAAGTAAGGCGGCAAAAACCAAGGTCCAATAAAATTACTTCCAATAATACCCGCCCAAACGTTTATTTTAAACTGATGCTGGAAGCTTGTAACATGTGTGGAATGGGGATTATCCCCCGCCCATACATGCGCATTATGCATATTAAAAATTCCGTTTCGGGTAAAACAAGCTTCATCAGTAAATAAAACGAATTCAGGAAAATTATTATTTTCTTGATACTTCTGAAGGTACCACTCACATAAATCAACCCTGGGCTGAAAATCCGTTGGCAGTAATTCTTGTACCTTTTGCTTATGGAAAGGATGCAAACCCATATCATTCAATGTACGCCACGTTGAACTTTGGGAAATTCCAGTTTGAAGAGAAATTCTTCTGGTACTTGTCTCAGGATTGATCTCAAGCAAGTTTAAAATATTTGCTTCGTTTCCAAGTTTTCTGCTAGAAACATGTCGCCCACGCCTATGTGCGGCAGATTTAAATGTGCCTGTCTCCCTTAGACGACGATTAACCGAAATAAAAGTTCTCCTGTTTGGAATCTGTCGTCGTGGAAATTTTTCAGAATATCTCCTGACAGCCATTTCTGAATTTCCGTTGCATTCTCCAAGGACTAAGTGCATGTCTGCATATTCATTATTAGTATAAACAACCATAATTATTTAAAAGTATGAGCAAACAATTTTTTATGAACTGACAACTAGACAACCAAATTATTGAAATATGACAAGTACATTCATTTTCGTTTGCCAGAGATAAGTCATGGCTTGCTTCAATTTCATTGTGGATATTAGAAATACACACATATTAGTGTATCCTAATAGGCCAATCAATAGAGATTTTTTGTGACAAAAATACTACCTGAATATCAACTGTGCGATTATTTAAAAGACATTCTTTATTAATTTATTTATCTTTATTAATCGCTAGAATTATTCAGCCATGACTTGCTTACATTTTGTTATGAATAATGGCAATACTTAAATAGTGTTGTATCCTAAAGGGTTTTGACGCATTAACTCGACTAGAACTCAGAAACGATAGCTCGTATGAAAAAATTTTAAGAGCAATAATTTTTAGTGAAGATACTAAGCTATAAATATTTTTAATAAAAATAAGCAATATACTGAGTGGTAAAAAAATATGACCATAAATGTAAGGCATATATCCCTGTTCTACGCCTCTGAAGTGACCCATAAGGTTGTCGTTTGTTGGGTTAATGGGTCTATATGTACTGATAACATGTTCCAAAATTGAAATTGATATCTCTCTCCTAACAGATATTACATATTTAAATGTCTTTTTTATCACACATATTTAATGCCCTGTATATTCTAAACGGTGAGGCTTAGAGAAAAATTATATAAAACTTTTTTTTATATTTCGTCAAGGTTTACATACCTGCAAATTTTCGGTACTTATTTCTGAATCACCCTGTATATATATATATATATATATATATATATATATATATATATATATATATATATATATATATATATATATATATATATATATATATATATATATATATAAATATTTTTTACACAAAATTATTACTTGCAAGTTCCGTAAATTAAATTAAAGAACGGGAACTCTATCAACGTAGTTTTGAAAATGTATACCTACTACATAAAAACTCAGTTTCGTTGATAATTTCACCACACTTCTACACTAAACTATTTATTTCAGATGCCTAAAAAATAAGCACAAACATTCTGTTTTTGTAATTTTCCATATAAAAATAATTTTCTTTTAAATACGATAATTTTTAGAATATTTAATAATAGAGTTATATCCCGAGCGTCATTGAGCAAGTACTGGCTTGTTGTTGCACAAAAATGGCAAAGTTAACTTATTTTTAGGGGCCTGTTTTAACAAGTACAATACGTTCTGAAATAAAAGAGTATTATGTATATTGCACCTGCAGAAATTATTTATTTTTCCTATTCGACGCATATCTTTTCTGGCAAAGAACTTTTGATAAAGATGTGTGAAAGCGCATTTTTATCGATTTTAGTATCTCTGTCTCTCTCTCTCTCTCTCTCTCTATATATATATATATATATATATATATATATATATATATATATATATATATATTCACTCTTCACTTTCGTGCAAATTGAAGTCAACTCGATAATAGTTCCTTACATTTGTTCCTCTATATTTGATTTTTACCAAAATATAACCATTTCATCCCCTAACAATTCTTGATTTTTGATCAAAAGAAGAGATAATGTTGGCACCTGACTCTAGGAGAGGTATTTTACAAATTACTTTATTCCATAGGTGGTTCAGGGTTTATTTACATCCCACATTTGTTTCGATATCACCGGGTTTGAAGCCTGTGATTAATTGCTGCGGCCACCTCAATAGGAAAAATATCCAGTGGGGACAAGCATGTCATGACCACGTAACCTTTTGATTTCGGCTCATATTAAGTTCCGCCGTGGTCTGTTGGCTTATTTTTTAGAATTCTTGATTGAATTTTGAAATTTTTATAGCAACGCTAAAGTCGTTTCTAGTTAAATATGGTTGATTTCCTTAAAAACAACCGAGCAAATTGACCCTGCCATAATTGCATTTAATATACCTGAAATATACAGGGTGTCCTATTTATATGTTGGTTTTGATAATACACAATAACTGGGCGAACAAATACTACTTACTGATCTTTCCTGTGATCTGTCGGCACAGTTACTATGAAATATAATATACTTTTTTCATCTTCTTTACTGATAATTTGGTCTGTGTACTATTTTTCGATTATTTGTAGGAGTGCTTGGGTTCTGTCGCAGGAAACTCCCACCTAAAGTACACCACAAAGATCTAAAACATCGACGAAAGGGGGAGGTATGTCAAAAGCAGGCCGTTTCCATGGATATACCGAGTTGTAGCCAACCGCGAATGATCGTTGCCCCCTTTTTCATAGTTACATTATTTTCATAGACTCAGATTCGTGTGCTAGTCTAGTTAGTCTTATGCTAAGATCATTTACATTAAGCAGTTGTGTAGATTTCTTTGAAGTTGAGGTGGACTGGCGTCAATTTTAAATGTCTGTATTTCATAAAAGCGACCAATTGTGATGAGCTTTCAAAAAGATCCCGAAAATTTTTTTTATGAAAATAGCCTTCGAGAATTTGTAAAAAAAAATTGTAATTTGGTATAGTTCTGTAGGCCCTAACCAAGCGTTCTTTATTTTTAAAATACTAATGTTTTTAGCATATAAAAAAACGCAAAAAGGCATTATTTTTAGAACTACCCCTGTTTTAATTGAGCCGGTTAATATTTGCAATTTTTTTAATAATTTAATTGTTTTAATAAGATACTGATGTATGTATACCAATTATATTTGACAAGTATTTTAGAAAGAATGAGTCAAATTTGGCCTCTCGATATACAGCGTGCTTTAAATAAGTTACTTAAGTTACAGGAGCATATAGTAGTATTAAAAAGATTTTTATTAATTATAAATTTTGTTAAAAAAAAACTAAAAAAAATTATTGTCTTTGTCGGGATTCGAACTCACAAACTATACGACGTGGTCGGAGAACCCTACCACTGTGCTAACAAGCTTCTCGACGAAAAAAATATAAATTGCTTATATTAGTTATGTATATTCACTTTCATGATTCTCCCTGTAAACTAATAATTTTAGTTGATTATTTTTATCGTACTAAACACAATTTGTGATAGTAATTATAAACAAATTAATGTATTTAAAATCGACCATTAAAATCGAAAAATCTGTATTAAGTCAGAATGTCAACTTTTCAAATTTGATACCCTGTATCTTTAATCTAACAAACTAGTCATATGATTTGATTGTGTCCACAGAGCTTTTGTTCTGTTTGTCGAGACTACAACATATAAAGCATTTAGAAAAATTGCCTGGGTCCTTTGGACTCTCGTTTCTTCAGCATTTATAGTAAATTA
The DNA here is from genome assembly GCA_030620095.1 of Kuschelorhynchus macadamiae. NCBI lineage: Eukaryota > Metazoa > Arthropoda > Insecta > Coleoptera > Curculionidae > Kuschelorhynchus > Kuschelorhynchus macadamiae. The sequence goes on from JAUTXW010002618.1 coordinate 3,517,578, forward strand.
TTTTAATTTCCCTTAAAGTGATGTGTATTATACAGGGTGGTAAAAAAAACTTTTGCTCTTTTTCTATATTTGAGTCTATTTCGGTATTTAGGTTTGACAAATAAATAAAACATCTTTTGAACAATTAGTTCCAAACTCAAGTGATTAATTTTTTCAAATTTTTTTATATGTTAGTGGACCTATATGGAAACCCGGTTCATCGGAGAACAAGAACCTCGTGGTGACAAATCGATAAAAATAATTCTTGTCAACTCGCCGAGAGTAAGTCAACAACACACGACGGACGAGACCTTCTCCGTCGAGGTGCACCACGTCAAACACGCTGTGGTGCGCGGGTTTTATTCGATCGCCACGATTTCGCGATTCTCAGGCCGTAGTCGACGCTGTGAAACGGACACGGCCGGTGCCTGTCATGCCTCGAGCTTTCTTCGAAGCCGTGACGAAGTCTTCGTCGTCGTCCTCGTCAAAACTCTGCGGTATCCTGGTAGTTTCTTCTGGTGAACACCGGCGGGCGATTTCCTGTTAACGGCAAAACTTTTATCTAGTTCTGTGTTGATTGTTTAATTCAGCTTGTGATATGTAAATTCTCAATCCACGGCGTTTTTTTTGTGCAATCGTTAATTTTTTAATTTAGTTTTATTGTTTTTGTGCAATATGTAACGTCAACACTTGATGCATGTTCGTGTACTGTTTCTCCTTGGCAAAGGCCGGATGCAATAGGATAGGGCTGTCGTCGAAAAATAAGAAAGGTATTGGAAAAATACTAGATTATGTCGTATCTTACTCCTTCATATATATGCAATAATTTACATTGACTTAGAAATCTATATCTATACAAAGTGCATTTAGAATGGGATCCTGGGGAAGCAAACATATACTGTCATTTGCAAATTCGGTGATTAAAAAAAAACATAAAAAAGGTTTCGCTTTTCGTTTCACATATAATATATTGCATAAACATATTAATTTCATAAAAATTAACGACTAAAAAATGGTTCTCATTTTTTATGTGCGAATAAAAATCTGGTAATACAAAACCCACTGCCAAGGAATAAAAAAATAGCAAAGCAAAAAAATTATTTTTTTATTATTCTTGGTTAAAAAATTTTGCTCTGGGTTGTTACCTCTGGGTAGGAAGGGGCATTTTCCCATGTATTAATAATAATAATTGTACCAATCTCTAAGCATGCGTACTTAATTATTGAATATTACTAGCACTTCGAATATCCGAATGATAGGTTAATGATGAGATGCGGAGGGTTTATCGATGTTTAAAAATAATTGCATCTGATCGAAAAAAGCGCTCGATATCGATGTTTTTTTTTTACTTATGTAATATCTGACCACATATATCTGAAAACACAATTTCGGTAATTAAAAATCTGTTACGTTAAAATGTTATCATTTTTAGCCCTGCTAGCTGCCGACTTTCCTTTGAAACACTTTCTCAATAGATGGCACGACATGCATAACCGTAATAAGCGTAAGATTAGACTGGCATAAAAAATCCGGGAATTTCCTCTCAGTTATACTTTGCGTGTTTAGTTTCGTGAGTTTCATTTGTGATTTTCGTTTAGTTCATACCTTAGTATATGATTTTCGTTCAGTAGGTCTCTAACAGAGTGTTTGTAGGACGTTATTGCACCGCTGTTTTATTTATAATTCGAAAGGTGATGCGTGAATGCACTTCTCCAAAAATAATGATATGACTGCTACATGCCGTTATTGCCACAAAACGTGACTTAAAAGAAAGCGATTATCCAAAATTTTATTTTTGCAATGTTGCCATTCAGATAACTTTTCTTTGTCTTTTTATTTGGCTTTAGTTGTTTTCCATGTTATGATGATTTTAAGGTCTTTTTAGATGACTGTATATAATAAATACGTTTATTACATGTCGTGTAATATCTGACATTGGCTATCGCTATTATAATATCTCAATCCAATACACAATGCATAAAAATATCAAAAAATAATTATTTTGACACCTTAAACTAGTACATAGCTAAATTTTCTAGAGTACTATTTTAAAATATCGAAGTTTTTGTTTCGGTAATATTACAGATTCGATCCCTAGTTTAATGTCGACCACAAAGGTCAGAACCTAAGTAGGTACTAATACATATTAGATTGCAGAGACACCCGTATATTCTGATCACTGATTGCTTGTCATTTTTTATTATTTATTATAGCTTTACTGATGTTTTCGTTATTTATTATGGTTTTAATGATAGTTTTTTTTGACAAACCTGGTGCTAACCTAACCGGACGGATCCCCCTAACAGTAGATAAAGTCTGGCTCCTTGTATTAATATAGATACACTTTTTTACATCACCTCAAAAAAAAAGCCTAATCAGGTTTTAAGAGGATATCGGAGTGAATTTAAATTTTTGATTCTGATCCTGCGCATAAGTCGTATGTGACAGGTCGATGTGGGTCATCGACAGAAAGCTCATAAATAAATCTAGCAAAACAGTCAAATACAAGATATGGCTATTGGTCTTGAAAACGCGCCTATTGTTCAACGTCTTATTTAACGACGAAAAAGAAAATGTCCGGAGTAAAACTATGGCATTTTTTTCTTTAGTTTTTCAAAAGTAAAAGTACAAGAGCTTGAAGTATGAAGTATGATTTTTTACGAAAACTCCAAACTTATACATATTTTTATTTTCTCTAACAATAGCAATCATTTTACCATCATAATTTCACAAATATATTAAAAACTATACCATTATTTTGTCTAAGTAGACAGCCTTATTTAAAACAATTTATCTTAATCAGGATGAAAAACAGGAAACATGATTTAAGTCAGCTGATTATTCATATCGTGCTTTGGTCGAAGTGCGATTTTTTTTAAATTTGTGTTAAACATTGTTTTAAAAATGCTTCGACTTGACTGTTAGAAATTAGCCTGTTATGTTATTTATTTTCGCGGCTTGTCCACTATGTCAGAACTCTGTCGTGTCTAGAATTAGCCTATTGTGCATTAATATTTATTTGATTAACAAACAGGTAAAAAAAAACAATTTTTCATTGTATTATGTTGAAGAAATGCTTAGACATGGCAAATTTGTAAAATTTTGAACCCATGTGACATAATACAACTAACATTTTGAAACATATTCTGCTTGAAAAGTGCTTTCAATGGAAGTCGCCGCATCTGGCATAATATGTATGATGACGTCATAATTCAGTTTTAAAATTTTGACGTTTCTAAGTATTTTTACGTTTTATTAAAATATGAATACAAAAAGAAAGTTACACTTTTTTACCTTTTGACTATTAGACAATAATGCAAAATGGTAATTTTTAATACTTAGTAGACCGCCTTTTTGAAGTGGATAACGATACTGTTATACAGATATGGGAGAATAATGGTGAACGTGACTCAGAGCTCAGTGGTTGTGTGTCTACCTCTAGTCTTTAAGGTCCCCGGTTCGATTCAATTCGATTCGGCGAGGCAAAAATGTTTGAAATATATTTAAAATGCAATCACCATCTGATGATGGTGTAAAACAGCTTAAACACACAGCATGGGTATGCATGAACGAGAAGTAGGCCTACCTCCAGTAGTGGAGGAAAAGGCTGAATAATATTTATTTAACTTCAACCGTACCTTACACTGTATTGGTTTTGCAGTATGTTGGTTTAGGGTTCAAATCTCTCACGGACGAGCTTTTTTACATTATTTTTTCAATTGTTAATTATTTCTTTGCTATGCTTTAGCCTTATTTAGGTGTAATTTAAATAAATTGATCATTGTGTAATTTCGTTCTTATTTCATGCTCCCTGCTGAGGGTCCAGGGTCTTGTATCACAGTGATAAGAATAGGGGCCAGCTTTATCACTATATTACTTTAAGACTTGATTTAGATCAGTTTTCGTAAGTATTCATAACCTGTATTTTAATTAACTGCTCTCCTAAATAAATTGCTTCTATTTTTTCTCGTCAATGTCGCGGTGAAAATTATACAATTACCATTGTTGTTCAACACGATAACATTAAACAAACCATATTTTCGTAGACAGCCAAATCAGACGCGATCACAACCGGATTAATGGTAATAATAATAAAATATGCGACCGCTTAGCCAATTCTAGCGCAACAGTCTCTTTAAATGTATAAGCTACCAGAGGAAAACTCAATAAGTCACTTCTGTAAATAAATGGAAAGCACTACACGTCGAAACGATGCCAAATGTGTGCCAAACTCGGTGCCAAATTGAATTAGTTAAACCAACTTTTGCTTTCACGTTACGAAAAAGAGTATAATTAGATGACGAAATTGACCGCTTCGCAGGTGATAGCGCCCTCTACTTTAACGTACAATTTCCCAAGCTCCTTTCCAAGATTCAAGTGGACAGTAGATGCAAATAGCCTTTGTTTAAATCAAAGCTGATGGCCGAAATATCCCATCATATATTGTCCAGGCCTTCTCCTTGCCATAACCGGGAAAGCTAGATCAGGCGATCAGGGGAAGCGATAGCGAGTTACTAGTCGCTGTAAAAAACTGTTGATAAAGGTTGTAACAGTTTTGTATTTCTGTTTTGATCAACTTTTGAAGGTCCAAATATCGAAAAACTGACTTTTGTAAACTACGGCGCCCTCTATCTTTTTTTGGGAACTAACGACAGAGGATTAGGCCTAGGAAGCCTCTGGCGAAAGAAAACGAGATCAATTTTGTTTTTCAAAATGGCTTTGATTCTGAGACAGAAAACTATACGCCAATTTGGTATCTTACAATTCCAATTATCAGAATCAAATTTTTTTACATGTTTTTCGGTCGCCCTGTGCTATTTGTAGGTCATTTTGGTTTAATAGACATTACATAATTAATTTTTAAATAGACTTCTAATTCAACCATTGAAAATAAATACCTACATATACTGAATATCATCTAAATGAGAGACTTATTGGGAAAAAAATCAAAATGTAGCCAACATTTGAGATTTTCAGGACCTTTGGGGCAATTTCGAAGCTGTTCAGTATCTTTAAAATATTATTTAGAGGGTACTAAATCACCATACTAAAGCTTTTATAACAAAGTGAACGATTCTGTTGAGTGTTGATATTCTAATCTATGCGACTGTACTATGAAAGTATTCTTGATCCCCGCGAGACCACAATTTTTGTTTAATAAAAATTAGAAAATGTTTGCGCAAAATTTGCTGCCGTTAGAGTATTGTGAAATATAATCAGACTCATTTCCAACTATATTGTCAAGTGTATCCGAAGACAGACATATATGTAGTATCCTAGGAGTAATATCTGTTAATGTTACATCAATAATAGTTACTACAAAGATAATATGATCCATGTCTGGAACATGAGTTGCAATGTTAACTGCAGGGACAATGATCGATTGTTTCAAATGTCGCTTTCTCTCCTTTTGGAGTTTCTGCAATAAACTAAGGTAGATGCATATAAGAAAAATTGATTCACAGAACAAATACTCTGCTGGTTAATATATCACTGCCGGTACTGTTGATTCCTGACTTTAAGTGATATTAACGTCAGTAAAAGGGTTCCTATCAGGAAGACATGCTTTAATTTAACAGGGGGATTAATTCATTGTGTGAAACGACGATCGCGATTTATAAGAATTTAAGAGAAGATTTATAAGAAGAACTCATCTGACCATCATAGACTAGTAAACTCCGTGTAGGTCAGATTCAAAATGTATAGTTTTTGTTTCTGTGATTTTATTAAACACTGGACATGAAAAACAGTATTTTAGGTGAAACCGTGTTTCAGTCGTTTCTTGCCACGAGGCTCCACTGGATTCGTATAATTTTGTGAAGACTACTGAAATCTGGTATTTACTGTATTTACACCTTACCCCATTAATCATGTAATCTGCCTGCGCATTTTAGTTATTTCCATCTACCATAAATTAGGCAGAGGGCATAGAATTATTCAAGGTAAAAAAGCGGGCGCAAGTACAAAAGTTCGAGAGCCACTGCTATAAAACAGGTTTAACATTGAATAAATTTTTTTAGAGAATTTTCTATCAAACCAACTTACGTTTGCCTGTAAAATGATCTCTGCTCTAATTAGATCGCATTGTTTGTGCCATGACTCCTACACATAATTTTAATCGAAGCAATATTGCTGAGTAATTACCAGTACTGTATTGTCTGTGTACCTTAAATAATTGAATAACATGCAAATTGCATGCGTATTTGTTCCTCCTTCATTTATAAAACGGTTTTGCTGTAGTATAACGGTGCGCGGAGAAAGTAGAACTCGTGTATGTTGGCCAAAAAAAAAACCGGGACAGTCAGCTGATTTGCGTTCAAAATTTTCCGCGACCGTTAAATCAGCAGCTGATCATGAGCCTGGTAAACAAGTGAGAATATATAATTTTAAAAACCGCTAACTGGAAGTTGTAAAAATTTATGATCAATTTTATATTAGCCACTGATAAAAATATATTACCGCGAAATCTTTAAGAAACGGGGAAAGGAGTGAGGTTATACAGAAAAAAAGGATCATGCTACTTTATTACTTCCATAATTACTTCCCTCGCAAAAAGTAAGTAATAAAGTAATCGTGAAAAAATAACCCCCGATTTTTTTCAGATCTTTACGTTTCAAGGTTCCTAAATGCCGAAAAACATGTTTTCTCGATTCCGTCGATTTGTCTGTTTGCGCCATAGCTACTAAAAACTACTTATCCGATTGACTTCAAATTTTGGTCAAAAATTAAGGGTAACTTGAGGATGAACATGATACATTTTGGCAAAAATCCAATATGGCAAAACAAAATGGCGTTCTAGTGAAATGGTAGAAAAATTATCACTAAAAAAATATTTATTCAGTTCAAATATTTCCTTGGAATCAACTGGTAAAATTTTGGTACGAATTAATAAAATTAATTAAATAATAAATAAACTATTTAATTATTTAGCCTGAAAAAAACTGTTTAATAGATTGATTTCAAAATTTGTGTAAAAATTAATTGTTTTTTTCTTCTATCTTTATCTTCTGGTTTATTGAAAAATTGTAGAATTTCCGATATTTTGTTATAAGCTTCACATGTATTTTATTTTAACTTTTTTTTAAAAAACAACAGTTTTTTTGCTAAACGATGAAGCGTTTTAATATCAACCGCCATATTTTGTATTTGGCTGAACATCCGGCGTATTCGCTAGACTAATGAGGTTTCTGAAAATGACCCACGTCGACCTGTCGCATCAGATATCATGTGATCTCAGTGCAGCAGAAGAATTGAGAATTTAAATTCATTTATATTTCTCTTAAAGCTTGTACATTTCGACAAGTTCAACAATTAACTGCCACAGGCACAAAAGTATCAAATACTAAATTTTTGTAATTTTTGGTCTAACAAACTAAGTAATTACAATAACAGGAACTTATTAAAAATATATTGTGGACCGTTGAATCCTCCAGTGTCACTAGAATGATGTGTATAATAGAGAAAATATTAGACAGTGTCCGTTTTCAAGGTCGTCAGGCCATCAGTGTGTAGTGTTAGATTCTAGGAAACCAGATAATACATTTTGTGTCTTTCCACATATTTTAACCAGTGATTCATATTACGATTTTTTTCGACAAAGAATTTTAGTTAAAGTGCTGGGAAATTGCGGTTAGGCAGTAGGTACCAGAGAATAGTTTCTTAACACGACAATCTCCCCTGATGTTGTTCGACATGGATGATAAAAATTATACAGAACGAGCCTGGCCAAGGAATGGCCAGCAAAAAGCCCTGACTTGATAGCCATAGACAATTTTTTATTGCAAAATATAATATATGTAATTAGTTTATAAACCTATATTAAAAAATGTTTTAAAACTTCTGTAACACATAAAATTGGCATGAGAAGCCAAAATATTTTCTTTTTTGTAGAAAATTCAATTGTACAATTGTACAAACGAATGCATCCAAATAGAAGGGGTATTATCAAAACCTATTAACAGGCAAACATTGAGGATAGATTTCACGTCTGAATAACGGACGGTCCGACACAATGACGTACGTCTGTTCACTATCTGTAACTAGGGCTGCCACCTTTCAAAAACAGCAGACCCGGAATTTTTGGAGAGATCGCTATTGCTATTGAATGATGTACACATATAAATTAATATCAAAGTGAACTTATTTTTTTTGTCACAACAAAGATTATACGAGCCCGAACCCCTGCCCGAAACAAAATATAAATATGCAACTGTTTTGATTAAATAAAAAATATTTTTTTAGGTAGGTATTATTTATTGTAACTAGCACATGCACATTTAAACTCGTAGAATCTAGGTCAAACCCGGAGAGTTGGCAGCCCTCTCTGTAACTAATTGTATTAAAACATATATAAAAAATACATACAAAGTAAGTGGCATATCAAAAACCTAACTGTTACTTTATATCATTGTAGCATTATAAATATATTCATATTTTAATGAATTTATTATTGTACAGAATTTGTATCATATTGCGACATTAAAAAACAATCTTGCGTCAACTTTGGCGATTTCATAATCCGCTATGGATTATTTAAAAAAAAAAAAATCATCCGTTCAATGATTTTTACATAAATAGTCTGATATAAACAATTGTAATTTTATGCTTTCGGGTCACCTTGAAATTTGACACATTATATCAAACGCAATAATCAGAAAAAGCTGACCTAGGCTATCGGAACCGGTCCGTAGAAAAACCGCAGTCAGATCTTGTTACAAAAAGTAGTTTATTCATGTTTTGTCGACAATTTAATTTAACGCTATTATGGCGACATCGAAAAATGTGGAATATAATTAAACGAGTACTAGAAATGTTTGAATTTAGTAATAATTTATGTTTGTTAACTTAGTTCTGTTGGATGCAGAAATATACCGGGCAAATGCCTGTTTTATTTATGTAAAATAAATCATTTTGCTACTTATTGTTAATCACAAAATCTCCTATACCGTAAAAAATTCATTCGATCATTTATTTCAATCAATTATATTAAATCGATATTTATTACGCATTTTTTCTCTAGCATAGTTATGCCGAATGCGGATCGATAATGTGCTCAGCTGCTTAGGTGGAATCGGCCGTTGCGTCGCGCTTTTTATTTCTGGGAATCACCGTCTGTATATTTTTGATTTTTGTTTGCATGCATACGATGGACGCCTAGAAATATTATCACAAAGTAAAAGTGTATACGGTCTACAAAAATCTTATCAATTATTAGAATATACATTTGAAAAGGATCAGAGGGAAGGTGGTACGGAGAAGGAGAGGGGACGCAAGAGAATGAAGATGCTGGACAAAGCAGCAAAATGCCGTTCATTAGATAGGTTCTTGAAAATTAACACAAGTAGTCAAGCTTCTACTTCAAATCAATCACAATTGGTATCTCAGACTCAGAAGACAACTAATGTTGCAGGTAGGTTTATCAGGATCAGGTTTTTGAGAGGCTACTTGCAATAATTTCATGTCATGATACTAGTGGCCAAGGCTTTCATGATATTTTAGACCAAGTTTTGGAAAAAAACGGCCTACACTCAAATCTCTGCAAAGCTGATTCCACAGACGGAGCGGCAAACATGCAGGGGAAATATAATGATTTTGCAACTAAGCTGCGAAATCAAAATAAAGAACATGTACATATTTGGTGCCATAGTCATATTTTAAATCTCGTGCTCAGTGATATTTTTAGGGTGAATCTAAAAGCATCTTCGTTGTTTACATTATTAAATTCACCACCTTCTTTCGTGAATCCTATAAGAGAATGGATATTTGGCCTTCGATTTCTCATGACCAGAAACATCGAACACTGGGGTTATTGCACAAACAAGTGTCAAAGGAACACGAGATATAAAAAGTCTTTGGAGATTGTCCGTTGTACTTAGATATTCTGGAAGCATTATCCAGCATTTCAAAAAAGTTGGATTAAAATTATGACATTCACTCTACTGCTGAAAATCTAAAATCTCAATTTCTTAAGTATGAAATTATTCTCCTTTCTCGAGTGTTTTTGAAAATATTTTCAATTACTGGTTCGCCCTCAAGGTACCTACAAACTAAAGGCTTAGATTTATTAAAAGCAAATTGTATGAATAATACTTCAATTATTGAATTAAAAAAGATTCAATGTGACTTTAAAACATTTGAAGCTTCTTCGAAATTTTTTTTATCTTGGGCATATGATGAAATGTGAAAACGAGGTATCGATTTTGATATTAAAGATGATTTCATTCATTCATTCAAAATCAATGTATTTTATATTATAATGGGCAAATATGCTATTACATCAATTGGGAAACGGTATGAAAAAAATATGTCTCTATGCGCAGATATGACAATATTTAATCCAATTTATTTTCCTGACCTAAAAAACAATGATGCACCCTGAAATAGTTTAATAAATATTTCAAGTACATTTAGACAATTCGATAAAGAAATTCAACCATCAAAAATAAAAGAATTAAATACTTTTATAAGGAATTGGCACATTTATAAAATGAGTTTACAGGAATCTTTTCAAAAGATGCCACTGACTGATGACATAGTTTGAGATTCGGAAATTTCAACTGATGAGGATAGTTTAGATGAAATCAATTTAGGGAATAAATGTCAACGTGGGGTGGAAGAAACTCTTGCGTATATTGTTATTTTAACATTACCTGTTAAACAAGTATCTTGAACGTAGTTTTTCAATTTTAAAATATATCAAACACAATTCGAAATTCTTTATGTGATGAACACTTGTAATCCTTCATAATCATGAACATCGAACGAAAGATCTTTAGCAAAACTGATAATGAGGATATTATTAACGAACTAGCTGAATCAAGTAGCCTATTGCGCGGGTTGTTAAGTTACTAGCTATTATCGTAACAAACAGAAGAAGGGGATTAGGTTTGTTTTTAATACTTCGAAATTTTTTATCGTTTCCCCGTATAATAGGTAGTAGTTTATTCATTCGGTTTAGTAGTCTATTTACTCCCTATTATTATAGTTTAATGAGTTAGACGTGGTTTTTTTTTCGCAGTAGAAATTGATTATTTGATATTATTTTTATTTTGTGTTCCTTAACTATGAAATTTTATCAAGATGTTTTTTATAGTATGTTCATATGTAGTTTTTTTGTTACCAATATAGGCAATATATTTCCCACATGAATTACTTAAGATATTTTTGATATAGATATAAGGGCCTAGGAAAACATATTTTTTTTCCTATGAGTTATGGGCCGGTTGCCTGGTACTATTGGCCTGGTCGGTTTGAAAGAGCCCATCCGCCCCTGGCTTTACGATTGAACCTAAAGCAATGTTTTTAATAAAAAGAATAAACGTTGCTTTTAAAAACACTTTAGCTTTCTGATGCTGTGTTGATTTTACTGTAAAAAATTTCAGTTTTTGCCGAACTTTAATATTTAGCACTATCCAAACTATTTCAATGTTAAATTTGATCAAATCTCTCAAAATGTAATCATTTAAGATCGTTGTGCACTTTAATGCTCTTTGCTTCAACAAGCAAACCCAATTTTTAGCATATACTCTAAGATTACGAGAGCAGCCTTTATTTTCGACATGAAGGGATAAAAAAAATAATTGCAGTTATTGAACTACTTTGCAGATGGCAATGTCATCAGAAGTATTTAAAATATCTCATTTTTGTTTATAACCCTTTAAGATTATTTAATAAAATTTAACCTTGCCCAAATGAAGTCATTTAAAAAAACCTAATTGTCTATACAATTTTCATTTCAGGAATGAGACTCGCTTTCTTCATATTTTGTCTTTATTGGAAAATTATTTTCCCAATCTACCCTATATAATTTTAAATAACAAAATATCGGACAAATTCTGTTTTAGTACATTTCTATGTTCGTGTACTACAACACTTTTTTTTTGATACGTCTTGAAAATTAACCTTGAACATAACTCTACGGTAGTCAATATTCACTATACGAAAGGAAGATGTTATATTGAAAATATCTTTTGTTTAATTAAAAAATTAAAAGTTCTTTTTGAAGATTAAATAGTTTTTATGAAAGGTTGTCAAGTAAAGAATACTCGAATTATAATACAAAAACAAAACAACTGCAACCCTAGAAGAATTTTAAATTTTTTTTGAAAACAAAAAATAATCTTTTATATAATTGCATTCTTACTAAAGTAAATTAACCCAAAAATGGCAATGATTTATTTTATATAAATTAAGGAAATTCTCACTTTGTGGTCGTTCCCAGAGCTTACATTAGTAATTCTGTATGAGTACTTACATTAACCATTCGTACATGGAGTTATTCGGTATTCTCATTTAGCGCAAATGGGATTTTAAGTTAACCTAAAGTATTTAGTGTAGCAAAGTGAAAGTTGAAAAACCTTGGGGCCTCCAATCGATTATGTCGAGTACCTTGATCTAATGATTTTATCTATATCGAGCCAAATTTCAACACAATGCTCTTACTGCACATATAGTTTACGTTCGAAGACCTTTACGATAACTTCTGATTAAATTAAGCCTATGACAATATGGTTAATGGTTATCAAATAAAAATATTGGTTTGGTTTTTCATAATCTTATATAATCGGTCAGCGTATATATATACGTTAAAGCTTCTGGTATTTTATCATACAACTTTAATTCTAAATATTAACGATACGAGTAGAAACCACAATTGTACATGGCTTTTTACTTCCATCGTAAAGGGTTGTAAATATAATCGAGAATTCAGGATTTTATGGGTATGACCTGGTAACATTTTGGTAAAAATCCAATATGATGGTACAAAATGGCGGCCTAATCAAATATTAATAAAAAACTACTTATCCAATATATCTCAAAATTTACATAAAACTCAAGTATTACGTGCGAATGAACTGGTAAAATTTTGGTATGAATCCAAGATGGCGAAACAAAATGGCGCCTTAATAAAATATTTATAAGTAAGCCTTAAAAAAATATTAGATTAATTTACGTTTTAGGGTGCTTAGCTGTCAAAAAATATTGTTTTTTTCAATTCCGTCGGTCTGCCCGTATGTCTGTCAGTTCACGGCCTAATTAAAAAATTACTTACCCGATTGACTTCAAATTTTGGACGAAAATTACGGGTCATACCTAATGGGGATGAGCTGGTTACATTTTAGTAAAAATTTAGTATGGCGGAATCAATATAGCAGCCTAAGGAAACCTATTATCAAAAAACTGATTATCTAATTTACTTTAGATTTTGCGCAAATATCACGTGTTGATGGAATGACCTGGTATAATATTTTGGTATGGATATAAGATGGGAAATGAGAGTAATCAAATATATTAAAAATCAGCCTGAAGAATTACATATTAGATTGTGTGTGTGTATAAAAACTACTTATTAAGTTTATCTTAAATTAAAGACAGTATAGTTGGTAATAAATGACTATGTGTGGAACTAAATTAGGTCACAATTCACTATTTCTAATAAAAGGAAAGATTCATAACGAGAGAAGTTCGGGTTAAGGGAATTTAATGTTTTTTTTTTCAAAAATACACTCTAGCGTAGTCTGCTGTATAAAAACTCATGAAGGCATCTATCGATTTTGATAATAACACACCACACATATCACGTCTAGGTCTCGTCATTTGAGATGCCTTCGATAACCAATATAAAGTAAAAAAATTACTTTTTAATTTTATTTTTGAGAAAGTTTTATATCACAAAAACATCAAACAGAATGATTACACGCGTTAGACAACTTTTTGTTATCACATAGGTTCGATTGTGTAGTCGTATCTGCCAGCTTCAGTAAACGTATATGTTAAAAAACGTTGTAATATTACCTACTACCAATTTAAAAATATCGCGGATTTACAAGTTGCTATTAACGGAGGCGCCAACGTTTAAAGTAAATTTAGAAAATACGGTTATTTTTTGTTATAAAATGCCTATAATTTTGCGTTTATATAGATATCAAATTAAGGTATTGGACAACATATACTAACCGTGAAGAAATCTTTGCAAGTAGTCAAAAATATGTCAGTAATCACTTAATTTATAATTACATATTCCTGTATTAATTAATAAACTTATATGTGACTTTAAAGCGTTTTGTTCTCTTTTCTTTTGCAGTCGTCTTTTAGTTTCTAGACAAGTAAATAATTATATAGAATAAAATAGAATAGTTTATATTACTATAAAATACATTCCTATAAAGGGTCGTCATAGATACTGAAGAATTTTTTTAATAGCTACAAAATTAAAATTTTCAATAATATTCGAATAAGGTAAGCTAAATTGATTTTTCTTGTTTCTTCCGTGTTACGGAATTCCACTACGTTCAGATAACAAGATATCACAGTTTATATATGCACCTAATTATATATATTAATTATTTGGCAATAATTTTATACAAATCCTCTAAACTGTAATTTATTTTAGTTTTTTTTTTAGTTAACACCAAACAACTATGTGGATGATGAATAATATTTTAACGTTTATGTTTAACTTTGATTGATTGATAATCTTTACCTATCTGATACTAAGGTTGAAAACAAATTAAACATGAAATTTTTGGGAATACACATTGATAATAAGTTGAAATTTATTAACCACATAAATAATCTAAATGAAAAAAATTGCAAGAGGTAGTTCTGCCGTTCGTATGGTTTCAAATGAGCTCGGCATTACTGCAGCAAGAATAGCTTACTTTGCATTTGTATATGCATACCTAGATTATTAACTTTTTAATTCTACTTTTATTTTGCAAAAACGGGCTATTTGTTACATGTGCAAAGCTGGGGCCTGAGACCATTGCAAACTACTTTTTGTGAAATATAAAATTTTAGCACTTACTTGCCTTTTAATACTTCAATATGTAACTCTCATATATAAAAAGCAAGGAAATTTAATAAGTGAAAGGGCATTTAATGGTAGACAGAATTTGAACCTTCCACTTCCTATCCCCAGAAGAAGAACCTTACTAAAACTACAATTTCTACTATGGTTAAACATTCAATTTTATGTGAAAGTAAAAAAAATAAAATGTAGCTTGGAGGCAAAAGCATATCATAACTTAAAAGAATTTTACGATGATTGAGTTTGTGAGCATACCATATATTTTGTTTTTTTATTACTGGATGTATGTTTATTTATTTTATTTTTCCAATGATTAGACCCCAAGATTTTTTATTTTTTTAGAGCTTACTTTGTTGACAAGGGCTATATGTTCGTTTAACAACAAAGTATATTTGAGTTTGAGTTTTTTTTGTTTGTTTGTTTAGATAACTTTTTGTGTTTTGTATTTTTTGGTGTAATACAGGTAATATAATATATTAATAAGTAGGATATTGGTGTTTATTTTTCGGGGTTTTAGTTATATTTGAAATTCATAATATATTAAAATTAATATCGTTGTGTTGGGCCCTCCCCAAGTGTAATTTCTAGCTACGCCAATGCTATATGTGTTATGTATAAAATACAATGGTTTTTTGATTTAGTATGATTTTGAATTAAGCAGATTTCTGGGAGGTTTCTTTTTACATTCAACGTTATGACATGAATAGTAATAAATGTAATGTTATTCGGACATTGTTTTTTACATTGCATTTACCAACATTTGGTAAATTTACCAATCTTTAGAAAATGACTCGGTAGTTCAAAAAATTGAAAAAATGGGATGTCTGGCAAATTTTAAGGATATTTAATGTGTCCAATGAACCCAATTCTCCAAAACTTGTGGCAGGAATGGAAAAATGATAAAAATAGAAATAGTGCGGTTTAAGAGAAAAATAAGGAGACTTTATCATTAGATACCTAGACAAGGGTTGACCTGCAACAACGGTAATATCTATCCGTACTAAAGTGGATGCTGGCAATCTGACCAGTATACTTGCCAAACTAGCAAATCAACAGAATTAAATTAGCTGTAAATAGATTTATTGAGACCAAAAATCTTTCTGTATACAATACATATATTACAGGTACGGCATTTTTAGACACAAACTTGCACGATGATGCAGTTACTAAAATATGGGAAGAACCTCTGTAAATACCAGATATTGAGGACAGACTAATCGGCAACTTCTTTGCAGAGAGAGACGGATAGCTTGCTGGTGAACATTTTGCCGATGTCCGTTTAAGTGGACCTACAGAGATACGCTGATAATTTAGACATCGTAGTAAGACGAAATTTGAGTAACCCTTCGCAGGAAATACTAAATATCACGGCAGAATAATATAGGATTGGGGAGATATTAATAAGTCAATAATAAACAAAATATAGTAGAATAGAATGAATGAATGAATGCAGAATTTTGTCTGCTTGCATTGAATTTACAACTTATTGATTACTAACGTACTTGCCAAATTAGTTTTCTACACTCATTTGATGGTCGGATGAATTTAGAGATGCTTATATTGAAGAATGTTTTTTAAATTTTTTATTTGTTACTGTCAGAATTGGTTAATAATTATAGTTGCACAATACACAACGATCTCCAATATAATTAGAATATTATGCAAGATAAAAGCTAACCTCATTATATAGACCGTTAAGCAGTTTAGGAAGCGAGCTCGTTTATTTTCGATAATTTGACAACCGCCACACCCGCTCTAGCAGTATACTCTTATTAATTGTTTTGAAACGATATATATATATATATATATATATATATATATATATATATATATATATATATATATATATATATATATATATATATATATATATATATATATATATATATATATATATATATATATATATATATATATATATATATATATATATATATATATATATATATATATATATATATATATGTATATATCTTATTAACGGACGAATAAAAAATATCCTGGTAAATGCATATTGTTTTGTTTTCATATTTTTTTTCTGTTTCAAAGAAGTAAATGTTTTTGTTTATGGAATAACCGAGGGAATAACTGTAGACTTTCCGATAACATTTAGATACATTTTAATCTCAGTTTTTTTTTTAAATCGGTAAATTCAATTTTCACCATGAGTTCCCACATATAGAATTCCACTACATACAAATTACACTTTATATGGCATACTGATTTAGCCAGGCTGTAGTTCGTAAGCAGGTTGAGATATTTAATTAGAATACAAAGTAGAATTCTAAGTGACACACTGTATATTTTTCATATAATATTTTAGGATTTTCAGTTCGCTAATCAATACTTGCAGATTGAAAACCGGTTAAAAATAGCTGAGAATATTAACATTTTTTCTTCATATTGTCAAGTTACCGATGTTAAATTCGGTAATTAAAAATTGAAAATTCGATTAAAACAAAAGAAAAAAATAACAATGGCGTTTTTTAAATTATTTTAAAGATTATCTACACTAATAGATTTTCAAATTATAGACCTTCAGTAGCAACAGAAGCTACAAATACTCTCAACAGGTTTTGTGTACATGTAGCTTTTATCATTCGTACCGTTAACTGCGACTTCTAATTGTAGTCTTTAGGCCCTCTACATCATTGGATTTACTTAGAGATACTTTTAAGGTTCCCCCACAAGAAAAAAATCCGAAGGGGAAAGATCAGGCGAACATGCAGGTCACCTTATCACAGGAGAAGAATTTGCGATTAATTTAGCCTCAAACCTGTTTTGGACGAATTTCATTCGAAACTATGAGAGCAGGTGCTCCATTTCTCCATATTCGGTATGTTTCGGCCAACGTACTTATTCTGAAAATTGAGGTAAAATGTGTTACAGAAAGTACAGAACATCTCTCCCGGTAAAGTTTCTTCATAAAAATTGGGTCCAATAACCTTTCTTCCATTAAGTAATGCAGACCAAACATACATTGGCACGAAAAATGCGTTGAAATCTAGTATCCATTACATAATGTGGTTTAAGAGGAGACCAATAATTCGAATTATGCCGGTTGATGAGATGATTATTGTGGAACATGGTTTCATCATCCCACATTATTATAGCTAAATAAGCTGGATCATCTTCCAGTTTAACTAATATACTGGCAATAACTTTTTATTATACGAAGTTCTTCAGATAGTTTTGGAATTGACACAAGAGGGTTAAAATGTGCATACGCTAAAACATTTATGATATTTTCTTCATTACAAACTGATCTTCTGGAATTGTTGCGGTTCCCAGTCGGCAGATGTTCATGCTGCAGGATGAGTTTTAAGTTCACAAATGTATTTTCATTTGACGTTGAACGACCAGCGAATGCGATATGTTTGGTATTTTAAGATGAAATTGGCAAGAATAATAAAAAACCTAACTTGCACTGTCTTACTCAGCTAAATTTGACAATTGTCAAACATTTGTTTTTCATGGCTAACCTGATAGGATGATGAAATATTTTTTTCCCATCTATTAAACGATTTTCAATCGGAAAAAGATATTGAATAGGGAACTGAAAATCCTACAAAACTGTATAAAAATACACAGGGAGTTATTAACATTTTAAGGTTAGAGTCAATTTTCTTGGAATGGCTTTTTTACAAACAATTTTTTCCTATCATTTTAAAACATCTTATAGTTAAAAACTGTAGGTTTTGTTACAACAAAATATCTCAAACGGCTTAGTAACTAAAATTTAACTAAATCAGGTTGTGGGCACCCTCTCAGCATATAATTATTTAATTTATTCCTGTTTTTTAAGTTGTTAGCAAACAACCATATAGCTTCATAAAATTTATTATTTTCTCTGTAGTGGAATTCTGTACGAGGGAAGTTATGGGTAAAAGCGAATTTACATAGTCTGTGTAGAGTAAATCATGTCGTTAATTATTTTTTCTCCATAAAAACGAAGTTTTTATTCCAAGAAAGTGAATTTTACCGAATATTTAAACATTTTATTAGGTCGCCATTTTGTTTTGCTATAGGTATAGGATCCGGACTAGAATTTTCTCAGTTTATCCATGTTTCACATTTGATTTTTGTTGGGCAAAGTTTCAAGTCGATTGGATTAGTTTTTTGGTACTGAATTAGTAACATTTCATTAGACGGCCGTTTTGTTCCTCCATAATGGCTTCAAAGCAAATTTAAGTAGTTTATCTCTATAATACACTTATGTTATGCAAAAATTGAGTAGTCGTTTTTTAATACTTGTTTTTTTAATATTTTGTGGGGCTGCCATTTTGCTCCACCGTATTAGATTTTTGCCAAAATGTAACCATTTCATTTCCATATGACCACTGATTTTTGTCAAAAATTTGAAGTCAACCTGATAAGTAGTTTTTTCCTCGCAGTTAGATGGAAATAAGAGAACATGTTTTACGGGGTGTAGGATCCTAAACCGCAAAAATCTACAAACATCTTGGAAGGTGATTTTTCTTCACGTTTACAATACCTCCCTCTCACGAGGAAAGTAAAGACAACGGTTTTTTTACTAAATAACGATGCGATTTTAAGGTTTTGTAGTTGGCTAAACGTTCGGCTCGTTTGCTAGACTAATGAGGTTTCTATCGGTGACCCACATCACCTGACCTGCGGTGAAAACTCATTAACCACAAAATATAACGCACGTATTGCGGTCCCCATTTTAATTTTACTTTAAGCTCCTTGAATAAAAAAATAAATTACCTGCGGTGAGTACCTAAATTAATAAATTTTACGCTAATAAAGGATTTATTAATTATTAGAAATGTAGTATCTCTTTTTTGATACAGTTTATTTATGGATATTTTTTACATAGATGGGATGGTACAAGCAGGAGCTCGTAGGTGCTATGTGAATCGGTACTACGTTAACACCCTATTACACTCCCGTGCACGGAGGCATCTTTGTAAAAGCCATAACACAATTCAAATAAGTAATTACTGATCTTGGCGATATATCATTTAATTTTTCTAATTCCCATTCGAGAAAGACCACAGTTGGACCTTAGTTCATTTGCACATTTCATCATAAAACTTGCCGGACCGCACTTTCTGAGTATCCTGGATCATTTTATTGATATTTTTACGAAAACTGAGTTCTCGGGAGAATAGTTTTTGTGCGAACGAAAATTCAACATACTTTTGCTTTTTTTTCTTCGTCGCTTAATAAAACGTTGAAAAGTCAACGCATTTTAGAGTTACTCTGATATCCTCATTTATTTTTGTTTAAAATAGCAAGAAAAGCCAAGTTTGTTTACATATATCGGCTCCCCGACTATAATCTGAAGGTAATCCTTTTAAATACAGTAATTCTTTTCCAGTGATTTGCTTTCGTGAAACCTTGAACCTTATATAGAAATTATAAAAAAAAACCATGTGTCATTGGCTTGTTTTACGTTGGAGGTGATTCACTTCAGTTTGATCACCTTTTGGGTGTGTAACCCTTTTATGATTTACACGAATGTGAATTTTAGTTCAAACTGTTATTTGCTGTATCAATATTGACAACGTTTGCTTCGTTAGTTTAACAACTAGATCCGGAGGGTAATATGTTTAACAGCCATGCTTCTATTATGTAAGTGGGTATGTGTGTATCTATTGTTTCTTCCGATTTTCATGAGCGGGCCGTCAAAAGATTCATCTGTATCTGACGAGTGTTCTTAGCTGGATGTGTTAAAAAAAATCAATATGACCGAATATTTATGCAATGGTATATGATTGGCGAGAGTTCAGTTACCGCCTGTTTGTGTTTGCCTTTTTAAAGTCGATGTGTAAATATATTTGAAATATTTGTATATAATTAAAAGTTATGAGAATGTCAGAAATGGAGGACCCCATTAGTGAATTAGAATGTTCGCCTCAAATACCGTGGTAAAAAATGAACTTAAATTAAAAATTAAATAAAAAAAAATATTTATTATGTAAAATTTAACATAAGAAACATACAATAAGAAAGCACAAATATACACAAAAGGACAAGGTACCCTGTCTCCAGTGATCTCTAAAACCTAGCCCTGCTTTTAAAGTCACCAATTATAAACCAGATATATACGTAAAAAACAGTACTTAAAATAAATTAATATCAAAATCACGACTCATTATCACACGCAACAGAATTTCCTGGTTTAATCTTGCTTTTAAAGTGGCCTTTGTTACATTAGGTGTATTTTTCAATGTCTTAGTGATAACGGAGCCAGAAATGAAAAACTTGATTGAAAAGCCATGGTTTTATGAGTTGGAGTCTCGCGCACCCTTCGCAGTTCTCTTTGATGGATATTAGAGCGAAGTGTAAGTTTAGCAAAAAGATACTTGGGTGTTTGAGTATTCAGTATTTGACGTATAAAACAGGCTAAGTAAACAAATCTTATCTCATTCAATTTATAGAAGTTCAGACCGCGAATATATGAAGAAATATGTGCAAAGCATGGAGCATGAACTATAAAACGTACAAACTGATTCTCCATCTTTTGCAGTCTCGAGCGACTTTCATTTGTTAAGCATAGGCCATAAACTACATCAGCATAATGAAAATGAGAAAAAACGAGGGAGCTAACAAGCATTTTTTTAGTGTTTCTATCTAGCAAGTTCTTAAAAGGATAATAATTGAATATAACTTTTTGTTGGCGACCGAGAAGATAACCTCGCGACCAGTCAACCTCCATAATAACTTAGCTTGGCCATAAGACAGTCAAGATCTATTGAGTCAAACGCCTTCGAGATATTCAGGCTGGTCAAAGAGGTGACCCGCTGTCGGTCAGTAGCACCCAAGCAATTATCAAGAACGTTGCACAAAGCAGTAACCGTTCCAAACCCACGACAAAAGCCAGATTGACAATCTGGTATAATTTCATTTTCACCAAGAAAGCTAGTTAGTTGCCCATGCATCAACGATTCAGCAATCTTCAAAGGCACCGGTAACAAACTTTCTAGGCGCTCAATGGTACCAGAAGATGCCTTAGGAACTGGTTTAACAAGCGCGACTTTCCACTGGTCTGGAACAATTCCGGTTAAGAAGGATACATTGATGATATGTGTCATTAAAGCCGCTACATAATTTAGCGACAACTGAATCATTTTAGCAGAAATACCGTAGCACCAATAAAATGGTATGTGGCTTTTGCTTTAGAATAAGTAATTTGATCACATCGATAGAGCCAGGAGAAAAATTAAACAGAATTTGAGAATGTCCCACATTTAAAACTGTTCATGTAGGTCGGGTCAGACGAGGAAGACGTTATACTGAATCAATAAAACAGTTATTCATTTTATTAGGGACACAAAGAAGAGAAGGTAGTATTTCTAAAGGCTGGCCAGCTTTGTGAATATCCCACTTACGCAAATAGTACTACAGTAATTTGGGACTGTTTCTACATACCCTGAGAGTTTAAGAAAAACATGTTCTTTGTTCTGTTCTAAGAGCGGTGTTATAACATTTCCTCAAAGAACAGAAATATACCTTGTGACTGGCCAATCTAGATCTTTTCTACCTAAGCCATGCTCTTTCCTTAAGGGTCTTTATCCTGGCCGGGGTATCAGTAACCTTTTTATGCTTCCTAGGGTTTTCCCCTTATGCAAATAAGTGGAGCGTACTTATCGAAGAGGTCAAGTATATGAGTTTGAAAGTATAAAAATTTGTTATTTATATCCCTCATTTTGTACATTTCAGACCAGTCAAAAAACCAATCTTATGATAGAACTCAGTTTCATTGAAATATTTAAAATCACGGACAAACTTAGCTACATTTTTAGGTTTTTCAAAGGACATATCTATAGTGCATTGGACCATGTTATGGTCAGCAAGAGAACAGCAAGAAACGTCTGTGCTAACAACTTTAAAAGAAGCATTTGTAACAATCACATCAATAAGAGATTCATAAAAAGCAGCAATACGTGTAGGAAAACGAATATGCTGTATACAAAGGTGAAAATACATCAGAGAATTAAAATATTTTGACATAGGTGTGTCAATAAGAAGATTAATATTTACATCGCCCAGAAGGACAAGATTCTCAATACCTATACAGGCCAAATAGACTACGATATCCAATAAAGTTGATACATTAGTATTATTTTGATCAGGAGGCCTGTAGAACACTCCCAAGGCACACGTTAAACCATTTAATTTAACCTTTAAGGAAATATATTCAAGATGATTGCCACCATCAACTGGCACGTGCAGTACTGAGAACCCTATACCTCTGCGAATGTACAGGCAGACACCACCACCCCTTGCAGCACGATCCCTACGAACAACCGAACAACCCGGGATATCCATCATAAAATCGGGGATATCCGAATTAAGCCAGGTCTCACTAAGAGCCAATGCAGCAAGGGGCGCTGACAACTGCGTCACATGAGCTCTTAATCTAATGTTGCTATACAAAGAACGAACATTAATATAACACAGACAAAACAACACATGATCTGATACAGTTAGATTGCGCTTGACTGCAGCCGACGTGCACGGAGAAACTTTCTCTTATCGTTGGCCATCACTGAGCCAGCGGCAGTTAAAGGAACTCCGGAATCAACATTCACAATAGCCCCCACCAAACTGGAATTAATCACTGGGGTCAAAACATTTTGTGATGGTCTGGTTTCATTATCCAGGGGCATCTCGATCAATCCACTGTTATCAGTTTGGAGATCAGAAAGTGATTTTGCATCGGCGCAATGTTTGGTTGTAGGGTCCAGTGACATTTGATTGCTAGCTATGTCGCAATTTAACAGATTGTCAACTCTTTGCTGATAATGCATAGAGATTCCATTGTCAATATTCTCATCTACAATACATTATATTTTGGAACTTACCAGACTAACCAACCTCGTAATACCAGTATGACACTCGCCTGTCTTATGCGATCAAATTCTTGTGAAAAAAGAGTTCCCAGAACTTGTTATTTAATATGCTATGCTATATGCTATTATATAAGATCGTGATTGGTATCAAATTAAGATTATATAGATATATATATATATATATATATATATATATATATATATATATATATATATATATATACATGGACTCCGCTCATCGGAGCTCATGCAGTATTTTAGTATTTTGATCTTGTGCACTGAAGATTATTGAAGATGCCTCGGTGCAATCACAGGCGAAACATCGGAAATTAATTCCAATTTGACACGGTCTAAAACCGAGAACGATGATTTCTTAATTGACTCCAGCCGTGAAAGGTTTCGTACTATGTTAAATAATTATCATCTTACCTCATGTTTTTGACTTATCTTATATATTCCAAGCAGATGCTTATAGATTTCGTTGACTTTCACCAAATAGCGAAACACAGTAGAGTTGACGGTCATTCAGCAATATTTCACCAAATCAACGCAGGCTTTCCCCAGGGCTCAGTGTTCGCCCCTACCCTATTTCCTTCTGCACATCAATGTTCTGCTTTCATCCATCAGCAATCTTATTCACAGTTATGCTGACGATAGTATATCCGCCACTCCAATATACAATTTTCCTAACCTGTCTCCAAGACTGAAATTGATGATAGGTGTAGAGTAATGACTTTATCCTTAACCGAGGTTCATTGATATCGTAAAATAGAGAGTAAAGACCTTGTCCAGTTTAACGTCACTAAGGCATAATCATGTTTACTATCTTACAGTGACGTGCAGTGGCTTTTGAAATAGGGTAGGCAATAATAAATTACTATGTTCTTAAAATTACTAAACTCCTTAAAAGTGCTTTTGTTTGGCATCAGTATGCCCATAAACAATTCAAACTTAATTTATAGTGACTTAAATTCGATCTCGAAAGATTAACATTTTGTGTCCCAAAAAAAATGCATTAGTTCATTGTGCGATCTATTGCATTAAGCAGCCACGTTTGTTAATTTGTAGTCGATACATTGTTTTCATTATTTAAACTGGTTTTGTTTCATTTTTTTTTTTCGATTCTCGTCCAAAGTTTCTCCCGTTTCACCCAGAATTTCGGATGCTATTTTTCTTTTATTTTCCGCTTTTCGCAACCGTGTTGGATCGCCAGCCACCATGACGCTCTACAGCTCCTGAATCTGCCAATAGGGACATAGATAATCTTCGGAAGCAATGCTCCGTATATTCTTCTGGATGTTCAAGTTTGAGATACAGAGCAATTTGTTTTGGCAAGGATCCAAAAGAATCAATGCCAACCGATTGCTTATACATACACCATTTTGAAATTGGATGCTCGATTTTACATGGTCGAAGATTAATATATTTTCGAACTAGTTGAACCATGTCTGTCTGTTAAATAGTTCCATATGTTACATAGAATACCCTGGCTATTTTCGTTTTCGTTGTCGGTAAAAAAAAATGAAAACATCGCCCTTCATCCTTGACATTTTCCAACAACTCCTCTCGCCTGCAAGCCCAATAATCAATCAATAAATAAGTATTTTTTGCCAATCGTTTCTAGAAGGAATATTGTAATATTGGTTTTAGTTAATACCCTAGATTTTTTTGATTGGTATCCCTCAGATTTTCTTTTGAGGAGGGCAACTACATTTCTAAATTTGCTGATATCAATATTGAGTTTAATAGATATCATTGCTCTTATCATAGAATAAAACGCTTAGAGAAATGAAGGCCTATAGTTAGTAGATAACTCCCCGAAGTATACAATAAGTACCTTTTCATTCCCATAGTTCTGCACATTCTTCTCTCTGAAGCATTTTTGGAACCTATTGAAAATATACTCATATTTTGGCCTGGATTTTTCGGAAAGCAACCAATTGCCCTGGATGCTTCCTCCTCAATATCCGAAGGAATGCTTCTTTTTGAATCACTCATTTTGACTAAAGAAATTAAAACTGTCAATAAGATGTTACTCAAATTGACATTGCCCGGGGTATCACAGAGTGGCAGGATTAAAGTGCAAACAGGTAACAGCTAATAGAAAGATGTTTTATGGTTGCTTTAAACTTTTTGAAAAATGTGTTTAATAAAAATATGTGTGTATTTTAATAGCCGTGCGTCAGACGTAAGTAAAATGTTGTACAAGACAAGTGAGTTAACCTCATTAAGATACTTGTGTAGTTACAAAACTCGTGTTATGTACTCATTTTGCAACTTCTACATGATGATGGTGTTAGCTCACTTGTATCGTAAATATATATTGTCGCATTCGTACAAAAGCACTGCTTTTGATTCCCGTAAGGTTCTTAATAGTGATAGAATTTTTGCTTGTCTATTGGCTCTTATAGGACGCTTTTGTGGCGGAATAATTATGGGTGGTTCGACACTTTTTTTCATTTTTGATTATAGATGGTGGATTGTATATTAAATTTATGGAAAAAAAGCCATAATAATTTAAAATAATTAAGAGAATTCTGACAAAAGAAAAATAGATTACCTACTCATGTTCATAGGGTAGGCAATGCTTTTTTACCTATATTGTATGCACGCTACTGATATCTTACTTATCACTTTTCAGAAAGATCTTCGCTAACATGATCACATCACGTCAATTGACACAGTAGCCGTGAAGAAACTGGATTTTCTTTTCCTAGCTCGAAAATACTTTTTTTCCGCCAACGTGTATACTCTTTACACTTCGCAAATCAGACCCATCTTGAGTACTGTTCGCATATATGGGGAGAAGCCTCTCCCTTATTCCTTAATATCATCGACTATGTCCAAAGAAGAGCTATTCGCCTGATTGATCACCCAAATATCACATCACAGGGAAGCTTGCATCACTAGAGGATCGTCAAATTCTGGGCGTTTTACAGATACTACCACGGATTCTGTTCTGATGAATTATCATCCATTATGCCCTTCTTAGTCATTCCTGCCAGGGAGACACGAGCATTGGTCCACATGCATCCCTTCACCGTCCAACTGCAAAAATC
The DNA here is from genome assembly GCA_030620095.1 of Kuschelorhynchus macadamiae. Lineage (NCBI taxonomy): Eukaryota > Metazoa > Arthropoda > Insecta > Coleoptera > Curculionidae > Kuschelorhynchus > Kuschelorhynchus macadamiae. The sequence continues at coordinate 3,544,247 of JAUTXW010002618.1, forward strand.
AAGGATGTCCCACTTTGTTCGCTTCTTTATTCCCAGAGTGTCCCGATTATGGAATGTGTTACCAGCAAATGCCTTTTGCTCTTCTCCTAATCTGCAAGTATTCTTTCACTTAAAGCAACCACGGTACTTAGTACTTACGCCTTCGGCCTTTGTGATCTGTTTATAGATAAAAAAAAAAGTGGGGGAAGAAATTAAATGCACACACACGGAAATAATTTAGACGGCTCTTATGCTTTTCAAACTAGTCTCGTATTATTAAGTCCACCACCCTAAACCTAAAGAAAAGCGATCGTAGAAAAAATATTATATATAACTCATGCATTTAGTGACTTTTTCACTCATCTGATTACGGTCTCACCTGCGGCTCGAGCGCTAGTGCTCTTGGTACATAAACTTTTAAAAATTATATTTCACTCACTGTTTAAAGTGCGTAAAATTAATTGAACTTTATGACAATAGTGCCTTAAATTTCGAGAAATGTTTAACAAGATGTTCTAAAAAATATCTATATAATAGGTCAAAATACAAGAGTTCTAACCACACTACACCACTTGTTACGTTCTGGACGCGCGTTTTCGCTAGTTAGCATCATCAGCAGATTATATAAACTGATATATATATATATATATATATATATATATATATATATATATATATATATATGTTTTAAGTGTACAGTCTTGTTCTAACTAGAAGCACTAGTACAAAAATGTATAAATTTTCGCAATAATTATAATAACCTTCTTGACTTTTCCTTAAAACATTGCTATAACCGAAATAAATATCGCATATATTCAAAGCAGACTTATTGTACGAACAATAATTATCAAATAAAAACTGAAATTAATAGGAGAAAAATATTTTTCTCATTGTTTTTCCTCATATATGGACAGTCCACTGAAGTATAGGTATTAGATGCCATTGATTTTCTCGAATTAGCGTAACACGCTATAGTCGTTATTGTATGACTACAACTTTTTTCGTAATTTTAGCAACCCGTGTAATTCAGGCCCACAATTTTCGTAAGCCGATATTCATCTAGGTGCTAACCACATTCGACGTTGATGCTTGACTTTGATACTCATATACTAATAAATATGAATGTATATACCAAAGAAAGTCCTCTTTACTTTCAAGATCTCAAATTAATAATCTGTTTTATATTTCAGGTGAGTAACTTCGACTATGCAAACCACCTCGTCTTTAGAATAAATATGAGTAAGTAGAGAACTGATTTGGTAAATTTTGTAGTTACTGATTTAAAATGTAAATATAGCATTATGGCCTACAAACTGGCAATCGTAATTATAGCAGGCAAAGCAATTATAAGACTATTTTAATATGTTTAACGTCCTCTGCTGCCCTATTTTTAAAATAGCGAGAACGATTCCCGATAGAAATGCAAACGTTCTCTTGGGAAACGCGCTCCCCATTTGAAGAATATGGTGGATGGTTGGCTGAGTACCCAGTATTGCCACATAAAAAACGTATTAAATACTAGTAGAAAAAATTACAACAAATTTATTAACATAATTTGTGGGCCTTAATGTTCTCATCGTATGGTAAAATGTTATTATTTATTTCTCAGAAAATTTTATTCTTGATAAAAGTTGATGTATGAAGGAAAAATAGTTTTGACGGTGTTGAACCTTTGAATATATATACAGGGTTTTGAAGAATAGCAAAAATCCGACATGACCAGGTAATATGTGAGCTAAATGACAGAATATATAAACATTTTTTCTTGAAGAATTGGTTCATTTAGTTTGAGGATTTTTTACAAAATTTGAAATATGTACTTCTCATTGTTTAGCTATAAAATAATTTTAAATGTTTTCTTAGAGTAGTTCTATAGAGAAATAAATAAGAATTACTTCGCACGCGGAAATTTAGTGTTGTAATGCACTGTAAAACCTTGAGGAATGTTTTTAATCATTTTATTCGGTATAGGGTTTTGGAAAAAATATTATTGATACATGGTTTTTATAAAATTATTCACTAAAATATTATAATAAATTCCTTAGGATGAAAACATTTTTTTATTAATAAATCTAAGAAATGCATTTCTTAATAAAATTGATTCTCATCCTCGTGATTTTGTTTTAATATTTTAGTGAAGGATTTTATAAAAACAGTAAAAACTAACATTAATGTTTCTTTTGAAACTCCATATCCGAAAAAAATTGTTGAAAATACCTGAAGGGTTCAAGATACAGTACATCGCAACATTCTCTAGGAATTACTCTAATAAAAAGTTTAAAATTATTTTATAGCTAAATGATAAGTCTTCGCGTATTAGAACTATTTTAATAGCCAAACCTGCATTATATTGCTTCATAGGGCTAAGTCAGAAAATATGTCATTTCTTATGTTTTGAAATTTTCATTTCAAAGCTGTTAAACAATTCTCAAATTAAATTCTAAGCACTTTTTCGAAATAAAATTGTTCAATATTTTGTCATCTACCCCACTTTTTACCCGGTCATGTCGATTTTTAATTTTTTTTATCACTCTGTATTACTGACCTAGGTTTTAAGCTATTTTCATCCTTCATGCACCAACTTTTATCAAGTATAGATTTTTCTGAGAAATCAATAATAAAAAAGATTCCTTTGTTTTGAATATTATGGCTGACACTGTCCATAGGCATACAATGAGTATGACTTAAACAAACGTAATAAATGAATACAATAATATGTTGATTTTAGGGAAAAGCTGTAACATATTGCATGCCCTTTTTTTTATGAACAAACATTATTTTAAATAATTGTTCTTGTTTGTAAAATTGGCATATTACTCAACTTTGTTTCGAAAAAATATTCACCACCGATTTTAGTGAACCTGTTGCATTGTTGTTTTTGTATAAAGGTAGTTTTTCGCATTCTACATTACAGAATTAAAATTAAATAAAGAAAATACTGAGCAAAAAATCAAAGTCATATTTCCTTTTTTTTTCTTTTTTTAGTTTTTCTAATAAATCTTTTCATTCTGGTTAACGTTAAAGCGGGTAGTAAACCGCTTTAAGATACTATGCTTATCGTATTTTGTGGCAACTCTGGGCACATTCATTCAAACTGGTGAAGTAATGAATTGGTTTTTAACGTATAATATGCTATATGTTGTTACCTTAATATTTCTGAAAATAGATTATGTAATCTTTTAAACGCATTTCAAATATTCTTACTTAATAGGGGAAAGGTTATGGTGGCCATAGACATAAAATTTGTTTTTAAGGAGTCATTGAATATAAATACATTTCATAAATGTTCCATTGTAGGATATCTACCTCTGCGAGCATCTGTAATCGCTGTGTTGGGGAATATTATAAGATTAAGAGACGATATGGAGAAGGCCCAAAAGACATTACCTACACGAAAATTTTACGTCTTAGGCAATGTTGGTCTTAATTCATAATTAAGCCACTAAAATGTAGTAGTTTTAATGGACGTGAATCGGTCTTATACTAATAGTCTCGTCATCTTTGGGTAGATCTCCTTATCAAGACATGTTCAATTTTATTAAAACCGCGCTTAATAGCATTTTATTATGGTTGATTTATTTTGTTTTACGTAGATTAGCAATTTTCAGTTGTATTCAGTTCCTCACTAGCTCATGGTAGAGCGATGTTCCGCTAAGGCAGAGGTTGTGGATTAGACTCCCACTCGGGGAGAGATTTTTTTTCCACTATTCATTGTCTTTAATTTTTATATTTAATATTTCTCTGATTTCGAGAATCCCAATCCCATCTTGCATTTTCGTAGCATACGTTGCCAAAAGTACATAGGAATTTTAACACACCTGGACGAAGCCAGCAAATGTGACGAGGGTGTTCGCACGAAGCAGGACCGATGCCGATTAATGGGTCGTTGAAGGACGAAATACTTATGCGGCTCGTGGGAAGGGTCGTATGGACTCGGTTTGCTAGTTTACTTTGTTAGCGGTTTTTTGATAGGTTATCTGAAAGACATGGTCCCGGTATGGCAGAGGTTTTGCGGGTTCGACTCCCACTCCAGGATAGACTTTTTCCACTTTTCATTGTCTTGAATTTTTAAATTTACCATTTCTCTGGTTTAGGTTTCCTAACCGACAAACTCATTCCAAACTCAACAAACTAAAAAATTTTAACACACAACCGATGCCGATACTATTGAAGAGTGGATTCCGTCTCCGACACGTAGGGAGAATCGTATGGAGTCGCTTTCCCACTTTGATTTGCTATTGGTTCGACTCCCACTCGAGGCCAGACTTTTTCCACTTTTCATTTGCTTTAATTTTTAAATTTACTGTTTTTCTGGTGTCAGCTCCCAACCGACAAACTCATCTTCCCAAATTAATATTTCCTTATTTTTTATATCTTCAATATTAATGGGCCAATATTCATTTCCTACGATGTGGATTGTCAGGTGTATTTCCTTTGCTTCTGGGGAGTGCCATAATGTTTACAAATAAGTGCAATACGTTCTATTATCTAAACAGGTTCCATACGTTCTTTTGATATGGTCTTCTGAATAACTCCTTCATTAGGTATATTATTATTACCGTCAATTTACGACGATGCAATACGATTGGCGGCGAAGGTTCCGAGTACGCTGTGAATAGAAAAATTCCAAAACTTCGTGAAAAAAAGTTTATTTTCGAAAACTGCTAAACGAATTACGTTAATCTACGAATCTTTTCAGAGGGGTATTTGGCTATGAGGTCTAAGCCCCTATTGTTTTTGGCGCGATCGGCGGGTTGTTTGTAAATTTTATTTAGAAATAAATTGATATTTATTTCAAAAATTTGTAGAAAGCCACCTAGGAAAAAGTTGTTTCTTTTTTGATTTTATATACCAAATTTTATCGCTATGGGCTGACTTCAGATTTTTCTCCTTTTTTATAACGCTTTTTTACCTAACCCAATATAAGCAAACCTGTATTAAAATATCTATATTTGATAAAGTCATTGCCTAAATGTATTTTCTTAATTAGTACTATTTTTATCTTTAAACGCCATTTTATTGATGAAAATATGGGTCCACAACTTGATGTAAAATCTATGCAGGTTTTACAATTTGTTGTAAACTATTTTTAAATAAGATTATTTAATAATTTAATATTTATGTAAATTAATTACGTTTCACAAAAACAAAAGTTTTATTAAAGTACGTACTAGAATAATCAAATAAACTCGTTTGTTAATTTTTGCATTTTTGTACAAAACTGTAATTCCCAACACGTATTCAGATGAATTTTTTTACTTTTTGTTGGTAGTACCAACTCAAAAGGAAATGTAATTCTACTATGGGTGCCCGAACTATACACACCTCCGGTGCAGTAACGATTAGATGGGTCAAATAATAACGCAGCGTTGTGTGCATAATATCGAATCGATTATGGTCTCTGCCCGGTCATTTATCCTACCTTACCACTGTGTTATTGGCTTTTCAAAACACGAGATAGTACGAAATGTCAGTGGTGCACAGCGGTACGGTACCATCACGTCGCGTCGGGTCGTACCTTGAATCACGTGGTACCCTGTCCGGCCGCGACGACCGTGTGAATAGCCTTTTGTGGGCCATTTTGCTATCGGTTTATTGATTTTCCGGTATGTAGTAAATAGTTGGTTGGACGTTTAGGCATTTGTTATTGCTGTGCCGTCTGGGGGCTGTAAATAGTTGCAGACAGAAAATATCCATTATTTAGTTTTGAAACAGATCAAAGCACCTTCTCAGAAGAAAGACTACATTTACTGTTTTTGAGTTAGGGCTGACTGAATAAGTGGCAAATGCGAATTGACCGTTCTGTGTTGGCCTGGTGTTCCTAGAAAGGTAAAGTGAATTGGTGGATCTCAGTAATAGTTGTTTTAAGAATAAAGTGTGATAGTGTGTTCAAATTAAGTATAAATTAACATTAGTCAATCAAATATTAATATTTATTTTAAATACAATATTTTGTTACGAAACTAAATTAGAAAAGCAGAACTGAACCAATGTTCAGAGAAAATGTGTGTTTCAATGCTTCTATATGCATACTTTTCTTCGGTTGTGATGCTACTAAGCATGGCAAGAATGATAATAGTAGTGATGTGATTAATAATTAACATATAGTTTTATGGATATTAAATATTAGAGTTGTCTGGTTGGTTATTCACCTGTTACCAAATCAACCCCGGGGATAATATTGAGGGGGGGCGAAAAAAATTACTATGTATAAAGCAGTCAGGATTTTTTTTTTGGTAGTCAAATTGTATTATAGTGTTTAAACATGTAGACAGATAAAGGGTGGAATTATAGATATTTCGCCGGGGGCTGGGGGGGGGGGGGGGTTGTGCGAATTACAATTTTCAATTGATGCACCTCATTCTAAATTGTATGTTCTCTTATTGAATGTTACCAGGTCGGTTGATGGTAAAGTCGTAATTATCCTACTTCCCTTTCCCATGAATATACCGGGTGTCCACGGACTAATGTACGCTCACATTTTTTCTTTGTTTCTTAAAATATTACTTTGAATTTTTTTGACCATATATTTTTAAATCAAAATCTCCAAATTTTTATTTACGTTCTGAGAATGTTAAACATTGTCTAAATATCAGTTTTGTTTTGCTTAATTGGCCTTATCACAATATGAATGTAATTTTAGAATCCTTCATTCAGACTTTTAGATTAACAAAGTAACAAAGAACATTGCATTGAAAATAAAGACTGCCTAAATTTTCTTGTTACAAAATATCTCTAGTATTATGTATCAATTTTTTTTTTTGATTTGTTTATATATTTGATTTCAATACTTTAATAACTGCTTTAGTAATTATTTTTATAAATCTTGAAAACAAACCATAAATAACCTAATTATTTGCATATATTTAACACACTACCTATACTAAGACCGATAACAAAAACTGAAATTAGTAGAGGCGGCTAGAAAAACAAATGAATTTAAAATTATATATAAAGGAAGGTTGGCAGCTGACAATTTATATAATTGTAGGAAAATCCAAATTAGGAACAATTGACTGTTTCTGTCATTTTAAATGTATTTTAAGCATCATCGAACGTTATTAAAAATCCGTTTTTAGCCGGAACTGGCACCATCTGAAGTTTTCTGCTGGGAACCCCAGGACATTTAGTTTAATTTTAATAAAGCTTAAAATATCCGTTGCATAGTTCTAAATTTGTATACAAATATAATAGTCATCTGCTTAGGTATATTACCTAGTTGACTATGCAACTAATAATACACACCTATTATAATCTTTAGTTCTTGGATTTGCCCGCAACAACATAAAAGGTCAGTTGCCATTCTTCGTTCAGAATTTTAACATCCATTTGTTTCTTAGCCGCCTCTAATCATTTCAGTTTTGATTATCGGTCTAAGTATAAGTAGTACATTAAAATTCACAAATAATTAGGTCACGAATTCATTTTCAAAATGTTTAAAACTAATCACTAAAGTAATTCAGTTTTTACCAAAAAATTACATAAAAACATATTATTGCCAGTGGCGGCTTGCGGGTGAAAAAGTAAGTGAAGTGCAAATGAGGCAAGAAAATATTGCAATAAGTTTTTTTTCTAGAATTTTTTTATATGTGGATTACCAATTAGGTGAATAAATTAATGTAAAAGTAGTTATAATAGGGGAGCGCCTCCTCCTCCTCCTCTTCCTCTCTCTTATGTCCCTCATTCTTAACTTCCTCCCCTTTTATTCTCATTCGCATCATATTTTTTAATTTTTTCTCTTTGTTCTCCCACATTTGATTTTGCATTCTTAAGTCTTATAAATAGGTGCATCATGATCATTTTAGTATGCCGAGACACATTTACTAAGCTGTGCTCGAGTTGCGTAAAAAGTTATTTTTGAATTTTTCCACCAATTTTGTATAAAACAAAAAGAAAAAATGTGTCAAGTAATAAGTGAATTATGTGTAATCGCGAAAAATTAACTACAACTATCAGACAGTTAAAAGTTAAATATCTCAATTTCTTTGAAGTGATTTCGAAAGATGAATACACCAAGCTGTTTTATCCACTGAAACGAGATTATTTGGAAGCAATTGACTGTTGTGATGATTATTTAGAAGGAATTATAAGCCTTACTACGTTTTTCAATACATTTGGGAAATCATACTTTGTAGGAGAATTAAGCCACCTAATAGAATTTATAGGAGAAGATTGCCAATTTATACCTGCTATTATTGCAACCCAAAAGAGGTTTCAATTATACGAAGATAAAAAACAGGTATTATCAAAGAAAGTTAATCCTATTCGCAAGAGACGTCCCCCTACATATTTAAAATATTATGTTAAATAAATGAAATGGCTGAGTTGCTGATTGCAGTTAAATTATTAGAGGAGAAATTTAGTAATCTTTCAAAAACCTATTTCTCATATTGTATGGCAAGTGGTCCGGAGTGGATATACTTTTATTGTAATCAATCTGAGGAATTCGTAAAGGCTGCCCTCTGTTGCAACAAATACATTGAAACATTAAATTTTTTTCAACTTATTCAAGATCTAAAAGATATTGGCTTTGGTTACTATTTAAAAGACTTGAAGCAATTTATTGACGAGGATACTATTCTTCAAGAAATTGAAAAGGAAGAATAAATTTAATAATATTTACAATGGAGCAAATGGTTACTGAAATGTATGAAGAGTTTATTATATCTGCTGCATACTTCCAATATTTATCAATTGTAGGCGAAGAAGACGCAGAAGCACAAGATTTGTCAGCATATGTTAATAATATAGATCGAATGAAACAATGTAAATTAGCCGCTAAATTTTGTAATGATTATTTAAAATATAAAAATGAGTATGAACTTTTAAATGAATTTAGAAAATTAGATTTAAGGTATCATATTAATTGTATTCAATCATGGTTGGTTAATGCAAAATAAAAAGGTAATTAAGTTTTTTTTTATATTTTTATTCATTCATAAAACAATTGTCATATAAAAATAACACATTTGTCAAAGCACACATACAAGGTGATTTTGAATGATAGAAGCATTTTGGTTCCATTAGCTTTAGCGCTGGTTGTTCATCTATTTCAATCACATGCTTTTTAGAATATTTCTGTATAAAATCCTTTTTTTCGCTTCCTTTTACAAAAACAAAATCTGCTTTCTTCGTAAGTGTTTCAATTATTTTTGGGAAATGATGTAATGGAGTAAATCCATTATTCCAATGTATACAATGATAATTTTTCGTTAACCATACCGCCTGCTTGTGACAATCAGGTGAAAGAAACTCCATTGGAAAAGGCTTTTTAAAAATGTAATGAGTCATTTCATAACCATCAAAAGCTGCAAGCTCTTTCGGTATAAATTTATTTTTTTCATCTTTGAATCCTTGAATATCTATAACCAATCTCATATTTTCAAAGCAGCAAATTTTTTAATGAGACTTTTTTTACTTGAATAATTTGCAATTTCTTCTTTCAGTTGATTAATTTTAAAAATAAATTTTTCAATTTGTAGTTGTAGTTTTGATGTCATGATTAAAACTAAGAGCTTTTGAAAATTTCTTTAAATTAAATCGAAATATGAAAATAGTGGGGATAAAGTTTATAATTGTTTCACAATTTTAGTAAGAGGGTTGTAGCTAAATAATTTGTCATGTAAAATAAGACAATAAGCAGAAGTATCTTTTTTAATTGCATTGTGTGTCTCAAATTCAATTCTCATTACTACGGATCCCGTTTGAATTGTTTCTTTTTGATGGGAGCAATCAATATGTGTAATAGGACTAATGTTTTTGAATTGTTCAGGATTAAAAATGGGTTCATTTGGAACACCATAGTAAGACTGTCTAAAGTTGGCAAACATTTCGTATAAAGCAGAAAATTTGTTTTCTTCGAAATTTAAGTACAAATCGTGATAAGGATATCTTTCAGAATTTAAATATACTCTAATATTTGACAAGGTAATATTGTCAAATTTACTCATATCTTTAACAATTTTCCCTTTTCTGTTTTCTTGAAAGCCAATCACAACATGACGAGGAGCTTCTAGTTTACTAGTTGTTTTTACCGGCCATGTGTGACGGGTTGTTTCGGTTAGAGAAGAATATTCAACAAGTTCCCAACTCCTGAATCCTATCAATATATCTTTATTTGATTCTAATATTTTTGATAGAGCAAGTTGTTGTGGCATATCAACTAGAATGTGAGGAACTTTCCAATAAATTTTATCGAAAGTAACCAATGGAGTGTCAGGAGCAGTAACAAGGTGTGCCGGATCTTCTTTGAAAATAACACCATCTAAATCATCAGTTGATCTAATAAGAACCAATTCCTGTTTCATATTCATAATAATTTTTCTGTAATCTTCAAAAAATCCTAAGAGCATTTTTAGTGGTATGGATACGGAGAATTTTCCATCATTATCAACTAAAATTGTATCACCTTCTTTCCGATGTGGAAACCAACCTGCATTTTCCAGTTTTAAACTTTCGTTGGTATTGTGAGAAAGGTAGCTTTTTAAGGTTGATGCTAATCCAACATTTCTTATTGAATCTATAGTAATTCCGTTTAGTTCATAGCGGATTTCTCTGAACAAAAAGGCTATACCATTGTTAATAAATAGCAATTCTTTCTTATATTTACCTTCTGTATTAGTTAATTTTCCTTCGATATAAAGTAAACTATCTGATGGTAGAGTGTAAGCATCGAGTTCTTGAATTGGGATCCTTATTTCATCATTGTAATCGAATTTTGAAGAAATATATGGTTGATATGTGTGAAGCTCAGAACTGACGATGGAATTGTCTACATAAAGCTTTTCGTTTACGTTTAATATGTTCATTATTTTAAAACAGTGAAACCCAAGGATGTGAGAAATTTACGATTATCTCGTCTTAACTTGTTGGTGTTGGATTTGATACTGAACTGTTGTTTAGGCTTTTTCTTTTTATAAGTTTCTACTTTGTTGATAGTGGTAGGGGCAAGTCTCATCCCAAGGGCTCTATTATATCTAACAACCATTTTATATTTCACTTGTTTGTAAATGTAACCTTACTGTTATAGTTTCTCCTCTAAAACTGATAAGTTCTCCGTCTTGATCAACTATTTTAACTGTTATATTGTTAATTGCTTTGACGCTAACTGGAAAATACAAAATGGGCAAAGGAGATTCAACTATTTTATACCCTGGAGCTACAGTTGGATAAAACTGGTGAATAATATGAACAGGTTTACCATTATTGTAAGAACCGACACAAATATTACAGTCAATACAAATAGCATTCACCTTAGTTATTTTTGCAACATTATCTGATTCTTCCTCTTTCATAGCTTCTAGTATCCTGCTATTAAAACCCAACATTTTTCCTATCGAATCTTCCTTGGTAAAATCAGTTATTCTACTACACATTAAAAAAGTTTTTAGAGTATTAACATTTGCTTTTAAAAGAAAAAAAATTTTTTCATTCGGAAATAAATCTTCTATACTTTCTCTTATGTATGTTTCTATATCTGTAATGTCATAAGTTCCGTCGGGAATAACAATTACTTTTTTATCTATATAAAATTTATTATATCCTTCTTTTATATTGGGGATAGTCATAAACGTTTCAAAATCAGCTAAACCCAGGTAATATTGTTTTTCATCCTCTAAATATATGGGCGGATTAAAATCAGCAGACAAAACAGAACTGTTTCCTGATATGGCAATTGTGGTAGACATTGCAGTTTATTTATGAATGAGATATTACAATAAATAATGAGTTTATATATTTTTTTGCAAAAATTTTAGGGATAGTTGACCACAGTTATATGAATTAAATTTTTGTTTATTTTCATAAGTATAAAATACATCCACTTTGCCATTCGAATTAAAATATTTGAGAAGTTCAAAAGGTGGTTTTAAATTTCCATAACTATCAAAATATATTACATTTTTGTTATTTTTAATATAAGCAGTCCAATGAGATCCTTTATTTTGTTTTTTATCCAAATTTACAATACCACATTCTTTCAGATTAATTTTTTTTGGAAGTTCATCGAGCATAAAAACACCTCTAAAGCCAGTTATTTTTAACAGCTTTACATATTTAATAATATCATTGTTCGTAAGTGCTCTTTTTGGAAAACTTATTTTGAGTTTTTTTTTTGTCTGATTGCTTTCATTTTGACGGATCCTCCTTTATAAGGTCTAATAAATAGTCCCTTTCCTTTATATGGTCTAATATATAATCCTTTCCCTTCTTTAGAAGCATTTTCCATTGCAATATTATGTCTATGTATTTCTTCTAGTTGCTGTTTAGCTGCTTTAGCATCATTTACTGCCTTAGCAATTCCTGCCGCGCCTCCACCTAGTGCACCCAGGGCGCCAAGAATGGGAAACAAAAGAGGTAGAAATCCTCCAATTTTTTTGGGTGTTCGAATGATACGTTATTTTCTCAATTTAAGTTTACCCCCTTTTGTATTTTTTAATCCCAAACCGAACTTTCTTTTACCCTTCATTATTCCTGCAACGCTTAAAGCTGCAATTTTTTCACCAATAGAAGAATCTTTAGCTTTTACCCTATCCCAGGCTTTTTTTTCTAATATTTGGTCAGATATGTGTCTTTTTGATAAATCTTCAGTCTGAGAGTAAGATATATCATGTTCTTTGCAAGCGGAATCCAATGGATTTATACCAACGTCACCTCTAGTTAATCTTTTTTCCAAGTTGGTGCCGGGACCACAATAATTATATCCTGGTATATGAACTTCGAAAGGTAGTTTGCTAATTAATTTATTTACTAAACCAGAGCCTTTTCTATTACGTGTTTTAATAGTTTTTTTCAACTTATGGCGACCCACAGTCATTAAAGTTCTTTTTATACTAAAAGCACATTGACATTTTTCTGGTATAAATACTTTTACAGCTAAAAATATTTACTAGTGTGATTAAGAATGAGGATTGAAAAACAAAAATTCTCATTACCAGTAAATAATCATGATGAAAAAATTTTAAGTAAACAGTTGAGAAAGCATGGTGACTTATTTTGCGGTGGTTCAAAAAGAGGGCTTATAGTTGGTTGCAGTGGTAGCGGTAAAACCAACGTTATGCTTACACTGCTCGAACATCCAAATGGAATTAGGTTTGAAAATGTCTATGTTTATTCAAAGTCATTAGATCAACCAAAATATGAATATTTAAGAAAGTTGTTAAAACCTATGAAAGAAATTGGATACTTTGAATATGATAGCGATGAGAACATTATTTCACCTCATGAGATAAAGCCAAATTCCGTTATCATTTTTGATGATATTCCTTGTCATAATCAATTTATTATTAGGGACTATTTCACGCATGGAAGGCATAGAAACACCGATTGTTTTTTTATTTTTCAAGGATATTCCTCAATCCTTAAACGTCTAATTCGAGAAAATGCAAACTTATTAATTTTATTTAAACAGGACTGTTTGAGTTTAAAACATATATATAATGACCACTGTTTATTGGATATGACATTTGATCAGTTTAAAAATATTTGTGCTAACTGTTGGATGGATCCATATGGCTTTCTTGTAATTGACAAAGATTGTGAAGTAAATCACGGCAGATATAGGAGTAAATTCGATTCCTTTATATATTTATAAAAGTAAAAAATTTGCAGTTTTATTTCATTTAAAACTTGTACAGCATGGATAAACGTTTAGCTCGACAATTAATAAGATCGAGACAAGCCGTGAAGCAGAAATATCAAAGCTTGAAATTAGCTACTTCTACTGCTCAGTCCGAATTAGAACAAACTTATAGACCAATAACACAACCACTTAAACAGCTAATTTCAAGTATTGGTAAATCCGAACCATTCGATTTAAAAGAAGAAAGAGTTTCAAAGTATGAAGATTTCAAAACACCTACAAAGCTTTATAAAACATCAACTCCGACGAAAAATATTCAGAAAACAGGAAAAACTCCGTCACTCCCTACAGAACTACCAACATTTTAAATGACAGTAGTATCACTTCTTCCTCTCCTGTAGTACAACCATTGTCATCAACTGTTATAGCAGAAACTTCAGATCCTTCTAGTGACACAACAACAAATTTAAACTTGTCAGACATATTGGAACAAACTAGAAAAACAATTCAAACCTATGTTGGTACACCATCATATAAAGATTACTTAGCAGATTTTCATGAATTACCCAGATCATATATTGATGAGGGTGTGAAAGATACACAACATAAATTTGACCATTATTATGGAATAGTTCATGACCTCGAAACGGATAAGTTTTCTTTTGGTTTAACACAGATACCGGTAGAAATTATTGGAAAAGACATTAAAGTGGGAGGAATAACGTACACAGGCACGCCAGGTTTATACGAATTGCTTTTCAAAAAAGAACCGAAAGGTTATAAGAAGGAAGATTTAGATAATTACATGAACATTCTAGCTAAAACAAATGTATATCGTAGGAATTTTGATTCAAATGAACAAGTTCAAGGAAATACATCACACAAATATGTTACAATAATAGGACCATATTTACAAAGAAAGGGGATTACAAAGACAAAAACCTTGCCAAGATTAGTTACAGCATTTAACAAACCAAAACCTCCGTTTAGAACAACTAGAGCCAAATCTACAGGAAAGGGATTAATTTTGAAAACAAACAGATCAAATACAGACTATGTATACTGGAATAATGTTAACGAAATTGTTGATAGGCTACGTTTATTAATTTCATCAAGTGATGCGGGAAATAATGCTCATAGTAACGAGATTATCTCTATTATTGAAGAATTAAGAGAAGATAAAGTAATACTATAAATAACAGCTATCAAATATAATCATATTTATTGTTTAATGAAAGCTCAACATGACAGTTGATAAATTTGGACGCCATATTTCAAAACAAAATCAAGAGAGAATAAGTGACATTAATAATTTAAAAAGGAGATTAGGTGAAAATGAAACAAATAATGAAATCTTTGCTAAAAAGCTTAAGGTTTTTGATGAAAATTTTTTAAAGTATGAAAACCAGATTAAAGGATGCTATACCTCAATTGAAAACGTTAATAAACAGTTGCTAACGCTAAATCAAATAAGTAAAGATTTGCAATTTTTAAATGAACATGTTAAAAAGGAAGACAAAAAATTAAGTGATGATATCAACAAAATTAATAAAATAATGGAAACAAATATAAGAGAAGTAATAATTGAAAAACACAAGGAAAAAATTAAACAATTAAGAACTTTTATAAAAAGGTTAGATGATGAAAAAAAAAGAAATCAAAATAGCATTCTTAACAGTAGAACAATTGACCAACTCACTTTGGAAGAAAATCAACAATATATTTCCTTGGAAAATATAATGTCCAGTGTAATTAAGAAATTAGAACAAGAATTAAATAAAACAGAGGAGGAATTAAAAAATAGTGATAGTAGATCAACTACTTTCTTAAATGGAGAGATAAAAAAATCCTTTAATGCGTTAGAAAAGGAGATTACTAAAATTAGTAAAATTTTAAATGAAAAAAGTTATACAATACAAATTGATAAATTGAATGAATGGGAAAAAACATATAAAAGTTATATTTCGAATTATTACAAAACATAGAAAGTGAACTTCCTTAAAATTGAATAAACAAGTTTGTTGTCATGACAACCGTTAAACAACAAGTCGTTAATGAATTACATAAACCTGCTAGAAAAAACTACAAACGCAGAAGGGTGGTAGTGAAAGGGTTAAATGATCTTTTTCAAGCTGATTTGGTTGAAATGTTACCCTATGCCAAATTTAATAAGGGATTTAAATATATCTTGATTACCATAAATGTATTTTCTAAGTATGTTTGGGCCGAACCGTTAAAATCTAAATCTGGAAAAGACGTAACAGCGGCAATGAAAAAAATATTAATCAGTGCAAAAACTCCACCAAAAAACTTGCAAACGGATAGAGGGAGAGAGTTTTTCAATGTAAATTTTCAAAATTTGATGCAACAATTTCGAATTAACCATTATAGCACGTTTTCCAATTTGAAAGCGAGTATAGTAGAAAGAGTGAACAGGACTTTAAAGAATAATATGTGGAAAATATTTAGCATTCAAGGAAATTACAAATGGTTTAATATATTAGCGGATATTGTAAAAGATTATAACAATACAAAACATTCTTCAATAGGAATGAAGCCAAAACAAGTAAATAAAACAAATGAAAATAGAATCTTGAAATCTGCATTTACTCATGCTAAAACGTTAGATATAAAATCTCCAAAGTTTAAAGTGGGTGATCACGTACGAATAAGCAAGCATCGAGAGGCATTTTCAAAAGGTTACACACCAAATTGGTCAAATGAGATATTCCACATTAAAGAAGTTAAGATGACAAACCCTTGGACATATTTAATTCAAGACGAAGATAATCAGGACATTCTGGGTGGTTTTTATGAGCAAGAATTACTAAAAGTAAAGCATACCGATGTGTATCTTATTGAGAAGATTTTGAGAAGGAAAGGAAACAAAGTTTATGTGAAATGGTTAGGACTTGATAAAAAATATAATACATGGATTGATAAAAAAAATATTGTTTAATTAAATTGAAATTAAATTTTAGTTAAATTTGTTTTATTTCTGTTCCTCACTTAATGCTTTAGCCGATACAAATTACAAAGTCTTAATGTGCTAATTAATTTCAAATAAAATTCACATTTACTAAACTAAAATTTTATTAAGTAAAACATCAAATACAATTTTTATTAAAACGTGTCAAATATATTTTATTTCTATGTTCCTCAGATAATATCGAATCTAGAATAAGTTTACAATCATTTATTCTTTTTTCAAAACGGAGTCTATCTAAGTACCACATCTGAAAGTTACTCCTACGGGCTTGTCTGTAAGCAAAGCTCCACTTCACTAACACATGCACCTTATTGTTCTCTTCCAGTAATATTTTCGTTTTGTTCCATTTTGCTTCAATTTGTTTTCCATTTGTTCAGGATATAAAGCAAGTAATTCCATCATAGTTGAAACATTTTCACTGTTAGGATTTTCTGTTGGACTTATTATATTATAAACATGCGTACACAAGTCGCCACAATCAGATGAAATATTATTTTGAAATATGTATTGAATTCTTGCCTTTTAAGTATAGATAATCTATAATCAATAATTTCCTTTAATCGCCACAAATTGTCCAAAGACTCTTGTCCTAAGTATATGAAGTGTGGGCCTTTTGTAATTTGTAGAACAGGGGTATCATTTATTTTCTGAACCTGCAGATGAATGTTGTTTATATTCACACTGGTTTGATCAACTTGAGGAAAGTAGAAATTGTTTACAATAATTCCTTGATGAACACAAATGTCTTTCCAATTTTCTTCGGTTAGTGCTATTGAAAATCCAGTTTTTCCACCAATTACAATTTTTGGAGAAAAATCATTTAAACTAATGCCAACAAGAACAAATTTTGACAAAGAATTATTTAAAAAATAAATTTTTGAATTAAGAAGCGTTTCCAAAGGTTTATGAACCACGGCGTTGTTCATAATGACTAAACGAGACTGAAACATATTGTGTTATTCTTGTACTTAAATATTCTCATCCCCACTTTCTTTAAAGTTTCGATTAAAATGGATTAATGAAAAAATAGATTTCCAGTTTGAAATTTGTAATAAAGATAAATAATTAAAATGGTAATGTATAAAAATAATGCAAAGTTTAATGTAACACTAATGATGGAAAAGTAATAATTTTTGAATCCGTCATAATAATTGGTACAGTTGGGGGTTAAAATTTGTAACTGATTATTTTTAAACTCTAACCTTTCTATCCAATTTGTATCAAAAATAGATCGATTTGGATAATGATACAAAATTTTAAAAAATTTACTTGCATTTTCATTTCCATTTATTCGTTCCATCCAACTAATTGTACTATTGTTAATTAATCCAATTTTCATAAATTTACAATATTTACTTAGAGTGACGTCTGTTTTATTAGAAAAACATATTTCACACTGTGTTACGCCAGGGGGATGATGAACATAAAAAACATTTTGGAAAATAAAATAAAGAAGAATAAATTGAGATCTACTGATAGTCATTAAAACAAATTAATAATTATATTCCGAATTTATTAACATTAAGCAGATACTTTCACCACGAAAGCAAAAGCAGTTGTAAAAAAATAACAATAAAATACTTAATTTAAATATATGTAAAAGTTCATAAATAAGGATATTAATAATACTATATAAAATGTGTAGCTTGAAGACTTATTTTGAATGGTTACAATTATTCGATTCCTATTTTTCCATAAACAGTTATTTAAATCACAATTCCTAGCAAATTTCTTATGCTCCACAATAGGATCATCATAACTTAACCAATCAAAAATTTCAATACCACAATAAAAACATTTACAAATATCATTGATTGAAGTATAGTAAAAGCCAGCTCCAGCTAACACTTCTGATCTCAATTTTCCTTTCCATTTTTTAAAAGTGGAAAGTCGTTTTTCATATGTTTTAAAATAACTGTTATCAATTTCTTTGTCAAAAGTTTCTATGCACATTTTGTGAAAGACTTATGAAGACTAACTTTGGTTTCAAAAACAACAAATTTAAATACCTTATAATATCTACATAAATATATCTAAATCTTCATGTTCTGCATTCCATTGATACAAAGCAATATCTTGGTGTCCCCAAGCTAATGTATTAAAACTATAGGGAATTTTATACCGCTTATCATCTTCGGAACTCAAAGCCAATTTATTAATTAACTCTGTAAAAATTGTATGTTGTCTAGATCGAAAAACATACATTGAACAAAAGGTTTTAGAATGATTTTCAACAACATCTTTATAATGAATAAAATCCAACTGCTTTTTAATTGCACTTTTTTTAACACCTTTTGCTTTTTTTGTTAAACTGTTTTCCGTTTTAATACAATATGCTTTTGCTCCAGTACCAAAGAAAGCAGTAATGGGTTCACCAGCATATTCATCTTTGAATTTTCCTATAACTGACTTTGTAATAGGCATTTCATGAATATTATTAAATTCATAATTAGATGTGTCAAATTTGTGAATATTTTTTATCATGTCAGAATAAATATTTGGAGTTGTGACTTCTAAAATGAACGAATCGGTATCGGTGTATAAAAGTGAAATATTTTCCTGATAAAGAGGTTTTAAAAAATTATAAAAGAAATCATACATGACAGTTTTAGATATATCTAATATTGAGAAGCCTACATATATTGGTTTATTGTAAGTAACTTGAATCTTTTGCATTTGAATAGCTACCAAGTTTTCAGAAAATATTGTTAAGTCCTTGAAATATGGTTTTGCAATTAAATTCTCAGCACCATCTTTTCTTCTATTTTTTTCCCACTCTGTAACAAGTCTTACGTCAATTCTCCTATCAACATTTTCCATAGTCTTGCCATAAATACTATTATTTGCCAACTTGTAAGTATTACGATCAAATTCATTCTTTGAATCATTTCTTAATCTTGAATTCAAGTCTATATATTTTTTCAACCAATCAGATTGAGAAAACTGTAAAACTCTATGAACTTTAGTTAACTTGAGTCCATGTTCCAAACATTGTTTTAATAATTGATAGTGAATAACATATTTTGATTTATCATTTAAATTGGGTATTAATTTTATGCATTTAGAATTTGGCGGTTTAAAGTTTTCTGGACAAAACGGAAAATCGTTATGATAGGAATGTAGACTTGTAGGATATTCTAAATCAACTTCTAAAACATATCCCTTATTAGATTTTTTAGAAATATTCATAATATTTAAATCATTGATTTCTTTATCTGTTAACCAAACAAAATCTCCCGTTGGAATGTGCTGTGACATTGCATAACCATACAAATTTGTTGCATCATAATAAATTATGTATTTAGTTGGCTTTAAAGGATCAAAATTTAAAAGAAATGGGTTATTAGCTTCAGATTTTCTACAAATGCAAGAGCTCACACCACCGCGAACGCTTTTTTTGAAAAAGTGTATCATATCTGGATCAGTTAACAATTCTAACTCTATTCCAGTATAACGCAAACACGCCTCCCAGGATAAACCTGGAAAAGTGTAAAAATGAGCTGGATCGAGCTTATATGTGGATAAACAAGTGCTTCTAAAATTTTCAAAAATATCTGCCAAAAGTAAAGTATCAGAGAGTAAGTAAACGTCGGAGTATTGACCAAGAGATTCACATTTAAACAATTGCCAAACCTTTACAGCTCTTTGGTATTCTGCATCACTGATGTGCTCATCCGTTAGAGTATTATAAAATTGGTCTTTCTGAGGTAAATTTGTTTCTTCTAATTTTAAATAATCATCAATATAACTGTAAGGAAATACACCTTTTTGCCGAATAAGTTTAAATCTTTCTTCATCATTGAAATTTTTTTTTATTTCCTTACATTGTTCATCTTTTAAGCTTTCAGAGAGTTTTGATAAAGAATGGGATAGAAATTGAAAAGAATCAATAAACCTTAATGATATATTTTTTTTCTTAGCCTTTTGTGTCTTTTTATCAAAATAGTTATCCACATGAATAAGCTTTTCAAATGAAATATATTTTTCCTTGTTTTGTGCGATAACTGTTAGTTGTTCTTTGTTTAAGCATAATTTTTTAAGAAATAGATGAGAATCATAATTACGCAAATTATGCAATATAACTGGAATAAAGTTAGGTATTCTGTAATTTATGTTGCAGAGTGAATGAGCTGGACCTCTATAAAGACCGGTTATATGACAATGATCTGCAACCCTGTCATTTAAAAGAGGTTTATTACAAATATGACAAACTTTTTCATAGTTATGATAAATTTTGTCCAGTTCGTTCAAAGGGATCATTTTTTTAGGAGCCTTTAAATATTTATTGTATATGTTATACACATCTCTTTCTAAAGAATTTATAAATAATGTATCACAATTTTGACCTCTATATTTTTCAAATTTAGAATAATTATCGTCGAAGGAACATTTAATGTAATAGGCAAATGAATGTGGAATATGTTCATATTGTTTTAAGGTGTATGAAGTATTAGGATTTTTTCAACATTGTCATTATTTAAAGGCTTTAAAATGCATTCAAAATCTGCATACACCACGAAAGGAACTTTCATTTGTTTATGATAATTTACAAATTTCAAAATATTATCATATGAATAGTTTCCAAACTTATCTTTTATTAATTCTTTAGAAGGTAGGTTAATTCGTAAATGATCACAATCATAGCTATTGTGTTGTAATAAATTTTCTTCTGTAGGGAAATATTGTAAACAACCATCGCAAATATATTTTTTTCCGTGATGTTTAGAAATTTGTGCAGAAACTAGTTTTGATAAATCTTTAATATAGCAATAATGAAAAGTTTTTTCATCATCATCACTTATTAACAATAAATTGACATGTTGATTTTTTTTATTCGATGAATAATAAAGTGGACCAATTACTTCATACCCCTTTTTAGGATTTATAATTTCTAATCCATATACATTAATAGAAATGTTATTTTTTTCTTCAAAAATCTTAATGTTCTTTAGCAACATTGGAAATTCTATACCTGACATATCCAAAACAGAAGAGTAGTGTGGGTAGGATGAAGTTTCAAAATCTAATCCGCGTGGTTGGTGAAGAGCAGACACAACTGCCCAGGCGAAGCAAAAGTTGTCATCATTCCTAATGTTGATCACAGCTTGACGTCTCTTGATCTCTTGAGGAAGTTCGATAAAAGATGAGGCTCTCAGCGGATTGTGCTTGTTAACATTAATTTCCAAATGAAGTAAATTCATCAAAGCGCATCCTGCAACGTAAAAATTAAAAAATTACTTTTTTTGGTGCTGTTGTAAAATCGAAAATAAATTCTTTACCTGAATCTCTTTCTGCAAATTCGTCAGCTTTCTGGTCAATAATGGTGCAGATTTGCTCTAACAGTTCTTTTTTCTGATATCCCTGGCAAATGACTTGGAACGGCGCATTAAAAGATTTGACATCATAGCTGTCGCTGCTGGGGTTAAAATAGAAACCGAACAGTTCCATATTTAGCTTGATACATTTATGTTTCTGCAGTTCTTGATCTATTGGATGTGCAATTTTGTATTCCAAATGTTGAAAATATTCTTTCACATTTATGAAGTTTTGGTGTGAGGAAATCCTATAAGATATTATTCGTTCCCTGAATGCTGACTTGATAATTTCAACACCTTCCTCCAAGCCTATTTTGGAATTGTTCTTGTGCACACTAGATCGAAGATGTCCACCCCATAGACTATGGTTTATATTTTTCTTGCATTCTTTACAATATTTTACAATATTTGTAGAATCTATATAAATTAAGAAAAAAATATTTTACAAAATATTTTACAAAATATGACATGAAAAATAAAATGTTCTTACCTTTAACAAGCTTTGGTTTTTTCAACCAACTGTTGAGTTTTGTGGAATTTCCGTTAACATGTTTTTTAATATGTCGCAGTAAATTATCCTTTCTAGTAAAGACTTTATTACATGTTACACACTTATGCATTTCTGAAGTTTTCTGCATAATAATAATAAAATTAATATTGTGCAATTCTATTTAGTTATAGTCAAATTTTGAAAAAAGCAATTGCATTTTTGAAGTTCTTTGTATAATAATAAAATTAATATTGTGCATTTTTATTTAGTTATAGTCAAATTTTGAAAAAAGCAATAGAAATTAATTGACTTTATGAATCCATTTCTTCAAATGAGTCAACTAATTTGTAAAAGGCCTGTTTAACATAATTCACCGTACTTTCGTCTCCCTTTTTAATTGTGATCAAATTAGTTAAATTTTGAATAGCGAAACCCAGACACTTAAGGTTTGCTATTTGTTTTTTATTTTTTTTTATTAATTTTAAATTTTTTTTTAATGATAAATGATGGTTTCGAAATTGAATTTTGTTCAACTGGTGAATTATTAGGAGAAATATCCGAAGTCAAATTTGCATCAATTTGTTTTTCTTGCGGATCAGAATTTACAATAGCATATGGTGAATTAATAGAAGATATAGCCGAACTTAAATTTTGATCAATTTGTTTTTCTTGCGAATCAGAATTTACAATATCATATGGTGAATTAGTAGGACAAATAGCCAAACTTAAATTTTGATCAATTTGTTCTTCTTCCGAATCAGAATTTTCACTAAACAAAAAGGGAGAGCAAATTGGTCTCGGAGAATTAATTGGCGATTTTAATGTTAAATAATTTGGATTAGATTTTTGAAAACAAACAATATCCTCATAGCTAGAATTTTGAGTTTCGTAAATGTCATTCAGTTCTTCAAGAGTTTGTTTAGTTTTTGTTGTAATTAAGTCCGTTTTGTTGTCAATAATGTCATTAAGATCGTCAAGAGTTTGTTGTTGAGTAGCTGTAAATAAATATTTTTCGTTGTTGTGTTTGTTGGCATTATTCTGAACTTGGCTATTGTAAATAATTTCATTCAAGTCCTGAATAGTTTGTTGTTGACTAGTTGTAAACACGTCTGTTTCATTGTTTTGTTGGTTTGCAAAATTCTGCATTTGAGTACATGTGTATAAGTCAAAGTCATTGTCAATTATTTTGCTACTCGATGCCAAAAAATTGTCCATTATGAAAAAAATCGTAATAACAAATAAAAATGCCACAAATGTACATAAAAATGTCACCAATATATATAAGAATTAAATCTTGCCAAATAAAAATGTTAGAAATAAAAATAAAAATTTACCAAATAGACACAATGTAAACACCAGAAAACTCGCGATCTCTGCACAGTGTGAATGCAGAAATCAATTGCATTCGTCTCTTCGCTGAGGCGATTTTATATGCAAAAGTTAATCACATGTGTCCTACTTAAAGTTGAACCACAATCTCTAAAAACCACTTTCCCAAGCCGATCAACAACCTTACCCCCTCTACTATTACTAACATCTGACACTGTATTTGTAAATGAAATAGCTAATCATATGTAAAAAAAAAAGTGTCGATTATGTCAACTGTCACTAGAAGCACTCATATATTAGCATAACATTTTGTTAACGCTTGTTTCTGTATTCAATTGAGTTTTCTCTTACTTGATGCAAATTATATTAATATTATTAGTATAATTAAAAAGTAGTAGATTAGGCTATGCCGGTCCGACAATCAAAACCGTCATTTTTACATGTAAATTCCCATAAGAAAATTTAAGCTTCCATTTGCAAAAGTGGTGCCATTTTAGGGCGTGGCACTTTTTGTGTAAACCCATAACAATTGTTTTGTTATGTAATGTGAAAATTAGTATGTATTAAAAAACTTGTTAGATCATTGTTGTCGTTTCAATATAGGAAAAGGAAAAAATGTGTGTCAATTATTATATATATTTACATTTACTTTTTTTTACAAAATTATTTGTTACCAGAGTTTTCACAAACACAAATTATAAAAAATATTATCCTCTTTTTAAAATTACAACAAAATGATGTCTAATTACATCTTTGAAGATTTGTACCAAATAGTAATATCTAGTGCGACATACAGGACAATTGTTTACCATTATAGAACAACCATTTTTATCATTCCATCTTAAAATACATTTTAAACAAAAAATGTGGGAACATGTATTTGGTCTACATGAATCATAATATTCGATTATTTCAAAACAAATAGCACAAAACACGTTTTTCTCTTCACTCTCAGTTTTATTCAAATTTTTTAAAACAATCCCATTATTTTCTTCTCGAACTAATGGTATATTTTCTTCTTGAACTCCTGGTATAATTTCTTCGAGGCTAATTGTCTGAAGCGGAATGGATCGATTTCTTTCTCCAACTGATTCACTCATTTTATTTTAATATTATTATTAATAGATTTATTCAACAGATTTTTTTCTTTTAACAGTCACTCGTACCTTAATATACTAAAATGATCTTGATGCACCTATTTATAAGACTTAAGAATGCAAAATCAAATGTGGGAGAACAAAGAGAAAAAATTAAAAAATATGATGCGAATGAGAATAAAAGGGGAGGAAGTTAAGAATGAGGGACATGAGAGAGAGGAAGAGGAGGAGGAGGAGGCGCTCCCCTATTATAACTACTTGTAAAAACTAAACTTTTAAGAGATTTATAATAAATATAGTTGGATGTTTGCTTGTTTATTTTTTCTGGTGAAGTAGCACTTCACTTACTTCACCTGAATAGCCGCTTGTGATTATTACTATTTTGGTTTAAAAATAAATTGGTCCAAACTTTAAAAAAATATATACAAAAAATTTCATAAATAATTTTAAAAATTTAATTTGTATCACGAATATATAAACTTTTTGTATTTTAAATGTAAATTTGATATTTTAAGAAACACTGAAAAAAGGGGGGCGTACGTTAGTTCATAGCCACCGGATATATAAAAAGCAAAGCTATTTTCTCTCCGGTTTCACCAGCAGCATCTAAAGCTCTCTACTCACAGACGTGTTATCACTACTTAGTATTTATTTTTAATATAATTTTCAAATAGAAAACGAAATGTCAAATAAATTATTTAAGGCACTGCCTTGCTGCTAACAGAAAGCCGGCACAGAGTTACCGCCTAGGTGAAAGAATACTCCTAAAATAAGGTAAAAATTTTTCATATTTGTTTAAAAAGTACCATCAAAAATACGTTTCTTTGTATGTATATATCGAATTTTATTGTTATTTTACGAAATATTAATTTTACAAAACTACCACCCGCAAAATGAGCTGACCATACATTATATTTTTATCGTATTTCAAAGGTAATTCAGGAAATAAACGTTAAAATTATTAGGATGGCAACATTGAAATTGAAACATTACCGCGATGGAAAATAATTCTGTTTAGCAGGGATTATCAGTTTACGTAAGCCAACCAATTCTTCAGCATGTTAACATATTCTATAACTGAAAGTCTTCGACATCCATCTTCTGCATATATCACGAAAAAAAAAAACATGATAACGAATTTACAAGAATCGGAACACGAAAAAGCGAGATTAAGGACAATTCGGAGCAATTATTCTCCTAGGAGAACAGATTTCTCTCAAAATTAAGTATATGTTTTTCAGTTTAAAAAATACATCCACAAACAGATTTTGATAGAATTGACGTGCAAAAGTAAAAGAAGGGATTATTCTATTGATTGAAGAATTCGGGCCCTGATAAGATCACTCATCTTAATTAAATCTGACAGCCTATTTTTTTCAAAATATATGATAATCCTTTATTGAGAGGTGTCACTTGATGCTGTGAAGATATTTCCTAGCTTAAAAATAAGAAGGAAGTGATATCCATATACTAT
The DNA here is from genome assembly GCA_030620095.1 of Kuschelorhynchus macadamiae. Taxonomy (NCBI): domain Eukaryota; kingdom Metazoa; phylum Arthropoda; class Insecta; order Coleoptera; family Curculionidae; genus Kuschelorhynchus; species Kuschelorhynchus macadamiae. Next base: position 3,570,499 of record JAUTXW010002618.1, read on the forward strand.
GGCAATGGGGGCAAAATAAAAAGTTATAGACAAAAATTTTATAAAACTGCACAATTTTTAACTTTCTAAATATTTAACAAAAGCGTCTGGGCTATATATTACGTCAAAATGCAAGTATCGAAACTCGAAAGCATTGAGTTGGCCACTTCAACAAAATATTTGTTATATCGATAACATTAATATCTACACAAACACAGGCAGCGGAATTCGAAATGTGTAGAACAAATTTCTGGCGTTTCCTAAATCGCTTTAAATTCTTAGTAATATTACAGCTTTGCGAATATGTGACTACATAAATAAGACCATTATTTTACGTGTAAATTCGGGAATTATTCGCAGCAAACATAAATATAGTAACTAGTATTATCGTACTTATTGGATAAACCTTTGAAGTTTGTTATAAACAAACATTTATTTTAGGAACGCATATCCATAATGTCTAAGGTCCAATAAAACGCTTTTTGCATTGTAAGTACTAAATACCAGGCTAGTTTGAAAAGTTTAATTATAAAATTACATAAATAGCCTCTTGTTTTTGTTTCATTTAGTATATGCTGTGAAAATTTCGTAGATCATTATATCATAATCAGTCTCGGAAAAAACATATTTTTTTATGTACCGAATGATTCACTATTAAATAGTCTTCTTTACGTATTAGGAAAATTTTAAAATGTTTAGTTCATAGGCAGAGGAAACTTCAATTTTTCTACGTGTAATAAAGAATTAGAAATATACTACAAATCTATATCATTAAAGATATTCCACGAGTTTCAATTTGACCATGATATAAAAAATATACCTTGAGCGTCAGTTCAGTTAATCCAAAAAAATTACTATTTCATGCATTTGAGATAATAAATAATGTTATAAAAATGTAATTATAACGATCATCAAAAAATGTGCTTAGAATCTTTATCAGCTAGCCTCTATGCTCTATTGTTAGACATATCACATAAGACTCTTCTAGGTGTTTCCATTTTTGAGTAGTTGAAATCTAGTTAGTTGTAAATCTCCTACTGTCCTCTGACCATCGAAGAGAACTCATCCAACGTTTTCACAAGACTGATCACTCGTGTAACGTTAGTTTTTGTCGGTTAAGTCGTGACGTCATGAACAAAGCATTGCGAAATCAAATGGTCTCATTTTATGAGTGGTCTCCATTTTCTTAGGTTAGAGAATAAATTGTGGTATATTTTTCAATATTTTCATCGCAACTAGTGTTTCCATATATCAAAAGTTTCCCATTTTTGACGGCTCGGTATACATATTCCGCTAGCATTTCATCATCTGAAACAATATTATTTTTATGTTCTAGGTTAATACAATATTTACAATTAAGTATTACTCGTGCATTTTGAACTTAAATTGTATTTCCTATTAAATAATACAGCTAATACCTATGTAAAATTTACTAACAGCACAAATTACAAACAATTTGAATAAAAAAACACAGAAAGAAGTGAAGCTCATAAAAGGGTGGCAAAAAATATTTACCTGAATATCAGGAAATGCTTTTTCCTGCAGGTACGAACATTCTATTGATTTGATTTTTAAATCTATTTATTTTTTTTAATAACACCAGTAACCAAATAGCAGATATACCGCTAATATAAGTTTAAATAGATATGTGATATACCCAAAAACAACAATAAATAATTTTGTAACAAAATATAATTTCAAGAGTTTACAATATTATTTTCTGCGTTTAAGATTAATTAATTCTTAATTTTTCTATATTACTCTGCGAAATAGCCATAAATACTCTCTTTAAAATCAAAATTACTATGTAGGATTTGCAACTCCATTCTTATATTTCCGAAATAAATGCTGTTATCATTAATTTGCGGTTTAATTGCCTCCATAATGTATATAGCACAGTAGAAATAAAGAGTAAGTAAATTCACAATTCTGATAAACATTAGACAATTAAACAATTCGCTCAAACTCAAATACCGCCATATTTCGTTTTTTCAACTAACCGGAATCTTTAACCCTATCGCCGAGTTGGTTGAACAAATGACAGACCAATCTGCCACTGGGTTAGACGTCATTACTTTCCACGTGAAAACTAGTGGTCAGTTCTGGTCAGTAAGACTAGAGACACGGGAAAACGTCTATTGTCCAAAAGCTTACTCAATGACTGAATTAATAATCATTGTTGTGTTTGTATAATTTACTTCTTTTAAAATTATTGTATCCTTGTTCTAGCGTCTCCCAGGATATTAGCACTCTGTCGTCTGCAAACCGAAGATTGTTAAATCCTTTCCTAATCTATAATAATAATCGCTTTGTTGTAAATAATTTTATTGACTTAGTATCAAAACGTTATAAAATCTGTGACTACTACCTGTTCCCCGAGAGCTCTCTAATTTCTGACTATATAATTACTTCTGTGGAACCTTACAAATAATTAAAAATAGGTTCAAAAGTACAGTTTTGGGTTGCATCTTATATACTGAGTTTTATTTTTTATTAACGCAGAAATAAAAGATGGTTTTTAATACCTATCTCACTACATTTATATTATTTTTTGTAGACTGCAGAATAACAAAGTTAAAGTTAATGGACAATTATAGAGATCACACACTGTACATCGATGGACACCTGCTGTTCATATAATGAATATAATATTCTGGGCGCAAAATTAATTATAAACTGCTTTTTAGAATTATTTACAAGTTGGTTATGAATTACATACAGCTAATGTCAAAATATTATTTTGTTACGCAAGCTTATTTATGTTATACCGGATTCTAGTAACCTTTGAATGTTATTATTATTTTGTTATTAAAACGAGTAAAGTTTATTATGACATTTACAATTTACACAATAATTAGCAAAAAATTGATAGTTATTAAAAATATATTTCGTAAAAAAATATTTTCTCGGTTTTGCTTCTAATATATCAGAAGATATTAGAAGATTATTTAGGAAAAAATTTATATTATAGTTGTCATTCTCTACTTTCTAAAGCGAAAAACTGAGGGATGAACCGCCTAGTAGAAAAGTGTACAGGGATTTCCTAAATACAAGGTATTTCTAGTATTTCAGTATTGCCAGGTATTTTTAATAATTTATTAAGTAATACTACGTATTTCTCAACCTTTATTGTCTTTTAATGTCTAGCATTCTAAAATATTTCCACGTAGCAATCAAGCAAGTTGCAGTTGAATCTCAGACATGGTTAAATTGTGGCAAAAATTCAGACGCTATTAAAAGTTTTATACTCTACAAAAACTTGGAAACTTTGCGATTTGTTGGCATTTTTTAAAATTAATTAAGTGTAATACTTTTTCATGTTGTCTTTTAAAAATTTTAAGCACTAAATATTCTAATATTAAGGAGGCCATTAAATTTGCAAGAATCAGCCAGAATTTTTCGGATGTCAATAAATAAAAAAATCGGTAAATTTTGTTTACTCGTAATTTCTCTCGTTATGAATCTTTCCTTTTATTAGGAATAGTGAATTGTGACCCAATTTAGTTCAATACATAGTCATTTAGTAACACAAACATAGAAAAAGACTCCAAGTCTCGGTCTCATTAAATTATCATTTTACAATTCACAACAAACATGACACGTGTTTCGCCCTTTCGAGCATCATCAGACCTACAAACAACAGAGAGAACCTTAGTAAATAATGACACTCACAAATCCTAAAACAATAACTTACAAATAGAATAAAACACACTAAAGCACAACAAAATAAACAACTACTTATACATATTTGATGGACATTAAAATGAGGTTAAGTCTCACGTGAATAAACAAAATAAAATATTAAAAAAGTATTAAAAAAAATGTTCATGTCTCTAGACGGGATCGAACCCAGACCACCCGAGTGAGACGCCGAAGCAACCACCCACAGACCACTGGACTAGTCGAAGAAAACAACCAAAAACTCTCACTCTATGAATTAGTGAATGAAATGAAGGTTGCCTACAATTATTATTACATTAAATTGTTAAATATTAGGGTTGGTTCAAAATTAAAACAATTTAAAAACAGTATTTACTGTAGTACTATAAGTAAGTAAATACTCTCAAGAGACATTTAGTAAGGACAAAGGACACAACCGATAAATTGTCCTGATCTGGGGTTTATGCAGTAAATTGTAGCGAATGTTCCACGACCTATGTGGGACAAACAGGTCGAAAATTTTCCACAAGGGTGAGAGAACATTTAAGCCTTGTCAACAAATTCAGAAATACGGATGTAACTGAGACTGTTTCAGCTTTTGCCAATCATTTGTTGGAGTCAGGTCATGAATTTTCCATTTCTGACGTTGATGTTTTACATGAATGTCTGAAGGGGAAAAAGCTTGACCTTCTAGAAAAAATGGAAATAACCAAAGCTATAAAAAGTTCCATTCTCACTTGCGTTAACGATGTTTTTAATTTTGAACCAACCCTAATATTTAACAATTTAATGTAATAATAATTGTAGGCAACCTTCATTTCATTCACTAATTCATAAAGTGAGAGTTTTTGGTTGTTTTCTTCGACTAGTCCAGTGGTCTGTGGGTGGTTGCTTCGGCGTCTCACTCGGGTGGTCTGGGTTTGATCCCGTCTAGAGACATGAACATTTTTTTTAATACTTTTTTAATATTTTATTTTGTTTATTCACGTGAGACTTAACCTCATTTTAATGTCCATCAAATATGTATAAGTAGTTGTTTGTTTTGTTGTGCTTTAGTGTGTTTTATTCTATTTGTAAGTTATTGTTTTAGGATTTGTGAGTGTCATTATTTACTAAGGTTCTCTCTGTTGTGTGTAGGTCTGATAATACTTGAAAGGGCGAAACACGTGTCATGTTTGTTGTGAATTGTAAAATTATAATTTAATGAGACCGAGACTTGGAGTCTTTTTCTATGTTTGTTATTAAAACTAGGTCTCTTTGAGCAATATGGACAATTTCTTCGATTTAGTAACACATATATGTACTATCTTTTCAAACATTTTTAATGGGCGCCATTTTGTCCCATTATATTGGACCAATATTTTACCAGTTTCTACCTATGCCACTCTTGATTTTAAGTCATAATTTAAAACAAATCAATAACGTAAAAATTTCAAAAAATCTGGGAGGGTGATTTGTTTTCACGATTACAATACTTCCCTTTTATGAGGGAAGTGAAAACAATTGAATGTAGGTATATGTTATTTAAAAAATCGTTTTGTACCAAGGCATTAAATAATTAGGGTGTACCATCTTTTTGGCATAAGCTGTGCAAATAATATATAGTGCGCACCAAAAATATGGAACAGGCCTAGGTATAACTTCTCTCTGCTTGCTTTATCAAGACCCTTAGATCCGTAGAGTTTATTTTTTACTTATTTAACACTTTTCAAAACTGTACACTGGGGTCAAAAAAAATGGCACACATTCAAAGTTTAAAATTTTAAATAGAACACCCTCTAATTCTTATTAGATTCTAAGTATTATTCTGGTAATTTTTTAAGTAGCATATCGAATATCTATTAATTAATTAACCATTTTCGAAAAAATTAAATCTGAAAATTGACATTTTTTCCCTTTAAGGGCTGTAACGACCAAACGACTTAATTTAGAACAAATTATCGTAGTTTTTTAAAATCTTTCTCCCAATACCAACTTTCGATTTAACCGGAAGTCTCAAAATCAGAACGTGAAAATTTGAAGCCTTGATTGATGCAGACTAAAATAAAGTAATTTTGGCAACATTGTAAGCTCTTCTTGAAACTGTAAGAAATAAAGAGTTATTATTAAAAGACCGGAAAAATATTTAAATATTTTTTTTATCGAAACTTTTCATTTTATATTCAAAAATTATCAAATTCGAGGGAACCAATACTTTACAAGACCCTACACGCAAATTTAGTATTGACATGTAAAGAACTCCACTGAAACGTGTCGACGTAGTCACAATTTTATGACAGACATGGATTAAGGCTAGGTATGGATGGTCGATCTCAATTTATTTACATTTTATTATGAATATTAGTTGCATTTTAAAATGAAACACTCCTTAAAAATATAGAAATGTATCATGTACCTAACCTATGCGAAGGCTCCTCACCTGTTTTCGAAATATTTATGTTTGCAATTTGACAATTCTAGAATTTGAGATCTTTAGCTTATTTAAACTTTATTGTATTATCAATTAACATTCTAAAAAATTCCGCCCTTCTCGCAATCTGTTTTGCAATAGTTACATCCTCCCCAAATCTGAAAATGCGAACTCTCAAACGTCAAAATCTTAAAAACAAGTAAAAAAAGTAGGTATTGATATGCTAGAATCTTAAAAAAAATGCAAAACTCGCAAAAGAAATTGAATGTTTTAATTCAAAAATACACTTTTTAAGACACTCTTTATGTTTAACAATATTTCTAAAATATAATAAAAAATGAAAGGTCCAAACATTTTTTCTTCGGTTTTTTGGAAAAAGATGCCGTTTTCTTTAATACAGAATTGTTTTTAGTCCAACATTCCACCTTGTTCGTTTATTCACTAGAACGGGGCCCTGGCGTACTTACATCGATATTCCGCACCTGGGATTAATAAAACAAAGTTGTGTCAAATCCACGCATAAAACACTAAAACATAGAAGTAAAATATTTTCGGTGCTATTAACGTGTATTTCCAGGTATTTCCTAGTATTACCCAGTAATATTTCATTATTTTCGTTATTTCGTTTTTGTAGCAAAATGTGTTGAAGTATACAGTGATATCCTGGTGGTTCGCCCCTCGAGAAAAACGTTTCAAATTCAAACCACTCAACTGATTGGTTACTAAAGCAAAACGTCTATTTGTATTTCTCTTACCGTGTTGTATATTTCATTTTCTGTTCAAACTCATAACCTTATTTACTAGCCAAGGTTCTTTGCTCTCCATTCTAGGATTTTTGGAGCTATATGAGATGAAGGCAGAGGTTATAACCCCGCGTGTGTGTATTGTGTTTCCCGGTTTTGGATACAGATTTGGTAAAATTATATATCATTATTTTGCAATATAGGAACATTTTGTACTTTCATGGCAAATTGATAAATACCAATGTTTGGTGTATTTTTGTTAGACACTTAACTTTACAAACGTCATAGGAAGATAATGTTTCCACCGTATTTTGTTTAGCACTTTTGGTAAAATGCTAAACCTAAGTACTTTTCAATTTCCCTTGTACAATGGCAGAAAATTTGCTAGTAACTATATAAGATATAAAAAATTGAACAAATGATATTTCAGTTAAAACAAAAATGTTTTGTGAAATCTTATTTGTATCTATTAATAACAAAAATTCATTAAGTACTTAAAGGATCTTCAAAGAGTGCATGCAGCATTAAATTTCATTATGAAAGCAACAAAATCGTTGCTCCCAATACTACATTTTCAAAATAAAATTATTTTCAACTGCGCTGAAAATATTGGTGTGGTGTTTATGTTATTTAATGTAACATTCCAACATATTGCGGACAGGATTTAAGTATTTTTGAAATCGTTATTTTTAGATATTGGTAATATACATTTTTTTTGCTTGGGCGGCCCATATTCTTATAAACATTAAATAAAATATTTTTTAAAGGAACTTGTTTAATATTTTACTCATCTTTCAAATATTTTGTTACAATTATTCTGGCTCCTCAACTTAACTTATAGTTATTGCAACAAACGCCAACATTATCACGTGATTTTAGCTGTTAGATGTTACTTATGGAGCGCGCCACCGCCTGTCCACTAACTGACGGCAGTTAAATTTATTTCAAACAAAATTTGTTTCTATCTGGAATCGAGCTGGGGGAATCGTGCTGGAGAAGACACAAAACCACTGATCTACTTTAATTTTTGGGTGATAATATACGAATTGTCAATTAAAAAACAGCAGTTTAATAAATACAAATATCAAGGAAACCACGATAAATTCATAAACACTTTCTTTTTCGTGTACTCATAAGGGTGCTAAATGATAACTGTCACAACTGGCGCATTCAAAATTAGCGTTGTCAAAACGGTTTACTTTCATGTCTGCGAAGTTGTAATTTTCTGTGGTAATACGGTGACACTACGTATTATAATAAATCTAAATATTATTTTTCGTTGGCTCTAAATCTAAGTAAAATTTTAGGCAATGATTAAGCTGCTTAATTTGACTAAAGACCAAAAATTTACATGAAAATGGGATGTGAAATGCAAATTTTTAGAATTTTTTGCTTGTGTGATACATTCAGTTGCAAAATTTAAACTTAATTATTAATCAACAGGATTATTTTCGTATTAAACGATTTATTCCCTAAGTCATCATTTTTTGTCAAGGGCATTGCATATGTTTATCTTAGTATTTTTAAAGTTTGTATTGACGCTGTTATTACCGATTATACTCGAAATAGACGATCGAACAAATTAAAAATAAGGGTTCAAACTTTGAATTCTATTCAGTATAATTAGTATTTATTGAGAGATTTCCAGAGTTGCTAGTTTTTATAAAATAATCTTATAATTAATTCATTTCGATACTCTTTTGAGTGTCGAAACGACTCTCCTTTTTCGCACTCATTGACTCTGCAAGAAATGTAAAAAGCACATTAATAATTGTTGAAACTTGCATATTTATTCTAAATATTAATTATACAATTACTAATATTTGATATATTTAAACCAGATGAATTATTACTAGACACTTTTATAGAGCTATCCATTAATACGTCGTTTAACAAGACAACATGTGCTCTGTTCTTCTCCTTTTCTTCTCATTATTTTTGCTGGAATTCTGTACTGAACGTCCAACATACTCTTCCGTCCACCGTGCCTCTTTAACGTACATGAATCAGCTCTCGAATAAAGATGCAAATGAACTTTGAAAAAAATGGCCAGTGTATTCTGATTTTTCAGGTAATTTTCAAAATTCCTTCGAAAGTATTAATACCAACTGCTTAAGTGGACCATTTACCATATTTATAGGCAACAAAATGCCTTGTATGTGTGGTGTGTGAAGGCTGCAAACGAAAATATTTTCGTAAAGTTTCCAAAAAATCTATATTTTTTATGCTACCTTGGATGATTGTGAATTCTCTAGGCTGTTTGGTTTTTTTATTTGGGATGCGAATTTTCATAAATCCTTTTTTATCTTCTACATCTTTTGTATCCATAAGCAATTCTTCTCTCCTACATGCACCAAAAAACGCCAATAATCAGAGAAACCTTAAATATTTGTGGTCATCTGCTTCAACGAGAAATGTTTCAATTTCCTTCCTTCGGATATAGTCGTATATCTATATCTTTTCATCATTGAATATTGACTCCAAAGAGTAGATGATTTTTGGTTTTTATATTTTTCTATGCAATAGGTAAGTATTGCTTTTTCTAAAACACCAGCGTTCTTCTTCTGCCTCCATTCAAGGAACAGAGTGTACACCAATTCATACAGATGTTTGGATTTTACTGCATGGGCTGTATAGCTTCTTCAGCACCATTTTCTATATCCTATAGAATATTTTCTTTGTTCATTTTTTTTTAATAAAATTCCTATTTTTAAAGCGTTTGATTCCGTTAGACAAGCTTTCAACAGACAATTCATCTAGTTAACACTAACAAATGATCATCTTCGCAAATAAAACAATTATAGTCGCGGTCTTACCGTGCTTGTCCAAAGGTCACCAACATTATGAATCAAATCAGAAAACACAGTGAATACCAAAATGTTGTGTGATTCTTTTATCGAGCTATTAAATCTCGATGGGCTATTTACAAATACACAGGGAGAAAGAAAATAGTTTTTTTATTATATTACGCAATATTATTAAGATAGCCACGTAATATTATTTTATATATTAAATGCCAAGGGGCTAAATAAGAAAATTCGCTAAATATGTATTTGGTTAAAATTTTTTGGTTGACAAAAACAAAAATACACAAAATGGCAAGCGCCTTAATAAAGTCGGAAGGCGGCTCGAATCAGTGGAACAATCAGGATATGTTCTGTTTATACAGCCACTTATTGAAAGTGAGATTTTTTTATCAATCACCAAAAATTATGATTTGAAATGATGAACCGTTTTCCCGTCCCACATCGCTTTTTTTTCTTGACACTTTTTACAGATTCGTCCTGCCAAGATTTCGAACCACTTCCATTAGAAAACATCCAAGTCTCGTCTAAAAATAACACTTTTCTAAATTTTGAATTAACATTTTTCGTGTTTTTCTTTAAAAACTGGATACGCTGACTTGCTATATGTTTTGATTAATTTTGACAACGATTTTGGTCCAATTTCCAAATTTTTAAAGCTTTAAAGGGTTGTATTAGTTTTTGATGTGTATAAATCTTTTACATTGTCACTTAAGTCTTGTGTCTCTGGCTTTTTTCGTGTACATTTCTTAATCTTGTTCGGTAGTAAATTATGCTTTTTTTCATGCACAATTTTCTGCACAGTCCTTATACCGATTGCCAGAGCTTTTGCTACTGTCTCCTTAATATTTGCCGGTGAATTTTCATTTTCGTTATATTTTATTAGATTTAATACCATTTTTTTCGCTTGTGGATGCAAAAAACCCGAAAATTGTTTTTTACTCATTTTGTCACTGACTAGTCAATCCGACTTTGAAGTGACTTCGCTCAAAGATTTTGGCAACTGCTGGTATTTATATGTTTGTCCTCTTTTTTCATATGAAAATATCATAGGTCTATCTAATTCATCTTCCGGATTTTAGTAGGAGGATATGATTACACGTAATAAATGAAAAACAAATTTAAAAAGTTTGTCGTTGATAAATCGTATGACCCGCACGATAACACTGCTTTTGACTATATCAATGAGAACACCACTTGTGCAAATTACACCGATAATTTACCTTGGCAACTGATCAGATTAGTAAGGAAAATTTATCTGTCAAAAAATTGCTGCGATAATTTAGCCGTCAAATTTTGATTGACAAGTATTGTTTATAAATAATAGACTAAAAGTGTGCTATTTTACCTCTGTTTTTTTGTAACTACGGGTAACAACATAACAACGCGAAATAAAGTTCTAAAACGTAATATGTGCAACAAAAAACTAGATTTTGGAGACTTTAAACTACCACAAATTAACAGAGCGACTGAAGATAGTATACCCCTAAATACAGTAAAGTCGAAGCTGTTAGTATGGATGTAGTTTTTACTATATTGCCAGAACAGAAATTATATTTGGAACAGAACCTCTGGAAATAAACTAAACGAAATCCTCGCAGATTGGGCTTTTAAGATGAGAAAAACAAACGCAGGTGATTACGAAGAGTCGGTAATCTAGACAATGTGGAACAATCCGGTAAACCACGTTCAAGAATATTACTTTAAGAAATGAAACATAAGATTAGATCCTTTTAAAGACATAACATTTTAGTCATCCCGAAAAGCTCGGGATGCTGCGTCGTATTCTACAAGGTAATATTGAGGAAAGAAGAGAAAGTTCACTTCCCTTTTCACATGATGACTACATGAAAATAGTCAATTTCTGGAAAGAAGATATTCCAGAGGCCTTCAAAGAAAGTTTTATTATATTCCTGCTGTTGAATTAGCCTGGCTTTGTGGATAAAAGTTAATTTTTAACAACATGGTTTGCGCATGTGCAGATTCCATGCTTCCGGTCACATTTATCAGATGTTTCACTTTTCGGCCATAACTATTCTTATCCCCATTCATAATCATTATTAAAATATTTTTTCCATTCCTATAAATATTCATACAACTGAAAATGCACACAAACGATATCTCACGTAGCAACAACACTATTTGAAGATTTTATTATTTTTTTAACTGTTCCATAACACTTAGTAGACTGCCAGTTGTCACCAAAGTGCTCAAAACTCCACGAATTATTGTTTTGGTCGCGTGGTCCTATTCGTATCATTTTTATGACTAAAAACGTATCCGTCTTTGCATGGTCATAAATCGTATACAAATAATCGTACAGCACTGGCAAAAATGCTCTGAAAGCTTGAAGTTTCTTCTATAAAATAGTGGTTTTATCGGTCCTGCTGGCAGGTCGAGTAATCCTCACGGAAGCCAATAAAAAGAGCAATGTGCACTTTTTGTACTGCCAGTAGGCACCGGTGTAACCGCATCGAAACGTTTTGAACCTAAAAACAATTTTTGATTGCAATCATTTTAGTTTTTTTCTTTCCATTACTGCTTATTTAAATTAATTTGAAAATTGTCAAAAAACTTTGTAAATCATAATTTTATATTTATAGAGTCGTTAATACATAGAATATTGTAAAATTTGTTTGTTACTATAGCAAAAATAATAAGGTTAAGCATAAAGACGTGTTAAAGGACTACCGCATACCATGGAACTAGCTATTTAGTACAAATTGTACAGTAAACACTAGTGTCTATTTGGGCCATTTGAAAATATAAACAATAAGTTTAAAATTTATTACGGGTGTAATAATAGTATATTTAATATCATCGTCTAAAAGATATTTTGAGACGTATCTAGGAGGACATTATTTTTGAAATGCTGAACAAAAATGTATGTTAATATGGTCTTTGGGTCAGGTTGCATATTAAACTTGCAAATGTCGAACTGCCATTGATGCAGCATATAGCAGAGGATCATGCTCTGATATACGGAGTAGCCTCGAACATAGACCCACATTATAGGCTATTTTGTGAGCTCTGCACAAAATGGTTATATTACCAGTATTTGTTAAATATACGACGTTACAAAATTTGATTATGCTTCAACTTGGTCAGTTCGTTAGATATTGATAAAACATGCAAACTTAATACGTGAATGACGTGAACCAGAAGCTGATATAGTGGTGAATCTACGCTAGTTCAAAGATTCGCAATTGACATCTAAGAGGTTCATAAGCTCAGCTCTTATTTTCTTTGTTAGCATTAGGAATGGGCTATATTAGATTTTACCTATCGATACGTGTTAATATATCGATAATTATCGGATAGTTATCGATACACCGATAAGTTTTTCGTGTTTATTGTCCAGTTATTGGTATTTTTTCATTTCTCTATTGCTGTCATGCATGCAAATAAAATAGAGTTTATCGTAAGAGTATCGGCAAAAGTTAGAATTTTAACATTTCGCTACGTAGTTATACGCAGCAGACGTTTTAAAGTAGTCCGTTCGTTGCATAGTTTCTTGCTTCGTATAACAGTCAACATAACATAGAACATTTTGTTACGGCATGTTGAATTCGTACCAGTTTATTCCTATATCATATTTTATTTTTCTGCAAAATTTAAAGTCAATTGAATAGGATTTTTTTACGTTGATTTTAAAAAAAATTTATTTGGTCGACGTTTTGTTCCGCTGTCTTGAATTTGTACCACAACTTTTCCAGTTTATCTCTATATCACACTTAATGCTTGCATAAAATTTGAAATTAATCTAATAAGAAGTTTTATCAAGCTGATTTTTTAAATATTTTATTATGCAGCCAATTTGTTTTGCTATGTTATATTCATACCAAAATATTACAAAATTTGAGATAAATTGAATAAATAATTTTTTTAGTAATATTTTTTTTTACGTTACCACGTCATGATGGGGATGACCCTTAATTTTTAACTAAAATTTGAAGTGAATCTGATAAGTAATTTTTAAGCTATGCCGGGAACTAACAGACAGGAAGACAAACTGACAGACGGACCGATCGAATTGATAAAATATTATATAAATATAAATATTAAATAGTTTGTTCAGGTTGAATTTTTAAATATTTTATCAAGCCACTATTTTATTACGCCATCTTTGATTTGTACCAAAATATTACCAGATAATAAGATAAATAATACTTGATTTTTGCCCAAAATTTGAGATAAATTGGAGAAGTAGTTTTTAGTAATATTTTTTTTAACATTTCACGAGGCCGCCATTTTGTTTTACCATACTGAATTTTTACCAAAATGTTACCAGGTCATCTCCATATGACCCTTAATTTTTTACCTAAATTTGAAGTCAAGTGGGTAATTCTTAGCTATGGCGCAAACAGACAGAAACACCGACGGAAATGTGAAAACTTATTTTTCCCCCTCCCTGTATTGTAAGCAACCTATTTTGACACTGCTTTGACAGACGTAAATGAAAGTTACTCAACAAGGTATTGGTCGCTCTTAACGACAGGATGTAAGTCAACTTACATCCCTAGGGAAATAATAATCTAAAATTATTATAAGTAGCTTTAATTTTTGATTTCATCAACATATTACAAAAATCCGGACAAAAACCGGTAATATTAATTGAAATGGATAATAATGGTACAATTATTACAGTTATTCACATTATTAATAAAATTTGGAAACACGTTTTCTCGTTTCTTCTCGATGTGTATTACATTTTCTGACTCCACAGATCCTTCATTTCTAACCAATGTTTCTGTCACTGTTGAAGCACTGCAAGAGACTTCTGGCTGGATCTTATTGTAATACATTTTTTTCGCTACTTCCTTTTTATTATTAAGGCTCTCAGCTACGTAACTTTCCGCAATAGTAGCGGATTTCCATCCACCATGTCGCTTGATAGCTAATACATCAACTCCAGTATTTGCTAATAAAGTTGCCGACCTTCTTCTAAAAGAGTGTCCAGTATACATTTTGAAGTTCTCAAACTTTAGAAATTTCGCAATTTTACTTTGAATTGACGAAAACGTATTTTTCCTGACAGGCTGGTTTAAGCACTTTCCATTTTGATATCGCATAAAGAAACGCGGATTAATAGTCGTCATGTGGGATCTTGTATCAATGTACTTTTGAATTATTTTGAAATGACAAACCTGAGTGTCGTCACTTTTTGTCGCTGTGAATATACGTGACATTCCATTTTTGGAGTCAGGAATGGTCACAATTATGACTTCTTGACTTATTTTAACATTGTTCATTTTGATTTCACAGAGTTCATTAGAACGGCACGCTCCAGCAACTCCCATTACCATTACGACCTTCATCAATAAATATATATCATCGGGGGCTTCAAGCATGAACTTATTCACATCTTCCCTGTTACACACATTCGATTTTTTGAGTCTATAACCATCATTTTTTCTTTTCAAAAATGCTCGAAGTTTTGGATACTTAGAAATATCTATATTTTCCTCTATAAAAAGGATGAACTTCAACATCGAATACTCACACCATAAGCTTGATGGGGACTTCAATATAGCACTTTTTTCGTGGAAATACGCCAAAAACAAGGTTTCTGAGACTGCAGTAGCCGTCTTGCGTTGGCACCAGGATTTATATGCTGCTTCATACCTTTTTTTCGACTTTTCCGGTAGTAGAGATTAAATAAGCAATATTCGCTGATTCTTCTGTGTCTGAAACGTCCCTTTTGTCCACACAGAATCAAACAATTCGACTTCTTCAAACTTTTCGCTATGAATTGTCAACTTGACGTTGTTGATAAAATAAAAACTGCTTATGTTGCTCTGGCAACGGATCACGGCTGCCTTTATAATTTAATGAGAATGCTATCGAATGTAATGATAATGAAAATCCAAAAATATATCCAGGATTTTCTTGTAAACATACAATACAGGGAGGGGGAAAATGTTATATACTATATGGGATGTAAGTACGTTAACCAGTCTCGCACTTTTTTGCCAGCCCTCGCTATCGCTCTGGAGCAAACTCTTCCTCGACTGGTAAATGTTACTTACATCCCTTATAGTATAAATAACTATTTCGGCTCTAGAGACCCTGAAACATAAAGATCTGGAAACATCTCGATGGGTGATTTCACAATTACAATATTTCCCTTTTACGAGGGAAGTAAAGAAGTTGCAATGAAATTCTAAATTTATTTGAATTTATTATTTCAAATAAAGCAAAAAGAAATAAAAACCTAATTGTGAATTTTCGTTTTTTAGTCTTGGAAAGTATTCGGAATTTCAAAAATTTCTCGAAGGGCTACCAATGAGATTTTAATTATACAACTCTGCCCCCATTTAACCTACCTTGTATAATAAAACTTAAATATATCTACAGTACAAACATTTTTATATAGTAAAACGAGAACAATCTGCATATTAATTACTGGTTTCTGCAAATTTCCGCGATTTATTCAAATGCCCCAACATTCATGCACATTTCACTTCAGCTGTTTTAAATTTATTGTTCCAAATACATGAGTGGCAGTGTCTAAAAGTTCCTGTAGAAGTGTACTTTCAGTTTAATTAGGAATTTATCGTTTTTGGCTCGAATCCACTGCGACAAAATGTGACAACAAAGGGAAAACGAGTCCTTGATTTTGTTTCCGTAAACAAATTCAATTATACTCGCGTTGATGACGACAATGTGGCAAAACAGGATCGAGCTATTAAATTTTCGAAGCAAGGCTGATCAGCTGGTGGGTTTTTGTTACTACCGCGTGGACCCTTAATATTATATACTTACAATAACATTAGGGGTGCACGTGATTTTTGCAATTTTTTTTAGACAAGATTTAATTAAGAAATCATGGTTCTTAGGATTAGACCGTATCAAAATAAAATCATTCTCCGACGTTTCGCATTCGATTGCACGAGGCAGCTTCAGGGATCTTTACTTCACAAGATCGGAACACTGAATGAACAGATTCCGGCTGTCTATAATAGACCTTTGGTCACCGAACCCTGACCCGGTGTAATAAGTGATTCCATTTTGACACGGTCTAATCCAAAGAACCATGATTTCTTAATTCACCACAGCCGTGAAAGCTTTCATCCTAAAAAGATTTAATATTGATTATTTGTCAAATGTTGGAAAAATTTATGTCGTTCGAACAGATTTAGAGGTCAGAATATTTCAGTGTCCACCATTTATAGAATTATACGTGAATATGCGGACTGATTTAAAATCAATAATGTTTGAACGGTGAAAATGTTGAAATAGAGGCGAATCTATAAAACGTGGATTTTGGCGAAACATCAATAAAACTGATCTTTCATCATTGACTTTTAGGACAATCTACAGGGTGATCATTTTTTTAACCAATATAGCAATCCATTTGGTGTAAATAACTAAAAAGTCTTAAAAACCGACGTAGATTAGACTCGACGCCTAAAAAGGTGGTTATTGTTTATCAAATTTTTAAATCCCCATTAATTTGCGAAAAATCGACGTTCGGAATTTATGTGATTCAATATATACAGTGTAGAAAAAAGTATGGACTATCCCTAATAATTTGGTAGTCTGTAGGTTTTATGGAAAATGCTCGGAACACGTTAATTTAGTTTTTTAGTTTCCCACATTCTGATAAAATGTATTTGTTTTTTTTTTGACATCTGTCAAAAATATGACGTATCGACATTTTTTTTAAATGGCAATATAGGTATGGCAAAGGTGTGAAATAATTTTGAGCGCGAGAGTATAAAGGGTTGCCTAAATTCAGTGAGGTTAGTAAAGTGCCGTCAAACGATGTCTCACATTGGGAACCTATTGATTCTTAGTTAATGAGGATATTTATAAATTTGTGTTTTTATATTAAGTTATTAGTTATTTTATACAAATAAATAGACAATAATTTAGAACTTACCCGTTGTAACAGTCATTTTCAAAATGATTGAGGTGGAAAAAGAAATTCGATATCTAAATGTCGTTGTAATAATACTTTTTGTCACAGTAAGCTTGAGTAGAGTAGAGTAGAGTATTTGTTTGTGTCCGATTAATCAAAACAATGATTTTACACAAGTCAAAATGTACAATGTAAATCAGAGTAATAATAAATCGAAATAGTATATGGACAAAGTACGTTAAAAATAGCATAAAATAAAAATTACATGTAAAAGTACAATTACACAACAATAATAATGTTAAAGTTATACATTAAAATCTAAATGAATTTATACATTATTAAAAATTTAGAAGCGGATGTTATACATGCATAAAATTAAAATGTAAGTATTCATTTACGTCATAAAAAGCATGTTTAATTAAAAAGTCTTTTATTTCTTTATTAAAAGTTTTTGTAGGCAGAGCTCTAATATGTGTTGGCAGGTGGTTGAAGAATTTTGGAGCAAAGTAATTAAATGAAAATCTGCTCTTGTTTAGGCAGGAGTTTGATAGCACAATGCTATGAGAGTTCCTGGTGTTATAATTGTGTATGTCAAAATGACATGAAAAGCTAGAAATACTGGACTTTATCCAAATCAGACATTTATAAATATAGTAAAAAGGGAAACTGAGAATTCCAAGTTTGACAAATTGGTGCCTAACATCATCTCTATAATTGAGGACCAGAATTATCGTGATTGCTTTTCTCTGGATTGTGAACACCTTTTGAGCACGTGCGGAATGACCGCAAACAGGTAATCCACAAGACATTACACTTTAAAAAAGTGAATAGTAAGCATTTAAGGAAGTATGTCTGTTTACAATGAGTTTAAGAGTTCTTAAAATATAGAGATGTCTGGAAAGTTTGTCAGATAAAAAATCAATGTGAGCTTCCCATGTACATTTCTGATCCAGCCACACACCAAGGAACCTAACAGGATCCTGCGTTTCCTTCAATCTTCTCTGAGTGAAAACAAAATTGATAGTTTTTTGTTGATTTAAACTTAGTCTGTTACCTTTGTTTGTTGATTTAAACTTAACCTGTGTAACCAAACACAAACAAAAATTAACGTCAGTATTGACAAGTGGTTACGCTAAATATTAGTAAGATTTTGCTGTCATTGCGTTGTGATTGAAGAATTTAATTTTTATTATACCAAAAATGACGCTCGGTGAAAAAGACTGTATTGAAATTCTTATGATGGTTGGTTACGGAGATCGACGCAGATCTACTAACGAGGTACGTGGACTTTTCAATCAAATTCATCCAGACCGAACGCCAATTTCGCAATTCACCGTGTGCAAGATTTTAAGAAAATATGAAGAACATGGCCATGTTAAAAATTTACCTAAAAGTGGAAGGCTGAAGGTAGATTCAGCTCGACGTCCTATTGGCCGTTGAAGAAAATCCGCATAATACCAGTCGGCAACTAGCACTTGATATGGGAATAAGTCATAAGTCTGTGCAAACAATTTGGCACAAAGAAAAATATCACTCGTACAAAGTTTGCTTGGTACACGAATTAAATGAGGATGATTTCGACCGATTTCTGCGAAATCGTGCACCTGTAGTCAAAATGTGAACTTTGCCGCAAATATTTTATTCTCAGATGAAGCAACTTTTTACCTCAACGGTACTGTAAACAGACAAAATTGTCGATATTGGTCCAAAGAAAATCCACATTGGATCCAAGAAGCTCACTCTCAATTACCTCAGAAACTTAATGTATGGGCCGGCATATTGAAACAGAGTGTTAGAGCAATTTTTCTTTGAAGAAAATCTTACTGGTGAAGCGTATTTGAATTTTTTGCAGTTTGAACTTTTACCAGCTTTAGTAGCTCTTTATCCCGATCACAATATTTTCGATATGCCTATTCCAGAAATTTGGTTTCAACAAGATGGAGCCCCGCCCCACTATGCAAGAAAACTTAGGAAAATATCTTGGTGTGATGTTTCCAGGAAAATGGATTAGCCAACGGAGTGCCATTGAATGGCCAGCTAGGTCACCCGATATGACCCCATTAGACTTTTTTGTGGGGTTATTTAAAATCCAAAATTTTTGTGAATAGACCAAGATACTGATGAATTAAAGTATCGCATAAGAACGGAAATACGAAACATTATGCCGGAAATGATACAAAATGTTCAAGAAGAATTTGTTTCTAGACTTGGCCACTGTCAAGTTGTCAACGGTCGTCACTTTCAGCAGTTCTTGAAATAAGTGTTTTTTATTTTATGTGTTTTATCCTCAACGTATCATTCTAATTTCATTATTAAGTTTTCTTTGTTTGTATTGTTTTATTTAATATTACGCGTTCTTCTTTGATAATAAAATCATTAGTCATGTTGCTTTTTTCATTTTTTTTTTCTGACAAAACCAGAAAGATTTATTCATTTACTGGGAGTGAATTTAAGGTAATTATCATAATTGAGCAAGCGCCATTTTAAACGGCACGACCGAATTGGATTAAAATTTGGGAACATAGTGAGTGAAACCAGAGCTTTCAAATGATGTATCAAATGCCATGTTGCAATTAAAAAAAATGTCGATTACGTCATATTTTTGACAGATGTCAATAAAAAAACTAATACATTTTATCAAAATGTGGGTAACTAAAAAACTAAATTACCGTGTTGGAGCATTTTCCATAAAACCTGAAGACTACCAAATTATTAGGGGCTACTCCATACTTTTTTCCACGCACAATTGAACGGTTGCCATTTTGAAATAGCCCAACAGAATCGCACTAAAATCTAGAACATACTGAGTGAAACAAGAGCTTTCAAATGATGTATCACATGCCATATGTTGTCATTTAAAAAAAATGTCGATTACGTCATATGTTTGACAGTGTCAATAAAAAAACAAATTAATGTTATCAGAATGTGACAAACTAAAATACAACCTACAGGCTACCAAATTATTAGGGGTAGTCCATACTTTTTTTCCACACTGTATATTCAAAATCTGACCTATTGCGCCCCTGTACAGGCTGCAAAACACTTCGGATGTTAGGTAGTTTAATAAAACGTTTAGCTTTTAGAGGTCAGTCCGCATTCATTTGAAATGCACTATATAAATCTTGCGAACGGCCTAACGCTTTGATTAATGCTTAATCAAACAGGTTGGCAAATAGCAAAAAAACCGATTGTGAACATTGGCTCGAAACCTGCCTCGCAGATTTCCGGTCATTAAGAAGACGTCACTTTACAGGAAACCGAGTTGCGTTAAGAAACGCCCATTGTTAAATTCGGAAATTAAAGGTGATGAATTTGTTAAAAATGTTAAATATGAAAGTAACTAGGATTTTTTATGGTTTATTTTCGAAAACACAATTGAACATCAAATAGAAGAGATATAATAAAACCATCAAAATTATTAATAATACGATAAAATACAGTAAGTCACTCTAAAAAAATTATGGAACAACTTTGTGCAGAAAATGTACACATGATTGGTCAGAATTAGTTGTATATATTTTCTGAATAATTGTGCATATATATCTTCTGAACAATACTGTGTTGAATTGACATACGATAATATATAAGATTTTTGAACAAGAGAATGCATATTTTTTGGACAATTTTGTATAGCAAATATTTTAATAACATCAATATGCATTTTCTTCAAACAATATTGTGCAGAATTATTGCACAAATTGTGAACATTTTATGCCCAAAGTTGTGCAAATTAGATTTTTTTTTTAATAATATTGTATATTTTTTTAGCACTAAATGTGTGTCCTTTCTAAAATATGTGTGATAATTCTTGCACAAATTGTGATCATTTTAAGCACAAAATTGTGATTTATATTAAAAAGTAGTTTTTTCTGGATAATATTGTACATTTTTTACGCACAAAATGTGTATGTTTTCTAAACATTTTTCGGTAACTATGAAAATATGTGAAATAAGGAAGTCAAACAAACCACAATCAACTACAGAACCGTTAGTCAAAAATTATGTCAAAAAAATTGTTTTATTTATCGTAGCAACTCGAACTGGATGTAGATAAACTTCTTGGTAAATCCCTTTTGAAATCTCGATGTTACGTAACTAAAACAAAAAAAAATCGGTGTAAAAAATATGGTTGTTTAACTAGTGAACATAGTACTTATCCAAAACACAATGTTTTGTAAGATTAGTTAAGTTTTTTTTTAGTTTTAAAACGGTTGAAAATAAAGCGAATTAGAGTTTGAAGCATATTTAATACAAATTAAGGTTTTTCACATTTTAATCTGTTACTCGGGAACTCATTATGTTTTGTTAAACTGATATATCTTCTTTGTTTTTTGTAAAATTTTATGAAATATTTTTATATTGTTTGATTATTGTACAGTTAAAAATTGATGTCAACAGGTTGTACATACCTGTGTATCAGGGATGACAGAAAATAGCATGTCTATATCTGTCGAAAATAAAAACGGGTTTAAAAAGCATGTCGAAAATAACAGCAGTCGGGCGTGCATATTAATATCTAACGTACCGAATAGCACACCGAGCACGCCCGAAAGCCGTTCATAACACACCCGCATGTTTGCATATTAGCTTACGATACCGAACGTTAAATATGAATTCCATAATAAGTATTATTACTCTTTAACGAACTTTTCTTTCTTGTTTTTAAGGTGTGTGTGTGTAGAATTTTCACAACAAAAATCAATTATTACAATAAATTTTTTTGAAAAACTTAGTGTAGAGTATATAAAAGTTTATCTATTGATTTTTATTAGATATTTAATAAACTATGTATTAGTATTTTTAATAATGCCATATGCCATTTTAGGTAGACAATTTTGTATACTGAATTTTGATATTTTTGTTGTAATATATATTAATAACTTATTTTAATAACATAAAAAGATCATAAAAGTGAAGAAGTCTGTTGTGGAGTTTTTAAAAATGTAGAATTTTTTTCTCAAAGATATTAATTCTAATTATTATTATGAATATAGGAGCTGTAAGAAAAGTACTCTGATTTGCACAAATATCTTGACATCATAAAATTGCGAGATCATTATCATTGACATAGTACTTAATATATATTTAGGTTTATTTGTTTTATAAAATCTGAATGAACTTAAAAATAAAATAAAAAATAAAAAAGAACATGGGAAAGCCACTAACGCAAACATTTAACATTATTTTACGATTAACAAACCGATTTCAGTGAAATTCTAATAAAAAACAGCGTAATTACATTTTTAATTGCTAATATTATATTAAAAATATCATTTTCGGAAAAACGGCAAAGCCCCTTTCATAAATATTGTGAGGAAAAATATGTTTAATACATTTTCCTTACTTTCACCCGTCACAGAACATAAAATTTAAGTTTTTTTATACAGCAATAAAGATATCTTGAATTATTGTTACCTATAAGAACAAAATAAACTTATTTTTCGAAGGTGCCTAGTTAATGAAGATTCATATAATTATCAGCTGTAACAATATTATCTCCTAGAAACATACTGAAAAGATATATTATTTGACAATGTATGATTATTGTTGCTTGTTTACAACAGATATTAGCTCATCTAAATTAGTAAAAAAATCTAGGGGATAGTTATTTTGCATATTATCTAGGCTAATTGAGATTTCATGTAAAGTTTAAGCAACTTATATTTTTTTGTTATAAAAATCGAAAACATACTTGTCAGTTAAAAAAATTAGTCACTAAAAGCATCTGATATGGATTTAGATTTTTTTATAATCCTGCCTATTACTATGATTCGTATGTATTATTATTTTATGCGAGAATTATCTTCAGTTCTATTAGTGATACAAAGAGTCAAAGAGCCATAAAAAATTTAGAAAATGTGATTTCTGAACGACAAAATAAGTAGGTGTACTTTAATTGATAAGACACACGATATATATTTTATTCCTTCTGTTCCATTATAAAGATCTTCATTTTCCTTGTTATATTTGGTAGTGCATTTTTACTGTTTTGTTACATTAATATCCCTTGACTTAAAATGAAGCGATTCTACTTTCCCTCCTTGGTTTATTAAAACTTACCTATAATTCCAATCAATTAAAAGTCAAAATGATTTTTTAAATATAAATAGAACACAAGCAGGATCTATCTAATGATTGTAAAAATTTAAAAAAAATAATTTTTTTTAGTGAACGTACATACTTAAAAATACTTTTAAATTGGGCGTTTCTTTTTTATGTTGAAACAAGACTGAATTCATCTACTAATGGGTTGTTCTATATACATAACAGTTCCATTTTTCTTACAGAAATAGATAATCTATAATCTACATTATTTATTGCCGCGGTAATTCCCACTGATGGCAAATCCTTTGCGAAATGTATTATAATAAAATCCTGTTACGTATGCATTTCATTAGGGATAAAAAGCCCAATTTTCTTTAAATGCAGTTAGATAACGAGGCGTACCTACATGTGTTCTAAAAAAATAAGCAACATGTATTGTGTACTTGAAATTAAAAGTTGCGTATTCCCTAATTTTTGTTATTTATCTTATTTAGTATTTAAGTACTTATTACATTTAATATTTTAAGTACATTCAAGAAAGTGGAAAAAAAATTAATCACACACTTTATAAAATACTATGTACTCCCTAAATTAAATATATCAATCAATTTTAACGCAACTTCTTTGTAGCTGAAATCCGAGTTGCGATATCTTAGGTTATATATGAACTTGCATGTGCTACCACGCACGTGAGTTATGAATCGCCTTCGGCTCTATTTGATGTGCAATACGCTAGGTTAGATATGAATATGCGTCCGGCGTTAACTTGCATTAGACCGGTCACGGGCGATAATCAAAGTAAAACATAGTTAGCTGATCTCGATTTCGATGACTAGGGATGGGCGTTTTATCGATATATCAATAATTTTCGAAAGGTCAGCGACATTTCTAATAATAGGTATTAAATATCGATATATCGATAGTTACCCAATAAGTGAGCAATAATGCCAATAGGTATTTCCATGATATCGATAGGCAAGTGATGATATCGATAGGAGGTCGAAAATATCAATAGTTGTGTACATATTTACAAGTATATTATGAAAGACATATGAAAGGGAGTGAGGACTATCGATAGGTAAAATCTAATATCGCCCATCCCTATGAGTGACCACTTAGGACCGTAGTCAGACGGGCTACTTGCTAATAGTAGGTATATAGCAGTTATTATAGGAATACAATAACAACCGTGGTAACGGGGTAACGTCATCTATAAAGATACCGTGAAATGCGAATGCATGTTTCTTGATTTGGAGAATGTCGACAGAAACTACGACTTGGCGCCAAAGATATTATACAACCCTATAATATAGAGCTTGGAGTCATTAACGCAAGCACGGTCTAATGTTACGCTACTGAGGCCTCAGGTTCTCATGGTCTGTCTGTCTACCATAAAAAAATTACTAAGACGCAGTTGTAGCCGTTTGGTTGGATCGGATGCAATTTTTGCGATTTACATATAGCCAATGACGTATTTTTTTCGATTTTGTTCTTTTTAAATTTGCTACTAGCTGAGGTCATCACTAATTTAGGTGATTGATACCTAATAACACTATCCACAATAATTATGAGACAAATTTTATAAACTGCTTATTAAGTAAATAAAAACATTTTGGTACTTTGACTTGACTAAGGTTAATTTTTGATTTAACAACAGCTGTGATATTTGGGGACCGTCCAAGGGTCCTTATTTTCTATAACAAAGTTTTAGAATAAGCAGTCAAATTTTGAAGTCTCATGCAATATTTTCATGATAAGTCATGTTTATTAGCATAATATTGTATTATTAATGAGATAAGTGTCGGAGACTTTCGCCTTGTATAATTCATCAAGTTTTCTGAATAACTTAGATAGGAGCCGAAGTTTTTCGATCGATAATAATAATAACGCTCGTATACGGACCAGGCCTGATTAATTATTTACCGAGGTCGAAAACACCCCATTAAGGGGTTAAAATGAAAGCACCAGAGTTGATACTAATTTGAATTCTCCTGCATGGCAAGGTCGCAAAAAGTCGATACAATTAATGTATAGAAAAAAAAAAACATTGTGGTATATAAAACTTTATTTTAAGGCAGCAGCTCATTGTTTTTACATAGTCTGTTTAACTGTAGTTAATGATAAATTTTTTCGGACCATTATTTCTCCTAAAATTTTGAGAGGTGTTATTGTCTTTATTTATATTTACAAATTTCCTAAATTGCTTAACCGGTCAAACAAATATGATAACTACAAAATTCAAACAGTGTGTTTTGGTGAATTTTTCTAATTATTTGATATAATTCAAATCTCGACTTTTTTGTCAAAATATATCATTGCCACCACTTGATCCTATGACCAGATTTTGATATCAAAGTTTTGAAAATTTTGATTTTAGCTATCCGCCCAAGATTTTGCTACTATTTTTGCCAAGTAATCAGTTTTAATAAAATGAAATATCCTAGGTTTTAGGTTATTATTTAGTCTTTTGTTAGGTTTAAAAAAGCTTTTCAATAGTTCTTTGTTAATGAATATAATTAGAAAATTTAAAAAATCTATAAATTCTGCATTATTTATTAACCAAACGGTGAGATGATTTTCCTAAATTTTGGATATGTTGGAGACTAGAAGTAGTAGTAAGATGGGGGGACAAGTCCAGCAACTAGGCTCGAAAGGCCCTTTTCGCTAACCCTGGACTTCTTCTTTGGCGAGGGACTTGACGCCGAAGGTATTCTAGCGTAGTCTTGCCCACCTTTCGCACGTGCCTCCGCCTGTGTCCTACAATTAGGCCAGCAAGGGCTCTCCGCTAATCCGAGCCGGTGCATATGCTTTTTAAGATTCCAGTGTCGTGTCAAAATGCCAATTTGTCCCCAATCACCTGTCGACTCCTTGACATCAACCAAGTTTGCTTAGATCCGAATGGATTGGGTAGCAATATTCTTCTGCCTGTCTATAGTAGTTTCTTGACCATTTCTCCGTTGTCTTCCCAAGCCCATCTATTCAGGACATATGAACAGCAGTGTTTAGGGTATTAGAGTGTCGATCCGGTTCTGGCGAACTCATCCGCTTTCTCGTTTCCTTCGACACAGTTATGCGAAGGGACCCATTTCAACCCCACCACCTTAGCCGTTGCTAGCTCACGTCGTGGATCTCTGCATCCTGAGCTCATCCTGGGCATAAGAGCCACTTGATTGTTTAAGTGAATGCGAATTTCACTCTGCGTTCCCAGCCTGATCATCCTTTGTTGCAACCCTCAATATAGCATAGGCCTCAGCTTGAAAAACATTTGTATGTTTTTCGAGGGCAAAGGCCTCTTCGACATCATGGTCCGACCGGTATATTTCTACGCCGGCTGACCCGGAACTGGCCATACACGAGCCGTCTGATAACACGATTGAACGTTAGCCTGATGGGATGGCCTGTTCTCCTTCCATTGATCCCTTGTTTGAATTTCAATATCAAAAGGCCTTGTCAGCCTGAGACAAATTCTGGAAGAATCGCCCTCGTGAACAGAGGGAGGCTAAGCCCAGTTTGTAAAAAAAAATGTAGTCAGTAAAAAAACATGGTAGTAATGGGCAACACTGATGGCCTCGAATAGTCCATTACAACTGATTATTCTAGAAAGCGGTTAAGTAGTTAGGAACTTATTATAAAAATACATATCTTGTTTGTGACGGTGTGGATATTATCAAATACTTACTCATAAACATTGAAAGCTAGCCACGACTCTACGAGGGCAGTATTTTAATACATAAGAAGTAATTAATATGTAAATTGTAATGTTTAATTTTAAATTAGATACTTCATTGCACAGACGAAACAGAATCATAAATTGCGGTGTTTTTAAAATAGAGCTCTTTTCTGCCTAGGTTATACTCATTTTATTTTTTAATTATTTATATCCGTTCAATTTTTGTAGGCATAGTAATTAAAGCTTAAAATATGGATGGTGTTCGTTAGATTATTTGTTAGCAATAAATTTCATGTTTTCGTGGTGATAACAAATAATTATCCTAAGCATTTGACCTCAGTTTCATTTATTACTGAAAGAATTGTAAATAAAAGTCTTTAAAAAAAGGAAGAAAAAGAAATATAAATATCGTATCTAAGTTTGTATAAGTAAACAATTATTGAAAAGATCTATTAGCTACTACATTTATTATTATTATATTAAAGGATATTGTATTTTACTTTTATACATCGATTAACGTACCATCATTATTATATTAAACAAAAGGTAGAGATTGTATTTATGAAACTACCTATCTACTAAAAAGCATTCTGGAATAGGCAGTTATAGTTTATCGTCCTCTTGTTTAGTAGATATGCAGAATTTTTAGATTTTTTGATTTTTTTTTAACATTTTTGTATTTACGGAAAATATTGACCCGCCACTGCATTAACAAAGAACTATTGTTGTTTGTTAACTAAGCTTGTTTATACCCAACAAAAGGTGAAATATTGTCCTAAAACCTAGAGCGTTTCATTTCGCCAACAATGGTTATTTGATAAAAATAATAACAAAATATTGGGCAAGTCGCCAAACAGATTTTTTTTTAGATGGACTGAAAAGTTCTCAGTTACAACAATTTTGTTCCGACATGCTGACGAAAATACCTAATTTGGTTTTATCAAGCGTCTTGGAACAAGCGGAGCTTGATTTGCTGTCCAGGGCCTAGTGCAGCTTTGTTGAGACACGCGTTAATAAAACCATGTATGCAGCCTTCAGATGTTTTGAAAAACATTTGACAGAGTTAAACTCCAGTAAATATGGGGTATCGACGAGAAATATGCCAATCTACAATGGAGACGAATAGCGACGTTGATAGGGGAAACTAGTCTCACTGAGAAGGTGGAGATTCTTCGTTGGGTCCGTCAGGGTTGCATTCTGTCCTGTGTCTTTTTTAATGTGTTCTCGGAAAAAATTTCAGTAAGGAAATTTCTTGAACGCTATTGCCATAAAAATATAGGTTATGCCAACAACACAATGTTACTTGCAGATCATCCCAATGGTTGCAAGAACTTCTGGACAGTGCCGTAGAAGCTGATACGTCTTAATTTAAACATCAAAAAGACCAAAAACATGATTATCAGCGAAGATGCGCACCTATAAGACCATGCGTTGACAGTGCGAAATATTGATGTGGACAGAGTTCAGCAGTGTAATTATCTATGATCTAGGGTAAACAAAATCTGGGATGATATCTCATTTTCTAGTTGGCAGCCTCTAAAGTGTCGTTTAGGTTCATATTGTGAAGCTGTTTTCTTAGCTGATAATATTTATTAACGGTTATAATGTAATAATTGATTGATTTGAAAGTTTTATTGACTTTAAGTAATGTTTTTTCGCAACTAGCTGAGTCAAATTAGACCAAAAAATTGCCGTGCCTTCCATTAATTCGTAAAAAAATGGAAATAATTTTTTTTAGTTTATTTAGTATCCTAAATAAGAGTAATATGAGTTTGCGAAGAGATGAGTTTTTGGGTGCCCACTAGCCTAAACATAAAATTTGGTTCAGCGGTTTGGTCATAATCACCAGTCAAAGGTGAACAAATTTTTCCTTTTAGGCTGAACTGAGTAACTGGTGTTACACTATCAAACATCTGTGACGAAAACCGTTTCTACGATACGAGCCCTTTCTCAGTAAAGTTGGCCCAGCTATCAAAAGTATGGTTTTTAAAGAAATTTGCCATATTAACGAAAAACGTATTAAAAACTATAATATGTTTCGGATAATGTATTATGATATGTTTATTCAATTTGCGCCTAAAATACTACATTGTTTGTAGCAGAGAAAAAATATTTTACAAACTCAAAAACTGTCGATTAAAAAAAAATCAACGATACCAAATAACAGCAAATTGCCACTGCGTTACATTGCCTTTTCGACTGATTACTGCTTCGATACGTCTTGACATAGTGTCAACTAGTGTTTGGCAGACTGAATGTAAAACTGTTCTAAATTTCTTGGAGACGGGTTCCTAATCTGGACTACTCGGGTAAATGGTGGCTCGCCGTCTTCATTTAACTTTGAAATAATCACCCCTGTATAGGAGACTTTGACTTTAGGTTATGAGGGAAACCCTCAAATAAGAATAATCTCACTCAGGTGTTTAAAGACCTTATTAAACACCCTGAACGAATTCTCTAATGAGGAAAACCTATTTAAAATAATTAAAACTACTTGTGAAGCCGATCCCGAGGCTTTAAATGATGATATAAAACACCAAACATTCCATAATGAACTGGCTGTCCTTTGCTTCAAATTTATTGCGATAGCACACTCGAACTAATTCAAAACTTAACTAATGGTCAGAATACTAGATCATTGTCACCACCAGTATTGCTTATGTCAATTGATTTTTAGTATACCTATCGAAACTTACAGCTATCCCAACAAAGTCAACTCTGAGGCCTCAGAGTAAACAAATTGAATGGTGATGAACTGCAGATCGGTTTCATTTCTATTTAAAATTTTCTACGCGGCAAAATACTACTCCCATTAATGTGTCGTGTTGGACCCTATTTAAACAATAATATTAATTTTAACCCAAATTACCACCATGATGCTGCTGAACCATTACAGAACAGGGGCTTTTCTTCAAAGCGGAAAGGAAAGCCACTGCCAATGAAAGGAAGTGAGACGGGGAGAGTAAAATAAAATGAGCAGGCCAGATGGACCCTAAAAGATGTCCTGCCAGTTTATTTATAGAGTGTTTGGAGAAGAAGGTCACGACCAGGCATCTTTTTAACCGAGTTTAGAAAGAAGTTCTGTAATTTTAGTATGACAAATATCCCTTGGGAAAAATTTACATTTCTTCATGTAAGACCAACTCGTTATTAAATATAAATACATTCAATTATTACTAAATTATTCTATTGAATCATTAGTTTAAAAAAAAATAATATATTATTCAGTTTCTGTAAAGGGCCACACTTCACGATATAACTACACTAAGTACGGAGGTCCTATCCTGTCTCATCCACCACCTCCCAAATCACCTCAGCGCTCCCAGATAAAACGTAGAGAACCAAATTGAACGATCAAATTGAATAGAATCGATTCCCCAGACGAATGTGGGTGATTTTGGTTTCAAACGTTTTATAAGACTCCAGGAGACCTACTTAGCGGAATATGAGAGCTACTACTACTTTTGGTTTTTTGCGTGTATCTTTGTATTTTTCCATTTTTCATTTCGACCCACAGGCCTCTGAAAGTGATTGTAACGCAATTTTAAGCCTAAGTGGAAAAAATTGCTCCCTTTCACTGTTGATTCTGACCAAGGTGCTAAACCATTAATGTTTAAAAAGTCCATTTAACGCAATTATGTTTTTAATTTTCGTAAGAGTGGAATTTTCTGTACGATGCATCATTTATATGTTATAAGCCAAAAACTGAAAAAAGTACCAACATTTCGCGGTCTTTTGGCTCCCAAAAGTTTACCTCTCCTCAGAAAACGTCGCAAACCCATATTACGCTTATTTGGGATGACCAAAGTGAAATAAAATCATTTCCAGCTTTTTACGAACTAATGAAAGGCACGGCCCTTTTTTAGTCTAATTTGACACAGCTAGTAGGAGTCCCTCTGAACTTCTTTATGAAAACAGGGGCATTCCAAAAAAGCAGAACTAAAATGAATATGGGATATATCCATTTTTATGTCAATATTTCAATTTAATTTCATTTCAAATAAATAAATGATACAGAGAATCAGCTTTACATTTTAACCGCCAATATTCAATCAACAATTGATTTTGTCACTGTATAATTATTTTAATGAGCATCATAAAGTAATTCGCAGAAATAACATGTTGTTTTAAGAGCCGTCAGCCATCAGTGTCAACACTTGATTACAGTGCTTGGATATTTAAAACATTGTTTGTAGAATTGTGATTCTTATTTTTAATCCTAGTAATAATATTTAACTTTGTTTAATTGTTGTTGTTAAGTGATATTTAAGCGCGTGCCAGTGTTTGACGGGATATACCATCTTTTTGCAGTAGGTTTGAGTTACAGTTAAATAATCTAATATTTAATTAGAACAGAATAGATAATATATTAAAGAATGACAATGAATGTGAATCTGAATCTGATTTAATCTGAATCTTTGAACGCGTAAAAATACTTAGAAAATGTCTCTATATAACTTGATTAAACGTTTGACAGTTCGCAATGAAATGGCAGACAATAGAAGACGGTAACAGGTCAGTACCGTATACAATTACACAGTTTTTATTATTTTTCTGGTAATAGTTTCAAGAAGAAGTCTCAGGTCTCTGAAAGTGTCGTTCTCTCTGAGTGATGTAAAACATAGTACATCTTTGAAACTACAAAATAAATTAAAGAAAAGAATATTAAACCCTACCAGTATGTCAAATGTCAGTCTTCTAGTATCGTTTGAAACTTCTTATCCATCAAGACTTAAACATGTTTAAAATATCATGTTTTTTTACATAATCTTCAACTTAAAAACGTGCTTAAACAGTTTTCAATGATCTGAAACCCATTCTTTGTTAGAAAATTAAAAAAGGCATTTTTTTTCAACCCTGCTACCTTCGAAACATATAAATATGACATCAAGAAACTTTTTTTCTACTTTTTTTACAATCAGTTATAGGTTCTGATATAAGGTAGCGTCCCACAATAAACGGGTCGCCCTGTACTATCAACTGAAACAAGTCCATCGAATTTCAGGGAGAATGCAAAATTATTGTCTTCGACATATCCAACGCATTTGGTAAAGTCTGGCATGACGCACTTCTTAGCAAATTTTCTGCTTATGGTCTTCCTCCAAAACTTTGTACTTAGATTGCTGGTAGAGGTTGATGGCCATTCATCTCACTTGCACAAAATCAACGCAGGCATTCCACAGGGTTGAGTGTTGGCACCTATCCTATTCTCCAGCACATCAATGATCTACTTTCGTCTACCAGCAATCTTGTTCACAGCTATGATGACGATAGTACACTCCGCTCTAACATACAGTTTCCCAAACACTCAGTTATCCATAGGCGTAGAGTAATGATCTTATCCCTAACCGAGAACCTCATTCATTAAAATTATAGAATGGGGCGCGAAGAACCTTGTCCAGTTTAATGTTATTAAGACACAATCATGTTTACTATCTTATAAATTACCCCCCAGTATCCACAACATCCAAATGAATAATCGTATGCTTGAAACCAAAGCCTAGTTGGTATCACTTTTCAGAAAGATCTTCGATGGCATGATCACCTCAATGGCCACAGCAGCCGAGAAGAATTTGGGTTTTCTTTTCCATACGCGAAAATAGTTTCCTTCAATTCTTAACATCCTCGACTCTATCTAGAAAAGAGGTATTGTTCTGATTGATGATTCAAACATCACAAGGAAGCTTGCATCACTAGAGTATCGTCGAACTGTGGGCAATCTGCCTTATTTTTACAAATACTACCAAGGTAGTGTGTGTTCTGGTGAATTATGATTCATTATTCCTTCCTTAGTCATTCCTGCCAGGGAGACATCGACCCACATGCACCCCTTTACGGTCCAGGATCTCCCACTTTGTTCACTCCTTTATTCTTAGAGTCTCCCGATTATGGAATGTGTTACCAGCAATGGCTTTTCCCTCTTCTCCTATTCTGCAAGTCTTTACATCCTTCATCACCACATACCACGGAACTTAGTACTTACCCTTCAGCCTTCGTGGTCTGCTCATAGATAAAAAAAATGGTAACCACGATGCAAGGAGGTGAACCAAGCAGTAACTTAATGCTAATATTTTCCCGTACTATTGTGTTCCATGGAATATTTTATATTTAGTTTCGTCATAATTTAAGTCGCCTAACAGAACATATGATTTCTTCGAGGTCACTTTATCGTTGGACACACGTTCGCTCCAAATTTTCAATTGATATAAACGCTAATAACAAAATAAATACATTTGAATATATAATCGGATAAACCTTGTCATACTTTGGTTTATTTGCCTTTTATTCAAATAAACTCGTGAAGTGTCGTAAGTATTATTTGTTTATACTTGCAAGGATCCCATTAAAATAAATTCCCAATAACTTAAAGTAATGGCCTTAATTTATATAAGCCACATATTGAATGTTTCTACGTGGGAGGCTAAAAATTTGACTGCTTAAATATGCAGTGAAAAATCTTCGATTATTGAAAATATATTTATTTGTATCTTTGTGTGCCGTCAATATCAATTTGACTTGTAAAAGGGCACATGTGTAGGTGGAATGTGCAGATAATAAGGTGTGTCTAGCCAATTTAGTTTTTGTTTTTTGAAAGTACAAATCAAGGAAAGATATGTTAGGCTAATTGATATATCCAATAAAGGTCGTGGATAAAATTCCCATCGGCTAGATGTATGGAAATGAAATAAAATATAAAAAAATAAAATTTATAAATTTGTATTCAAATTAAGTCATTTGATATTAGATGATATTTCTCTAAGAAATAGTGTAACTATTTAAAATAGTGGAAATGTAATTATGTATCTTTTTCCAATATATCTCAGAAATCCATTAATTTAGACAGTTCACTATATTTAATAGGTTCAAATTTTCAAAAGATAAAAAAGTTTTCTAAAAAAGATGTGTCTGTGTTTTTCATGTTTATTTTCTCTCCAAAAAACCACAAAAACTTTAATCTAAAATTTTTTCCTATAATTGCTTCTTTTGGTGAAAACATAGATTCTTGTCAATGTTTGTGTATTGTCATAAATGTTTACATTTAAAAAAAAAAGATCAATTGGAAGTGAATCAAAAAGAGATTGTCAATGTCAGGGATAAAAGCATTTTCGACTTATTGATATGTATTCAATTTGTTTTAGTTTACAAAAGAGCTTGCTTATGGCCTGTTTTACTTTTTGTAGAATTATTATAATTTGAAAAATTTATCCCCGGAGAAAATCACTTCGGTCATAGAAAATATTCTTGAAATAAGCCTTTAAAATCTAAAGAGTTTTTCAAAATCCATTAAGCGTTTTCATGATATGGCATATTAAAAAATATGATACCCAAATTTTATGTTTAATAGTGAATCTCCGGTCAAGAACATATCGTTATAAAGCTAATAAAAACGTGAAGAGATATTGATATTATCTACGTATGATACTGAAATGTGTTAAATTTATTTTTGTCCAAATGAAAAACCACAACATTTTTGAACTTTTATGTGACTTTGTTGATGATTGTATAAGATAGAAATATTACATTTTTTGAAAAATCATTTTTTTTCGCATAGTGCTGAAAAAAAATTCGAACTCCGCATCCAAAAAAGTTGAGTCACTGACGAAAGGTTGAAAAATTGAAAGAGACAATTTTTTTCTTGAGCAGTTTATATATTCATCACACCATATAACAAAGAACTATAAACATTTTTGAAAAATCGTTGTTTGTTGCATTGTGTAGAATAGACGGGCTTTTAAAATTCGAAATCCGTATCCAAAAAAGTTAGATGATTTTGAAGAAAGGACTAAAAATCGAAGTGTTTCCAAACTAATTTGTAATCCAGCAAGCAAAGTTAAGAATATAAGCGGGAATATTTTCAAGTTTGAAATGAAATTATTTCCCATTCGGGCTTGCTGTTTATTATGTTGTCTTAAACAAAATTTCAAATCAATAGGTCAAGTGGAAGTGTTTCAGAATTAAATTACATGGTTTAACTCAGACGCAGTGAGACAATAGACAAGTAAACTCATATAGACTTTTACAAAGAAACTCACAGAACAAGACATAAATCGAGGAAGTAAACAAAAATAAAATGAATGTGGCAATGATACGCAATTGTATATAATGTTATAGAATAATTGCAAATAATCGGAGCTGTCGTTTATAACCTTCCTGCGGTTTTCTTATAATTGAAATTAGGTCTAGTTCTACCCCGTTTCAGAACAGTTTCCTGACACAATCCTATTGATGTTTTAGATAAATAATTATACTTTTGTGGTTTGCAACAAAAAACAACTTTATTAAAATAACTATCACAAGATAGAAAAATGAAATGCTTATTCTAACGAATTTGCCAATGAACTGACTAAAGAAAAATATCCTTATACAATATAGATTTTTTTTTTGTGATTGTTATGGGACCTTTCAACACTTTTTTTTGTATTGTTTTATTGCATATTTTTTCTAAATATAAACAAGATAGCATAAACACAACCTCGACTTTCGTTGCGGCATTATTTATTAGTTTAACGTTTAGATAGTAATTTAATATCTTCAATACTTAAGTAGCAGTAATAGTAGTAGTAGTAAGATGCCAAGCAACTAGACCTAAAAGGTCCCTTTCGCTAATTCCGGTTCCACCCACCTCACTCCATTCCTCTACAAAGGTGGCCCGTCCTTCTAATGAAGGAGGGCATCTGACCTCAGTTGATATGTTGTGATTCTTCCTTGGAGAGGGACGCCAAAAGCATTCCAGTCTTGCCCAGCTTTCACACGTGCGAACAAGGTGATATAGATCGTCCTCCTCGGCCCCACAATAGGACAGTAAGGGTTTTCCACTAACACCAGCTGGTGCATGTGCCTGTTTAGTTTACAGTGATCTGTCAAAATGCCAATTAGGTCCCCAATTATCTGTCGGCTCCTTGACATCAGACAAGTTGCCTTAGATCCGCATAGATTGGGTAGCATTTTTTCTGTATGTCTACAGTAATACATCATTAACCAATTTTCCTTTGTTTTTCTCCAGGCCCATCTATTCAGGGCCTGAGTGCAGTATTGTTTACAGCCAAAACTTCAGGAATATTTTTAGAGTTTCGGGAGGGGTCCAAATCCCATGGATTATAACTTTACTGTGGTTTTATTAATGTTGAAATTTACTCGAGTTCTGCAAAGAACAGTTTCTCATACAACCCATAGAAGAAAAGTTTGTCTAACGATTGCCAGTAACTCGCTTAGCATTTTCAAAGCTTCCTTTCCGCGACTCAACATGACGTTTTAAGCACTCCCTCGGATGCCGGTAGTCTCAAACAGCTGCTTAAGGATATTACCCTTGAAGTGTTTGCACAAACTAATTAGTAAACAAGCAAGCAAAGTCAAGAATATACGCGTGGGCATTTTCAAGTTTAAAATGAGATTATTTCGCATTCGGGCTTGCTATTTATTATGTTGTAGAAAACATAAATATGAAATATTCTTGGATATGTATAAACTCGTTTAATTAGATCCACTAAGATTTTAAAAACTGAATTAGGACCTACACTGTTAGCTTCGCAAAATGTACAGTAGAAAGAAAAAATATTCCTGTTCAATTCATATTAAACAGTTTAAACTCTGATAAACAAAAAAATGTGTAGTCTTGTTTACCATACCAAATAAACCTATACCATTTTTAGACGTTATCAGTACAATACAAGAAATGCTAAATGAAATCATAAAGGTACAGATCCTTTTAAGAAGTTGTAGTTTACTTTTTCACCCACTCTAAAGACACACCTTTCTTTACTTCAGTTCTTTAGAAGAACATGTGTGATATGATGCAGACATTACCATTTAAAATACATTTTTGTACATGGGAACAAGATTTATGATGAAATCGAGTGGAAACATGTTGTAAAGAAAACGCTGTTACGCAAAACGTTGTTATACTATAACTTGTTATATCAAAACGATTTAGAAAACATCAATACAGTTTTCATAATATAATTATATAATTTTAATAAAATTAGTGAAAGGTTTAATGGCCTTTATAGCAGTATTTTGATTATTTTGCAGATAATTTGTCACGTTTTCTGAATGTGTATGGTATCTACTTAAAACTCAAATTTTCTACATTTCGTCACGATTCTACGATACATTTTCAGGAATCTTTATAGCGCGACTTTAAAACACTGAAAAGCTGCAGTAGATGGCCCATGCGGTAGTATTCCATATAGCGTGGATAGAAAGTTAATGTCAAATGTATTTAAACGTTCCTATTGGAAGACGTTACAATAAAGTTTTGGCCAGCGATATAGTCACTAGTGCTTAGATGATCAATAATAATTGTCTTTATCCTCTTCAACTAACTGTCTTCTTACTACTTCACCTCGCAGTTTAAAAATGTTGTGTAGGTTAGGTTAGCTACACAATAATTGTCTTTATCCTCTTCAGCTAACTGTCTTCACTGTCAGACACACTTCCGTTTCTTAATTTTGTTTTTTTTAGTATTTCAATAGGTTCTTTAACTACTTTTGCTATGTTTCAGGTCTTTAGAAACCGTCAACTTCTTAATATTTAGTTTATGCTATCCTAAGAGAATACTATAATGCCTATTTTGTCAGTGACACTTCTGACAGCTAACAGATTGGACTTTCGGACTGGATTTTGGGATGATGCCTTTTGTTACTTTCCTCGTAAAGGAGAGTATTGTAATAGTGAAAAAATCAACATCCGAGATTCTTGACGCTCTTCACGTTTCAAGGTCTGTAGATGCCGAAAACATGTTTTCTCAATTCCGCAGGTCTGTGTGTCTGTCGGTTGGTCTGTCTCTTCGCGGCATAGCTAACTATTTATCTAATTGACTGTGGGAATGACCTGACAAAAGTATTGCTAAAAAACTAATTATACAATTTACCTCAAATTTTGCTCAAAAATCATGTATTTATTATGAATCAACTGATTGAATTTTGGTATGAATCCAAGATGGCGAAACAAAATGACGGCCGCCTAACATAAAATTTAAAAAATCAGTCTAAGAACTACTTATTACATTGATTTCAAATTTTGTGCAAGAATTAAGCATTGATGAACTGATAAAATTGCGGTATGAATTCGAAATGGCGCCCAAATTAAATGTTCAAATGTTTGTAATCGTGAAAAAAAACACCCTTCCAAGTTTTGTATATCTTCACGTTTTACTTTAACGTCCCTAGATGCCAAAAAACATGTTTTCTTAAATCCGTCGATCTGCCTATCTGTCAGTTCGCTGCAGAACAAAAGACTACGATTGTCTTGAAATTTTGTTAAAAAATTAAGGGCCATATGTGTAGGGCCTGGTAACATTTTGGTAAAAATCCAATATGGCACAACAAAATGGCGGTCTAGTGAAATATTAAAAAAATAATAATAAATAACCAATTATCCAATTTACCTCAAATTTTGCATGTTACATAGAAAAGAATTGGTAACATTATGGTACTAAACCAAGATGGCAAAACAAAATGGCGGCCTAATAAAATATTTAAAGAATCAGCCTCAAAAAACTACTTATTAGATTGATTTTTATGCAAGCATTAAGTAGACTATAAAGATAAACTGGTAAAATTGTGGCATGACTTCAATATGGTAGAACAAAATGGTGGCCAAAAAAAATTAAATGTGATATAGGGATAAACCGGTACGAATTCAACGTGATTGAACAAATTAGTGTAAAAACTACTTATTCAATTTTAAATTATGTCCAAAAAACAAATGTGGGTGGCATTGTTTCATACGAAACAAATATGGTTCAACAAAATGGCGCTCAATAAAAATATTTGAAGAGACTATTTATATGTTACTAAATGACTATACTATGTGGAACTAAATTTGGTCACACTTCACTGTTGCTAATAAAAGGAAAGATTCATACCGAGGGAAGTTCCAGGTAAATGAAATTTACCGATTTTTAATTATATATTTTGACCATTGTTTCTGAACAGTCAGTTATTTGAATGAATGCATTTGTAACGAATAATTTTTAAATCTTTAAAAATTGTAAATACGAAATAAAAAGTTTTTTTAAGTGTTTACCGAAAATTCCTTTATTTTGCTTTCGATCTTGTTGAGGTATTTTAATTTTCTTGGCTTTAACAACCTATATACCTAGGGGCAGAGATTTTTAACAAGCTATAT
Source organism: Kuschelorhynchus macadamiae (assembly GCA_030620095.1). Lineage (NCBI taxonomy): Eukaryota > Metazoa > Arthropoda > Insecta > Coleoptera > Curculionidae > Kuschelorhynchus > Kuschelorhynchus macadamiae. Next base: position 3,609,803 of record JAUTXW010002618.1, read on the forward strand.
ACAGGGAGCTTAGTATAATGATTACAAATTTGTTAAAATCCTTATCTACCCCAAATTTGGAAAAAATTGTATAGAATATTTTAGGGATAAGGAATTTTTTTTAACTCGGCTGAAATAAGAAACGACGTCTTTTTTTAGTACAGTGCGTTTTTATGCGTTGTTTTTTTTACATTGGTCATACAGAAGTCAAAGAATTAATATTACGCATTTCAATATTTAAATGTTAGCATATCTATGTCCATAAAAACCAATTAGGACATATTAGTTTTTAAGTTGCACCAGAAAATTAACATAAATAAAGATCATAGCAACAAACGCCGTGAATTTTTGGGTTTTAATGAAAATAGTTTAAGCTTAATTTAACGCGTCTAGATAACCATTTTGTTTCATTGTGACATGCTCTGAATGTACAGGGTCTGAACAAAAAACAGCATTAATATGATTTGATATGATTGATCATACACATGTTGATTTGATGACTTTTGTAGACGATACGGTAAAAATAATATATATTATATTTCATTTCGAGAACTACAATGTGTAGATAGAAACAAGTCATAATGGTATATCATATTAAAGTTTACAAAAAAATTATGTTTCAGCACATGACATATCAAGAAACTACATCAAACACATATATACTTAATTAATATACGATTTAGAAATAATTTCAATTCACACAAATGCAAATAGGTCGTCAAGTTCAAGAATGAATGGTGAAGGCGTTGGGTTATGGTTATTAATTCAAATTAGAAGGTCGCTCGGAAATGATATCAGTCTAATATACTATCTAAGGTTCCCCAACTAAACAAGAAATTCATTTCTGGAATAAAATATATCAGCTGTTAATATTTTTTTTAATGCCAGATTAAATTTATTTGTAGATACGATAGTGTTTATTGATAACGGTACACATAGGAGATTTTTTTATAAATTGCGTCCACTTTAACTGATCCAATCTAGTCTATCCACTTGAAAATCGCGGCGAGAAACCGATATTTCCATCCATTTGAACGTTTCAATTCAGTCCTGCATTTTTTGGGATTGAATTGAACTGAACTGGATCGGAATATTTTTATCACGATTAAGACGAGCATTGGAATCAGACTGGATTATATTTTGACAGTTTTAAAGCAAATTTCTTTCTTAACCTAACTGTTGGAGTCGGAGTTTGTTTATGTTCTGTTTTTATTCTTTTGTGCGGTTTTAATTACTGTCGATAATTAAAATGGCCACAGTTTTAATGCTTTGGATGGAATAACATTTTTTCACTCTGTATAGCGATAACAGTATACAATATAACAAAACATTCGATTTTGTAAAAAAATGTCGATACAGAGAATGAGTAATACGAGGTCGTTGACCAATAAACTGTCAGAAAGAACCTTGTGTGAAACCCGTTACACTTGCACAGTAATATTGCAATAATTGCTAATTTTCAATTATGGAAATATTGCAATTATTGATCAACCAGAAAGCATAATACGATCTCGTTTACGCTCTGTGACAAAAATTTGAACTTGTTTATTTATTATGTTGACCGATTACGATTATCATAGCGATGAACAAACCATTAATGGAAGATACAGCCAGTTTTATCAGACAAAATAAAAACAACAGACAGAAGGCGATAAACATGAGCGATACTTCGCGCAACGGGGCTACAAATCGAGACAGTCTGTCGCAATATGTTTCGCGCATATCATTAAATTTGATCGAGCAAGCCGTTAAATTTAATCAGCTGTATTTCAAGTAAGTAATTAAGGATTCTATATTGTATTCTGGCGAAGGCTATAGTCGGAGTAATTATTAACTCTAGAAATGTGGGAATAAATCGAGACTGAGTGAGATGAAAGCAGATTTAAGTAGAGTTAGAAATTGCATGTTTGAATTTTAAGTTGATGGAAATATATTTTAACTAAGTAGACAAAAACACTTGTTTAAAATTTCCATTTGATTTATTTTAGAAAATGATAATTGTTTCGACAACACTGTGGCTTCGTCAGCTTCATCAGATGATAGGTCATGACTTCATTTAAATGATCAATATAAGTAGCATTTGCTGCTTGCATTATGTTAAATATAAATCCAATTAATAAAAAATTAAGCATTTAAAAACAAGAAGCGGCAATAAATTAATTAAATGAGAAATTGCTTTCTTATTTCAACACCTACAAAAATTAATTTCGATCCAAAAATCATTGTGCTGTTAAATAAAAATAAACGCTTTTGTGTTTAAATATAATTAGTCTGCAATAATTAAAATGCCAATATATTATGAGGCTACATTTAAAAAAATGCTCAGTAAAAATAAAAAATGTCATAAATTTAAATAAAATTACTTTTGGATTACTATATTTAGAATAATGCAATTAAACTTCCCTAAATATATTCAAACGGTTAAAATATTTTAGCTCCGAAATTAATATACGCGCATTAAAAATGTTAAAATAAGCGCTATCCGATCCTTTCTAGCGTTTTCGCGCGCTTCTAATACTTTTAGATATTAGAACAGGTTAGGATAGTTGTATGGATGCCCGCGACGGAGTCTGAGTGGGGACGGGATCGGGAACAAGACCAGGATCGGAAATCTGAATATATATATACATGCAATAAGTATCCGATATTTTAGAGGACAATTCCTCAAGTTTTTTTAAGACAAAAAGTTAATTCTTATTTACTTTTTATCAACCGTGTACATTTCTAGAGATAATTTATTTAAATTTGGCACAGAATATACCCTATGTCCACGAAATAAGCATAATGTTACTTTTTTTCCGGTCGTGACCCAACAACATAAATACTATCTTAATTTGAGGGGCATTGCAATGCATGCCGGGTATTTCCTAGTAATATGTAAAATATATTCTTAAAAAAATAGTGTTATTATATTATTCAATATTTTAGTGCGTAATAATGATTAAAAGGAATTATTTCAATGTTTTAAAAATTAATATATGTATTTTACCTAACTTTATATTATAATGTAAGATTAAATTTTAATCATTTCAAATACCTACGTTTGTTTATTGGGAGGTCCGTCATATATTAATGCCCATAATATTAATTGTATTGCTCATTATATTTATAATGCGCACTTAATTAACACCCAATCTTAATTAGGTAAAATAAAAGTGTAACACAAACTTATTATTATTAAATACATAAACCCGTTTTTACAATTGCGGATATTATACAGATAAAATGTTTACACATTTGTTCAAATATTATTTTAAACACAAAATATATGTAATACCTAACCTCACTAAAATTGTTAAGATATTAATTAATTAATATTGATATTCAAGGCTTCGTTATTTAATAGACCAGGTAGGTCTGGGCTAAGACCCTATAATCAAGCCTGGATGTCGGTTATTTTCCAAACAACAATATAGTCTAACTCAAAAGCCGCAGGCTAGAACAACTATACTGGCAAAAAATATTGATTGCAAATATTAAAGGATTCGACGGGTCTAATAAACAGGCAAATATAACAGACAAAGCAATATGTTTTTGTTTTTATGCGTTTTAGCGCCCGGCCTTTCAAACGTCGTAGCCCAAGATCCATGCGTCGGACTATAAATCACATTTCATTGACAATTGTAAAACATTATTTTAAACTTTTTATCTTATTTGCCTATGTAGGCTAAAAATGTATTTTTTGTTTAAATGTCCTTTGTTCCTCCGCAGACCAATTTTTTATGTTATAGCTTTTTTGAATTAGTCGAAGTTTACATTGTTAGACTCTACTCAATATTAGTAAAAGTGCAATTATATAAAAAATGAAGGTATAGGATATCAAAAATGGTCGTATATGATAGTCTTTGAGGTAAATCTTATTGGAATCTATAGTTAATTTTCGATTTTCTGTTAAGTAAAACTATCTGAAAATTGGGGATCGCATAGGGATCAAATTTGTAATTCCACCAAAAAATATTATTGAAAGGGGAAATCCGTGTCTTTAATATGTGATAATTAGATTTTACCTGCCAGCTAACATATACTACAGCGCGTGCATACGAAGCAGTTGCTGAAATGTTTTCCGCGCGATCCATGTTTATTCAATTATTAACTTGATTTCTCTCTCCACGTACATAAAAGACGATGCTCAGTATAATAAATTGAAATAACGAATTCCTCTTTGATTTCATATATAAAACAGCCGATAAAAATAACTTTTCCAATTTTGAAGTCGTAATGGACGATTAAACTGGAACATTTCTAAGAAAAAACGTAGACATTTCCAGGTTTCTATTGATACTAAATATAACGCCATATCATAAGTTCTGCGGTTTTGATTTGCTGTTGAGGTTTTTAAAAAATTACGGAAAGTACAAAAGAGCAATTTCAATATTTAACTGGGTCAAAAAGACTTAAATTAAACTTCCATAAAAAAAGATTACGCCTTTTTAATTCTATAGTAGAAATCGACATATTATATTATATCTTTTTGGATATCTTTCCTTCATACCTAAACATGAATTTTGATCATGGTTGAAAAAAATACGTCTTTTTTACTAACAACGGTTTTTTCTATTAATCTATTTTACGATAAATTAATGCATCGATCAGTCGATATAAAAAACTGTTATGAGAGTATCGAATATATTGTATAATTGTTTGATCAAGTATATCGCATAATTGATTAAATACTATATTCCTGTATCACTATTCAACAAAATATATCGAGTTAAATTACCAACTAGGACATTAAATAAATATTGACTTTTCAAATAATAGAAATCTATTATATATAATTGATATAGGAAATAATCGATATCAATGTCTTAAAAAATCGGCGTTTACGAAAATATACGATTTTTCTCTATTTAATTAATCGTCGATAGATAGATAGATTATTCGAATGGAATTCGATTAATCTGAAATTAAATCGATTATTTGCCATAATCGATTATTGATTTTGATAATCGCCCAGCTCTAATAATTATGATGATGAACGTTTATCTACAATATATATACATAAAAATATGGTTATGACCCTATGAAAAATGGGGTTTGGGTGACGAGATAATAAAATACGCCTTAAGAGTTTCATTCTAAGACTGCATGCAAAATTGGAAATTCCAATAACTAGTAAATGCCATACATTTCGCGGTAGCGCACATATGAAATCATATTCTGCAAGTCGTGCTACGGAAGTAGTTCAAGTAAAAGAATATTTATCGGTTACAATTTTGAAGCTAAAAATGTTTTATTAAAGTAATTTCTGAAGCGTTGGGCAAAAATTATCTTTTCGCACATGAACATTTGCTGTTGCAATGTAAAACATATTGTCTAAGAAGGTAATAATTTAAGAAATTTATCTCGATATATAGGAGTCTTTTTGAAGCGCTTCATACTATGAACAGCTTACTTTTCAGTGTATAATAAACTTCAAACAAATAAGGACTAAATAAATATAAATATTTAAAATACAAATTCTATTTACATAAATATAAAATATGATTAAAATTTAAAAATGTGATAAATCTAGTTATATGTATAACGATGATGAAAACGGGTTTTTGAATATTTTGAAGTTAAAGCTTGCGTTTTTAAATGGATTCTGTAAATGTAGATTTCTAAACATTCCATATTTTTGTTTGTTGTATTATAATCATCACAGCTGATTTCCTTTAGAACTTATGTAAAAGATCTAATTAAACAGTGAATAGTAGTGTTTCTTAAATATAATAAGGCAATAAAATTCATAAAAACCTATCCAGGGTTCAAGATAACTTTGATATAGGGCATCGCAACAGTGAAAATCCGTGTGCAAAAAAAAATTGTTACTATTTAAGTCCCGAGAAAGTAATTTAAAACATATTAAACAGGGTTTTGAGAAAAATCATGATTTAAAAAAATCAGAAATTGCTAATTTAGTTAAAAAAAAATTTGATTTTTATTTGATTTTTTTTAAATAATTATTAAATTTTATTTGTTACTGTTGGTAACGTTTCTTTTTTCAGATGAAATACAAAAAAATAAAAACAATTAGGAATTCGGTTAAAAATGTGACAAGAAAAGACTTCGTATTTTCTTATTTGCTCTTCTGAAAGTTGGCACACGTTGCGTCGCAAAGTTAATTATTATGGCTGGTCGAGAAAGGAAAGAAGACAGTATTTGGCAACATTTTGTCAAATTAAAAGTTAGTGGCAAACTTAGATGTCGCGCAGCATGTAAAAAATTTAATAAATAAATGACTGGACTAGGATCACACGGAAATGTATAAGAATCAGAATTAAGTGAGTTAGGTGATGAAGAACCAACTCCCCAGGGTTCCCAGTCAGTAAAAAAATAAAAATGCGATAATTATAACGCCGGCAGATATTTAGGAGACCAAGTTAGTGAAAGAAGCAGTAGTTTAACCTCCTTGTCCTCCTTTATTGTAAGAACATGTCAAGATAAGAACAAAGAACTATAGTCCATTCAAATTCAAGATAGGCTGCATGTATACAGAAGATATTGTGCGTGCAGTACGCCTTGAAATAACGGTGACTGATCATGATTTTTAGCAGACTTTTTAAGGGCGTATTGCACGTACAATAACTTTTGTTTACATGCAATTTATCTTGAATTTAAATAGACTTTAGACAACAAATTAGCAACAGCAATTTTTATTACAAATTACAGTTTCAGGTCAAATGAAACATAAGAGGTTCTTAAGGCTATTGAAATGTTAAGACCAGGCTACAAACTACCTTCAATATGTTAATTGCCGTCAACCCTGTTAAACGAACTATTTGAAGAAGAAAAACCAAAATATTTTAAGAAATTTTTTTGCCAGTCCCTATATATGTCTATTGATGGTTGGTCCAATATTCACAACAATGAATATAATGGTACAGTTACCACTTTTGTTACAGACACATAATTGTTCCCATTATATATGCCTGTGCATCTTCTTCCGACTTAGAAAGAATGTTTTCTATATATGCATTTGTTCATTATAATATTGAGAATAGATCTGTCAATGAAAAAGCCTCTAAATTAGTATTTCTCTTTACAAAATTTAATACTTGTTCTGTTTGAGAACATACTTATTTTTGTATTTAATATTAAGTTATGTGATATTAGGCATTTAGCTTTTTTAATCTTTTGTAATGTTGTAGTTAGTTTTAAATGTTATATATATAAGAGTTTATTAGAAAGATACTATATTTATGTTTCTTTTTATTAATAGCATTTTCAAAACCTTATTTTTGTAAATAAACATTTAATCAATAAATTATAATCATCTCAACCCTCATTTTAAATTGTTTCATTGATTTTTCTGTTCTTCCATACCGAGACTTGCACTATGTTTTGGCGAAAAATGGGGAATTTTTTTAATTATTGAAATTTTAACTCCAAAAGATTTTGCACAGCCTTAGAATATAACTCTAAGGATTTTTTAAACACATTTATTGCTAATTTTCGGCCATGACAGGTATTTGACACGCAGAAACGATTAAACAATTTTATAGCTTAAACCTTATTTTTTTACATACTTATGTTGAAATTACATAATATGAACAATACAATCATAAACCATGTATAAATTACTGATTTCGTTTATGTAGGTAGCCTCTACCTACCTAATTATTTATTTCAGCAGAGTAGAATTATGATATAGACCAGCGTTTCTCAAACTTTTTTAACCATGGACCCCTTTTGATTTTAGAATTTTGTTTTTCTCGGACAGGATGTGATGCCTAAGTAATTTTACCGTTAGTTAAAGAGAATTTTTATTAGAATATTGTCGTTTTTAACAAATCAATTTTCTAGGATTTTCAGTTTTTCTCTCTTAGTGGTAAAATAGTTCGCAGATCATATAGACTTTTATTTTCGTTGCAAAATTGAAATTAAGGAATGTGTTTTCTCATAAAAATCAAAATTTAAATGCTAAATTTTCAGATTATCTTAATAATAAATAAACATTATTTCTATTCAAAACAAACCATAAACTGTTTTATTATTAATTAAATTAAAACTCTCGTGAAGACGTCATGCCGATATTATATTAGCTGTATTTTAAAAACCTCCAATCTTTGGAAAAATCTCCGATTTTGTTTCTATTTTTATCATATTCTAGAAATATATATATATATATATATATATATATATATATATATATATATATATATATATAAATAATATATATAAAGAGAGACAGGTGTTAACTTTAATTTTTTTATATGAAGCACTATATTTGTTTTTGGGATTTTGGATTTACCTCAATATTTCAGACATTTCTTACCGACTGCGCAAGCAAAGAAGGGTAATGTGTTTAACAGTTTACTAAGACGAATATATATATATATATATGTATAGATATATATATATATATATCAGGGTTATAAGAAATTATTTCAAGTTCAGCCCTGTATCATCTAAATTAATCTTTAGCGAGAGAAGTGAAGTGCGGGACACGAAAGAAAACCGGGCGGTCCTTAAAATAATGGTTCATAGTCTTAAGCAAGGGGAAAAGTAAAATTTGTGTGCGCAAATAAATTTTATGTTATTTTATTTGTTGTAATAGTTTGCCGCTTCACCTTTAAAGTGCGCCAGCTAAGCGTTACGGAAAATTAATAAAGGATTTAGTAAATTTCGCACTGGTCCACTTGTAATTGAGATGTGCCTAGAGTCTCCATGAACTTGCCGCTAGAAGGTTCTAGCTATTTCCAGTGGCGCCTATACATTTCGAGAATTTGTTTTCATTTCAATATAAATGCGTTGCGTTGAATTTGAATTATTATTTCGAAGTAACGATGGTGAGCAAAAGAGAAAAAACAATTCGAAGCAGTGCACGTGAAGTTATTGCGAGCGTTATAGAGGCCTGTACTAGAGAAGCGGAAAATAATAGTTTGACTATTCCAATTCAAAATCGAACAGAACGCGCTGCATTTTACACTGGTTTTTCGGAAAGTAGTGTAAAAAAAATTCAAAGAGAACATAATGATGGCTCATGTTCTACTTCACCTTTAAAATCTCCTGGTAAAAAAGACCCCGATTATCATACAAAGATAAAATTGACGATGGTGATTTTCAAGTAATTCGACGAACAACAGAGGTTTTTGATATAAACTTGAAGAAGGTTCCGACCTGCAAACCCCTACTTCGTGCTGTAAAGAACAAAATAGATTTTCCGTACGGGTATAAAACCTTAAATCTGCTTTACGATCAAATGGTTTTACAGGGTTTCAAAAAAACATTTTTTTTTAATCCTAATTCTGATGCTATTATAGATAAATAACTGTCTGAAATTTGATATACGTCTTTTATGCATAAAAGGCATTTTTTGTTAACAATCAATTTTTGAAATTTCTACCAGTGGCGTGCATATGTAATTAACCTGGTAAATCCGTATGCTCCTTAATGAATAGAAGACGTGTATCAAATTTCATGCAGTTATCTACAATAGCATCAGAATTGGGATGAAAAAAAAAATGTTTTCTTTTTAAACTTTTCCATCCTGTATCTCAAAAGTTAAGACTTTTAGGTTCATATTAAACTTTTTTTTAAAAAAGGTCCAAGAATCACCCCCCTTTAACATTAGCACACAATTAGGAAAAGCCCTGTATAGTACTTCACAATGACGCCCCCTGTACAAAGTAATATGACAGACGGAGACAAACGGTCACTTTTAGCATACCCGAATAGCCCAAAGTCGAACTGCATAAGTTAAAATTTTGATAAATCTTATTCACTGGAATCAGTGCTGGCTCCCCTACTATAACTACATTGACGTGTTAATTTTGGAAAAATATGATTTCTGTAGTTTTTCAAATATTAATTGGAATATTAGATATTTTTTGACACCTGGTATTGAACAAAAAATTAACTATTTTGAAGCAGTTTCTTGACAGCCACTTTATGAACAATTTTACAAAATATATGAAAAAAAACTAAGCCATTTTTGAGGTTGACGGCTGTGATTCTAATGGTTCGATTCCTTCTAAATCGTTGTCTTGCTCTGAAAATGACGAGGTTTCGTCGTCACTACTTGAAGATCCCAGTGTGATAACTAAATCATCAATAACCGTTTCAATTTTGCCATCTACTTCCCAGTATTTATCTTCAATAGAACGCACATGTTTAACATACGATTTCCGATTTTCAGCTGATATTGACTCAATCGCTTCCAATGTTATTTTATTTAAATCTTTAATTGAAAGTTCACCGGTGTTGCGCTCACGAATATATTTTTTTACTTCTGTCCATGTAAGTTCAATAGGGTTGAGGTCGCACATGTATGGAGGCAGCCTTAAAGGTGTATGACCGAGGTTACGTAAAAGACTGTCAATTTTATACTTTTTTTCTCTAGGCTTGTTGGCTGATATTACTTCATATAATTGATATTTTCTGCATATTGGATCACATACAAGATTGTTCGATTTAAGCCACGATATCATATGAGCTTTTGTATAGTATTTAGTTTGAATTTTATCTTCTACGTGAGAATGATAAGACGCATTATCTATTACCACGACTGATTTGGGAGGAATGTTAGGTAGAAGCTTCTCGAGCAACGACTCTTCAAAATTATTTCTATTCATCTGTCCATGATAGTTTCCAGTTGTTAGTCCCAAACGAAAAACTAAAGCAGCATCTGGAACAAACCCGGCTTCTAAACCAGCATGAACTATAATAAAGCGACTTCTAGAGCGGATACCCTGAACAACACCTGTAACACTTTCACTTTGCCAGCATTTGTTCACTGTCATATCATTATCTACCGAGGTTTCGTCTAGATACACAATATTGCGTCCTTCTTCTTCAGTGAAAAATATTTGATCTCTCAATGAGCAATTTTCGTTTACTTTACACGGTCTCTCAATGAGCAATTTACGTTACTTACACTTGCGCCAAACAAAACCATTTGATCGTAAAAGCCGATTTAAAGTTTTATACCCGTACGGAAAATCTATTTTGTTCTTTACAGCACGAAGTAGGGGTTTGCAGGTCGGAACCTTCTTCAAGTTTATATAAAAATCCTCTATTGTTCGTCGAATTACTTGAAAATCACCATCGTCAATTTTATCTTTGTATGATAATCGGGGTCTTTTTTTACCAGGAGATTTTAAAGGTGAAGTAGAACATGAGCGATCATTATGTTCTCTTTGAATTTTTCTTACACTACTTTCCGAAACACCAGTGTAAAACGCAGCGCGTTCTGTTCGATTTTGAATTGGAATAGTCAAACTATTATTTTCAGCTTCTTTAGTACAGGCCTCTATAACGCTCGCAATAACTTCACGTGCACCGCTTCGAATTGTTTTTCCTCTTTTGCTCGCCATCGTTACTTCTAAATAATAATTCAAATTCAACGCAACGCATTTATATAGAAACGAAAACGAATGTTTTCTTTTTAAACTTTTCCTTCCTGTATCTCAAAAGTTAAGGCTTTTAGGACATAAAAACACCCCCTTTAACATCAGTACGCAATTAGGAAACGCTCTGTAGAGTACTTCACAATGACGGCCCCTGTATAAAGTAATATGACAAACGGAGACAGACGGCCACTTTTGGCATACCCGAGTAGCCCAAAGTCGAACTGCATGAATTAAAATTTTGATAAATCTCGTTCACTGGATCTCATGCTGGCTGCCCTTGTAAAATATGGACTTGTAAATCGTGAACCACTATACTGGGTGGTCCAATAATAGTGGACGTAGGCAGTAGCCCGGGAACCGTTAATGACAGAACTCAAGAAAAAATATATTTATAGGTAAATCGATCAAGAAAAATCAAAATTAAATCATTTTAAAATTCGAAAGTTCGCCGTTTTTGCAACACAAAAGAGATATAGAAGTGCGGTACACGAAAGAAAACAGACAAATATAGATAAAGGTTCATTAAGCATAGTTACATTTTTTAATTATCTGAAGTGCGTATAGTCAAAAAGGAGTGCCATATTATTTAAAGAACGACGGGACACCACTGGTTTGAAGAGATTTTTTGGCCGACCTTCCTAAACCGATTGACTCCGCCCGGTTTTCTTTCGTGTTCCGCATTTTAAATACGGCGAAGAAACGTTTTTATCTCTTCTAGTTACTGGTTCAGAATTCAGCCCGATCATAGTTAAGGCTTATTTTTCAGAAATCTTTGTATTGTAGCTTGTACAATTTTTATTGCTTTGTTTTGAGCTCTTGTACATATGTATCCTTACCTTTTAGAACAAAAAAACAATGGGCAGGTCAAAATTTACATATTTTTTTAGAAAACGTAGATCTACATTTTTTTTGCCCTAGATCAAAAAATTGAGTAAAATCGAGTTAAAAAAATGCTCAAATTTTCTGTTTTTACATAAAACAAGAAAACTGCCCCTTTGACGAGACAAACTTATTAGATTAAACCTCAAGGACGTAGGTTCTAACATATATTTATGTTTATTTTGTTTACCAAGTGAACGTTATTGTAATAAAAATAAAAAATAGGTTAGGTTAGGTGTGAGACATGACATCGGAGTATAGATGCTTTCTTCGGTATACGGGGGATTCACAAGTAGTTTCTTTTTTGCTTTATATAGGATACCGGGTACCAGTCCTATATTAATATACTATTTCTAAGCAGTCGGGTTTCTTTTAATAATTTTTGCTTATTATATGGCATTTGGTACACATGGAGGCACCTGTTTCCGAAATATTGCCTTTTGAAAATTCTCAGTTTACGGTAAAACGGATTGGATAATACTCTTTTGGCTTTTTATAATCTTATTTAAAGTATTATTAACTCTTAATCTAAAAAATAATGAAAAAACGGCCTATGAAAAGAAATGAAACAAGTGAAACTAGATATATGATTTTTTACATTAAATATGTATATACTCATGCTCTGTTCTTTATTAAAACTCCCTATTTATTAAAAAAAGTTTCTAAATTATGATAAAAATGTTTAAAAATATTACGTGTCCTATGATTTTTTTGGGAAATTTAGCGTTTTTAAAATTTTTAAAAGAATTCCACCCGCATCTTGTTGTTTGATCGGTTCCCCTTAATGTAAATAAAATAGTTTGCTTTGTTTGGGAAAATTTATAATACATTATGGACTAATAGATAGTATTACGGTCTCGAAGAATATCGATGATATCCTTCCTATTATAGATATTGTTATACAAGCGTGATATATTCTAAAGCCTTGTATTTTACTTGATATATAGGTATATTCTTAAACAAAGAATTATGCCACGTTATATGGTGATATAAAAAATAAATTAGAAATAATATAACATTCAGAAACTAAACTCTGTTTTTTTTTTTGTTACAGGGGTCTTGGACATGACCGCCACGGAGAACACCATCCGTTTTAGTGTCCATACCCTGGACAAGGCCACCAAGGCCAAAGTCACATTAGAAAATTATTATAGTAATCTCGTCGCGCAGCATGTAGAACGAAAACAAAGGTTAGTAGTAGCAGTAATGATAAATATAGTATATAGTTTATTTTTACAATAATTAACGTATCATTACATACAATGTTTTACTGCTTGTTATCCAAATAATTACAATAATTATAATGAAAGACATTTTAAATAACCTCAGGTAAAATTAAGCCCATAAAATATTTACCCTTACATACAAAAAGAATGTGATTATTACAAAAACCGATTTCTAAATTGTATCTCTTTCAGGGTCATTTTTAACTTGCTTAATAATTTCAGTCTGTAACATGGGAAATTATCGGTATAATATTTTCTTCATTATTTCATAGCAAAAAGAGCCCGACTCCGCAGAAAGAGGGCTCTTTTATGAAACAACGATGAAAATTAGCGAGAGCGAGGTTTTCTAAGGTAAAACGCATTTCTTTCGAATTATTTGGTTAATTAAATTTAAAGTTTGGTTTTAATTACTTGGACTGTCAGTATAAGTTATATTACTTGACGTGGAAGGGGTATGTTGCAAGCTAGGGTCAGTTTGTGATCTTCTCATTTTATCTATAATTTTTTGATGATATTGATAGTCTATTGATAGTCCATTTGAAGGTATGGCACGTCCTGTAATTTTTATGAGTTCTTGCTCGGAAATTCCGGTTTTAGCCTATTCAAAACATCCAATCCAGCTTTTTAAGCTTGCTTTGTAGTCCACTTTGCCATTTCATTTTTGCCAATAGAGGTGTTCTTATACCATCGATTGCTACTTTTCCAATACTGAATAGCAGTTAGAAAGAATCTCGCATTTTTAAAGCATTCACGTTTTGCTTTAAATAACAAAGCTCCGGATAGTTTCTGTTAATCACTAGCCAATTGGAAGAATCACATTGTTTAGATCCACCTTCGTTTGTATTCAATTCAATTCTTCTCATTTTTTGGCCAGTAGTATAGAATTCTTTTTTAAAGGATGATTTTTAGCGCCGTTACTCCTCCGCCTCGCCATACCAACTCATATGAAAGCACAAAAAATAATTTCTTTTGCAAACCTTCAGGGGTGCTCAAATCACAGCTATCCACTAGCTCCTCGTACTTCAGAAAAGCAGAACTTACTTTTATTTATATGGTGTGTATAGTACTGTCTTTATAATCTTCTCCATCTCTATCCACAAGCTGGGCAATTGGAGAATCCTGCTGAAAGCTGTAGTCTCTGAATGAACAAAACTCCATAAACTGTTTCCACACAAATGATTTATTTTTCTTAGTATTTCTTGAGAGACTTTTTTAGATATTTTCGTCGATGAGATTTTGTGTAAATGTACCAAAGCGACTCATTTTTTTAAAGAAAATAAGCGAGTTATTAATTGAAAGGAAAAGTATTGATGTCAAATCAGTGGCGGCTCGTGAGTATATTGAAGGGTGAGGCTACATGAGGTTAATTTTGTTTAAATGTGAATAAACTTCCACATCACCCATGAGGTATTATTCTGCGACGCGTTGACCTTTTTTTTTTAATGGAGGTCATCGCCAATAGCCCTACTAAACCATTAAAAACTAAAAAAATAAACTCTAAAAAAAGTAAATAAAAAGTAAACAAAACAAGTTAAATATGTACACCTAGCACTAAAATATAGCGGTGATTGCGATAATAAAAACATAATTTAGTTTATTAAAACTTAAAATAAATAGTTGTATGAAATAACATCTAAATTTGAAAATTGTTCATCCCTATACAATACAGAAAGCTCATTCTTTAATCTATCTCTGTCAAAAATGTTTGGATAATTTTTTAATAAATTATTTAATAAGTCGTCTGGAAAGCATTTAACATATTCCGAATATTTTGTGCAATCGACTAAAGCAAAGAAATTTAAATTATTTAAATTTTCAAACCGCGTCCCTAATTGAAGAATTATACAATCTATTATTTCGAAATATAATATTTTATATTTAGTAAAAATATCAAAGTCGCTAGAACATTGCCCTCGACGTGTGTTAGTTGGCAGAATAGTGGCTTTTTTAGCAATATTGAAAAGTTCTTTGAAATGGTCCTCGTTTCTAAATTCAATAATTCGTTGCTTGGCAAGGTTTATTTGCGAAATGCAGTAATTTATATCTAAATGCTTTAACTGTAATATTTGAAACAGTACATCAGTGCAACTAAAAATTTGTTTATAAATATGCGTTAAAAGGCAAAATTCGAAATCATTAAAATGCTTTAGAAATCCTTTTGCATCATTAATGGATTCTGTTCCAGAACTTAAGTCATTAATAATAGTTTCAAATACTATAATTAAATTGTCCCATTCATTAGCCACTAAGTTTAAAATTTTAGACCGTGTATACCATCGCGTTTCTACAGCTCGCGGAATTCTTTTACCTACTATCTGATTAAGCACAAAAGACCGTTTTGGTGATTGGTGGAAATAATTTGGTATTCCTAATAAAGTGGCAAAAAATATACGACTTTGGGTAATCAGTTTTGTTCCCTGTTGTAAAACTAGATTTAATCTGTGGGCGCAACATAGCTAAGATCTAACTTTTGTTTGAAGCCCATTTATTTCACCTGCCATAACACTAGCCCCATCGTAACACTGCGCGACCAATTTATTTTTAAAGTCATAAGGCTCTAAGCTGTTTTGTATTAAATGAAAAAGGATCTCTGCTGTTCTATTATCACTAACGTCAAAAAATCCTAAAAATCTTTCTTTTAAAGATCCGTTGGTCACATACTTAACTGTTATCGAACACTGTGATTTTTCTGTTATATCAGTACTATCATCCGCAATTACGCCAAAAAAACAACAATAGGTGTCATTGATTTCTTTTTTTATATATTCTTGAATATAGTCATGTATGCAACCAATTAGTTCATTTTGTATAGTCTTAGATTGTCCCGTAAAAATATTACTAAATTTAGCACAATGTTCAGTAAGTTCGGCATTTCTTTTTATTAAGCATGCAAATATTTCCTTAAAATTGCCACGGTTAAAAGAATCTGTTGTTTCATTATGACCTCGAAATGCCAAGTCCTGTTTACCCAAAGTAATAGTAACATCAATTAAATAATTTAATAATAAACGGTTTTTTCGAACATTTTCATTATAAACAATTTTATTAAGACTTGCATTTTCTTGTAGTGCATCCGCAATAGTCGCCCTATTTTGCTCCAGTCTTGTAAGTGCTACCGAATTTTTAATATGCTCTCTTGAACTTTCATGCGATTTTACTGCTCGTGAAAAATTTTTTAAATCCGAATATCCGCCCCCTGAAACTGAAATTTTTGACGCAACCTAATAAAATACAAGGCCAACAATATAAGCTTTCTTTATAAATACTTCCGCATAGCAACCTATAAGTTTCGTACCAAGATATTTGAAAAGTTCTTGAATATTTTTTACCTTGCCTCTTATCGTTAAATATTGCTAAAATTTTCGGCGTCGGACGGCTACCTAATATCTGTTTCTTTTCAGTTTCGCTTCTTCTTGAAAAAGGCGTTTCAATTAATGAAGCAATAATGTCGTGAATAGGATTCATTTCAAAAGCAAAAAGCAAATACAAAAAATGGAACGGTCCAACTTACCAAATCAAAACAAAACAAAAACTTACGCGTATTTATTCACCTTAAAAGACAGAACGCCCTCAATCAGCGATTATCGCAATCTATTTCCTATTTCTTTCTCAGCCGCACGCACCACGTAAAAAGAAGCCGTTGGAATATTTCGCTAGTCATGTGATTTAAATAACCAATAAAAGCATATCCAAGCTACAGATTTATCGCCTCAAGAATGCAATAGAAAACGCGTGCATCGGCAATCGCCATCCCGCTCTGTCGTAATCAGGTGACTCGCCGGCACACAGTGGATCGAATCAGTGTTATATAGGGACATTGGGTTGTTTTCCAAAATTAAAAGCTTTTGAAATCCAATAGAATATTCGTTTCACAAACACCCCAGGTCACTGGAAAAGCACCATGAAAGCTGTTGAATCACTTGTTATACATAAAAAAAAACATGATTTTGAAGGGAATTAAAAATTTATTAAAACATAAAGAAATATTTAGTTAAATCCGTGGGCCAAATTAAAATATATGAATGTAATTGAATTGTATTATTTAATAATTTACAGTAAAGATATTTGTCAAGAAGTAAAAATATGATGACGGTTTTCATTGATACTTTTTTTTCTCAGTGGCGTGCTCAACTCAAGTGTATTAAGTCAAAAATTAAAAAAATATATATATTGGTTGACTTTTAAAAAAATGCTTAAAACCGCATGGCTTGCAAACAACTGGAATAATAAGCAGACCCATTCACCTATTTACGAGCATCAATATTTCTTGCCCCAACTTGCCCCCTTGCAAGAAATATGAATTTTGACATGCCGCGTGTTGATCGCGTCATCCTGGAAATCTTCGTTTGCAGTTATTGCACTCATTTGTTTTTAAAAATGGCGTCTAGTTCATTTTTTGACATGTGTTAAAGTTCTTGGTAGTGGAATATTTAAAAAGTTAATATGGATGCATTAACATCAAATCGCGATTTATTTATGTATTTTAGATCTAATAAAATTAAAATAAGTTATTGTGATAGTTTACTTAAGCATGTTATCAAAACAAAAAAAATTACACCAACGGAGAGTACCATTTTGATCCTGAAAGATTGTTTAAAAAAATACTGCAGCATTCTGCTAAATAAATGGAATCAGTCTAATAGAACCGAGGAAAGATTTTCTAAAAATCATAGGACATGGTTGGATCGGATTTTCTTATGGCCAAATTTTATGAATGTGGATTCTAATATTGGTAATACGTCAACTGAAGATATTCAAAAAAGAAAACGCAAATCTTTTCAAGACTTATCAGTAAAACAAAAACGCAAAAGACACTGCGAAAATTTGTATAGATTTGTACGGATGGTATTACATGCCAGCCTCAATCCATAAATTATTGCTCCATGGAGCTGACATTATTGATCATTTTTGGTTTCCCATCGGTCATCTTTCTGAGGAAGCCGCTGAACCAGAAATAAGCATTTCCGCCATTATAGAGAAACGCATTCTCGAAAATGCAATAGAAAAAGTACCAACGAGGATATTTTACACAATCTACTTCTGTCATCGGATCCATTAATTTCTCATTTGAGATCAAGCTTTGCCGCAGATCAAAAAGTAACTGGCAATCATTTTTCAGAAGAGGCACTTTCTTTGTTATGTAATGTGTAATTTTTTTTTAAATGAGTTATTTGCAAAAAAAAAAAGTTCTCAATGTAAAAACAATAAATTTTGAGTTTTTTTTTATAATTATTGACCGCATTTTAACATCGATTTCTCAAAATAATATGCTTTAGGAAAATATCGGATTTTACAGTGAATGTCTTCATAGAACTGCTAGCGATTAATTAATTATCGATAGCCATTTGTCTCAAGAGCGTATGTATGGGAGGGGGGATACAGGGCCTCCCGTCCCGCCTACGTTATAGGAAATTTAGAAAGAATGTCAAAGTTTCCCCCTTGAACCCAACCTGACATAGAAACTTTGACATTCTTTCTAAATTTCTATAACTGAAAATGTATAATTCTGTTTTTAGTTGGGTGAGACTTTGGGGCTCAGAACCCTCCCCCCCTCTTGATATTAGCCTAGATCCGCCACTAGTTTAACACTTCTAATATTAAACACCTACATTCTTTATACTTATATGAAGCGATTTTATCGATTTTATATGTTTATGGTTATGCATTTAAAAATATACATTGAATCAAATTTTAGGATGTCCGCCATCTTGAATATTGCACAAATGTCATATTTTCTATGAATGTCTATGAGAGTATAACGCCTCAGCTTTCCAATAAAATCAAAATCATCGAAATCGGACGAATAGCATAAAAATTATGTCCAATGTCCCGATTTCCCTATGCTTCGATCCACTGTGCGGCATCGGCACCGGCCGTTGATAAATAGGTCAGAAGTCGAAACTTTCCAAGCTAAAATTATTTCGCCTCATTCGAGAGCACTTTCTTTAGGAATGGGTTTGCACGGATTGCACGGTCGGTTTTTTGATGTGGTCAGAATTTATTTTCTAAAATATTTATTATGGGATTATATATATTTTTTTTAATGTTATTATGTTGTAAAACTGTTAAAAAGTATATTTCTAATTGGTAATAGATAAAAAGTTATATAAAAAAATTCTCTTTTCCTTTATTTTGGGGGTGAGGCGCGGCCTCAGAGGCCTACCCTGACGAGCCGCCACTGTGTCAAATGTATTTGTTTATATTCTTTAGCCCAAGAGATGCTATTGCTTTAATCATGTTCTTTTAAGCATAGCCTACACGATATTTGAAAACCTACATCATACGATGGAATTTGCAGAGTTGAATTTTCAGTGCACCATTGTCAGTGTAATTCGGTGAAAATTGCGTTTCCCTTATGGCGGTTTTTGTATGTGAGCGAAATTTTTCAGATTATTATAAAGGGTTCCCCATAATAAACTACCCGTTTTAATAGCTCAATAAAATTCTTAAAATGTAATAAAACAAAAATTTTATTACCCTTAATTACAATCTCTTCTTTGGGATTTACTGTAACATACGTCTCACCCTAACTTTTCAAAACTACGTCTTTTAAGTGACCGCCATCAGCTTCAATGCACTTTTCAAGATTGGACAAGAAATGATTCATGACAGGATGAAGAAAAATCTGTTCTATTCGCCGGACTTCTTCGGCAATTTGGACTCTGAGTTATTGGATGTTTTCTGGACGAGTTGGCTTTAAATAGCCCCACAGATAAAAGTCTGGTGCAGTTGAGTCCGGGGACCTAGAAGGCCAATTTAAATCCCCAAATCGTGAAATGTGTCGCCCATTAAACACTTCTCGAAGGACTCTTATAGAATTTCTAGCGGTATGGGCTGTTGGTCCATTTTGCTGGAATAATAACGCATTATTTAGTGATCCCTTCTTTCTAAATCAGGAATAAAAATATCTCTAGCATATTTACCACAATAACTTTTGGATCTCCTTTTTTTGTAATGATTTCTAGAGGATAAATAATAATAATAATACATTCTGTTTATTAACCATGCCGTTTAAATAAAAATTTGCCTCGTCACTCATTAAAAGATTGTGGATGTCTCCTCTATGTAAATTTAAAAATTCTTGGCAGGAGTACGAATTACTCTTCGACGTCCAGGTTTCTTGAAATTTTGCACAGAACCATTTTCATGCAGGTGGTGATTCCATGACATAACAGTGTTACGGTTTGGAGCATGACCTCTATTGTTAAATTGACGACGGAATGCACACCTTACTTCTTCTATTGAGTTACTTCTTGTGTAAGTTTCTACGCAAAAAATTCGTTGAACTGGATAATCCATGAGGTTTAAAACTAAACGTTAAATTATGTATTAGAACCTAATGACAATTAAATTATTTATTAGAAAAATGACGTTTTACGAAAATTAGTTTTTTTCCTAGTTTTGTGACAAGCGTCTACTCGATTAATAACATGTTGATTAAAATCCCAAAAGCCATATAAGATAATGATATATGAATGAATAATGAAAAACGTACTGACTTATCTCATATAATTTATTTCAATATCAAAATAGGTAGTACATTATGGGGAACTTTATATAATATATATATATATATATATATATATAAACCTAGTTCGAGAGCTGTCCACCATTTTTTTTGTTGCTATTTGGGCCACTCCCAATTTGTATTTAATGGTACTTCTATTTTACCCGAATAACAAATGATAAATTTCTTTTTAAGTACGCCTCATGAACTGTCTTAATCCTGCCAGGACTAGTTTACTAGCAAATTTACCCTTATTTTATTTTAAAACAAATGGTTTTCCAAAAAAAAAGGGGTTCTTCGTGGATAAAAAAAATCATGGTGTTTATCTGAAGGAGAGATTCATTTGAGTGATGACAAAATTATCAAAAAACATCTTTTTATTTCTTAGGGTTGTGGGTTATGTTTATTTTTTATAGGGATGCTACCATGGATTTTGCTCTGTATAAACGTCTAGATTTCACCTAGCACCTCAAGGACATTTCACTTCGTTCATTTCTACATCACAGTGTCCCGAATATAGAAACTCGGCTCGTTATTTCATCTCCTATACAGAATACATTAAATCGCAAAATCAACTAACGGACAAATTTTGTCACTTCAGGCAATCATAGTTGAAGAGCACAAAAAACTTCCAGATGCTTACACAGTTCAGCAATATATTTCTTATTGTGTTATTATTGCAGACTTTTTATATGTTTGAAGAGTTTTTACATCTGGTAAATGACTAAATATTATTTGTTTACTAACTACTTGTTTATATCAAATTAGGAAATACTAAGAATCCGCCAAACTATCTGTTTTTTCATATTCAAACTTTATATTAGATATTAAATATATATTTTTTATTGTATTCATTAAAATTCTGAAATGATGACAGGCAATTAAACTATTGCAAACGAGACAAGCGAATTTTTAGGTAAAATTTAGTGTAGAACATTTTTAAAATTAGAAGATATATAGGGTTCCGACTATAAGTGTAAAGCTTAACTAGGTTAAAAATGTATTTATACAGGGTGTTAAACAAGACTATGTACACGTCAAAAGGCAAAAAAAATTACATCTTAATATTTGAGAAAGTTTTAAAAAATCTTATCTCAAAAAATAATAAGAATTTTAAAAAAACCTTTTAAATTGTTTTTTTACAGTTCCACCAAGAATTAAATTGACTCAGCAGTTAGAAAATATTGGAGTACTGGAAAATTTGCAATCTTAGTTAACACCCTGTATAAATTACTTAAAAGCTCAGGTAATTTTATGCTTAAAATCGGTAATATGCAATAAAATTTGGAAGTGATGGCTGAAAAAAGAAACATATATTACAATGCACATTTCTTCTCGTTTTAAAAATATTCATATTTAAACTTTACCTAATATATCAAAATTCAAATTCAAATTCACCAAACGTCTTTATTTATACTTATGTACAAGGCGAAGTCTAGCATCTACAAGAGGGCTATTCTATTCTTAACCTAGAGTACCTACGATGTATGTATAGTTATTTAGAAGTATTTAGTAAAAATTTTCACTTAATATTAAATTAAATTTTAATAAATAATAATAATTCGCTTGTCTCTGTCCAACAGTCTATATGGAAGTGGCTGGAAAATAAATATTGAAACGTTCAATCTTAAAACTGACTAAATTTACTTCTATTTCAGGTTAGCTAAATTAGAAGAGTCCCTTAAGGATGAAAGTTTATCAGAAGAACAAAAACACGAAAAACGCTTACAACATGCCCAAAAAGAAACAGAGTTCCTTAGACTGAAACGTTCCAGGTAAGTTATCAAGTACAAATATTAAGCTACTGGGTTGTTCCATTCAGCCGCGTGATTCTTGTGTCTGAATCGGTTATATACATAGACATAATAACGGGGAGACTCATCATCTTATGCTGTTTCATTCATAAAATCGTGTATGTTTTGATGCAATGATTGAAGTAAATAAACGTGTTCTGTAAGTAAGTGTGCTAAAGAATAAAATATATTTCCTCCTTTTCGGGCACCACAAGAGGCAACGCTGTAAAGTTATAATGACAGACTTCTTTTCTTCTTGTCGTTGTCCCTATGCTCTTTTCACTGGCCCTACAAGAGTTTGTAGGGTAAGCTTCGGCATTAGCCAAAACCGTAATTTCCTCAGCCTCCCGATTTTCTTTATTATATGTTTTCGTACGAGGTTTGATAAATGACAAATTCTTTTTTATCTGATAAAAGGTGGATATATTTTGCCTCCTTTGATATCTAAATAAAAATTAAGCAATAGCAATATAACTGTTGTATGTCAATGCCCATAAGCGTAATATTAGAAATATTTTTTTTCTGCCAATCAAAATAAAATCCATTATCACAGCCGGCATATTTAATAACTACCTAATCTGTTTTTTACATTATGCATGACAACATATACCTAAACTCATGTATCTTTGTTTACTTTGTTGTGGCTGTAAAACAAGGCGAACCTCTCAGAAGGTATTTATTGTAAGAAATGTATGCTTTTTATGTTTATGTCAAACATGTGTAAAGACATGTAGGTATATATATATTTATATATACAATATATCTGTGTCATTTGGATTTACGTACATTGGTTTTGTTTCGGAACTTATGAATATTATTTTGTAGGTTACGAAAAAAAGTGCACTTATGTAATTTTGCTACCTAAAGAACGAAAAAGTAGCAATTACAAGTTCTATTAAGCCTTAAAGTAAATAACCGTACTTACAAATAAATAAATGCTAAGAAGAATCTAGTACTGTGTACGGCAATTAATATGGAAAAACAAAAACAATAACATTTTGACATATCCGAGAAAAAAGTCGTCGGAGTTAAATAGTACAAATTTTTGCACACCTCGCACCTACGCACCATAATACCCAACAACTCACGTAAAATTTATTAAACATCATCCAAAAAATCGCCCAAAGATAATGATTTTACTGAGAGCAACACCGCTTTGTTCGGTTTACTATTTTACTACAGTTTTGTAAATTCGTGCATACTGCGATTCAAAGATATGTGGCGGTGGTGTCGGTTTTTAAGCAACGACATTATATGCAAATTTTAAAAACACAGTTTATTTGAATAAGTATTTTATAGCTAATGGAATATTACAAAGGTGATATTACAATATTAGAATCACCTTCAAAAATAAATTTTAATTTTACGAGCAAGTATTAATGTTCTTCTTTGCATAGATATATGTGTCTATGTAAGATAGTTGTTACGACACCCTTTCGAATCAGCCAAATCGACCACAAGACAATAAATAGACCAAAGACCAAACAAGTAGTAATTTTGACAATCTATGATTGCGTTCAAATCATAACAATTCCGTCTCCGTGTTATTACGTCTATGGTTACATAATAGCTGTACAGTCCTTATGCATTCAGTTAGGCAATTTTTCTTTTACAGTGTATAATATATAATTGTTATTGATAAAAGTTAAATACATTTGTATTATCACATAGTTGTCACCTCTATTATTTATCAACCATTCTGCACAGAGGCTAGTTCTGTAAACATTTTCTTCTCATTCACGCGCTGTCGAATTGAGCATACATATAAAACGCCAGGCCCAACTAGCAGGCATCTCTGCTCTGTTTAATATTAAAAACAAAGGCTTTTCCACTTAATTGGGTTCTTTACTAGCAGTAGAGCTAAAGCACCTACGCCACAGTGGCCCCCGTACATTCTCCTTGGTAACATGGTACATCAACTAAACTCTTATAAAATAGGAGACTTTGTATCTTTGCTGCTAACAAGGAGTTAGTGGGCTAGAGGCAAAAAATATCTATCCTGGCTACCGTTCTGGCCAAATTTCCAGCTTCTTTGTTGTCTCTTCTCTCTAGTTGTACCGAAAATACTCATTTTTTAAATGGATTTCTTGATTAAGGTTTTATTGGCGCAGTTGGTAGGATGGCCAGATTCCCATGAAAAGCGCTGATGACGATTCTGACGTCGCGGAATTCAAGCACATTTGCCGACACAGCTTCACTCGTTTCTGTTAACCTTTGTTTTTGAATAGAATCACTTACTAACTAAAAGTTTTTATTTACATGCGTATTTTTTAAATATAATATAAAAAAGATACGAACTCGTTGAATCTAAATTTTTGAATATCCAGAAGTTTTTAGTTCTCTCGGAATTTTATAGCTCTTCAAGACTAGTAACATTGTGGTTTTATACCAACGGATTTAAAGCTAATTTTTATTATTCTAATCTTTAACTACTTTGCAAGTTTTTAAATCGTATAATGATACTTTTTCCCTTATCTTTACTGTAAGTGTTTACATAGCAAGGACGCAATGTAGGTACAGAACTATCTTTTTGTTTTCAGGCTAGGTGTAGAAGACTTCGAACCCCTCAAAGTGATAGGCCGAGGGGCATTCGGTGAGGTCCGACTAGTTCAAAAGAAGGACACTGGCCACGTATATGCAATGAAAATTCTCCGAAAGGCGGACATGTTAGAAAAAGAACAGGTAGCGCACGTTCGCGCCGAGAGGGATATCTTGGTGGAAGCAGATCATCAGTGGGTGGTCAAAATGTATTATAGGTAAGTATCATCACCCTAGATATCATTTTATCAAACATACTTTAACGAAGCGGATCCATTTATTGGTCGGGGAGAAGTTTGAGAGGAAAAGACTGAAAAGTAATTAGTATTTAAAAATAAAGCGTGTTGCCCAATAGCTGCTCATTGTCATTCATTTGTTATTAAATGTAACGAATTCATTGGTTTTCATTTGAATTAGGGAGACTCGACCAACAAAGGGAAAAACAAAACAGTATTAAAAACATCAGAAACTTAAATTTAAGGGATTGAGAGTGGTTTCTACTGTTCCTTAAGGAACAAATTCTCTGCTATGTGACAGTTGATTACAACGAGCAATTTAAAACAATGTTGAAATATTTTGCTTTACTTTCAGTCGGTTGTAGACGATCGAAGATGCTGGTACACGACGATCTGTGTGCCTTACGCAGAATGACGGTAAACGAAGTGCAGAAAATGCTATATGCTGTCTGTAATTTGCAAGGAGTGGCGGCCCAACTGAAAATCCCCACTCCTTAACGAGCTGCATGATTTGCTTTTTAGATTTAGATTAAAGGATAGAAAGAGTTCTTTCTTTTTTCTTAGTTTTTCTCGAAATCGAATAAATTTTATAGCACCTTATTATGTAAACTTAACAAACAAAAACCAACCTAATCAAAGCAAAATTCAGGAAATTTCTTTAACCGTAGGTAGCATTATTTTATTATTTCCTTTTGTTTACTATTTACAAAATTAACATTGATAACCCTAAATAACTCAGACTGACATCTAAATTTGTAAAACTGTAAATACGAATGTTCAAGTGAAATAACCGAGGTTTTTTATTATATAAAATTAAACATCGTAGTTGCAGAGTTTCAGAACCGGAGTTTGTGGATTGTCGGTTATTTTTAATTTGAAACGTCCCACATTAGTATTATACGATTTTAATTTAAATTAGTTGATATTTTTTCCAGAGCATTCAAGCTTCTTACATTTTTCTTGGTTCTCGAACATGTTTTCTTTGGCTATGTGAATGTTTGATTTAAGGTTTGTTGGGAACGATGATAACCCGGTTTATTCCCTCTCGATCCTCCACTGTTTCAGCTAAAATAATTGTAACATAGCAGAAAGTATTTTCTTATTTCAATGAAAACCCAAATAATTACCACTTTCTACAATATTAATTTAATTTTCTTTTTTTTTTTAATTTCTTCGAGCGGAAACAAAGAACAAAATTCCCGTCGAAATTTGAAATTTCTATACCGAAGTCCGCCGGAAATATTCTTTATATTTCGTTCGTTCAGACAATGAAATATATACGTTGTAAAGGCATATCTCCTAGCCTAGTCGTTCTTTTGAAAATGTCGCTTCAGTTTTTATCACGCCGCGCTGTCTTAATTGTGCAAAAAAAAACATTGTTCTGTGGCGACGGCTTTTTGATATAGTATTGTTACAGAACTTGGCAAAACTACATCTAATGAAGCCTGGTGAAACAGAGGGAAGGAGACTTTGGGAACGATTGGCTTTCATTTATTTCGTTAAAATATCATGACTTCTGGGTTTTTAGAAATTAGGGAATGAAAGTCCGAATTTTTTTGTAGCTTTTTTATATAAATTTTGAGAATATAGAGAAAGGTGATCAATTTCATATCATAGTTCCAATATTTTTATCACTACACATCAAGTTAGCATGTCTCGATACAAATATAAGCAGTTAGATTGAATAGTTCTAGTCTTTTGTTATTGCTGGTCCCTTTTCTAAAAGACGCATTTACCATAATATTGATCCCTTGAGTTTGCTTCTCAAAGTCTTTCATTAAGCTTAGTAATTTTCGAGTCCTTGCATATGCTATGTAAGAGTAATGTTTAAGACAAGCGAACAAAAAAAACACGAAAAGGAAATTTTCAAATTAAAGTAGGATATCAAAATGAGAGTGTTATAAAGATGCCATCTCATATCAAGGCCCATTACAGTGTTACAGAGTAAAACAGTTCACAGCTTTCTATCACTAGTTTGGGGACGTTTTATTATACTATTTTATTAAATAGTTAGAGTTTTTTATATTACCAGAACTGAGAATTCAACCAGTTATTTGTTGTCTTGTCAGAGTGTGCGAACTTATTAAACATTTCTGGCCAGCTAAATTGTCTTAATTATTTTGAGAACCCCTATCAATCTTGACAGTTTACTCGCTTGTCATGCCCCGATTCCATTATTTTGGATCCAGATACTGCATCCACATTCTATTTTTAACATTACTAATTTGACACGATGGCTCGTTTTAATAAGGGATTAGCACGTTTTCAAGTACTGTCTCTTGCCAGTCAACTACTGTCTTGGTCAGTCTATTGGCTTGCCATTATTGCTGTTACTTGCATCTTTTCTCCCTTTAAATTAGGTGATATTTTGTTTCCAGAGCATTCAAGCTTCTTGCTTCTCTTGGTTCTCCAACATTTTTTATTTGCCTATGTGGATTTTTGATTTAAGGTTTGATTTCAATAGATACCAGACTTCTGAAGATACTTTAATTTAGTTTGACTTGACCAATTCATTCTTCTTTTATTTGTGCGGTTGTCTGAATCTTCGTGCTGATATTCTTTTCCATTATAATTGTCACCCAAGTGGAACTATAGGATTGTAAATTATCTTCAGCTTCCAGTACCTATCTTGGTTCTCCAACATTTTCTCTGTGATTATGTAATTGTTTGATTCGAGGTTTGATTTCAGTAAATACCCCACTTCTGAATATTTCAGAAGGTTTGACTTCCAGTTTATTCCTCATTTGTTTGTCGGATTGTCTAAGTCGAATAGTCGTGGAGATATTCTTTTTCTGTCTGAGGTGAATAGTCATGCTGATATTCTTTTTCGCCCAGGGGGAAACTTAAAGTATTATAAATTATCTTCAATCTCCAGTATCTGCGCATCTTTATGCAGCGATTCTCCCTATGCTATTTTGAAACTGTTGTGTATTAGGTAAAAGAATGTGGCGAATAATATGTAAACAGAATGTTTGTTAAGCAGATTTCTCTAGGTTTAATAAGCATTTTCAGAAATATGCGCATGACCGATATTTACCGTATTTATTATTTTTAAATTGTGTCTCTTTGATGGTAAAACATGTCATCTGCTTAGTCGGTTCGTACAAATACTTTGTAATGAGGCATGTATAATGAAGTAATTCGTATCTACTAGTGGCTTTAGAAAGCTACAAACCCCTGAAAAGGCTGACTATTGATGCCGGAAAACAACAGCCAAATTTCAGTCAAGGACTGTAAGGCTAGAATTTGTCTACATAGATCGAACAGTATTAGGACACTGTATAAATTAACAGAGACACTATCGGTTTTCAGTTAACTTATCAGATTATAGCGGCGTGCGATGGATCCAACCAGACATAGTTAAAGGTTAAAAGTCACTACCTATACGTTCATTCATTCCAGCCATACGGATCCTTCAACATATTATATAAAAAACAGAACCTCTCATTGTCTATTATATTCATTTGAAGCCTTTTAAGACGGTAATTATTTACCTGTCGAATTAATCTACATATTTTTGAATTATTTAAGTCTCGTGTTCTAAAACTGACTTAAACTAAATCAATAATTATTTCGCGTATCTAGGAGATAGGCAATGACTTGATGATAATGACACTCTTACAGTTAAGTTTGGTATTTCAGCTACTCCAGCAATTATGCCATGAATGCTTCCCTGATTATATTTAGCTTGATTATTTAAAATTAAATAGTTGTTCTATACGGTTACACGTTTAGTTCGTGAGATGTCTGTGCTAATTTAATCCCATATGATTTCGAAATTATGTAAGTGAATATTTGTTTGTTTGCTACTTATGTCTGTAACGGTAAAATACATTAACGAGGAAAAATGAAGTTTCAAAATGGAACGTTTTTTTAATTAGTAACGGTAATTAATAGAAAGGGTGGGCTATAGTAATGATGGTATATAAATATGTTGGGTACTCTGATATGTATCTGTTATTGTGACTTGTCCTTAAAAAAGAAACAAACATTCAAAATATTACCTACATTTCGGTATGAGTCCCTATTAAATTATATGTATAGTGGAACTACTAATAAAAAGGTTATATTTTGAACAATTTTATGATTTTTAATTAATATTATTGACAATTAACATAAGTTAAACGATAAATAATTAAAGGGTAATAGTAGGTGTATACGCTATATACAGGATTCATATAAGCACCCACAATATGTAAAAGAACCAAAATACAAGCGTATTTGCCAAGCTGGGCCTAGTTTTATTGGCGTTTTCAATATTGATCACTGCAAGCGGGGGTCCTGTTTTCTATTTAGTTTTTCAGTCTTCGCCTAATCCCGTTCCGTCTCTGCCTAAATTAAAATAGTTCCTACTTCGGGATCTTCCAATTTGAAATGCAATTAAAATTCTTTCCTATAATATTAATCTAGAAAAATGCAATATTTGCCCGCATTTCTGCCCACACAAGTCTTTCAAAAGATCTACTCAAATAAAACTATATTAACATATTTTTTTCTATTTTGCAACCATTAAGGCGTCATTTCTATTTTGTAACCATAAAATGTATTTGGGCTACGCAATGTACTGTCGTATTGGCTCTCTGTTCGACACTATTTTTTTAAAAAATTGGCAATGCTAAGTCATGGCTACTTCAAATCTGAAACCGGTCACGTCTCAAAATTGAAAAACGAAAATTGTGCACATGTAAATGTCACTTTTGACAAGTATTGCAACCAACTTTAAAATGTTCAAAAGTAAATTTTTTAAGATAATGATTTTTTTTAATACATTGCACAAAATAGAAAAAAATTATACAAAATACTCGTTTCGTTAAGACATTAAATTTCACTGGCCCTTTAGAAAACGAGCCGCAGGCACTCGTGCTATAAAATCAAGTCTTATGAAATTAGTGTTTTAATATACTCTTTCGATATACAAAGTAGCATCGTACTTCTTTTCAACTTTACTTTTTGACTTTACTTTTAATTTCTGCAAAGTTGGCAATGGCCACGTCGAATCACGTCCCAAAATTGAAAAACCAACATGATGGCCATACAATTGCCAGAAAGCCTTATATCCACGTGGCTTACACCAGTGACAACTTCAATTTACTTTCTTTTTGTTGAATCTTTAACATGGGTATCGTGCCCGGTTGTAGGATACAAGGCTTTGGATGCGGCGCATATGTGTTCGAATCCCCGTCCCACTACCCTGAGGCTTATTTTCTATCGCGACGTTTCGCTAAGTTTATTAGCTTCTTCAGGCTAAAAATACGTTTTTTTTTATTTTAAAAAATATTAGAATTTGTTTAGCTTTACGTTCTTGTTTAATAACAAAATTATATATATTTTTTCCTTATATTTAAGTTAAAAAAATATAAAAATAATAAAATAAAAGGGAAAGAATTGGAAAAATTAGGTTATTACTCGCCGAAGAATCCTTGATCGAATATTTAATTTAAAATACGCACAAAAATTACAAATATAATCTTAGTTGTAAGTTATGTTTGTAATTTTTGTGTGTATTTTAAATTACATTTTCTACCAAGGATTCTCGGTGAGTAATAACCTAATTTTTCCAATTCATGTCCTTCTATTTTTCTGTTTTTTTTTTTGTTTTGTTATTCTTATGTTTTTTTAACTTAAATATAAGGAAAAAATATATAATTTTCTTATTAAGCAAGAACGTAAAGTTTAACAAATTGAAACACACAAACAATAAGTTTTCATTCAACTTAAATGTTTATATATATTTTTTTAAAATAAAAAAAATGTATTTTTTAGCCTGAAGAAGCTAATAAATTTAGCGAAACGACGCGTCAGAATTAAAACCTTAGGGTTTTTATTTTTCCTGTATGCTGACAAATCCTTACCCAAATTATCAAGTATAGGGAACTAAATCACACTAACCTAACCTATACTGTTACGTGGATCTGTCCCGTTAGTGTTAAGTTAACCATCATGATATTATTATGTCCAATCTTGAATGTTTTATACAGGGTGCGTAAAAAATATTGTTAAAAAGTACAAAATAAAATAAATATAAAAAAAATATTTTTCTTTTAAAGTTTATTTATTTATAAAATATTGAACTAAGAAAAAAAAATTCACTTACATAAGCACAGAACTTTTAAAAATTTGAATATTTTCTTAAAAGCTTAAGGCGTGAGACGTCATCACACTTGAAATAAAGCCTCAAGCTTTTAAGAAAATACTCAAATTTTTCCTGTATTTCTGTAAGTTTAATTATTGTTTACTTTTCAGTTCAATAGTTTATAAATAAAAAGTTTTTTTTTAAATATTGTTTTACATTTACTTTAATTGATAGAAATGAATGAAATGAAGCTATGAATAGAAAGAATAGTTTCATCAACCATTTAATCCTAGGGTTCATGCTATAAAATCATGCCTTATGAAACTAGTGTTTTAATATTAAAGCTTAAATAAACCTAATGGTAATATATTATTATGTAATGGATTTTCTTTTCTTTTCAGTTTTCAAGACCCAATAAACCTCTATCTGATAATGGAATTCTTGCCCGGAGGTGACATGATGACGCTTCTGATGAAAAAAGACACACTCTCCGAGGAGTGCACGCAGTTTTATATCGCCGAAACGGCGCTAGCAATAGACTCTATACATAAGTTAGGATTTATTCATAGGGACATTAAACCTGATAATTTACTGTTGGACGCCAAGGGCCACCTGAAGCTGTCCGATTTTGGGCTGTGCACCGGCTTGAAGAAGTCGCATAGGACGGATTTCTATAGGGATTTGAGCCAGGCGAAACCGTCGGATTTTAGTAAGTATTCTGTTTTTTCTTTATAATTTTCTCGCACAAATTATAAAAAATGTATTTTCTAAATGAGGGCGGGAAATGACTGCACTGTGAATGTCCCAATTGCAGCTTTAGGCATATTGTTATTAATCCGTCTATAAAAACATGTAGTAGTATTTCGTCTACAGCGGTCTCAGTTTAATTAATTTGATCAATATTGAAGGTGTAGTACAAATTTAAGAAAAAAATCTTTTTAAAAAATATTTTAAAGTACTCATATTTTAATTGGTATTGATGTTGTGTCTACTGTACCGGGCTCATTCATTTTTGTATTACTTGATTAAAAGATTACTTATTATTACAACTTAACGCATTATATTTAAGGCAAAAACCATTAACCTTGTTTTAACATAATATTGTTGAAAACTGATGCCAATCATTCATATCCGCAATATTTCGTTTAGAATAGATACACCATGTATTTATTTATACAAATATTTTGTCATATTAAATACCTTAACTACTGTTCTCCCAAAATATATAGAAAAAACATTGACCTTAACTTATTTCCTCGATATTGGGTGCTCTCAAAGAAGTCCATTTTAGAATACCCACAGCCAACATATGGGACAATATAGGAGGGCGGTTACAAATGGCAAAACATTTTAATAATTTACGATTTTAGATATTTTCTGCTGCAGAATTCCCGTTTTTGCGAAACCACAAAATTTACCTTTCGATTAACAATATAAATCGAGGCTGGGGAAACCAATTGACTTGCATTTTAATCAGTTTTATGGCATTATTGTTAGTCATGACGTTAACAACCAGGGCTAGCACGTCGTGGGATTATTTTTTGCAGACGTTGGAAATAAAATTGGTTAAAAATATCAAACAATGCTTTAGTAAGGTTGTTTACCTTTCACGAATGCTCGTAGGTCTGGGAAAACGGTCATTTATTTACGTCTAACAAACGGATTAAATATTGCAGCATTTATCTTTGAGAAAATGTTTAGAATTGAAAATCGTTAGAACATATTTTTTAAGCAACAGACAAGTACTGTTGTACTGGTAAGGTAATTTGCTACACTTGTGAGTCTTGAGACAAAAGTTCGCCACTTGACTTTTTAAAAAAGTATGTAAAGATAGTATCGTTGGCTTTAAATTTGAAACCAATATAAACAAAATGGAATCACAGAAACAACTACTCCGCTGACTAATTCCACGAACGTCATTGAATTACACTATTGAATTCTAACTTTCGTTCCAGAAAAATGTTAATGCATTTTCGTTCCACGTTACACCAACGTCACAACAAGGGTATCATTATCCCTCTCTGGAACCCCTACACCTGCTAGCTAGTCTATGGAGGCCTGATGGGCTCTAAAAGGAGCGAAATCGCGTTCGTCGTTTAACTGAAATGGATCATTGCGCCTACGAAATTGCAGGACATGTTCCAGACAGGCATAATAGTATCCTTGTTGTGACGTTGGTGTAACTTGAAACAACAATGCATTAGCACTTAAATCCAATATGTTGAGTTGCAAACTGAAATTGAAAGCCACCTGTTGATTATAATATTAGAATACACCATATGTTTAACGAATATAGATCGACTGAAATAAGACTCTTTGAAGGCATTCTGAATAAAGTTTGTTTGGGCTTAGATTATCTTTCTTTACTCTTAGTTATTCACTGATCGTGAAATTGGCACATCCTTTTTGATTTTTAAATTTTCACTAAAAATTCTTAATTTGCATTCTTAAATATACTTTCAGTTGGCTATTTTCAGTCGAATCTGGACAAGTATCGTCCGTCATGTTGGCTCCGTTGTTTTGACTTTTGAACTGACTATAAGCTTATAATTTGCTATCTTAAATAATCTCAGATCGAATCTGCATAAATGACGTCTGCCATGTTGGGACCGCCATTTTGAATTTTTAAATAGGGACTAAAATAACGGGCAATAAGGTTCTTTGTTTGAACTACCTTGTTACATTTTTTGACATTTTACAATATTTTAGTCATAATTTTTAGTATATTAATATTTTTATTATATAATGGCATAAAACTCGCTAATGTTAACTTTATTTTTAATAGTAGTAGTAGTAATATGATTTTTAGCAATAAATACTACTTTACAATATTTTGGTACATGAAACATAACAATAATTACATTTTCTTATAAAATCTTCCATTATTTATTATTTAAATACATGATAAGTTTCCACTCCAAGTTTTTAAGGTTTCTTTTTAATTTTTTTTAATATGTCTGATTGTCTATAGATAAGCTTAGTTTGTTAATTTATTCTTTTAAACTCTTATTATCAACAAGCTTTGTTAACAAATATCGCGTATTTATGATGATAAAGCATGTATTGAATTTGAATTTTGTGTAAGTGTTTACAAAATTTATTCCAGGATTCAAACCAGTCAAAGATACAGAGCAGTGTTGGTGAAACGTACTAGGCAGCGCTTTCCATAAGTTCATTATTACGTTGAAGCCTTCAAAAATGTGCTTTTCGTCTAGTTTGTTATAATATTTTTCCAGAGTTCCTCATTATTAAAAAGAAATATTTGGCAACACTGCAAGAAGGCGCTGTCAAAACGTTACACTTTTATCTAATTTTAAGCATTACTCTGGGTTCAAAAATGCTCCATGGATTTGTTAAAGTTCATTCTATTTGACATACCTAATTTTTATTACAAACAAAACAGTCTTAAAAATCTGTTTTTTGTAAATTAGAAAGGTACAAAAAATCTGAAGTGCGTTTGCGACGTTCATTACTCAGGGTGATCAGATAGGGCACTAGTTTTTAGTTTAAAAATCGCCTTTATAGTTTGCACAATATTCCTGGATTACCCCCGATTATCTCTGAATTACCTCAGATTACCCCTGAACTGCCCCTACTTCCCATGATTATCATAGTATTACCTAAAAATATACCTGGACTACCCTTAATAACCCCCCAACTTCTACATTAAAATACTCCCAGCAGTTTACGCATCGGTCGTGTGCAATGATATGTGCATAGAGGCATTAAATGTCAGTGCAAGAAATTAACTATACTGGGTGACATTGAAAATGAATCACCTTGATTTTTCCCATAAGATGCAATATCAACAAATAACGGTACTAAAAGTGTGTTGCAAATGGAATCTCTACAGGGCAAATTAGAATTTTGATATGGTTTATTTGTTCAGTGAATACGACTTTTAGTTTTCTTTTCTCAATATTATTAAATATTTTGGGTTCTGAACATTTTGTAATCACTTTAATTCTAATATGTTAAGTCTTTAAGTTTTGCTACATCACTATTTTTACAGCTACAACTATATCTGTTATTCCTCTTGGTAAGCTTGATGTCAGTTAATTAATGTGTTTCCTATTCGCTTGATCTGTGCAAAATATCTGTACGCTGTATAAATAGATTTTCTGTAATAGATTCTAATCAAATAATTGTCCTGTTTATTGAGAACACCAAGAATGATTCACCTTTCTGTCTAGTTTATAGGGACTTTGATGTAGATGGGAATGTTACTTAAACGATATAGAAATCTTTCAAGATATTTATTACTCGAATTTTACATAATGATAGGGACATCAATATATCTCAACCAAAAGGTAGTATAAATAGTTTCTATATAATTATTAGCCACCCCTAGGAAGAGTGACATGAACCTATAGGGAGTTTGCCATTTTGACGATAGATAAGGTTAAGAGTGGGTGGATCACCACTGTGACTATTCGGTCTATATTGTGGCTATAAGTTACGTTAATCCTGAAAGTAAGAATAAAAAATTAATAATCAAAAAACCCTGGATAGAATGGGGAACACATTGCAAATTATGTTATTCAGGCATTATTTTTCTTTGCGTGTTTTTCGGCTTTTTATATTTAGATAATTGTTTGAAATATAAATATTTACTTCAAACTCCAAAATTATCAGAAGTTGTGTATCACAATGTATACCCCCTTTTTAACGTTTCATTTTTGTTGCTTGGGTTTGACGTTAAGTATTTACCGAAACATAAATACATTGTGTTTCAGGCTTAACCAGTAATTTTAGATTGAGATTCATTTTTGAATGTGAATGAGCATTAATTTCGAATTTCGGGAAAATGTCCTCAGTTTCTAGCAGTACGAAAGCATTATGGTTTCAAATGTCATGTCCTCTATCTTGCCGGATGTATCGCGAAAATACGTATTGAAATGTTAAAATCTCACTTTAATAAAGAAATAATTCCTCTTTTGTGAGTCTTTAGATGGCATCCGCTTTCATTTTACAATAAAAAAAAGTAGTTCATAACCGGATTTTAAGATTATACTTTTTGATAACAACACTTTTAACCTCTCTTAAAATTCAGGCAACTCTTTCTTAAAAGCCTCAAATAGCATTTATATTAAACTTTATTAATATTGATTAGTGTTGTAATATTTTTTAAGTCTATTAGAAAGAATCAATTTAGTAATCAGCCACTGACCTTCGGCCATTATTAAATCGACCGAATTGAACCGAAATTGACCACTCTAAAATAGTTTACATTACCAAGGGATAATTAAATTTTTTTTTCTGTGTATTTATTTTGTTGAGTTGACATATCATGCGATAAAACAATCTGAAAGTTAATAATATATATGTACTTGTTTTCTAAGCAAAATCGTCATTTAGAAATACAAGAAAAATTATAAAAATATACATTTGTTATCCAGATGGGAGAATATTTACATTCTATTTACTTCCCTCGTAAAAGGAAAATTTTGTAATGGTAAAAAATCGGCCTCCATGGGTTTTTACAAATTCTCAACATACCAAAAAACGTGTTTTCACAATTGCATCAAACTGTCTGTCTGGCGTCGGTGGGTGTGTCCTTTTGTCTAAAATTAAGGGTCATATGGGTATGACCTGGTAATATTTTGGTAAAAATCCATTACGGCGGAGCAAAATGGCTGCCTAGTGAAATGTTAAAAAATGTATTACTAAAAAACTAATCACAACACAAACAACAAAAACTGGTCTGCATTTAACAAGCCAAACCAAGAGCGAGTGTCTTCCCCTTTCCTCAAGAGCGTCTCTAGGTATCATCTTACATTCTCTAGAAATTATAATCTAATAAGAAGTGAAAGGCCCTTGCGTGATAAGTACTAGGAAATAAATATGTCAGTATGCACGCAGCTTACAGTACAGATTATTTGTAACTCTATATAACTACCAAATAAACATTTTTTAAATGCCTTAAATGGATTCATGATAACTTTATCACAGTTTTGAGTAAGTAACTGAAAAGTTCTTTAAACATACCTTGCTGGATCTTGAGGAATTCGAAAAGATGACACATTTCCCCTATTTATGTTAACGTCACATACATTAACACTGTAAGAAGAATTACTAGCTTGATAAGCCATCTCCAAAAAGTTACATTTAAACACACTCTTGTTCCAAATTCGATATTTTTACTCGCCGCTTATAACGCTCCGTAAACACGTAGGTTTAAAATCTTAAGACACCGTGTACCTAACCACTACGAAGTGACCTGCCGACTGACGGTGCGGGAAGCGCGTACGCAAAAGGGAAAACTACGAAAATTGGTCCCGCGCCGTATTGTAATTTTTAATTTTCGTTTTAATGTAGCAATAAACAAATATCTTATGAAGTAAATTTTACATGTAGACAATTTTTAACTGTCATTTACCTTTTTCAGTAATAACCTCTTCACCTATGGACTCGAAACGACGGGCGGAGAGTTGGAAGAAAAACCGACGAGCTCTTGCCTACAGCACCGTAGGCACCCCCGACTACATCGCACCCGAGGTGTTCCTGCAAACGGGGTACGGACCTGCGTGTGATTGGTGGTCATTGGGCGTCATAATGTACGAGATGCTTATCGGATATCCTCCCTTCTGTTCCGAAAATCCCCAGGACACCTACCGGAAAGTTATGAACTGGCGCGAGACTCTTGTCTTCCCTGCTGAGGTGCCCATCTCCGAAGAGGCAAAGGACACAATAATAAAGTATGTATAGGCATTTCATAAAAATGAAGTATCAGATCCTGGTATACATCAAAGTAATAATAATAACCAACGCGAAAAAAGAAAATAAGTAGGTTGAACTGTAACAATAGTATAGTATATAAAAAAACTTGTTCCTTTTTAACCCTCGATGTAACTAATAGTCGTGGATAATAAAATTTATAAAATGATTAGTAATTTGTTTAAATAACAACAAAATAAGTGCTATATTTACTTTTTTCTCTCAGAAATAGTAGTTCTAACCCCGGATAGATAATACTTTTCTGCTTAAAATGACCTGTACTTTAACATATTTTTAGAAATTTCCCTTTTATTCTGTATATAAATCAAGATTCTAAGTTTAAGCATAAATATCAGTGGACACCTCATTACCTCTTATAACTGATGAATACCTATGAAGCTGTCATCTTAGTTTAAGAATCAAAAATTAGAACAACGTTTAAGCTAAGCTGTTGCCTTTAGAAATAATATAGTTTAATAGCTTTTTAAGAACTTTTCCTTCTCAAATATTTAAATTCTATCACATGTACAAATAGTTACATATCCAATAATCAAAATTTCTTGAAGTAAGAATTAAAGTAGAGATCACAGTTCATTCATAAATCACATTAGGGGTATGCGCCAACATGGTTCCCCTATTTTTCACATTCTATCAACCAATGTTTACGATAAAACAAGAAGTGGGGATGGCCCATGTCCAAGCCGCTGCCATTTGTTGACGAATCCCAGTGATATGCCCGCATAAGGAAATATCACTAATCGTGAAAAAATCATCGTTCCGGGGATATACAGATCTTCACGTTTTTCCATTACTGTCGGTCGGTCGGTCTGTTAAGGTATACCTAAAAAATCCACTTATTTGATTAACTTTAATTTTATTTAATTTTCCACAAAAATTATGTCTGATTTAAAACAAAAACTGGTAAAATATTGGTATGAATTCAATATGGCGAAACAGAATGACGACCTGTTAAAATATTTGATGTACGTAAACGAAGAAATGGGCCATACTTTCAAAAAAATATTGGTTCCCTACTTCACTATCTAAAATCAAACCAGTAAGTTAGGTAAGTTTAAAAGGAAATTAGTTGTTTATATATTACTAAACTTTAGTTTTTAGTTATGTTTGCCTTATGTCACTGTCATTTTGTAATTCTGACATTTAGAAAAAATATTTGTTCAGTTATTAAAAATGTCATCTTAAATCTGTAACTGTCGAGTTAGATCTTGCCTAATTTAAACTGCTTTAGTGAATACGGGTGTGAGTTTTAAACTAAAATCAATGCTTTTAATGCGCTTTTATTGGTTTCCTATTCATCTGATTGTATGTTTGTATGTCTGGTTCAAATCATGTAATGGATTTTTCAGCACTTCCATTACCGATTATTTTCAAATTTGACATGCATTCACTTTCGGATATAAAAAATCCGAATTTTTTTAGTCAACGTTTAGAAATTCAAAATGGCGGGGCCAATACGGCCGACGAATTTTGTTACTTGTGTAGCTAAAACTGAAAATCGGTGCCTAGGAAAATTTAAGAGTGTCAGCATTTCAAAATTCAAAATAGCGGGGTCAAAATGAAAATGTCAACAGGTGGGACGAATGATTTTAAAATTTGTGGGGATTATTTAAGAATGCACAACAAAAATCAAAATCGTGGCGCCACTATAGCGAACAAATTTTTGTCATTTGTACAGATTCGGCTGAAATATCAGTATCTAGAACTATTTAAGAATAAATGAAATTTTAGTCAATATTTGAGAATTATAAATGGCGGCACCACCATAGCAGACTAATTTTAAAATTTTTGCAGATTTGTTTAAAATTCGGCATTTAGGGGTATTTAAGACTGCATCATGAATTTTTGTCAACATTTTAAAAATTAGAGTTTGTAATGTCAACATGGCGGCGGAATTTTAACATGTGTATAGATTTGGCTGAAAGAAAGTAGGCATCTGGGGGTATTTGAGAATACATATCATACATTTTTAGTAAATATTTAAAAAATGAAAGTAGGAATGCCTAGATTGCGGGCGAATTTTAATATTTATACAGATTTGATTAAAAATCGATATTAAGTGAGCAATTCATACATTTTTAGTAAAAAATATTCAAAATGGGGTGTCATCAATCAATCCTATAAGCACGTTTTCAGATATTTTTAAACTTTTAATTAGGCCACCGTTTTGTTCCCCCATTTTGAATTTGTCTCAACATTTTAATCAGTTCATCCCTATATATTTGATTTTTGTGAAAAATTTGAACATAATCGATGCAATAGTTTTCTGTATTGACTTTTATAACATTTTATTAGGCCGCCATTTTAGATTTGTAGTAAAATTTATCAGTTGATGGTCCAAAATTTGGATAAAATGGATAAGCAGTTTT
The DNA here is from genome assembly GCA_030620095.1 of Kuschelorhynchus macadamiae. Taxonomy (NCBI): domain Eukaryota; kingdom Metazoa; phylum Arthropoda; class Insecta; order Coleoptera; family Curculionidae; genus Kuschelorhynchus; species Kuschelorhynchus macadamiae. Next base: position 3,650,474 of record JAUTXW010002618.1, read on the forward strand.
TTAGTAATAATTTTTTAACATTTCAATAGGCCGCCATTTTGTTCTGCCATATTGGATTTTTACCAAAATGATACTACGTCATCATCATATGACGTTTAATTTTTAACCAAAACTTGAAGTAAATAGGAGTTCTTGAGCTTTGTCGCGAACAAACAGACTAACCGACTGAACTGAGAAAACATGTTTTTTTGCAACTAGCGCTATAAGATAATTGTCATATTATTCCATGTTAATAGATAAATTTAAAAAACAAAAGATTTTTTTTAATTTTCAATATCCTAAATCTTAAATTCTAACCAGTTTAAAACATGTTTACGAACACATTTTTACTTTTAATTACCCAAAAAAATCACCATTTAAATTTCTTTACCTCACAACAATTATATAAAAAATTGGCCCAACTCAAGTGAAAATTAGAAAAAGGCCCGAAATCGTCCGAAACTTTATTTTTTCCCCAGATTTCATCCAAAATCTTATGAATTTCGAAGTCGCAGTACGTTTTTTTGAACGTGAGACGCCCTTTGACTATTTTAATATAGTATAGATATATTCTATAATTATTTTAATTCTACGATAGGAAAAACTATTGTAATCGTCAAAAAAATCACCTCAGAGTCTTTCTTGTATCATTTTGCTTCTGAGGATTCTTTCATGACCCCCGACGAAATAAACGTTCTATTATACTGAATCGGATTGGTCAATACGTGATGTGACCCAAAATAAGTGATCAAGGTATCTTCCATTAGACATAACAAGTCCCCTGGAAAATCATACCATTTTGGTGACGTTAGTTCCGTAATTTGTGTCTAAAAACCACTAAATCATACTGTGTAGTAACATTTGTGTAGGAAAATCACCTGGTACAAAAAACTTTTAAGGTTTATTCTTATCAATAAAGCAGTAAATAATTTATTCAAATACATACTTTTTTGTTGCGAGAGGAATTTTATGGAATCTGTTTATTTGTCCCTTACCAGCTACTTACAAATAGAAGGGAATTCCCTTTTTTTTTTTGACCTGGTCATTGAACTTGGAATTGAAATAAACATATAAATACCAGGGCTGATGAGAAGCGTGTATCCTTTGGTCCCATATGTGTATACTTTATCAATTATTAATAGTAATACCTCCAATTTTACCTATTTGTGATCTTTGTAATTTTAACATTTTTATTTTATTTGTAAATAATATATATCCATTGAGGAAATTACCACAAAAAAATTAAGTTTAAAATGTTGCCATCATAGATAAAACACAGAGTTAACTATTTCATACATTTTATCTATTTTAATTTTGATTCGTTTTTCAATTTTGAGAATACTTTTTCTTAATGTGTGGCCTCGTGCTTCTGTACCTAGTAGTAAGAATTACCGATCAAAAGCATGAATGGCGCCTTCATGTGCTGCAAACTAAAGGAGTTCTCTAACTACTGCTGCACCGTCTGTCACGGCATATTTCACCCGAGTTGCCTGGAAAGAAACACCGAATCAGTTAGACTCGGTGGTTATCGTATATACTGCTCCATTAAATGTCAAGAGATCGCTTGTAAAAACAATGATATTATCAATACTCTCAAGTCTAAATTATTAAAATTAGAGAAGGACTCTTCAGAAAAAGATGCTTATATTATACGCTTAAAGCGGCAATCTACCGACTTTACGGACTTGGTCACCGAGGCAGAAGAAAAGCTCAACTTACAACTTGCTGCTCAGTTGAACCACATTTCCGAACTCAACAAAACTATAGCAACTCTACGGGAACAGATCAGGTTGCTGAACGATAAACTGGAAGAATCTTCCTTATCCTCGACTAGACTTAACAACGATATTGCTGAGCTTACCAAAAATAGACAAATGATATCGTCGATTAGAACCCTAGAAAACGACAACATTCAAATTCAGCATGAAAAAAGCAACTTCAACAAAAGATACTTGAACTCAATCTTACAATCGAGAATCTGAGCCAATCTGCTAACTCAAGTCACCTCAATATCTCAACCAAAAACAGCCCATCAGCAAAATCTCGCAAGCCACAAATATTAATTATCGGCGACGGCAATGCAAGGGGCTTATTGTCTATAATGAAGCGCCTCACAGACGGTTTATGTGACATCAACTGTCAGTGGTCCAATGATAAACTGTTCGACGACCGTATTCGAGAGTGTCAGCAGTTGATAGGGAGGTTTACCAGGTGTGATTTCGCCATCATATTCACAGGGGACAAGAACGCCCTTAAAGGAACGCGAGTGGAGTATAAACTTCTGCGCTCTCTTGTCGAAAATACCACAAATACTAACTTGTTTATTTGTGGGTCACCTCTGCATAAAGATCGCCCAGTGCTAAACGGGATAATTCGTGATTTCGACTTTAGTATCTTAAACTGCATCCGTGATCTTCTGCATTCGTACTTCATCCCAACAAAAGTTACAGCAGAGCACGGCTTGCTTACTTTCGAAGAAAAAAAAGAACTTATGCAACTCGTCCTGAACACAATGGAACGAAGCAATCTCTCCATCTCAACACAAGAATCACCAGCAAACAACGTAGAGACTCTAGATTTTGATGTGAATATTACCTCATCTAATAAGCAAAACGTTTTAAGTGTTACTCCTAGTCATATCAATGATCCTATTAATACTATGCAAAATTCAAATTTTCCAACTTCGCCGAAACTTCATCCGTAGCTCCACACAAAGAATTAGTTTCCCTGTACTATCAAAATGTACGGGGTCTTCGAACAAAATTTCCGATTATACTTTCAAATTCCTCTGCCTGTAACTACGAGGTAATCATGCTTACTGAGACCTGGCTCAATGACAGCTTTCACAATTATGAATTCTTCGACCTCAAATATGAAGTCTTTAGAAAGGATCGAAATTACAACTTACTAGACTGTCAGCGCGGAGGTGGTTGCTTGATAGCCATTCTATCCCACCTACAATCTTCACTTATAGACACCCCTGCTGCTACACACTTTGATGACATATGGGTCAAGACAGAGGTAAATCAGCTCCAGATTGTCATCGGGTGTGTCTATTTTCCTCCAAACTCCTCATTAGACTGCTACATTTCTTTTTCCGATCGGTGCGAAGCCTTAAAGATTAGATTCAAAAATCATAAATTTATCATCAGTGGAGATTTCAACCTTCCTTTAATCGAATGGTCTCTTGAATCCGACATAGTTGTCCCAGCGAAAATTCAGCCGGCCACGGCTGTAACCATGATTGACACAATGTGTCTCCTCGAATTCAATCGAATCAACTTCGTTCTGAACTATCGCCAGCGCTTGTTAGACCTAGTATTTGTCGACGATTTTGACTCTATTACGTGCAAACGTTCCGACTTTCCTTTGTCCACTATTGACACTCTGCACCTACCACTAAATATTTCCCTATTGCATAACAAACTCCTCCCTCTCCGTGACAATGTTACTGGTCATGCCTTTCTATTCCATAAAGCCAACTTCCAAGGTCTTAACAGTTTTTTCGCTGAAACCGACTGGTCCTTCGTTCAGAACTCCGTTGATATTAACGAAGTTGTACAGCAATTCCACGACGTTGTGTCTGGGGGTGTAAACAGATTTGTGCTCAGAAAGAAAACCTTCGGTAACAAATACCCTATTTGGTTCGACCATACTCTTCGCAAACTGATCGGCCAAAAAAACAAATTATATGCTAAATACAAAAAGACCTTGCTGCAGTCAGACTACCTAGCTTACTCGAACAAACGCCGCGAAGTCCGTGTCAGAACTGATTGGTGCTACCTCATCTTCGTAACCAATTCTGAGCAACTAATGCCAGCTAATGCAAAACGTTTTTGGTCCTTCATTAAAAATATGAATAATAAATCCGTTGGTTTGCCCAATTCAATGTCATTCAAAAGTAAGGAGTTTAAAAACTCGTTGGACATAGCAAACGCCTTCGCAGATCACTTTCAAGCCAGTTATTCCTCTCATGAAAAAGTTAACTTGAACTCTATTGACATGCTCCCATTTTTTTCCTCCTTGTCCTCTCATACCTTCACCGTTGATGAAGTAGCCGCAAAACTGAAAAATCTTAACTCCAGCAAGAGTGCTGGTCCCGATGGCTTGCCGCCATCTCTCTTGTCAGCTTGTTGTGACACGCTCTCAGCTCCCCTGTGCTCAATCTTTCAAAAATCTTTCGACTCGGGGACATTCCCTTCTGCGTAGAAATTTTCCAACCTAGTATCAATATACAAAAAAGGGTCCAAAACTGACATTTCAAATTATAGAGGCATATCAATGATCTCCTCTATCCCAAAAGTATTCGAAGCTATTCTGACCGAGGAAATATTCGTCACTTACTCTAATTACATTTCCCCAAATCAACATGGATTCTATAGGGGCCGATCCACAGCAACCAACCTCGCCATTTATCAAGATTACCTAGTCTCTTCCCTTGAAGCTGGCAGCAAGTCGATTCTATCTATACCGATCTGTCGAAAGCTTTTGACAGTGTGTGTCACAGGCTGCTACTAAGAAAGCTTTCCGACATTGGAATATCAGGCAATTACTTGAACTGGATTAGCTCCTATCTGAGCAACCGTAAACAACGTGTTTTAGTACATAATTCGGTATCTCGTGTCATATCAGTCGCGTCCGGCGTGCCTCAAGGGTCCCACATTGGCCCAATTTTATTTCTCCTATTTATCAACGATGTCACGTCTTGCTTTATTAACAGCAAATGTCTTCTTTTCGCCGAGGACCTGAAAATTTTCACATCCAACAGCTTGGACAATTCTGCACTACAGTCTGACTTAGACCAATTTGTCTTTTGGTGCAAGACAAACCTTCTCACTATTAATATAGCTAAGTGTTCCTGTATTCACTTCTCGTGATCCCAGAACCCCATACTAAATACTTACAGGATTAACGACTCACTCCTAGAGGTTTCGTCCACAGTTAATGACTTAGGTGTAACATTTGATAGTATGTTAACCTTCAACGAGCATATCGATTCCATTGTATGCAAGGCCTTCCGAATGTTGGGATTTATCAGGAGGCACTCCCGATGCTTCAACGACACCAGGGCCATCATATCACTGTATAACTGCTTTGTCAGGAGCTACCTTGAATACTGCTCCATCATTTGGCACCCTCGCTATGCATGCCACATCGAGAGAGTTGAAAGAGTTCAACACAAATTTTCTAATTACTTGTTAAGTAAATTTCACTTTCCATATCAAAATGTAAATTATAGTACGAGATTACTCCTTTGTGGTATGCAAAGCTTAGCTGAAAGACGCACACAAGCTCTCCTTCTTCCTACCCTCAAAAGATTCCTGAAGTTCGGCACAACTTAATCATTTTATTTCATTTTACTAATTTGCATTTTGCATCTTTTGTAGTATTGCAGATAATTTGTTGTTTTTCTCTTTTAGTTTAGTTTTTGTGTTATCTTCTTTTTTTTTATATATTTGTATACCATTTAGAATCCTGATTCTGTAGTGTATTTTATGAATAAATAAATAAATAAATAAATAAAAAAATAAATAAAAGGAAATCTAGCTGTTTACTTAATGATTAATAGACAATTTGAAACTTAAACGGCCATTTTTTCAACGAAAGCTCGTAGTTTCGCAATGTCCAAGATAAAATAAATAAAACTTATTTATTAGATATTTAAAAAATCAATGTTCTTCTAATGCTTTAGAACGCTGCTTCTTGAAGTAAGGCAACATATAATTAGAAGATTGCAACTGTATCAACAATTACACAATAATGAGTATTACAATAATACATTAAAACACATGCAGTAGTGAAGCTAAGAAAAGCTTGGTACCTAATGGCAATTTTAATTGAATTAATTTCTGGGTTAAAATATTTTTCAGCAAATTAATTTCTTTAATATTAAAGTTTATTGTAGTTCCACGACCCGCTATTGGGTTTTAAGCCACGCCGGTCACGTGACCCTGTAACAATCTTTACTGTAGACTATTATACTTTTTTACTATAAAGATCACTTATCAATGAAAGTGGTGTGGTCTAATACAATAGTGCGATGGTCTAATACGTAAAGTTGTCGATCGGGGTTGCCATATCTAACTAAAACTCTTGTTACTGGTGTAATCTGATCTGAGGCTTTGGGTATTTTAGCTTGTATTTTACTATTTTCCAATAAAAGTAATTTCTTTATACTGCTTAGAAACTAATACTGGAAAAACATTACTATTTTTTTTATGAAAATTTTATTGTATCATGTTTAAACATATTCACCGTAATATAAATTGGTATAAACATTAGAGTTTCTGGCTAGGCTTGGCATCGTAGTACAATCGACCTTATACTGTGAGGTAATCTTGGCAGTGGCTAACTATGTAAATCATGAACTCTATTTTTATTCTTACTCTAAGCAAAATTCTATCAGCCGCACACTTTTTTTTTAAAGGATGGTGTTAACTGACGTTCATTTTAAAGCACACTTTGAGTTTAGACTAAGAAACAATTGATATTTAGGAAAGGTTTTGAATAACTAATTACTCACTTAAAAATTCAATACATTATTTAACAAAAAAAACAATGAGAAATGTATATGAAATTCTTTCAAAATTGTTTATCTCCTTTCAGGTTCTGCTGTGAAACCGAACGAAGGTTAGGTTCTCAAAAGGGTTTAGAAGACCTAAAACTAATACCCTTCTTTAGGGGAGTGGATTGGGAACACATCAGAGAAAGACCTGCAGCTATTCCTGTCGAGGTCCGATCCATAGACGACACGTCGAACTTTGACGATTTCCCTGATGTTAAATTAGAAATACGTAAGTAGTCTTTTTATTAGTCTTCTTTTCTTATAAAATCAGTACAGACGACCAAGAGTACAGAAAAAAATAGCCATTTTTTTTAGGTCCCACCTCAGAAAAATTAGGAAACAATCCAGTTTGTTTTTTTTATTGTCGCTTTTTGAGAGCTCTTTTGAACCAACCAAATTTTACATTGCGATAGTTTCTGAGGTAAATCGATCTGAAGCTATAGTTAATATCCTACCACTGACATCTTCTTCTGTAAAGGTAAAAATCTGAATGTTGTGAACGCGTCAACGCGTCCGGGGACGCGAAAATGATTGTTTTTTGATGTTTAAAAAAAATAACTAAAATAGCTTTCATGTAAAAAAAAACATGCAAACTAGGCAAGGACGGTAGTTCGTGCACAATACTGAAGCGGTGTTATTTTTTGAGCCTCACCAAGGTATTTGATGTCTCTCCCCTGACCTTTTGATCCAAAAGTTTCAGTATTACAAATTTAGTGATGGTAATATAAATATTCTAAAATCATACCCCTCCAGCCATCTACAGTATGTATCAAATAGGGCCTCAGTTAAATATGGTATGCTTCAAGGCTTGGTCCTGGGTCCTAGCTTGTTTCTTCTGTTCATTAATGATATTAGCATATCTGCACTCTCACAGAGTGCAGAAGACATACAGTTTGCAAATGATACAACAACAATTAACAGTGCAAAGTCTTGAGCTACTGAACAAAATGGTCCTGGGTATACACAAGTGGTTTCTCTCTAATAAATTTAGCATTAACAAAAAGGGAGGCTCTTGTGTCACTGGGTACCTTAACTCTACCTTGTCTTTATATCTTCACTTAATAATCAGGGTAAAGTACATAATATACAGTGCGCTATATCCAAAAAAAAAACAAGGTATATTTTGGACGTGATTAAAGAAAAGCGTACGTTATAACCGAGTCTACGGTATATATCAAATCCTTTCGACGCAGAGTATATTGTAGTATGTGATTTATCTATTTTGTTTCAGCAGCTGCACCGATGCCACAGGATGGTGAAATCAACTACAAGGACTGGGTGTTTATCAACTACACATTCAAAAGATTCGAAGGCTTGACGCAAAGGGGAACCCCCAAAAAGAATTAATTTCCTCCTCTGTGTTAGAGCTTTCCTCGGACACGGTATACAGAGTGAAGCAATGGTAATGCCACTTGTCCCTCCGTGTTCAGTTGTGTGAACGCGCAAGAGGCTGACGAAAGTGACGCCGTTGATTCCCTTTATACATTGATTCGGGATGCCACTTTCAAAAACTGACGGCTACAATTTATCTAATTAAATTGTTAAATCTGAAATAAAGCCGTCGATTTTTGTAAGCTAATTAGTCTGCGATGAATTGCTTAGCGCCGGCAATGACATAATTATCACTGGCAAATTAAGTATTAGAAATTCTAATGTCGGATAATAAAACAAAAAATATTTAATTGAATATGTCAGAATTTGTGAAAAAAGGCCAATTAAGTTACTAGTTGTAAACTAGGGATGTCAATCCTAAAGTGTTTTTTCAAATCCCAGAATATTCGAGATTGGTTGCATAATCTTGGGATACCACAATTACACATCGAAAAAAATAAACGATGCCATTCAATAACTTTTACTGTATTAAGTTAATACAAAACAATATTTCTAAGTTTCTAACAAATAAAAAAAAAACTGCAAAAATATTAGTGCATCTAAAGTTTTGTCTCTAAAACTTGAAGGTATTTAGGTACACAAAAACCCTGCAGAAGAAAAACATCTTTCTGGTTCCATGCTTGTAGGCTAAATAGTTATTAAAAATTGGAAGACTTTTTGGAGATTACCTAATCTTGCCTAATGATGTTGTTGGCCAACGGGGCTTTAATTTTTTTTGCCTCTGCTTTTATATTAGACCATGTTGGTATTTAATTTTGCAATTTAATGCTTAAAAGTTAATTTGCACTTCCAGAGTCTCTATTTCATGTTGATTAGTTGCTTCATTAAAGCCTGATTAGAAGTTTTTCTAATTCAGATTTAATGAGATTAATATTTGATATTTTAAAGCAATCCTTGTTCAGAGTTATAGAGTTCGAATCTGAGAGATAGCAAAGTTATTTAGAATAAATGGTTCTGCGTTGCTTGATTTTCGTTCTTAATGTCTGTAGCAGATCAGTCTAAAGTAGTGTTTTATTTTTGGATAATTTCTTCCTTCAATATAAATTTTAAAAACAAACATAGAAAAAGACTACAAGTCTTGGTCTCATTAAAATTATAATTTTACAATTTACAATAAACGTGACACGTGTTTCGCCCTTTCGAGCATCATCAGACCTACAAACAACAGAGAGAACCTTAGTAAATAATCACACTCAGAATTTTCGAGATTACTTGCATAATCTTGGGATACCACGATGGATTCATTAATTCATACAGTGAGAGTTTTTGGTTGTTTTCTTCGACTAGTCCAGTGGTCTGTGGGTAATTACTTCGGCGTCTCACTCAGGCGGTCCGGGTTCGATCCCGTCTAGAGACATGAATCTTTTTTAATATTTTATTTTGTTTATTCACGTGAGACTTCATTTTAATGTCAATCAAATATGTATAAGTAGTTGTTTGTTTTGTTGTGCTTTAGTGTGTTTTGTTCTATTTGTAAGTTATTGTTTTAGGATTTGTGAGTGTGATTATTTACTAAGGTTCTCTCTGTTGTTTGTAGGTCTGATGATGCTTGAAAGGGCGAAACACGTGTCACGTTTGTTGTAAATTTTAAAGTTATAATTTTTATGAGACCTAGACTTGGAGTCTTTTTCTATGTTTGTTATTAAAACTAGGTCTCTTTGAGAAATATGGACAATTTCTTCAATGAATTTTAAATTTGTTCAAAGCCGCTGGTAAAATGGCACATCATCAACGCTAAAACGGTAGCAAAATCAACTAAATGTTAAGGGCAGTTTGAATTGTTCTCCATCTTTCAACGATACAAAATAAAATTAGCCTTGTCATAACTGTAGCATTATTCTTATTAATGTGCATATTATATGTTAAAATTGCTGTTTTCAACGCCGCTGTTTCACTTATGGTAATTCCTTAAGGAACTTAGCTACATTGGACAAAAAAATAGGTATCTTTACATTTGCTGCCCTTTTTTGAACGTTTTTAAAAATATTCAAATCCTAAATCCTAAAACAATACTGCAAAATAAAAGCCAAGTATGTAATTATCTTATTGTCTTTTTGGCAGCAATTCATCCATTCCGTATTATACAAATAGGTCTGAGCAGTTGTGCACTGTTTGCTTTGAATTGAAGAGCTGTGAGAAGCTGTAGCTCGAGATGTGTTTGGATCGCATGGCGCGAACGAAAATTTGGTCCATTATTTTGTACATATAAAATAGTGAAAGAGTACAAACGAAAAAGATGTTATTTTGGGGCCTCTGGGTCGTTAGGCGTCGCCAGTGCCTTTCAAGAAAACTTGCAGGTAAAATTTTTCTAGGAATCCGCATTAACATTGTAGTTCAAATTTGTACCCAGCCAGTTATAGCATACATTATGTTAGGAAAAATCAATTTATGCAATATTTGAATTGAACTTAGTGTACGCTAAATGCTACTATATAAGTAGACCAGAATTTAACAGTTGACAAAAGGTAATCAAGTAATCAAAACGACTATATGGAAAAGATACTTGTTGACCCCTAATTTGACCTATGAGCCGAAATGCCTGCGACAAAGACAACCCGAGCTTTCGTGTAAATGTTATTTTGTTTTATTGTTACAAAGTGATACTTTTTTTTAATTATTTTAGATTGTTTTTTAACTTATAGACACCGTAAACCCTCGATCGTATATGGTCAGGGAACTATTTTGTAATAGAATATTTTCCTAAATTTACAGCACCCTTTAGGTCAGTCTCTAGGCGAGTTCGATATTGGCATTTTTTTTGTAGTGCTCCATAAAAAACATTACGAATAATTAGCACATTAGCTATAAACATTAATATTTTTGCCCTAAAAGTGTCAACTAAATTTAAGTTGATAAGCATTAAACTTATCTATTTCTTTAGTTATGAGTAGCAAGGCGCCACATATAATGTCTAGTAAATATGCAAAAATATTAACTTATCCAAATTGTGCCAGAATAATTGAAGCAAAATTATATAAAAAAATAATCATAAAACAATTAAAATAGCTATAAAAATAGGTAAATTGTCAAAAAAGTTTGAAACATTATATATTTATTCCGCAAACTGTCTTCAGAATAAATGACTTTATAAGATTATAAAAATGCAGTAATTTCGCCTCTTTTATTGTAGGAGGGTTAGTAACATACAAAGGAAGGCGTTTTTTTATTTCTTTCTGTTTTAGAACATTCATATAAAAAAATGGCAAAATCGAATAAACTACCCATTACTGTCAGTGAGATCATAGTTTGTTAAGTTGGTTTTGCAGCTTATGTTTTTTTTTAATATGTGGGGATTACTATATAGAAGTCAATAAACATTGAACATAAATATATTGATAATCTGTAGAAAAAGAGTTCTATAGTAAAACATTTTATTATATTGTAGCAAAAACAAAATTTAAAGTTTTTTTAAAGTGTCGACCATGGGTACTCTAAAAGTTATAGATAGATAAAATTCAGATATTAATTGAGCTTGATATTTAAAGAAATTCAACGATGTGTTATATACTAAGGAAGTATTGTACCACATAAATTGAAATATCTTAAATGTTCTTAAAATATAGTTAATTAATGGTGGCCATAACTTTCCATTCCGGTGTAAACATTTTTGAGTTCAAAATACTTTTTTCTTAGAGTATTTTGTATAGACACTAGTGAAAAAATCGGTTACTTAAATGTGGGAAATATTATTCGCTTAAACGATGTTTAAGAAATATGTGGTGTTCAATTTTTATTGACAAAAAAAATGTGTTTTGACATTTTGGTTTGTTTGTTATCTACTACTTATTTTCAAAATTAGCCGGAAATACTTCAAGTTATCTAATATATATTTTAAAACAATAGTATGTATTAGAAAAGTAGTATATTTGCTGATATCTAGATCGCATGTAATTTTATGAAATATTTTAATAGCCGTTTTGATATAATCAGAGCATAAAGTTAAATAATTGTTGTATCTGATATGTATGTTTAAAGAACTTTTTATGTATGATAGCATTTATCTTGGGTTTCTACAAATCAAATATTCTGAACTAAAAAAAAAAGAAAACTTATGTGAATTTATATGTAGTAGATGGTATAAAAAGTTGTTGTGGAAGGTGTAAAAGTAGCTCTCTATATATACACATTTATTTTGAGCATCGAAAATGACAATGTGCTTCTTTTTTGACATTGAATGAAAATTGTAAGTTATTTGTTATTTTTTTTGTTTTTGTAAATTGGTCTCGCTAACAGAATTTGTAAATATGTTTACTTCCAGAAAATGTGTAAAACTAAAAATTATGAAATAAATAATACTATGTGCTTTAAAGTGTGTCTTTTTTTTTCTGAAAAGGAAAGAGAATTCCAAGAACCTAAACCATTTACGTCATTTCTGTCGCGAAATGGATATTCACCAAAATAATTGGAGCTCATAAACTTAATTTTAATAACAGCACTCTAGACTATTAGACATAAATAAAGAACAAAGTATTACAACCGTTTCTTATACTATTATTAATCTAAAGGCATAATTTTTTTTAAACATTTGTTTCAAATGTGAGATCACCTTTAAGTTAAAAACTAAAAATTAGGTTTTTTAATTTTAAATGAATTTATGAGTTTTTCTTATATTACGTAGAAAAAAAACATGTGAAAGTAAAACCCACAGGTTTTATTTTTTTTTCTAGAAGGTAGATATTTTCTATTTTACAACAGTGCAAAAGTAGTTTTTCCAGTATCCAAATATTCCAAATGACGGACTCGCAAAAAGGGAATAATAAGGGTTAACTATTTGTTGTTCGTAGTAATTCTATTACTATTTCCAAATGAAGTATAATTCTAAGTTTGAACTTTTTCAAATATTTTTTTAATATGAAGGGTTAAAGAGATTAATTTGTTAAAAAAATCTTCTACATGCTTTAAATAAAATGCATGAGCTAGGTCTTAATTAACTTTAATATTCAATTGAATAACGAATTAAAACAGTTTTTATGTATCAATAAATATATTTTTCTACGACTATCAACAAATTTCTTTACAACAAAAGCTATTTTTAATTATATTATTTGATTGATTACCTATGCTGTGGATAACAGACATCATACCCGTGAGTAATGATTTCATTACTCACAATACAGTAACTAATACCGCGGTTAAAATAATTGATCGCAAACGCCATGAAAAACAAAAGAGCATAATCAACGTCAGGTGACGCTATAATTTTATATGCTGTCACATTTCTAATGAAAATAAATTGTTTTGCCTAAATTTCTTACAAGTTAGTCAATTTCCCTTAAAATGAGTTTAAGTCATCAAAGTGAGATTGATAGTGCACAGTTATTACATAATTTTATATACAATTTCGGAAGTTTTATAATTAGCAAGCATATACATAATTATAATAATAAATGTCAGGAAACCAAATACAAAAAAGTAATTGGAATTACAAAAACATTAATTATGACAGAACCTTAAATCCCATAGAGCTGTTGTTCAGTGTGCTTATTGGTTCATTGTTTATATGGGCCTTGGGCGGACTGTAAACAAGTTTTGTCGAAGGTTTAGTGTGAGCTTCCTGGCTCAGCAGAAGAATTATTGGCTTTAGATATAACTCACATGTTAGAATCTCCGTTCAGGCGGATGAATGTTTTCAGTTTTTAATAATATAACTTATAATTAATATAAATGTGGATTTATGTTAGGATAGTTAGGTCTGCTATAAAGAAAATGCGCCAACAAAATTCCGAGTCTATATTAAAACAAGGATTTTTTTTAACACAACCTATACCGTTAGGTGGATCTGTCCCGTTTAGCGTTATGTTAGCCCAAGTTCGTCGATCATGATTCAAATTCAAATTTTTTATTTGGTTTCGAGCACTATAAATAATAGAAACACGTCAAATAGAAATGTAAATAGACATATGACAAGTACAGTGCAGTGTCCAACAAAACAAGGTAAAAAAAGGTTTTCAGTTTGCATATTATGATGGGTTATTCCTCAAAAAAAGTGAAAAATTTATCTGTGGTGTAAAAAGTCTGTGATAAAAGTAAGCTTTTAATTTTATTTTTGTTAATGTTAAGTTAACATATTATAAATTTTACTCCCAGCGTAAATTGATGATTTTTTATAAATATTTAAGTTATGCTTGTCTAAGCAAAAGTTATTTTTATTTCTTGTATCATACGCATGAAAATTACTGTTAATTTGAATTAGATTTTTATTTCGATGGATATATGATAATAATTTTAAGAGATAAATTGAAGCAACTGTCAAAAGTTTATATGACCTGAATGTCTCTCTGTAAGATGTTTTAAAAGGTATATTAAAAATGATTCTAACAATTCTTTTTTGTATTATAAATACTCTCTCTATGTCTGAGGCCTGACCCCACACTACTATGTTATAAGCTATTGTAGAGTATATGAAAGCACAATATATATTAATAATTGTTGTACGGTCAACATAATTACGAAGACCAGAAATTACGTAAGCTCCCCTACTAATCTTCTTACAAACATTGTCGACCTGAATGTTCCAATTAAGGTGGCAATCTATAGACAAACCCCAAGAAACTAATACATAAGGAAAGCTCAAGATCATGACCATCGAAAGAAATGCTGATATCAGAAGGTGCTCTATGAATAGTTCTTAAATTCACAGCTACAGTTTTGGTATGGTTAATCATTAGCTTATTAGCAAAGCACCATTTAGAAAACTCATTTAGTACAGTGTTGATTTTATTTTTTAAGTGACTTTCTGACATATCGGATGCTACGATAGTAGTATCATCTGCATATAGAAAAACCTGGCCCTAACTGATATAGTCAGGAAGATTATTGATGAAAAGTAGGAAAATCAGGGGACCGAAGATACTTCCCTGATGTGTGCCAATATTCTGATTAAAATCAGACGACATTACATTTTTAATTTTTACAGAAAATTTTCTGTCAGTCAAAAATGAAACTATAAATGCGTTTATATTACTACGTAGTCCTAGGGCGTCTAGTTTAGCAGAGACAAACTGTTTAGCAACAGTTTCGAATGCACGTGTCAAATCAAAAGACAACGTAATTACAAATTCACCTTTGTCCATCTTATTAGAAATGTACTGTACAAGATCAATGCACCCAGTTTCCGTAGACATGCCTCTCCGAAAACCATTGTCGTTTAAGATATTATATTTGCAAATAAAGACATAAATACGATTGTAAATAATTTTTTCAAAAATCTTAGAAAATAACTCAATAAGGAAATAGGCCTGTAGTTTTCCATGCTAAGAGAATCCCCCCTCTTAAATATAGGTACAACTATGGATTTCTTTAGCCTCTCCGGAAATACACCAGCACACACCAAAAGATTAATCAGGTCACACAATGTGGTTGAAATATTAAATATAACATGTTTAATAAACTTAATGGATATAGAGTCGAAACCACAAGAACCTTTGTTGGGGAAACTCATGACAACTCTCTCCACCTCGGTACTTGTAACTAGGGTTGCCACCTTTTTGAAAAGTGAAAAAAGGACATTGGACCTGGATCCTGGATGGGGGGTGGGAGGTGGGGGGGGGGTTTGGAAAAAAACGAGTACAAATTAAGTTAGTATATTTCAAATTAGCCGATATTATTAAAATAAAACTGTCTATCTAATTAAATTTAAAAGAATATTTGGAATAAGATTTTGCTGCCTTCAAAACAACTTCATTACTTTTAATGGAATCGTAAAATTCCTGGCAATTTTCTTTAAAATTAAAATAAATCAATAATTCTGAGCGAATTAATTTGGTGGCCATTACAGAAAAAATTCTTTCAGAAAATGCTGAACTGGCCGGAACACTTAACAAAAATGAAATCAATGAAAAAATATTTTCAGTATTATTGAAACGTTTAAAAAGAAATTGCCATTTTTTTGGTGTGCTTAAATTTAAAAGCTCGTTTTCATTTGCTTGGTAACTTTCTGAAATCTGCATCACCTCATCAAAAAGCTGGTTCATATTAATTTTTAGATTTGGATTATTAATTTTTTCGATAATTAGCTCAAAATCTGAAAATGATGGAAATTTTAATTTTATGTTTAATTTACTGACGACACTGTGCCAACTATCTTCAGAAAAGTCATACCATTTTTCAATGTATTGGATAGATCTTTGATAAAACGCATTAAAATCATTTTGTAGTTTTTTCTTACTAGTCGCGTCAAGAGAGTTTAACTTAACCTTGGTTTCAAAGCCATAAAAATTATTTTCTAGCCTATTGATTAGGGTCTTTCTTAAGTCAGTCATTATACTGAATAAGTCGAGCGCAGTTGTTTCGTTAGATTCAATTTTTTTAATAAAAGTTTCGAAAACAGTAAGTATATGATTACAAAAAAGAAGATAAATCTCAACTTCAGGCGAAACAGTACCACTATTCTCATCTATTCTCAGCAGCTTTTTGATGTGTGAAGGGCTGTTTTCTGTACTTAAAAAGTAACTACAAAGAGCTACATAATTGCTTAATATCCGTTCTACACACGGATTTAGAGACAACCAACGAGTACCAACGTGTCTTAGTAATTCCCGCCATTGACAATCTGTAAATTCGTGAAAAGATTTAAGTTCTTCCCGGCGTTTGGCAGATACTGAAAAATGGGAGTAAATTTTAAGAATAAGGTTTTCAACATCTAAACTCAAAGCATCCATTGAAAACTTCACGCAGTTATGTATAACATGAGCATGGCAATTTCCTTTTAGCAGGTGTTGATTTTTTGTGGATACATTGGTAAAAAGGCTGTGATTGGCACCGAAATTTGAATTGGTGTTATCGGCACTTAATGCAGAAACTGGACCAGTCTAATTTAAGTTCGTTTAAACTATCATTTACCATGGTAAACATCCCATCAGCACTTTCATCACTATTTTCACAAAAGTGCAGCAAAAAAGTCCGTATTGAATTGTAAAAAATTGTACTGAAATTGGAAAAAATTTAACATTTTTTCTGTTAGAAGCATCCAACTGAATACTAAAGAAAAGTTTTGGAACATGGTTTTTCAAAAGTTCAATCACTTTTTGTAGTGCAATTGGACCTAGAACATTTTTCACAATTGATTCACTTTTGGTTCTTCCACATGAAAGTTTGGATGCTATTTTTGAATCAACATATATTTTTGTGTCCAATTTAAATGAGCAATCCAAAGAATTATATGACTGGTTATGCTTCACACAGTGGAAAATTTTACATATTTCTGTTAAAATTACATGAGATTCTTCCTGAGAATTTTTTTTGACAAAAAATGTTTCCATGGAATTTGAGCTTTTCGCTGCAGAAATTTTTTGCTTGTGCATCTTACTTTCATTGTGTTGCTTTATTGCAGACAGTCCCATGTTTCCAACTGTGAATGAAAGCAGGCAACTTTTACAAAATGCTTCGGTATTGGTTGCGCCTTGCTTTAGCCAGCCGTATTTAGTTTCCCACTCTTTGTTGTAATAAGTTGCTCTCTTTTTTTTAGGAGGAGGAGGAGGGGTAGTACAGGTACTGGTTCCGGTTCTGGCTTTAGATTGACAATCCTAAATAAAAAACATATTTTAATTTTAATATTCAAACATATTAGCTGAAAAACTAAAAACCTTCGCCGCCCCTGTAGAGCTACTTCCACCATTTTCAGTACAATCACCATCACCGAAACCTTTCTGCTACTTCAGTCACATCATCTACGTTATCTACATCCATTTTATCACTGGGACTGGCGGACTGGGTTGTTAATTTTGTTAATTCACCAAAACCAAACTAAAGTCAAACCAGGACCAGATTAATTAAGTAATAGAAACTTGACATAAAACCAAAAACTCATGCAACAACAAACAACAGGGAAATAAAGCTAACTAGATACAAAAATTGCAACTTGCAACCACTTTAATGATTAAAAATATAGACTTACCGCCAGTAGGTAAACTTCATAAAGACGATGAAGTATAATAAAGAAAAACCACAATAAAATAATTAAAAATAGGATTTTTTACTTTTCAATATCAACGATCAACTACAAACCGCGAAAAAAGCGGGAACAACGGGAACAAATAAATGTCAAATGTCGCACGGACGACAGGGAAATGTGGGCGATGTTATGTTACTGTTCTTCCTTTTTTACATTGGGTAAATAAAGACAGCGATATCCCGATATCATCGAGCTCTCCCGACGCGCGAATTATCAGCCTAGAAAATAACGACTATTCGCAGGTTGGGGTGCTGCGCTGTTGTCGATTGTTAGCCGCGGTTGCCGGAAGAATTTACGAATCACAGCAGTGCCGTGCTGTTGTCAATAGTTTATAAGTAAGTAAAAAGGACATTTTGTGGCAAAAAAAGTCACAAGGACAATTTGTCTGAAAAAAGGACTGTCCTTTTCAAAAAAGGACAGGTGGCAACCCTACTTGTAACAAACCGGTAATAAAACGAATTCAAGACAAGTCTTCGACCAATAGTGCACATGTCGAAGAATCGCCCACCGAAATAAGTACCCAGCTTGGTAGGGATAATTAATTCCAGGTATTCCACAAAGACTGACGCAAACTCAAGTGGCTCAGAAATGATTTTATTATCCCGAGATAGAACTATATTTCTTGTGGTATTAATGTTTTTACCTTGTATTTTGTTAACTCTTGACCAGCTTGTTTTAACTTTATTGGTTGAACGAGAAATTAAAGTGTTGTAGTAAGCGAGTTTTTCATCTTTAATTTTCATAGTTACTTCTTTTTTAAATATTAAATAGCGATGTTTGATTGCATCGTCGCTATTATTATTTTTTAGCCAGTTTAGTTTTTCTAGATTATTAATTTGGATTAAAAGGTCCTCTGAAAATCTCATTTTAAAATTATTTTTAATTTTTTTGATCTTTATGGGAAAGGTGGTTTGAAGACTCCAACAAAAGGAGTCAAAAAAAGTATCAAAGTCAAGGTTTGGGTCGGAACCTAAAAAACCCTCAAACGCTCTACCAAACCTATAAGTGAATTCATTAATAAACTATAAAGTGAATTCATTAATATAAACTATAAAGTGAATTCATTAATATAAAAGTTTGTGATTTGTGAGAGTCGTATGGGATTTAAGGTTCGGTTTAATTTTATCGCATTATAGATCTGATATGTTTTTGAACTTTAAAATTTTTATTCAGTTTTCGAATTACTATTACAATTTTTAGGCTGTATACCTAATTTCTGTTCAAGAGAAGGTTTCTGGTCACGTACGCAGCATTTGGGACAGGAAAATCAATAATTAGGAATTACTGGTTAAATAGGTTACATTTCTTAATATCCAGTAACATTTCTAATCTACTCAGACAACCGACAATACAAAATACTAGAGATGATAAAAAAAATCGGGCACTACGATTTACTCGCAGTGATTTTAAAATTGTGTGATAATAAACTGGAACCGCAACGAGTAATAAACAGAAATTCGTGCTCTTCGTCAAACATCCATTGAATAATGCGGCGATCGGCGATACGCGCCGCATCTTACATTTGCGATTTTCTTTCACTGTCGTAGATCAAATAACGTCATTCGTTTTCAAGGTAGCCGGACCCATAAAGATTTCGCAGAATGTGATTTGCTTTGATTCTTTGATGCTTTATGCGAGCGTATTTATTAAATAAAATTTAATCGGTAGCTAATGTTTTGTGTTTTTTCTTTATTTTCATTGGCTTAAAAGTATTAAAAGTTATTAAAGTAAAAATATTAAAATTAATATAATGAAAATGTTTAAAAAACGCAAATTAAGTTATTTGTGGAATTTCTATTCTGAAATTGACATCAATTTTGCAGCAAAGTGTAATATTTGTGCGGCTAAATTTTCCTACAAGTTATCCGATAGAAGCAGCCGAAAAAAGGCAGAAATGCTTTTATTTTTAAACAAGAACTTAAAAAATGTACGAAACTATAATATGAATATTATTCTAAAGTTCAGAAATAAATATTAGAGAATAATTTTATACAAAAATGTTAAATGAATAATTATTTTAACGGTTAATAAACTAGTCTTACGTTTTTATTAACATAGCATTTTGCAAAGTGCTGAACAGTGGCGGCTCCTCGATTAGGTCATATGGTCAATGACCCCCCAATAAATATCTCCAAACCGAAAATAATAAATAATTTGTATTTTTTTCATTTCTTTTAAATTTAGAAATTCCTTCTATTATTCTAAGCTTGTAAACTCGTTGAATGCTCATGTTGATTCCGCGACAGTCGCACTATCGATGCCTCGAACACCGGTCTCCGAAGGTTTCGTTTCGTTGGACCACGAGGCTGGCAGCCCGCCATGTCCTCGTGGTTATAAACGGAGGCGGGTTTTTCCAGAGTGCTCCCGATTGAATTTGCATAGGGGCGCATAAGTAATATACGGCTTAGGTTGGCAGTGTTGCCCTTTTTAGTACAATTGTACTAAATTCAGTACAGCCGGGCTGCATTTAATACGTGTATTTACACCTCTGATATTTTTAGTACAGAAGATTGATTTCAGTATTTACATATTTTATAATTATATCCAGTTTGGAACCCTTAATTGTTTTTAATTGTAAATTTATTCAGTTTGGGTTGTTTCTCGGTTATGTGAATTGAATTCTATTTAGTTTTTCAATTTGTTAAAAATGGCAACAAAGAAGAAATAAAAAATGAAAATCAGTTCTGAATGCCCCACTTCCCTCCGTTGCACATGGTTCAAGCAAGTTACGCGGATGCGTCTCTACGACAAACTGCATTTTATCAGTGTTGGTGTTTTTAGTACAATTAGACCTCTTTTTAGTACACTCCTGTATCTAAGCTAGTACAATATCAGAATAGCTGGCGGCAACAGTGAGGTTGGCAAATTTTGGGTCAACAGCCGCGCCGAGGATACTTAAACATTTTTGTCGTCTTGATGTTGATGAGTTTAATGTAAATCGTGTGATAGGTTGTGGTTACGATTGCGTATTTTTGTAGAATTTATATTATTTGCGAGACTTGTTTGTTGATTTTTAATATTTTACTTTAGAAATCAACTTTACACCGAAATGCAGTGTTACCACATGAAGAACTTTAAAATTCGCGACCAAAACTGACAAAATCCCCGCTTTTACTCTCATGCACATGGCAATGTTTCTGGGTATGAGCCATTATGCAAAGGAGGCGATAACTAGAGTACTATATTCCTTGTTTGCCACGAAGTTTTTCTATTTAGTTTAACTTAAATAAACAATAAACATTCAAAAAATAGGGCCTTAAGAAGTCATCTAGAGCAAGAACACAATTTTAAAAAGAATTAAGTATAAAATATTTATTAAAAGTTGAATAATTTTGATGGTGTAGAACAGAAAAACAATTTTTTGGTAAAATATGAAGATATGAAACAGAAACAGTCAGCTAGGGGAAATATCATAAAACAGAAGTCGTTCCATGCAACTATTAAAAATAATTAAACGTTGACAGCGCCGACTGCCTTCTAGCCTTCTTCTTTTTTCACGCTGAAGTTGCATCTTGCACGAACCAGCGCAACGTACAGTTACGGCAAATAAAATCTGAACACCATATTTACTTACATATTGTAAATAGTACGTATTGTTCTACCTTTTCACCTGCACGTTATTTAAATATATTGCTAAAGTCAAAAATTATTGTCAACGATATTATTACTGCTATTTCAAAATGCTACAATTAAGTAAAAAAGAAAAGGATAAAATAATAACATTAATAGAAGAAGGGTGGTCAAGGCGAAGAGTAGCAGAAAGGTTTGGCGTAGGAAAAAGTACAGTGCAGAATATAAAAAAGAAATGGGAGGAAAGGAATTAATTAGTTAGACAGATCGGAAGCGGAGAACGTAAGGTTTCCGCAGAAGAGGAGGATGAACACCTCAATCAGTTTTTTAAGAAAAGCTCCCTTCCTATACGCTGTGGGAGCGGAAAGGAAAACTCATTTCCCCGGTGTATTAGAACTGCCAGAAATCGAATAAAACAAACAACCAATTACGCAATCATTCTGCAGTAAAAACCCTTACCTTACTGAGACGGACAAGGACGAAAGAGCTGGTTTCCCGTAAAACTTTTGTATGGACGATGTGAATTTTTGGTCATCAATAATATTTACTGACGAGAAGCTATTTCAGTCAAATTTCAATGGAGGCGTTAGGTACACAGGCCTCCAGGTACCCGTTTCGACGAGAATTTCACTCATAATGTAAAAAACAGTTGTCGCTTCTCTGTCAACGTTTGGGGGTGGCTGAACTCAAGAGGAATCGGAATTTGTACAAAAATTGAAGGAAGAGTTAATGCACAAAATTACATTAATATATTAGAAAACGTTAAGCTTCCATCAGTCACCGCACGATTTGGAAACAATTTCATTTACCAACGACAATTGCCCGGTACATATTGCTCGAATTGTATCTGAATGGTTGGGAAAAAACAATACAAATGTTCTAAATCGACCTTCGCACAAACCGGATATCAACCCGATCTAAAACCTTTGGGGTTACATAATAAGAAAAATTAATTCATCCAACGAATTCTGACCAATTATGGAACAAAATTTAGGAGGTGTGAAATAACTTAACTCCGGCGTACGTACATTCCCTAGTTCGTTCAATGCCCACAAGATTTAATAGTGTAACTGAAAAAAATGGTGCTATTACTGCACCCG
Source organism: Kuschelorhynchus macadamiae (assembly GCA_030620095.1). Taxonomy (NCBI): domain Eukaryota; kingdom Metazoa; phylum Arthropoda; class Insecta; order Coleoptera; family Curculionidae; genus Kuschelorhynchus; species Kuschelorhynchus macadamiae. The sequence continues at coordinate 3,673,032 of JAUTXW010002618.1, forward strand.
CAAATATTAATTTATATTTTATTTTCTTTTATAGATTTTAGATTTCATTGTATTTCTGTTATATTTAGTCCATAATTTATAGCATTTCACATTTTAGTCTAAAAAAAATATACGTTTTACTGTTTATTATTAAAGCAATCGTTTTCATTCAGAAATATAACTTATTATTCAGTATATACGGCTCGAGAATACAAAGTGCACATAATTAAAAATTTCCAGAATTCTACAATACCTACCAAAAGGTTAAGTAAACCTTGAAGGTAAAAGCCAGATATATGCAAATTCATGTGGACCTTAAACAAGGAATCCTTGTCTAAGATGTGGACGTTATTAACTGTCAATTCGGTGTCCGGATTTCATTTGCCGTAACCGTACCACAGCTTAGATAGTAAGCTGTGACCGTACCTAACCTAGTCATAAATGGCAACCTTGCTAGAAGCTCAATAGGATATCCGGTATGTAAGTTACGTAGTACAGGTCAAAAAGTATATCCCGTGTATACACATACAAAATACAAAATGAAACAGCTAGTCCCCAAATGAGTGTACAAATTCGACGTATTAATACAAATTCTTCAATTACCGGCTTTTCACCCGTTTTATTATTTTATCCTTTTTTACCGCAATATTATCAAAATATCCGCATTTCGGGTAAAATAGTCGCAAATGGAAACACTGCCGAAATATGTATGTAGCACACAGTTTCACAAACGGTTCACAATATTGGTATGTATACATAGTAGAATAAATTATCGTTACATTTTGTAAATATTCTGCTTCTCAATAATTTCAACCCGCTCTCAAAGGTTACAATCGCACCGACCGGAAAATCGCAATAGCAGTTGAAATTGCGTTCACAATATCGCGCTTTTGCTCAACTCTACAAAATACCGACGATATCTATCGGAGTGTCATAAACACACTAGCGTATCAAAGATGCTTAATGCTAACAAATTGGCCAAGGGTTAAGACCACCGTCAGACTATAATTAACAAAGAAAGCATCCACATGAATTTAAAAATTTCTGAGATGAAAATAATTCCTTTACATTTGCTAAGGAGAGCTATTCTAAGATTACTCCGAAAGGGAGTACGGAGAGACGGTGGTAATCTATCTGGCGATGTGGATAAGAAACAAGTAATTTGGAATAGTTATTGTGATTGGTCGCCGTTACCTACGGAGGGCACGCTATTACCTGGGTAAAACGGAATTTCTTATGAGAGTATAATTTTACAAGCAACTGGTAAACTTGTTGTACGTACAGTCTGTTTCTAAATAAGATTAAAACCTTTTTGTTCTATAAGTACAGACCCATACCCCTACCTTCAATTATGAGTAAGACAATTCAGAAAGTACAGTTAATGCTGATTTTTTAAATTACCTCGGAAGGTGTGTCTTTCCACATTCCATTAAAAAAGGCAAAAGGGTATTTTGTTTCCATTGGCCATTCTCAAACTAAAATTAGAGCGGGAAAATTTACGGCCGAGTCATCATCACCCTGTTTTGTTTTCTAGGAACGTATAGCCTTCAAAGTGTATGTGTTTGTGTCTTATTTGATCTTATTTATCTTTTGAAAAATATAAGAAAATTATTAGTGTTGCTGATAACGGAAGTAAAGTTGTATAAGAATTATAATTATATTGTGATATTCGCATCCATATGAACGTGGTATGATGAAGCGGAAGTTTGTCAAAAATATTTCGCTTCCGCAAATCACGATTTGCGTCTATATGAAATCAGCTATACGCCACCAAAGATCCACAGCATACCTTTACCCTACTTAGCGTTTTATCAGCCCCTTTCCTAAAGAATATTTCACCGTCCAAGTTGTTCTCTTTTTTATTTGTATTATTTAAAGTGAACGAAAGATAAAACTGTGCTAACGACCAGATCATCACTCTTTAGTTTTAGTATTTTAACAAAAAGAAGAGTTAAGGATTGACAGTTGTGAGTGACATAAATTCTCTTGGAAAATGTCATTTCTTAAAATAAAGTTGCTACTTCAATAATAAAGTATTTTGATATATATTTTTTTAATAATAAATTATAGTTCTAGTTTCTATATTTAAAACACAAATATTATGGAATAATTCGTTTGGAAGATATACACCCCAGATCAAAAAATATTACCACAAGAACTTGTAGTAAGAAAACGCCCAGAAGTGTTTATTTTTAGTTCACTGCTTGTCCCAAATTAATTTTTACAATGGAAGATATTTTTCAGTGGTGTAAGGAAGGAAATGCATTACAAGTCAGAGTGTGGCTAGATGAGCCTGAACATGATATGAATCAAGGGTAAGAAAGTGTCTTAAAAAATCTGAAGGCCAATTCTAGTGACATCTCCATATATGGCCACACCAAAAAGTTGTTTGATTACTGTTATATTTATGTTTATTGGGAAATCAATATAAACATCTGAAACACTTCTGAACTTACTACTGAAAATATTTAAATTAAATAAAATATAAGGAAACCAAACCTAGTTTCATTGTTTGATTACATGTGCATTATGCAAATATTTTAGGGATGATCATGGCTTCAGTCCTTTACACTGGGCCGCTATGAAGGGTCACAATAAAGTAGTAGAAATGTTACTTCTTAGAGGGGCGCGAGTTAGTGCTACTAATCGAGGAGATGACACACCATTACATTTGGCAGCTGCACATGGACACCGAGAAATTGTTGGAATGGTATGCTTTATTTAAACTCATAATTGGTATTTTTTTCTTTGAAGTGCAAACAAGTTTATTATCAATTTTGTAATATTGAACATACCACTTAAAACTAATGGAAAACATTAAAATAAAAAATATGAAACTTGGAATAGACAGTAAAAATTAAATTCCATGTGAACTCAAATGGTATAGAAATTAAAATATTTTTAGGAAATTGGTTATTGAAAAAAATAAGTCTTATTAAATCTTTTGGAAAGTTGAAGATGATTTTTTTTATTAAATAATTTATTAACAATATTTTTACTATTTTGATTATTAATCATCTAAATATCCAGTTAAACATATTCTCACAAATCCTAACACTTTTTGTTATAGTAGTAGATTTTGGGGTGATGATTCATGAATCCAAAAAATCACATTTTTATGGTGAGGTTTCATTTCCAAGATATCCCCCATCAAAGTTCACAATTTTACAACACAGTTTTTGACCTTTTTCTTTCTCTTTTGTCAGCAATTTTGTACTGAAGGATGAAGAAAAAATGTGGAAAAGGACAAACTGTGTGTATAAGATTGTGAACTTTGATGGTGGATATCTCAGAAATAAAACTTCACTGAAAAAATATAACTAGGGGTTTGTGATCAGCACCTCAAAATCTGTTAGTGTACAGGGTGTGTGGTTTTATTTTAAATAAGGCCTGCAAGCTTAACTCTTAGATATATCAAATAATATTGGATTGATTCTGATGACAATTACAAGAGAAAAAAAGGAGCATCGACTTTGGTATTTTAAATGGCAGATTAAGTAGGTATAATATTACTTCATTAAATGAACATCTTGCTGATTATAAAAATACCAGGTTTTTTTATACCTCTATCTTTATAAACTGAAAGATTTAACAAAAACTTTGTTATAAGAAGCAATGTGTCATTAAAAAGGAATACCCTGCCTCTTATGGGAGAAATCTTGTCAGTTTTCAGTTGTCTTTAAAGATAATGGTATCATACCTAGTATTTTCATAATCATTAAGTAGATACATGTCCGTTCCTTGAAAAAATATTATACATTGTATTCCATTTAAAATAACAAAGTCAATGCTTATTTTTACTTCCCTGGAAAAAGTGAAGTATTGCAAATGTGAAAAAATCACCTTCCGAGATTTAGTCAGATCTTTATGTTTTGGGGTCCCTAGATGCCGAAAAGCATGTTTTCTCCATTCTGTCAGCCTATCTGTCTATCTGTTCATGGTATAGGTAAAAAACTACTTGTCTGACTTTTGAAATTTTGGTTAAAAATTAAATGTCATATGGGGATGGCCTGTGTAATATTTTGATAAAAATCCAATATGGCAAAACAAAATGAAGGCCTAGTAAAAAAAAATATTACTAAAAAACATTGCATAAATATCAAGTATTATGTGGTAAAATTTTGGCATGAATCAAAGGTGGCAAAACAATATGATGGCCATGTCTTGTTATTGCAAACAAAATTCATTGCTTTTAAATCTGTGGAAGACTGGCTTTTTGGAGCATGGTGTTGGGATACATCTGTCCATGTCACATTGCACAATGCCTCTACACCAATTGTTGAGAATGAGAAGTTTCTGAGTGTGCATATTGACAATCGGTTATTCTGGAAAGAATGTATTGTTAACCTGAGATCTAAGTTAAATAACATCTGCACACTCATCCATTCTCCTAGGGGTGAAATATCTATTGAATGTTTATCCAGTTTTTTATTTTTCATTTGTCCAGTCTATAATATCATTTTGAGGCTCCTTTTTTAAAGCAAATAAAATCTTCAATGTACAAAAGCAAATTATTCTTTGCATTATTAATTTCTATTACGGACTAGTCCATGAAAAAAGCACTTTGCAGCATATTACCAAAGCATTGGAAACCACTGATTACATGACCTTCCTTGGAACTGAGATTGACCACAGATTAGATTGGAAGTGTCACACAAATACTCTAGCTAAAAAACTCAACAGGTACTGTAATGTACAAATATTAATATGCTAATAAGCTATTATAGCCTATCATGCTTATGTGTATTCGCTCATAAGATATGGCATTATTTTTTGGGCAAGAGGGATTGAGTCAAATCATATATTTCTTCAGAAGAGATGTATAAGAAACATCTTTAATATGAGGTCAATCGAAACTAAAAAATAAATTTTCTGAAACCAAACACATATATGAATTGTGTCATTTTTGCTAGGGTGGATCCAGATCTCTTTCGGGACACTGTCAGGAATCATCTTCATCCACACTTAAAAAAAATATCTAAAAACAATACTAGTGGCGATGGCTTACTACACTTTGGATGAGTTTCCTAGTGATAACTTAGAGAATAATAGGATACTGTTTTAATGTTTGATGAATTTTAACATGTAATTTTATATTTTTAAATGTATTAATATTTTATATTTTACTTTACATAAGTTAATGGGTTTATTGTTGGATATTTTTATATATTTTTAATATTAGTGAATTGTGACACAATGTCTAATGGCTTGATGTACTTGATGAACAAATTGTACTTGATGAACAAATATAGATTGTTCAATTCATTTTATGTTGAGACTACATAATTGTCAATCGTATAGGGAATACTTTACCCATTTCTGACAGCACTATCCCTAATATCTCTTTTTCAGTTTGATTTGAACCCATCTCTGCCTACCAGAAAGGAAAATCTTCCCATAATACCTGAACATAGAACTGCGTTTTTTGTTTTGTCTTTAGTTATGTTGACTCTATTCTTTCTTTTGACTGTCATTGTAAGTGTTCTATAACTTTGTAACTATTGTGTTATTGCTTAGTAGATGTGATTATTGATGAAGCCTTGTCACTGTATGTAACTTTATGGTACAATAAATAAATAAATAAAATATTTAAAAATTCAGCCTAAAAAAACTACTTAATAGATTGATTTCAAATTATGTGCCAGATATAATTGTGATATATAGATGATGATGTTTTACGAATTCAAGATGGCGGAACAAAATAGCAGACAAATAAAATATTTTGAATTGTGTAAAATTAACCTTCCAAGTTTTACATTTTAGCATCCCTAGCTACCAAAAATATGTATTCTCGTCATCTGCACAGCTAAAAAATACTTACCTGATTGACTTCAAATTTTGGTCAAAAATTAAGGGTCATATCATTGTGGTAAAAATCCAATATGGTGGAACACAAGGGCTAGTGAAATGTTTATTACTAAAAACTAATTATCCCATTTACCTTACATTTTGCACAAAATGCACAAAAATCAAGTGTTACATAGGAATGAACTGTTGTAACATTTTGAAACAAATTCAAGATTGCAAAACAAAATAGTGGCCTTTTAAAATATATTAAAAAAACCTAAAAAACTAATTACTAGATTAATTTCAAATTTTGTTCCAAGTGTAACAGAGATAAACTGGTAAAATAGTGATACCACTTCAATATTGTGAAACAGAATGGCAGCCAAATAAAATTTTTAAAAACAATGAAAAAAAAATTATTCAATTGAGTTCAAATTTTTCAGAAAAATTAAATGGGATATAGGGATAAACTGGTTCGGATTCAACATGACTGGACAACAAGGCAATCTTAAAAATATCACTGTTAAAACTACTTATTCAATTTATTTTAAATTATGCTTAAAAATCAAGTGTGGCATAGATAGAAAATCAAAAAAGCACAAAATCTCCAATCTAACCACAAACTTCTCCAAAAAGAGGCCAATCTTTCTTATCAAAAAATAAGTACCTATGGAACCACAAAATAATCATAAATTTCATTTTAAAATAATTTAGTATAAAATTAATATTTCAAAACTCAAAAAATGCAGCTTTTGGCAATAAATTAATATTTTTGTTTTAACCCTCTCCCATCAAAGTATAAAAAATATTATATAGAACATAATGGGTCTCTCCATTTAAAATAATAAAATTTATCATGCCATATTATGCAGTGGAATGTTTGCAAAAGAATTTATACAGAATAATTAGTTATCTTTCATATTTATGGGAAGTATAAAATTAAATTAATCAAAGATTTTTATCTGATCTTTTATAAAATAGCTTTTTAATTGATGATGAATAAATAAAATTATTTTGACAAAACCAAGTTGAAGAAAATATGAAATATAGAAAAATACTGTATATATTATTATAAATTTAATATAATATATATTATTATATAATATAATATATATTATTATATAATATAATATATATTATTATATAAAATATAATATATATTATTATATAATAAAATATATATTATATAATATAATATATATTATAAATCAAGAAATATATACTTAAAATGGATAAAATATTTGAAGAGTGGAAATGTAAAACATTCTAAGGGTCTTTGAAGATAAGCAAGTTATTATAGCAAAATAACACTATAATAAATAATGCCCTAGGGCATTAAAAACAATAATTTGGTGTATTGTTATTACTTACTCATACATTAAATGTTGAAGGCACCACGGGTATTATCAGGAATAATGCTTTTGGTCGATGTATATCCTTCAAGCCAGAGGCCCTCAGTAAAAACTGTGTCGACCTCAAGCGTTATTAACATTATAATACCCTTAGTACCTTTATAACTATGTCAGTTTGCATATTTCAAAAAAGTCCAGATAAAATGTACCTCCAGTTTTGTTTCTTTATTTCTAAACTGGACATTTGCCAGGGCGATTTATTAAGTTAAAATGATGTTGTGCTTCTGAACTAATGTGTACAACTTAATACTAATAACACTGATTAATAAAAAAATAAAGGCTTTAAGTGTCATGCAGACTGTTTTAAAAGAAGAAAAAAGTAAACCATTTGGATACCCATGTAATGTATGTAAAAATATTAGCCCATCAATCAAAAACACTGTCCATATGTGCCCAGATTGTCTGGTTACTTTTATACAGTTCCCAGTTGTTTCGTACGAATTACTACTTGTAATAAAGGAAATAGTGTCAATTAAAGAGGATCTAAAATACTATATTAAGGAGGTAACACTTATGCATAACTTACAAGGTTTCTAACCGAATTGGATTCATTTAAAAGTGAACTAAGACTTCTTCAATAACAACTTAATAAAATAAATAAAAACATTACTATGGATTTGAAAGTGCATAGTAAATCTGGGCATCACTTGCTTTGAAAATAAGGGAATCATTTGATACGTTTGAAAAGGTGGTAACCGTTAGCATTAGAAATATAAACGAGGCAGTAAAAACTATTTATGTCTGAGCCTGTGACTGATAATATAAACTTGATGAATAAAAAAAAATAAACAAGGTAAAAAGAATCAGAACTCCCATACCCAATAAGTTGAAGGAGACTAGGGCTCTCTCCTGCCCTGTGTCAGTTGCTTGGATGGAAACACAAACAGCAAAGATACTCAAAGAACTAATTTAAATGATGATACTAAAGAACAAAATTCACAAAACAGCTGCCCAATAATAATCGAAAACCAACAGAAACAAAGGGCGCAGACACAAATCCAAAGGGAGGTGATGGGGGAACTGCCCATCTTGGCCACCTACAATGGCATGAGTTCTATTGTCATAAAGGTCTTTATGTCTTCTTCTTCTTCTGTCAAGGGCACCTAAACTTGAAATTCCTAACAGGTATATTTATTATCCCCCCTTGAGGCTGTTTGGATCCACACTTGAAAAGCAGTCAATAGAAGTACATGTCATGTCGATGATTTCAAGATATCAGCAAGACCAGATGAGCCTAATAAAATACTGAATAAAGAAAATTGGAGGTCAAATCCAAAATATGGAATAAACGAACACATTTTTGTTGCAGAAGAATGGCTTGGAGGGAATTTTAACATAAACAACAGAGAAAAAGGAAGATATCTCTTTAATGCATATAAATGTACAGTGTCAGTCAAATAAAATATTATAACTGAAAATTTATTCTTCACTAAACTGAAAATTAAGTTATTAGCAGTAGTGAATATTGATTAAAAACTGAGCAACTTTAGGGTACAGGGTTTAGTAAATTTTAGACTAATGAACTATTTTTGTAGGGATGAAATTAAAAATGGAGGTACATGTATTTAGGTACATTTTAGTATTAAGACTTGTAATATAATAAATTTAAAACCTATTGTAAGATTGTCTGAGACTCAAAGTATGTGAAATATCAGCATACTATATAAAATCTTTGAATAATGCTGTAATCAGTTTATATTGGGCCCCACTATCTCAAAATTTTGACAGATTCCTAGAAAAAAATGTCAGATTCGTTGGACTGGAAAAATTAACCCAACAATAAAGATTTTTGTAGCCCTAAATCTCAAGGTTACCACTGACAGTAATATGCTTAAACTAGTGCCCAGAACATGTACACAATTCCTTTAAACTTTGTTATGAGTATTTGGGATTCCACTCATACTGCATATAACTGTTTGGATAATATTTTTGTTAATTACTGTGAGAATTATTGTACCACAAATTTGCCAGAAGTAATTTGCCTTGGTATTTCTGATCATTGAACAAAAATATCCAACAAAGAATATAGATAGATATATAAAGAATATAAAAACATATACTATAGAATCCTGGAGGAAGCAAAAAGGAAATATAATCAAAATAAACTGGATATGACAGACAACTATAATAGGACTGTATAGGATATAATAAATACAGAAACAGGTAGAAGAAATAAACATAAAATTCTGTCTGAAAATATTAACGAATTAAATAATTTCTGTGTTAAGCATGCAGAAAATTTACCAGCACCATCTACCGCGTTTCAGTTATTTTTAGATATAAATTTAAAACAAACAAATTGTTATTTAGCCTAATAGATTTAGGCAATTTAAAAAATAAAAAGACAAGATATATATAGAGTTTCAGTTGTTAGTTTTAAAAAAATAGCAGATATGGTGCTCTGACCACTCAGTATCATAACTTGTTTTTTGATGAAGGGTTGTTTTGGGGCTCCTTTAAAAATGTTAAAGGTGGAGTCTGTGTAAAAAAAGTCTTCCTCAAAATTTTTGGCTGGTATCAATGCCGGTTATCTCAAAAATTTGGAGTCTGTTGGTTAACTATTGTTTATAATCAGCTTGTTGCTTATTTCAATAGAAATAAACATTGGTCTGCATCACTGTGGATGCAATATTTAACTTGACCTCACCTATAAGAAATGCTTTCGGAAAAAAGGGACTTTTTAGGATATTTTACTCCATCAGCTTTCAGCTCAGAATAGTTTAGTAAATATTCACGAGTTCAAAAAATTTCCAAATATATTTTGACTTCTAGTGGTATTGCTTAAACTGTTTCTCTTAAAGACATTTCACTCTTTTTGCAGTCATGCATAATCAGAATTTTATTAAAGTTAATGGACAAAAGCCTCTTTTATTTCCTATTTACAATAGCATAAACCTGCTTAGATCCAAAAATTCGCTGCCCATCTTTATAACGCAGAGAAAAAATTATTAAAAATATTAGAACTCTTTGTGTCTCATACAGCCGATTGCACAAAACTTAATTGCTGTTTAGAATATTTAACCGAGCTTTCAAATTTGACAAGCTGCTTATAGAAATCTAGGAAGTCGCTGTCAAATTTGACATTATGTTAAACATTCTAAACTTTAATTGAGCTTTCTGAAACCGGCCCATAATATTATAAATAGCATTCAAGCAGTTCAACACTGAACTCAAATAAAAAAAAATGTAGTTTCAGAGAAAAATTGAAATCATACAAAATGGCAAATATGACATTTTAAGATTTATGGTTCAGGATGATTTTTTTAAATTTGCTATCTTTTCAAAAAATTATATTTATTCTATCACATGGTAACGTGACATTTGGACTAGGATTTTTGGTGAATAAAGAATTTTTGAATGTAAATTTATGGGAAGAACCTTTAATTGTCCAATGTTTAATCTATGTGTCTATTGCAGAATTATTTTTGTGTAATTCATGTATAGGTATAGGTACAGCAAATACATTTCATCATTTGTATTTGTATACAGGAATGAAAACCCGTTCGCGAGATGCAACTCTGTCACGCCACAAAGGAATCAATTATAAAGAACTTGACTTAAAGCAAAAAATTGCAGAAAGTCACAGTGGCACAACTTACAAGGGCCGTTGGCAGAACAATGATATTGTAGCAAAAGTCCTAAATATTCGAGATATTACTGCAAGAATATCAAGAGATTTCAATGAGGAATTCCCAAAACTAAGGATATTCTCCCATCCAAACATATTGCCCGTCATAGGATGTTGCAACCACCCTCAAAACTTGATTGTTATAAGTCAGTACATGCCTTTAGGTACGTATTATTTCTAGTCTTTTGTCATAATATAGTAAGTATTTGGATACAATTGGTCGATCAATTTTATTGGCAAAATATTAAATTGGGTGCTCATCTTGTTTATAATAGATTTTCTAAATTAAATGGTCAATAAAGAAGGATCTAGTGTGTTTTAATAAACATATCATCCCTGTTATCACATATGGGGATATCTTACACATAAACTCAGTTCACATGCTGAGAGGTGATCAGAGAGATTTTTTTTTAAATATACTTTTCTAATAATTATTTTATTTGTAACACTTCTATAATTATGTGCTTGCAGAACAACAAATATTGGCTATATTGTATATTTTACTTACATACTTCATGTTTTGTTTTTAGTTTTTTTGAGTGTTTCAGGGATAACATTTAAAATGTTGGCTTAAAGCCTAACTTGTAATTCTTTGAAAAATATTTTTTATGCTCAGTTGGTGGGTTTAATGTATAATTAAATGCTTATGATCAACATGGTTTTTCAAACTTTCCTGTTTATGAATTAGTTCTCTTTCAATTATTCCGTTTACTTACTTTTATGAATCTTCTGCAAAAATTAGATCAGTATTATCCAAATATGATATTACAGAACAGGTTACACCTAAATTATACATGTGCAGGGTGTCCCATTTTCCTAATTGGATATGATTTGGCATAGTCCTCTTAGTTTTTCAGATACAGAACGAAATTGAAAATGTTGCATTTTTGGAGAATTTAAATTCCCTTGCTAAACACAATAATCAATTCTTCCCAAAATGAAACGAGACACATTGAATACGAACTTCCCTTGGCGGGAAAAATGACCATTTTCTTGGGTTTAAAATCTTGAGTTATTCGTTTTGAGGATAGCCGCATTGCTAAAATACCCCTTATCTGATCAGATGATCTTCCTGTGAAAATGATTCATTCTTCCACACATGTTGATGTACCAATTGCAAAACTCGATTCTACGCGCAGGATCGCCAGGGTAAATATGATGCACTTTGATTTTGAGTATGTCCACGTCTTGGTCTATGCATTTTCAACATGTCTCTGGAGTGGTTTCAACTAATGCCGAAACATTTACGTCCGATTCTTCTTTTTCTTTGTTATACCTTTTGGATCTGGGTTTGTTAAAACATCCATATTGCATTAGATTCCTCTGTATTTTCCAGAGTATGTGCTTATCTGGCTGTCTTTCAGGATATCTGAAATACGATAAATGGATATGCACCTTGATAACCTACTTACTCAAATAAAGCGCGGCAGGGCTTTAATTGAATCAGTGTCAGCGTCTTTGTTGGATAATATGAAACATTTATTCATGGCCTATTTTTTGAAATGATCAAAATTGTCCTGACATATTTAATACATTTACTCCCGATTGCACAAAACTTAATTGCTGTTTAGAATATTTAACCGAGTTTTCACATTTGACATGTTGCTTCCAGAAATCTAGGAACTCACTGTCAAATTTGACATTCCGTTAAACATTCTAAACTTTAATTGAGTTTTCTGCAATCCTAAACTAGCATCTAAATTTGAATAGCTAAAATTTGATGTTCAATAAATTAATTAATTGTCATGGTTACCTAATTTAAACCAGAACAATTTATGTTAAAAAGTCAAAAATGCATTTTTTATATTCTATTTATGAAAATAAGTATAAACTATAGCATATTTTCAGCAAGTTCAGAAGAAACAAATGTAAGATAACTTAAATGATAACTCAAAAATGCATAATTTTCAATTTCACTCTGTATCTCAGAAACTGAGACGGCTAGGATGAATCTGTGTGTGGCATCTTTACTTTTATAAAAAAAGTAGGATAGTATTGTGAAAATTGCATCTTTTTTTACTCACAAACGAGAAACCTCGTAAAAAATACGAAAATGGGACACCATGCCATACACAACATAATAATAAGTTAGAGTTCAAAAAATTAGAGCTACTACCGCTCTTACGAATTTTTAGTTACTGTTTTCTATCTGTAAAATTTGAAAAAACTTTACCACAGTATTCCTTACGCCTTACGTATCCAAGCTTTTATTGTGGGGGAGTAAGTCATAATGCCAGATAATTTTCTCATGGACTGCACCCTTCCACAAATGATAAGAATGATATTTATTTTAAAAAAGAATAAAAGGCCTTTTTTAAATATTTTTTTGTCAACTATAAATAAAATGAGATATGTTATTATTGTAAAAAAATAGGGGTTCCCTAGAACCATTCACATTCTACAAAAAGACGTCTTGTTTTTTTTCCAGATTGAAAAACATATAATTTCAAATAATGCTATTAAATTATTCAACCTTTTAAACTTCAACAAAAAGGGCCTATTTCAAGAAATATAATCATTTAAAATAATAAGTAATTTCCTTTGCTTTTAATATACATTCCCATGAGCTTTTTACTTCACTTCACTTGCATTTTAAATTATTAGAGAAATAGTATAGAAATTAAACGCACATAGTAGATCACAATTCAATAGAATTGTTTGTACTAAACGCAGTAAATATAGTTTGACTTAAAACTAATTAATAAGGCCCAGATCTATATAAACAGGTATATAGATAGGTTCAGATAAGAATTAACAAACAATAAAATAAAGGAGTACTTTTTCTGTCCTAAAAATAATTGTTTTAATAGTTTTGAACCAACTCAGTTTTGAAAAGTTTTTAAAAGAAAATAGGTTTTAAAATAAGTATAATCTAAAGGACAAATAAAATAGCACAATAGTCTTATAAAACAAAAAACGGTTAATCTTCATAATTCAGTAACAAGACAAATGTCTTGTTACTGAATTATGATTTTTTGTGACGCTATATTCTTTTGCAACATAATATCTCATTCTATCCTGAAAAGACTAGTCCAGGCATTGCAGATTCAATGTATAAAATATTTCTTTTAGGTTCTCTGTACAATGTCTTACATGAAAGTAGTGGGGGAATAGTGGTAGACAATGCCCAGGCGCTAAAATTTGCCATAGACATTGCCAGAGGCATGGCGTTTTTGCACAGCTTAGAACGGACAATTCCTGAATATTTTTTGAACAGCCGCCATGTTGTAATTGAAGAAGACCTGACTGCTAGAATTAATATGGCAGATGCCAAATTTTCTTTCCAGGAAAAGGGCAGAATCTACTATCCAGCTTGGATGTCACCTGAGGCATTACAGAAAAAGATCACTGACAGGTAGTTTTTATTTGTTCTTGTTTCTTTGTATATTGTATGTAAATGATATATCACAGCCAAATAAATGGTTTTTTCAATCTGTGTTAATAATATTTTTTTTTAATTTTTAAAGCCTAAAAATATTAGGTTTCTTTCACTCATTGCTCCTTGCACCACTTTTCGGTCTTCCTCTCTTACGTCTGCCCCCTGGAACCCATTCCATTAGTTTTTTTGGTAATCTTGAATCTGCCATTCTTTTCACATGTCCATACCATGTAATTTGACAAGAAAATATTAAGCAATATTTCTTTTTTTAAACATGTTTTGTCTTTGACTAATTACAACTCACATATATTAAAAATATACTAACAACTTCTAGATACCTTTCATATTTGGGTACCATGTTCATAGTTTGATCACAAAATTTTCTGGGTTTTTCACCATCTTGACGAAGGGCGGCCAATAAAATTTCTCTACGACCAATGGGGTAGCGTGGCTTTTTATTATGGATAAGCTGTAACATTTTTTTTTCGGGAAACAACGTTAATTATTTTATTATTATTAAATATTATTCATTTTCATTTTTAATTACAATTTTTATATTTTATTGTTATGAAAACTGGTCGAAGATCCACAGACCTGGATTTCAACCTGTATTATTAACTTGCCATTTATACTGACAAAAAAACAACCCCTGTTAATAACATATAATCAGTATAGCAAATTGTTTAGAAACGCCGCACTTCATTCTCCTGTCCAGCAGATTAGGCGTCAGTTGTTTTTCTTTTATTAGAGTTGTTTACCAAGGACAACTGAAAAAAATAGTTTTTAATAACAATTAGAAATACCAAATCTCCTGATCATCACTGCCATGATGTCAAATTACAATGTAATAAAAACCAAACAGAAAATCTAAGAATGCAGTCTTATCTGTGCTGTCGCGTCTAATACTCGCTAGACTGCGAGGGTTATTATTTTAAGCCAAAGCTCAAGAAAATGAGAATGTTGTTTGTTTAGTTTGGATATAAGTATTTCACAGAATTAATTTAAATATGCCTTGTGTGCCTCAGGGCTCTGTGTTGGCATCCTTAATGTATTCTTTACATAAATTAAGTTTAAAGCACGTTATTACACATTTGCAGATTATACTTGTAAATGCAGATCTGGAACTTTACTCGCGGTGGTTACTATGCAATAAATTAAAAATTAACATTCAAAAAACAAAATTAATCCTTTTTAAAGAAAAAAATAAGTTTACGCATCCCCCGAATATCAACATTAATAACAAAATAATGCAACATGTAAACAGAATTAAATATTTCAGACTGATTTTGGAAGAAAATTTAAATTGCGGATCATAAAAATTATGTTAAAAACATAATTGTACCAGTGATTAATATCTTGTATAGGCCAGAAAATATTTTTCCCACTGTAGCAAAATGACAGTATATTATGCATACTTTTTGTAACATATTAGATGTCTGATTCCTGTATAGGGATTCGTGGAGCCAATAATTTCAGAAATTACAAAATTTTATTCTACTATGATAGGTTTATTCACGTTAAGGTCTTATACAGAGAATTGGGTATCTGTAAATTAAATAAGCTAATACAAAGCAAACCAGTATATAGGATAATAAATAAGATAGAAAAAAGTAACAGACAAATGATGTTTATAAAAAATATTCACTTACATAGTACGAGGAGCACTGAGTATAACGATTACCAGTTAATGTAAAGAAAGCTGAAACTAGACTTAAAAAAAATTAAACTACACCTTAATTTATAATTTAAATTTAATTAGTTTATATATGTATTTCTGATACAATAATAGATTTTTCTTTTTTTTTAATTATAGATATTGTTGTGCTTCTGTATTTATTAAGAGACTTTATACTTCAGTTGCAACCACATTGTCATTGTTTTAATTTTAATATTAATATTCTCTATACCAGAGCTTTGATACACAATGAATTTTAAACTTACAAATAAATGATTTTCCAAAAAAAAAAAGGAAAAAGAAATCATTACTGTTTCTTGAACAAGCAAAAAAATGGGTAGGCGGCGCCTTATAGCCTTAATGGACGCTACGCTGTTGCCTATGATCTCAATATGAGGTTCAATTATAACAGTTTAAGCATTCCAAATAATTCTTTGGTCCTTATCAAATGAATGTTGACAGACATACACATAGGATTTTATAAACTACAATTTTTGTGTTTTAAATATTGTTATGTTGTAAAAGTTAAATTGTATTGCGATTGGTTTTATTCTGTCTGATAAACCTGGTATATAAAAATAGATCAATCTAGCTGCGCAGTAGATCGAACAAGACACGGCAATGTTCAGGCCCCATAAATCGCTGAAATTAATGCGCAATGTTGCCAAGTGTGTTGAGGAAGCCGGTAGACAAGAGTAGTGATTGCAGACTTTTGCCAAAGATAATTTGCAGCTATCCCCCGATGTATATATTTTTCTATGGCGGCTATATTAAGTTTTATTAACCTCTGAAAACGGCAACGATTCGTCCCAAAAAAAATTATTTTAGTTACTCGTTACAAAAATAACTATTTTGCTATTTATATTGTTTCCGCCAAATTTTGTTGATTATGAAAAAACCGCGTGCCTTATTTACGATGTGTTTAGTAAGAAGAAAGTATTTAACTTCTTTTTGATTAACTAATTTAAAAAAGTGACAATTACTTTGTGACTTCTTTCAAAAATGTGCAGGGTTAGTCATTATATTTGACACCTACCTACAGGGTTTATTAACGGATATAGAGAAAAAGTGTAAATATAAAAGCATTAGGGTTTCTTTTAAAGCGCCAGAATCAGTTATGAAAAAAAAAAACAAACGACTATTGCAAGCCTATCTATATGCCCTAAAAAATATGACGAAATACGTTTTTTAAATGGAACACCCTGTATTTTATAATTTTTATGAATGTTCTTTTTTTCTGATTTCAAAAATATATAATTTGACTATTTTGGCGCAACCAGTTTTTCAATGATTTTGGTTTAACTATAACAAATTTTGCATTATATTATATGTTACCTTAGACTTATATAGCGTCTTATGTTGCAGTTAAACTAAAATAATTAATAAACACTTTGCGCCAATATAATTCTAATTATATATTTTTTAAATCAGTAGACATATGGCCTTTTATAAGAATAAACAATATACAGGGTATTCCATTAAAAAAAAACCTATTTATAACCCTACACATTTTGTATTTATACTTGTTCTCTATCTCTGCTAATAAATAACTCTGTAGGTGGGTGTCATAATATATTAACTCACCCCGTACATACAAGTATCTCAAAAAGCAAAAAGTCTTCCACTTCCTGTATAAGTGGATAGGTCTAAAACTGCCTTTTGATTAAAATAATATTTAGCGTTGTTTCTTTGATTTGGTTATTCAGGTTTTTGTAGGAATAAGTTTGTTTTCTTTATTTCAAGCTAATCTGTATCAAAATTCAACCCCAAAGATTAACAGCCAAATTAAATATTCCTCTTTTAAGTAAAAGATCTCTTCTAATATTTAGTGATTGGCAACGCCGCGTCTCGTTCCCGTTCGAGAGTCGGGGTTACCGCACGAAATGATATAATTTCGGGGAGCATTGATATCTCCGGACAGATTAGTTATCTGTAGCGAAAGCTATAATTAATCTTTGATATAAAATATAAAAAGGTTTGTTACATTTATTAATAAAACCGATTGGATAATTATTTTTGGTTAACATATTTTTTTACATTCTTTTCAAATGAAAATTTAATTGTTACAAATAATGTAGAATTTCAGTGAAAGTTTAAACACCTGTATGAGTAGATTTTCTGATATTTTATTGTTTATTTTGCTGTTTTTCTATTGTAAATTTTGTTGTAGATTCTTTTGTATTAATGTTATTTATAAAATCAATAATCAAAAATTTTCATCATATGGGTGTTTTAAAAAAGAATCAATCATAAATTCTAAATTATAAGTTGAATGTATTTTAACTGAAAATGTTCCATGGAATATGGCTTTAAAAAAACGGGGACAGCAATACCAGAATCTTGTTAGTAATATCATTATTGTATTAAGAATATAATTTATGTGTCACATGACTTAATATGGCCCAATAAAAATGAATAATTTCCTTATATTTTATATACTTTTATCACCTTGTTGTGATTTTATAATTTCGAAGTAAAATAATTAATTGTAATCGCTGGGGAGATGTTAATGATGGTGAAATTTAAAACTTCTTCATTCTTTATATTCTATCGCCGAATATAACTCGTGATACGAATAATCATGTAGGCTATTGCTAGTGAATCGGAGCAGCTCATTCAACTCATCCTTCGGGCTCGTTGAATCTGCAGCTGGATTTCACTCCTAAATATCATCGAAAATCATCCTACCACTTGTTATGTTATATTAGAAAGTATATGGTTTTTGTGCAAATTGTACTAGTTCAGGTATTGTGTTAATATTTAATTTTGTTCCTTCACCAAGATTGGTAACATTTTCAAGTTTTTTTCATACAGTAGTTAATAATTTTTTATATCTCTTGGAATATAAAAATATTATATGTAACAATTTTTATAGGAACTGGGAAGCCTCTGACATGTGGAGCTTCGCAATTTTATTGTGGGAGCTGGCGACCCGTGAAGTACCGTTCCCCGACCAGAGCCCCATGGAAGTCGGCATGCGAATAGCTCTTGAGGGACTTCGGATAACTCTTAAACCCGGAATATCGCCTCATCTTTCCAAGTTGATCAAGATTTGCATGAACGAGGACCCTGGCAAACGACCCAAATTTGACATGGTGGTACCGATACTCGACAAAATGACTCGTTAAATTTTATCTCTTTGAAAGGTGTAGTGTATACTGTTCAGTGCAATAAACAAACAGGTAGAGTCTGCTTAAAGATTACCTTATTGGTCATTATGATAGCAGAATTTATTTTAGTGACCACCCACCTCGGATCATCATCTTTGTTTATTTTTCTTAGAGACTTGAAATGTACAGTTATGAAAAATTTCAATCGAATTTTGACTGTACTATAAAATAATAAACATATGAAAATTATTAGTGCTGTTTTAAACATTTTATTAAATGATATTTGTAAAAATTCATATTTTTTTGAAACTCAGTAATTAATGATAAAGCCTTTTTATTTAATCAACTTATCATTTCTTTACTTTAAAGAATTCAACAATTTATTTTTTTTATTTATTTAGCTTTTAAAATGTCTTGTTTTTTAAAAAATATTTTCATGTTTTCCGTTTGGAAATCAACAATGTATGTTGCAGCCTGACAGTTAATTTTTCTGATTAGTGAACGAGTTGATTGTATTATAATAATATACAGAATCTACAGAATTCGTAAACCACAATATACAGTATGGGCCATAAAGTTTGCAACGTATGGGAAAATTTTCTTACTGATTTCTCAAGTAATTTTAATATTGATAATAGTTGGTGCATAAAGGAAAATAATTTTGACAGTGGTAAACTATAGGTCAGACATACAGGATATTGAAAAAAACAAATATCTGACAAAACCAAAAAAAAATTTGGTTGGATGACAAAATATGAAAAAAAATACTTGGGAAAAGTGCTTAGAATTTATCGCTTTGAACGAAAATTCCAACAAATAAGAA
Source organism: Kuschelorhynchus macadamiae (assembly GCA_030620095.1). Classification (NCBI taxonomy): domain Eukaryota; kingdom Metazoa; phylum Arthropoda; class Insecta; order Coleoptera; family Curculionidae; genus Kuschelorhynchus; species Kuschelorhynchus macadamiae. The sequence continues at coordinate 3,692,825 of JAUTXW010002618.1, forward strand.
ATGTCATACTTTTAATAAGAATATTTATAGTTTAGCTGTAAATAATTTCAAACATTTTATTAGAGTAATTTTTAGGAAATTTAAAAAAATATGTCAATGTCACATCAAAATTATACATCCAGCTTACAGAAATTTGATTATTTCGGAAACTTTGTCAAAATTACTAGTACTGTGGGTAGTTGCAAAGCTAGCCTGCTCTTATCCCTTCCAAGGAAGCAGCCCTGTCGAAGACGTTCAGGTCAATGATTCACAGTGCGTGGTGCTCCAAAACGAGAGGAAATGTATAAACGCAATTTCAACAGATTTAATGGTAATGAATTAATAAAGGGCGATTATGATATCATTTCGCAAATGGAATCTACGTTTCAATGCCCTGTATCTTATTCCCTTCAGATTTTTTCAATAGTTTATTCTGCTATAGAATTTTAAAAGAAACATTGCTGATATTTTTTATAAAATCCTTCACTGAAATAGTACAAAAATTTCACTACAATAAAAATAAATTTTGTTAATAAATACATTATTTTATTAAATTGTTAATCAAAAATTATTATCATAGTGAATTTGTCTTAATTTTAGTAAAGGATTTTATAAAAACTATGAATAATGTTTCTTCTAAAACCCTATATCTAAATAAAATTACTGAAACCGTTTCAGTGTTTCAAAGTAAATTCTAAGAACTTTTTCCAAATATATCTGTATATCTAAAAGTTCTTTATCTTTTTATCAGAATACAATTTTTTGAAAAACTAATAATAAAAAAGTTTGCCATATGTTGCAAACATTATGGCCCTCTTTGTGTGATTATGATATTAGTATATCTACACCTTCGAATTTAACATGTGTTCATTCTGTACAGCTTTATTTTAGGTTAGTTAAGTCTCACATTGATAATTTTTCCTCACGGAATTTTAGGTAACCCTTGTTAATTAATTTGTGACATTTCTTTAACAAATTGTATTAATGTTCTTTTGATCGTCGTATCTGATATGTAGGTGAATCATTTATATCTTAAATTAAGAGTTATAATCTTTACATTGACAATTAGTAATTGCAAGGAGTGGCAAAATAGGAAGTTTCACTTAGCTTTTTTTTTTTAATACTAAATATAATGTGAGCGAATCTAATATTTTATATAGTAGACAATTTTTATAGCTGAAAAAGTTTTTGCTTTTAGAATTTCATTGCTTAATTATCTGCTATCATAACAACAAAATCCTCAACGGTGTTAAGCTAATTATAAGTATGCTATAGTAATTATTTATATTATGACATTACTTCTTAAGCATAGGGTTTTATGGATTGCTTTCTTTAATGTTATCATTTCAGAATTGCTATTATATGCCTACACTTATCACAAATATTGCCTTTTATGTGCCTCAACTTATTGATTTGGAAACTTATATAATCATCCCAAATAATATGTCGCTAAATGTTCAATGGAAAGTGAAATTTCCTATTTGAATTTTCCTGAGTTATCGGAGTGCCTTACTATTGCCTTAAAACGCCTGTAATATATTAAAATTGAAAGATGCTATTTACAATTTTTTGTAGTCTTAGTTTTAACATGTGATTGTATGTACTTGTATATGTTATTTTTTTTATATTGTTAATTTATTAATGCGGCATCTTTTATAGTGCGAAATGTATGTATTGTTGTAGAATGTAATTTTAATAATAAAAACAGTAACAAAATGTAAGCGTTTTCTTGTAAAATATTTCCTTTAAGGTAAATATTTGATACTGTTTGTTTTACTTACATTTTTTGTGGTTCTGCTTGTTTTAAGGAACAGCCGCCACAGTGCCGGATTAACGGTTCCATAATCTCTATAAATTTAAAAAAAAATTACAAGACAGAAATTAAATTGTAAAAAACTCGATGTTATTTCATGACCGTATTTAAATATGTTAAATTCTGTCCAATTGCATTTGTAAAATCTTAGTCTGCAGAAAAAATACATAATATACTAGGTATTAATAAATTAATAAAATAAATAAATAAATAATTATGTAGACAATGAAAAGAGTAAATTTTTTCCTGAATTAAGTTAGAAAGTTCATATAAATGTGGGCCGCAAAGAGGTCCTGGTCCTCAACTGGTAAATATTACTTACATCCCTTATAGTATAAATAACTATTCCCTCGCACCTGATAAAGAATTATCCACGAATATTCAGAAACTTTACATCTGCATTAAAATGATTGGTACCCGTTCGTCTTGTCAAGTTGATGCTATATGAATACTTGTTCACCAATCAAAAAATAAAAGAACTACTTGTAGTTTTGTCTTAGGATAAAGACTTTGATCAAATCAAGGCAGATAGTCCGTTGAAGAAAATGAACTCTATTAAAATGCTACTAACATGGTACTAGACAATTCTGAAATGATCCTTGCGGATGAGCACTAAAATCACTTGAATAATTTGTGGATATTACAAAAGAAAAATTTTAAGAATATGAAGAAGCAGTGCGTAAATTATCAGGCATTAATGACTATGTGCTCAAACACATAAGACTAGAAATGTTAGACTCAATACACTAGATTATTCAAGATCTCCAAACACTCAGCTGTCTCGCAAGAACAAGTGCAGGGTCGAAAGCTTGATTCCAGTAATATATAGAGACCTGCAGGGCCCAAAGGCGGGTTGGGCTTAAATCGGGCCGGACTCTACAAACGAAGCCCGATTTGACCCAGTAATATACAATGTATTATTATTTTGCCCCCTTTTGAAAAATACTAACTTTATAGCGCGCGCCGGGCCGCGCTGCTACAAAAAATATAATTTATTCAGAAATATTGATTTTGAGACCTGTAGCCGACACATAGTTGATGGCAGGCGGTGTTGTGTCGATGTTTGTATGGGAAATCTTCAATCCAATTAAAGACAGGCATTATCAGCTATAGTAACGACAGCTTTCTGCAAATTGAGTGTGCCTTGTATATTTAGGTTGCCCAGCTGAGTTTGGAAAACCTGTAAATATATTTTTGATTTTTATATTTACAGTAGAGTCTCGATAACGTGAACAGCCAAATTGGTATTCAGCCTATTCTAAAACGTGAACGCCAAAAATACCATTTAACGGTGGCATTATTGGTAGATATTATGTGGTAAGCGCTTGGTCGGCACCATAAGTGCCTTTGTCTAACGCCGACATTATATTATGTTCGTACGTACATGTTTGGAAGAGATATGAAATTCGCGCTTTATTCAGTGTTTACTCGCCGACCAATTCGCAAGCAAGTCTGCAAGCACGATGTCTACTAAGAAAGTAAATTATTTAACTTTAGAAAAAAAAGCCCAAATGTTGTCCGATGTTAGTAAAAGTGTCGGAGTTACCTTTTTAGCAATAAAGTATGGAATAGCCAAATCTACAGTGTGTGCAATTAAGAAGACAAAAAACCAAATTACTTTAACAGTGGTTTTGACATTTTCTGGACCAGGTAAACCAATGTACTGCAATTTGAATGTGATCAAGATCCAGGTTTTACTCAGGCTAAGGACAAAATCACCCACACAGAGGCAGTTCGTATATTTAACCGAGGTCTGGAATGTGAAAGTGCAAATATTCTTTCAAACAAAAAAACCTATCTAACAAAATTGGATAAGTTTTTTCTAAGAACAAAAGATTAAGTATATGTATGAACATATCTATACAATATTAGTTATCTGCATAATGTATTATACATAAATATACATGCCTACTGTACTATATATGTATTTGTGTTTGATTTTTCAATAAAACATATGTCCAAAGTATACCGTTCAATATATATTTTATATGTGATTAACTTTATCCAGTAACATGTACTCCTCAAAAATATGAACACAGTCGTCCCTAATTAGTTCACGTTATCGAGACTCTATTCTATATTCAGTCGGGCTCGTTAATTTGTGGTATTTGCGTGATACTCTCAGGCTGAGGTGTAAGAATAGAAATAACTAGTCGTTACCAATCCGTAATCTGGTAAATGGAAATCCACCTAGTGTATTATTTCGGGTTGGTCAGGCCAAACAAATTTTTCTCGGTCTCGGGCCGGACCGGGCCTATAAAACCTTAGGTTCGGGCGGGCCCGGGCCTTAAAACTTCGGCTCATGCAGGTCTCTAGTAATATATCAAATTTCTAGATCGTCGAATGAAAGAATACGAACGTACGTTAACATCTTAATGGTGCCTGTGATTAAAACAAGGCCGCGGCAAATTTAATAAACACTTATGAATACAGGCTTGAAGCTATTACAAGTTTTGCGTTTTCAAACATCACTAAGGATATATTTGGGATTTGCACGGTAGAACGGTATTTTATGAAAACAGACTGCGTACTACTATGACAAAGGTCCATCTGGCATATCTAACATTCATTATTGATGACTTTGTCTCGAATAAAGTAGGAATAGTATCAATAAATAAATATTACATTACATTTTTTTATAAAGAAAAACTTTTTATCTTCTGTCATGATGTCATAATGACATCATTTTGATCGTCATTTTTAGTGCTAAAGACACATTTTTTCGGACTGAATAGTCTAATGAATCCATTATAGTCCTAGGACCGTAGTGGATTCATTATAGTCCTGAAACAACGAACTTGGCAACGAGAAAAGGAATGCCTTTCGGGGATATTTTTTAACAAAATTTGCAGAATATTTAACTCAATTGACGCCAGAAAGTAAAGTTTTGAATCCCAATTGTCTTACTGCGCCGGGTCCTCTAGTAATATACATGCTTTACATCTTAATGGTGCCTGTGATTAAAACAAGGCCGCGGCAAATTTAATAAACACTTATGAACACAGTAGGTACAAGTTTTGCAAATAAGGATATATGTTATCAAAGTATTTGACAATAACAAAGGTCCACATATCGATTTATTTGACCCGAATAAAGTAGGAATAGTATCAATATATTTATTTAGAAATTGTATTTGTAAATGGAATCGCTCAGACGACAAGCTCTTTGATACGATTTATTTGCCCTTTCATAGAAATTCAATCGCTCAGACAAAGCATTTTACGATTTTTTAGCAGATGGAAACGGATACTCTGCATTCATCTTAAGTCTTGAGGGAGGAAGTGCCATATGTGCAGCAGAAAAATCTCATTGAAATTTCTAAGGATTATTTGTTGATTCCCCCGGCTATTTATGTATTAAAAAGCTGCACCTACCATACTTATCTTCACCATAAGCTAATCGATAGCCTATGGTAAGTGATCTTGACAGACAGGATATACAAGGGGCCTGCGTGCTCCCTTTAATACTGAATACACAAGGCGTTCCCCTAGCTCAAATATGTAAATTGTTTTGAGTCCAATACATTACCAGTACTTAATATGCTAAAGATATTTAAGACTAAATTATAGTTTTAAAAAAACTAAAAAACACCCAAAATTTTAGTAACAATTTATTTAATTAATTTTTTTAGAATGTTACCAGGTCATTTTCATATGACCCTTAATTTTTTGACCAAAATTTAAAATTAATTAAGTAGATTTTTAATTATATCGCAAGCACATAGTTAGACATGTTTTTTTTTTGGGCATCTAGGGCTCTAAAATATGAAGATCTGTAAAAACTTGAGAGGGTGATTTTTTCATGATTCCACTACTTCCCTTTTACGACGCGAGGGAAGTAAAAAATTATATAAATTTAATTTTTGAAATAGATAGCGATTTTGTAATTTTTGTAGCCTAACTTTGACTTCAGGCCAAAGAAATTAATTCTTGAAACAAAACAAAGTTATGTGTCAACACCACAAGCGCACAAGTGTCACTTTTAACCATACCTTGCTATTCTTAGGTAAAGTATTTTAACATTTTATATACAGGGTGAATAATTAGTAGCCCTTGTTTTGTAAACTTTTTTTAGGGTAAGCTGTTAAATTACCATTAAAAATCTGCAGAGTTACAGTTATTTATTTTCTTAAACTCCTGGATAAACGAATTAAAATTAAATGAGAAATACACGAGCCATTTGTAGAAAATTAAACAATTAACAACAAAAGCGAAACCAGCCACTAAAACAGATAATAAGAAAAATAAATGTACGGTAAACTCAAATTTTTATTTAGTAAACATCCATAAAGAAGAAGGCAACAAAGTATATTTATATCCTCTGCTACTTTACATCAAGGGACCAGGTAATATATTGACCATAAACTATTAGTTCTTTATTTTTATTCATTGTAAACTTAATTTTGCTTTTTACATTTTTTTGATTTTTTGTATTTTTATTTTCGTTTTAATTTTTGAACACTTTTTTGCTTATTCCACTTTATTTAAAAAGTAAGAAATTTTTACCTTTTCTTTTCCTTCCTCTAAGTTTAATTATAACCAAATTAGACCAATGGAACACACATTTAAAACGACTTTTGGTTTATTATGATAATCAAATTATCAAAATATAAACAAATAATCAATTCTTAACTATCAATCAATCACCACAATCAAATAAAACAAATTTACAGTTAAATGACAAAGCTTCAATAATCAAATATCCAATTCCCAAGTTGCGGTTTGTACGCAAAAAATGTAATAAAGTTGACGTATTTTGCTTTTTTTACTTCCCTAGTAAAAGAGAAGTATTGTAATCTTGAAAAATCACCCTCCCAGGTTTTTTACAGATCTTCATGTTTTAGGACCTCTAAATGCCGAAAAATACGTTTTCTCAATTCCGTCTGTTCGCGACATAGGTAGCTAAAAAATTACTTATCCGATTGACTTTAAGTTTTAGTCAAAAATTAAGGGTCAAATGATTGATTCGATTTACCTCAAATTTTGCACAAAAATCAAGTATTGTAGAAATGAACTAGTAAAATTTTAGTATAAATTTAGGATAGCGAAACAAAATGGCGGCCTATTAGAATATTTCAACAATCAGTCTGACCGAACTACTTTTAGATTAATTTCTTTAGATTAATTTCAAATTTTGTGCTAGCATTAAGTGTATTACAGAGATAAACTGGTATATAATACAAAATGGCAACCAAATAAATTTTTAAACTACGCAAATATTAAATGTGATAAGGGACAAACTGGTTCGAATTCAACATGACGGCACAAAATGACAGTCTAATGAAATTTTTAAAAAATCAATGTAAAATCTAAAAAAAATATTTTAAATTATGCCCAAAAAAGTGTGGCATAAATAGAAACTGGTAAAATATTGGTACGGATCCATTATGGTGGCACACAATGGCGCCAAATAAAAATGTTTGTAAATACTACATACATGTGTTACAAGTGACTATGTGCAGAACTAAATTGGCCCAAATTGGGTTAAATTTCATTATTCCTAATATAAGGAAAGATTCATAACAAGGGAAGTTAACGGGTAAACGCTTTTTAAAATATGATTAGTTTATTTATTAAAATTTAAGAGTTTTCACCCTTAAAAACATTCTTTTTTAGGGAGCTGTTTTACCCCTCTAGATTAAACTTATATAATGGAAAAATTACTTATGTATGTAAATCAATAATAAATTCGTCCTTTAAGAATTTTGCCGTTTTTTTTTAAAGCAAGCCCTATGGAAATAAAAAATATTCGCAATTTTAATGAGCTTTTCTTATCTTCTAGGTTTACACTGTTGTGGAAAAAGGTTTTATATACAAAAATATGAAAGAAATTTGACATGTTTCACAGTGTGCTTTTTTTAACTAACCCGCGTTAAAATGAAAGATATTTTCATTTTTTTGGGGGTTGCTTCATATCGCTAGGGCTACCCTATATAATAAAAACAAAATGATTTATATACAAAGAGAATAAAAAGAGTTATTTATACTATAAGGGATATAAGTAACATTTACCAGTCGAGGACGAGTTTACTGGCAAAAAAGTTCGAGACTGGTTAATGTACTTACATCCCATATAGTATATAACATTTCTCTCCCTCCCTGTGTTGTATATTTACAAGAAAATGCTGGATATATTTTTGGATTTTCACTATCATTACATTCGATAGCATTCTTATTAAATTATGAAAGCAGCCGTGATCCGTTGCCAGAGCATCATAAGTAGTTTTTATTTTATCAACAACGTCAAGTTGACAATTCGTAGCGAAAAGTTTGAAGAAGTCGAATTGTTTGATTCTGTGTGGACAAAATGGATGTTTTAGACATAGAGAAATCAACGAATATTGCTTGTTTATATAATTAAAGTTCCGACCAATCACAGTTAGGTTTTTATTTATTGGAGAACTACAGCAACATCGGCCGAAACGAAATTGCATCTGCTAGTATCAGCACAAGAAGCACAACAAATAGACCCGACGGAAAACCAGCCGAGGATGAAATGGAAAAACTAATCAAAAAGGTATGTGAAACCTTTATTATTCAAATTAAACAGGAATTGACCGAAAAAATGAATATTATCGAATCCAAATTAAATGAAGTATGTGTAACATTAAAAGACATCAATTCAAAAATAATGGGCAATTCGAAAGATATTACCGAATTACAAGGTCGAGTGGAGAGTTTGGAACAAAAAGCCAAAGCTAATTCTCTACGTATATTCGGAGTTGAGGAGTCTGAGAGCGAAGATTTGTCGGATGTTTTAATTAATTTATTTTCAGAAAAACTAAAAATTCACGTCTCTCAATCAGATATAGACTATGTTTTTCGCTTAAAACAGAAAAACGAAACGACCAAAAAACCGGCATCGATTATTATAAACTTCGTCAGTAATACACAGAGAAATAAAATTTATCAAGCGAAAAAATTGCTACGAAATACGCCAATCTCTGTGTTTGAAGACTTGACCCGGACCCGATACGGATTGCTTATGGCAACCAAAAAGAAGCATGGGAACCATATGGTTTAGACGGAAGGAGGCAAAGTCTTTGCCTGGGATTCATCAACCAAGAAAAAGATCCATATTAAATTAAATTATAATGACATGTTGGCTGAAGCTCTCTAATATTCAATATTCTCGTATTAGTGCTACATGATTTCGTGACTGTAAATAATCTTTTATTGGAATTTGGGTGGAATACTAACGATAGATTTGATTTGGAATATGTTTTGGAATTTCTTTTTTCATACAGCTATTTATTGTACAATACTGTGTTATATTGTACAATTGTAGATAGCAATTTTGACTTGATTCTGGAACATTGGTAGGTTTATCGATATATTAACTTAAATTATGTTTTTTTAGAGATTGCTTTTTTTTTATAATTTTGCTCTTTTACATTCATCTGCGTGGAGTAAGATATATTTTTTGTTCGTAAAAGAAAGACTGACATATTTATTATACCTATTAGTGTTTTAGGTGTATATGAATAATGAATACGATTGATTTTTATACAGAATTGCATTCTTTCGCTAACATTGAAACCTTAAATATTTGTCCGACTGAGTTGCGCTCCAATGAAAATGATTTAATAAATATTGTACAAATTAACATACGAAGCGCTAGAAAAAACTTCGAAGAATTTGTATTGTTTGTTGAGAGTTTAAACTGCACTTCTGATGTCATAATTTTGAGTGAAACTTGGCAGGTGAAATGTTTGGATATATTTAAGCTTACAAATTATAACACTTTTTATTCAAACGGGAATTTCAACCAAAATGATGGTGTACTAGTTTTGGTCAGGAAGGTTATACATGTTGACGGTTTTGAGAATATAAGGTATAACGATGTGACTTTGTCAATTTTAAACTTCAAATATATTGAAATTACTTTTCAAATTTTTGCGCTGTATAGACCACCATCATCCGATGTTACTATCTTTCTTACTGACCTTAACGAAATACTATTAAATAAAAACAACAATGCAGTGTGTATTTTTGGTGGAGACATTAATATAAATTTAAGGCGTCCGAATAGAGCTGTAAATGATTATGAAAATACTCTGACTAAGAACGGGTTTTTGAGTTATATAAATAAACCAACCAGGATAACAACAGAATGCGAATTTTGTATCGATCATTTTTTTTCTTTATTGCCCCCTGAAAATAACTGATACATTCCGGTTTATTCCATATATTATTACATCTGATATAACAGATCATCTTCCTATTGTTTTAAAAATACAGCCCCTTATTAAAATTAATAAAAATTATAGAAACGAAGAAAGATACTACATGCATCTCAACTATAATAAATTAAAGCAAATATTAGAGAAAACTCGATGGGATGATGTGTATGACAAAAATTAAAGCGAATCTGTATATGAATTTTTTAGTAATAAATTAAACTACGCCATTAAATCTTCACATGAAAAAATCACAATAACTGCAAGGACAAAAAAACTAAGCCTTGGATAACGTCGGGCCTAGTAAAATCTATTAGACATAGGCACATATTAAAAAAACAAATTCTAAAAAATAAAAATAATGCAACACTTACAAGTGAATACAAAAATTATAGAAATACTCTAAATAAACTAATAAAAGAAACTAAAGCAAACTACTTTAAAAACAAATTTGAGGAAACCAAGCAAAATCCCAAAAAAATGTGGCAAATAATAAATGAAGAACTACAATATAAAAATACTACCCAAAATAACCAAAATCTCTCGCTAAAAGATGATAACAATGTTTTACAACAACATAAGAAAATAGTTGCAGACATATTTAATAAATACTTCATAAATATTGGTAAAACAATGGCAGACAAACTCCCTTCTGAGAAAAAATATAATAACAACCAAATAAATTATCCGACTATATTTTTAATGCCAGTATCTGAGGAGGAGGTAAAAAAAATTATAAACAGATTAAAAAATAACTCTGCACCTGGATTAGACGGAATTACTAGTAAAATGCTGAAAGAAATACGAAATTTTATTGCTAAGCCTCTAACACATATTTTTAATTGTTCCATTTCGACGGGTATAATTCCTTGTGAATTGAAGAAGTCGGTTGTCATACCTATTCATAAAGGTAAAGAGACGGGCAATTACCGGCCGATATCTCTAATTAATAATATTGCAAAAGTATTGGAAGTTTGTATAAGGGACAGAATTATAAGCCACATAGAAAAACATAACATTCTTTCTCCGAGTCAATTTGGATTTCGTCATGGAATATCAACGGAAGACGCACTTTATGAGGTATCAAACTTTATTTATAATGCTATTAACAGAAGTAAAAAACCCCTTGCGATCATCTTGGATTTGGCCAAAGCCTTCGATACCGTCCTGCATGATATTCTTCTAAACAAGCTAAGCAACTACGGAATAAGAGGATTATGCCATAACTTAATAAGGAGTTATCTTGAAGATCGGAAACAATGTGTAAGGGTACAAAATGATTACAGCAGTTTTGAAATAGTACAGTGTGGTGATCCGCAAGGAACCGTAATTGGACCACTCCTATTTTCCTTATATATTAATGACCTCTTTTGCCTCACTACATCCAGCAAATTGGTCTCGTATACAGTTGATACTGTTCTTCTTGTACAGGGGGATACCTGGAATGCTACAGTGGAGTGTGCATATCTGAATTTGCAAAGGTACTTCAATCGATTGACAATTAACATGGAAAAAACAAAATTTATGTGTTTCAGTATCCTTGACTCTCACCAATTTGATGCTAATTAGATAAAAATGCATACGCTCCAGTGTTTATCAAATGAGACACCATGCCACTGCACTGATTTTCTGAATAAAACTGAATGTATCAGATATCTCGGCGTTGTAATTGATCAGAATATTAAGTGGGATAAACATATAGAAAGTACAAATTCAAAACTACGTAAACTAGTTTACAAATTCTATCAAATCAGAAATATCATGCCAATCAATATCCTCAAATTATTATATATCACACTAGCTGAATCAGTCATTAGGTACGGTCTGTCAATATGGGGAGGGGCATTTAATACAACACTAAATATTTTAAATGTAACTCAAAGATATCTCCTTAAAGTAATTTACAAAAAAAAACCCAGATACTCTACCGAACTTCTGTATCAAGAAGCCCAAGTTTTAACCTTGCAACAGTTGTATGTAAAATCAGTACTTTTGATAGTTTACAAACATCCCGAACTAAGGCTGCAACCTATTCTAAATAATTATCATACCGGAAGCAGATCGGTGGAGTCCGTATGTGTTGCTTACCTGTCCAGAACAAGAAACCAAAGATATCTGACATACTTTGGTCCTACACTTTATAACTTGCTTCCGCTTAATATCCGACGTATACAGAACAGAAACCTTTTTAGTAAAAAAATCTCAATTTTCTTGAAACAAAACTTCGAGGTATTTACTGGCACCTTAAGTAGATAGCAAATTTTTACTTCAAATAAGTCTTATTTAAATTCTATAATTTTTAAAATTATTCTATCGCTTATGTTAGTGTGAAATTATATGATTTTAGGTTAGCCACGTACTTAGTTTGTACGCAGTATCATTTATTTAGTATAGGTTATAATTTAGGAATTTAGCAGTAAGTAATTACAACAAAATTTCTCTTCTTTTGTACACACACAGATGATACATCTAGGTGTGCAATCATCTTTCAAGTAATATTGTAAACATTTTCTACGTAATATATTTGATTTGATTTGATTTGATATCTCTAGTACCGGAAAAGTCGAAAAAAGGTATGAAGCAGCATATAAATCCTTTAAGAATTGGTGTCAAAGCAAGACGTCTACTGCAGTCTCAGAAACCTTGTGTTTGGCGTATTTCCACGAAAAAAGTGCTACATTGAAGTCCCCATCAAGCTTATGATGTGAGTATTGGATGTTGAAGTCCACCCTTTTTATGGAGGAAAATATAGATATTTCTAAGTATCCAAAACTTCGAGCATTTTCGAAAAGAAAAAATGATGGTTATATACCCAAAAAATCGAATGTGTTTAACAGGGAAGATGTGAATAAGTTGATGCTTGAAGCCCCAGATGATATATACTTATTGATGAAGGTCGTAATGGTAATGGGAGTTGCTGGAGCATGCCGTTCTAATGAATTCTGTGAAATGAAAATGGACAATGTTAAAATAAGCCAAGAAGTCATAATTGTGACTATTCCTGACTCCAAAAATGGAATGTCACGTACATTTACAGTGACAAAAAGTGACGACACTCAGGTTTGTCATTTCAAAATAATTCAAAAGTACATTGATACAAGATCCCACATGACGACTATAAATCCGCGCTTCTTTATGCGATATCAAAATGGAAAGTGTTTAAATCAGCCTGTCGGGAAAAATACGTTTTCGTCAATTCCTTCTGAAGTATAATTTTTTTTTAAATTTTACAGGACTGTTATGTCATCTTAGGACTGCTTGTATAGTAAAAAAATATTTTTATATGGAAAAAAAATAAAAGAAATTTGACGTGTTTCACTGTTTTCTAAAGAAACTAAATGCTTCCAGAATACAATTGCTGTCTATTTCATCCCCCTGGGCTACCCTATATAATAGAAGAAAAGGTTTTTATGTACGGGGTGGCCAACTAAGAATGGACGCCGGCCATAACTCGCTAACCGTTAATCATATAACTTGGGGAAAAAAAAATTATTAGCTAAATCGACTAAGAGAAATCGCTGGAAAATATTTTGAAGTTCCGCATATGGCCGCTAGGGGGCGCAACTGTTATGGTCAATCAGAAAAAGGGCTGTTTCTTAAAAAATATTCATGTAAAGGTATATTATAAATACTGCCATCGTAAAGAGTAGAAAAATTGTGATTTTTTTGTTAAGGATATTTTGCTCTATCTCGTAAAATGTAGTGGTGGGGGAAGGTCAAACATGTTTTTATTTAAATGTCAATAACTCCGTTATAAGTCAACGGAATAGAACAAACTAGGTCTCGTTTAAAAGAGCCCATCTTAACTAATAATCTGATGTAAAAAAAAAATCCAATTTGATTTCGCCGTGGTAACTAGAGGGCGCTGATTGACATCACAACAATTATTACGCATTATTTTGAAAATTTTAAATAGCACGCTATATCTCTTTTAACACAATTTAATAGAGGAGGAAATTCTCAATAAGTCAGTGCAAATTTCAGCTTCCTAACTTTTTTCAAACCGGAAATATAAATAAAACAAATATTAGGGCGCTGGGTACGCAACATCTCCCTAATCTGTATGGACATAGCCTACATCACAATAATTCAGTAATAATACCACAGATAATATTCAACGCAAATCGCTAAAAATTATACTAATGTTCTGAAATAACCACCAGGTGGCGCAGTAGACGTTAATAAGCATAGTTTTACTCGCAATTTTACTTTTCTCTATATTTTTTTGTAGTTTACTCTATTTTCAGTAAGTTAGATATTATAAGGTAATAAATAAGAAAAATCCTAATATATTCGACCGTTGCAAATCTCGGTCTTTCTTAAAATCGACAATTTATGCACAAGAATAACAATAAACTAAAAACATAGATAAATAATAATTCCTTAGCAATTTTCTGCTACATCAAGCAAAAAAAATAGTAGGCTGTGAAAACAAAATTGAAAGTAATACGTCAAAAAATAAACAATAGTTTCTTGTCAGTGCCTTTTAGTTGCTATTTATCGTTCTTGAATTTCCTAATAGTATTGCTATCATTTCGCGTTTTTGTCCGAGATTTTCGTGTTTTTTGAGTTTTTCTAGTTGCTGTTGTTCATGTTATTGTTGTAGTTCGTATTTTTCTTGTTCAAGATTTGTTATTGTTCGTGTTGCGTTGTGTTAAGAACAAAATGATTTATACAAATCAAGAACTATTCGACATGATAGGTGTTTATTTTGAATGTTTGAGAAATGCTACGGTTGCTGCAAGAGTATATGAGCAGGAATATCCGCAGAGACGCCACCCAAGTAAAAAGGTTTTTCTTCGAGTGATCCAACGTTTGCGAACCACTGGAAACGTGCATATTCCCGTATACCGCAGACAACGCAGAGGACGCACCGAAGAGAATGTAATTAATGTGCTAGCGTATATCGAGTTTAATCCTCAACTAAGTACTCGAATTATTGCGCTAGACCTAGGAGTAACGCGAACCACTGTTCAAAATATACTCAAAGAGCACAGGTAAGCAACGACATTGCAAATATAAACTGGACATATTTTTTAACAAAAGTCACGTGATTCTGATGTCACATAGGTCTTTAAGCCTAGAAAACCAATAATTTCCTGGAACATCAATTAAATATCTTCATCTTGTTTTAGGTTACGTCCATATCACTTAGTGCTGCATCAGGAATTGACTGCTGCAGATTTTGATCACAGACTAAACCATTGTCACTGGCTTTTGGGTGTAATGAGGGAAGATCGGCAATTTCTGAGGCGAATATTGTGGACCGATGAGGCTACCTTCCAGAGCGATGGACGTGTCAATCTTCACAATACACATTATTGGTCCAGAACAAATCCACATTGGATGCGCGAAGTCCAGCACCAAGGCCGTTGGTCTGTAAATTGTTGGGCAGGGATTTTAGGCGGACGAATTATCGGACCATTTTTTTTCGATAATCCATTGAATGGTGAGAGATATCTAAGATTTTTAAGGGAGGAATTGCCGATTTTGTTGGAGGACGTACCTCTGAACGTGCGACAACGATTGGTATACCAGCACGATGGTTGTCCAGCGCACTTCGCCGTCAACGTTCGGGAATTTTTAGATGCCCACTATCCTGGCCGATGGATAGGGCGAGGCGGCACCCTTCCATGGCCAGCTAGGTCACCCGACCTAACGTGTTTAGATTTTTATTTATGGGGTCGAGTGAAAGATTTAGTTTTTGCCACCAGACCCACTACACGGGAAATATGATTCAGCGAATAAGAGACTGTATAAATACTATTTCAGTTGGTGAACTGGAGGCTGCAGTTTTATCCACGCGAGATAGGATGCATAAGTGCATCGAAAACGATGGCCGACAATTTGAACATTTAGGGCGGCATTAATTGAATTATATTTTTATTATCGTTTCTTTCACACGTTCCATTTAAATGGCTTTCATTTCCCATTATAATGAAAATTTAATATTGCACTTATTGACTCCTACTGCGCCACCTGGTGGTTATTTCAGAACATTAGTATAATTTTTAGCGATTTGCGTTGAATATTATCTGTGGTATTATTACTGAATTATTGTGATGTAGGCTATGTCCATACAGATTAGGGAGATGTTGCGTACCCAGCGCCCTAATATTTGTTTTATTTATATTTCCGGTTTGAAAAAAGTTAGGAAGCTGAAATTTGCACTGACTTATTGAGAATTTCCTCCTCTATTAAATTGTGTTAAAAGAGATATAGCGTGCTAGTTAAAATTTTCAAAATAATGCGTAATAATTGTTGTGATGTCAATCAGCGCCCTCTAGTTACCACGGCGAAATCAAATCGGATTTTTTTTTTACATCAGATTATTAGTTAAGATGGGCTCTTTTAAACGAGACCTAGTTTGTTCAATTCCGTTGACTTATAACGGAGTTATTGACATTTAAATAAAAACATGTTTGACCTTCCCCCACCACTACATTTTACGAGATAGAGCAAAATATCCTTAACAAAAAAATCACAATTTTTCTACTCTTTACGATGGCAGTATTTATAATATACCTTTACATGAATATTTTTTAAGAAACAGCCCTTTTTCTGATTGACCATAACAGTTGCGCCCCCTAGCGGCCATATGCGGAACTTCAAAATATTTTCCAGCGATTTCTCTTAGTCGATTTAGCTAATAATTTTTTTTCCCCCAAGTTATATGATTAACGGTTAGCGAGTTATGGCCGGCGTCCATTCTTAGTTGGCCACCCGGTACAAAAAAATAAAAGCAGTTTGACATGTTTCATAACTTTTCTTTTCAGTTTGATTGTTAGGGGTTTGTGCTCTTAAAATATAATTTTTCTACAGTTTCATACTCCTTAAAAAACTCTAGGCCCATGGCACCCAAAATCTATTCCCAATGAAACACTGGCCTAGATCATTTTTGGTATAAATTTGAATCGAATCGGTCTGATCTTTCTCAAGTCATCGTTGGGCAAAATTTTGTTTACATATGAATAGACGTCAATCGTCATATATTTTTCTAATTTAGGGACTCATAAATGTCGATTAAACCCATCTTATTTTTTTCAAAACATTTTCGACTCCAATACTTCCCCTATATAGCTATAATGTAGGGTATTAATAATAAAATGTATTGGCTGTTATATGGGAAGTAAATATTAATGTTCTTCTAGGCTTAGACAGTAGGTACACCAAGATATTTCTGGTACGAATTCAGCATGACATAACAAAAAGGCGGTAAGTGTCAATGTAAGAACTATTAATTGAATTTATTTTAAGTTATATCAAAAAATTATTTGGGGCAATTGATAAAATATTGGTAGGAATCCAATATGATGGAACAACATGGCGTCTAATAAAAATATTGGAAAAAACAGTATATTTATATGTTTTACTAAATGACTATGTAGGTACTAAACTAAATTAAGTCACATTTCACTATTTCTAATAAGACGAAGGATTCATAACGAGGGAAGTTCCGGGTTATTTAACAGATCATTTTTGCTCGGTATCAATTGAAAGCTTATGACAAAAGCAAATTTTTAGGTCTATTTCGAACGTTTTTAAATATGGCCGTATAAATTATCATAAGTGACCGAGCCATAAATGTCATCAGTGATCAATTATAATTGATTGGTCATTTGTCAACAATATTCTTCACTAATGCGTTAGCGTAATTAGGTATACCAAACTTTTATATCATATATTTCCATAAGATACTTGATAAAGTATTATTAAAAACAATTTTTTGGGTTTTGGATTTATTACTTATTTTAATAATATTTTGAAAAAAAAATCGATTTCTAATCTATTCATCCGTAATAATTACATAAAAATACATAAACGATTTGCATTTTTAAATAGTTTTTGAGAAACAAATTAGTGTTAGGAAAAGTTAAAATATTTTATATTTACTTCATTTTTGAAAAAATATATAATTTGTGATAAAAAGATAAACTAACTTCTAATCGAAATGTTCAAAAGTATACAGCGTGTACTATTTAAAAAAAAACCTAACTTTAAGCCATATCTTCGAAATTATAAATAAAACTTGTTACCACACCAATTCTGTAAAATCAGTACTTTGGAGTTTTTTTGTATCTTGATTAATAACGGAGACACACTAGTATTTAAAAATGACAAATTTTGACAAATGTCCTGTCAAAAACGAATCAAGGTAACCTTGATCTGCTGGAGAGAGTCAGTTTCTATTCCATATCGAGTGAGCGTGGTCGATTTCTTCGATCTTTTTATAGTTAGCTAAAAATCCAGCCTGTACAGGGTATCCGAATTTCGATGGTTTAGCGGGGTATCTCCCTTATTACTGAAGATAGAGAGATGCGGTTTTCGCAACACTGTGCTACTTTTTTGTGAAACCAAAGAAGCCACAAACAAATTTTTCCTAGCCCGTTTCATTTTTGAGATACAGGGTGAAATTGAAAATTTTGCGTTTTCAGGTACCCCTCGTATCTCGATGGCCTTGCAACTTACCGAAAAGGTGAAAACTAGCATCGATAGAGTTTTTTGCGAAAAATCCAGTGGTGTAGTTTTTGGTTAAATACTCTCGTTTTCGAGGTATAGACTAAACTTGGGTTTTTTTAAATGGGATACCCTGCATATTTTTTAATATTTGGTTTCCGCTCATTTTTAGTTTCTCAAAAATATATAAAACTTGATATTTATTTCAATCCGGTACCGACAATAAAGTCAATTTAAAGAAATTTTAATTTGTTTTTCTAGTAGGCCATGAAAATTGTGTGTTAATTTACTAAATCTGAATTATCTGTACCAAAGTTTGTTATAATATCATAATTAAACAATAAATCAATAAACAAAGATACATACCTACTATTTAGTATTTACCCTGGACAACACAACTAACACAAATACTTAGGAAATCTAATAACAAAAATATATACCTATTATACACTAAAAATGTTTTATTTACAACAAATGACGGTGTATTTAATACTTTTCTAATGTTGACAATTGTGTTGTTTCAAAATACTTACAACTATTTAATTTATCCCTTAGAAATACCCAAGATCTGTTTTAAATAAAATAAGGCGGCCATGACTTGATTAAACAAAAGAATATATAGAGTCTGTTGAGCCATTGTAGAAACTAATTGACATTTGTCATTGTTAAATTATTTTCTTCAAATATTGCCTTTGTCCATTTATTAAATATCAAATGGCTGCGAATTTCCAGTGCCAGGAAAATCCGGATGAAGCGTCAGAGATGTATCTAATCCGGTAAGTGACAGCAGTAATACTAAGTAAACAAAATAACTTTGCTTCTTAAACCAGGGCTTTTCGGAACTAGTGATAGCCGATGTAGAAGGGCTCTCAGTATTTTTGAAAAACAAAAGTATAGATAATAATAAAACTTTAGCTTTGTTACTTTTTTTTAAGAATAATAATATTAATCTTTCAAATTATGCCTATCATTCTAATAGGTTACAATTGTGTCCAAAATTTGCTTGTAATAAAAAGCATATTATTACAGCAAGTCTGTAGCATGAAAGATACGATGTCACTAAATTTCCAATAAAATTAATTATAATTAAAATATTTGAAAAGTAGAATAGCAGTTTTGTTGATAAGCCATAAGAAAAACATCGCCCTGTATAATAAAATAATTCAAATAAAAATAAGCATTTATTCCTTATAGATATCCAGAACGAAGATAGCCCGATAAGAGAACATTTTCAAGAATAAAAGTAAATCTGATCAATCACGGATCATTCAAAGTACCGCAACCGAAATCATATTACAAAGAAAATCGGGAAATTGAAGAGATTAATGTTTTAGCTGCCGTTGCAATCAATCTGTCAACTTCCTGTCAAAAAGTCGAGGATGAAGTGGGAGTACCTAAGTCAACAGTGCAGACTATTCTAAAAAAATACCATTTCAAACCATATAAATATAAGTTAGTGCACCATTTGCACCAGGGAGATGCACAGCGTCGCATAGATTTCTGCAATTGGTACATTCATATGACTAATACCGAACTAAATTTCGAAGGAAGAGTTATATGGTCTGACGAGGCATATATCTCAAGTGCAGGTATTCTAAATCGACACAATAATAGATACCGGTCCAAAGAAAATGAACACGTTTTATTTCCACGCGAGCAACAAGGCACGTTTGGATTTAACGTGTCCTGCTTTATCCTTGGCACAAAAATAAGGTATGTCATTTATAACGGTAGTCTTACTGGAAACCGGTACCTAGAGATACTGGAAAATATTCTTCTTGATTTATTAGATACTATTCCTTTGGCACAATTACAAAATGTTTTTCTTCAGCAAGATGGTGCTCCGGCTCATAATGCACGGACTGTTAGTACCTTTTTAGAAAATTAATTTCCAGGTCGCTGGATTGGTACCAGTGGGGCTGTAAGATAGCCGCCTAGGTCGCCAGATTTGTCGGTCCTAGACTTTTTTCTATAGGGATATGTTGAAGGCATCATCTACCAAAGGCAACACCACACGATCGAAGTTCTACAAAACGACACAAAAAGAGCCTTTAGATATATACAAGCTCGCCAAATGATTATGCTTAACGCACTAAGTAGAATAAGAAAGATGTGTGATATGTGTATAAAGTATAATGGGGAACAGTTCGAACAGTATCTGTAATTTCTACACCCTGCATAGCTTTTTTTTCTAATTTAGTCAATAGTAAGTATTTGACAGAATACAATTTTATTGTTAACATTAGAAAAATAATTAAATTATCGTCATATGTACATATTTTTAGTTTTATAACATGTGTTTTTAGTAGATTTCTTAGATGTTTGTGTGTTTCCCTAGCGTAAAAATTAAATAGTATGAATCTTTGTTAACTGATTTATTGTTTAATAATGATATTATAACAAACTTTGGTACAGATAATTCAGATTTAGACCTCCCTCGCATCTTGGTTATCGTTTAATTTATCAGAAAAGTAAAGTGTGGTTCTAAGAGAGTTTTTACGTGGAATCCAGTGGTGTATTTAGATTTTTGCTGTGGGTTGTCATTTTTATGATACGACCCAAAGTTAGGTATTTTAAGTGGGACATCCTATATATTTTTAAATATTTTGTTTTTGTTTTTTTACAGGCTTTTGAAAAATATATAACACTTTATTTTCAATATTAAGTCGAATATTAGCACTTTTTATATCAAAAAATCAAAAAATATTACTAGGCCAAGGTGGACATGCAATATTCGAAAATTATCAAAAATACGACATGTTCGTCACTTATATCCAGTGCGACGAAATCGCAGATGAAGCTTTGGATCTATGTATATTTAAACAGGTAATATTATAGATAATTATTTTCCTTATTCTAGTTAAATATTTAAAATATGATATCCTTGAAGATATCCAAAAGAAGGCAACCGCATAAAATAATTTTTTTAAGAATAAAATCAAATTTAATTGAATATGGCTCGTTTGTCAAACCACGGCCTAAAAACTACAACAAGAAAAATCCCGATATTGACGAAGTGAATGTGTTGGCTGAGGCGGTTTCAACCAATTCTTGTCGAAAAATTGAAGTTCCTATTGGCGTTGTTAAATCTAAGGTTCAAACAATTTAAAAAAAAACACAAGTTTACACCATATAAATTTCATTTGGTGAAGACATACATCCTGGTGATGCAGAACGCCGACTAGAGTATTATAATTGGTATTTGCCAATGTGGGACATGGTAATTAATTTTTAGAGAACTGTTGTATGGTTCAGTGCTTATTTTGAATCGGCATAATGATAGGATTTATTCTCAGAAACATAAGCGTGTTATATTTCCACGTGAAAGGCAAGGCAGGTTTGGATTTAATGTTTCATGCTTCATTCTTCGAAGCAAAATCGTCTATTAAATCTATGACGACTCCCTTACTGCAATTAAATACTTAGAGATTCTGGAAATTGTTGTGCCTGAAATAACCGAAGATGTTCCTTTGGCGCGATTCAATGATCTGTATTTGCAGCAAGAAGGAGCCTCCCGTCATAATATCAGAAATTTGTGTAAAATAAGAGAAAATTTTAATTGTGTTTTATAACTTTATTGTGAATTATAGTAATGCTACGTTTCAATTTTTATGACGTATGGAAACACATTTTGTGTATATAAAATTATTTGTCAAATAAATAAATATATAAAAAATACTCAAATCAGGCACGTAGCCAGTTGTTGGTCCTGGGGGTCTGGATCCCCTGAAACTTTGAAAATATGTGGTATAGGCATGCTTCTTACTAATTTTCCTGAGATTTGACCGTTTAGACCTCCTACCCCCCCCCTCTATCCTGAATTTATAGCTATGTGCCTGGCCCAAATAGTAAGAGACTATCTAGACGCAAACTTTCCAGGCCACTGGACTAGAACTAATGGACCTGTAATGTGTCCACCTAGGTCACCCGATTTACGGTTCTGGATTTCTTTTTGTGGGGATACCTCCAAAATACAATTTATACTAGACAGTATCAAACAATAGAAGATGAGAGTTACAGTGACGGCCATGTATTATCTTGAATGCCTTGAGGCATATAGGTACTATGTGCGAAACTTATATAAGATTGGCGGCCAACAATATGAACAATATTTATACAAAAATTAGCTATTAATACTTTTAGATTTAATTTTAAATCTTTTATTACTTTTAGTTTTGTGTTAGGATTTTAGATTTTGAGTTGGTACTGTGAGTAGTTGTAAGTATTTGTAAATACTTTAGGTTGCTAATGAGTAGGTATTAAAAAGTGAAAATTCAAATCCGTCTGGATCTACTAAGATTTTTTTTTAATATAGTGCTAATATTGCACTTAATACTGAAAAGAAACTAAGAGTATTATATGTTTTTCAAAAGCTCTTGAAAATCAAAAACATAATATTTAAAAATATATTGGGCCCCATTTAAAAAGCCTAACTTTGGCTTATATCATAAAAATGACTACTAACAGCAAAAATCAAAATACACCACTGGATTCTACGTAAAAAACTACCTTATAACCACTTTTTACTTTTCTGAAAAGTTAAACGATAACCAAGATACCAGGAGATCCCAAATTTCAACATTTTCAGTTTCACCTTGTATCTTAGAAACAAAGCGGGCTACAAAAATATACCGTAATTAAACGATATTTTTCGTCTCACAAAAAAGTAGCACAGTGATGTGAAAACCGCAACCCTGTATCTTTACAATTAACCGAGATACCCCGTAAAACCCTCGAAATCGGGACACCCTGTACAGGGTTATTCATTATATTTTGACACTCTTTAGGTGACTGTTAGTGTGCGAAATTATTTTCGGAGATAGAAAAAACATTTTAATGCAGGTTTTTTACTCTATTATCTTTTAGGAATATCAAAAAAAATTAAAAAACATTAAAAAGTTGAAAAATATATAACCTATATTTTTAATAGCACACCCTGTATATTATTATTTGATTCAATGGGTCCCGTCTTCATCATCCGTCAGCCATCATTATCCACTGCTGGATATAGGCCTCCTCTAATGTTTTCCATTGTATCCTATCCTGGGCGATCTTCATCCAATTCACAGTAATTCTTTTAATCGTCGCTCCCGGTTGGCGGCCAGTCCTTGATTCTTTTATCTTCTCGAGGTCTCCATTTTAGTAGTCTTAGTCCACTGGTTGTCCATGTGACCTGCTCATCTCCGTTTCGATTGGGTGATGCGTTTAATGATATCGGTGATTTTAGTTGTCTCGTCCAACCGATTATAAATATACCAGGTTTAAAACTTTTTTTTTTTAAAACAACCGAGAAAATTAACAAAAACCCTGCCATAGACGCATAAATGTGGAATCAATAGGAATACATTGCCTTTATCTTTAAAAATAAAACTATCAAACTGGACTTTTTTATAATCGCTAAGACGAGATCCATTGAATAAGGTAATAATATACAGGATGTCCCATTAAAAATATAGATTATATATATTTTTCAACTTTTTAATGATTTTTAAAAATTTTTTATCTTCTTGAAAGATAATAAATAAAATAAAAATCCTTCAACTTTTGTATTGACACTTTTTATCTATTTCCAAAAAATAAAGGCTGTGGGTGGGTGTCAAAATACAAAAAACACCACCCTGTACAGGTGAGGCAGAAACTAGTACCATATTAAATTTTGTTTTTCTAAATGAAATGCCCTGTATATTTTTGATTTTATAGATTCCCTTTATTATTTCCTTTCCAAAAATGTGTAATATGTGTATACTTGGATCAGTAGTTTTTGAGCTATCCGACTTCAAAATTCCCCCTTAACTGAAATTCAACATATAATATCAAGTTAATTTAGGTAAAATAGTGTCTAAAGTGTCTTGATGATAATGTAAAAAATGATTGATATGATTTTAAAGTAAAGAAATATTTTATTATGAACAATAAATACTAAATGAAAATTTACAAAATGAAAGAGAAAATGACAAACAAAATTAAAAACTTTAAATTCTACTTATTCACATGTCCTCATTGGTTAGCGAAGCACCTCTCAAGATTTTGTAACAATTTGCGATTTATTCAGTTAAAAATAAAATCAGAGTGATTTTCGTTTAATTTTGCAATTTTTCCCTCATTCTCTGTTACAATACAGCTATATTTTCGGGTGTATTGTAGTAAATTTCGTTTTTTAGATAACCCCTTAGAAATACGTCAAGCGGCGTCAGGTCTGGACTGATTGCTGGTCATCTTATGTTTCGTATGATTTCGTCCAATCCACAGATCATAGTTCCGATTTAAAAATTAAGTACCGTTTAAAACATTGTGCGCTGGAGCGCCATCCTGTTCCTAATGTTATCTAACCAGTAAGATTTTCGCGGAAAAGGTTGGTCCGATAAACTTTTTTTTAGAATGTCACACCAAAAGCTTGAGGATTGTTTGTCGCCCAGAAATATTTATTGCGACGATTAAACATACCATTAGTAGTAAATGTAACTTAACATCGGTAAAAAGTAAGTAAAAAGAGCGAATTTATCAAACATTTTCTTAAAATTTCTTGACAAAAAATTAATCTTTGTCGTTTATGTTCTTCAGTTAGACCATTCATATGGGTTATAATTATCACGATGAGGAGTTTGTTGAATTTTGAATAATAATTATCATAACTATATATATTATATTTAATTTACCTTCAATGGAATAGCCCATTTTGTTGGGCAAAACTAACAAAGACAAGTTAAATGATAGCTATAATCTGACAATATCAGTACCAGCAAGACACCTTAGACACGATTTCACGTAAATTAACTAGGATAAGGGGGGATTTTAAAGTCGAACATCTCAAAAACTACCTATCCACTTGGATATCTTGGATATACTCTCTACTCTAGAGATAACACACATTTTTGCAAAGGGAATAATAAGGGCAATCTAAAAAACCAAAAATATACAAGACATTTTATTTAAAAAAAACAAAATTTGTTAGGCTACTAGTTTCTGATTCACCCTGTGTATTTATTTTTTTCTAGGAATTTCCCTGAAATCCATATAACTTTTGTGCTCGTATTTATTATTTTTTCTATCTACAAAAATAAACCCTAAAAATGGGTG
The DNA here is from genome assembly GCA_030620095.1 of Kuschelorhynchus macadamiae. NCBI lineage: Eukaryota > Metazoa > Arthropoda > Insecta > Coleoptera > Curculionidae > Kuschelorhynchus > Kuschelorhynchus macadamiae. The sequence goes on from JAUTXW010002618.1 coordinate 3,718,330, forward strand.
GCGAAATATAAATGGTGACTCTGTACAACAAATAATAAAACAGAACTGACCGCGACCAAGGCTTGCCCTCCGCTCCTGTACTAAACCAGAACAGCATTCAAAACAATAACTTCCCGTATCGTATCCTTGTTCCCTACAAACCCTGTTCTGAATTCTCCAGACCTGCGCGCCCCAGACTGCTTGCGCCAGCAGGCCAGCCGGGCCATAGACACCCCAGTTCAGCCGCGACCGGGTCGTGTCAATAAACGTTTCCGCTGTCTCAAAACGATGCTGCTCCTGCCCGGCACCACTTGCTTCAGATAGGGGGGCAGTATGGCCCCCCAGGAGGCCGCGCTCCGTCGCTATGGAGGCAGTAGCCAGCTCGACGACATCGGGAGACGCGGAATCGCCACCGTCTCTGACACCGGAAACCCCGGAGCCCCGGCCGAAAGGAAATGCAGATTCGACCTTCACCAGGTGAGTAGATTCCCGGTGCGACGTTGCCAAATTACTAGGGAATTAACAATTTATAGAGGCATTTGCGGCTCGATAAAAGAGTTAGAAACAGAGAATTTTTTAGGAACAGATAAAACACTGTATTGTGAGTGCAGCTATGCAATTCTCTTAAAAGTGGTGGAAAATTAATGCCTCAAAATTTTTCTGGTTTTATTTTAATGGGATGACCTATAAAAATAATCAAAATCTAAATCTTCAAAGAAATAAAGAATTTTTTTCATTTTAAGTTATGCAATTACATTTTTATGACTGATAACAGATAAATACCTATTACATATCCGATCTGAGGTGGCTGTAAAACAATGAAACGTCACAACTATAATTCTTGTATATACCTTGTAATCTCTAAATTACTTAGGTGCAGAATTATTGTTATTATGTTTCGTTCAACATCGATTTTGGACTAAAAGACTGTTGAATTGTAAAATATAAAAACAGGATTTATTACCAACGGAACTATAGCTATAGGTACTTATAAGTAATAAACAACAAAATAAAAAAAATGGATCATCCATAAATACGCTGTCCATTAAGTTTATCTGTATCATATCAATTTACGTATACCATTATCGTATCAATTTTGTTATCAAAATATAAGATAAAACACACTTTAATAATTACTGTCCAACGGTCAAAGTGAAGGTCGAGAACACATCGTCGAAATTGATTTTTCTGTGTTTCCGGGTAAACCGGAAATATCATAACTGTCACATTGATCAAAATTAATTACATAGCAAATAATATTAACAATATTTAATTGTATTTATTTTCAGTTGTTTTTTAACGGAATTATTCATTGACATTTTTGAACTTTAATTCGCCATTTTCTCGCAAACTGTCAAAAATTGACGTGGCGTATGATAGGTAAGGAGTTCAAAATATCTACCGATTAGAAAATATCTCCATTTTCGCAGTGTTTCAACACGTGCATAAGTTTCTTTCTCTCCTCGGATGAATGTCGTTTTAAGTTCCTGAAGAAGGCAATGAGTCATTCTGATGAGCTTAAGGTAGAAATAATGGTGAAATCTGAAGCATAAGTTTCTACAATTAGAGCTTCATTTTTCATTTATTTCAAATTTTGAAACTACATTGGTTGGCAAAATTTTAATTTATCTGAAATAATGAGAAAATATTTTAATCTATCAAAGTTAGGCTTTAAGGTTTGGTTTTCGATTGTATAACCTATCAGATTGATGGTATTTTTAGTTAAATAACATTTGTTTTGATTGAGTGTAAGCCTATCTTTCTTAGCTGCAGTAAGAAATGTCTCTAGATTTAAGTCTTGGCTTGCTTGATCTCCTCCACAGAAAGAGGCATTATCAAGGTAAGCTATAACTCCTTGTAGAAACTCCATTTGTAACTCCGAACAGAATTCGTCTGAACTGGTAAAATCGACCTCATACTTCAAATGCGGTATAAGGTTTGTCACTATCTTTAACTGGAATCTAGTGCTAAATACTTTTAAAACCAGGGCTTCTATGTTGGGAATGGGATAAGCACCCAATAAGGACAATGGGGAAACTTAGAAAATGCAAAAGCAATGACAAAACTTGAAGCTGATGTTGATTTGCTTTGCACTTTAGATTTCATACGTATTTTGAAAAATGTCCTATCTTCTGGCACTAAGTGCAAATTTTATTCTGTACTGGACATAAATTACGTGGATGTCTCGCATTTCCGCCTACCGAAGTTGCTCATGGTGATTATTCTGGCATACGGTTAACATAATCATTGGAATATGCAGCATTTATTAAATTTTGAGGAGAAAAATATGCGTCAGATTGTTTTTGAAAATATGCCAAAGTTCTTGATTTAGAGATAGCATCCCATTGATAAATGAGTCATATAAAATCGTTTTTGTTTTGTTCGAAAGTAACAGCTTTAAATATATAATCTTTGCTTAAAAATCTTAGTTCTTCAAAGTTCTGGTCAACTGATTCATTTGCTTCATGTTTTTTCGTGGCTAATAAGTACCTTGCAAATACTTCAGTAGTTGGCTTTATATATACCTTTTCTAAAATTTAAATGGTTTCGTCATTGCCATTCACTAATATATTCATATATAGAATATGATACAACATTAATTAGCAGTTTAAACTTATTTTTATCAACTGGTTTTTATTCAGATAAATTATTACCCAAAAAAATTTTGAAAATTTCATACCAGTGTTTATATTATTAAGCAGTAGCTGCAGAATTTAAATCTACTTCCAGTCTATCTAGTCTGAGGTATTTCCTCATGTTTATCTTAACGTTCTGAGAATTCAATTTAATTCGCAGAATATTGTATAGGGAAATATAACCTGACATTAAAAGAAATGACAAATTATACACCAATCCAAAAAATTTTCAAATCAACAGTCAGCAAAGTTTTAAAAAATCCTGGGAATCTGGATGTGCAACAGATTTACCTAGGGTAGACAGGCCAAAAGTGGACGATGATCAAAAATTCGATATTTTTTTTTATAACGAGAATCCTAGTTAAGCAACCTGCCAAATAGCAGTTTATTTACATTTTAGTTGCACTTCAATTAAAAAAATATTCTACACGCGGAAATATATTAAACTTACCAGATTAGGCTAATTGACGATCTCATTGAAGATGACTACGACCGGAGAGTCGAATTTTGTGAAATTATGCAGGTACGTTGCAACTTGGACCCGCTTTTTAGTTCCAACATCCGGTTTTTGAATGAAGTGACTTTTCTTTAAATGGCACTGTGAACCGTCGAAATTACAAGTAATTTACTAGAAAATCCTCGTTGGATTTAATTAGCCCACACTCAATATGGTATATTTTGGAACAGTATAATTTGTCTGTATTTTTTTGACACTAATCTGACAACAAGATGTGGCAGCATCTCATTACGCGGAACCAATTAGGAAATAGGTGATGAACTATTTTCTAAAAGTTGGATTTTTTTTCTGTAGGGCTACTTAAAAAGTAAAGTTTGCTTTAACACACCTAATACGATAAAGCCTTAACATCACGTAAACGTAATTGCATTTAAGAGGAATTTGTAGGCAGATTTGATACTTCCAAATAGTTGAAGACCGAGAGTTTCAGCAATTTTGTTTATAGAGATGGTTTGTAACTTAAGATCGGTAATACTTTCGAAAAAGGCATCAAAACATGATTAAATTATATTCATCTGCAATTTGATATTTATTCATGACAGAAAAACTAAAAACTCTACAAAATTCAAAATTAAAAAACATGGAAAACAAAAATACTTATTTGAATATATTTCTAAATTTTAAGTGCTGCTTTCTTCAATACAGCTGACCGAATTTGGTAGACGTAAGAGTGGAGAGTGAAAATATTTTTCAAGAGAGGTATGACATGATCCGTATGGCATTTGAAAAAAATGTAGACATGTCATAATTTTGAAAGATGTCAACACAGAAACCAATGAGTTTTATTAAAAAATTCTAAAACTACATGTTTTTAAGTCTTTTTTTTCTTCAAATATTGCTTATTTCCTATATATTTTAAGGTTTCCACACTGTATAATATTTTTCTATGGCTGTGCACACTGCACATTCCAATCTTTCCAAAACAGAAAATAACGGTAAAATGTTATATTACGGGTGGTTATAGTAACACAAATAATGTAATGGATCAGAACACATTTAAAGAGTGTGGCTGAGGGGGAAGAGGAAGAAGACATAATTTGAATGTTTTAATTTTTTGTCCTAAACATTTTTTCTCTTAACCATGTATGATATATTTATGCCTTACTCATTACTAAAGCAAGTCAAAAAAGTAAATTTGCTCTACCCTGAACATCCCTTCATTATGAATCTTCCCTTTTATTAGGAATGGTGAAGTGTGACCTAATTTAGTTCTGCACATAGTAGTAACACATTTATATTGTCTTTTCTTCAAACATTTTTTTTCAGCGCCGTTTTGTTATACCATACTGGATTCATACTAAACAGTTTCTACCTATGCCACACTTGATTTTTGCGCAAACTAAATTGAATAATTAACTTATACCAATTATAAATTGAATAATTAGTTTTTACACTGATTTTTTTAAAACTTCCATTTTGTTCCGTCATGTTGAATTCGTACCAGTTTTTATCCTTATATCACATTTAATTTTTGTGCAACATCTGAAGAATGAATAAGAAGATATTTTATTAGCTTAATTTTTTAAACATTTTATTTGACCACCATTTTGTTCCACCATCTTGAATTCGTACCACAACTTTACCAGTTTATCTCTATATCGCAATTAATCAATACGTACTAAACAACGAAGCCTACGCACTTACGCGTGACGTCATCAAATTTAGGCCTGTGTTATTTCAATACCTTCATTAGAAGGTACGGGTTATTCACAGGGACATATTTAAATGAGCATTTTTTTTAATTGCAGCAAATAAACATCAATTTATACTGTTTATTTTATGAGTTTTTGAATATGTCAAATTTATTCGTTTCGATATAGAATTAAAATGCCAAAGGCGACTCTTAAGCGATTACTCGTTTTTTTTTTGTTACACGACGAGGAATGCATTTACGCACGAACTATTATGCACAAGGCACTCCAGAACAGTGTGGAACTCAGTAAACCCCTCCGTGTTCTTACCCAACAACGTTTATGCCCGGATCTATTGTCCTATTTTAGCCAATTAGTAAATTATCAAAGCTGAGTTATTTGTCAAAATGAAGTAAGGTTTCAAGTCTAGGTAAGTGGTATAGGCCTGTGGTGAGTCCATATGATCAAGAATATAATAGGTTATTATTTTATATTGTCAAAATCGGGTTCGGTTTCAAGTTTGGGTAAGTAATATATGCCTGTGGCGAGTCCTTATGATCAAAAATACAATAGTTTATTATTTTAACTTATTAAAATCGGGTATGGTTTCAAGCTTGGGTAAGTGGTATATGTCTGTGTTGTGATGAAGAATATAATGGGTTGTTATTTGCTAAATTCTGAAAAAAATTGTATTGATGATACTTCCTAGCAATACAAAAATGCGAAACTTGTGCTAGGTTTTAATTTCATAACGACCTATTTATTAAAAGTCTGTAGTTTCTTTTTTTTGTTTTTATTTAATAAATTATGATTATGTTTAAAGTAATAATTATTAAGAAATGTATTTGAAATGCTACTAAAAAAGATTTTTGAAATATTAATTTTTATGTGGCTTTTACAACTTTCAAAAGGAGTTAAAAGTGTCTTTTTATTAAAATAACTTAAAAACAACTCACAAAGAAAATATTTTTTGTTGTAAATATCCAAAAATGTATCTTCAAATTCATCAATTAGCTCTTTAAATATAATATATGCGGTTGAAACTACATCTACCACCTGTTCTCGAGGATATAAAAGAGCACCTCTACTTAAAGAATTAATTAAATTATAAGAACCCTCTACAACACAAGGTTCATTGAGAGTTAAGTTTTCTTTGCAAAAAGTACAACTATTTTTTTTAAAAACAATATAGCAGCAATATCCGCTTAAATAGGTTATTACTGGGAGTTCTGATTGTATAGCTTCGGTATCAGACTGTGTAACTATGATTTTAGATAATAAATTATTAACATGTTCAGAATTTAAATTGGTGTCTAATGACTGTGTTTCACATTCAGGAGGTTGGAAGAACTGATTTAAATTAATGTCCTCATAATGTCTAGATTTTAGAGATAACATAGACTGAATTCTAAGTCTTTTTTCTGATTCATATAGCTGTCGAACTGAGATATGATAATGACCACCAGCTAATTGCCTACATTTTCCAAAACGCCCTTTCAATGGGTCTGTTTGAAATTTGCCCAGTAATACATAATTCATATTAAGCTCAGTTAAACAGTATTCAGTAACTTCAAGAAACCTATGAATGATATGGTTTAATACAGTGTGGGTTTGTCGAGTCAGTCAAATTGTAAAATTAGTTGGACTCCAAGTATACAGCCAATTTTGCATTTTTAAGAAAAAACAAAATTTAGGATCATCATTGGGGGCTGTTAGTATTTGTTTGGTAAAAGGTTCCTGATATTTATCTAACACATGTTTTCCCTTAAGGGGAGTTTTTACGTTCACAATTTTCCACCATGTCAATACAATACTAATAAAGTCTGCGGTATCTTGTGAATGTGACACATTTTTAACAAAACCTTTTAGAGCCTCTATAATAAAGGGATTAAAGATTTTAAGAGCTAATTTTACATTTTGTCTTTCAAGAGATGACGGAAATAGAGCCTTTAAACTAAGTGAATAACCATGCTTCAATAGTTTGTCTTGTTCTAGTTCGTATAGGTTTTTGATCACAGAAAAGGAAGGACATTTTTTTTTGGCCTCAAAATCGGGATAATAAAATGTTTGGTCAAGTTTTGAATTAAGCCAGTTGTTAAAGATACATTTCAGTAAATGAACAGTGTCAAAAATGTAAAATAAGGGTCTTACTGGGTCAATAGGATGTGAGAATATTATACTGAGTTGATTAAGGGGTGAAAAATTACTCATTGCTTTACTGTTTACTGCATTATTGTCACTAACTGTACAAAATACTATGTACCCAATTTCTTCTAATTTTTCTATAATGGTCTTGATAAAAGTATATAATATTTCTGAATTAAGTTTAGCTACAGGAGATATATGAATGACTTCTGTAAGGCTTGAGCAAGGACTAGTGATCATACATGCTACTGCAGATGATGCTAAGGTATCTTTATTATTTACTGATGTTCCTAGGGTATTGACTGCCTCGTAATCCAAATAGGGTTCAATGTGAATTTCATCAAAAGGTAATGTAACATATTTTTCTTTAGCTGTTAAATATTGAAAAATGTTACGAGCATAGGTTAAAAAAAATATCTTTCGTCAATATGAGGATCTGTTAAAAATCTATTAAAAATAGATTTTACTGTGTTAGGATGAGGTAAGATAATAGGAGCATGACTTCGCAAATATTTATAGCCATGGGGTTATTGTAAACAAAATTGAAAATGCCCAAGTTATTAGGGGACCAGGAGTATATTCAAGTTTAAATAAAGTTATTTTATCTGTATACTTTACCGAAAACCACCCTTTCCTTAAATTAAAATTTAGAAATACTTTTAAAAACTCTTCAAAACTTCGAAACCATGTAGCCTCTCTTTGTAAATTAAACTCTGCTTTACTTTGCTCTATGGCTTGGAAAAGATGTAGTTCATCAAGATTCTTATTTTTTTTCATCTTTACTTTTGCGGTCAAGAACGTTTTTTGACAAATAATTGGGACAATTTGAAAATACAGTTGGTACAGAATTTTCTTTTAATCGGGGTTTTTTTAAATGTTACTGAAATAATTTTACCTGTTCTCGGGTCCTGTTCTGAAATATCCCAAATTATACTACCTTTAGAAAAATGTAGCACATACTTTAGTGTTTTTATTGGGCACTAAATCATCCCGCGGAATTGCTCGTAGCCATTTTTTTTGCAAATCACTGTCTTTTGGGAAACTAAACACGTGAACTTTTCGTCCGGATTTGTAATTACCCCGGAAGTGAGGCACACAACACTTAAACGGCATGTTTACGTGAATTTAAATGTTCGAAAACGACAAATATTAAAAATACTATTTCGCTATTTCGATTTCTGATCCATATTCTCTAACATCGGAAACAAAAAAAACTGGCCGAAGCTCTCAGAGGGAATGGCTATTGCACTGCATATATTATGCAGTTCAATTAAAAGATATAGTAATCCAACTCCGGAAAAGGAGAATGATAAGGAGCCTCTGTGGCAGTACAGACAATATAGGACGATTACTTCGGAGGTTTAACATATGTACAATCTTTAATACACATAAGAAGATTGGGCAATGCTTGATCCCCGAAAGATATTGTACCTTTCCAAACCTAAGAAGTATATAAAATTCCTTGCTCCTGTGGAGAAGTGTGAACTGGTGGGAGAAACAGGACTTAACGGGGAACTGCACGCAGTATTATGAATCATTTGCAAGCCTTCCGCCGCTGCAATATTATGTTAAAACTATAAGAGATACGTATTAGCTTCAATGTGATTTCAATAGGGAAATATGTATAGTTGGGCGCTAAGTGCGATTTTTTATAAAAAAATCTAATCTAGAATGATAAAATTAAAGTAGATTTGTCCATTTTCGACCATTTTTCAACCACTTTTTGACGCAAATGCGGTCGCAGATAATTTTTTTTCCACAAAATGGCTCTTTACCGCCTCGCATTGATCCTTTTTCTACGTAACTGCAAAATTTGAAATGGTAAATCGTACTCATGTCTTTGTAGTTCTGCAGAGCGTGAACCCTTTTGAACCCATTTTTAAACGAAATGTAATTTAAATTGCCTATACATAACACATTTTTTTGAGGTCGGACGTGCAGGAAGTTTTTTGTAATACGTAGGTACCTTTTCATCTTACTTTGAACTTGACTAGACCTTGTCGCTAGTTTCTCACTTTTTGCGTGCAGTTCTCCCCGTTGTGATATGGACATCTTTAATAAAACGAAGAATATAATATTACCACCATTTCATTATATTGTAACCAATTCTTTTAAGTTTGGGAATTCTTTCTAAAAAAATTGTTTGAGCTCTTATATGTATTATATTTCTAAATCATCCATTTTGTTTCTTAGGGTCAAAGTATATTAATTGAACCCATTTAAAGTTTTGCTCTGCCTGTTTTAAGCTAAGTAAGATGTTGGGTATTATAGCTAATATTTTTATTACTATAACAATTCCATAAGTGGTTGAGATTCGGAAAAATGTTGCAAATTGGCGAAGATCAGTACTAGAAATTTAGTATTAAGATAAATTATTTGAAACATTCATTTGGTTTAACAGTGTAAATATTTAAGTATGTGCTCTTGTTATATAGCGACATTGGAGATTAACTGTAAATCTTATATTAAAATACATTATTGCTTCTGAAAAAAAAGCAAAATGTCGCCCGCCTTTTGAAAGAAGACATTGATATTGACTGCTGCAATTAACCTCAAAAGTTGAAAGTATTAGTTGGTAATTAACCAGTAAAATTTTGATACGAATCCAAGATAGCGAATCAAAATGGCGGCTTAATAAAATATTTAAAAATTCAGCCTGAAAAATTACTTGATAGATTAATTTCAAATCAACTTACCCGATTGACTTCAAATTTTGATCATAAATTAAGGGTATGTGGGGATGACCTGGTAATATTATGGTAAAAATCCAATACGACCTAACAAAATGGCGGCTTAGTGAAAAAAAATTATTACTAAAAAACAAATTATCCAATGTATCTCAAATTTTGCACAAAAAACAAGTGTTGCATAGGAATCAATACAAAATGGCGGCCTAATAAATTAATTAAAAAAATCAGTCTGAAAACCACTTATTAGATTAGCTTCAAACTTTAGGCATCTATTAAGTGTCATATAGAGATAAACTGGTAAAATTGTGGTACGAATTCAAGACGGCAAACCAAAAGGGCGGCCAAAGTATATGTCTAAAAAATCCATTAAAAAATCTTATTCCATTGACTTAACGTCTTGCAGCAGAACTGAATGTGATACAGGGATTAACTGATAAGAATTCAAAATACAAATGGCGGTTTTAAAAAATCATTGTAAAAACTACTTATTAAATATATTTTAAATCGTAAATAAGTTTGGCATAGGTAGAAACTGGTAAAATATTGGTACGATTCCGATATGCTGGAATAAAATGGCGTCCAATAAAATTGTTCGATAAGATAATATACTAAATGACTATGTTTGGAACTAAATTTGATTTTAATTTGGAAATTTAATGATTTTTTTTAATTTCAATTTCCACTGATAAACTGTTTAAACTTTACTTGAGAGGCTTTTGTCCATGGTACTACCGACCGAAGGCTCACGGCCGATTTTACATCGATCGTTCGTATTGATAACACTTACTACTAAGTTTCTCGGGTCGTCACCATTTTGCCGCATATGATATGCATATTAGTTAAATTCGAACGATTCTTTATCAATTCTGGGGTATCGGCTTGGAATTATTTGAAAGAATGAAATACAATACTTTATATCAAACTGGTGTTAGTGAACTTGAGTGCTGAGCATAAATATAAAATTGTATTTTATAGAATTTGTTACAATTAAGAAAATGAATCAATTTCCGTATTGTAACAATATTTATAAAAATACTTTTTCATTTTTATAGTTCCTACAAAAATAATTATCTAATTATAACACGGAAATAAGAGGTTAGATAAATATGTAAATCGGTGTAAAATATTTTGACTCTTATTTTTTATAAAAGTAACCCATTAAATATTTTGTTATCTATTTTTTCCAAATTCTCATTAATTATTATGGATTTAATGTCAGTTTTATTGTTCTTTCGATTAAACTGGAAAACTTTACACTTATTACTACTAAGTGCCATAACATTTAGATTACACCAAGCAAATAAGGTAAAACTACATATTTATGGACTAGTACATAAATTCCGTTCTAACTTGGTGAATAAGGAAAATCTTCAATACATTTAGTCATAACGATTCTCAATCAATGGCTGTTGGTACAAATACAAAACTGCAGACTTTTTTTGTCAGTTGGTTTTTGTCTTTGTGCCTTCTCAACCACAAGAGCCTAGGGACGCCCCTGCTTTCAAATTTTTAGTTTTACCACAAATTTATTGATTTCATACTAAAAAATAATTTGAGACACCTATGTTCTAAGGTGTGAAATAAAATATTTCATTACAAGTCTAGAAACTAGGCTTCTACCGGTGAGTCAACGATTGAAAAAAGTAAATTTACGTCGAACAGGTACAATTTGGAAACAAACTGTTTATGCTATGGGATACATATGTAAATCGAGCTCATTCTAAAAATATTATACGGGATGCGTCAAAAAAGTAGGGCAACTAAAAGTTGTATTTTTTTAAATGGGACACCTTATATTTGACTTGATTTTTAAATTCTACATACAATTCTAACAATTTTTTGTATAACATGTTATATGGCGAAAATTAATACTTTCTTAAATATTTGGATTTAAACAAAAAAAAATATAAATTTGATGCATCTCTATGATTAGCAATATAACGCCTAGTTGTGCCACTAAAAATAAAATATTTTGCTTCTGCACAAAATAAGCATGGAATAAAGGATTGCTTAATATTATAAATATTTAAAAAATGTGTTGAAAAAGGGGTCTACTCGTCTAGTTTGCAAATAAGTAAATACACTTCATTTCAATTTAGATAGTCGAAAACTTATATTAATAGGTACTAATTACAGAAAAAAACACTTATCACACTAAAAAAAATCGCTTTTAAAAGTTAATCAAGTGTTTTCATAGTTATATTTTAAAAGATGCTCAAATGAGCGGCCGCCTTCACGAATACACATGTTGAACCTTTTAATAATATTTTGCCTAGTTTTAACTAGCACGTCTGATGATGTAGTGGCGCATACATCCCTGATTCCTTCCTGCATGTTCTCCTTTGCTGTAGGTGGTTGGGTGTAAACACGATCTTTAATATAACCCCACAAGAAAAAATCTAATGTAGTTATATCGCAAGATCTTAAATTAAAATTAGCGTCCAAAAATTCACGAACGTCCTGATGGTAATGAGCAGGTGCATCGTCTTGCTGTATCCACATGTCTCTTCTTTCTTCTATGCTGAGTGGTCTGAAGAGAACAGGCAGCTCAACGTTCAAAACATCTAAATATCTTTTTCCATTAAGTGGTTCATTAAAAAAATACAGACCTATAATATGGTTTCCAATGATTCCACACCAAACATGTAATGACCAGTGATTTTGATGTTGTATCTCTCGTACCCAGTGGGGATTTGTTATTGCATAATAATGCTTATTATGCCTATTTACAGCTCCATTGCTTCTAAATGTAGCTTCATCGGAAAACATGATATTCGCTAAAAAGTCCGGATATGCTTCTATTCGCCTTATCATTAAGTTGCAAAAGTTAACAAGCCTTTCAAAATCTTCATCGTGCAACTCTTGGTGTAATTCCATATGATATGGATGATATTTATATCTTCTTGTGATCCTGCTTACTATAGATTGTGATGTCTCAGTTAAAGTAGCAAGTTGTCGACTACTTAAACTGGGATTTTCTTCTATATGAAGTAGAATTTCCAACTCTTTATCTTGATTTGTAGTAATTTTATTGACAACTGTTCTCTTCGAATATGCCACATTGCCACAAGCATCAAATCTCTCCATGACATTTTGAAAGGCCACTTTAGAAGGCGCGCGTCGATCCGGATATTTTGCTTCATATAGCCTTTTGGCCAGAAAGCAATTTTTTTGAGCTTCACCCAATATATAGACCATATCTATCATTTCATTTTGTGAAAAATTCATTTTAAATTAGACGGGAATACGAAAGACGAAATACAATGCACCAACAACAACACGTTTTTGACATTTCATACATTTAGTCGCCAGTTGCTATAGACTGTTTTTTCCATGACTACTTTGATTGATCGAGTTGTTCTAAATTACGCAAAAAAAGGAAATTTGAAAATATTTCGAAAACTATTGAAGATAGGTATATAATATGTTTAACAAAAGTTGTATATTTTTTTATTCTTAACAAGACTAAATAAAAACATACATTGGGTTCCATTTAAAAAAACTGAAATAAATTGATTTGAAAATGTTAAAGTTGGCCATGTAAATTTGGACACCCTGTATGTGATATCTTCAATATTACGAAAGCAGTCTTTTATTCCATGCTTATATTGTGCAGAAGCAAAATATTTTATTTTTAGTGGCACAACTAGGCGTTATATTGCTAATTATAGATGTGCATCAAATTTAATTTTTTTTTGTTTAAAGCTAAATATTTAACAAAGTATCAATTTTAGCCATATAACATGTTATACAAAAAAGTGTTAGAATTTTATGTAGAATTTAAAAATCAAGTCAAATATAGGGTGTCGCATTAAAAAAAATACAACTTTTAGTTGCCCTACTTTTTTGACGCACCCCGTATAATTTAAAATATTTTTAAAATGAACATGACTTACATATATGTATATCCCACAGCATAAACAGTTTGTTTCCAGATTTTACCTGTTCGACGTAAATTTACTTTTTCCAATCGTTGCCTCACCCTGTACTGTGCTCGTACGAAAAGTTTTTCGTATAAATAAGGGAAAAACAGCTTACAGACGTGTATAGAACGATATTTTTCATTACATCTTTACGAAAACAAGGTATACCAATAAATAAGGGCGACAAATTGAAATTACAAATAAACGACCATTGCTTGATTTGCGCGTCGCCGCGCCGGCGCCGTGCAGATTTTAATATGATAAACAAGATGCATTCTTAATTCGGTTGTCCGATATATTGCATTGAATTACATCAGAAAATTGTCAAAATACAAAATTATTCGTTTAGGATGATACGGAACGAGGATACGTAGTCTAAAATTGAAGCAGGTTATCATATTTAAATCTCCACGGAAAATGTCAAATCAAGGAATGCTCGTTTATTTACAATTTGAACTTAGCGTCCCTATTTATTTTCGCACGTTGTTTTTAGAGAGATGTATATTCATTACACTTCCACGAACTGATTTTCCCGTGCTTGTAGACTTGTAATGAAATGAAATATACTAAAAAGCAAACAGAAAAAGCATACAAGCTCGAAAAACCTTGATTGGTCGAGTGTATGTTACATCGGTATGCAAAAGATTCAGCAAATTCTCACCTGGTTGGTTCTCGAAACCAAAGCGACCGATCAGGGTCTTTCGAGCTTGCCTTGTTTTCCAACTTTGTATCTTCCGATACAACAATTTTACCACTATCTAAGGGTATTTTTCCTAACTGAAGATGAGGAAGAGAAGTCGAAACAGGCAAGAAACTGTTCTTTATTAAATAAAGAATACCTTAGTTAAGCGAAACACTCTTTCAACAAGTGCGCAAAAGCAGAATTTTGCGAAATCTTTGCACAAATCGTTGAGAATTTGAGTGAAATCGTTTGCTAAACTGGGTAAACCTATTCAAAAGGGTCTACGATCCTCATGATTTTCGTGCCCAATATGTTGCTTTCGACCTTTCTGGGTCTCATCAGTTTGGCGAAGTAGCCAAAGAGCGATTTTACAGATGAAATATACTATTACTGTTTAGTCATTGACAGACCGCAATCACATGTGCATGCCTTTAGTATATGGTAAAATACCGTTAGAAGAACTGTGCGAATTTTTAAGATATTTAAGAAATTGGAAGTACAATATTATATGTTTGATATCTTTCATCCACTGTAAATTATTTTAACTATATTTTGCTTCTAATTAATGAACAAAAAAAATGAAATTTATAAACGGACGGATTTAAATTCAGTGTTTTTCATTGATGTTCAGGGTCATTCCTTATAATTCGCCGCCCCTCTTATCCTTTTTATTTGAAGACATAGAAAAAAACTTTTAATATGATAGTTTAATAGTTTTGCCTTTAAATGGGACACCCTGGATATTATAACAGAGGAAAAAAGATTTTTTCCCCGATTTCAAAAATATATGGCTTCTTTTTATATTTTTATATTTTGATAGGTTTTCTGAATATTTAATCTCAAAATCTTGAAAATGTACGAATATACCCCAGGCACACCATGGTGGCCGACAAACAATTGAATGCGGGTAATGGTTTCTGACGAAAATATTTTAAATGAAAAAAAAAATGAATGGTTCAAGTTCGTGAAAAATGACAAATAGACATAATTTTTAAAACAACAATCCAAATAATACCTTAATAAAATCTTCCAGAAAATGATCGACTTCATAATGCACAAAACGTAAACATCTTTCCCCCATTAGTCCTCTGAAAATAATTAATAAAGGAAATATCATTAATTGTAAAAAAAATCATCGTTCCGGGTTTTTACAGATCTTTATGGTTTTCCATTACTGTCAATCGGTTGGTCTGTTCCGGTATAGCTAAAAAATCCACTTACTCGATTAACTTCAATTTTATTTAATTTTCCACAAAAATTACGTTTGATACAAAAAAATATTGGTATGAATTCAATATAGCGAAACAAAATGGGCCATGCTCCATTATCGTTGACAAAAGGAAGGATTCTTACCTATTCCTTAATGAGTCAAAAAGGTATTTTTATAAACATCAAAGAAATAATCGTCCCCTACTTCATTATTAAAATCAAACCAATAAATTAGGTAAGTTTAAAATGAAATTAGTTATTTATATATTGTTAAATTTTAGTTTTTAGTTATGTTTGCCGAATGTCATTGTCATTTTGTAATTGTGACATTTAGAAAAATTATTTATCTTGAATTCTAACCAGTTTAGAACATGTTTACGAACTCATTTTTCCTTTTAATTACCCAAAGAATCATCATTTAAACTCTCTTACCTGACAACACTTATATAAAGAATTGGCCCAACTCAAGTGAAAATTAAAAAAAAGCGGGAAATCATCCGAAACTTTATTATTTCCCCAGATTTCATCCAAAATCTAGTGATTTTCGAAATCGCAGAGCGTGAGACGCCCTTTGACTATTTTAATATAGTATAGATATATTCTATAATAATTTTAATTTTCTGATAGGAAAAACTATTGCAATCGTCAAAAAAATCACCTCAGAGTCTTTCTTGTATCATTTTGCTTCTGAGGATTATCACATGACTCCTGACGAAATAAACGTTCTATTATACTGAACTGGATTGGTCAATACGTCATGTGACCCAAAATAAGTAAATAAGGTATCTTCCAGTAGACATAACCCCCCGTATTCACTAAAAAGGTTTAAGATAGTCCAGGTCTAGTTGCCATGGTACTTAAAACTCTTAGCTCGCCATTTATGTTTCGCTTATGTCACTGTCATTTTGTAATTGTGACATTTAGATAAAATATTTGTTCATGTTAGAAATGTCAAGTTAGACCTGGTCTAAATTTAAAAAGGAAATCTATCTGTTTACTTAGTGATTAAAAGACAATTCCAAACTTAAACGGCCGTTTTTAAACTTATTTATTAAATATTTAAAAAATCAATGTTCTCCTAATCTCACTGCACCTTTAAAACGCTGCTTCTTGAAGTAAGGCAACATATAATTAAAATATTTGAACCATGTCAACAATAATTACACAATAATACATTAAGACACATGCAGTAGTGAAGCTAAGGAAAGCTTGGCACCTAATGACAATTTTAATTGAATTAATTTCTGGGTTAAAATATGTTTTAGCAAATTAATTTCTTTAATATTAAAATTTATTGTAGTTTCACGACCCACTATTGGTTTTTAAGCCACGCCGGTCACGTGACCCTCTAAAAATCTTTACTATGGACTATTATACTTTTTTACTATAAGGATCCCTTGTCAATGAAAGTGGGATGGTCTAATACGACAGTGGGATGATCTAATACGTGGAGCTGTCGATCGAGGTTGCCATATCTAACTAAAACTCGTGTTACTGGTGTAATGTTATCTGAAGCTTAAGTATCATGTTTAAACATATTCACCGTAATATAAATTGGAATAAACATTGGAGTTCCTGGCTAGGCTTGGCATCGTCGTTCGGTCGACCTTATACTGTGAGGTAATCTTGGCAGTGGCTAAATATGTAAATAATAAACTCTATTTTTATTCTTACTCTAAGGTTGTGCCTGTTGAATTCTCCAGCGGTTGTAAAAGTAGCCTTATCAACCCAAAAAAATCTTTCTGAATATAGCTGGATTTTCTTCAAATCATCGAACATATCTTCGCCAAACAAAATCGCCTTTTTTTAATTTTATCTTCATCAGTAAATTCTTGTATGGGTAAAATACAACAATAGTTTTTAAGAGTTGACTGAGTTTTTTTACGTGATTATCCTGGCAGTTTCCTGGAAGTTCCAGGATTTTCTATAAATTAATACAAAACCTTAGACCTTGCAGTCTATTAAAATAAATATTCATACCTTTAAAGAAAATTAATATATCCATTTCTTCATTTTTATTGATTTGAACTCTTCGTAATTTCCCTTTTAGAGATATTTTTTCTCTGAAGTTGTTTTCTACATATCTGAACGTGCTTCTTGATGGCATAGGTTCGCCAAACAATTCACTGAAGAGAATATTTGCTTGACATTTGTTGTTATTATTTTTATAGAATAAACGTATAATTTCACAATTCTGATCTTCATTATATAAGACCATTGTTTACAACAAAATAATAATAAATTTGTATTTACACAAAAAACCGACTTAATCAGAAGCGGCTAAACTAACTTCATAAGCCATTATCGCATTTAATTGTTTTTCGGCCACCATGCCTATAGTGATTGGGGTATATTCGCACATTTTCAAGATTTTGAGGCTAAATATTTAGGCAACCTTTCAAAATAATGTCAACAAACACTATGTATTTTTGAAATCAGGGAAACATATTTTTACTGTGATATGATATAGGAGTTGTCCCATTTAAAAAATGTAACCTTATCCGGAAAAAAATATTATTTTTTGTTTTTGCTCGTATCAAGTTCTGGCAATTCAAACAACACTATTAAAGTTTTATATTGAAAGTTTTTTCTATCTCTTCGAATAAAATTCCTAATAAGGTCTCATGGAACTGAAATACGGAAAATCAATATAAACCTTTGTCGGTAGATAGTCAGTCTATTGCTAGTAGTTAAGGCATTTTTTTATAAATTAACTTTATTAAAACATTTAATTTGAAATATGTAATTACTAACTACATTTTAAACAATATCTATTCACATCATTTAGCAAGTTCGTCGTTTTATTTATATTAAGATAGAACGGAATTAGGTTTAATATTTATACTGATTTCATATTTCCGTTTTGTTTTAACGATATACTTCGACATGTATATGCCTTTCAAAAACAAGGATCTTTTTGATAAAAAAACTCATGAATCTGGTCATGGATATTATAACAATTTGATCCAGAATTCAAATAACAATATTCCACTACACGCTCAATGTGGTACGCAATTATAGCACTATGAATTTAATCTTATTCTACCCTTGCTAAAGATGCAACAACCGAGAGCTAATACTATAACCCAAAAAACTAACCACAAATACCAAACCATTTTCTGACTCCGAACTGTGTAGAAACAGTTTTAGTAGTTTAAAAGAAACACACACAATTTAATTATTTTAAATAGCTTTTTCGCCCCCTTAGAGTATTTAAAAAAAAAGATAACAGAAATGTCATGTTTTTCATAGAAACCTAATCGCTTTTTAAATAAAAATTATGTTATTTCATACTCCATGGGGCTGCCCTGTATAAAATACAGAAAATGTTTTTACATACAAAGAGAAAAGAAATTTGACGTGTTTCACAGTTTTTTTTTAAGCCAAACGCTTTTAAAATAAAATATATTTTGGTTTTAAAGTTGCTTTTTGTTTTAATATAAAAACTGAGAATTATGACGTGTTTCAACATTTTCTAAGAAAGCTAACAAAATAATAAATATCTTCATTTTTAGGTGACTGTTTTTTTCTCCTAGGGCTACCCTCTATATAGTGTTTTTCAAAGAACTAAACATTTTGAAATATTTTTTCTTCGTTTTCACAGAGGGCTGTTTTATCTCTCTAGATCTACCCTGTCAAGTGAAAAAAAAAGTTTTTTATAAGGTAAATGATTTTAAAATAAAAAAAATATTTTCGTTTTTTGAAGGCTGTTTCATTTCCCTAGGGCTGCTCTGTAGAATGACCCATTTTCCCGTATTTTTTTTTAAGCCAAACGCTCTTAAAATAATATTTTCGTTTAAAATCCCTCAAGTTTTATCTCTCAAGAGCTATTCTGTAAAGTAAAAAAATTATATAGATAGAGAAGGAAGAATTTTGATGTATTTCGCCGTTTTCAAAAACAAGCTAACCGTTTTTTGAAATAATTTTGTTTTCGTTTTTAAAGGGCTGTTTCACTCCTCTAGGTCTGATGACTTCTAAAGTGGAAAATTGTTTTGTATACGAAAGAATAAAAAAGAAATTTGACGTGGTTCATCGTTTTGTTAAAAATTCACCCTCCAAGATGTTTTCGGATCGTCACGTTTTAGGACCTTTAGATGACGAAAAACAAGTTTCCTCATTCCCTCTGTCTGTCTGTCTGTCTGTCTGTCCGTCTATTCGCGGTGTAACTAAAAACCCACTTACCCGATTGACTTCAAATTCTGGTCAAAAATTAAGGGTGATATGGGGATAACCTGTTGTAACATTGTGGTAAAAATGCAATATGGCGAAATAAAATGGCGACCTAGTGAAATATTAAAAAAATTATTATTAAAAAACTACTTATCCAATTTATCTCAAATTTTGCAAGAACATCAAGTATTATTTTGGAATCAACTGGTAACATTTTGGTACGAATCCAAGATGGCGGAACAAAATGGCGCCTTAATAAAATATTTAAAAATTTTGCCTGAAAAACTGTGGTATAGGGATCAACTAGTAAAATTGTGGGACTAATTCAAGATGGCCGAACAAAATGGCCGCTAAATAAAGGGTTTGTATCGTGAAAAAATCACCCTCTTAAATTTTACACCTCTTTACGTTTTAGCGTCCCTAGAAGCCAAAAAATATGTTTTATCAATTCCGTTCAATTTTTATCAAAAATTAAGGGTCATATGGGGATGACCTGGTAATATTTTGGTAAAAATCCAATGACGAAATAAAAAGGCGGCCTAGTAAAATGTTAAAAAAAATATTATTAAAAAAGTACTTATCCAATCCATCTCAAATTTTGCACAACCATCAGTACTATGTTGGAATCAACTGGTACGATTGATTCCAACAGATTTTACATATCTTCACGTTTTAGTGTTCCTAAATACCAAAAAACATGTTTTATCAATTCCGTTGATCCGTCTGTCTGTCTGTCAGTTCGCGACATAGCTTAAATACTACTTACCCCATTGACTTCAAATTTTGACCAAAAATTGAGGGTCATATGGAGATGACCTGGTAATATTTTGTTATAGTAGTATATTATTTGGGGTTATGGTCCAGTAAAAAAATAAGTCTTTTTAAATTGTCAACGTTTCGCAACTTTATTGCTGCATCCTCAGGACACATATATAGATTTTATATCCTGCATGAAACCTATATTAACAGTCTTTACCTACTCCATTAGTTCACAGGTATTTCCCAGATAATAAGTTTCTAAACGGTTAGGAATTATCTGCGGACCAACAGAGTAGGTAAAGACAGATAATATGGGTTTTATGCAGGATATAAAATCTGTATGTGTCCTGAGGATGTAAAAATAAAGTTGCGAAACGTCGACAATTTAAAAAAAGACTTTTTTTTTCTGCATCCTAACCCCAAATAATATACCATTCTAATATAGCAACAAGAGGGTTTTAACGAAAAGCATTAGAAAGTTAAAAAAATTAACACCGAAAAACCTGGTTATTTAGTTTACCCAAATTTTTCACAAATATCAAGTGTTATATAGAAATAAACTGGTAACATTTTGATATGAATCCAAGACAGCAAAACAAAATAGCGACCTAATAAAATATTTAAAAAATCAACCTGAAAATATTATATATTATTATTATTATATAATATATTTTCAATTTGTTTGCAAGAATTAAGTGTGATATATAGATAAATTGGTAAAGTTGTGGTACGAATTTAAGATGGCGAAACAAAATGGAGGCCTAATAAAATTTTTAATAAATCAACATAAGAAATCTTGTTCAACTGACTTTAAATTTTGCAGAAAAATTAAATGTGAAAATAGGATAAACTGGTACGATTTCCACATGGCGTGGTATAGGTAGAAAAAAACTGGTAAAATATTGGTATATATTATGGAACAAAATGGCGCCCAATAAAAATGTTTGAAAAGACAGTATATGTAAAAAATATATACTACGACTATTTTCTGAACTAAACTGGTTCACACTTCACTATTCCAAAATTATTAACAAATAGAAATAAAACCATAACAAGTTCGCGAAATGCTTCTGAAATAAATATAGTTTTCAGTGGGCTGTTTAATTCCTTTAGGGCTACTCTTCACAATAAAAAAAAGTATATACAAAAAATAAAAGCGATCTGACGTGTTTCGTAGTTTTTAGGAAAATAATCCTACCTGTTTTAACAAACATGAAAGGAAGTTATTCAGTTCATGATTTTAATTAATTTTAAGTAGCATTAACTAGCCTGTAATTTAAAAGTTGGGTTATAGTTTCAGCCATATCTTACAATTGTATGAAAATAATCCACATCGTTTATTTAGTTTTAATAAAAACAGAAAAAGGTAAACTAGTTAGAACAGATTTGGGAGCGAAATAGATGCAATTTAGAACGGATTTACATTCATTGCAATGACCTATTAAATATTTTACAATTAAAATATATTAAAAAGTATCTGAAATCTATATACTTATAAACTACATGTAAGAAATTTTAATATAACACAAGTTGTTTATCAATTTCAAAATTCATGACAAAGTCAAAACTCCCTTAATAATCCTTAATAGGGACATTTACCTTAACTGACATTTTTCACAGTCAATGTGAGATTCAATAAGTGCACAAATTTGAAGTCATCAATACACAAGAGTAATACGGTGCTTTTCATGAAATTTATAAACTTAATAAAAAAAATAAAAATAAATCATCTTCTTGAGGACTTTCAGAAGTTACATGGGTTTGCTAAAAATCCTGCTTTTTGACAACGGATAAAAATCACTTAGTGTTATTACAACCACGGACTTTTTACTCTATTATTGATACTGATAAATAAAATTAAGTAAATGCCTTGTTCCAGTTCTAGTCTCAACCTCAACCCATTAAAAATAAATCGGACTCCAAGGTGAGCTCAATATGAATTTAAATTCGATTAAAATGTCAAAATCGAGTTAGCCCGTTGGTAAAATCTGAATAATGTAATCGTGGACTAAAATCGCTTTTGTGTTTTGTATAATTAGGGCATGGCTGAATCCGAAATGTCGTATCTATTTATGTCATCCCCAAAAGCACTCGGTGGGAAGCTGCCACCAGATTCGGAAACAGGTCATTTGGAAAATTAAAACGTGAAGCTACATGGAGATTAAAGCCCGTTACAGTTTGCTGGATAGCACAACATTGAATAAAAATAAATTAATCATGGTTGAGCAAATTTCTATGTTTATTGACGATCAGATGTAGTATACATATATACAAGTTGCAATAGTCTGCTAACACTCGTTATGAAACCTTAAAACAATATATTAACTCAAAACAATGTAAAGATACTAAACTTGCAATTCTCATAAAACAAATGCTTTTTAATAAAAAAAAAATCGGTAAATTAATGAATCTTTCCTTTTATGAAAGGAGTACTTCACAGATTAGGCTAAGCCATTTACCCGGAATTTCCGATTTTTTCTAGAAATATTTGCAATAACTTTTAATTCTTTTAAACCAAATGACTATTTCCTTTTTACAAACTTTTCACCCACCATATTTCTAAAAAGTTCTAAACTATTTTATGTAGCAAATCAGTCAGTCGAATTGTTTTCAAAATATAAAAGGCAAGAAGTATTAAGTGGAACCTTATTTAAAAAAACATTGATGAATAGGACGAAAAAGCAGATAAAACACACCTTATTTTCCGTCCGGTCCGTCTTATTTACCTCTAAAAAAATATATAAAATGTTACATAATATTGAAAAACCTAAAAACGTTCCAAGATAATTTTGCAACTTTTCTTAAGTTAGTTAAAAATAAGTAAATCTTTCATTATTATAAGATGACAAATGTTCGGTCCGTTCCTTTTTGTGAACTTTCTATGTCTCGACTTTTGACTTCATAAATAAGTTCTATATAACTCGAGGCCATTTTTTAAGGGTTTTAATATACATATACAAAAACCCTTAAAAAATTACCTCGAGCTATATAGAACTTATTTATGAAGTCAAAAGCTTTGTGAACAAAATTAATTTTTACGATTGAAAAGTTTTCTATATTTCTATAAAATATACTGCAACAAAGCAAAAGAAATCGGTAAATTTCCTTTACTCGGAACTTTCCTCGTTATAATTTTTTCCATTTGTTAGGAATAGTGAAGTGTGACCCAATTTAATTCAGTACATAGTAACAGTTTATATGTGTTACATATACTGTCTTCATTTTTATTGGGCGCCATTTTGTTCCATCATATTGGATTCCTACCAATATTTTACTATTTTCTTTCTACCTATGCCACACTTGACCATTTTGCTACGTCATGTTGAATTGGTCCGCAGATATTTCGTAGCCGCAAATAATACACCACTCTAACGACACGAAGATCCATTTAGAAGCTTAATATTTGGGAAATAGCTGCGCACCAACGGAGTAGCTAAACACTGATAATATGGGTCTTATGCGGGATATAGGATCTACATATGTGTCCTGAGGATGCAACAATTAAATTGCGAAACATCGACAATTTCAAAAAAATACTTGTTTTTTTTACTGGGTCTTAACCCTAAATAATATACCACTCTAACAATTTTTTTAACATTATTCCGCCATGTTGGATTTTTACCAAAATATTACCAGCTCTTCCCCATATGACCCCTACGTTTTGGTCAAAATTTGAAGTCAATTGGGTAAGTAGCCTTTAAACTACGCCGCGAACTAACAGACAGACAGACCGACAGACGGATCGACGGAGTTGATAAAACTTATTTTTTGGCTTCTAGCGATGCTAAAAAGTAAGATGTGTAAAACCTGAGAGGATGATTTTTTCACGATTACAAACATTTTATTTGGCCGCCATTTTGTTCACCAATTTGGAATTAGTACCACTCTTTTACTAGTTGATCCCTATATCACAATTAGTTATGGCACTCAATTTGAAATCAAAGCATTAAGCAGTTTTTCCAGGCTGAATTTTTAAATATTTCGTTAAGCCGTCATTTTGTTCCGCCACCTTGGATTCGTACCAAAATGTTATCAGTTGATTTTAACATAATACTTAATATTTTTGCAAAATTTTAGATAAACTGGATGAGTAGTTTTTAATAATAATTTTTTTAACATTTCACTAATCGCCATATTAGATTTTTACCAAAATGTTACCAGGTCATCGCCATATGACCTTTCATTTTTAACCAAATTTTGAAGTCAATCGGGTGCGTAGTTTTTTAGCTACGGCTACGCCGCGAATAGCCAAACAGACAAACCGACAAAACGACGGAATTGAGAAAACATGTTTTTCGTCATCTAGGGATCCTGAAACGTGATGATCTGAAAAAATCTCGGAGGGTGGTTTTTCTACGATTACAAAACTTTTTAAACCCTTTTACGAGGCAAGTAATAAAACATTTATAATACTTACCGAAATATTGCAAAATTTTCAATCTTATCCAACAGAACCCCAAAATAATTTCACAAACTCAAAGTCAATGAAAATTACATAAAAAGTTCAGTTCTGTCTTAACAGTTTAAAGTATTTATTTTAAGTGACTGAAATATGAACACAAAGTTCTATCATTGACTATTTTTTGTAAAAGAAACTGGTATATGCAAACTAAACATGACGGTTTTGTCCTGTTCGCTGAGGACTGAAATACACACACTATTTATTTTTCTTCTGTGCGTTACGTATCCTAAACACTTGAGTCTCAGTAAGGAATTTACGCAAAAAAGCGATATACTAGTTTTTATGATCCTGGTCTTTTTATTTAGGTTATGAGAATAATAAGAGGTAAATTTTAGAAGACATGAGGACGTTCGAAATTGTTATAATGTAGCTATTGAGATAAACATTAAAAAATGATACATAATAAAATATTGGCTAGTGTATCTCAAATATGTTAAAATAACTATAACTTTCACCAGGCACGTAGCTAGAAATTCGGTTCGGGGGATATATATATAGGGTGTCCCGCGACGAACTGCGGCGATCGATTTCTCAGATAGTAGGCTTTGGAAAAATTTGAAATTTCTGCAGCTAACTAAAGTCGATGGGGGCAATTCGCGCAAAATATTTTCAAGATGGCGGCACTTCCGGTTATACCGGAAGTAGACGTCAACTTTCTTATTTTAAATGAAACATCCCGAATATAATCGATTTTTTAGATTCCTCGAAAAATTCTAGGTATATTTCATGTATAATATCATATACCTAAGTTCAACTGTTTTTGAGATATTTTGAATTTTATGTAAAAAATGATGTTTGCAGGTCTAGACATAACTATAAATATCTGCTTATCGAAGTCTCTATTATTTATTTGCGGTTGGCTCCCTTGTCCAAAAGGGTACACTTTAGTGGCCTGTGCTGATATTTTTATAATAAATAAATACAGGGTGATAAAAAACTGACATTATAAATATACTTTAAAAAATCGTTAAAAGTTACTTTTTTCAAATGGAAACCCCCAATTTTTATAATTTTATCTTATTTAACACTTAAAATAAGGGTGACTTTGTATAAAGTTGTCTATTCCAAAAATTTGTATTTTTTGAGTTATTGACGATTTAACATTTTTTATTCTAATAATACCAGACGGCTTCTAAGTTTTCTTGTTAGTTGGCCATGACGGGCAGGCCTGGCGAGAACACAACCAATTGATTACTATAGAAACGTAATATTTGTTGTCGTTTGACAATTACCTACTGAAATATTATTTATTTATTATAGTAATTATAATAATTATTAAACTAATAATCATGCTGGGCCAATTAAATTACACACACGAGGATTATTTGAATTTGTTTATTATCTATGGAGAATCTAACAGACTTTTAACAAGAACATGCCAGATATTTGCTGATAGATATCCAGATAAACAAAAACCGTCACCGAACAGCGTTAAACAAATGTTGGAAAACTATAAAAATGATGAAATCGTGAAGACAAAAATTAATTAAAGAAAGCCTATTCCCATTATAGTCTAGTCTACACAATAGCACAACTTATTATTTCAATAAATGTTGAAAATGTCCACCTTGTATTTCCAAACATTTTTCGCATCTCCGAATAAATCCCTCCAGGGTGGCCGCTCTAATTGAAGCTGGCAATCCACTTGTTGTAAAACGTAGCTTGTAAAAAGTTAGTAACTGCAACGGTTCTATGTGGTGGGGCGCCATCGTGTTGGTAGAAAATTTGACTATGTTCTGCCAAAGGTAAATTACTTAAATATTCGTTGTCCAACTCTTCAAGAATATTCAGATATCTTTCTCCTACAAAAGTTTATAGACATAATTTTACGCAAAGAAATGCTTTGATAATATTCATCGATTTATTGATTTAAGAAGAAACAAAATACATCAAAATTCAATTAATTTAATCTAAAGAGTGCTCAATAAAAAAAAGAAGGTTTAGTATTTTATGACTTTCTAAAGTACCCTGTATAAATAGCTTGTAAATATCTAACTAAAGATAACTTTCCTCTAAAACTTGGGACGATATATTTTTTAGATATGATGTGTTACGGTATGTGGACCAATATTTGTATGAAGTAGTGTAGTGTGACCTGTATAAATAATTTAATTTATTTATGTAATAATATTTACTAAATGATTTATCTCAATTTGGATTGACGCTAAATTGATAAAAAAATTTTTGTAATATTACCTAAATGGATTATTTTTCATTAAAAAAGTCCTTGTGTTTAGGCAATGTATAACTTACCATTCAAATTTTCTTCGGTAAAAATTCAGTTTTATTATTCCATCGTTCCTTACTGCACAAAATACTTTAAATTGCCAGGATTCTTGAAAGTTCCGCGATCTTACTGCATAAGGTTTCGAATCACTACAAAAATGGGAATTGTTTCTATTGAAAAGGCCATTTTTAGTAAATTTTGCTTCATCGGTCCAAATTATATTGTCCAAAAATCTAGGGTTATCTTGTACCATTTTTAAAATAAACTCGCAAAACTGTACTCTTTTTGGCAAATCAGTGTCTTTTAGATGTTGAACCAATGATATTAAATAAGGTTGGAAGTTATGTTTTAACAGAATCCTACGCACTGAGTTCCTCGAGATTTCTGATTGTCTTGCCACGTTTCTTAGGGATGTCTTTGCATATGCTGCAAAATATCCCAGAATTGCAATCTCGACATTTTCATTATCAACAATGGGCTTCCTCTTATTAATTTTTGCCTTGACGTTTCCAAAATTTTTATAGTTTTCCAACATTTGTTTAACGCTGTTCGGTGACGGTTTCTGTTTATCCGGATATCTATCAGCAAATATCTGCCATGTTCTTGTTAAAACTCTGTTAGATTCCCCATAGATAATAAACAAATTCAAATAATCCTCGTGTGTGTAATTTAAACGTCCCGGCACGATTATTAGTTTAATAATTATTATAATTACTATAATAAATAAATAATATTTTAGTAGGTAATTGTCAAACGACAATAAATATTACGTTTATATAGTAACCAATTGGTTTTGTTCTCGCCAGGCCTCCCTATCATGGCCAACTAAAAAAAAAATTAGAAGCCGTCTAGCATTATTAGAATAAAAAATGTTAAATCGTCAATAACTCAAAAACTACAAATTTTTGGAATAGACAACTTTATACAAAGTAATTTTTAACGATTTTGTAAAGTATATTTATAATGTTAGTTTTTGATCACCCTATATTTATTTATTATAAAAATATCAGCACAGGCCACTAAAGTGGATCCTTTTGGACAAGGAAGCCACCCGCAAATAAATAATAGAGACTTCGATAAGCAGATACTTATATTTATGTCTAGACCTGCAGAGTCATTTTTTACATAAAATTCAAAATATCTCAAAAACAGATCAACTTAGGTATAGGATATTATACATGAAATATACCTAGTATTTTTCGAGGAATCCAAAAATTTGATAATATACAGGGTGTTCTATTTAAAAAAAGAAAGTTGACGTCTACTTCCGGTATAACCGGAAGTCCCACCATCTTGAAAATATTTTGCGCGAATGTTATATTTATTATATGTATATTAAATAAGCTAGCTTTACTATAAATAGAATGGTTTTAATTAGTCAATATTAGCATAAAAACCAGCAAGAATTTCAAAAAGTATCAAATCAGAGACCTAATATATCTAATAATTATTGCAAAAAAATTAATAAAACTTGTATTAACTTTCTCTATTACTGGGAACTGCACCTGGTCTGAACCAAATTACTTATATTAATGAAACCCAAGAAACTACAAAACACAATAAAGTCTTGAAGCTGGCTTTATTGTGTGTTGTGTATTTTTATAATCAATATAAAGCGACAAATAAACTAACTAAAACCACTATTTCTAAATCCCTCGTATACGACAAAAGGCAAATACTCCAGAATCAGTATTTTAACCGCCCGTATGTTGGATATATTGCAAAAAGTAAACAACCCTAATTATTATCTGAAGGGACTCTATAATTAAAACATCTACGTACATACATAATTTGTGCATACCGTTAAATCTCCAAATCATTTTATTTTAGCATAATTTGTAATATTTCTATAATCTTCAGCATGTATATCAATTTTCACCGACCCTCAAATATTCAAGGAGATATTTGTTAATTTCTGGAAGCATTTCGAGTTAAAGAATGACAAACAGATTTCGTGCACGCTACAATTCAAAAATGTATCAAAATTCACTTTTAACACTGATTGAGCTTTGAGAATTTTACAACAGTCTCTACAGGAAATAATGACCTTTCTTCATGTATTTAACTGATTCGCCTAGGGTCAAACGGTCAAATGCAACAGGATTAAACGTGTGTGACCACTAGTGGAATACATGGAAAAATATTCTAAATGTCGAGACCTGCGTTGTTTTTCAATCCCTTGGAGGAACTTTGGGGCTCTATAAACTATTCCCTCCCCTCATTACTTTGTTCGAAAAAAAAAGTGAAATGTGTGAAATTTGTAAAGGTAAAAACATTTTTTTTTAGTTTTTTTGAATTATTTCCAGTCATCTAAGGTATCCTGCATTTATTTTGAATCTCTTTCAGGTTTCCCATGAAACCCCGTGTTGTCTTGACAAAGTGATCGGGGTTTCAACTCCGCAAAATGCCTTTAAAGTTATCTCATTTTTTACCTCTTTTTAATGAACATGAATTGAAATCCGAAAAAAAATGTCCTACGCCAAAAAACTAACCATAGCAGCTTGCATTTATTGCAAAAATTAATTTTTACCTTAATTAGATCTTACAAAAATTGGCAACATTTCTTATCGTAAAAGAGATCAAACTTTGAGCTTTTTAAAATGTTTACTAATGAAAAATACAACGTGAAGATAAAACATTGTTAAATAACTACAAAAAATACTTGTGCGTGCGTGTTTAAAGTGAGCATTTGCTTTAACTTTTTATAACACTTTTTTGCATTTATTTGCGCTAAGTTTTTGGTAAGGTGATATTTTTTAATAAGTTTTGGAAACTAATAAACTAAAAAAGCTGTCTGTAGATCTGTGGAGTTAAAAATGTGCAAACAATTTATCTAGAAAATTATACTTGTTTAGTTACAATGACAAGTAGGTTCTTTCTGTTTCGTTTTACGCGCCGAAAATATCCTTTCAAATTACTATCATCTATGTCAACGCATTTCAACGATATTGTAAACCTTTTTATTTATTGACAAAATACAATGTAGCAATATTGCCGTGTTGTCGCAATCTTACCTGAAACATTCTCCAAAATTAAACTTTTTAAACTATAATATATCGAAAACCTTTTACAGTTTACCAATGGTATATCGGAACTTTTTGTTCAAAATCGTCTAGATCATGTATTAAAATATTTGTATTCAAACCCGTAACACATAGAAATAAAACAAAATTCCCAAATTGGCATTATAGATAGTACTTTTCAAAATAATCATCTCAATAATGATTCAAATATAAGCTTTTATAAGAATTCAGTGATCTGCACTTAAAAGATTTCATCTATAAAAATAAAAAATAATATACAGTACTTTCAATATTATTTTAAAACCCTCTTCAGGGTACGTCTCTGATTTGCTTTTACCTTACGAAAAAGTATGTCATGTCCGAATATTTATGTATATTTTTAGCCTAGAGAGGTAGAACCATAAGTTAAAAAAAAAAAGATGAAAAGTAGGCAACTAAAAAAGTATTTCAGAACTTATTATGTGTTCATTGGTTGTTCTGCTCATAAATTGTATAAAAAAGGTATGCCAGGGTGCCTAAAAAAATCATTATAAAGACATTGCAAGTCAATGAAAATGTACATTTCCAAAACAAACCTTCTTATATACATTGATAGCATTAGTATATATTTTTTTCTTCCTTCTAATATTATTATTACATCAATATTATAACGAAAATCTGTGTTCCCATTTTTCAAATTTTTGTTCAGATTTTCAAGTATGTTACGAATATTATATTCGAATCGCGTAGCAGTACAAAATGCAGATTTTTCAAATGTCAGGAATAGTAGAAAAATTGTTGTTGGTTTATACTTTTAGTTCATAAACTTTTAGACTTGTTAAACATCGACAGAGTTATAGAAATAAAACGTATATTAAAAATAATACTTAATAATTATAGATTACTACATAGTAATTAGTAAATAAACTTATTTTTAATTTTGTCTTACACTTTAGTGTCAAGCAGGAGCCTGGTTCCAATCCAGACAGCCCATTGGAGGCTTCAAGTCCAAGTTCTATAGCAATAAGAGGTAAGTCTTATATAATAACTAAACTATGTTAAGGGAGAACTGCACGCAAAAAGTGAAAAACTAGCGACAAGGTCTAGTCAAGTTCAAAGTAAGATGAAAAGGTACCTACGTATTAGAAAAAACTTCCTGTACGTCCGACCTCAAAAAAATGTTTATGTATAGGCAATTTAAATTACATTTCGTTTAAAAATGGGTTTTTACCATTTGAAAATTTGCAGTTACGTAGACAAAGGATCAATGCAAGGCGGTAAAGAGCCATTTTGTGGAAAAAAAAATTATATGCGACGGCATTTGCGTCAAAAAGTGGTCGAAAATGGACAAATCTACTTCTATTTTATAATTCTAGATTAGATTTTTTCATAAAAAAAATCGCATTTAGCGCCCAACTATACATATTTTCCTATTGAAATCATATTGAAGCTAATACATATCTCTTATAGTTTTAACATAATATTGGAGCGGCGGAAGGCCTGCAAATGATGCATAATACTGCGTGTAGTTCCCCCGAATTATAAAAATACAAAACCTAGTTGATCAAGGAAAGGTACTTGCCTACGCCACTGATAGTAATTAAGTATTATGAATCAAACGTGATATCCACTATGGACCTGACTAATTAGCTTATATCTTACAATCTAGTAATGCATGTAAACTCACCTACTCGCATTACCCACTTATTAATCTTCTTCCATTATTGATTATTTTTGTTCCTCCCTTGGTCTAAGTGATGCTGTTGTTTGGTTGTCAGACCATCAAGCTATTTTTGCTACTTGTGGTTTATATGACTAGAATAATAGGAACGGGCGTATACGAAGAAGACTTTTTAGGAAACGCACTTACAACAAATGTAAGAACTTGTGTTTGGTTACCTGGAATGATGTGTTAAATGCTGATGAGCCCCTTAAAAACTCCACACCCAGTTACAAAATATTTTCCATACGGCATGGCATTTTCAATAAAACATGTGAAACAGAAAAGTAAAAATCATGAGATGTCTTCACTCTCTTAAAACGTTTACTCATAATGAAGCTTTTCTCAAATAATTTCAAAAATATCGAACCGTATACATGGGCGAAGGGGGGGGCTTACACCGAATTATCCCCCTAAAAATATTCAAACTTCATACATACACTGAAAAACGAATAAAATATATATAGGTCCTTCACACGCGCACTTTTCTGACGTGAATGCTGATGAAGTTAACGATTACTACTGCACCGCTGCCCAGGATTTGTAATGTGGGTTGCCCTGACTCCTTAATTACCTAAGAGATGTTGCCACTGAACATATTTTTTTCTTTCACCCCACAAATCCATCAGAGCTCATACAAATATTGAAATCTATTAAAAACAAAACCTCTCCGTGATAGGGCGAAATATCGATGAGCATATATTTATGTTCTCCTTCCAATGCTTTGGATGATCTTTCACACGCAATAACCGATTCGTGAGTAAGAGGGTATATCAATAAAGTGTAATTCAATGCCGGTCGTGGTATTAGCCAGTAGAGTAGTTGTTTCTCTGATTCAATTTTTTGTCTTTGCCCTACACGGGTCTCGTTGGTTTATCGCGGCCTGATGCGCTTTAAAAAAATGAAATCGCGATCGTTGTTAACTAAAATGGATCATTACGCCTGAGGCATTGCGGGACAAATTCCAGACAAGGATCTTAATGTCTCTGTTATAACGTTTTTGATTTTGCCCTACACGGGGCTCACTAGTTTATGGCGGCGTTGCAGGACATGTTCGTGACAAGAACCCTACGATCTTTGTGTGTGTTGGTGTAACGTGAAGCAAAATTCATTAACCTCTCAAAGATTATTGAGAAGCTTGTTAAGGAGCGCATGGTATCCTAACTTGAAGAAAATAAAATTCTACATATCTTCAAATTTGGTTTTCAGTCAGGTAAGGGCACGAAAGATGTTATTTTTCAGTTCTTTGAAATTTTGTATTTGTACTAGAATGGTTTTGATCATATCTTGAGCAACCAACACAGAAACTTGTCACTGGATCCACTATTTCTGCGATTAGCAATGTACACCATTGAGTACTATAGGGGTCTGATTCTGGGGGACAATTTACCATATTTGTGGATGACACTATACTATGGAATGATCACAATTTTAATGCCCTTAAACTGAAAATATCAGATCTTCCGAAAATTAAGGAGTGGCGTGACGCAAATTGTCCTTAAATGTTAGACAGACCCATTTTTCTTTAACGTGATATTTATAGCCTGAGCATTGAGTACAACTCTCTTGATAGTGGAACTGATACTGAGTTTCTTGGTATCACCATTAAAATTTGAGACTTCGTACTGTGTCGAGGGAAATAAGTTAAGGGGCTCCGAATGCTGTGCATCACTCATTAGTGGAGTACCCGAAATAGAATTGCTTTTTATGAAAATACTAGAAACTACCTAATAAATTCCTTACTTGTTTTACAAAAGCGGACAGTGCAATATCTTTAACAAAGGCTTAGAAAACCAAGCTTAAATTAAGACAAATTTTAAATTCAACATCTCCCACCAGGATCATTTATGTGATAAGCGCCGATCGACAGAGCTTTATTTACGGATTCCTTCATCACCCCTTGTTCGAAGTTCCGTGTATGAGGGGATATTTAATCACCTACCTCAAGATCTCAGGGATTATGTGGGCTCTAGGAGATTTCGTAACAAGATAGAAGCGCTTTTCCTTGAGAATTATTATGAATTGGGAGAGTTTTATAATGATTTAGTTTATGTTCTGGCACAGTAATATGGCTGATTTTAATTTTGTATTAGAGCTTGACATTTTTCATATAGTTACATTTTATTAATTACTTATTTTAGTATCAGACCTTAACCTTTGTCTGTAGGAATTAATTGTATCTTTGACAATGAAGCATTCAAAAAAGTTATTTTTTTCCCAATCAACTATTAATATTTATTACAGAGAATGAATAACTGATAACACTAAATTAATTACAAATGTAAATGTATGGCATTTATATAGGAATAAATCAAAATGCACGTTTTTAATTTTTATAAATTTTCAATGTCGAAATAGTTTTGAGGTTTCTAGAGATTTAGTGTAGGCCCCAAAAAAGACGAGGAGAGGAAAACATTTAATTACCTCTGTTTTGCAATATATTTAGTGGTTTTAGTTTCTGAGTATACAAAAAACACCAACTGATATAAGCTACTATAGTTTTGAATAAATTAAATAAAAATTAACGATTTTTAGAAATATAAAGGGAATATATTTCCTATCCTTATGCAAGATATACCAATTATATCTCTAAGATATTTGTTATGATAAGCATAATTTAAATTTCCATCTAAATATATACCAAACAATTTAACTTTGTTTGAATTCTTCATAACTAATAATTATCAATTGTTTAAAAATATTTATATCTCTACTGTTATTGTTAATAATGAATGTCATTTCAAAATGAGTCTTTTACTAGTGTCTTCATTAGACGTATTTAGAAAACTAAAATTTTATTATTTTAAAATTTGGTTTTTGGCCCTATTAAACCCTGCTTTATCTTACAAAAATATTACAATTGCCGCGTTACCAGTTTTACTTTAAATTAATGGTAACTTTTTTTTTTAAATAGAACACTGTGTGTATTTTTCATTTTTGGTATTCTTCTATTCGTTCTGAATATATTCAGTGCTATCTCTCTTTCTCTCCTGATTTAATTTTTGTTTACTAATAGGTGGCTGTGTTTATGTGTTTATTTTATAAATGGCACAATGGCCGATGCTGGTAAATAGAATTTAGATATTTTAAATTTATTTTATACTCATGGCGAGTGCCAACAAATCATTTCGAAAACAGGTAGAAAATTCATTGAGCTTAATTCGCATTTGCTACTGATGAATCTAAGAATTTTGGACATGTTCATGCACTTAGAATGTATGTTCACCCGGTGCCTGGAGATGAAGATAATTCAATATGTTCTAGCGTATTTTCAAGTACATACTCACGCAGCAATTAGAAGTGCAAATAACAAGTTGGGAATTACTAGAGCATCAATTTGTAGAATATTGCATAAAATTTAATTATTAATTTCAATTAACTACCTCCAAGCTTTACAACTGGATGATCCTTTAAAACGCGTTGAATGTTGTGAAATGAGGTAATTGGGTATTCAGGAAGATCTTGATTTTTAAAAAACATAATTTGGACAAACAAAGCAAAATTTAGGCGCGAAGGCATTTTTAACCAGCGAAATAACCATTTTTGGGCTACCGAAAATCCGCGTTTCATAAAAGAGAAGAGGCTCCAACACAAATTTAGTTTAATTGTTTGCTTATTGATAAACGGTTAATGTTTAATATATCTATACGACGAAAACTTTATAGATTTCAAAACTTCCCAGAAATACTTATAAATTTCAAGAAATACTTGTTTCGGAATTCTTGGATGGTTTGCCGCTTTAAATTTCGCAAAATTGCTGGTATAAGCTGGACGATGCTCCAGCGCACAACACAAATAAAGTTAGCAGATAACTCTATGGTATGTTTTAAGACAGATAGATATGGTTAGAGCGGCCGTGGAGATGTGCACCGCGATCTCCAGACTTTACCCCCTTGGGTTTTTATCTCTGTGGCAGGCTCAAAGAAAAGGTTTGAGATACTGATCGATAGTAAGGAACATTTAGGAAATAAGTTAAGAGAGGCATTTTAATGAACTGAATCCAGAAGAAATTTAGCAAGCCACAACTTCCAAAGTTATATTCTGTATTAACCAATGTTTACTAGAGAATAGACAACATTTTTTACATTTGGTATATTAAAAATTAAATTAGCAAAAAAATTTGTTTCTGTTATTCCTTGTTGTTTTTTAAATAAATATGAATCCCTGCAGTATATCAATAACACTTATTAAGATCGTTATAGATAAAAACTATTTAAAATAGGTATAGGAACACCATATATTCGAATTTGTCTGCTGTTTTAAATGATGTAATAAAAACTGTATGTTCCATATTAAAAAAGTGACTGTTGGCAATTTCCCTGAAACAGTAAATAGGACTTGTTTTCCAACACACTGTATGCAAATCACTTATTCTCTTTTTGTTTAAATAATTTACTGCACCAAATTAATGTAATCAAAAGTTTGAATACAACTGAATAACCCAGGAAAAATAAATATTTAGTAGGGAGTCTCCTTTATCATAAAAAAAGAAAATAAATATTCTTTAAAAAAAATGGTAAGAGGTAGGTATAGGATATATTTTAAAAAACATATTCAGAACGAATAGACGAATACAAACAATGAAAAATACATTAGAGGATTTAGAAAACTAAAAAAGGTATCATTTCAAAATTTGAACCCTGCTTTATCTTGTAAAAATAATTTCCTAATTGCAGCGTTGCCAGATTGTCAATAAATTGACCATATCTTTGTTTTTTTAAACAAAAACCAAGATGCCATCAATTTAAAGTAA
This sequence comes from Kuschelorhynchus macadamiae, assembly GCA_030620095.1. Taxonomy (NCBI): domain Eukaryota; kingdom Metazoa; phylum Arthropoda; class Insecta; order Coleoptera; family Curculionidae; genus Kuschelorhynchus; species Kuschelorhynchus macadamiae. The sequence goes on from JAUTXW010002618.1 coordinate 3,754,835, forward strand.
ATCTGACAACGCTGTAATTGAGAAATTATTTTTATAAGACAGAACGGGGTTTGTTATTGACAAAAACCAAGTTTTAAAATTATACCTTTTTAGTTTTCTAAATACTTCTAATGTACCATCGAACAGAACATGAAACAACCTGTACACGTAAGCTATCTGCCTAAAAATATATTTTTCAAAGATAAAAGTGATAAATAATTCATGTAAATTTAAAATTAAGATTTTTGGAGCGACTAGATAATATCTGTTTCTAACCTGTAAGAAATCGGTGTGGCGAACACATTACGCATTCACACGCATACCTACACGTATTAAAATTGAAATTATCGATGGTATCGGAAACCTGATCATTCCGTTTAGATTTGTAAGAGCTCTTTTTTACATCGATCTGCTGAAAATATAACTGAAATAGTAGGAGACTCCAGGTTTTTCCCGTTATATTATTCAATACACACGTTTATAAATACATGATATATTTTCAAGAGGTTCGAAGTACGAGGAAAAATGTGTTTTTTCATTCTTACCCAAGAATGTGTTTTTCTAAATCGTGTCAAAATTATCTGATTTTTTTTAAATAAGGAAAAACCTCAAAATCTGCATCTTACTCCTGAAGAGTCGGCAATTACATGTGCCCTTCATTGGGACGGAAAACCAATGGCTGTACATAGCGACGTTACGTCATCGAAGTAGGAGTACAATACATCGGGCTGTACAACGTTTTCAAGACACAGGTAGTCTATGCGCAGGCCTGATCAAAGTAAAAGAAGGAAAACAACTGTTTAACAAGATCAATTCTTACTCTTAAATATTTTAATAAGGAGAGCCATGAGAGGTAGAGAACTGCAAATAGCAGTAACTCCGCAAACCACTAGGAATCGCCTTAAAGAACAGGAATATCATTCACGGAGACGTTCTCTCGTGTATACCGTTCAACATAAGATTTGATATTGAACATCAACATTATAGGGTGTAAACTGTAAACGATTGGAGCAAGTACTGCTCTTGAATGAAACTAGAGTAAGATTGTATTTCTCAGAGAGGCGAATAAGGGTGTTCTGGTCGCGGCGTAGAGACGAATGGTCCGCAGAATGCAACCTTAGGTGGGAGTTCATAATTTGGGTTATAATTTGGGCAGGAATTAGCTTGGAAGGGCGAACTGATTTGGTTCTGATAGTATCAACGAAGTATTGGCGTTACATGTAATTCCCAATTCTGAAGATAGGTAATGATTTCATCTTTATGCAGGATAACGCTAGATCACATGCACAAAAGCCATCAACCGGCCTATCCTTAAAAAAAAAGGTGATGATGTCGATGGGGCATCTATTAAGTTGATGATGGCAGGGCAGAATTCCTTAAAATTGACTGTCTAATTGATGAGACAGCAGGATAACCTGAAATTAAATGGGATACTGTTTGATCTTGTTGTTCTGAGTCTCTACAGAGATAAATATCACTATATCTCATATGGTGAATGTGAACATGTATCCTCGACACTGCCAGATAGATTGTTTGCTAGGACAACGTTTTAATATAACTCGTTAATCATTTCTTTAAGGGTTATATTTACATACTTAATTCAACTTGAAGTTTTCTATAACACTGTTACAAGTTCTTTTTTCTCTTCATCCCATTGAGACCTTTTATGAGTACCTGTTAATATCTGAGTCCGTAATACTAAACCTTTTAGTAAGATAGAAATATTTCAGAGGATCTTATTTAGTCCCTTACGAAAATTTTAAAACCTAAAATGACTAGATCGTTACTTGATGAATATTCATTATCAACAATGTAAATAAAACACTTTAAAATGACTTAGATGCTTCACGTTTATTCACAACTTGTGACATTGTTTCGCTAGACCAACGGTATTTAAACTTACAATTTGTTAAATGAGCTTGATTTTTACAAAAACATATTTGTAGATAAAGACATTTATGGCCTACGGGAGTCCTAAATAACATCTGGGCGGAAATGTTTAACTAAATAGGTTTAAAAGATGTGAATTATTCATATCTAAATGGTCGTTTAAGAGATCTGGGTATTTTGAGGTTTATTAATTGCCATTGACTCTAAAAATGGCAATTTTTTACTTTTGTTTTTTGTATATAATATTTGAAACTTTTCATCGAAAGCATGGTTATTATCCAACAAATGTTCAACCTGTGTTGAATCTGTTTTATTTTTAATAAAACATCTTTTATTTTCTGCTAATATGTGTTTAAAAGTTCTCCCGGTCTGGCCTTTTCTTTGTTATTTTTTATAAATTTACTTAGATTCTTATTTGATTTAAATGCAAATTTAATGTTCTTTTTACGCAGTATAGAAACCAACTTTTCTATAGGTTTACCGATATAAGTAAGTATCTTATATTTATCTTTTTCTTTGCGTAATACAGGGTAAACTCCTGAAATTATTTTCTAAATAGTTTTTTGATTTAAAATATTGTCAATTATTTTAGCATCGTATCCATAGTTAACTGCTATTTGTTTAATTAGGTTTAATTCTTTCTGAAAATTATCTTTGTTTAGATATATTAATTAATCTGTGTATCATGCTATGAAATTCTGCTAGTTTGAAGTAGTTTGTGTGCTAATGGGTGCATTGATTTATTATTGATGGTTGTGTCCGTATGTGTAGGTTTGTGAAAAATTGAAAATTCGTGTTATCTTTGGTCAAATTTAAAAAGTTTATAGAGTTATTAGTTTCTATTTCGACAGTAAATTGTATATTTTTGAGTTTGGTATTAAAATGTTTTAAAAATATGTTAAGTAGTCTCATCGTGCCAGTAAAACTGACCAATATATCGTCGACGTATCTATACCAATAAAAACATTTTTGAAACAAAGGGTTTATCTTATTTCTTGCTTCTAACTTATGCATAAATATTTCAGCCAAGAGTGGACTTAAAGGGATCCCCATAATAAGCTGGAACTTGGTTGAAAAAAAAACTCTGCATTAAACTGGAAGTAATTTTGGTTCATGCATAATTTTAAGGCAGCTGTAATTTCTGATTGTAGGATAGGATTGGTTTTGTTTATAATAAGATGATTTTTTAAAATTTCAAACGATTTTAAGAAAAAACTTTTCAACTTTCAAACTCTTTTTCTGAGAAAATACTCTTACAATTTTGGATTATTCCTAAAACTTGTTTCTGAAATCTGTCAGTTGGGTTGTTTGTAAGTTTCTAATGTTTTCTTGGGTCAAAAAAATCTACAGTTTTTTGTCTTTATCTATTGCGATATTAATTTATCTGCTCTTGTAAAAATCAGATTATTCTCTGTCGTTTTTCGTTGTATACTTTTAACGACCGCATTTTAATGTATATTTGTGAAATTTATATTTATATCTTTTATTCTTTTAGCCAATAAATATTTTGTTTCGGTTTCGTTTTCCGTTGTTTCTATGGCTAGCTCTGCTTCTACTACCAAATATTCTAATGTTTTATTGTTAATTACAGTATTTAAAGTGTAATAGAAACCTTTTTCAAGACGTCTTTTTCTTTTGTGTTGCATTTTATGTTACTTATATTTATGTTTAAATAGTTTACATAGCGTTTGTCTGATGAAGCTACAGTGTTAGCGAAACATATGTTACAAGTTGTGAATAAAAGTGAAAATCAAAAACAGTTTAGTGTTTTATTTGCATTGTTGATATTATTTAGACATGGTCGGTCAGAAAGCTTGTTTCGACTTTGAGTTTTTGGATCATTAAGACTTCTTTGATATAGTTAAAACACAAAAAAAAATCTTTTCTGAAGTGTTCCTTTAGTGGGTTTCAGCTTGCTCTGTTGACCTTCAGTGATGTTAGAAATAGGCTCCCATAAAAAGAAAGTCACCTTTGGTAATCGAACTGCTAAAATCCGTCTTTATAACAATCTAGAATATATATAGAATATAATTTCTTTCAGAGTATCCATTTATTTTTTTAAGGGTTCGATACTAATGGAAACATATTTGAGGAGAGCTTTTGAAGTTCAATTAGTGTGATGAATTCAATAATCTTCTATTTTTATCTCTTAAAGAATCAGTTCCGTGGAAATTGTTTGAGTGAGTTTTTTTTCTGTCAGAAATATTATAATGAGTATTAAGGAGGAATTGTTTAATTATACAAACAGACATCATGTGATTAGACAGCAAATTAGCCTACTCTGTTGACCATCGTAATAACTTTAATAATAATATAGTATTTTAAGAGAATAACTCTTTTTATAAATATACTTACTATCGGGACCTTTCAGTTTAGCAGTCATGAGTGCTGGCTATGCAATTCAATGATAAAATTGGCCATTTTCAAATAAATCAACAGCACCCGAGATTTATCAGATTTTCATGTTGCAGGGTTCTTAGATGCCGAAAAACATGTTTTCTCAATTCCGTCGGTCTGTCTGTCTAGCTACAAAACTACTTACCCGATTGAATTCAAATTTTGGTCAAAAGTTAAGGCCCATATGGGAATAACATGGGAATGGGTGAAAATCCAATATGGTGAATGACAATCGCGGCCTAGTGAAATTTAAAAAAAAATTATTACTAAAAACTAATGTTCCAATTTTGCACAATAATCAAGTATTACGTAGGTATCAACTGGTAAACGATAATGTGTTAGATAATGTAGAAATTTTGGTAAAAAACTTTGCTAAGAACGATTATGTTATTATTACCTCGGGCTGCAATGATTTTGAGAAAAATAAGTATCCGAGAGTTAAAAATATTAGGAATAAACTAAAATTTAGGCAATAGGTTTGTATGACCAACAACAAACTTAATGATTGTCTGAATAGAATTAATGGTATTACTGAAGATGTATTAACATTCAAAAATACTACTAATAGGAAGGGATAGAAACTTCAAGCGTTCAATATTGCCAAATCAATTGTTAAGGAATTAAGTAAAAATAAAGTCATATGCAAAACTCTTAAGCATATACAGTTTTGTGAGACAACTTGTGAACATGAAAGTGTCAATGGGGATACAGACTCTCTACTTCCAACACCACGAGTGGAAACTCAACAGATAACGAAAACGATGATATTAGTGCTGTTTCAGGATAAATGATACAAGTATGTCACTTCTATTGTTGACTATACAATCCAAAAGGAATAAGTTGAATGATTTTTGTGTTTTTTTAGAAAATAATAATTTTCCTGACTGAGCATTCGCTTAGGAATGAGAAACCTATATATTTGACAAACTATACGCTAGTCTCATTATTCTGTAGGAAAACTTCTCAGAATCAGGGTATACTAATACTTGTGAATAAAAATGTTTTAAATTAGAACAAATTCAAAACTAGAAATACTTGCAAACCACTATTTATTCAACACAAAATCTTAACCTTTTTGTGTATATCCATCCTTGAAACGGCAAGAGTAACATTTAGAAATTTTGAACATCAGAATCTTTATAATACAAGACAGGCTGGAACTTTGCCACTGCCTATACCTCATACTGCACGGGTAAAGGATTCTATTTTTCAAACAGGCAGAAAGATATTCAACCACCTCCCTGTGAGTGTAAGACCTTTGGAAAATATTAAAATATTTAATTCTGCTTTCAAGCACATATTACAGAAAAAGGCATATTACAGCCTTTGGAACTTTTAAAATCTTAAACAATAAAGCAATTTTTGACTTTGACTTTGACTAAAATTTTGGTACGAATCGAAGATGGTGGAACAAAATGGTGGCTTAATAAAATATTTAAAAATCAGCCTGATAAAACTACTTATATTTAATTTCAAATTGTGTGCAAGAATAAGTATAATTAGAGAACTGGTCAAATAAAATGTTTATAGTCCTCACAAAAAATCACCCTTCCGGGTTAAGAATATGTTATCTCAATTCCATCAGTCTGTCAGTATATCCGCCTGTCTCTCAGTTCGGGGCACAGCTAAAAAACTACTTACCCGATTGACTTCAAATTATGGTCAAAAATTAAGGGTTTACCTTAAATTTTACACAAAATTAAGTGTTACATAGAACTGAACTCGAAACATTTTCATACGAATCCAAGATAAAAAGACAATATGGCGACCTAATAAAATATTTAAAAAATCAGCCTGGAAAAAGTATGTACTATTAGATTGATTTCAAATTTTGTGCAAGCATTAAATGCGATATAGAGATCAACTGCTAAAATTGGATCAAGATAGTGGAGTAACAGAATGGGGGCCAAATAAAATGTTTAAAAAATCAACGTAAAAAATATCTTCTTATTCAATAGACAAATTCAAAAATTAAATGTGATATAAACTAGTACGAATTCAAAATGACGGAACAAAATGGCGGTCTTAAAAAAATCAGTGTAAATCTAATTATTCAACTTATTTTAAAGCAAGAGCAAAAATCAAGCTATATAGTACGAATCGAATAAAATGGCGCCCAATAAAAAGGTTTGAAAAGACCGTATATAACACACAATTCACTACTCCCTATAAGAGGAAAAATTCGTAACGAGATGTTTACCGATTTTGGTATATTGATCCGATTCCTAACACTGGAACCTGCGGTTGAAGATAGATCAAAATACAAGAGTTCTAACTACACTACACCACAAGTTGTTACGTTCTGGACGCGCGTTTCGCCAACCAAGTTAACATCATCAGCAAATGATATAAACTAAACAGTTTAATGATATTAACTAAACAGTTTATATAATCTGCTTATGATGCTAACTTGGTTAGCGAAACGCGCGTCCAGAACGTGACAAGTTGTGGTGTAGTGTGGATAGAACTCTTGTATTTTGATATATTGATCTGAATTTTCCGAAAACAAAATAACTTTAGATATTGTAGCGTATCTGCTGGGAGATACAGTATCTGTGTAAAGTGTCAGTCTATTTGTTAATTATTGTGTTCTACTGGCAACGTTCTTCTCAATTTTAAAGGTTTGATGATGTCCCGATGAAAAAATCCAATTTAGATGACAACTGTGGCCGTTGCGACTATATTTTTTTTCTTCTTAAAATGTTACCTATGATACAAAAGACAAACTTTGGAAGAGTATTTTAGGCCCCTATATCTATGAGTTAAATTTTAGGCATGTATTTGTGAGCAAAAACTTCACGAATTTAAAAGGTACTCATTTTGTAAAATAATCATGTATCGTATTAGTATTATTATACTAAAACTGAAGAAAATTCGTTGCTATTTATATTTACGAGAGGAAACGTTTTACACTTGGGCTATTAACTTCATAACTTATTCATGGAATAATGATTTAATGGCCTCGTCGATCAACATATAAAAAGAGGATACGATTAAAGATATACATACGTGGTAGTATCGTTAAAAAACCGCAGAAGGAAGAGTGAAAAAACCGTAAATGAAAACGAATAGCCTTGTTTTATTTGCTTTAATCTGAAAAAAATATTCTCGAATAAAAACAGAACATCTCATATAAATTTACAACTAATGGTTACAAATTAAAGAGAAACAAGTTTTGCGACGTTGGGTATACTATGGGATGTCCGTTACATATTTAATTAATAAGACTAGTTAGAATAATTTAAATAAATGCAATTACTTTCAAACAATTTATAAGTGATCAGCATTAATGAAGAAAGAAGGCAGGGTCGGGCTACATTATTTCAACCGCGAAACATCTTAATGTAAATGTCTGCAAAAGATTAAGACCTATTTAACAGACTTTACTAATTGTTTGGTCTAATCAAGAAATCACGTCAGAATAATTATTTAAAATTGGAATTAACAAACGTATAACCTAATAACGGTTTGGTTGGGTAATATTGCAAAGTTCTATTTTTCTTAAAATTAAAACATCGCAAATAATTGTTTAAATAGTTTTCTAATGGTTCACCCATAATGTGAGTCATATATATATATAACGAGAAATATGTGAAGACAAAAGACTTTTTTCTCACAAGAATTTATTTCGGTTTACCGGTTTCGGGTGCTTTGTATTTGCTTTCCTTCTTCAGAACCACTACAAAAATTAATTGAAAATCAAATCTACCAAACCTAACCACACTTTCATCACCGCCGAAGTACTTAAAATATCTCCCTGTTGATTGTTTTTTGTTTGTTTGTCTTTTGGTGTATTAATGTTACGTTTTACATTGCTTCTGATTTTTCCGAATTTTTTATGAATAAGTATTGTTATATATTTTATTGTGCAACTTTTGACTGAGAGAATTCTAAGTATTGTTTTTTGTTTTTATAAGAACTAGGAATGACGAGTGTAGTTAGGTTTGGTAGATTTGATTTTCAATTAATTTTTGTAGTGGTTCTGAAGAAGGGGAGCAAATACAAAGCACCCGAAACCGGTAAACCGAAATAAATTCTTGTGAGAGAAAAGTCTTTCGTCTTCACATATCCCTCGTTAAATTGTTTAAATCTATGTTACTCTTCTCATCGTTTTCAAAAACTCACCAAATCTGCAAATTTATACAAATGGTTTTGGAGAAACCTTCAAAGGTTGAGTTAATACTTCTAAAGGTTCCTCTGATAAAAAGAATCGTATGTAGTTAACTTGGAGTATCTTTGGGTTAAGTTGCTTCGTAAATAAAGGGAACGGTAATTTTTTTCGTTCTACAAGCAACCTTTAAAAGATTCTAGCCCCTGTGGCTTAACTTCTTGCCTCTGCCATAGATTTTTATAGACCAGTAATGTTCATTTTATCTATAAAATAGTACAAACGTAGAAAAAGGGCAAATATAAGATCTAGAATTTACAATTTTGCCGACATGCACTTGTTTGTATCCCATTTACGTGGAATTGAAGGACATTTACCAACCCCGTCGCGTAGTCTTGTATTAACTTAGCTTTTTCATATATTTTTTCTTCTCCGCATATACGCAATGGGTGCCACAACTTGAGTTATTTATGTTTGTAATATAGTGAGACTATTTAGTAGAACGTATTGTCTTGATATATCTCCACTACGTCTGTACGCCCGCCGGCGCCGCCTCGGAAATTTTCTTAAGACGCGCTTATTTTTTGCCTTTAAAAATCTCACTTACATCCCCCAAAATAAAATTTAAACATTTCGACCAGCCCATCTTTCTTGAAAAAAATATTTTTTGATCTTACACATTTGGAGCTATATAATTTTGGTTCGATTAAAAAATTAGCCAATTTTTAAATAAAAAGAAATATTTTCGTTCTCAACGGCCTTCTTCTGTTTTTAGAGACCCTCTATTATACAGGAAAATATTGATTTTATATTCAAAAATAAAATACATGTGTTCTACCGTTTGCGTTTGTTTAAAAATTAAATTATGAAAATAAAAAATGTGTTTGTTTGTAAGGGCCTACCCTATAACGTGGGGAAAATGTAGATTATTTTAATAAGAACATTATATAAGTATTTAACGTATTTCGCCATTTTACTAAATATTGTATTAACATATTTTTTTTATATATATATATATATATATATATATATATATATATATATATATATATATATATATATATATATATATATATATATATTAATCCAATAAAAAAAGTTTTTATGTACAAAGAGAATAGAAATTTCATGTATTCCCCGTTTAACCGTTTCTGAAAAAAGCTGATCGTTTTTGAAAAAAATATATTTTCTTCTATAGGGGGGTGCTTCACCCCTTCCGATTTTTAGAATAACCCACATATTTACTTCCCAGCATAATAGCCCATATATATCATATTATTATATATTACATTACATTACAAATACAATACTTAGAAAAATGGCGAAACACGTCAAATAACTTATATATTGTCTTTAATAAAATATGTACATTTTCCCCACTTTATAAGGTAGGCCCTTCAAACAAAACAATTCTTATTTTCATAAGGTTCAGTTTAAAAAAAATGGTAGAACCTGTATTTTATTTTTTGAATATAAAATCAATTTTTTTTCTGTATATAGGGTATATAAAAACAAAAATAAAATTCTATTTAATGGATATATGAGAACAGGGATGTTTCCTGACCCTTGTTGTTGAGGGAGGAGACACAAAAGAAAAAATCAACTGACTCAAAAAGTCATGGCTGTTGTATTACAGTAATTTCGGTATAGTTGTTGGTCCTTTGTGTGTCTTGTAATTTGCCAACTAATAACCAATTCAACCACAATTTCGCCAACTCCTCAGCTCAAGATATTAAAAGGGGATTTCGTATCTGGTAGGTGTCTAGGTGAAATTTGTGACTTTCTACAGTTAACAAGAAGCTTTTCACGATACCTATAAGCATTTAGAGTCAGTTAGGGTATTTGATTGCTGCTTCCAGTACTTCAATTTTGTGTGAATGCCGTTTTTTTATACTAATATTTGTAGATTTGGTGAGCTTTTGAAAACGATGAGACCAATATCATTTAACATTAAAGAAATAATTTAAACAATTATTTGCGATGTTTTAATTTTAAGAAAAATAAACTTTTGCAGTTTTATGAAACCAAACCGTTATTTGGTTATTATGTATATATGGCATTTTAGGTTTTAACGTACTTGGTTTTATTACATTTTTAATAATTTTGTTTTGAGAGATTGATTAAAATAATTAATATTAAAAAGCTGTTTAAAATTAAAAATAATTTTGTTCTATTTCTACTTCCTCCCTGATATAGGATATTTAGTTATTTAGCAAATTATAGACCAAAAAAAGTCCTACATAAAACATATTTTGCTCGCTCTAAATTATACTTCTGGCTAAGGCTCTAAACTAATCTAGTAAAATTCTAAAAACAAACAAGTCCCATATAAATATTGTAAAAAATACAATCAAACATCATTCTCGATACCTTTCACCAATATTAAACTATATAAATTCCACTGACATTACACTAAAAGATTAGTCAAAAATTCGCGACAAACTCACCATCCTGTTACGCCTATGGTCCAGCTTTTCTCGATACGATCGAGTAGCCACTCCTTCTCCTTATAAGAGAACGTCTTTGCTGCAAAAAAATAATTACATCATGAGTGAGGTGCCATTGGCCTTTTAATCCATCTTTTACTGATGATGCTGGTAGGTATTGGACTTAAGTGTTGGAAATTACCTAACGAAGTAAAATTAAATCGAAGCGAGATGGGCAGAGTAATGGGAAATTAAACCCATTCATGCTATTTACAGTTTCTTTTTGATGCTATTTTGTCACACTTTCGGTGGTTTAGTACGATCGGATAGATTCACTCTCGATTTTTTGATCTCATTCACTTTATTTTTGTTGAAGATTTTGTGGCCAAATCTGTTTAGTTCGTACATTTTAGTGCTCTGATATTTGTCGAAATATCTTAAATAATAGCTCGATTTTAATTTTTAAAGTTATGTCATAGGATGTTTTTAGGTTGTACTACTGAAATTTGACGGAAAGAAAAATACCAGCCAGGGTTTCTCCAAAATTTTCCTTTTTAAATAACCCATGAACAGCAAAAAATGGAAACTGGCATAATGCTAACTGAAAGACCTTTTAAGAGTTTGTTAAAAAAATTATTAAATTTTGCTATTAAAAACCATTAAAAATAAAAAACGAACACATTCTATTAAATGGAGATTTTATGAGAAAAATGTCATTCTTGAAGAATTGAATTTTCCAATTGTATGTAAAATATGGGGAGTAGCCAAATACTGGGTGGCCACCCCAAATGACACCACTTGAATGAAACCTAAATATACAGGGAGTACAGTGCAGTTTTAGTATATATTTTTATTGCCTATATTTAGGAAGTAGATGAACCCATTTTCTGCTTTTCAAAATATGAAAGTTTCGTCAATCTTTAGAATAAGTAGAGTTTTTTGTTTCATTTTACATTGCGTGTTTTAAGGGTAAAATAAGTAATTTTTTACATCTCTCATTTCTTCAATTATTTTTTCTCGCATTACACGTTTTGTGGCTTGGGTTAGTACCTTAGACATTATTTCCCTTCATGCATGGCCTGAATAAAGAAATATAGTACTCACGAATCATCGAATACCAACAGGTAAAGTAGGAAATATCGATATATTGACAGGTATCATTATTTAGATACCGGCATCTTAAACGACGACTTAAATTCCCTAAACGCTGGGAAAGTTCCTTTATAAAGTTTTAGGGGAGGGGGGCTTTCTGCCTTCAATCGCCATATTAGTCTATATTCATGTGTATAAGTGATAATATATATTTATTTCACCGAACGAATATTATGGGCTATAGATTCAATGTTCAATTCAAGCAAGCATATTAAAAAGAAATTGCGGAATGGCGTCATTTTTGGTGTACGAAAGACAATTAACCAAAAAGGTAATTAGGGGGTATCTTAAGGTAAATCCCCGGGACCTAGCGAGTGGGATCTAATTTCATGTAAGGCTATTTGAGCTATTATAAATCTTAATAGTTTCTGGAAGTATTAAATAACCTTATTCTTAGCACAAACAATTTTTTGTGTTAATAAGTTAAATGTATGGGGAAGTTTTTTTTAAATGCATGCCACTAAAAATATCAATACTAATGACTCCTGAAATGTTAGGGCTTAAGAACGTTTAGGTACATTATGTTTGTTCTTAATTTAATAATAATATTGATTATTTAAAAAACAGTTATAACAGTATATTATTATTATTATTTATTCTCTCAGCAGCTGGTGGTTGGGCTGGCTTCTGGGGAAGGGATTCACCTTATCCCATAGCCAAACATTTGCGCACCATTCTGCATGTGTGTAGAATGGCGCTTCTCTGCATTGGTACGTAAAGGCCAGCAGGTAGAAAGGCCTTATGCAAAAACTCCTTCAATCGTTTTGTAACTCCTCTCTCCTGACATTGCTATTGGTATTTTATCCACTTTAGACAGCTTCCACATTCTTTTCATTTCTATCGCAAGATCTAGGTATTTGTCGACATTCTCGTTTTCTGTCTTTATAATATTTTGGGTTCGTGGAATGGTTGTCTATGATGAGTGCGGTCATTTTGCGTCTATCTCTTAAAACAATATCAGGACGATTGTTCTGTATGTGTCTATCGGTTATAATAGGCCTGTCAGAATACTGCGTATATTGATGGTTCTCCAATACCGAACTGGGTTTATATTTGTACTGCGCCGGTTTTGTTTCAGGAAGTTTACTGCCTGTCGCGATTCTTTGGTGTATTATGACTGCTATACTGTGGTGTCTGCGCAAGTAAGCATCATTGGATGAGATCCGACACCCGTCGGCAATGTGCTCTATTGTTTCTCCCACGGTGTTAGACTTTCTACACCTGTTAACTTTGAGCACATGCCTCTGATAGTTTCTTGTTCTAATAACTTTATCCTGGATGACAAGGATAAGGCCTTCCGTTTCTGGACGTAGGTTGCTATTTCGGAGGATGGATACTCAGGTCTTTATCCACAGCTTCGTTGCCTATCTGGTTAGCGACTATGTATATATTTGTCTTTCCATCGGTGTTCGTGTTCCATGTCTGTATCAAGCTTCAGTGGCGTGGCATTAGTATTATTCTCGATGATACCTCTCGCAAGCTGACCATGCTGTTTGTAAAAATAGCGTCTGAGGTTGGTTAATATTTAGTAATCCTCTCCTTCCCTTATTAATAGAAATAGGCATTCAATTTAGTATTAAGCAATTTTGTGACTCTTCTGAAACATTTTTGCCTAAACTTAAGCTTCGTATCTGTATGAATTATTGTTGATGTTGCTCTATACCTAGATATTTGTATATATTCTCTTGATTGGATCACCCACCCGCTGTATTTTGCCTCTGTTGCCAATCCTACTGTCACTAAATGATTTTGTATGGTCAAGCAGTGATGGAAGATGCTTCTTTGACTCTGCAATTAACTTAATGACATCCATATAAATGTGACTAATTCTAAACCCACTCCGTTTATTTAACCTGTATACCGTTTGCGTATTATCCAGTAAATGGAAAAAGGGTTTAGTACCAAGCAAAACCACGTGGGGCTAAGCGAATCACCTTGAAATATACCACTGTTTATGCTGATATTTTTTCGACAACAGGTTTACTTTCCAATTTGACATGGAGTATTTTAGGGTATTTTGTATATCTCCAATACTTTAATCAAGCAATTATGCGGCACTGAGTCATAAGCCTTGAAGTAATCGATGTATCCCACATACAAATTTCTCTTCTTGATTCGGGCTTTCTCAGATATGACAGAGTAAATAATAAGTAGCTCCTTACAGCCTCTTTTACAGCATCTCTTCTGCAGCAGAGCTAATATATTGTTCAATTAGTAGTGCTTATCAATATATTATTTATAACAGCCGATAGTAATTTGTACACTACCGACAGGCAAGTAATAGGTTTGTAACTACGCGGGTCAGGAAGGTCTCCCTTTTTTAAGATCAGGTAGGTATTTCCGATGGTTTTGAAGAATTTGTTGAAAGCATTTAGTTAATGGCTGGTGTATTGACACAAAGGATTTTAGCCAGAAATTCTGGATCTTATCCGGTCCTGGAGCCTTCCAATTGCGGGCTTTTCTTAACGCTGGTTTTATATTCGCTAGGCTTATTTCTGGGTTGTCCATCTCGTGTATTTATGTGGAATGTCGCTCGATTTTCTCCATCTAGGGTTCATTTAAATCCGCGGTCTTTGGTATATGCCATAATGATTTCCAGTAGTTTGCAAATACCTGTTTTTTAATAACTCTGTCTCAGGGACTTCTCCGCTATCATTATTAATGTTGTTATAAAACTATTTTTCATTCTCATCTAACGGTCTATTCTGTGTTTTGCGTTTATTTACCTCATTGTAACGTTGTAGTCTTGCCCCTTTATGATTTGCCTTCTGTCTCATAAGGTTATAATGCTCTGTGAGCTTCTGATTTAAGTCCTCCTCGTTAATTATTATTAATAAACTGAGAACAAACAATAATTAATCTAAATGTTTTAAGACATAATAATGTAGGTATAATTAATATTGATGACTCTTACAATTTGTCTTGCATGGTCCCAACACTGTCAACATAATATTTTAAAAAGAATTCCTAAAAATCATTCAACTATTAACCCCTTGAAAATATCGAAAAACTACATATACACTCGCGTATTCTAGGGAGTAAAAAACGTCGAAAAAAACTTATATTTTGCAATAACAAATATCAGAATATTACCCTATATAATAGAGCATGTTTATATTATGTTAATATCTTATATTGGATGTTATACGAGAAAAGAAATTATGTAACGAACGGACCATTTTAAAATGTCTCCTTTTTGACTATATCCGCACCGAAAATAACATATTTCGTAACTATGTGGCCAAAGTTAGAATTCGAATTTTAACCTGCCATCTTGCATAAAGTTATCGATAATTATCGATATCTTTCGACATATCGATAAATACAATTTATCTCTACTTTCAAGTGGAACGATACTAATTTTTTAGCAGTTTTCAAACATATATAGCTTTCCTATTTCTTTATATTTTGATTTTAATTTTGGATATGTTCAAGATGCACTCTCTAAGTACGTGTTGCTGAGCGGTAAGCGGTAATATTGGTGTAAGTCAGGAATTACCAAACTTTCTTTTATCACGTACGACTCATATGTACTACGGATCAGTCGCGTAACTCCAAACTATTAAAAATTTCGTTAGTATCGACATGGCGGCTATTTTTCAGAAAACATAATCTGCTTGCAAAGCATACCACAATTTGAGAACTTCTGGTTTAGGCAATTATACAGGGCCTAGTAAAGAAAAAAATTAAATTTCACTAGCGACTGTGGCATAGAAAAATGTTTTACGATTCATGATCTATACTGAAGCTTGATATTATATTGGGAGGTCAATAACAAATTTAAAAATAGGCATACCTAAATAAAAATAAATATCTTATCTTTAAATTGAGATTTAAATTCTCTCGAAGTTAAGGTCTACTCTTCGTTCTTTAGAATTGAAAAAATGCTGAAAGACACGTTCGTTAAAATTGCACGCACATTCCTTTTATAAACGATTTCTCGATACTTAACATTGCTAAAGCGAATAGTCTATCTTGGCCCAACTCCTCAACAAAATTTAAAAGACCTCGAAAAACCCCTGGATTTTCAGACAAAGCCGTTTCATCATGGCCACGTAGTGCCAACTCGAATACCCCACAAAATTTTAGACAATCTATAATTTTGCTTAAAATATAACGATTTTTGGATACGTTTTCATTAAAATCTCTAAAGGATTTTCTATAAGATGTATATAGCTGAGTGTGAATATCAACACTATCGACCGTAGCATAGTTCACCGAACATTTCATGTGATCTGCAGAAAACGTATGTTTTTTTATTTTTTCTTTTAAGTGCTTTAAGTCTTTAACACCGGTTTTGTACCATAATGAGTCCGACGAGTCCTTAAAAAACAACAAACAAACATAACATTGTTCTGGCAAATTGCGACCACTTACCTTAAATTCGGTTATTTTCTTAAAATTAAATTCGTTAGCACTCTTTAGTTTTTTAATTTTTTGCACTACCGACATTTTATTTCATCTACATTCACAACTCAAACATAGACCACCTTGAAATTGGTTATTTTTACAAAATTAAGTTCGTAAGCACTTTTTAGTTGTTTATTTTTTTGCACTAGTCACTATCAACATTTTATTTCCTGTATGTTTCCAACTCACACATGGATCATAAAAATAAAAAATATATATTACAAAAAACAGTATATAAATCAATTCTCACCGATTAAAAATGTTCGAAACACTTGAACTTCCGCATGCCGACGTGATGCCGCAACCGATCGATCGAATTATGAGAAGAGATCGGCTGATGACCCAAATCGCGATTTCATATTTTATTTGCTACGTCGTTCGGCTGCCACTCGGTAGCTGTGAAATCTTCGGGTACTTTCGTTAAGCTTTAAGGTAATCAGGGCAATTCGGACTGCCCATTCTAGCTTAGTATAGCGTATTTTATTATGCCTAAGGAACGCAACGAGGTTCGCGTTTTATTATAATTATTAGGAGGGACGGTCAAACGAATAATTTATTTTCTGAAATATTTTTGGGGGTCATTGACTAAATGATTCTATGGAAGAGCCGCTACTGGTTGAATTACTACGAGACATATCTCTAAACATTTTTTTAATGTTAAAATTATCTGCATTATCAAGGCTTACTTGACGATAAAATCTATTTTGGTTTACCTTTTCATTTTTAACTCAATTTTCTTTGCTCTCTATTTGATTTGTACCTTTAGCTAAAAAGTAATTGACATTTATTTAATTTACTTTTATCAGATAGCCAGTGGCATACAATGCATAAAAAATATACTTATATAAACTGTGGGTTCTGTGTACAAACCTTTGATTTTTTTAAACTTTTTTAGATTATACTTAGTGGGTCTGCAGTCCGATCTTTTAATAATTATTTTCGTAATTAATATCAGTGGCGTAATATTATTTTTTTATTGTTAGATTTTCATGGCGCAAGCGCGAATGACAGTAATAACCGATTTTTTTTTAATAAAAAATTCATCTTAGTAACTATATAAAAAAGAAAATAACAAGTTTCAGCATTGTAAATTTGCCCTACAGTTTGCATAGCCAATTTCATTGAATCGCGTTACCGTTTTATGTATAATAGAGTAAGATCTCAGTCACCCCAGAGACCTACATCATAGTATCAGCGTAAGATTTTTTTATAGGTGTTTTACGGTTATTAACTAGGTTGAGTCAGAGAGGCTTTGGCAAGTAACAGCTACCTAAAAAATTTTGCCTAGTTACGTTAAAGTATCAAAACTAGGTTTTTAATATATCTTACAGGACTGTATTAGCGACTCATAATTACTCTTTCCGCAGGTCCTAGCTTTTGCCAGCTTTATAATAATAATCGGTGCAATTAGGTTGATAGTATCAAGGCTTAATTTGATATGTTACTCAGAAGGCTATTTTATAACATATAAGCAGTTATACTGTCCAATGGGTCCACCATCCCCCCAGACGCTGTAAAAGGTTCACTGTAACTCATCACTGGCTCTAACTACCGTGACTGAGGGGGTGGTAGACTGGCTGCTTATACCATATTATAAAATTGTCTTCTAAAATTATCTATAGAGCTTCAAAGCGTCTGGCAAAAGCTGGGACCCGCGGAAAGCGTCTGGAAATAGTAATTGTGAGTCGCTAATACTGGTCTGTACGGCATATTAAAAAACTAGCTTTGATACTTAAAAAATTTGTTCACCTCTTAGATATTTGTTACTTGCTTCTAATCTAGTATATAACAACAATTTTAGTCTTGACGTAGACTGGGATTTTGGTCTATTACCCATATGAACTTTCCAAACTGATATGACAGGTTCTCATAAAATAATAAGGTAACAGGTATTGTTACAAATTTTAACTTGACTCATGATCAGTCTTTTCCTTTTTCTTAAGAAGGTAATAAAATTCTAGCTGACGATTCAATAGTATCAATAGTATATTTTACACCGCTTCGATACAAAAATATATTACATGCATTAACATCAACAAGTAATTAAAAAAAAAAGTCTGTATGCAGTACCAACAATTTATACAGGAGGTATCACTTAAAATTCCAAACGCCATTATCTCGGGAATTAACAAAGATATCATACTTTAAGAAAATGTATTTGATAGAGTAGCGTGACGACAAGAAAAAAGAACACAATTACAAGAACTTTGAAAGTTTTGAATTTCAAAAATACGTCTATTTCTAAGACGTCCTTGTTATTTACACCAACTTAATAACCTTAGTAGTTACTTGGGTGTTTCACTAAAACTTCAAATACAGATTTCCTGGGAATATTATAATTTGGTGCAAAAGTCGGTTATTTAATTAAAGTCAAATGTATTTCTTTTGAGCTAAAAGATAATTGAGGCCGTTGTCAGTTCAGGCGTCGCGGCACCAAGAAAAGCAAAGTAAGAACAAAACAAATGCATAAAGTTTAAATTTCAAATCGACGTAGGTATATTTCTAAAACTTTTTGTTATTTGCATTGATTACGGTATGCTTTTTTAAAATGTAACGCGTCTATTAGTAGAATAATATTTTTTCAAACGTACTAAAAATGTGTTATAATTTAAAAAACATATGTCCTGAAACAAACGCTTAGTTAACAAAAAATATTATTCCACTAAAAGTCCCCCTATATTTCAGAGACCAAAATCTTAGAAACTAACCTAAATTTGACATTTTTCTTATCATCACGACGCCTTTACTGTTTAAGTTTAAGGGAAACACCACTATGGTAATCAACTTGATGCAAAAAACAAAAATATCTTGGATATAGACGTACTTTTGAAATCTGAGACTTTCAAGGTTCTTGTAATTGTTTTGTTTTTTCTTGGCCTCACGACACCTAGAGTGATGACGGAGTTAAATACCCTATCAAATAAACACTTTCTACCAGATTTTGATATCCCCACTAATTCCTGAGAAAACGGCTTTTGGAATTTTAAGCCAGAAGAAACCCTTTAATACTTTTTTATGTCTGGTACGCCCTTAGTAAACTGATAAAAGTAAATTAAATAAATTCAATTTACGTTTTAAATAAAACTACAAGTCAAATAGAAGGCAATGAAAAACTGAATTAAAACTTCAGAGGTCAACCTAAATTATATTTTACCGTCAAGTAAGCTTTGAAAATACAGATAGATCTAAAGTTACAAAAAAGTTAGGAGTTGTCTCTTTTAGTAATTTAATGGCATATAAATAATGAATCATAAAACCTTTTTACTCATGTCTTTACTACGCACTGAATAACTGGCAGGTGCTTAGAGAGTTCAGCTTCAACATATTAATAATTTAAATAAAAATATAAAGAAATAGGAAAGATATATATGTTTGAAAATTGACAAAAAATGACGATTTTTCGAAACAACGGGTGAATTTTAATTTATTCCTCCGATCAACCACCATAAAAAAATCTCGTTTAAAAAATTTTTATAAATTATATCAGTTGTAAGTTGTAATACAATTAGTTAGAGATATAGTCCTGGCCATGTAGGATGGTGAAACCTAAATACCATGTATTCCAACAGGTACATTTATTAGAGGAAACGTATAGGCAAAATCAAGAATAAGAGATCAGTACTTTTAGAGAGTCAGAGCGCTACTGAAGACCAAGCTAAATGCAGGAAACCTTATTATCACATTCTTGCGAACTAAGTAAATTAAGGCCGTATTCCGTTTCCAATCTTGGTTTCGGTTTCGTGTTGCGTATTTAGCGGTTATCTAAAAAACCGTTTATTTACGGAACACTGTTGCTAAAAATAACTGTCAACAGTGTCACCAGAGCGACCGAGGTTTTTGTTGGTTGTCGGCTAACCAATGTCTGAACTGTCAATTATTTGACAGGTTTTTCGCCTGTAAAGGATTTTTCAGAACCCGCTGTGAAACTACTGTCAATTGGATCGGTTAACCAGGTTTGGAAACGGAATACGGCCTAAGAGAAAGCTGAAACTTAGTCGGCAGCAAAGAAAATAATTATTTTCTTTTTCGACAGGTCGTACACGCCACTCAACCTTGCAAACGACCACATGGAAATAACGACAATCTTTGATACTGATAAACGGGAGCAATGGGCACAGAAAGCTTTACGGTAATACTACAATGATTTAAACCAAATGCACATAGACATACTATCAAACAAGTTGCTAAGTAAAGTATTACTTTTCCCGGAAACTAAAGGATTCATGGTTGCGGTTAGGGATGGGCGATATAAGATTTTACCTATCGATAAGCGATAGCCCATCACATCGATATATTTAACTTATCGATATGTCGATAACTATCGACCGATCAATAGGTGTTCTTACCTATCGATAATTCATTGGTACGTATCGATATATTTGTTACATAAGTCTAGCTTAATCTGGGACATAATTAAGAATAAAAAGAGTCCTCACCTTCCATACGGCCCGTCATTTGCTTGTAATGGGTTTATACGTAACTATCGATGTTCTCGTCTACCTATCGATATCATCGGATACCTATCGATATTATTACTCACCTATCGGCATTTATCGATAAACGCCCATCCGGAGTCAGGATCAGGTTATAAATACTAATATTTACAAGAAGTTTATAATTAAGGACCCTAAAAACTAATGGTATACGTGTAGAAAATGCCACCAGAAGTCAGAAACCATTAAGCACATAACATTAAGGTACACTTACTTAGCAAACACAGATTATTCGCATAACCAAGTATGCAACATGGTACATCAAAAATTAGAGAACAAGAATGGGCTCCTAAATACCTACGTTTCATATTACAAATATCAACCTGCTCCGATGTTACATAACGACTCTTTTAAACTCTACTATGATCGGGCGATTGTCACTGATTGACAGGTGATGAATAGCCGACCCGACATCGTGATGCTGGATAAGAGTGAAGTTCGCGTATTTGATTCAATTGCAACATGGTTGAGAAATATCAAGAGAATAAGACTAATTATACAGAACTGCCTATAGAGATTCAAGAAATACGGCAACTGAACAAGATCGTAGTGATACCCGTCATTGTGTCATCAGTGGGTTTGGTACTCAAGAACTTGGAAAAGAGCCTGGTAAAAATATTACTCCATAAAAACAACTATACGAATCTCCAGAAAGCAGTCATTTTGGACACCTGCCATTTGGTCAGAAAATGTTTACAAGAAGGACCTTGATTGTGGTTTTTCTTAACACACCTACTTCTTTTGATACGTGTAATCCGGGCGGACGATGTACACCAGCAATTAATGGTCAGTTTGTGACAACAATGATAATAATAATAATTTAGATTTTGTTACGACTCAAACAAGTAACAAAAACGATCTAAAATCAATGTGAAATGTGAAACAGTTTCTTTTTTCATAGTATCTATTTCCATCTTTCTTCTTGGCTAAATATAATGGACGAATTTTAAAGCTGGACTGGATTATTATTATTATTTATTTAAATATGAAATAAAATTTATTTTATATTAAAATTACTTATAATTCATTTGTTTTGTTTAAAACCTAATTATTTTAAAAATAAAAAATTATTTGATTAGCCTTTGAGTATAATCGCTTTTCTGTCTTCATTTGATTATAAAACCAAATATTTAAAATAAATAAAAATTGTCAAAATTTTATTTTTTTAAAATTAACTTACAAAGAATTTAACTTAATTAATTTAAATATCAAATTTTATAAATTAAAACATTCAATTTGGTCGTTTTGCATGAAAACCGCAGACGATTCAATTTTCAAATTGCAGTTTTTACACGTTTTATTAAATACGCTTATAAATGACCACTACTTTTCACAAGATTTCATCAAAAATTCATTAAACACAAGTAAGTAACATTATGAAGAAAAATATATAATTATTTTCCATGTCATGCGGTTTGTGTTGTTTTGTAGGTTATTGTCGGAGATAAAAGTTTAAAACTCTCGGACTATCCGAAATACGAAAACGAAGGAATTAGTAAAAAAATCGGTTAATTTCCTTTACCCGGAACAGATCTCGTTATGAATCCTTCGTTTTATTAGGAATAGAGAAGTGTGATCTAATTTAGTTCGGTACATAGTCATTTAATAATACACACGTATATACGGGGTGTTTCTGCAGGAGTGTCCGATATTTCACGAGGTGATTCCCCAAATATTTTTAAGGTAAAAAGTTAAGATAAATGAGTAGTCTACAATGCTTCGTTTTCGAGATACAGGGTACCAAAATTTTATTTTTCTTTTTTTTTCTGAATAATTTCCTAAACAATTCCGACTTCTGGATGAAAACTCGTGCCTGGGGGTTTTTTGAAAGTAGAAATTTGAATTTGGTCTTAATTTAGCTCTTACTTGTAGGGGGCGTCGCATGTCTTTTCTCACTTTCAAAGGCTCGTAACTTTTTTATACGACCTTTTTATATCTTTGGTCAAAAAAATTAATTCCTCAATCATTTCTACCTGAAAAAGGTTTTTTTATTAGAAGTCCTTAGGAGCAACCGTTTTCGAGGTATTTGGATTTGAAGCAATCGATGCATTTGACATTGAATGGCAAAATGTAGGACTTTTTTTGTCCAAATCTAATTCTAAAGAATTATTTTTCAAGAAATCCATAATGCTTTATAAAAATAGTAAGATTGAGTTGAAACACTCCTGCAAATCAAGTAAACCGTGGGTTATCGGACGGAGGAATGTAACATAAAGAATCAAAAGGATCAAGTAGGCTGGTAAGTTCGTTCCGTTTTTTGTTTATTGCTCATTGTCATGGCAAAAATAATACGTATGTATTTTGACGTTTACTGTGCATATATTTATGAAGTAATTAAAGTCAGTAGTAAGTATTTGTCAAAAAATGGATAACTTTACCGATGCGGGTTGCCGACATACATTTTATATACAGACTTGCTAATGGGAATGCGTATGCGTTTGTCTCAAGAACCTTATCCAAACCGCAGAACTCCTATATCAAATAAATTGTCAAGTCAAGTGCCCAGTTGAGGGAAACAGGAACTTTTAAGGAAGCCGCTCACTTCTCCGGTGCATATTCGACGGTAACTAGAAACCGAAGAAGCAGTTCTTAATCTGGTAGGAGAATATTCAGAAACAAGTAATAGAAAAATATCGCATGAAACATTTTTCATCTTCTGGTTTGGAGAATTTCAATCGATAATTTGCTTTATCCCTGCCGCATTCAGAGGGTTAAGGCACTTCCCCCTCGTGACTTTTCAATACTTATTGACATACGTTGGTTTCTGCAATGCCTAATTCAAAATCCCGTATTTGGTAATCAAATCCTGTTCACGGACGAAGCAAGTTTCTTAAGTTATTTATGGTCAAAGGCAAACCCCTATACAATAGAAGATTCGCATTTTCAAGACCAATTCTCCGTTAAAGTGTGGGCTGGAGTTCTGGAAGATTTTCTAATAGGTCCTTTCTTCCGGGAAGATTAAACGGGATAGGTATCGTCAATTTCTCGAAGATTTGCCCATTTTGCTTGAAAATGTACCACTTTTACTTACTTAATGTGGTTTATGCATGACGGTGCACTAGCACATTTTAGCATTCAAGTGCGAGAATTTTTCAATAATAATCGCTGGATAGGTCGAGGAGAGCCTCATCCATGGCCCCTAGGTCACTAGACCTTAACTGTCTAGATAATTTCTTTTGGGGTCATCTTAAGAGCCTCGTTTACTAAACTCCGATTCAAAATAAAAAACTAACTAACTAAGGAATCGCATAATAGATTCCTGTCAAACGATTAGAAATGCTCGAGGGATTTTTCGAAGGGCGCACGAATCGATGTTGTAATTAAAAAAATCTAGTGTTTTATTGTTTGTTGTTTTTTATTATTGTATATTGTTTTTTATAAATCATTGTCTGAAATGTTTATGACGACTAAAAAAATTGTTATTCCATGATGTTGTTTCATATAATTCTCATAGAGATCATAAATCTCGAGAAACAGTAAAACTATAAATAAGAATAACTTTTTTACGTAAATATGATTGAGATATTCAATTTTTTGAACAAAAATGTAATACAAGGTCGTACAAAAAAATTATGAGCCTTTAAAAGTAAGAAAACACATGTAGGTGGAGGCCCCTACAAGTAAGAGTTAAACCCCCATAACGCATTATATCATTTAATGTCACATGCATCGATTATTTTAAATCCAATTACCTCGAAAACGGTTGCACCTAGCGACTTTTAAGAAAAAAACGATTTTCACGTAAAAATGAATGAAGAATTCTGTTTTTTTTTTTATACAAGGTCGTACAAAAGAGTTGCGAGCCTTTGAAAGTGAGAAAAGGCATGTAAGTGGCGCCCCCTACAAGTAAGCGTTAAATTAAGATGAAATCAAATTTCTAATGTCAAAAAACCCCAAGGTACCAATTTTTATCCAGAAATCGGAATTCTTTAGGAAATTATGTAGAAAACACCAAAATAGAAATAAAACTTTGACACCCTTTATCTCGAAAACGAATTATTTTAGACCTCACATTTATATTAACTTTTTCCTTTATTTGTATACCCTCAAAAATATATATATATATATATATATATATATATATATATATATATATATATATATATCAAATATTTTTATTAGGCGCCATTTTGTTCCACTATTTTGGATTTCTACCAAGATTTTACAAGTTTTTACCTGTGCCACACATCACCATTTTGTTCATGTTGAATTCGTACCACAAATTTGCTAGTTTATCTCTTATCACATTTGATGCTTGCGTAAAATTTGAAATTAATCTAATAAGTAGTTTTTCAGACTGATTTTTTAAATATATTATTAGGTCGCCATTTTGTTTTGTTATACTGGATTCATTCCAAAATGTTCATTCCTATGTAACACTTGATTTTTGTGCAAGATTTGAGGTAAATTGGATATTTCACTAGGCTGCCTTGCTACGCCATATTGGATTTTTATCAAAATAATACCAGGTCATCCCCATATGACCATTAATTTTTGACCAAAATTTAAAGTAGGTTGGGTAAGTAGTTTTTAAGCGATGCCGCGAACTGACAGACCGCCGGAATTGCTAAAACATAATATTTGGCATTTGTGATTTCTCCACGATTACAAAATTTTATTTAGCCGCCATTTTGTTCCGTCATCTTGGTTTCGTACTACAATTATACCAGTTCATCTCTATCCCACAAACAATTATTGCGCAAAATTTGAAATCAATCCATTAAGTAGTTTTTCCAGGCAGAATGTTTAAATAATTTACTAGTCAATTCCTACTTAGTACTTGAATTTTGTCCAAAATTTGAGGTAAATTGAATAAGTAGTTCTTTTTTTACATTTCATTAGACCGCTATTGTATTTTTACTAAAATGTTGCCAGGTCATTTCCATAGGACCTTTAATTTTTGACCTAAATTTGAAAACAATCGAGTAAGTAGTTTTTTAGCTACGCAGTGAATAGACAGACCTACCGACAGATAGACAGACAGGCCGACGGAATTGAGAAAACATGTTTTTCGGCATCCAGAGACCCTGAAATGTAAAGATGTAAAAAAATCTCGAAGAGTGATTTTTTCACGATTACAATACTAGGGACTAATTTTACCAGGGAAATAAAAATTGCTTCCAGTCGTCCTGCAATTGAAAAACTCATGATTTTCTTCCTCGATTTCTCCCTGATGTTACCAACATATTTATACAAAAAACTCGAGGCAAAGACCTGTATATAGGAATATTTGAAAACAAGATTCAGTTTTGTAAATTTTTAAGACGTTATATATATTTAGGTTCTATCACATCTCTGAATGGACGCCATTTTAATACGCTTGGACTATATTTTTTTGAGAATCTTTGCCGAAGTATTATTTGTTAGTTCGTTGATACCTCTAAACTTTGTAGGTTTTGTTAATTGGTGCCAAAATTTAGCAGGGAGCAGTGACTTTTGTACCTCACTGTATATAATTTTAATAATATGACTCGCGTTGAGTAGATATATCTGAATTGAATATACTAAATAATCGCTAAGATTAAATCAATTTATGGGCATAAAGAAAATACACGAATAATTGAAATTAAAAATCGAATGCCTACCAAGAAAGTCTCTAACCATAAAACAGACATAGGTCTATTAAAAAAACTAAGCCCATGATTACCAACGGGTTACACGAAAATTGACTCTTTATGGTCTTCAATAGAGGTTGGCGCTTCCTAGTGATGCGGCACGCTGATACGGACTTCTTTTTCTTGTAGCAGCGGCGATCTCCAACGGGAGGTGAACGGCCGTTGCGGTTATTCCTCTCTCGTCAAAGAGTGCCTCGGGTCTCACCGCCAGCGAAATACCTGGGGAGCGGCATCGTGGACAAGACAAATCGTTGTGCCCAGACGGTTCTTTTAAATAAAAAAATATATTTTCAAGTACAATATCGTACTTTTTTAATCGATAGGTCAGTTCTCAGAGATAAGGCATGAAACATTACACAATTACAAATAGAGACGTTTATGGTAACGGGTTCATTTAGGCGTAAATTGTGAGAATCTAAAAATGCATGGACGAATTCATACGGGAAGACTATTAAGTAAGTTAAAAAGGTTAGATTCTTCAGTTTTTGCAATATATTTTGAAAGCTATGCAACATTTCGTCAAAGTTGTGCAGTTTTTTTTTGCAAGATGGCAAAACAAAATGGCGACCTAATAAAATATTTAAAAAAGCAGCCTGAAAAACTACTTATTAGTTTATTTCAATATTTTGTGCAAGCATTAAGTGCGATATAGAGACAAACTGGTAAAATGGTGTTACGAATTCAAGAAGATGGATCAAAATGGCGCTCAATAAAATGTTACAAAAATTAACAGAAAATAATCTTCTTATTCAATTAAAAAACGAAAATTTGCACAAAAATTAAATGTGATATAGGGGAAAAAATGATGGCCTTAAAAAAATCAATGTAGAAACTACTTATTCAATTTATTGTGTGAATGGTCACATAACTGACCTATTTTACATAAGTAGAAAATAGAAAACATGGATATTTGGCATATTGGACACGCATTTATCAGGTTGTGTTTATCTACTAGGAGTTGTACTACACGCCTTGTAACTGAAATTGTGGATATAAGATTCAATGGTTCAATTCTCAACTTAGTTTTCTTCTATAATTTTTATTTGAAATAATAAATGCTAGGATTTGCTTCATTTATTTATATATTATATAATCGAGCATTTATATATATATATATATATATATACATATATATATATATATATATATATATTATATATATATATATATATATATATATATATATATATATATATATATATATATATATATATATATATATATATATATATATATATATATATATATATATATATATATATATATATATATATATATATATATATATATATATATATATATATATATATATATATATATATATATATATATATATATATATATATATATATATATATATATATATACAGTGTGTCCCAGATTCGCTTCTCTATATAGGGATCTCGGCTCCTATTATACCTACAGCAAAGGTTAAATGGGGATAGTTTTAGAGGAAACTTATTGCATTCGATATCTGTTACAGATTTACGATCGATCAATAAATTTGGGAAATATCGGCGAAAAACCGAAAATGGCGGATTTCGTTTTTCGCCAGTATATCCAGAATGGTAAATTTGGCAGCTGTCAAAATGTGACATTATTTGGACACATTTTTAAGACAAATAAGATGGCGAATACGACACGTCTTCATTGTTTTTTGTTAACCCGCAACCCGCCTCAACTTTCATTTTTCTTATGACCGCCATATTGGATTTTTCGATTTTTGGAAAGAGCCTAAAATTTCCAGTCTAGTGATATTTCACAAGTGCAATAAAGATTTTAGTGTCATCAAAATATAAATCTAAATGAGCTTTGACTACTTTGTAAGTGGGTAACATTAATTTACAAATCTGCAAAATGACGTCCATTTGCATCGAGACATTTTTGACAATTGGTGACTGTTTTTCGTACAACCCTGGTAAGTGTATTTCGGTTAATACTTCTAAATGTGTCCAGAACTCTTTGTCTCAGGATTTCTATGGTCACGGGAGGATCAAATTCATAGATTTCATTCTTCGTGTGACCCCAGAGGTAGAAATCCAAGGGCGACAGGTTAGGGGATCTAGGAGGCCAAGATATTGGACCATTTAAAGAAATTATTCTTTCGTCAAACTGCTCTCTTAAGAAGTTCCTGACTTGAATGGTATTGTAAGCCGGACATCCGTCTTGTTGAAACCAAGTTCTTCTTAATTCATCTTCCGTTAGAATAGCTCGTAAGGCTGGTACAACCTGGTTTCGCAAAAGCTCTAGGTACCTTTGCCCGTTTAGATTGTAGTCAAACAAAAATGGTCGATTTCCTGAAATGATTAATAATTTATAAATAGGTAACCAACAGTCAAGGGCGGCAGGGTCGGCCGAGTGGTACTAGAAACTATAAATTATAAAGGGAAAATTATCTTTATTAAAAAGTAGATATATTCTTTCCAAAAATAATTATCGAAACATCCCGTAATGAATGAGCTTGTATACAGTTGAAACCTATTCAGCTTTATTATGAAAAAGAAAAACATATTTGGTTAGCGGGAAGTAATACCCGTAATAAATTATTTTGTTCGTATTGCAAGTACACCGTGCCTTTATAAAACATAAAATATCAAAAGAACAAACCCCTTGCTCTTTAAAATTTAAATTATTTTGAAATACAGCTGAACGCCTTTATAATGAAAATCGAAAAATAATTCGACATTTGATTAATATGGTATTTTTTTTATAACGCAAAAACTAGGCTTCCCGGGTAATAATAAATCATTAAATTCAGACAATCAAAATAATTTTAGAGAATTAGCTAAATCTGCAGAAAATTTAGATAGTGTTAATAAATTTATTGAACCCAATTCTATTTTTATAGGTTCTTCGAAACTACGATACAAAATGATCGAATAATAATACAATATCAAAAAAGTAAGTTGACTGACTAGAGTAGAACGTTTTACTTTTTTTTTATTAGATTATACTCTTTTAGTATTATTAAAGAACTAAACGAAAAAAAAAAGATCATTATTTGACCATTATTTGGTACCTATTTAAAAAAGATTGATTAGATTAACTTACCAATGATCCCACACCAAACGTTACTTCCAAATCTGATCGTAGACGTCTCTCTGCCACTTCGTGAGGATTTTGCACAGCCCAATGATGACGGTTGTGCCTATTACAGACTCCACAATTCGTGAACCTGCTCTCATCGGACCACAAGACATGATTTACAAAATCAGGATTTTCATTACATCTCCTAGTATACCACTCACAGAACTGCAGTCGTCTTGGAAAATCAGTTTCCTTAAGTCCTTGTACTATTATGGGTTTGTATGGATGATACTTATTCTTTTTTAAAACTCTCTGTACTGTTGATTTCGGCACATTAGTTTCCTGTTCTACAGTTCTTACCGATGCACTAGGGTTTTCGTTGATAGCTTGTAAAATGTTTCTGTCTTGATTTTCATTGTTATTATTGTATCCACTTCTAGGATGTTCGAAGGCACCATGGTTAATTAAATTAACTACGATTTTCCTGAATTGGGTTTTATGAGGCTGCCGTCGTTCGGGGTACATCTCCAAATACCTTGCTGAGGTAACGTCGGCGTTTCTCTATGATTGAAAGTACAGAGCTAACATGTTAACCTTTTCTTCATTCGAATACAGAATGCCGGCCATTTTCTATAGGTTTTGACAATTTATGTGTCCGATTTATGATTTTATTGGGATAAAAGCATACCTACTACTTATTAAAACACAGCTTTGATACTTTCAACTATTTAACTTAACGTCAAAGTCAAAATCCAATTTTGTTACAGATAAATCATGGCCTCCTTAGAAAAGTATTGAGAGCTAACATTACTTTAAATCATGGCCTCCTTAGAAAAACTGAAACCTAACTTTACGAAGTGTAATATTTCGATGATATTAAAATTTTTAATGCACTTGTGAAATATCACTAGACTAGAAATTTTAGGCTCTTTCTATAAATCGAAAAATCCAATATGGCGGCCATAAGAAAAATTAAAGTTGAGGCGGATTGCGGATTAACAAAAAACAATGAAGACGTGTCGTATACGCCATCGTATTTGTCTTAAAAACGTGTCCCAATAATGTCAGATTTTGGCAGCTGTCAAATTTACCGTTCTGGAAATACTGGCCAAAAACGAAATCCGCTATTTTCGGTTTTTTCCCGATATTTCCAAAAACAATTGATCGATCGTAAATCTGAAGCCGGATATCGAATGCAATAAGTTTCCTCTAAAACTTTCCACATTTAACCTTTGCTGTAGGTATAATAGGAGTCGAGATCCCTGTATAGGGAAGCGAATCTGGGACACACTGTATATATATATATACCGGGTGATAATTCAAGTCTAACAAAATTTTAAATATTCGTTTTGAGAGATTTTTTTTGCTACTTTTACTTTAAGAAGCGAAACAGTACTCTTACTAAAATTGTTATTTTATAAAAATTTCACTTTCGATTCGTTTTAAAGAATTTTGAAGCAACGCAAATTGAAGTTCTCGGACCGTTTGCAATAAATCCTACCGTATAGACTCGTCAGGTAGCTACAGCAACGGGATTATCACGCGAATCAATAAGGAGAGTACTCAAATTAAATAAGTTTCATCCCTATAAAATGCAAATCGTTCAAGAACTTGGTGACGATGACCCCAACAGAAATTGAGTTTTGTGAAATTATGACAGCTAGAGTTACTGCAGAACCTCGGCTCATTAAAAAATTTGCTTTAGCGATGAGTGTACTTTTTACTTAAATTGGCAAATTAATAAACAAACCTGCCGTTACTGGAATGACGAGAACCCAAGAGTATTTAAAGAAGGACATACGCAGTTACCCCCAGAAAATTAATGTTTGGGCTGGTATATTAGGAGATGTATTATTGATTCGTTATTTATACAAGCAAATTTAAATAGCGAAATGTACGCCGACAAGCGAGAGAGGTCTATCAAGTCTCTAATTCATGGATTAATCAGGGAGACCTACACGGCAATATATCTTCAGAAGAAAATGTATTACATTTTTAACAGGTTGGATCACCTCCTCATGTAGTTTTCAGTTGCATTGAAAGAAGAGGTACCGTTGACTAGCCTCTTGATTTCTTCCTGTGGGTTCACCTAAAATCTGTTGTTTTTAGGACGCAACCTGACTCAATAGAGCAACTCCAGAAAAGAATAATTCAAGAATGCCGAGCTATTTCCAGAGAAACATTTGCAAAAGTACGTCAAGATTTTGAACATAGACTCTATTATTCTCTTGAAAATAATTGACATAATTTTCAACATTTATTAAATTAATAATAAAAAATACAACTTTAATTTAATTAAATAATGTTTTCTTTAATAAACCAAAAATTATTCTACCGAATGCACCACTGAAAAGTATTTTTTAAGACCTTTAAGATAAGACATCACAAGTACGGGTTGCCATTTAAGATTATTTAGTTGGGCTGGCTCGGGGGAGAGTGTAAGTGAAAACAGGTTAATCGTTACATCATTTTGTGATTTTTAATTAATTTTTGGTACTGTATTTTTACTGGGCGCCATTTTGTTCTACTATATTGTACATTATACCAGTTTCTACTTATGCGTCAGACTTGATTTTTAGACATAATCTGAATAAATATAATAAGAATTTTTGTACAATGATTTTTTACTTATGCGTCAGACTTGATTTTTAGACATATTCGGAATAAATATAATAAGAATTTTTGTACAATGATTTTTTTTGAAAATTTGCATCAAAATTTTACTAGATTCTCCCTATATCACGTCTAATATTTTTAATTGAATAAGGTTTTATTACATTGATTTTTTTAAAATTTTATTTGGCCGGCATTTTATTTCCCCATCATGAATTCATACCACAATTTTATCAGTTTATCTCTGTATTTCTTGCGCAAATTTTGAAATCAATCTAAAAAGTAGTTTTTCATGCTGATTTTTTCAATAATTTATTAGGCCGCCATTTTGTTTTGTCATCTTGGATGTATACCAAAATATTACCAGTTCATTCTTATATAACACTTGATGTTTGTGTAACATTTGAGATAAATTGGTTAATTAATTTTTTTTAGCAATATTTTCACTAGTTTGTCATGTTTGTTCCAATTGGGTTTTTACCAAGTCAATCGGGAAAGTGGTTTCTCACCAAAGTTTTACCAGATTTGTTTGTGCAAAATTTGAGGTAAATTGGATAATGAATTTTTTTAATAATTTTTTTACATATAATGGATTTATACCAAAATGTTTCTAGGTCATCCCCATACGACCCTTAATTTTTTACCAAAATTTGAAGACAATCGGGTAAGTAGTTTTTTAGCTACGCCATACAGAACAGACCGGCGACGACCCGACGGTATCGAAAAAATATTTTTTGAAATTTGGGTACCCTAAAACTGAAGATCTGTAAAAATCTGAAAAGGTGATTTTTTCATGACCCTTTCACGTGGGGAATAAAATGGTTTTAGTTGTTAATGTAAGTAATTTGGTAACTTCTAATAAAAGCATTACCCATAATGAACAGAGAGTAAGATAATTAAGTAGATTAGGTAACTATGGTAAAATAATTTAAGGGTTTAAATGTAGACTAACCAAATGCTACAGCTTTGACAATTTAGCCTTTTTAACTCGATTTTTAAACAAACCCTTGCATTTATTATTTCAAATAAAAATTATAGAAGAAAACTAATGTGAGCATCGAACCATAGAATCTTATGTCCACAATTTCCGTTACAAGGCGGCGGAATTAGAACATTTCTTTCAACTCCTTGTAGACAGAACACAACCAGATAAACGCGTGTCCAATATGCCAAACATCGATGTTTGCTATTTTTTACTTATGGGTTATCTTATAGACATAGTGTGGACATTAGTGGTATATGGAAACTAAAACAGAACCAAGAAAATAGGTCACATATGTGACCATTAGCACAATAAATTGAATAGTCATGTTTAATTCATAGCATTTTATCCCTATATCACACTTAATATTTGTGCAAATGTTCAATTTTCAATTGAATAAGAAGATTCATTTCCGTTAATTTTTGTAAATACGCACCTTGGAGAAGCGATTTCCTTAGGGAAAGTTAATGTAGTGAAATTATTAGACTGATCGGATCTATCAATTTTAAACCATTTAGCGATTCAATGTATATAATAAATGTTTTACTGTGTTTTTAATAAAAAAAATATCGGAACCAGGAGACTTGAAATAAAATAATATTAAAGCTCAATACAATGAGCGAAACGTTGATTTAATGTGAAAAATTGTGTTTTTATTGTTAACCTAACCCAACATATAACCGTTCTGCGACCAGGAAGAAGTCACGTTGAATAATAAACGATTTGAAATAACTTCATCTTTTTTTGCGACACGAAACGCGAGGCGTTCTTAATATTCTGTAGATGAGATATCTTATGTCCACAATTTCCGTTACAAGGCGGCGTCCAAAAAGAACACCAGATAAAATGGTAATTCTATTTTTTCGGGCTTATAGACATAGTGTGGCATTAGTGGTATATGGAAACTAAAACAGAACCAAGAAAATAGGTCACATATGTGACCATTAGCACAATAAATTGAATAGTCATGTTTAATTCATAGCATTTTATCCCTATATCACACTTAATATTTGTGCAAATGTTCAATTTTTAATTGAATAAGAAGGGTTAATTTTTGTAAATACGCACCTTGGAGAAGCGATTTCCTTAGGGAAAGTTAATGTAGTGAAATTATTCTGATCGGATCTATCAATTTTCATTTAGCGATTCAATGTATATAATAAATGTTTTACTGTGTCAGCTTGAAATAAAATAATATTAAAGCTCAATACAATGAGCGAAACGTTGATTTAATGTGAAAAATTGTGTTTTTATTGTTAACCTAACCCAACATATAACCGTTCTGCGACCAGGAAGAAGTCACGTTGAATAATAAACGATTTGAAATAACTTCATCTTTTTTTGCGACACGAAAAGGCGTTCTTAATATTCTGTAGATGAGATATATAAATTGACCACGTCCAAAAAGAACCTAAAATGGTAATTCTCGTTATCCTCCCGCATTCCCGGGGGCTGGAGATTCTCGCTTTTCACCGAGACTTTTTACACGTGTCAGCGTATGTGTAGGGTATGCGTGCCCAACTCTTATATAAACCCAACCGGTTATCCTCCGCTGCTGGAGCTGCTAAAGTTCGTTCACTCTTCGCTGATCACCAATACCATATCAAAAGAGAAGCGCAGATGAGGAATTACCGCCGATTTTGTTACTATTGTTAATATATTAGGAATGTGTGCTGTGGATAATCTTATAAAGCACTTCGTTAGGCAAACAATCTCTAATTTTTATTGAAAAAATAAATTAATTTAATTATTTCTTGTTCCTTTTAAACATTTCAGCTTAGTTTACATATTATAATAATATTGTCAGGTTTTTTATATTTATTTTTTTTCACTTTACACTAATACAGGGCCGACACAAGAGTAAAGTATGAAGATTGGCTAAGTTTGTTTTGTATGTAGTCTGTAAGATATTTATTATTTTATGGTAAGGTTGTTTATTAATTATATTTTCGATTATAATGTGCAGAGTGTTCAGTTAAAGACGTTCGCTCTCCATATTTCGGAAGTCCTTCATGTTGGCGCCTTGAAAAAAAATGTGACAAAAGTGGTCAAGAGCAATTTTTTAAATGTTTTGTTAGAATGCCCTTAATTTTTAACCAAATTTGAGTTATTCGGGTAAGTTTGTTTTTAGTTTTTAGCTATGCCGCGAACAGGCAGATAGACCAACAGACAGACCAACGGAATTGAAAAAGCATGTTTTTTAGCAATGTTAAGATCTGTAAAAACCTGGGATGGTGATTTTTTCACGACTACAATGAATGGACTCATTTATTGTAAACTTAAAATTATTCTTAAAATAAAGTTGAAAGCCTTTGGTTCAGATGACCTAAATATATCCCTTATCATTTTTTATTGTTCATTTATAATCCCTTACATAACTCATATGATTAATAATAATATTGAAGTGTGCCATTTCCAAACACCTGGAAATTAGCTAATGTTATACCTTTGCTGAAAGTTCTACTGAGTTTGAACAGCTGCGATCTATTTCGATACTGCCTACATTGTCTAAGATTTTTGAAACAGTTATGGAGGCTCAAGTGGTTTGTTTTGTATCAAATAACAATATAACAACAAAAACAATCGGGGTTTAGGGCTGCTATCTCTGCTCTACAGCACTGTCAGATATAGCGGTGAAGTGCTAAGGGCACATGATCAAAATAAGGCATCTGTTATTATATTGCTCGATTACACAAAAGCGTTTGACATGTTGCATCATGGCACTTTATTAGCTGCTGTAAAACATAGGATTTAATGAAGCTTCACTCTTACTTATATCGCCATTTCTTTTTGACAGGGCCTGCTGTGTAATCCTCGATGGCGGACGATCAGCAAGGGGTGGTGTTGAAGCAAATGTTCCTCAGGACACCTTATCGGACCTCATTCTTTACTGTATTTAAACACTCAAATTTATCAAATCTCTCTGTCATTGCCAATATCACTTAAATGCCGACGACTCCTAGCATTATGCCTAATGTAGCTGAAACTACAAATCTTCAAATAAGCCAGGACTTACATAATTTGCTCTCCATTTCTATTGACCACCACTAAAAATTAATTCACTGTTGTACTGAGAATAAGCGGGATATCAATAACAATTAAATTGGGGGATAGCTTTATCTCTTTCAAAAACTGATGCATATAACCTAAACTAAGTATTTTCAAGTTCAAGATAGAGTGCATGTAAACAAAAGTTATTGTGAGTGCAACGCGTCTTAAAAAGTTTGCTAAAAACTTATATCATAATCCGCCACTTTTATTTAAAAGCGCACAATAACTTTTGTTTACATGCATTATCCTAAATTTGGATAGACTGCAGGTGTGTTTCTTTTATAAGATTCTTAAATTTAAATCTCCTCCATTCCTTCACAGATTGCTCGTGTAACGAAAGATGTTCACAACTTCAATATACGCTGGCAGTGGCTATTGACAGAACCGTCTTTAAATAATTTTTCAAAAAATAATTTCCTTACGAAATTACCTTTCTAACGAACAAATTTAAAATAAAAGATTTCTCGTCTTCAGTTATCATTTTCAAAAGAAAGTTGATTGCTTCCGCATTTATTAATATTAATAAAATATTAATTTGATTGTCTAAGATCACTAGGATCTCTCTCTTTCATTTCCTATTAACGTCTTCTTTCTTTAACCTCTCTTATGCATCTCCATATTTAATTTTACGCGATATGTTATTAGAGTGTCATTTATTAAGCGAGCTGTTATTAGGTATTCTTATCATGTAGTCGCAATTTGAGTTGCCGAAACTCTCTAATATTCTAGAAACGAATGCTAAATGTCTCTAATGTAACTTGTTAGGGTAGGCTGTGCGGTAACTCCCCAATTATTTCCGAAGTTTGTTTCCAGTGAGAATTTCGGATCGGCCCCGTATACGATCTGTCTAAAAGGTTCTTACTTTCTCCTTATCGAATATGGAGTCTGTTGCTTTCCTTATTACTAACACTTAATACAGTTCTAGAAGAAGTCTGCCCTACGATTAGGCGGTAACGTCCTGTTTCGATTTCTAGTTGCCTGCTCTTAGCGACCTACCTGAAATTGGGAAAAATATGTTTTTTTCTTCTGATAATAAAAGAAACACAATTTTCAACTTCTTGGTCACAAAAAAAAGTCACCTACAACTCTCTCCCCTCTTTTTTACTCTCTGAGAGATTCACCCCAATCACGTTCTACTTCGTACCCCAGTACCTGAAGTTCTTCCCCGTGGTTAACTATGGTCTATGGTCAAAAGTGACCAGCTGAAGCTCTACCAAATGATGATGATTCTATGATGTCACACCTTTTATATCTTACGAGAGTGAAGTAACATTAGGAATTTATATTCGTCCTTGATAGGGCCAGATTTATCTAGTGTGGCGGTGAGTGATACCTCCTTTATCAAGAACCATTCAGAAAATCGACTAAAACACTTTTGGAAACAATAAAAGTAAAAAATTAACAAAATAATTATTAGATGAACTTAGCAACTAGTTATGCTAAATGTTTCTAATATTCTATGACGTTGTGGTAAAAAGTTATTCAACATTATGAAGTTCCAATATGGGTACCTTCTCTTTTGAATTAGTAAACCGCAGGCGCTGCGTCGTGCTCCGTGTATAGCGCACTGCGGCATTTGTTGATATTAACCATATTGTTTGGTATTTCGGTAATCCGTTTTATGGAAAACTAAACTGCTGGCCACCTCAAATGCATAAAGCAAAATCTTTGTATAAATTTAAAGTAAAATATCTCTGAAACGAACCAAAAAATCTTAATGCGGTTTTCAGGACATTATCGTGCTTTCTTTTCAGATCAACCATTTATGGCAATGGCTTTCGTAGATTTAGCAGTTTTGATATACCGGGTGATGAAAGAAATGATTTATTTCCAAAATTTCATCTTAGCAACAACCATTGAAAAAATTAATAAAACTCTAATTCATTTTACTCGGTTGTTTAGGAGAATAAATGCAAAAAACAATTTGGTGGATTTTCCGATAACTCCCCTAAATTTTGAGATATCAATTTTTTTAGTAAAATTTTACTTTAAGAAGTTAAGTGACTTTTAATATCTTTAATAGCATTTAAAATCCTAAATTGAATGGGAACAGTAAAATTTAAAAGCTCCCTATAAAAATCGAATACGAAAATATGTGAGTCCGATATAGACTGTCATAGATCAGTATATCACTGCGTAAAAATCCTAGTTCTACAGGGTGGATCCGAAAATCGAGCCAAATTTACTAAAAAATCAGTTGAAATGAATGCATGGTATAATTAATGTATATATACTCAAAACTCTAACTTATAAAAATATGGAAGAAAAAATGTTTCAACAGGGGTTTGCAAGCACTTGATGTTCGACAGATAGGGTGTTAAAATGTTAATATGTTTTTAGTTTTTTGACATACCTACCTCAAACATTTCTACATTATATATAAAGACTAAAGTCAATAAACAAGTTTCATAGAAATCTTCTTTGTGGTGTCTTCCTTTCTTGGGTTGCGAAATCTTTAAAATTCTAGAACTTTTTACTACAGTGCTACATTTTGCTATGTATATTTTTATTCACGTTTTTTTTATCATGTTTTACGTTACACAAAGAAAAATAAGAAATGTCAATTGTCAAAGATACAAGTATAACTTTGCTTTTTTAAACAAGACATCCTGTAAATTTTATTTTCAGTAGTTAGGTCTCTTTTCTGTTATTTGAATTATAGCAAATTTGAAACATTTATATTGAAAACTAAACGAGAAAATGTAGACAATTTGTCATAGGAGATATGTTGTAAAGGGAGAAACATAACATTTGTCACAATTATGGTGCAGGTTTGCTTCATTATTTCGCTTAATTTTTTATAATAACGAATAACGCGGTATTTTTAAATAAAGACAGAGTCTTACCTATGTTTTGTGGATCATTGTGGTATCGTGCAAAACCAGAAAGTTATATAGCAGGTTAAAATGTGGACAAGTTTAAATGACCCCTCTGTATATTTTACATTTTGCTAATAACTTTCAAATGATCTAAGATATTAAAAGAGTTATGGAATCAAAAAGTATCATTACATAATAAGAAATGAAATGTAAATATGCCTCGAAATTAACGAGGTGTATAAAAAATGAAAAACATCCTGTATTTAAAAAACTAAGCGTGGTGGATACCTTGCTACCTTTATGAGCTAAACTGCCTGCGAAAGTTTTAAACGCAAATAAATCTTGTGTATCTAAATGTAAAATTTTCTCGTGGAAAATTTTTAAGTACAGTATGCAGATCTAAATATATTAAAAAAAATCAATGCAAATTTACTTGAACTTCAGGATTTTGTTGGACCTCCCCTGACATTAATAATCTCCTGACACCTTCGAGGCATACTGCTTATAAGATTTCTTATAAAATTTTAAGAGATATTTTCACACTTCTCGGTGATCGTAACTCTAAATTTTACAGATTGTCTCACTAGGAAAAAAGATTAAACTTTATATCTGTGACATTTTTACATATTCTTTTAATACTACGTAATAATCAGCACAATTTATTTTTTGAGTTATTTAAATGTTATGAAAATAATAAAAGTTATAGCAGTTGAAATGACCACTTGTACATTTTGCTAAATATTCTCTAAACTGTTGAAAACTTCCAATTGAAATAACAGAAGAAGAAATTGCAAAATATAATGAGGAATTTAACTTAGTACGGAAAATAACCAGTGACGTTGTAGTAAAAAGTTCTGAATGTTTTGTCATAGAATATGTACCAAATTTCATTTAAAAATATTTAGAAATGTTTGAACTAAAAAACTAAACAAATAATTACATTGTAACACCCTGTATCTCGAACACCAAGTGCTTGCGAATGACTGTTTAAAAATTTTTATTATTTTATGAGTAAAAGTATTTTTTAAAGTTTTGGGTATATGTACATTATTTACACCATGCACACTCATTGCAGATGATTTGCAGCTTGATATTCGGACCCATCCTGTAGATCCAGAATTTTTACACAGTGATACACTGATTTATAACTTATTCTATACCAAACCCACATATTTTCCTGTTCGATTTTTATAAGCAGTTCCCAATCATTTAGGGATTTTAAACGCAATACCTGTGTTATAAATTTCATTACCATGCCAATTCACAACTAAAAGGGTTATCAAAAAAATTCGCAAACATTTCGAGATAAGGCCTCAAAGATATTAAAAGTCACTTAACTACTTAATAGCCTGCTTTAGTTTTCTGATATGAACCTCGAAACAGATAATTTGTTGTTGGGATATTTTTCCTTAAAATTTTTTTTTTCAAAGTTTTGAAGTTTTTAGTCACCGTGCATTAATTTTGTGTAACTTATATTAAGACGCATTATTTTAACACCTTTGTGTAAAAACAAAACCTGATTTGTTTTTGAGTAATAAAGTTACAGGGTAAAATATAAAATTAATCAAAATTTTACTAAAAAAATTGATATCTCAAAATTTAGGGGAGAGATCATTGTATCTAATCTCCTCAACAATCGAGTAAAACGAATTACGATTTTATTAAGTTTTTCATTGGTTGTTGTTAACATGAAATTTTGAAAATAAATCACTATTTTTTATAACCACCCGGTATATCAAAAGTGCTAAAGTTACAGAAGCCATTTGATCTTGAGATTAATCTGAAAAGATAACACGATAATATCCTGAAAACCGCATTAAGATATCTTGCTTCGTTTCAGAGATATTTTATTTTAAATTTATTCAAAGATTTTGCTTTATGCACTTGAGGTGGCCAGCAGTTTAGTTTCTGAAATTTAACTGAGCAAGAACACCCCATAATAAGAATATTTAGAGTGCAGATGTAAAAGACTTTATATACTTTTAATGAGTGTCTGGGGCATTGCCAATTTCGATAAAATTTATGTATGATGTGTGTTCCTCAACAAAAGTCTTCAAGGTAACAACTTCATCTTAAGACTATGACTAGTTTTTCAGATACAAGATAATTGTTCAAAGCCTATATAAAATGCATGAAAACAGAATAAACAAAATAGTTCAATAGGTTTTTTTACAAGATTTCCCAAAAAAGAAAAACGTTTCATTTCTAATTAAAACGCTAAATATTACAGAAATTACATATTAACACTGTATATCGATAACAAACCATTTGGCGGAGCCCTGTTCATATAAAACGTTTTTCTTACTTTAGGTCATTTCGTTTACCCCATGTAATTTACATGGGGGTATTTCAGCACAGTTTTACACCCTGTACCTCAAAAACCAGTTATAGGGTAGTTGGTGCCATAAAGACTTGATTAAAAAGGTAATACAGACATCTACGAAAATTTTATCAAAATTGGCAGTGCACCAGAATCCCAATAAAAATGTGCAGGATGCTTTGGTGACTTTTTGAGTTTATTTTTTCTGTATTTACGCGTGTTGGATCATTGATTATAAAAATAAAAATATCTAATAGAAATATAAGATTTATCACGACAAACGAAAATAATTGACATGAATAAACTATCTTATCTTATCTTAAATGTCCATTCACGCATGCTCATGGCATATGGAACATGGTAAAAATCTAATGTTAATGCATTATGATAATCAGGTAGGAATTAATGGACAACTTGCTAAATAATTTCTAAACGGTACAAAATATCGAAAAATCCTAAGAAACAAGAAAAAGTTACAGAACAGAATAGGTAATTTAAATTTGTGATAAAAATGGCCAGTGGCGGCAAAAATAAAAATTTCAAAAGGGTAAAAGGGATTGCGACATGGGAAACAGTAACATCCTGTAGATTTTTCTAAATTGTATTATAGCCAGTTCGAAGGCATTGCTCACATCATATACTGTATCAAATTTGAATGATTTACCCCAAAAAAAAAATAAAATTTTAACATCCTGTATCTCAAGAACAAAGGCTTTACGGACACACGTTCAAATGAACTTTTAGCCCTAGAATGAGCTAATAAATTACGTCCTGCATTTTAGCCATTGATTAAATAACACCCTATATAACTCCTATTCTAATTCTTCGGAATTAAAAACGAATAACCTGTATCCAAGACTTAAACTAATAAAACGTATAGAGTAAAAATGAAAAAGCCGTTTTGGCAAAACAGTACATAGTTCACAAAAGTTTATCACAGATGGTATATAATAATTATCTTTACGTCTGACATAATAATAAGCAAATTACAGTAAAATCTATAGCATTTATTAATTTAATGTTTGGTAAATTTCAGCTAATTTTTATCACAACCTGTATCCATACTTAATAATACTAATGATAATGGTATAACAACTGATTATAAATACAGGTTATTAAGTTAACGCTCCAATTGTATGAAGATGTCAAGATTTTCGTAGAAGCTCTGTATATTACAAAGAAACTAAAATATCAAAAATGGCCTTTTTTAATTTTGTCAAAGATCATTGTGATCAGATGCAAAAAAAAATTAAAAATGTATTGAGAATTTAAGGCCTTATTTAATTAATTGTTATGCACATAAAGAAACAGAAAAGTTCTATAACTTTACCAACTTTCA
This sequence comes from Kuschelorhynchus macadamiae, assembly GCA_030620095.1. Taxonomy (NCBI): domain Eukaryota; kingdom Metazoa; phylum Arthropoda; class Insecta; order Coleoptera; family Curculionidae; genus Kuschelorhynchus; species Kuschelorhynchus macadamiae. The sequence continues at coordinate 3,797,456 of JAUTXW010002618.1, forward strand.
ACCCGCGTTCATATGCACACAGCGCTTCTGTACAGCAAAAACCGTAATCGCATATGGGGAGTGTCCCCAACACAGAACAGCAAAACATAGACGGGCATTAATGTGGCTATAAAACGCACACACGAGGACATTGTCAGATACGATACCTTTAAGATTACGTAACATAAACCGATTCCTATTTAGCTTCCTTGCTACTTGATTTGCATGTTCGTTCCCTACCGAGATAAACACCAAGAAACTTACCTTCACATAAGGAGATAATCTTGGTATATAGTACCTCGGTTTTTAGCCTTTATAGCTATATTCTATAGACAAGAGAAAATACATTTACATAATCTTCTGAGACAAATCAAAATGAAAAGTTTTTTAAAAATATGTATAAAAAATTTACTAACCATAATTTCTTTAATGGATAGTATATTTTCTAATACACCTTTCATAAGAAAATATACGTTTACATTTTCCATAAAATGTTTGATTTTTAACTTTATTTATCAAAAAGTGATCTCGTACCTTAAATAGACAAAATTGTTAAATGCATAATACAAATAGTAATTACGCTTGCCGCAACCCATTATGTTCTTAGACGCTTCTTTACACTCTTCGCTTCTATTATCTTGAAGAAATCTTTAAAACTCATTATCTTTCTTTCCTTTGGTTCGTTGTGGTGCACCGGCGTAACGCAGCAGGGGTATGATGAATTGATTTTAAGTATTTTACGAAGCCTGATTCCTATTTAATGACTTAGTTAATAAACCCTTTCCCAGGAAAAATGATAATAATGACGAACTTTATTATGTTTTATGCATTAACAATTTTCTTTTTTGACTACAAAATTGCGTCGGGTGGGATTCGAAAGGTGAGCCATTATTTTAAATTGGAAACTGAAGGAGTCGCAAAAAAGCAATAAAAGAATTTTGTTTGTGTGCAAAAGATATTACTTCTTTTAAGATTTCAGACTATATTTTTATTAGTATTAGTTTTAATTACTTGGATGAATTATTTCTCTTCTTGTGGACAGATACGAATTTCAAGGGGTTTATTTATTTTTACTGAAACAAGGATGGTGATGACAGCATATAAAATTCATAAAAATTCTCAACGCAAGCATTAATATTAGACATACAGAGAATGAACTCCCAAGAAACACTGGCTTAAAATTCATTAATCATTTGGAAATTACAGTTTTTAAAATCATAAAAAAATATTACATTTATCAGATTTCATAAGCCATTTGATGTTGAGAGGTATTCAAAATAACCTCATGAGCAACCCAAAACATCTATTCGGTGACAATTTAAAATAACATCAGCAAGAGACTTTTTATGTAGATTAGGAATTGAGTTCAGGAGTTGCAGATTAAGTTAACTATAATTAGCAGAAATTACCTTTGCTGAAAACAATTCAGGACACTCTACACAAACTGTTACACACATTGGTCTATGGGTGTCAAAGGTTACGTTTAACCGGTTAAGATTTCTCATAGTTAATCGAGAAAACAGCATTTAAAACAACCGGCGTTCGGTTAACCGGTCCGATCGGTTAAGGCAAGTTCGAATAACCGATCTGCGAGCCCGTCGAAACAACAAAACCCTTGTATATTCATATATGAGAGTGACGATCCTTATTTCTAGTCAACAGGAAATTATGAGGTCGGACCCCCCGGATCAAATAATTAACCAATTCAAGATTTTCATAAAAAACGGTTTTTTTTAATCGGTTAACTCGAGATGTATCTCACTAAGGCAGTCGGTGTACAAATATCTAAGCAGTCAATGGCAGTCATCGGCAGTCGATAGACAATCATCGGCAGTGATCGGCAGTCGATAGGCAGTCATTACCAGTCGTTAGGCAGTCGCAGGGGAGTCTCCAGCAATCATTAGACAGTCGTGAGATATATTTTTTGATCTGACCAGTAAGAAGCTAATGTTGTCAGTCAGGTAAAATATTAGTGCGATTCCTATGTGGCAAAACAAAATGGCAACCTATTAAAATGTTCAAATATATAATCGGTAAAATTCCATTTCCTGGTATAAAAAAACTTTTTATAGAGGAAATAATAAAGAACATAATTTATTTTTTATATGCTATATTAATAAAGTTTAAAATAAATAATAATAATAATATTAATAGCAATCATAAATTAAAAACTAAAAAAAAATAAATAAATTACAGTTTATAGTTTGAGTCAATTGACTTGACTTGCAGTAAAATTGAATGTGATACAAGGATTAACTGGTACGAATTCAACATGATAGTACAAAATGGTGGTTTTAAAAAATCAGTGTAAAAACGTAGTGAAATTCTGTACGAGGGAAGTTTATGAAAAAGAAGAATATACCGATTTTTTTATGGTGTAATAGTGAAGCTCTGATTCAAGGGATAGGTTTTGTATCAGTTCGTTGTAAATATATTTACATATTACATATTAAAAAATCACCCTGTTCTAAAGTGGACTAACAGATTTCGGGTGTACATCCGTTCACTACTGTTGTTCTGAAAAGAACAGTTTTGCTGACGTTTCGCCAAAATTACATTTGGCATTTTCGAAGCTTTCTTTCTTGTGTCCGAATACAGACTGAAAGTGTTGGTGACTGCGACGCTTCCTTTTATACCCCCACCCGGGGCCGAAGGTTATATCTAAGCGGCCGTTGGTCGTTATTTATGTTTTCCGGATGGTGCTGTTGGTGCGCTAATTGCGCTTGAGTTTTTGCGATTTTAGATTTGTCGATTATTGTCTTCCATACTGTTGGTAGTTTTAATGATTCGTCCATTTTATTCAAATCACCTTGTTTTTCAATTTCTATGGCTTCTCGGATTATTCTGGTTTTATAATGTTCTATATTGGCCATCTCCCTACACCCATCGAAATTTATTTTATGGTCGGTTTCCTGATGATGTAGGAATAAAGCTGAGGTTGTTTGTTTGTTTCTGATGCTGAGTTTATGCTCCTCCACTCTTGCTGATATTCGCCTGTTAGTTTGCCCCACGTACAACTTTTCACAGTCCTGGCACGGAATGCTGTATACTCGGTAGTTTTCCAGTTTGATTTTATCTTTTGGGTTTCCAAGTAGTTTACCTATAGTTGTTTGTGGCTTGTGTATTGTTTGTATGTTCAGAAACACGTGTCTATAGTTGGCTAATTTCGTTGTTTTAGCGGTCTTCCCAAAAAAATCCTTTTTCTACTATATAATAGTTCTAACCGCGTTAATTTTTTCCTAGTTTCTATACATATATATATATATATATATATATATATATATATATATATATATACATATACATATACATATATAAATTCTATTTCTAAGATTTGTTTTCGAATCCTTTTTTAAAATAATTACAATTTTTGGCTACTCTTAATGTCTTAAATTATGTTTTAATATAAATGAAAAAAGTAGCTAAAAATTGTTATTATTTTAAGACTGCCTAGTTTTTTTTATTCAGTTGCAGTCCAAATTACGTCTTTGTAAACATACAGTCACATGTTAGAAATAGCGACAATCATGTTTACACTACCAGGACCAAGGATTACCTCACGCTGGCTTACCACAGAACTACAAGAGCCAAAAGATGGCCAGAATCATTTTGCCACTAAGTTCTAGAATGTTCTTCCGACAGAAATAAAAATTCTTGAACCTGAAAAGCTTAAACTAAAAGTCAAAATCTATCATAAGTCCAAAAGCTTTACTCACATGCAGAATATTTACACAATGATTTCTCAGATCTAATTTGAAATTGACCAATTTACTTTATTATATCCAATTATTTGGAGTCAACTAAAAGAGTGCACCTACATGATTGCATAATATATGTAAATTTACAAAACTATTAGAACTGTCACGACCACCCGTTTTCGCGATTTTTATAACGGAGATATTTTATGACGATTTTGTAACTTATGATATTATGACTTGTTTTGTAACTAATCTATTAATCATTTTTAAACTGTTATTTTATTTTATTAGATTTTATTATTATTTTAAGTGTAACCTACTACTTGACTTGTGAAAATATTTTACTATGTCTATCACCAATAAAATGTATTCATTCATTCATTATTATGCAAAACAAGTCATTGAAAAAAAAACATTATTCTATTAAAAGACTCACTTTAATATAGCAATCAATTGTACAAATAAAACAAAAGAAATATAAATAATTTTGAAATTTGACTTTTAAAGTTTCAGATTCATTTCTTTGTATTTTAGTTCATATCAGTACCTTCAGAAATGGGACAAATTATTCTAAATCATTGTTATACCTGGTTCATTAATCAATCGAACAGTTTTTCTTTGGCATGAGCCAAGGAAGCTAAAATTTATAGAATTGAAAACACAACGGGCCGTGTATCCGTGAAGTTGTGATGATACCAAAGGAGTTTGAATAACGAGTAGCAGAGCGCTTTAAACTAAGTAGTCATCCTCAGTTTGCTCTTAAAACGCAATTATTGAATTATCGAGGTAGTAATAGATACATGCTTATAACAACAACCATTTAAAAAGTAGACATAGAATATCATGACACCTATGACCAATAAAGTCATTGAGAGAAAAAATTAGCTGAAAAAATAATTCTAAAATAATATTTCCAATAAATATAATTTATTCGATATCCAGCGAGATGAAAACATGAAATAAAAAAATTAAATATTTTGGGTTACCTATTCAAATTAAAACCAGTGTAAAAGTAGTTTGGGATTTGAGGAAAGCCGATGTTTATATAACTTGATCGCTATATTTAAAATTCCTTTAATTAGTGTTTCGATATCCCGCAATGTCGAGAACCATTAAGCAAAATACAAGAGATATTGCAGTTTTAATTAAATATTACAGGAAATGCTTTTCTAATGAAACGTGCAACAGATTCTTACTATATATTTTTCTTATTTTTGTTCCAATGTGGCTTAACTTTCAATTCTTTTTCACTTACACAACTTAATCCTTTCATTTAATCTCGTAAGTGAGAAATATGATGAGCCTTAAATATGATTATACTACCGGTCTAAAATATCGCAACATTAAAAATTTGCGTTGAGATTGTTTAAGACATCATATTGCTATAACTTCTCTAATATTAGATATAGATAATATAGTAATTAAGAAACAAAAAATAACACTACAATTCAAACTTGATAGCTGTCCACTCAGCAACAGCATGTGTGGCGACTAAGAAAATTTCCGCAATCTGCCGGAGCTAATAATACTTGACATACTACACAGCAGAATAACGCCACCTGTAGAGAAACTCATAATTCAAGGATTAATAAAAGGATGAACGAAATAACGTGGCAAATACTATAAAAATGGAGTAAGAAATTCATTGGGATGACCGGCAAAGCAAAAAAAAAATGAACAAGTGTTTCTGATTAAATGTCTTTATCTGTACAGGGTGTCCGGATTTCGTTTTCATTATAGGGGTATCTCGGTCATTCGTAACGATAGAGATTTCATGTTTTCGCGAAGTGTTGTTACTTTTTGTTGAAACGAAAGTTGGCGCAAAGACATTTTTTTAACCCGCTTCTTTTTTAAAATGCAAGGTGATTTTGAGAGTCTGCAATTTTCAGACACCCCTTGTAACTGGGTTAGATGAACCTATAGTAGAATGGTAATGACTGATTCCTATACATTTTTTCGTAGAATCCAATGTGATACTCAGTTTTTTTCAGAGTCAACAAGTTCAGAGATAAAGACCAAACTTTTTATTTTTTTGGTCAGACACTCTGTATATTTTAAAGTCATTGTATTCCCTTCGCTGACCCCTTTCTGAATATGTACTACAATTGTTAATTGTATAATTTGAATTATTCATAGACGGCTATGAAATAACGTGGCTGTCAAGTTGTTGACATAATTCATGTTAAGTATATTACTAATTTTTTTCTTTATTTAACAAGTAATATTAGGTATCTGTAACTAATACCTTTTAAATAAACTATTGCTATTATTACTATACTATTTATTCGGCTTATAAATATTTTTTATTATTTTATTATAAATTATTATTATTATTTAGTTATTTATTTCTGCAAAAAAATTAGTATAAAATTATTTTTAATAACATCAGTATAAATATAAATTTATAATCATAGAAACTGCGCAAATTAATTAAGTTTAGTAAGTAAGCATGATAATGGTGTTGGCTTGTAAATTTCTCAACCTATCTCAATGGCATTTCGCAAATCCTCCATCGGATCACGTTGGCTCTTATAACTTTTATTTTCCCAATAACGTAATAATAAGGTCCGGCGACCTAGCTGGACCATGCCGATCCCACGGCCAGAGTAACTATCGTCCAAATAAGGCCCTAAAATTTGAGAATTAAGGGCAGCAGCCCTGTCCGTTAAAAAATATACTGTTTAAGAAACCCAACAAAACATCATCCCATATTTCTGGTAACATATTTTGCATATCTGTTTCCTGTGAGGCTATCTTCGTAGATATATAATTTCATATTACTACCCAGAATACAGCATTCTAGACTAAAACCAAATCTGCCCTGTCGTTCCATTGGAAATATGATATTGTTCCGGATTGGCCGGTGACCAAACAAGTAGTTTCTAAATACACTCCTTTTAATAAAAAAAAAACAGCTCCCAGGTAGTACAGATAAAGACTGGTTATACCCAAAGTTTGGCACTCGAATCTAAGTCTATGAAAAGAATGTGAGTAACTATGGAAACGGTGCAATGATCATTCGCGGTTGGCTACAACTCTGTATATTCATTGAAATGGTCTGCTTTTGACATAACTCCTCCTTTCGTCGATGTTTTAGATCTGTGTAGTGAACTTTAATACTCGTAACTAAGGCAACTTAAAACTGCCTACTTGTTTGCACTTTAAAATCTCAAACTAAACTGAATCAAAATGTTACGCTTATGCAGCCTTTGAAAAAGGATGGAATGATCTAGAAGAGTTTTTAGTACACTATTACACATCGATAAAAATTAAGGTAAGTCTACTTCATTAAATCAACAAATAATAAATACATTCACCTAAAACTTAACAAATTTATAACTAGGGCTAAATTCGCAACATTATATTCATTTTTCTAAGACCAATACCGATTATTATATTTATATAAATTTCCAGAACTGCTAATATAACATTCATCAAACCATATAAATGTAAAATTTCCTGTAAAATTTTTTATTTCTGTTAATATTTTGTAAATACCAGTGACAAAATTCTACTCTTCGCTGTTGGCTAATAGGATTCACGTTAAGAACTGTCCTAAATTTATGTTTTTCCAAATTTTTGAACGCCAACTGCTTTCTTAATTTTTCTACAAAAAGTTATAGGGTTAGTTCTAACTATTGCCAAAACATTAATTTCATTGATATCTCGTAGGTTAATTATTGTATGTTTTTGGACAAGATTTCCAAGGATCCAATATGAACCAGGTTGTATTTATTTGACTGAATATGCTATTACTGGGTTGCTTTTTTTCTGGATACCTATGTAATGAGATTAAAAATAACACAAAAATGAAACATACTTTCTAAAATCATACCTCTCTAAATACATTTCTCCCTCTTTATCGCTATTTTCATGACAGTATATAAAACAGCATATCAAATCATATTTTTCATAATTGTCATAGTTCTCGTTAGCTGCACTAATTTAATAAAATAAAACAATATACAAAGAAATATAAGATGACATCAACAAGTTTTTCACAGAAGCTCCCGATCATGTTTACCTGTTCGAGAAAGTTGCTACAATCATCGGGGTTATGGGGACTTGCAGACGCGAAGAATTAATACATCTAACGTTAGACAATATCCCAGAACTGGATTCTATGTTCCAGACTATATGCCAGACAACAAAACTCATCAGAGAAGAAACTTTGTTATCAATGGTGGCAATAACCTAAATTTTATCGTTACGTCACAAAGATAACCCTCATTAAAGATGTTTCGTTAACTACCAAAACGGAAAATGCACTATTCAAGGCATTACTGTTATGAGCAGTCATCTGCGACTATTTTGGCGGACGGCGGAGTGGGCATAATTAAATGCAGCATGGATTTCTACTAAAGTAGCAGAGGGATATTTAGATAACTCTGTTGAGAACAAAAAAAAATTACGAATATGATTCCAAATCCAAAAGATATTCACACCTTGCCCATCAACTTGATCACGGCCTCCAACCACCTTTCAATCAAGCACAATTTCTTCAGAACCGTGGCGCAGCATGTCGTCATGCCCATCAACTTGATCACGGCCTCCAACCACCTTTCAATCAAGCACAATTTCTTCAGAACCGTGGCTCAGCATGTCGTCAGGAATCGACATGCAAACAATGGAATCTGAAGAAATTACTACAATGCTAAATCAATAGAGGTAATATGATGCCAAACAGAAGCAACCATTTAGAACCTGCTATCAACTTGGGCAATCCAACTAATTGTACTTTTAACACAAATTACCAGACAAATAAGTAATAAAATGTAACGAGTCGTTCGGTCAACGACAGTCTCGCGCAGAAAAATTAATTTTCCACACTTGTTACGAAAAATACCATTGTTACCTATCCTAGTAAAACTCAGCTCTATAACTTTCTGAAGTAGTAATATTGTTAATTTCATGTATTACTCCATACGAACGTTAAGATACATGCAGTTCTTACTACTATCTAAGGAAACATAAAGGGTCAACGTCAAGTCATTGTAGCAAAAAAATTGAAGTATAATGTATGAATAACATTCTTTGAAGTTTATGGCGAAGACCAATTTCCCAAATACCTAGAAAACCGCATATCATGAATAGTCTTTGCTAAAAAGTACGTGAAATTCTCCTTTCCACTAGAAATCTAGATACCTTATTTCACCCTAATATAATAATGAAATACATCATGCTACCCTAAATTATCTTGAAATATACAATATAAAGAGCAATTCAGATTTCGTCACCAAGTTACTACAATCAGTAAATTCAATTCGAAGCGAAACACATATTGCTGATTGGTATATTATCTAAAGCTTTAAACTAAGTCTGGCATTAGACACGCCTGCTCAACGCACTTCCAGTTTATTAGATTCATTTCCATATGAAATATTTTTGAAGCTATTGTTATCACTCGTCTTTTCCAATGCAGTACTAGCATTTACTATACTGTTACTAAATATTAAATCTAATATTATTTTAGTATGTTAAAATGTTCACAAATATTTAGATATGAAAGTCCCCTTGAATTACTCAAGCCGTTTAGGATGTAAAAGAGTTTTAAATCGAGAGTTATTATGATTAGTTTTTATATTTTTGTGTTTAGAATATGATAGAACAGTTAGTTTATTATAGAGTTTCGTAGAGTAAATTAATTTACTAGAAATTATGCTGTTTTATTAAGTAGCGCATAATATCCGAAGTTGGATAAAGAGCCTTAGCCTGCTAATAAAATCGTGAATAGTTAAAATATACAGGGGGTTGCAGGTAGTGAAGACCAAGTGTGAGATTTCTCGGTAGTAACTATAAATTAAGTTTACCTGAGGAACATGTGAAATTTTTAAATCTGACTCTTGTGAAAAATAAGAAAATTTTCCTGAAACAATCCTTGGTTCAAATGCGATAACTATGGATTAAGTTAGCATCTCGAACACTAAAGAAGATGAAGAGTGGTTGTGGAAGGCAAGCGATTCTACCTGGACAGATCTCTAAACTATACCCCAGGAGCGGTATTTAGAGGATGTAGCTCTACCATAGTAGAAATAAACTAGTAGCGTTATTCTTCGATAGATTTTCCACCTGCCAACAAAATTCGGCAGATTGTTGGCAGTATACTAAGCAGTATAGTTGAGATACGTCGTTCGAGCTGCGAGATTTGAGAGGCGGATTGGCGAAAATTCGTAGGTTACTGTGTGCTGCTGTTGGGTGTCTCAACACGCCAAAATATTGTTTTCTTATATTTTCTTTTATAAATTATAATTAGTTTAGATTTTCTAATTGGTATATTTCAAATAAAATATACTGTTGTTTCTGTTTAATATTTTGAACAAATTCTTGTATTGATGTCACGTAAAAGTAACGTAAATGTAAAACGGTGAAGCTGAGTATAGGAAGTATTTTAAAATCTGTATATCCAAAAATAATAAATAGTTATTGAGGAAATCTTGAATTTTTGTCATCTCCAGCTTTTAACCTCTTCTAATTTTTTGATTTTTTAGGATATTCTAAAGTTTTATTCCTCCCCTTTTTAAACTCCTACCAATTTCTGAATTGAAATGTTAAATAAATTGTTCAACCTACTTTTTATTTAAAGGGAAAATTTTACCTGTCAAATTTTAAATCTGTTTATGGGTGCCCAAAATTCGTTATTTAATTAATTTTATATGCTTATTTAAATCAAGATTGACGAATTTGTATCTCTAAAATATCTGAAAATATAATTGTATTTTCGCCAGAAGCATGGGCGTCGTTTGGGGGAGGGGGGCAAGAGGGCACTTACCCCCCCTGGAAGTAAAATGTTTGTTAAAAATACCTAATAAAAATATAAAAAAAAAAATTAATAAAATGGGATACAGATTATCGATTCGACTATTTTTACATGACTGTTGCTCTTGGAAAATTTGTTTTTTTCAAGAGACTCGTAAATTCATTAATATGACCAATTCCGACTAAAATACACTGTGAAATACAAGTTTATAGGTAAAAAAAGTGATCTCAATATAGGCTAACAAATTCAAAATACCATTGGCACCATTAAAGAAATAATTCTTTTTTTTTCAGAATAGCTCCAAAAGAAGAAATCTTGTAACAAATATTCATCTTTTGTCGGAAACACATTGGACATCAAAATATAAATTTTTACGGATATTTTCAGAAAAAAAATTGAAGATAAGAGTATCTTTAGACGACATATTGGCAGATCATTAATTTAATTCACAGACTAGATCAAAAGCTAATATTTTCCTGTGTGTGTCCAGCTCAGTTTTTCTCGTCTGTCTTTAAATCATATCTAGGTATTCCGCAATGCTTCAACCAGTTACTAAGAAGCTTCAATGTGTACGTATTAATTTACTCTTCGTAAAACAGCATATTAATCAATTACTTTTTTAATGATAGAGAAAATTTAAATAATTTCTAAAGAAGTTGAAGAAATGGCACAACTATCAGGTAATAAAATAAAGATGCCCAGGACCACTGGACAACAAAACCAGCGCTCAAATAATTCAGCAACCTCAGCAGAACAATACTACTTTAGGCTGAACATATTTATTCCATATTTAGACTCACTAACTTTACTTCATCCAAAAAGCACAAAAAATAATGATCTCTTGAGACCAGATCAGATAAGGGATATACTTAGTTGAAAAACTACGGTTTAGAAAATTTTGAGGCTGACTGTGCAACCTGGGTGGCTACATGAAAATGTAAAGAGCTCTCTAAATGTGACTTAGATTTCAGTGAATTATTATCAAACGAATGTGAGTTTTTTCCGTGTCTTCAGAAATTCTTCAAGATTTTGTTGACACTTTTACCAACTACTTGCTCTATCGAACGATCGTTTAGTACTTTAAGACGGGTAAAAGCATAGTTGCGGTCAACGACAACTGAAACTAGGTTATCAAGTATGATGAGCGTCCACCGAAAAATGGTGAGAAATAAGAAAGAAGAGATAATTTCTTCAGTTATAGACACTTATGGTTCCGAAAAGAGAAATTTAAAATGTCTATTTTCTTTTCAGTGCAATCATTATTTACCTATGTGATTTTATAATCCTTTAAACTTTAGATTTAAGAGAGTATCATATGTTCCTATTTTTTATAATCGTTTTGTTTTGCTGTCCGCTAGAAAATTATGCTCCTGGTATGTAATGTGTTAACTATGTTTTTTAATAAAATATGTATATTAAATTGGATATGTTCTTGTCCCCCCCACCCCTGAAAAATGTCGTAATGACGCCCATGGCCAGAAGCATTTAAAAACGTAACACGCCAAATTGTTTTCATAAAAAAAAAAAAGTGTGTATGCCTAAAAGTCCGTAAATATATTTTGTCTCACTTCATGCCCTTTTTAAGTCCTTCATCTACATTGATTATGCCCAAAATCAGTCATACCGAGGTATTCTTTGATAAGAATTGGTTTTGACACGTTGTGAGGAAACTTGAGACATTTAAAACGATTTAGGTAAAAAAATAATAATATTTTTCCCGTATTTGATCTCATCTTGAAGATGCAGTACTATTGCTTGCATCAAAGATTTTTATAGTATTTCGTTGTCACGTAATTTTTCATCCGATGATCAAATGATATTTTTTTTATTGTGTGCCCATATTTTAGCGATTTGTTGAAAACAAGAATAATAAGGAAAGAATTTGATTTGAATTTTCTTAGGCAAAACTAAAACAATGATTTTTTGTTTATGTTGCAGTTTAAGTGCTTTACATAAATTAAGCATTAAACAACTGTATCCTATGGGAGATACTAAAGAATATTTAAATTTGCTAGGAGGAAAATTTCTCGGTGAAGATGATCATTATAAACCCAGAATTTTCACACTTCCTTTTTATTTTTTTTGGAGGGTTATCGTAAATTGGACATTTTTAAACATAACTAACCTTGGAAGAGTCAATTTTTTTAATAAAAAGTCACTAAAAACTTTTTATCATTGTTTGCGCTTGTATGTGCCCAACCTAAACCTAAACCTAACCTAACCTAAAATGTTTGGGCTTATAAGGTTCATGAGACCCAATTTCTCTTTAGAAGCTTAAATTGTAATCGGGATTTTAATCAATTTCAATTTTGTGCTGTTGATTCTCTTAGGCTTTTTTGTAATTCAGTGAAAGCCTGACTTTAAGAATTATCTTTGAGAGAGAGATGACTTGACTGATTTATTGGAAACTTAATATTGCTATTTGATCTTGCGCTTATGAACAAAAGTGGGACAGGCCGACTATAAAGGTAGCCCGTTTTTCTGAAAAAACAAAATTGATTAAGGAAGTCGGGCAGAATGATTATAAAGGTAGCCTGTAAAAAAATAGAAATCGAAGAAATTGTCCATATTCCTCAAAGAGACCTAGTTTTAATAACAAACATAGAAATAGACTCCAAGTCTCGGTCTCAGTAAATTATAATTATTAACATGACACGTGTTTCGTCCTTTCGAGCGTCATCAGACAAATAGAATAAAACACACTAAAGTACAACAAAACAAACAACTACTTATACATATTTGATCGACAGTGAAAAAAAATTTTTTTTAGGAATTAATTTTTTTAGGAATATCTTTTTAACGTTTCACTAGGCCGCCATCTTTTTCCGGCAAATTGAATTTTTACCAAAATATTACCGTGTTATTATTATTATTGTGATGCTTAATTTTTATCTAAAATTTGACTACTTCAATCTGATAACTAGTTTTTAAGCTATTACTGACGGAATTGATAAAATATATTTTTTTGGCATAATATAGGATCCAAAAAGCGAATACCTATGTAAAACGCGAGGGGCTGATTTTTTTCACGATAACAAACATTTTATTTGTTCGCCATTTTGTTCCATCATATTGAATTAGTATCATAGTTTTAGTAGTTCATCTCTGTACCACAATTAGTTATAGCACACAGCTTGAAATCAGTCCATTAAGTAGTTCTTTCAAGATGAATTTTTAAATATTTTATTAAGCCGCCGTGTTGGATTCGTATCAAAATTTTACCAGTTGACCCCTACATAATACTTGATTTTTGTGCAAACTTTTAGATAAATTGGATAAGTAGCCCTTTAGTAATATTTTTTTAATATTTTAATAGGCCCTCACTTTGTTTTGCCATATTGGATTTTTACCAAAATATTACTTTGTTATACCCATATGACCTTTAATTTTTTTACAAAATTTGAAGTCAATCGGGTAAGTAATTTTTGTAGCTATGCCGAGAACAAACAGACCCACAGACAGATACACAAACCGACGAAAGAGAGAACATACCTTTCGGCATCTAGGGACTCTGAAATGTAAAGATCTGAAAAAATCTCGGAAGGTAATTTTTTCCCTTTTTACGAGGGAAGTGAAAAATATATGAGTTAAAAAAATGGATTAAGGAAGTCGGGCTCGACGACTATAAAGATAGCCTGTATATTAATTTAAAAAATGCATTAAGGCAGTCGGACAGGATTACTATAGAAGTAGTATATGTATTAGCTCAAAATAAATGAAAGAAGCCGGGCAAGATGATTATAAAGGTAATCTGTGACTTGACTGTGAAAAATCTAAATTAAAAAATAAAATAGTATAGACTATGGTTGATAGTCGTACCACAGTTTAAAAAAAAAACATTTCTCTCACTCCTTTGTTGTGCTCCCAAAAGCCGGCTTTTTTTGCGAGAGGTCGTAAATCACAGCGAACACCTGCAGCTAACAGCTATATGCGAGGTATACGAGGCCGCGCGTTATTTTATCGCAATTAATATAATCAATAACTATATTAGATTTAGAGTAGTAAATGTTCAACTTAATAAAGGTTTAACTGATGGACTAAATTTGATAGATATTAACAACAAATGTAAAATAAAAATATATTAATTATATTTGCGAAATGATGCAAAGAACTTCCAACAATTAGTTTATATTTTCTCGACAGAATATCAGAATCGATTGTACTTCAAAAACATTCTACCAAGTTCTTAGAAATAGAGAATAGGAATACATGTTCACTAAAAAAAGCAGTATCCTAATAGCATAACACTTAAATGACTAATTCTTAAAACTAATAGTCGTAAATCTAATAGGTGGTGTAACGAGAACTGAGTCTCGTTTGGCGCCGATATCAGATGTTCAAATTTCAAGGGGATGATTGCTCACATATACGTAGAAACTAGACGATTTCCAACAAAAATCAATGTTTTTAAAAAAACTGAAATTATCCACAAGATTAAACTGGTCTGCATTTAATAAGCCAAACCAAACGCAAGTGTCTCCCCCATTTCTCAAGACTGTCTCCACACTCTAGTTATCATCTTACATTATCCAGAAATTATAATCTAATAAAAACTGAAAGGTCTTTGCGCCCTAAATAATAGAAAATAAATATGTCAGTACGCACGCAGCTTATAGTACAGATTCTTTTTAACTCTATAGAACTACCAAATAAACATTTTTTTAAATGCCTTAAATGGATTCATGATAACTTTATCGCAGTTTTGAGTCGGTAACTTATATGTGTTTTAATATGAGTCAAAAACACTACAAGAGCCATTGATCCAATGCAAGGGTTTTAACCCTCACGCACATAAACCAACCCACAAAACTGTTAAGCATTTATGTTAATTATTATTGTTGCCATTAAACCCCTTTACTAAACAGTTTGCTCCTAACAGCTATCTTAAAAACTTTTTGGTTTTAATATTAACATCAAATAGTCATAAGTGCTTTAAAATATAAATTAAAATGTTTTATAAAGCCTTATTTTAAATTTTTTTTGTGAATAAATACTAATTGATGCAGGACAGTAAGGAAACCTACTACTATTCCATAGCACAAAAACGGATTTTCGTGAAAATAATTGGTGAAATACGATTTAAACTTTAAGAGAAGCAAGGTAAATATCTTAAAATAAGGAATAGACAATTTACAACCCCACACAAGTCACCGGCCCAACAATGTAGCAAATCGTTTTCCTCTTCAAGTTGCATCGGACACTTTTCAAACCTTTCCCTGTTAAGACTGGGGGGTAAGAAAATTGAGTTTTTTATTTTTCAAATAAACTAGTCCTAATTTTAGCGATCGGTAAATAAACAAACCAATATTGATACTTAAAAGAACTCAAATTGAACATAATCGGTTCATGCTAGGCTAGGCAGGAGTCATTTATAGTTTTAGATGCTGAATGTAAATTTTTAGAGCAAAACTAGTAATGGTATATTATTAACAAACAAAATTTGATAAAAATCGTTATTATGTCTATTTTACCGGAATTAAGTTCATGGCCAAATTTCAGTAATAAAAATTATTAATAAACAACTTTTTAAAAGTTCTTTAAACATACCTTGCTGGATCTTGAGGAATTCGAAAAAATGACACATTTTCAACACTGCAGTAAGAAGAATGACTAGCTTGAGAAGCCATTTCCTAGCCTATCTCCAAAATGTTACCTTTAAACTCACTCTTGTTTCAAATTCTATATCTTTGCTCACAACGCCCCGTAAACACGTAGGTTTAGACTCCGCTAGAAGCGGCAGTTCGTAGGTGCGGGAGGCGCGTCGGTAAGAGGGAAATTTATTGCGGAATAACCAAGTACTTGGACTATTTAGAATATATATAGACTCTGGTCGTACAAAAGCGGCTTTATAATGGACATGTGTTTCAATAATGTAATATATCTAGTGGGATGCAATCATAAACTGATTGTTTGACCGAGCGATCCATTGTGAAATATCTATGTCTGAATATATGTATACGTATTGTTACGGGGTCTGTTATTAACAAATTTCTTTTTTTACAAACAACACTAATTTTATTAGTGCACTCATTACAATAAAACACGACTACTATACGCTAACACAACCAAGTCTAACTCTAAATTGTCACGTTCCTCTCCTTATATATGAATTAGAAATTTGCTCTCCTCTTCCAGAATGCCCTTGATACAGGAGATGGATGATGACTCATTTGTGTATTTTTCACTCGGCACAGTATAATATAGATAAATAAATAGTATATATGTGTATATACATACGTATTTAGAAAAAAAAGACTCGACGTATTTTCAGTAGGATCAGATCGATATAGAAGAAAAATCATAATACAGCTTTAGTCTTTTTTCTACAGAGATTACCTGAAAAATATCAAACTTGAAGGCTAGTGGTGCATTATTCTCTGAGGGCGAAAAAAAATAAGATGGCCGAATTGTTACTGAATATAAAATGTAATATTATTTTAGTATGCTAAAATATTAAAATTTCCACACATATTTAGATATGAGTCCACTTGAATTACTCAAGTTGTTTGGTATATAATAATGCGACTAGTTTTTAAATGTATGTGTTTGTAATATAAGGGTGTGCTACATTACTACAGTTGGATGGGAAATACCCGAAAGGGAGCAGTTAGTTGATTTTAGATTTTGGTAAACTACGTTGAATTAAGTAAAATAATTTATTAGAAATTAGGCTGCTTTATTAAGTAGGTTTTAAAAATATAATAAAAATAAAATTTGTCTTTAAAATCGAAGGAGTCAATATACGCAGACTTATTAAGCCTCTTTTCCAGAATCTTGTTCAACTAACCCGTTATTTCCACTACCCTACAAATTATACCAAACTGCTGCAGCATTCGAATACATAATTATATCCTTGAAACTTTGAAATCGCTTTTCCTTTTAAACTAAATAGTTGGCACTTGTTTCCACCAAGATTAGCGCAGGCCTAATTGGCTATATATTTGCGTCAGATTCTTTAGTATCCACATTTATTTATCAAAATGGTAGCCTCCTTAGGGTAAACAACACTCTTTGGCTTATACCTACATTTTGGAGAGGATATACTTCCGGTTTTTACTTCCTTTAATATAGATCAATTTGCATGTCTTTACGACGTCCGACATAGTAATTCATGCGAGGGAACTTCGTGTCGTGACCCTTTTAAATCAAAACACACATTCCGTTTTCTAGCACTACAACATCATTATATACTTGAAGACCATCTTCAAAGCTCATCTTCAGGCCATCATTTCTTGCGTTGTCTTCCGACTTAAAGACTGCTCTGCGACAGGGGTCTTTGAACCGTTTTCCTCTCTCCCTCTCTTCGGCCCACCTGAAAGGATCGACACCGTCCGGCAGTAGTCCGGGATTACACAACGACGTCGTCGCCGTAGAGTCAACAGCACCATGCGGGTTCGGCCATGCGGACAAGAGTAGTTCTTGGATGCGGTCGTCGTCGAGGTCCGGTCCGACGCCTCCGACCCTGATTAGCGACGTCATGCGTCGTGGATGCGTTGTCGTCGGCTCGAGAAACGTGGTGCGCGAGGTCGTCTGGGGGACGGTCCCGTGGAGATTCTCCGGGTGGTTTTAATTTTTGTGGTGGTCACGTTACGGATTTGTTGGGCTCAGTATGGGGACGCGGTACTTTGCGGATAAACTGATTAAGACCGTTTTTAGGAGTTAAGGTATTTTATTATGCGTCGATATCCTTAAAGAGGTTATATAAACTGATAAATTTGTATCACTGCACTAGGGTGTTCTGTCATTACTGAATGGTTTATGAAACTGATATAAACTGCTGGATATTCCAAATGCATAAGCACATATTTGTTTTCCAATTTGGACAGACATTTGGCAATATAAAAGATATTTTAATAAATATTTTTGGTACAGGGTGACTTGCGGCTTATTTGAAACAAGCATTCATCATTTTTGACGATATTTTCGTAAAATGCACCCTAATTCTAATAATATCAAGTAATTTAACAGATCAAATATGACGTTTAATTAATATATTTGTTATTAATTTGAGATACATTTTGTTTACATTGGTAACTTTTTAATATGTCATTATAGTGCCTACAGGTAAAATATATTTTTTTTTATATTTGGGAGACCCGTTAAATGGACCTTTAAAATAAAACAGCAAAATGTGGATTGTAAATGGTTTATTTTCAGAATTATTGTTTCTTAGAGAAAAAACATACAAATATTTTATATACATTGAAAGACATATATCATTCTATTTAGAACTGATTATATTGTACTTAATAGTTATTAACATCCCATTCTCAAGTACTGATTTTCAAACATTAATAACTGCGATATTAGTGGGCTTATACACTGTTTAGTGCTCTGGGGAAATAATATAAAAAGTTTTGATTCGTTGAATAGTAACCATAAGCAAATATATATTAGGTTTTATGACAGTCAAGCTAAAATAATATTTTAATTCAAACGTAATATAACACGATTCTTCCGAATTCTTTCAGACACAAATCGAAAATAGAGTGCTAATTTGATTCCTATTTAAGGCTATCATCTATATTGCTAGAAAGATAATTCAGTTTAAAAATGAACGTTTTGAATGTGAATTTGGATACAGACAGTTTCATTGTATGATACTAGGTTGTTCCAACAGGTGAAGGGAATTCAAATTCAAAAACTACAAAAATAACTGCGGTATTTAACGATATCAACGTTTCGAACTTCATTGGGCAATTTAATAAAACCTCAACTAATATATCTGTACCATCGTTTTTGGGTTAGGGTAGCACTAGGGTGTTCTGTCAATACCAAACGATTTATGAAACTGATATAAACTGCTAAATATTCGAAATGCATAAGCCAACATTTTCTAGCTTTCTTTTTTTTGTACAGGGTGGTGTGCCACTTAATTGAAACATGCATTTTATATTTTTGATGATATTTTCAGAATCGCACACTTATTCTAACAATATCAGGTAACTTAACAGGCTAGGTTTCGCGATTATTGAAGATATTTGCTGCTAATTTGAGTTACGATTGATTTACATTGGTAAAATTTTACTATGTAATTATAGTGCCTATTAAAAAATTTACATATATAGTTACCAACACACCTGGGCTCAAATAATAATCACCAAATTTTAATTTTTGTGGAAAATAATATAAAAGTTTTGGTTTGTTTATTAATTGTAAGCTGAGATATAGGAGTTTTAATGACATTTAAGCTAATATTTCAATTTAAACGTAACGTTCCAAAACAAATAGTATAGTGTAGGGTTCCAGCTTGATTTTCTTTTAATTGCATTTGATTCACTCAGAATATATTCAAAGTATTAAAAATTAATGAAGAAATTTATTTATTAATTTGAAACTTTTAACAAACAACTTTGAAATCAAATAGCACAACAAAAGTGAAGCATTATAATATTACATCACAACTTTTGGAACTATACAGGATTATTAATTTGTAATCACTTTTATAGTGTGATAGATCAGAAGAATATCAATAATATTAATAACAAAAAGTATTTGATTGTTTCTCATAATCATAACTATAACGCTTTTCACTACTAGATTTCGATAAAACGGCATTTTTGTAGTTTTGTCATGTTTATAAATTGAGGACAATTTTTAGGGGGGTGAGTGCTAAGGCACTTAATTAAAATTCCTTCTACTGCATGCTGCCTGATCTGGTAATTTTTGGGAGGGTTGATCACTAATGTTTGGTTTCCCCACGTGGAATAAATAAAAAATAAAAACCTCTTAAAATAATACCTTATTCTGCTTCCTTTTTAAATCAAAATATGTTTCCATATATAAGTATGTAATTTTTAACATTGTTTTAAAATCCTAAGTAGTTCAGAAATCAGCTGGTGATGGAACACTTCTGCAATATTTTTCTTTTCAAATGTTTATCTTAAATCTTATTTAAAAACTAGATAAAGATTTGGGTAACATAACCCAACGTTTCTCACTTTATAAAAACTGTGAATATTAGATTAAACACTTTCGTTGCTTGTCCTTTCAAAGTATCCAGCAGTTTATTTAAAAAAAACG
Source organism: Kuschelorhynchus macadamiae (assembly GCA_030620095.1). Lineage (NCBI taxonomy): Eukaryota > Metazoa > Arthropoda > Insecta > Coleoptera > Curculionidae > Kuschelorhynchus > Kuschelorhynchus macadamiae. Next base: position 3,817,913 of record JAUTXW010002618.1, read on the forward strand.
TGTAAATTACAGTTTTTCGAATTGGTAGACAGACTGTCTCGTCGTAAATTCCTTTTTACTGATTGTAACCTCTGCCAAACTTGATGAGTAGCTCTAAATTATACAATAACATTTTTGCACGATTAATAGTTTCTCCATTCTTACATAATATACATTTCTACGGGCACACAAACACTACTCTCTTTTTCAAACTAAAATAATGTACAAAGGCCGAATTAAATTAAATCATGTAAAATATACAGGGCCTGTGCTAAGCAAATATTTTATTTTGTAAATAGTATTTACAGGCTCTGAACATTTTATTATAGAAGACATTTTTGCAACAATTTTATTTTTACTTGGATTTCGCTATTTTATGAACAATTTCCAGGAAAATTATTGGTATTTTTTTCGAGAAATGAACTGTCAAAAATTGATACTTCTATTCATATTGAAATCATACGGAAACAGTACGAAGAGTTTGATTTAAAAGGGCTTTTAAACTATATATATATATATATATATATATATATATATATATATTTGAATCTAGGTATTTAATTTAGTAGAAAATTTGAAGAATATTTGCCATTCAATAGAACATCTGAACAGAGTTTAGAAAGTCGATACTTCATATATTAACGAAAATATTAAACACCTCCTGGTCTGGTTGACGTTTTTTAACAGTTTCATATTTTATAAATATGTAAGAAATAATTATGCCTTAGCCCATAAATATATAGGATGTTTTATTATTTTAATTGAACATACAACAAAAAAATTAGAAACAATTCTTAGTTTCGGAGGATGTTAGTGTTATTTTTATGGCAACTTTCCAATTTTGTATTGTATTGTATTAATGTATATTTATTTGTTTGCTTGTAATTTCGACGTCAACGTTTAGTTAAAATTAAAAAATTACAAGCAAAAATAGTTACGAATTTTCTTTGTTCGCACCCACAATGTAATTTAAAGGAAAGAGGGTTTTCAGCTTTTTTGGACAGTTCATTGACATTCGCTAATGGTCAGTGTTATCCTCAGGGCTAAATAGAACGAAACATCACATAAGTCAGAAAAATATTTTTCAACACACATTAAAAAATACAATACAAAAGTGTACATGTCCATAAATCAAAATCATAAACAATAGTAAATATAAATAAAAATATATGGTCACAATCAATATCTAGAATTATATAAAACTAGGATTTATAAAATATACACATGCATTAAAAGTTACAGACGATTTTAAAGTCTGGAACTAGAACAGTTATTACGAAACCTTTAGATAATTATAAACACAGAGCGAGAAACCTATAATATACTTAATAAACTTAATATCGATTGTGACTATTTTTACTTTCCACGTAAAATTAGGTATTGTAATCGTGAAAAAATAGTTTTTTCAGATCTTCACGTTTCAGGGTCCTAAGATGACGAAAAATATGTTTTATGCATTAAGTCGGTCTGTTTGTTTGTTCGCGACATAGCTAAAAACTACTTATTCGATTCACTTCAAATCTTGGTCAAAATAAAGGGTCATATGGAGATGACGTAGTAACATTTTGGTAAAAATCCAGTATGGTGGAACAAAATGGCCGCCTAAAAAAATCTTAAAAACATTATTGCCCGAAAACTACTAATTCGATTTACCTCAAATTTTGCGCAAAAATGTTTAAAATATCCGTAAATGTCTTAACTAAATTTTTATAGATTATACAGAAAAATTTACAAGAGATAAAAAATATTAAAATAAACATAAACAACCAGGAAACAAAACAAAATTTAAAAAATGATATACTGGAGTATAAATTGCATATTGTTTGAATTAGAAAATATGTTTCAACATATATTTAAAAATACAATACAAAAGTGTACGTGAGTTATATGATAAGAAGACAACACGATAAGAAGCCCTGCCACCCAGAAGAGACTTCCGAACAAACTGTGTTTACATTATCCTTCATATATATAGATCCCGAACTGCAGAGATAAATTTACTTATTTTTCGATTATAGGACAGATAGGGCGTAGTTAAGTTCTTTTCAAATTGTTATAAGTTAAATTAAAGTTTTTCTTAAAAGACTCTTAACGTTTTAACTTGTATAACTTGGTGACAAATTAGACTCATAAAAAATAATAAATATAAAACAGACATACAAAACAGTATATATATATATATATATATATATATATATATATATATATATATATATATATATAGACACTTATTTGGTATTAATACGCATTATATAAATATTAATATGTCACATTTCTTGATAACAGGGACATTTCATTGCCAGGAAAGTTCTGTTAAAAGGGTTTTACCTCAAGTACCCAGAACTTACCTTACAATAAAACTCTCGTATTATTACAATATATACAACATTATATATATATATATATATATATATATATATATATATATATATAAAATGTGTTTTCATTCCGGGTGTACATCCGTTCACTACTGTCGTTCTGAAAAGAACAGTTTTGCTGGCGTTTCGCCAAAATCACATTTCGCATTTTCGAAGCTTTCTTTCTCGCGTCCGAATAGAGACTCAGTCTCTATTTCACCCGGAATGAAAACACATTGTATTTTTCCATCCGTGAAGGAGTAAAAATCAACATATATATATATATATATATATATATATATATATATATATAACAAAACGAATTTTCTTGGGGATTTGGTTCATTAATATAAACTGCAAGGTGGTAGTTAGTAACGGAATTTTTTATATATTCATTTTATATTTTTTTTCTACCATTTTTGTAACATTTCATCGTCATCGTTCTCTTGAATAGATATATTACACATGCGCAAAACTAAAAATTTTTACATACATATATACATACATACAAACATGCATTCACTCACCATAATTACTAAAATAATCATATCATTTTTTAAATTTTGTTTTTATTTGTTGTTTATTTATTTTTATTCAAATATTTTTATTATTTTTTATTTTTGTAAATTTATCTACATAACCTATAAAAAATCAGATATGTTATGACATTTATTTTTCGACGCCATAGAAAGAAGGTCTTTTTAATTTTAGTAAATGGAATTTTACCGATTTTTTAAACATTTAAATAGGGCGCCATTTTGTTTCATGATAATGATTCAATACCCATATTTTACCAGTTTATTATTATTATATTATACTTCATTTTTGTGCAAAATTTTAAGTAAATCGAATTAGTAGATTTTTAGTAATAATTTTTTTTAAATTTTATTAGGCCGACATTTTGTTCCGCCATATTGAATTTGTATCAAAATGTTAATATGTCATCCCCATACGACCATTATTTTTGACCAAAATTTGAAGTGAATCGGATAAATAGCTTTTTAACTACGCCGCGAACAGACAGATAGGCCGACGGAATTGACAGCACATATTTTTCGGCATCTTAGGACCCTGAAACGTAAATATCTGAAAAAATGATTTTTTCAGATATTTACACAAACTTCGGCAGCATCCAGAATATTACGGTCATCTTAAGGTAACAATTTTTATTTTGTAAAATATAATCTTTAAAAAATGTAATCAAACTATAAAATCAAATGATAGCGTTAGCGCAAACTCAAGACCAATGATTTACTCTTGGCGACTATATAAAAATTAGTAAAGATACTCTCTTAACATTTCTATTATTACTTCAAACGAAACTTACGGCTTTGTTACTTTCCGCTCGTGCCGTCCAACGGGTTCTTTTACAAATTCTTTAATAGAAATTAATTTTCAACCAAGACCAGTTTTTCTTTTATACAGCTTCTCCAAAATATTAAATGTGTCGGCTATAATGGGACTAGCCCTCGAACAGTGCTCAAAGGCAGTATTTGTTCGGTGTGCTTGACAAGGAATGAGGCCAACAATATGTTACCATATCGAATATTGTTTCCTGAGTACCCTTATAAAATATAGAGCTTTATTAACTTCTTTTAAAATTAAAGTAATCTAAGAGAGTTTTATAAGCCAAATAATTAAAGTACTGTTGTAATTTTCTAGCTTTTTTTAGTCATACGCTTTTCATTTTTGTCCATTTTCGGACTCCTTGTATCCAAGAAAACTCGCACTTATCTTTACAATATCTAAACAAATAAAGCAGTATGCAGAATCATTAGCAGTACTGTATTCTAAAAATTCAAATCCTTATACCAGAGTGGATTGAATTTGTCATGACCACCGCTGGGAAAAAGACATAAGCGCGGTTGTCTTCTCGTGTTGTCTGATGAGGTCCTAGTTTAATTAGACCCTCAGTTCTTTTGAAATTTAACAGGTTTTGACGTAGACCTGGATCACGTGCAACAAAAATATTTTCTCCGACTTGGTTGTTTATCTTTATATAACTATTAGCATTTTTATTTCCTTAAACTAGGTATGACGTGAAATCTTCAAATTATTTGACGAATTAACAATTCGATCTACTATTTCGCTAATTTTTACTACTTACTTTTTAATAACATTCAGAATATCCTTTGCACTGTCGAGATGATCAACCAAAGATTCTAAATTTCCTAAACTTTCTACCCAATATGACGAAAACTTTATTGTCGAGATAACTTGATTCTAAACCAGTGGCGTATTTAGAATATCTTCCTCCGGGGGGATGGGGGGTCAAGCATTTACATTTGGCAAATAAAAAAAAAAGTCATTGCTTTTTGTTTGTTTACATAATATAAGCTTAATACCCTCATACAAATTGGCAAAAATGTTCACACTTATATAATTGTTGTAATGCCATATAAAATAATTTCCACATGCAAACATTTTGCTTGGGTTGAAGGCTCTGGGAAGGCATTTGCCCCCTTTGCTCCCTTTGCCCCCTCAGTACGCCAGTGTTGTAAACTAAAATCAATGTTTTTCTAGGTTGTTTTCAGAATTTGTACCTTCCAATGCCATAGGCATTTCAATATATTTAGGAGTTTTCAATTTTAGTAGCCTGGTTTATAAATTTGTGTCATATTGTCAACTAATGCTGGAAGAAGCCAACTTAGTCAACTGCTTAAAACATTGGGATGGGGCCGCCATTCACACGTAATAATTTAAAAGGAAGTTGTGAAAAATAACTATTAAAATTATTTTTCACAACTCCTTATTCTCAAAAACAACGGAATTTATTCGATTTCAATAAATTAGTTTTTATCTGACAACATTGTTAATAAAATTATGTAAATGATATAAATAATGACAAAATTTAAATATTTAAGGCATTATGCAACTAGCAGCAAAAAGACGTCTTTTTACTTTCAAACTTGAATTCTTAATTTAAAATACCTTGATTCATTTTTAAATTTAGGGTAAATTCCGACAACTAAATCCACTTACTGAATCTCAATGCATTCCTATATTACATATCTTCATATTTAGTATTGCATCGTTTTATTATGATCTATAAGAAATTTAAGTAATATTTGAAATACTAATAAATTTATTTACGAATAAAAAAAATATTTTTTTTTATACAAAATGCCGATTCTCCTATAAGATAATTATGATAATTATTTTGTATATTTTATTAAAGAGGAAAATTAAAAATAATAATATCGAACAATAAAGTTGTGAAAAATAAGATCTTTTATTTTCTTAGAAACCAGTGAATTGTACAGAAGCTAGTGGTAAAATTCAAAGATGGAAAATTAATCTGTATTGAACAAATATTTTGATTATTCTTTACTAAACCATTTAAAGAAATCAGCAAAATTCCTTTATCCGGAACTTCCCTCGTTATGAATCTTTCCTTTTATTAGGAATAGCGAAATAAGACCCCATTAAGTTCAGGACATAGTCATTTAGTAACACATAATATGTACTGTATTTTCAAACATATTTATTGGGCGCCAGTTTGTTCCATTATATTGGATTCCTACCAATATTTTACCAGATTCTACTTATATCACACTTGATTTTTGAGCATAATTTTATATAAATTCAATAAGTACCTAGTTTTTACATTGACACACACCGCCATTTTGTTACGTCATGTTGAATTCGTACCAGTTTATTCCTATATTATATCACGTTTATTTTTTCTGCAAAATTTCAGTCAATTGAATACGATTTTTCTTACGTTGATTTTTTAAAAATGTTATTTGGCCGTCATTATGACAAAATTCAACAAAACAAAATAACTAGTTTTTCCAGGCTGATATTTTAAATATATTATTAAACCGCCATTTTGTTTTACCTTATATTCATGTCAAAATTTTCAATTTATTCCTATATAATATTTGATTGTGTGCAAAATTTGAGGTAAATTGGATACTTTTAGTAATAGTTTTTTTAACGATTCACTCGGCCGTTATTACTAAAATATTACGATTTTTACCAAAATATCACTAGGTCATCCCCATATGACCCTTAATATTTGACTAAAATTTAAAGTCAATCGGGTGAGTAGCTTTTTAGCTATGCCGCGAACAGACCGACATACCGACCAAATTGAGAAAACAGGTTTTTCGGCACTTAGCGACCATGAAACGTAACAGTCTGAAAAACTCTCAGAAAAAGTTATGAGGGAAGTGAAAATGTAATTGATTTTTAAGTTAATAACTATACTCCTTCAATTTAATGAAGTTAACCGATTACAAAACAAAGAAAATAATTTAAAACAAAAAAGACATCAAGAAGATGTATGAAATATTAACTTGGCATTAATAATGCTTTAATCATTTTACCTAAAATTATATTACCATTTAGTACCCAACAAACATATGTTAATGGAGCATTTTATTTCCAGCCATTAGGCCTACATGGCTCGTAAAAATAGATTAATCATGATATATCAAAACAAAAGGACCAAGGTCCTCAATTACTTTATTTATCGATTATTGATTACAAGCAATGATAATATTATATTACGGCCTCGGTTTGTCAATAAAACGAATATATAGTAACCTGGCTCGGCATCTTAGCTCACACAATTTTAAAGTAAATAAAGCGACCCAGACATTATCCCTGCGCCGCCCCGCAACCCCTACGTAAGTAACTAGTGCGTCTCTTTTCGTTCTTCAGTCTTGTTTAAAGCCTAAATTCTTGTTGCAACATAATGGGATAAATAAAGTCTTAGGGACTTATTTATTTCAACGAGGCTTTATATAATCCAAATCGAATTTAACTTCAGGTAAAAATAACGAAATGAAATGAATGTTGAAATAGCATTTATATTTCAGCTGCGACACAAGCAGGAAATGAAATAATAATTTACTGGAGTATTCGGTTGTCTATGAATTTGGTCTCATGTTATTATCGTATTCTTTATATATTAAGGATAAACAAATCGGTAAATTCGCCTTTACAAACAACCACCCTTGTACAGAACAGTGGTATAGCCAAGGGGGGTGGTGAATGTCGCATTCGCCCTTTCACCTTCTGGCGCCCCCTTGTTACTAATAATGAACATATCCCAGTAATGTAAAATAATTTAATGATGACGTTTTTTTATCATTGCTCGTTTTGTCTACGTGTTATGACATGATGACCTTTTTTTTTTTTGGTCATCACTTGTTTTTATTAGGAGTTCTTTTATACTTATTTGCTCTTCGCAAAAAAAATAATTTAGTGTGGTTTTACTTTAGCGCCCTTATTATGATTGCCTCCCCTCCGTCAGCGGTACAGAATTCCACTACGTATAGATAATACAGTTTATATATATCTACATATAATTATATTCGATTCGATTCGAATTTATTCGATTTCAATAAATTAGTTTTTATCTGACAACATTGTTAATAAAATTATGTAAATGATATAAATAATGACAAACTTTAAATATTTAAGGCATTATGCAACTAGCAGCAAAAAGACGTCTTTTCACTTTTAAACTTGTATTCTTAATTTAAAATACCTTGATTCATTTTTAAATTTAGGGTAAATTCCGACAACTAAATCCACTTAGTGGATCTCAATGCATTCCTATATTACATATCTTCATATTTAATATTGCATCGTTTTATTATAATCTATAAGAAATTTAAGTCATATTTGAAATACTAATAAATTTATTTACGAGTAAAAAAAAATATTTTTTTTTATACAAAATGCCGATTCTCCTATAAGATAATTATGATAATTATTTTGTATATTTTATTAAAGCCTTGAGGAAAATTAAAAATAATAATATCGAACAATAAAGTTGTGAAAAATAAGATCTTTTATTTTCTTAGAAACCAGTGAATTGTACAGAAGCTATAGGTAAAATTCAAAGATGGAAAATTAATCTGTATTGAACAAATATTTTGATTATTCTTAACTAAACCATTTAAAAAAATCAGCAAAATTCCTTTATCCGGAACTTCCCTCGTTATGAATCTTTCCTTTTATTAGGAATAGTGAAATAAGACCCCATTAAGTTCAGGACATAGTCATTTAGTAACACATAATATGTACTGTATTTTCAAACATATTTATTGGGCGCCATTTTGTTCCATTATATTGGATTCCTACCAATATTTTACCAGTTTCTACTTATATCACACTTGATTTTTGAGCATAATTTTATATAAATTCAATAAGTACCTAGTTTTTACATTGACACACACCGCCATTTTGTTACGTCATGTTGAATTCGTACCAGTTTATTCCTATATTATATCACGTTTATTTTTTCTGCAAAATTTCAGTCAATTGAATACGATTTTTCTTACAAAATTTTAAGTTAATCGGGTAATTAGTTTTCAGCTATGCCGTGAACAAACAGACAGAAAGACAGGAGGACAACGAATCGAGAAAACATATTTTTCGGCATCTAGGAACCCTGCAACGTAAATATTACAATACTTCCCTTTTACGAAGGAAGTAGTAAACCGTAGTTTTTGCTAAAATTAATATTTTTGCAAGCAAAATTGTATATCAAGAATGACTTTTTCTTTTTGTAAAAATTATATTTTTGGCCCGTTTGTCCTATTGTAACCTCGATCCGTGCCTGGACATACTGATAAATTACATATTTTTGAAATCAGGATAAATAATTTTATCAAAGTGTGTGTAGGCTAAAATTTCATTTTCAGGTATGTACGAAAATTTTGCTTCCGATTCAACCAGAAGTGAAATTTAAAAACTAATACATAAAAAACTTCGGGAAACCTACTATACAATCTCTCTCTGCCATAGTTTTTTGTTTGATATTTAATTGTTTTTTATTTTATATTACGATAGCTTGGAAAAGGTTACGTTTTTAAATTTTTATTCTACCTAACCCATAAGGTAACAAAATTCAGTAGCCCGCTTTCGGGATTTCATTTATAAACTTTCTCATATGTTATTATATGTCCCTTAAAACAATCAGTTCAATTTGCGCATTTTCATTTCCGGGGTTTCAATATCTTGTTTAAGTTCGGACTACGTTTTGATTTTTAACTGGTACACCCTATATATTATTAGGTTTTTAGATTCTGCTTTAATTCCCAAACATATTTTATATTTCATGTTGTATATCAAAGTTCAATTGTACTGTATGTTTATACCTTTTAGAAGCCTCGGTTAGTGTAAACTTTAACATTTCTTAACCCGAAAGTTGACGCTAATGAAACCGTTTAACGGATAGGGGTTTCTAAAAAGTCCAAAAGGACGAGGTTGAGAATGTTGAGGCGCCATATTATCGAAAAGAAAATAGTTGAATAGTCGTAGTAATATAAAATGTGTTTAGTAAAATCTTACTTAATAACTTTTCTAGACTAATATAATATATTTAGAGTCCTAACTGAAAAATCAATTAATCGGAAAATGGATTGATTAATCGAGAAAAACCGATTATTTCCAACAACCGAAAATCGATTCGATAATTTAAGTAAAGATTTAAGATAATTTAAGAATAAGTATCAATTTTTGAACCAACTATAAATTAGCGAAGCCTATATGATTCAATTAATTCTTCCGAAATTGGCAACTGTCTTATTTTGAAATTCATTCAGACAAATGAAGAACTGTACATCGGTCAAACTTGTGCATGTTGCAACACAATTTTAAAAGTGTTTATTTACTAAATATATGTCAATATATTTCTTTTCTCAGGTAACTTATTTTTATGAATATTTCATCTAATAAATACAAATTTTCCGTTTCATAGTGCGCGAATGTTAGCAGCGCTCTCTCGCTTCTCACTTCAGTATGGACGTTTTTAAAATCGACCAATCGCTAAGCGGAACGCTGGGCGGAGCACCCCCTCCCGATAAAATAACGCCGGAAGTGACTTTCGAGGCAGGAGCCGATTTTAATTTGTGCTTTTTTGATACACCGGACGATACACAGGTAATTATGCATTTTTTAAGTAGGAATTTTGATGCAATTAAGTGTAACTGTATTAAATCTCAGCTTCAACTAGTCCTCCGCATTCATAGGGCATAAAAAAAATTGGTTGTTCAAAATGTGCGTGTGTGTAGCCTATTAAAAAATTCCAGTTAAACTAGATAATAAAAATCGGTCAAACCCTTCGTTTTTGTTATTTTTCAGATATTTTTTTTCAATATTTCTCAAAAAATGGGTCATAAACTTTTATTTATCAAATATTTTTTAATTTTCTTCAATTTTAAACATATTGCGCCACCAAAGACCCACAGCAGGTCTTCTTATTTTCGTAACCCACAACTGGAATAAGTCCATCCAATTTCATGGAGAAGCCCAAATTATTGTCCTCGGCATATTCAAGGCATTTCATCAAATCCGGAATGAAGGATTTTTTAACAAACTTGCTGCCTATAGTCTTCTCCCAAAACTTTGTACTTGATTGCCAGTTTTCTTTCCAACGGAAGTATATCTGTAGTGGTTGATGGCCATTCATCTAACTTTAACCAAATCAACGCAAGCGTCCTACAGGGTTCACTGTTGGCACCTATTCTATTTCTCCAGCACATCAGTGATCTAATTTCTTCTACTAACAATCCTATTCACTGCTAGACTGACGCTAGTATACTCCACTCCAACATCGTTTTCCCAAATCTGTTTCTCAGAATGCATGGAATTTATAATAGGCGTAGAGTAAAAACTTTATCCCTAACCTAGGATCTCGTTAAAGTCGTTAAATGGAGAGCAAAGAGTCTTAACGCCACTAAGGTACAATCATGCTTACTATCTCACAAATTATCTCCCATTACCGACACCATTGAAGTGAAGAATCAAATGCTTAAAGCCAAAGATTCCTCTAGCCTAGTTGGTCTCACTTCTCAGGATCTTCGCTGGCATGATCACATCACCTTAACTGTCACAGCAACCGCAAACAAATTGGGTTTCCTTTTCCCAGCTCGAAAATACTTTTCTCCTACCAACTTGTATACCCTTGACGCTTCGCAAATCAGACCACACCCTTGAGTATTGCTCGCACATATGGGGAGCAGCGTCTCCTTTAATCTTTGATATCCTTGACTCAGTCGAAAGGAGAGCTAGTCGCCTGATTGATGATCTAAACATCAGTCTCATTACCAGAGGATCATTAGCTCCTTTATACCCAAAGGGTTCCGAATGTGGATTGTATTACCAGCAAATGTGTTTGCCTTTTCTTCGAATCTTTAGATTCCCCATTCACAAACTTTCTCTGTCTTCACATAAAGCAACTAGAACTAGTAACATTCCCCCTTTCAGGATCGTTTTTGTTGGGAACGTCTTTGGTCCACTAATTTTTTTAAGAGAGGTCTCAAACAAGAGACTCAAGACAACAATAAAGTTGGGCAATATCAATGTGGCTTTATCCCCGGAAAATCATACGTCAGTCAAATTAATTCCTTAGATAAGTATTAAAAAAAACATCAGAATTTAACATTGACACCCACCATCTATTTGTGGATTTTTTTTGGATGGTAGACTTCGGAATAAAAACTTACCTTGTTACACTGAACAATAATAACACTTCAAAAAGAAGACTTCACATTTTTTAATGTCAAAAAGAATTTAAGACAAGGAGGCGTTCTGTCGTGCCTCCTTTTTAACGTTGCCTTAGAGAACGCAATCAAAAATACCGATGTTCGAGTAAACGGAACCATATACAAACATCATATAGTCTCCAAAAACATCCAAATTAAAAACTTACAAGACACTGATACGACCAGTCCTTTTATACAACAGAAACTTGGATTCTTACGCAAAGGAACGACAGGCTCTTGCGCACATTCGAAAGTTTTAAGAGCGGTGAATTACTACTACTAAACTAAACTAAATGTGAGGTCCAATGTACAATTTTAAATGACCCAGACATCGTCACAATCATAGATTCGAAGATTAAGGTTGGCGGGACATCTGGACGAGATGGTGAAATCGCAAAGCGACTGTGCACACCAACGGGCAGGAGAACCAGAGGTAGACCAGGTGCAAAATATATGGAAGGATCTATTCAAAAATATTTTTAGAAAATAAACCAGTAAAAGTCACGATATTTGTTATAATGATTAATTGCTGAGGTTTTTTAATAGGCTGCATTTACCTTGAAAAAAACTGAATTGTTTTCAAACTAATGTTATTTTTTACGGCAATTTTATATGGCTAGGCGCAACCACCAATCTAAGTGTGAACTTACCTATCTTAAGAAATATCTGCTCTTGAATTGACACACATGCCTTGTTACCAACAAAAATTAAGTTTAGAATAGTGATACGCCATAAATAATGGTGTAGTGCCTGAAGGTAATAGCTTAATGGTACAGTATTATACAGGGTGGTTGTTTAGCGAGAACAAATCTAATATTTCTTTAATTACTGAACATATTAAGGACAGTTTGAGTTGAAAGTTATAGAACTTACAAAGGAGTACATTCAAAAATAGTTTTAAAATACATTGGGTGCAGCGTTAACTGTCACTTTCTTTATTATAATGAATTCAACGCAAAAGCGTACATATACAGCATAATATTTTGTGTTTCATAAACTAGCAATATTGCCAAATTATAACCGATTGTCAAATAACGTTACATAATAAATGTAAAAATAAACTTTCTTTTCGGTCAATTTCTATATAAATTACTTTTTCGAGTCTTTATTTTTACCCGTTTTGACAAAGAAGTTATAATTGACGTCGAAACATCATCCAATTAATAAGTTCTTAAGCCTTTAAACATTTTTATTTTCTTATATTTATTCAATCGGCCGAGTCCAGTTCTCACGCAGGATCTTGGAATGATGTTTGTATCTCACAATGAGATTGTGGGGAAACTCTAGCGACCGATCCTCTCCAAAGTGGCCAAAAACCCAAACAAAACATGAGTTACCTTACTTATTAAAATCTGTTAAGCAGTTTGGAATATGCTTGGGAATAAAGAAAATTAATCACACACGTAAACATACATATACATATATCCCATAGTTTGCTTCACGGTTGAGTAAAAATTAAAAAAAAAAAAATAAATACCACAATAGTTAATTACTTATTGGAAAAATAAAACTAGTAGTATTCCTCGGTTGTGTTCGAATTTATTTATATTATTAGAACTTTATATTTGAAATTCTATTTTCACGCTAGTGAGAAGGAAGAGGAGGGTAATGTTTTTCACAGGTACATATTATGTATGTTTATATGTATTGTTTGTAATTTATTTATATACCCGTAAGGCCCAATTGGCCTTATATATTTTACGTGATGTTTCTGAGATTTTCACTGACTATAATATATAGGTAACCAAAAAAAAAATGCAATATGGCGGAAGTCATTTTGCGTGCAATAAAAATATATTTTGAACGATATCGTTGTGTTGAGCTGCTAACATCTTTTTATTTCTTTTTAATCAGCTGGTCAGTATATATCCCGCCGTCAGTATTAAGCAGTCGAGTTTTTGTTTTTTTTATTTCTGTGTGCTTGACCAGACTCTCAACATGTATAATAAAATTCGTATGACTCGAAAATTAAATTTTGAAATAACAAAAGCAATATCAATAGAGTAAATAAAGGGTAGCTAGACACCAAATCACCCCTTATTCGGCTCTAACAACATGATTTAGATCTTAGAATGTAATATTTTATAAAAAGCCGTACATGCAATTATTAACTAACAGGTATAAATATATAAAACAGTAGGATGCTTTTCATATTGATTTTGATTGTCAGACAGTCATTTGATAATGACAATATATTTAAAACATTTTGCATTTGTAAAAACCCCGAGATACCGATTTTTAATCAAATCGCATCGTATCATCATTTTCTGCTAGTACCCATGCTATTTTAAAAGATATTTGTAGTATATTGGTTTCCTTAAAATTTTTAGACAATCTGTTATAATTTTGCTACTGCGAGCTTATGAAAAAGTAAAATTTTATTGAAATAAAAATAGCGTTGCCATTAAAAATAATGATTTTATCAAATTTTTAGGTCGAAATTAAATGCAATTTTCGCTTCTTATTTGTTTTTTCCATAAAAATAAGAAAAAAGATCCTGTAAATTTGTGTTTTGGAGATTCAGTGTGTAGAAATGATTAATATGTTTTTAGTTTTTTTATCTACTTCATATATTTCTAAAAATATTTTATTCATATTTGGTAAACGTTAAACCAAAATAAATATCCATTAAAAAGTTTCGGTAGCCATCCTGACTTAGTTACTTAGATCCTACTATTGGATTTCCTGCTTTATTTTACAAATTCTATGTTTCATGAACTTTTTTGATAATCTTGTTTTTAAGTAATTTAAAAAAATGTCTATAAAAAGATGGACATTTTTAATGGTTTTAGCATTAGATTTTATTATCCAAACTATAAGCTAAAAGACATTAAAAAGGTCCATGTTATTAAACATGCGCATTTTTCTAAATTATTGTATTGGTTTGTAAAATAAAGCAAAAAATCCGACTGTAGTCTATGTCAGAGAAATTTTTTTCTGGGGATCAAAGGTGACGTAATCAGAATAAACTTACAGCCTGTATATTTTTTTACAATTCATTACGGTTATTTTATACATACTTATTTTGGTTTAAGGTTTACTAAATTTGTGTCAAATATCTTTAAAAATGTAAAAAAAACTAAAAAATATTTAAAATTTAAATACCCTGCATCTCACGAATTATTTCCGGACACAAGTTTATAGGAAGTTTTGTACTTATTTTTATGCAAGAAAACTCGTCCTTATCTGTCAAATCGCAATATTAATGAAACAACCTGAATATGAACTGCCCCGTATTAACTAAGCAACCTGTATATTTTAAAATATTTTTGGAATATACTGTTTTTTAAACCGTATTACTTTAAAAACCTAGATGAAATATCAAATATGGGACAATTTTAAGTCAAAACATATCTCGTTTATTACAAAATGAATACAATTAACTTTCTTGTTATATCCAAAAAACCAAAAACCTTATTTATTCAATTACCACTTGAGTGGTTGTTCAGTAACGATATTCAATGTAATATCTTGTAATATTGTTATTATAAACAATAAAAGAAGAAATATCGATTAAACTATTAGAGGGAATTAACGAATATATTATTAGTATTACTAAGCCAATCGGATGAAAGGCTATTAGTTGAGTACGCGAACTAGTCGCAAGTTAACTAGTATTGACTTAAATATTATTATGCATAATGAAAATAAATTAACAAAACAAGCAACTAAAAACTGATAATAATTGACTGAACAATATCGAACTAGTTAGTATTTAGGGTTCAACTTTTGTCTTCTGATTCACACATCGGGCTAATTGACGTATATTCGCCCAATTGTCTTTTAACTAATTTTCGGTATCCAAGTAACAGTATGTTTCTAAACTTTGATCCAGACTGCAGTTGATCGATTAAAATCGAAAACTCTCGCCTTTCCTTTAGGGCGGATTCAGTGATCCAGGCTCAGTGGAATCACCCTCAACAGGGGACGCTTCTCCCCCTCCTGTACAAATACATCTGACGCCAATACATATACAACCACCTACGTTGCAGAGTAGCAGTACTGATTTAGGTGAAGTTAACACTTTGCTTCTTTCCCCTCAAGGAAGTTCAGGAGGTACCACTATCAAGCAAGGTGAGAGTTCTCGATTATGGTAGTGGTGGTGGTGTATTTGGTAGAGGGAATAATTTGGAGTTTATGATTTATTTTCTATGGTTTACTTTCAAGTTCTTATCTTATTCACTACTCTATATACACAAGTTTACAAATTATGAAAAATAATGCATTACATTAAAGATTTAGCTACCTAATAGTACACTTCTAATCCCCGGGTTACTACTCCGTATGAATCTTGGCTATTAAATCCTTGGACAGTATGGGCAATATAATATGGGTCAAGCAAATATCAGCCCATTTCTGTATAGGCATACGTAGATTGTATACAATGCGTTTCAACAATTTTGAAAATACAAGTAAAATATCTTAAAAAAGAACATACAAGTGTATGTTCTTTTTTAAAGAGGCGGATAACCTTTGCTGTTCTCAAAATATTTGGAAATACTTCATTCATAAACGACCAATTAAATAAACATGTAAGGGGAAGCAATATAGTTTCAGCTAGATAATTCTTGAACTTCAGAAATAGTGTTCCTATTTTTTTATTATTTCTATAATTCGTATTCGTTAACGGGTTGGAATATTAATGAATTTGGAACTAGTCTATTTTGTTGAGAGTTTGTATAGACAGTTTTTTCGAAAGATTAATAAAATATTTAATAAAACAATTAACAGTATCAGTTTTAGCAATTAACACAGAGCCTTGCTCATTTTTAACCCAACAAGTAAGATTAGTCTGTTTTCTAATTGCTATTGATCTTAATAGTTACAGTTGTCCAAATCGCCTTAAATTCTTTATTTCATTTAAATATATATTTATTATTGTATAGTTGCTTTTCTGATTAGTTTTATGTACCTTTTTTAGCACTGGGCGGCCATTCTAAAACTGCCACCCCCTTTAACTGTTTGAATTATCTTTGCACAAAATCTTTCGTACAAAAATTGTAGAAGTTAACTTGGAGATTTTAAATATATCAGAATATATCATATAACCCGCGTCACAAATACGTATCAAAACAAAGTTACAATTTTTTAAATTCAACAACCTGCCTTCACACGATTTTTGAAATCTGCTCAAAATTGGAGGTATAGACATCTAAATATTGAACCGGTATCGGTGCTGAGAAAAAAAAACAATAATATGTACTATGTCTTTATAGAGGTATCCCTATTTCTTTAACTATCAACATTGTCAAAAAAGTGGGAAAAAATTTAAAAATATACCGATATTCAAAAAGAAGAATTTCTTAAAGCTTTAGAACATACCCTCGATTCCCCGTATTTTCAATTTTGTTCAGATTATTATGGAGGATTTGTAATGGCAGTTACTAAAGATAAAATAAAATACTTACTTATAGTTAGAAACATCATTCCACCTAATGTATTGGGTAACACTTGAAGGCAGTAAGATGGCTGTCCATACAGCTACAATACTAAAGAGGTTACAAAGTTTTTTAGAGACACTTTCGCCAATAAAATTATTTCTAATAATTAATGATACTATTGCTTGGCCGGCGAGGTCACCAAACCTGACTCCTCCCGATTTTAATTTATGGGGATATGCAAAAAATCATTTGTATGCATTTTCTCCACCAAAAAAATTAGAAGAATTGGAACAGAGGGTATGAGATGTTCTTAATAGCATTAACGGAAGACCTTAAGGAGAGTTACCCGTAAAATTTTAAGGCTGTGAGAAAAATTGAGGCAGACATGGGTGATGAGTTTCTAAATATTTCTTTATGAATTTTCAAACAACAGTGTTGCTTAATTTAATAATTAGTTCAATGAAAGTATGCCTTATTAAGTGTCTATTGTTTCATTATGACGGCCAGACGTATTGACTAGTATAAAAAAAAACAGTAAATTTGGTTTTCAGGACTTAAGGAAAATAATAATCTTGACTTGTAACACATCATGATGAGCTCTTTCAAAAAAAACAAAAATACAAAATGCCCATAAGAAATTTAAAAAATTTCTAAATGTATCTCGGAAACAGGGAGAGCTGGATTTTCCATTTTACCTCCATCAGATTGTAAACACGACAGCCATATTTGAGCTAGCGAGAAAAATTGAAAATGTACATTTTTGATTTTTCTTAAATATCTCAAAAACCGTCGAAGATCATTTAAATCATGAGTCAAATCAAATTTGTAATGAAATGCTCTAAACTTTCTTACTTCTATCTTTCTAGATATACTTAATACTTTTCGAGCAATCCATGTAAGTCAAATCTTGGACACAGTATATTTATATAAATATATATATATATATATATATATATATATATAATATATATATATATATATATATTTATATATATATATATATATATATAGATAAATATATATATATATATATATATATATATATATATATATATATATGTATATAAAGAGAGAGGTGATTATGCGGATGAATTCTTAAAAAGAAAATGAAATGAAAATAAATCATGGAGAAATCCGCGAAAAAACAAGTGTGAAGTTTAGAAACCGCGCTACACGTGTTTCATTCTTATTAGACTTCATCGGCAGAGCAGTTTAACCAAGTTAAAAGACATAAGAAAATCATAGAAAAGAAACGTGGATTCACTGACAGTAGCCAGCCACACATTTGTGATTGCGGCCAGAAAAGCCCAAAATTTAGGGTCAATTACTGATGTCTCTACGGAGGTGATCTTAGCCACCTGCCCTCACATCCTAGCCCAAGGTGATTAATCAAAAGAGAGACTTGATTGTGAGGATGAATTCTTAAAAAGAAGAATAAAATAAATCGTGGGCAAGTGTGAAGTAAGTAAGTGGTAACCGCGCTACACGTGTTTCAGTCTTATTAGACTTCATCAGCAGTGCAGCTTAAACAAGTTAAAAGACAAAAGAAAATCAAAGAAAACAAACGTAGATTCACTGACAGGAGCTAGCCACACATTATAAATTTGGCTAAGGTCACCTCCGTAGAGACCTCAGAAATTGACCCTAAATTTTGGGCTTTTCTGGCGGAATTTACAAATGCGTGGCTCGCTCCAGTCAGTGAATTCATATTTGTTTTCTATGATTTTTTTATATGTTTTAACTTTTAACTTGGTTAAACTGCCCTGCTGATGAAATCTAATAAAATTGAAACACGTGTAGCGCGGTTACCAAACTGTACACTTTTTTTTGCGGATTTGACCACGATTTATTTTCCTTTTCTTTTTAAGAATTCATCCGCACGATCACCTCTCTTTTTTGATTCATCACCTTGGGCTTGGATGTCACGGCAGGTAATCTTATCACCTCCGTAGAAACTGACCGAATTTAGAAATGTGTGACTGATTCCTGTCAGTGAATCCACGACTATTTTCTATGATTTTCTTATATCTTTTAACTTGGTTAAACTGCTCTGCAGATGAAGTCTAATAAGACTGAAACACGTGTAGCGCGGTTACCACTTACTTACATCACACTCGTTTTTGGTAGACTTGCCCACGATTTATTTTCCTTTTCTTTTTAAGAATTCATCGGCACAATCATCTCTCTCTTATATATATATATATATATATATATATATATATATATATATATATATATATATATATATATATATATATATATATATATATATATATATATATATATATATATATATATATATATATATATATATATATATATATATATATATATATATATATATATATATATATACAGGGTGTCCCACGACGAACAGCGGAGATCGATGTCTCAGAAAGTAGGCTTAAGAAAAATTTGAAATTTTGGCAGCT
The DNA here is from genome assembly GCA_030620095.1 of Kuschelorhynchus macadamiae. Classification (NCBI taxonomy): domain Eukaryota; kingdom Metazoa; phylum Arthropoda; class Insecta; order Coleoptera; family Curculionidae; genus Kuschelorhynchus; species Kuschelorhynchus macadamiae. Next base: position 3,837,568 of record JAUTXW010002618.1, read on the forward strand.
AACTAAAGTCGATGGGGGCAATTCGCGCAAAATATTTTCAAGATGGCGGCACTTCCGGTTATACCGGAAGTAGACGTCAACTTTCTTATTTTAAATGGAACACCCTGTATATAATCGAATTTTTGGATTCCTCGAAAAATTCTAGGTATATTTCGTGTATAATATCCTATACCTAAGTTCACCTGTTTTTGAGATATTGTGAATTTTATGTAAAAATGACGTTTGCAGGTCTAGACATAACTATAAATATCTGCTTATCGAAGTCTCTATTATTTATTTGCAGTTGGCTTCCTTGTCCAAAAGGGTACACTTTAGTGGCCTGTGCTGATATTTTTATAATAAATAAATAAAGGGTGATCAAAAACTGACATTATAAATATACTTTAAAAAATCGTTAAAAGTTACTTTTTTCAAATGGAAACCCCCAATTTTTATAATTGTATCTTATTTAACACTTAAAATAAGGGTGACTTTGTATAAAGTTGTCTATTCCAAAAATTTGTAGTTTTTGAGTTTTTATTCTAATAATGCCAGACGGCTTCTAAGTTTTCTTGTTAGTTGGCCATGATAGGGAGGCCTGGCGAGAACAAAACCAATTGGTTACTATAGAAACGTAATATTTGTTGTCGTTTGACAATTACCTACTAAAATATTATTTATTTATTATAGTAATTATAATAATTATTAAACTAATAATCATGCCGGGGCGATTAAATTACACAAACGAGGATTATTTGAATTTGTTTATTATCTATGGGGAATCTAACAGAGTGTTAACAAGAACATGCCAGATATTTGCTGATCGATATCCAGAACAGAAACCGTCACCAAACAGCGTTAAACAAATGTTGGAAAACTATAAAAATGTTGAAACCGTGAAGACAAAAATTAATTAAAGAAAGCCTCTTCCCATTATAGTCTAGTCTATACAAGAGCACAACTTATTTTTTCAATAAATGTTGAAAATGTCCACCTTATACTTCCAAACATTTTTCGCATCTCCGAATAAATCCCTCGTGGATGGCCGCTCTAATTGAAGCTGGAGATAAACTTTCGAACGCGTCCCTTACCCTTGCCATACACACATACTCTTTCGTTGTTACTGGATTAAAATAAACGATTCCTTTTATCATTCCCCCATATAAAATAGTCTAAGACTGTCAGATCGGGGAAACGAGGAGGCCACACGAAACGTCCATTGTTGGCAATCCACTTGTCGTAAAACGTAGCTTGTAAAACGTTAGTAACTGCAACGGTTCTATATGGTGGGGCGTCATCGTGTTGGTAGAAAATTTGACTATGTTCTGCCAAAGGTAAATTCCTTAAATATTCATTGTCCAACTCTTCAAGAATATTCAGATATCTTTCTCCTACACAAGTTTATAGACATAATTTTACGGAAAGAAATGCTTTGATAATATTCATCGATTTATTGATTTAAGAAGAAACAAAATGCATCAAAATTCAATTAATCTAATCTGAAGAGTGCTCAATAAAAAAAAGAAGGTTTAGTATTTTATGACTTTCTAAAGTATCCTGTATAAATAGCTTGTAAATATCTAACTAAAGATAACTTTCCTATAAAACTTGGGTCGATATATTTTTTAGATATGACGTGTTACGGTATGTGGACCAATATTTGTATGAAGTAGTGTAGTGTGAACTGTATAAATAATTTAATTTAATTTATTTATGTAATAATATTTATTAAATGGTTTATCTAATTCCATTCAAATTTTCTTCGTAAATATTCAGTTTTATTATTCCATCGTTCCTTAAATACATTAAATTGCCAGGATTCTTGAAAGTTTCGCGATCTTACTGCATAAGGATTCGAATCACTTCAAAAATGGGAATTGTGTTTATTGAAAAGGCCATTTTTAGTGAATTTTGCTTCATCGGTCCAAATTATATTGTCCAAAAATCTGGGGTTATCTTGTACCATTGTTAAAATAAACTCTCAAAACTGTACTCTTTTTGGCAAATCAGTGTCTTTTAGATGTTGAACCAATGATATTAAATAAGGTTGGAAGTTATGTTTTAACAGAATCCTATGCACTGAGTTCCTCGAGATTCCTGATTGTCTTGCCACGTTTCTTAGGGATGTCATTGTATATGCTGCAAAATATCCCAAAATTGCAATCTCGACATTTTCATTATCAACAATGGGCTTCCTCTTATTAATTTTGGCTTTGACGTTTCCAAAATTTTTATAGTTTTCCAACATTTGTTTAACGCTGTTCGGTGACGGCTTCTGTTTATCTGGATATCTATCAGCAAATATCTGGCATGTTCTTGTTAAAACTCTGTTAGATTCCCCATAGATAATAAACAAATTCAAATAATCCTCGTGTGTGTAATTTAATCGCCCCGGCATGATTATTAGTTTAATAATTATTATAATTGCTATAATAAATAAATAATATTTCACGAGGTAATTGTCAAAAGACAATAAATATTACGTTTCTATAGTAACCAATTAGTTTTGTTCTCGCCAGGCCTCCCTATCATGGCCAACTAACAAGAAAACTTAGAAGCCGTCTGGCATTATTAGAATAAAAAATGTTAAATCGTCAATAACTCAAAAACTACAAATTTTTGGAATAGACAACTTTATACAAAGTCACCCTTATATTAAGTGTTAAATAAGATAAAATTATAAAAATTGGGGTTTCCAATTGAAAAAAGTAACTTTTAACGATTTTTTAAAGTATATTTATAATGTCAGTTTTTGATCACCCTTTATTTATTTATTATAAAAATATCAGCAAAGGCCACTAAAGTGGATCCTTTTGGACAAGGAAGCCACCCGCAAATAAATAATAGAGACTTCGATAAGCAGATATTTATAGTTATGTCTAGACCTGCAAACGTCATTTTTTACATAAAACTCAAAATATCTCAAAAACAGTATCCATATCCATTCTATTTATATAGCAAATTCAATTTTAGATTTACGTAAATAAACGTTATCTAATAATTTTATAACTTGGAGCGGTGCATATTAAACATAATTGACTTTATATTGGTTAACACCCACCGAGGCTTTAACATTTACAAATTGCCGGAAAACTTTCTTATTTACCGACAAAATCAAAAAAAGAAGAAAATGAACGTTACACAATCTCCGACTGAAAGTAGTTTAATATCGTTGGCGTTGCGCTGGTTAGGTTCGTACAAAAACATTATACAATCGGCTATAAAATTCAAAAGATCAATAAAGCAGGCGGTAATGCACTTTCTATTATATTTCCCATGATCTTTATGCATTTGCTTTGAATTTACATGCCATGCGGAAAAAAACGGTTTACATATTATCTTCCTGGTAAACGGCGTGTAAGTAATTCAGTTACTACTTCGTGTTGGATTATAAATTTGTGTCTGGTGTCAGTTTAAATACTACGTGGGGTGCCTACTAGTAAAGATAAAGTTGTCAACGTTTATCAAAATGTAACAATACTAATTTTTAACCTCGAGAAATAATAAATTGACTTTGAATACACAACACAAACAGGAAAGCAGTAGAAAACGATATTACTTACTATGAAGCAGGACCTGTCTTTAAACTTCGAATCTTAAAAATGCAACAACATAACCTGTAATAATAAATTACTTTAGACAGTTTGAATTTCAGAATAGAAAGGACACTAATGAAACGCCATTTTTTATTTTTTGGAATCACTATGTAATCTTTATGAAGGGGATGTTGCCGGTACAGTGTTCCGTGATTTTTCAAAGGCATATAACATTCTACAATAAATTTACGGGGTGATACTGTAGTGATTTGATTTACACCTTTCTGGCAAAATTCAAATCCTAATTACAAAATTTTACACTTTTAATGATCAAGGGTCATTTAAATCTACCTATCTGCCCTATTTCTGGACATGACTCACATTATGTCCAAAAATATACATACAAGAGGCAGAAGTTTCGATAAAAGAATAACGGAACGAATAAATTACGGATTCAAATGATCCACCTCCATTATTGGAAACGAATCATAATTTTAACGACAATTTTAAAATTTTTCATGTAGAATACAAATCAATAAAACTTAATTATTTCTGAAATATGAAAATCAGTAAACAAAAATATACATGTAGCTAAATTTTGAAACAAACAGATAGTGCATTTTAAACAATCCATCAGAAAAAGGTACTGTTCATGGAAACAATAATTATTATGGTGTAGTTTTTAAAAAAATTAAAAATTAAAATTTTTATTAATTGAATTGGTTTTAGTAAAATAAAACTTAGAAAAGTCAGTAATAATAAATAAATATCAAATTTTTAGCAAGTTAAAAAAAATTTAAATCGCTTGATAAATGTGTCACTATCTTTTGATACACCATGTATAAATACAAATACATCACACAGATTTGAAATTAATACATAGTTTTTCAGGCTGATTTTTTAAATGTTTTTTTAGACTGCCATTTTGTTTTGGTCTCTTGGATTCGTACCAAAACGTTATCAGTTCTTTTCCATGTAACATTTGATTTTTACGCAAAATTTAAGCCGAATTGAATGATTGGTTTTTCAATAAATTTTTTTAATATTTCACTAGGCCGCCATTTTGATCTGCCATATTAGATTTATTCAATGGCTATCCGCAATTTTTTGAGACAGTACAAGATGTACAACGCAAACATGTACATTTCGTGCGAACCCTTGTGGTAATGTGGTAAATGTAAGAACAGTTGGATCGAACAGCCATCATATCCCTCGACAAATACAAAGCATTTGAAAAAGTCTGGCATGATGCACTTCTTAACAAACTTCCTGTCTATGGTCTTCCCCCGAAACTTTGAACTTGGATTGCCAGTTTTATTTCTAAACAGTAGTATTTCTGTAGTGGTTGACGGCCATTCATTAAACTTTCACCAAATCAACGCAGACGTTCAACATGGTTCAGTGTTGACACCTACCCTATCCTTCCTGCACATCAATTATCTGCTTTTTTCTACCAGTAATCCTATTCCAATCTATGCTGATAATAGTACACTTCACTTTAATATACAATTTCTTTAACCTGTCTCCAAGACTGAAATTGAGGATAGGCGTAGAGTAATGACTTTATCCTTATCCTCATTAAATTCGTAGAACGTGGAGCAAAGGACCTTACTTATCTCACGAATTATTTCCAATACTTCCATTCAAAATTTTATTATCATATGCTTGAGGCCAAAGATTCCTTTGGCCTAGTTGGTATCAGTTTTTAGAAAGATATTTGCTGGCATGATCGCATCACCTTAATTGCCATAACAGCCATGAAGAAATTGGGTTTCTTTTTTTCGAGCTCGAAAATATTTTTCTGTTATCAACTTGTATAGGTACCCTTTACACACCGAAATCAGACCTAGCCTTGAGTATTGCTCGCACATATTGGGGACAGCCTCTTCTTTAATCATTAATATTCTTGACTCTGTTCAAAAAAGAGCTATTCGCCTGTTTGATATCCAAAGATCACAAGGAAGCTTGCATTACTAGAGCATGCCGAATTGGGGGTGATTTGTCTTAGTTTTACAGATACTGCCACGGATTTTGTTCTGATGAATTATCTTCTATTATGCCCCCTTTAGTCATTCCTGTCAGGGAGACACGAGTATCGTCCCACATGCATCCCTTCACCGTCCAACTGCAAAAAACAAGGACTTTCCACTTTGTTCACTCCTTTATTCCCAAAGTGCCCCGATTATGCGAATGCGAAATGCTTTTCCCTCTTCTCCTAATCTACAAATCCCGAATCAATAAACTTTTCCTGTCTTCACTTAAAGCAACCATGGTACCTAGTATTTAGACTTTCGGCCTCTGATCATAGATAAATCAAACAAAAAAATACGACGTCGTGTTTTGTCATCAGAAATGATGAAAATCGGTAAAATTACTTTTTTTCATTTTCATCCGTAAAAATCGTATGAAGAATTAAACCTCATTTTTATAGTTAAAGTGGGATTATCAAACATGTTAGGTCATTTTACATCACTTTATTTTCTGCCCTGTATATCCCTATCATCTCTATCCATTAAATTGCTACCTCGATTAAAAGCGAGTTAACCAATCATTCCAAAGAAAATCAACTTTGAAAATGGGGTAAAAACCTAGGGAGGGCGCTTCCAATGTTGACCAGTTTAATTAAAAATCTTCTCAAAAAATATGAAGATTGGAATTTTCTTTTATTCCTAACTATGAATACCATTTACCCCGGAAAAAAAATAAAAAACCTTAAGTAACAATATATTTTTTGCAGAAACTGTTTTTAGCATATAAAATTTACTTAATTTCTCATGGCTTAAATGATTCTTTGGTTTTACCTTGTACGGGACATTACTCATAATTCGTCACCCCCAATATTGGTTTAATTTTAAGTGAAAATAATATTAAGATATTAACATAGATTTTTTTCAAATGGGACACTCTGTGTATTATACTCCCATTAAATGGGAATCTTTTTGCTGATTATAAATATACTAGATTTGATTTTTTTTAAAGGACCAGAGAAATTTGAGAAAAACCTTATTATAAGAAGCAATGTATTGTTACTAACTCCACTATTAGCGGAACGTTTTCCGTCTCTCTCTAACACATTGTCTCTTATCGCAGGGTTTTTGTCAAATTAATTGAACATTATACTTCGTGTAACAGATGTGTTGCAGAAATCAACATTTACGCGCTCTAGACCATGTACCTAGTCCTAAACAATGCTGAAAACTGCAACTCAATATCTTAATTCTTACTGTAAATATTGGATTTTGAATTTTGTACAAAAATTTCCATGTTTAAGGTTGTCTATCCAGGGTATTAAATTTTTAATTATTGTGCCATGCCATTGATGGTTGTGATGTCGAGGGATTTTTTATTAAGTTTTATAGGTTTTACTTTCTGTTGTTGTTATGCCATTTTGATTTTAATTTTTGATAGCACGAGTGGTTCTTCTTGATTGGTAGTTGATTCCAATGGTTCTTTGAGCCCAACAACAGAGCACGTTCAAATAGGGCATTCTTACTTATAAGACAGAAATAAAATAATACCAATAGTCAAAAATAGGATGTTCAGTCTCTAAGTTGGAGGATAATAGTATTTATAAATTAACTAAATCCCTGACAAAAGGTGCATTAAACAATTTCCGTTACTTCCTACAAGATTATGGGGTCACCATTACAGACCGCAGTGAAAAACTTGAATTTTTTGCAGATTCTCTGCAAGAACAATTCACAAAGACCGGTGATGCAATACTATTGGAATATATGTATATATATATATATATATATATATATATATATATATATATATAATATAACTAATCCACCGTTTATCATCCCTCAAATAAACTCTGACCTTGTCAAAGATCTTGTGGCCTGCCTGAATGTTAAAAAGGTACAGGGTTTTGATGCAATTCCCAATATTGCTCGAAAAAAACTTCGCCATTTAACAAGCATCTGTTAAATGGTCTTTAGTTTTTTTATTTATAGTTGAAAACACACTTAAATAATCCTACTGAGAAAGAAGGGAGAAGATGCTTCTTCACCTAAAAGCTATAGGCTTATTAGTTTACTGTCAAATATAAGAAATTTGTGTTTCATAGCGAATAGCACTTTAACGCCCGAGGGCTACTTTAAAGCTGGCGGAGTTTAAAATAATGCAGTTTTGTATACCCATGTATGTTTTTTTGTATTTCTTTTCATAGAGACTGACTGAGACTGAGACTTAGCGTCTCTTTACTGTTTAATTTAGAAACAGGTCTCTTTGTGAATAATGGATGATTTACTACAATTTCAAATTAATAATATTGACAGATGAATGCGTTTTTTCTGGCCATATTAGGCGATTTTCGCTCCGCTGTAACTGATTATTTTGTGCTATGATAGAACGATATGGAAGCCTCGCCGCTTGCACACCGATGGTATGTGGAAGGCTGGTTGCTTGGTTTGGTACCCCAATGACAAGAAAATGTGGAAGCCTCACAACTTCCAACCGAAAATATTTTTTTCTTTTCTCTAGAAATTTTGATATTTTCGATATATCCTTCAGCTACCTTAGTTGACTTCTATCCAGCATGAAGTTTTATATTCGTAATATTTTCTTCCGCTTCGGCAAGAAAGATGGCAGATGTTCGGCGAAAGTAGTGACCGGTAAACTGTTTCGTATCGGGTAAGTTCAAAAATTTGGCAATTTTTTGGGGCATTTCTCCAAATACGTTTTTACGTACAACTTGCGTAGAGCACTTATCGTTCTTGTAAAATACAAAAAATTATTTATGTTCAGTGTGGCTTGGTCTTAGAGCCAAATATTTTCTATAAAGTCCAATAAAACTGGGCAAGGATTATTTTCCATCTGCTAATATGAACATACAATCTACCTTGGTTTTAGTTGGTTTTATGAATACTAAAAGAGAATCTTGGAGATCCTGAATGTCATCAGTCTCGAGTTCACAAAGTTCCTCTTATCTTGTGGCACCACATATTCCAAAAATCAAGGAAACTTTTATCATCAAAAATATTTCGTCAGGAGCATTCATTAGTAATGTTATAATATCTTGATTTACAGCCGTCGTTCTTAAGCTTCAAAAAGGCTATGAGTTTTGCGTACTTACTAATACCGATGTTGTTATTTAAATTAATTTTTGCCTTCAGCATATTATATTAACGCCAAACGGAAGACGCCTTGTTTCGTTTTACTTTTTCATGAAAATATGCTAATAAGGTCTTAAAAAATAGTCCTTACAGGTCTTTTCATACAGTTTTCTGGATTTGGCGGGCAAAAGGTCAGTCTTCGCCTCTTCAGCGGCTTCCAATATTTCTTTGGGGAGATCTATTTCATCGATTTCATTGCAAAACTTCGAAGAAAAAAAGTGATATGAAAGAAGCTGCTCTAATTTTTCTGACTTTGTATACTTGATTCAGGACCGGTATTTGTATGGAAACGATTATCGAGAGAATGGTATGGAAAGTACTGGTCCGTAGAATGACAGAAATAGTTAATGCAAATATCTACTTTTAGAAAAGTAAGGGCACGTGCCCTCAGTTTTCCCAATTTTTTTTTTAGTTGAAAAATATTTTTTAGTTTACTCCCTTAGTGTGTAAAATGTTTAATTCCACACCGCGGGCGTTAAACGCTTCCTTTATCACCTAGATACAAAAATAAATATTACATTACCTTCAAATACTTGTAGAAGATCACAACATCCTTCTACCAGAGCAATTTGGGTTTAATAAAGTGCTAGGTATAACACAACAAACTTGTAGGCTGGCGTCTGACGTACTTATATCCTTTAATAAAGGACATAATACAGATGCAATTTTCCTGGACGTGAGCAAAGCTTTTGATAAAGTCTGGTACCTAGTCGCTTACCATCCTTCTAGTCAGGTTGGGATGCCCTGTTTTATTAACTAAAATACTACGTTTCTACCTGAATGAAAGAAACTTTTCCATGTGCTTGGATAGCATGATATCCATATAAAGGCCGGAAATAGCCGAAGTTCCGCAAGGGTTTCCACTAGCTACCATGTTCCATATATTTACACACGATATACCGAAATTTTCATTTAATAAAACTACATTTATTTGTCGGTGATATAGCGAACACGGCTACATCTAAGCAGTCCAATTTTATTGTATCTAAACTGCAAAAAACATAGCTCTTCTTGAAAAGTGGATGTCGCGTTGGAGACTCCTTGTCAATCCAATAAAAACCATAGGAACATTTTTTCAAAATATCGAGTGGCTTTCCTTGAGAAATGTGGAAACATTTCAGGAGTCAACGTAACCCGGTCAAACACGGTCAAATACTTAGATTTAATTTTTGATAAAAGATTAAACTGGACATACAACATAAAATACTTTACTCAAAAAGCAAACGGACAAATGTATGCATTGTATCCATTACTCAATAGAAAATCAGATTGAACCGCATGGTTAAAACAACCCTATACAAGGCATTCATGAGACCGCTGATCTAGGCTTAGGATATATATGCATTTGCATGAAAGCATATGCAAATGCATATTTTGGCAATTTTTGTATTTAAATGCATATTTGGCAGTTATTACAGGAAAAATGCATATATTCTAATTTTTTTGAATATTTTTTTATTTCCCGATACAAATTTGATGTATTCAATTCAAATTTAATCCATAATAATAAAATAATAAAAAATTTCTAGTTGCTGGCAGACCAAGGCTTTTACCCATCCTTTCTTAAAATTGTTATAAGTATCCAATAAAACATCTGTGCTTTAAAAACTATGGATTTCCTACGGATTTACAATCATAAATACGTACGTTTTAAGAATGTTAGAAATAATTTTTCAATTTAGTTTAGTTTACACATTGTGGCGTGAACATTGTCCAATATGCCGAAAGAAAAGCCTTCATTAAGTGCGATATTAAATCAATTCGTGAAAGATTTTCCTGATTTTACGACTGACGGTTTTGTGCTGTTTTGTAAATATTGTGATGTTCCTGTTACTGCGAACAAGAAATTCCAAGTGACACAACACATAGGAAATACAAAGCATCAGATCCAAAAAAGTAAAAAGTGTGCTCAGAAACAAGTTTTAATCACCACAGCATTTTCACCAGGACCGGGACCCAAACGATCAAAGTTCAATGAGGATTTGTGCAAGGCGTTTAGTAGTGCGGATATTCCACTAAATACATTAAGTAATCCTGATCTAAAGTCATTTTTAGAGCAATACACAAAGACATCAATTCCACATGAATCCCCGTTAAGGAAAAACTATGTTCCAAATTTGTACAATAAGACAATTACCGAATTGCGGGAAAAAGTAAAAGATAAAAGTATATGGGTGTCACAAGATGAAACAACTGATGTGGAATGGAGATGTGTTGCTAATTTTGTTTTTGGTGTTTTGGGTGTAGAAGCAGAAGGGGATAAATCATATTTACTTACAATGAAGACCTTAGACAAAGTAAATCATTCAACTGTTGCTGTATTTTTCAACGACTCTCTCACTCTTTTATGGCTTGGTGGTATTAAATATGATGGAGTATTAGTGGCAATTACAGACGCTGCTCCATACATGTGTAAGGCAATGACTGGTCTACAAATATTGTACCCTAAAATGATACATGTCACATGTCTTGCCCATGGACTTCATCGAGTTGCAGAACAAGTTTGTGCTTTTTATCCACGAGTGAACGATCTGATTTCCTCGGTGAAGAAAGTATTCCTAAAAGCTCCGACTAGGGTAGAAAAATTTACAATCATCCCCCTACCCCCATTATCAATTGTAACTAGATGGGGAACTTGGATAACACTGCCATTTATTACGCAGAACATTTCGAGGTAATAAAAAACATAGTCAACCAATTTAATGCGGAATACAAGAAGCACAAAACGTTTTGCGCAAAGATGTAAGTGAGAATTTAGTTTACATTAAAAACAATTTTTATTACTTGTCTGATACTATAAAAAAATTGGAGGGAATTGGAAAATTCGAAAGGACTTTTTTTGTCAAAAAGTCCAGAAATGATAGAAAAAGTGAGTGAAACTATAACTAACACTAAAAATAAAGTAATTTCTCAAAAATTAGCTACGGTTTTACAAAAAAATATTGGTTACAAAAATTTGAAAAATATTAGTGCAGTTTTGGACAATAATGATAATGAACAATTTTTAATAAACAGTGATTTAAATTTGTTTGAATATGTTCCAATTGTATCTTGTGATGTTGAACGAGTATTTTCTGAGTATAAAGTACTAATGTCAGATAATAGAAAATTTGAATTTGATAATTTGTTACGTCATATAGTTATAAAATGTAACCGCAACTTGTTGAATAGCGTAAACAATAAATTTTAAGCAGGTTTATTCTTTAGTTAGTTTGTTTAGTTAGCTATATATTTATAATTTTATTATATTTATTTATTTATATTGCTATACTTTTGCTTTATTTCTGTTTTTTTTTATCCGATAATAAATGCATTTTTAAGTGCATATTTTCCCTTGTTTTGCATATTTGCATGCATATTTTTAGATTTTTAAATGCATAATTATCCTAAACCTGGGTGATACTGATCACATATGCTATTCCTATTTGGGTTTTGGACTTCGTGGCATAACAACCAGACGAAAACTCTTCAACGTATACAAAACAGATTTTTACAAATAACGGAACTTAGGGACACAAAACAACAACCTAATTAACTTACCCCACCTTCGATCCAGACTTAATGATACGTACAAACTACCAACATATTACGGAAAACACGCTAATAAAAAGACATTGCAAAAAGAGAGAGAGATATTAACAAAAACCACGCCATAGAAATGGCAAGCTGATTTCAAATATGTACCGCCCTGGGATAGATCACACCCTCCTAGAGAATGGAAAAATTTAACATGACGAAGATCAAGAGAGGTAATAGTTGGAACTAACCTGCAGGAAAAGAAGATCCAGAGAAAAAAAAATTAGTGAAATCTTCTAGGCTGAATCTATCAGAATTTTCCTCTTAAAAAGGTTATTTTATTTCCAGCTTTACTAGTTTACGAACCTACAATTTATATAAATAAAAATGCTGATGTTAATATAATACGATAAGATACATTAAGTGGCTAAACGTCTGATCCGCATGGAATCGTGATTGCACATTCGTTTATTATTATTATCTCTAATTTTCTCATTTTTTTTTAAATAGATGCTGGTTTTGATAACAGTAAGTAGAGTTACGCTTATCTTGTGAATAAAATTGCCTCATACTTTTTAAACACCTTGTACATACATATATTCCATTTCGTGTCCTTTCCCATATAATCAAGAATCCATTCATCGTAACCATAAAAGTTTATTATAATCACCGTCTCTCAGCGTACTTAGGTCCAGCGGAGATTCTTGTTTTTGAACATTCAAGGGTTCATCGGCCTTGGAAGAATCAAAATGAAATGGTCAGAACCTGTTCCTTTTTTGAATCTGTTAAAGAGCCTTATGTAAGTAACCTGACTTATAATACATGCATGAATCGATAATTTTGAATAAATATAACGTGTTTTGTAAAACTCTTAGTATTGCATGTATGGGAACTGAATTTCAACTTTCTTGGTTATTAACGGTTAAGACGAATTACGAGGCTTTTATACAATCTAGGAATTACATTATTGTTATTTATAATAACCTGGAGTTCAGCGCTCTTCAGTTTAATTAGGTCGATTATAAAGGGTGTTCAAAAATAATTAACTCTACAAACTTCATTGCTTAAGAAGTTTTCCGAGTTAGCGCCATGTCATCAATTACAAAATGCGATTCTGGATTAGGTTGATTTGTTTATAAAATATAAATAGTTTTCGTTCGAAGTTCGATTCCATCTACTTTTTTATATTTTAATGTAAACAGGGTATCTCAAAAAAACCTATTCCAAGTACCAACTATATTTTTTGTGTAATATACCGTGTATCAAAAATTAACAGTTTTGGAAATACAAAAGGTTTTAGAATTACGAAATACTACGATTTTTCGGATATAGCTACTTATCTGTTTAGATACCTGCTATCTGGAGATTTATTTTTAACGGACTTCAAAAAAAAGGAGGAGGTTCTCAATTCGACCTGTATATATTTTTATTTATGTTTGTTCGTGCATATTGTGTAAACGGCTTAGCCTATTTTGATGAGGCAAACGCCACGCAGGACGATTCTCTGGTGGTTCCATATGTTTTGATTTAAAATCCGTTCACCCGTTTTTTTGTAATAATAATATTAAAAAAAACAGGTGTAAGGGCGATAAAAGCAGTTAGTTTTAAATTTAAATTTACATTTTTTTAAACACCCTTTTCAAACTAAAGCATTGAGGTGCATAATATGTATACAACCCCATTTGCTAAAGGGGGTGGTGAAATACAAATTGACCATGCAAATGTGCAACCTCCGATTCTAGTATTTTACTTGGTATTTTCGAAAAATGAACATTTGGTATGAATATAGGTGATGGTAAAAGAAACATGTAAGAGTAATTTATATTAAATGACACTATACGTAAATTAACTATGTAAACAGCTCTGATATTAATATTTAAATTATTTTATTTATTTTTCTTAAGTATTTATTACAAAATCTAATTTTAATAGTGTCGTTTACTTCTCTCTTCGTCACTTTTTGTATTATGTTATATACAAATGGATATACATTATAATATTTTTAAAAATGCGACTTAAAAAAAATCGCTAAAAAGTAAAAAATTATATTTTATTAACGTATTACGTATACTCGCTAGTAACCTTAACCTTACCTGTACTCATTACTAACCTAATACAGATTTATTATTAGTAGTTATTCAAAGAGGGTCATATCACTATTTTGAAGACGAACTACCGACTAAATTTGGTCGCTGCTGGGGTTGGAGTTGTTTTATAGTTTACATTTAGTTTACCTAGGTCTTCTTCTCTTATATATCTTCTATAACACGGCCATCAATAAAATCTCCATGCACTAACCCAGCCAACAGTTGCAAGGCTCCCAAAATATTTCTGCGCATCTCTCGAAATGCAAATTTGTTATTGGTCTATTTGAAAATTTATAAATGTCCTATTGGAAGTCAATATTCCCATTTTACTTTGGGCTAAGCCAGTTCCACAGAGTGGCCCTGAGAACAAGTAATTCGGGCATTAGTTTTAAAGATATAAGTCTAGCTATATATTTGGTTTATATGTAATATAATATATAATACGTCAATTATATTTTGTAATGGCTGGGTGAGGCTGCTTTGGGCGTCGACTTCAAAATGTCTATATGTATTTAAGGAATAAATAAAATATTATTTTTTACATTTTAGCGTTTTTTTAAGTATGTTCTATTTTTTTTAAATATTTTAATGTCATGACATGTTTGAGGCCTGATTTACTGAATATTTTACATAGTTTTTAAATTTTGTTTACTAAATTTGGTAATAACATGGTACTAATTCAAACGTATAATCAACCATAATCAAGAAAATAAATAAAACCTATTTGTAGCATAAATGAAATGCTCCGAATGTCCCCCAATAATCTCGTCACATTTATCGTAAATTAATTTTTGGCGTTCCAGTGCATTTATTATTGCTTCGTACTCATTTTCGTTTAAACTTCTTATTTCTTCAGTAATTTGTCTCTGAATTTCTTCAATATTATTGTTTCTTTCTCTATAAACTGTATCTTTCAAATATCCTCAAAGGAAGATGTTCATGGGCGTTAGATCTGAACTGTTCGCGAAACGGCTGATTGTTCCATATCTCCCCATTCCACACTTGATAACTATTGTGAAAATAGTCTCTTACTACCACAATATTATGGTGTGGTGCCCAGTCTTGTTGTCAAATTATATTTTGCCGAGTTCGAAGTAGCAGTTCATCAATAAAGTGCCCAATTTTTTATTTCCAAAAGTTCCTATATATTAACCCATTTAAATAGCCACGGATAAAAAACGGAATTAACACCTTCTGCCCCGAAATGCAGCAGCAAACTTGTTTTGAGAACCGCCCTTGAAAAGCAATTGGCTCTAAAGCTTCATCGGACCAAATATGGTAGTTTTTCCGATTATAAATACTGGCAGTGCTAATCGATCCATAAAAATGTATTGAAATAATCTGGATCTTGATTAAAACTTGCTCTTATAATTCACACATAGAACACATCTATATCTCCTTATTTTTTGTACGTCATTTAATTGTTGAATGATGATATTTTTTTATTGTTTTTAATTGTTAAATGATGAATTTTAATAATCGTGGTATCCGTTCTGCTTTAAAAGTTCCTGGAACTGCTCCATAACTAACTCTGTTGTTACGTGGTCCATACCTTATATTTCTGACCCAGTATCTGATAGATTGATGTTTCGTCCTTTTCTTAGTTCTCACAGACTATACTGTTCTTGTGGCGTTATGAATATTCTCGATTTAAAGCTTGACCATTTTGAACCTTTCATCAATCGAATAGATCATTTTTTGAGTATTAGCACAAAATAAAAGTTATTCAAGCAATAAATCAGAGAAAAATATACCTTTATGTAGCAGCGGATATCTAAATTGTTAAGCAATTATATACGAAAAATCGTAGTATTTCGTAATTTTAAAACGTTTCATATTTCGAAAACCATTAATTATTGGTATACAGTATATAAAAAATATACAGAATTTAATATAAAATTCAAAAATATTAAAACATGTGGTATATTATATTTAAAAAACAAAGTTGTTACTTGCTTTGCTTTTTTGAGACACCCTGTATCCATGAAAATATAAACCTGTGAAAAACCACATTGTATCAAACAACTTTTGTTTGGAATATTTTTTTCTAATTTCAAAAATAATTGGGACATTTCCATTTAAAGAGTTTTCTGAATCACCCTGTACACCGTCATTTTATAACAATTTCAAATGGTCTACTAAAATTGTTACCGTCATTTTTTTGATCATAGAACCGAAATATTGTTAGTTGTTAATGTAACGTATAAGTATTTTTATTGTAAAATAAGAATTTAATAATACTACCACAATATTATGGTGTGGTGCCCAGTCTTGTTGTCAAATTATATTTTGCCGAGTTCGAAGTAGCAGTTCATCAATAAAGTGCCCAATTTTTTATTTCCAAAAGTTCCTATATATTAACCCATTTAAATAGCCACGGATAAAAAACGGAATTAACACCTTCTGCCCCGAAATGCAGCAGCAAACTTGTTTTGAGAACCGCCCTTGAAAAGCAATTGGCTCTAAAGCTTCATCGGACCAAATATGGTAGTTTTTCCGATTATAAATACTGGCAGTGCTAATCGATCCATAAAAATGTATTGAAATAATCTGGATCTTGATTAAAACTTGCTCTTATAATTCACACATAGAACACATCTATATCTCCTTATTTTTTGTACGTCATTTAATTGTTGAATGATGATATTTTTTTATTGTTTTTAATTGTTAAATGATGAATTTTAATAATCGTGGTATCCGTTCTGCTTTAAAAGTTCCTGGAACTGCTCCATAACTAACTCTGTTGTTACGTGGTCCATACCTTATATTTCTGACCCAGTATCTGATAGATTGATGTTTCGTCCTTTTCTTAGTTCTCACAGACTATACTGTTCTTGTGGCGTTATGAATATTCTCGATTTAAAGCTTGACCATTTTGAACCTTTCAGCAATCGAATAGATCATTTTTTGAGTATTAGCACAAAATAAAAGTTATTCAAGCAATAAATCAGAGAAAAATATACCTTTATGTAGCAGCGGATATCTAAATTGTTAAGCAATTATATACGAAAAATCGTAGTATTTCGTAATTTTAAAACGTTTCATATTTCGAAAACCATTAATTATTGGTATACAGTATATAAAAAATATGCAGAATTTAATATAAAATTCAAAATCATTAAAAAATCTGGTATATTATATTTAAAAAACAAAGTTGTTACTTGCCTTACTTTTTTGAGACACCCTGAATCCATGAAAATATAAACCTGTGAAAAACCACATTGTATCAAACAACTTTTGTTTGGAATATTTTTTTCTAATTTCAAAAATAATTGGGACATTTCCATTTAAAGAGTTTTCTGAATCACCCTGTACACCGTCATTTTATAACAATTTCAAATGGTCTACTAAAATTGTTACCGTCATTTTTTTGATCATAGAACCGAAATATTGTTAGTTGTTAATGTAACGTATAAGTATTTTTATTGTAAAATAAGAATTTAATAATATTAAAAAAGTAAGTTATTTTTGGTTTACTATTAAAGAACATATTTAAAACTAATGCGAACTAGAAGTTTCAACACAAAAAGGCTCGAAATTATACGCATTTGTGATTTCAAAATACCCACTTTCTTTTATTTCTCAACCCGTATTCACTAAAAAGGTTTAAGAGTTAGACGAGGTCTAGTTGCCACGGTACTTAAAACTCTTAGTTCGCCAGTTATGCTTCGTTTACGTCACTGTCGTTTTGTAAATGTGACAATTAGAAAAATTATTTGTTCAATTGTTAAAAATATCATCTTAAACCTATAACTGTCAAATTAGACCTGGTCCAAATTTAAACCGCTTTAGTGCATACGGATGAGTCCTGACAATTTCGCAAAAATGAAATTTGAAAATAATATCTTTTAAGTAACGACATTAGCAATACATTATTAAATTAATGATAATATATAAAAAACCCTAACCTCAGTGAAACCATGTCACAAAATAGTGATATACACACCCGTAGCTCATATCGAAATCGTACAACTATTTTACCAGTTTCTACCTACATCACACTTATTTTTTGGGCATGATTTAAGATAAATTGAATTTTTTTAACGCTAATTTTTAAGACCGCAATTTTGTACCGTCATTTTCAAATTCAAATTTTTTATTTGGTTTCGAGCACTATAAATAATAGAAAGAAACACGTCAAATAGAAACGTAAATAGACATATGACAAGTACCTAATATAAACTAACAACAGATATATCTAAATATAGATCACAAAACAGTATATAATTTTTTCCTCAAGTTAAAATCTGATCTTCAGTGGGGTATCCTACAAAACAAGGTAAAAAAAGGATTTCAGTTTGCATATTATGATGGGTTAATCCTCAAAAAAGTGAAAAATTTATCTGTGGTGTAAAAAGTCTGTGATAAAAGTAAGCTTTTAATTTTATTTTTGAATTTATTTTGACAATTTATTGCTTTAATGGTAACATATTATAAATTTTACTCCCAGCGTAGATTGATGATTTTTTATAAATATTTAAGATATGCTTGTCTAAGCAGAAGTTATTTTTATTTCTTGTATCATACGCATGAAAATTACTGTTAATTTGAATTAGATTTTTATTTCGATGGATATATGATAATAATTTTAAGAGATAAATTAAAGCAACTGTCAAAAGTTTATATAACCTGAATGTCTCTCTGTATGATGTTTTAAAAGGTATACTAAAAATGATTCTAACAATTCTTTTTTGTATTATAAATACTCTCTCTATGTCTGAGGCCTGACCCCACACTACTATGTTATAAGCTATTGCAGAGTATATGAAAGCATAATATACATTAATAATTGTTGTACGATCAACATAATTACAGAGACCAGAAATTACGTAAGCTCCCCTATTAAGCTTCTTACAAACATTGTCGATGTGAATGTTCCAATTAATAGACAAACCCAAAAAACTAACACATGAGGAAAGCTCAAGATCATGACCATCGAAGGAAATGCTGATATCCCAAGGTGCTCTACAAATAGTTCTTAAGTTCATAGCTACAGTTTTGGTATGGTTAATCATTAGCTTATTAGCAAAACACCATTTAGAAAACTCATTTAGTATAGTGTTGATTTTATTTTTTAAGTGACTTTCTGACATATCGGATACTACGATAGTAGTATCATCTGCATATAGAAAAACCTGGCCCTGACTAATATAGTCAGGAAGATCATTAATGAAAAGTAGGAAAATCAGGGAACCTAAGATACTTCCCTGAGGTGTGCCAATATTCTGATTAAAATCAGACGACATTACATTTTTAATTTTTACGAAAAATTTTCTGTCAGTCAAAAATGAAACTATAAATGCGTTTATATTACCACGCAGTCCTAGGGCGTCTAGTTAAGCAGAGACAAACTGTTTATCAACAGTCTCGAATGCACGTGTCAAGTCAAAAGACAACGACAACGTAATTACAAATTCACCTTTGTCCATCTTATTAGAAATATACTGTACAAGATCAATGCACCCAGTTTCCGTAGACATGCCTCTCCGAAAACCATCGTCGTTTAAGATATTATATTTGCAAATAAAGTCATAAATACGATTGTAAACAATTTTTTCAAAAATCTTAGAAAAGGAACTAAATAAGGAAATAGGCCTGTAGTTTTCCATGCTAAGAGAATCCCCCCTCATAAATATAGGTACAACTATGGATTTCTTTAGTCTGTCCGGAAATACACCAGCACACACCGAAAGATTAATCAGGTCACACAATGTGGTTGAAATATTAAATATAACATGTTTAATAAACTTAATGGATAGTCGAAACCACAAGAGCCTTTGTTGGGGAAACTCATGACAACTCTCTCCACCTCGGTACTTGTAACAAACCGGTAATAAAACGAATTCAAGACAAGTCTTCGACCAATAGTGCACATGTCGGAGAATCGCCCACCAAAATAAGTTCCCCCGGCTTGGTAGGGATAACTAATTCCAGGTATTCCCCAAAGACTGACGCAACTTCAACTGGCTCAGAAATTATTTTATTATCCCGAGATAGAAACCAAATCTATAAATGAATTCATTAATACCTATTTCATTAATGGATCTGTAATCTATAGTACTTCTAGATCTGAGAAACCCAAATCACAGTTACGTACCTAGAAGATTTATTAGAAATAACATAGTCTAAAACGGAATTCAGTCGGGTTGGATTTTTTAAAAGAGAGACCATACCGAAGTTCTCTAATAAATCCGGGAGTATTCTATGTGATTTATCATTACATCCAGCATTTACATTCAAATCATCACACACAATGACCAACTGAAAATTGCATGCTGCTGTGAATAAAATTTGATTTAGTACATCAATAAAAAGCTGCAAGTCTTCCGATGGTGGTCGGTAGATATCAACAAAGCAAAAAATTTTAAACTCGTACGATAATTAAGTCAACTGAATAGGAAGATTTTTTGCATTGATTTTTTAGACATTTTATTTGGCCGCCATTTTGTTTCTCCGTCTTGAATTCGTAACACAATTTTACCAGTTTACCTCTATATCACACTTAATCGATGTCCAAGATTTGAAATTAATCTAACAAGTAGTTTTTCAGACTGATTTTTTTAAATAATTCATTGGGCCGCTATTTTGTTTTGTGTCTTGGATTCATACCCAAAGTATATAGGTTGATTCCTTGATTTTTGTGCAAAATTTGACAAATTGATAAATTGAATAATTTAGGTCGCCATCTTGTTCCGTCATATTGTATTTTTACCAAAATAATACTAGTCATCCTCATATAACCCTAATTTTTGACCAAAATTTTAAGTTTATCGGGTAAGTAGTTTTTAGTTACGCCACGAATTGACAGACAAATGAAATTGACAAAACATATTTTTGGCATCTATGGGCGCTAAAACGTAAAGAAATATAAAACCTGCATTTTTTCACGTTTGTATATTATATATTTCATTTGGACGTCACTTTGTTCCGCCATCTTGAATTCGTATCACAAATTATTCTACAGACAGACAGACCGACCAAACATATTTTTCGGCATCTAGGGACGAAACGTGAAGATCTGAAAAAATCGCTGATGGTGATTTTTTCACGATTACAATACTGCCCTTTACATTGACACACACCGCCATTTAGTTACGTCATTTTGAATTCGTACCAGTTAATCCGTATATCTTATTATTTTTCTGCAAAATTTAAAGTCAATTGATAAAGATTTTTTTTTAAATTGGTGGTCGCCATTGTGTTCCGCCATATTGAATTGGTACCACAACTTTACCAGTTTATCAGTATATCACACTTAATGCTTGTAAAAAATTTGAAATTAGTACCACAATTTTACTAGTTCATCTCTATACCACACAACTTGAAATTAGTCCATTAAGTAGTTTTATCAGGCGAGATTTTTAAATATTTTTAGTAATAATTGCACTAGGCCGTCATTTTGTTTTGCCATAACGGATTTTTACCAAAATGTTACCAGGTCATCCCCCTATGACCCTTAATTTTTGACCAAAAGTTGAGGTCAATCGGGTAGGCAGTTTTTTAAGTATGCCGCGAACAGACAGACAGACCCACGGAATTGACCCTGAAACGTAGAGATCTGAAAAAATCTCGGAGGGTTCTTTCTTCACGATACTTCCCTTTTATGAAGGAAGTAAAAAAGAATTGTTGACATTAGAGGCTTCCAATCCCACTGTTAGTAAATTTTCCTTTCCATTATTCTAAACTTAGTAGAAATTGTCCTGTTATCAATAATCAAAAGAATAGAGAAATATAGAGCAATTTATAATCAGCAGAATGCAAATTAAAAGGGAAATAAACCAATGTATCAAAATCAGCTGTGATAGACACATCATGTGGTATGGATTCCCTAATTGATAATTCAGTTCTCGCGGTTGCCTGCCACGGCATTGATGTTACATCGTCAAGTGTGGAAATCACGGAAAAAGCCCAGACAGATTCTAGGCTTGTGATTAGCTGAAATTCGCAATGTAGTAATAAAGGCAGAATTGCAACCCATCAGGGTTAGGACCTCAAAAGTGTCACGATGTCAAGACTTCAAAAGTCATAACTTATGTCACGTGAAAACGCTCTTTTTAAAATAGAATTAATTGCTATTTCTGCAGCAATAGATGGCCATATTTCCCAAAGATTCGTCAATCTCGTTAAATAGAGGTGGCCCAGCAATAAGCCAAACGTGCTTTTCCTTGAAAACTTATGAGATCCCGATTTTTATTTTATTTCAGATAATAAATTATAAAGGTTCTGTTGATTTGGTCATGTATCAAGGGATATAGTTATTATAATTTGAAGATCAAGATTAAGGTGTGATCACAGAGTTAAAACTTTGGTCGGTAATATATTTTTGAGCAAAACAAACTTTTATCGGATGTTACAAATTTAACTAGAAGTTCACTACAGGACTAAGATTTCGACAATTGCTTATTTTTTGGGGTAGTAGTATTGCCCCCCGGATCTACCCGGACTATAAAGATTATCTTGGCATTTTACTGATAGAGCGCGCTACCGCCCACCCATGAGACGGTAAGTGCATTAAATTAATTACTGTTGCTCAGTGTGGTTCTGGGATATTTCACAAACATTTTAGGTACGGTAATAACTTTTAGTATGCACCAACAACCGTACAAACTTGAAAAATAAAAGTGACGGATACAGTACAATGAACAAACATAAATCTACTCGGACGTTTGTTATATCAACAATTGCGAAAACAGTTTTGCGAATGCAACCTTTTTACTAAATTAAGGTACATTGTTTCTTATAAATATTACCTTTATTCATTAATTTTAATTTAAAACCAACATTTTTCATATGGCAAAAACATCCAGGATCGGACCATGCGGGAACGTAAATAAACTTTGTATTCCACATCGATTTATTTCAGCTGATTAACTGTATCTCATTGTTCGCATTGTAATTATTGTCGACATGAAGTAAACAGTAATGTTACAGGAACTTCATTGTGGCAGGTCGTTTACACCTTTTAATGTAATAAAATATGTGTATGTGCAGTGTGAAATTATAATTTATACATATGAGGCAAGACGACACAACCGTAATTATTGAAATCGGTCGACGAGTAATCTATTGGAGTAGATCAGACCTAGATACCTAAATATTTAGAGCCGAGAATATAATTCGATACAGTATTTGAAAAAACTGTTCTAAGATTTTAAAGAAAGAAACATTATCATGCACTTAAGTTATTTTAAAGTTAATACGTCAATAAATGTAATTAACTAACGGCGAACGACACCCAAATTATGTTATAAAAATTGTTTGCCAACTCCTAGGTTGTCTAGTGTTGCAGCTGGAGAGCAGTTTAGTTGGTCTTTCTGTATCTCAAAAATTGCTTATATAGGCGTATCGCTGGTCAAATCCGACCCCCTTCAATTGTTGGTGAAAAAATTCATATTATTTGCACCAATTGACAAAATATTTAATTATTTAATGCATATTTTGCAATGCAATTCTAATTGTACTATCTGTACAATGCATAGGAACTGAATTTCACCTTTATTAGTCTCTGCCGATAAGTGTTTTTAAAATATTTAAAATTTGCAAATATTAAAAAAACTAAGAATCAATCAATAATATGTAAAGTATTTTGTTTAACAATTAAAAACTTTTCAGAATTTTCAAAATATAAATAGACAACATTTTTGCTTATAAACAGAAAAAAAAAAAAAAATATATATATATATATATATATATATATATATATATATATATATATATATTTTTTTTTGGTTTCGTTATTCTTTGACCCTTCCTTTGAATTATATATTTTTTCCTTTATATTTCTTGGTTTAATTATTTTATTTTGTTTAAGGTCATTACATTAACAAAAATTAGTACGTATTTTTAAACATATATTGAAAATTTACGTGACGTTTCGACCATAGTTTTGGTCTTTTTCAAACATAAAAGTTTCTTTGGCACATTTTTATTTAGCACATAAGATATACATCATATCTTCATGTGTTGTAAAATAATGTGGTAAAAAAAGGTTTGAACGAGACCATAATATATATATATATATATATATATATATATATACGTATATATATATATATATATATATATATATATATATATATATATATATATATATATATATATATATATATATATATATATATATATATATATATATATATATATATATATATATATATATATATATATATATATATATATATATATATATATATATATAAATGTGTTTTCATTCCGGATGTAAAAATATTTATTTAATTTTTTAATACATATTTAGCAATGCATCTCTAATTGTATTATCTGTACAATGTATGGGAACTGAATTTCATCTTTATTAGTCTCTGCGGATATGTGTTTTTAAAATATTTAAAACTTGCAATTTAAAAAAAAAAAGAATTAAAAATCAATGAATCATTTGTAAAGTATCTTGTTTAACCATTACAAGCCTTTCAGAATTTTCAAAATATATATATCTTTCGGTGCAACATTTCACCGAAAGAATTCATTTCCCGTATTGTTTCGAAAATTCTTACTGCAATACCTAGAAAATCATTTGTAAAATACAGCCTCCCCATATTTTATTGTTACATAGATGCATGGTTAATGCTTTCCCGGTTACCATTTTTTTGTATCCTACTTTTCAATGTCAATGTGTCAAAAAATTTGAAATATTTTTTGTATCATTAAAAGTTGACTCTATCTTGTCAAAAGTGGAGAATAACAACACGTTTGAGAATCACGTTTCACGCTAATGTTTTTTTGAGAACTTATTAAATAATATGCTATTTCCCACTGCCGCCGCCGGTGTATCTGTTTGTGTGTCGATCTGGTAATTGAGGCTTGATAGCCTCATCAACGTAAGAGGATCTTGGTTAAAACTAAGACTATACAGATCTTTTTTTTTTGTTCTACCTGGTGTAAAAATACATAAACAAAGTACTTAAAGCAAAACCCCACCAGACTTACATGAAAAGCCTAGCAGTTTTTTAAAATATGATATCAAGAGGAACTCTCTGCTAAATTCAACCTCCAAGAAATCTCAGTTTCTGAGATACATACGACAGTGTCTGTAATAATCGTAAAGTGATAATTTGTTCCTATTATTTATTTAGTAGGTAGTAGAATGTCTTCTGTTACTAAGAATAAAACGTGGTCGTTTTGTTTTATTATCGACTTAAAGTTAAAAGAGTAACGACCAGAAAATTACGTGGTCACTTCATGGGAATTTAAATGACTATTTAAGGCTATATTTAGCAAACATTTTTGTAAGAGGCACGCTGAAAGTACCGAAAGCTATTTAAAGAACTTTATATTAAGTCGTTTATGGAAAATTAGCGTATATGCATATGCAACAACAGTAATAATTCATAATTACAGACACTGTGAGAACCTACGGAATGTTTTTTTTTGCTTAACCAGACTTACGTTAATTTATTATGAATTTCTAATTATATAGGATCATACACAACACTACCACCACCTGTTCAGAAAAAAAAACTATATTAAAACTTTGGTAACAAGTAGTATATTAATACAAGAATAGAAACCACACAATATACTAAAATAAGCGAGGCAATGGATATATCATTTGCATAGGCGCATAACGAGCCCTTAAGAATATAAAAAGGAAAGTCATTTGAAGATTAGGGAACCAGTAATAGATCCTTGGGATACACCAGAATCCATCTCAAATTATTCGGTTTGCATATTATTTACATTCCTTTCTGATAAGAAATATATGACCCAGTTAAGTACCTGATGCCTTACAACTAATGCCTAGAGTTCAGACTCTATAAATCCAAAATCAAGCGTGTCAAAGTACTTGGACAGATTAAAGAAAAACTAACATTTTGCTTTTTTTCTGTCCACGTGCCTAGAGGAAATGAAGGACAAATTATGTAACATTTATATAGTTAAAGCTGTAGTAGGAGTGACAAATGAAAACCCTATAAACACATCCTTTCTCAGCCTTATTGCTAGTGGCGTGCCGAGTTGTTAGAGGCCCCCCCCTCGCGAGACTTTTCTTGGGGTCCGCCTGCATAATTTTAACTTTATAAATGATCTTTCCGATTGAGCTGAGGTTACAAGAAGGACAAAAAATAATTGGAAAACAGCTCGTAGTTCTGGTATCCTACTTAACAATAATTCTTTTTTTTTTCGATAATATAGTTTGCGAATTCGCGAGTTGTATTAAAGTTATTATACGATAATGATTTCTAAATACTAAAAAAAATATAAATACGTATTAAGTACTATCACTTCCAAATGTTTCATATTTTAATTACAGGTAAGCGTATACGCAGATAGTAGCAATAAAACGCACTATTAAAAACATCAGGTGCGGGTTATATTGTCCAGGTTAAATTATACAATTATCATTGCAATAGGTTTCGCATTCTCTTCACTCGAAAAAAACCTCTATCGTGGCCTCTCCAATACTACCAAAATTAAGATAATATTGACGATAGGTTCCCCCTGAACTTTTAACCCCAAAGAGCCGATATGGATTTAGATGATTATTTACGTCCATTATGAGTTAGAGGTTTTTGGAGAGTGGTAGAGGGCTTTTCCCAGAAGGAGGTGCTTTGCTAGCTCTATTGTTGAGACCTAATCAAGTCTGTCGATACCTTGATTCCCACCGATATTTATATTAGAAAAAGTGCTAGAAATCTGCCGTTTCCTGTCCCAAGTTCAAGTTTAATGAGCTTGTTTATATAAACTTTTTATAATTTCTTATAAATACTAATAGTATAAGCAAATAATGTTTTGAGTTTACTATAGCCTGGGATGGATGTGACAATATTAATAAATGGAGGTTCTAAAAGCTGGCAAAATCTAAAGATTAAGAAGAAAGTGAAGGAAATATAAACTGAGTGATGCACAGGTATATTCTTCATATTCTGCATATCCCAATTAGGAGTTGTGGATTACCTAGTTAAGGGCATACAATATTATGTTCATTAAATAACTTACTTCCAGATTCTAACTTTAAATTAACTTTGAATTCAAAAGTTAACTAATCTCCGGAGCACAGGTTTATACTAAGCCCTTATTGACTGGTTAATTATTAATTGCCTTATACAGTGCGGTAACCTGTTATTCATGTAGTTATATGCTTATAATTCCCAACTTAAAGATAAGTTAATTAAAGACACCACAACAAAGAAATTAGACTTTTCTACTCTGCTCACTGGCTTGATCAATGGGCATCAAAAGGCACTAGTATCTTAATAGTAAGAGTATTCAAAATAAAACCTAAAAAATAAATACTAATTACAAGATCTTGTATACCATCCAAATATACCGGATGACCAAGGACTATCCTTTTTTCTGTGTTTTTTAGAATATCAGTTTGAAGTTTTGTGAACAAATATGGGACGCTGTTTGTCAACTTTTAATCAATGTTTGACAATTTTGTTTACTTCCGTTTAACCGGAAATCGCACCATTTATCAAATTTTATATGAAAACCCCCCAAATTTGTATTAACATTCCGATAAATCTTAACATTATTTAAATATTGTTAGATTTTTTGAAATCGGATAAATAATGGCGCAAAATAAAACAACTAGCTATTTGTTTTATT
Organism: Kuschelorhynchus macadamiae; assembly: GCA_030620095.1. Classification (NCBI taxonomy): domain Eukaryota; kingdom Metazoa; phylum Arthropoda; class Insecta; order Coleoptera; family Curculionidae; genus Kuschelorhynchus; species Kuschelorhynchus macadamiae. Next base: position 3,865,369 of record JAUTXW010002618.1, read on the forward strand.
TTGCGCAACTGTTTGTTCTTTGATTAACAGTGTGTATATCCATGGAAACGGTATATCTTTGACGTACCGGTCCCTTTCGTCGCATAACTTCTTAATCTAAGAGTATTACATAAGATATGATAAAAGCATCGTTTGTGGAGTAAGGTCTTGGCAGTGATATAAACACAAAGGCACGCTAAGCTTCACAACCAATTACAAGACCAGCAAGTTATATAGCCCAAAATCATAATGCACCTGCAGAATACAAGATCGTGGCCAATACAGAAGATCCATTAAGTAAATGCCAATACTAATATAATATTATTAAGCGCAGAGCTTGCCTCTACCCATGTTCGATTAAACCAAATTAATTCAGTCCTACAGTTATATAACGCAGAATTACGAATCTTATCTAATTAATAATCATTTCTTGAATACCACGTTGCAGCTCTGACCCCCCTGACAATCAATATACCGCAGACTACAGCGAATTTTATTGCCTGTTAACAGATTTATTGCTACTCATTCGCATGCCGCTCGGGAGGAAGATTCACTGCGACACATGAAGAGTTATCGATGTCACTGTTTAGTTACCGTAAGTAATGACTAGTAATGACCCATCGTTGATTAAGATTGTATCGAAGGCTCAAGTTTAGAAGAAGAACACGAACAGCTGAAATATTGATCAGCCGTTACATTAAAATACATTTTTCGTAACAGTGTTTACAGTTTTTCTCTTATATCGTGTAGGATAGGTACATATTAATACAGTCAGTACTTAAAAGGAAATTATGTGACTGATATCATCTTTGAATCTAATTGAAAGTCCCCAGATGCCGAAAAACATGTTTTCTCAATTCCGTCGGTCTGTCTGTCTGTTCACGGCATAGCTAAAAAACTACTTATCCGATTAACTTTAGGTAAAAAAACCACTATGGCGAAACAAAATGGCAGCTTAGTGAAATGTTAAAAAAATTATTACTAAAAAACTACTTATCCAATTTTCTTCAAATCAAAGATGGCGATACAAAATGAAGGCTTAGTAAAATATTTAAAAATTCAGCCTAAAAAACTACTTAATGGATTGATTTCAAATTTTGCGTAAAATTAATTGTGATATAGAGATGAACTAGTAAAATTATGATACGAATTCAAGATGGCTAAGCAAAATCTCGTCCAAATAAAATATTTGAAATCGTGAAAAAAATTACCCTCGCAGGTTTTACATATGTTCACGTTTTAGCGTCCGTAGATGCCAAAAAATGTATTTTTTCAATTCCGTCGATCTGTCTATCAGTTTGCGCCATAGCTAAAAAACTACCTACCCAACTGATTTGATATGGAAATTCATGTTAATTAACGTTGTCAATTAAAGATTGAGAATACAACAAACTCCCAAGCTCAAGAAACATTTTAATTAAAACTCTACGCGCCATTTTTAAGAGTGAAATATAAATCATTCTAAATTAAACTTAAAAAACCGGTGTCAAAATTATTATAACAACTTAAATCAAAAACTACATATCACATTTCTAAAAAAGTAGAAAACAGAAAAAATAGACAATTTCAAACTTATATTCACATTAACACAACGCAAATTAACAAACAAAACATTACTAAAAATAAATAGTAAAGTTTGGCATACGAATCTGAGTCTATGAAAAGAGTAACTATGGAAACGGCGCAATGATCATTCTCTGTATATCTATGGAAACGGCCTGCTTTTGACATACCTCTCCCTTTCGTCGATGTTTTAGATCGGTGTGGTGTACTTTAGGTTTACAAACACGCTCTAAGGACGAAGTCACAATGGATCATCTTCAATCGTGATCGATCGCGTACAATCAAGTACTGTCGGCTAAAATGCATGCTTTAAAAAGGGTGGACATAGTGCACCCTGACCCACCAGTCGTTTAATATTTGTCAGTTTTGATACTGGCATTCAAACTTCAAAGCCAAAATATCAGTTTTTTTAGAAAGAAAATGGCGATTAGGTTTTTTATTCAACCTTGCGATATTTTAAATGTTTTAACGCTAGACATGTGAAATTGACATTGCCAAATACGATCGAGCGTCACAGTTATTATGACAACCATCGACCGTCGACAAAGGCCGCAGACACACAGATCGATTGTGCACAAGCGTCTTTGATCGTCTGCAACTGACTGAAAATATAGCAAATTATATCAACATTATTTTAAATTGATGTCATTTGCACATTTCTGATGGTTAAAAATTTAGAATGTCGTAAGGAATGAATATGAATTATGTAACAAATCAAACAGACGTTGTTTATAACTGTTATTTTCTGTATAATTTATACTTTGGCTTTGAAGTTTGAATACCAATAATGTCAAAATTGGCAAGTATTAAATGAAAGGTAATCTTAAAATGTCTTCCGGTCTTATCAACATACTTTGAATTGCAATCGTTAAACTGACATATACTTTATTTTTATTCTATTTTATTTTATTTTACAAAATTTAGGGGTAACCCATTTTTATAAAAATTGTTTACAGTAAATATGTGTATATCAACAAACTGAAATATGTATATACATATTAAACTAAAACAGAGACCCTAGAACGAGTATTATAAATAAATATCGAATCACAATTATTTGGGATACAATGATTTTCTTGAAGCCAGAAAGACTGCAGTTTAATATGTCAATTCTAGAGCCGATCGAATTAAGCAACTTTAGAGTCCTATCAATGGGCGAATGTAAGCCATAATTAGCTGAGTGAAATGGAACATAAAACAAATCACTGTTTTCAGCCTCCTCCCGGGTATATGCAGTCCTAGTTTGCATAACAAATGTGGTGAATCGATCATTCCGTGCGAAGTTTATACACAAAGTACGCATGAAACATGCAACGCCTACTTTCCAGCGTACTTAAGTTTAGTGAATTCAGTACGTCGACTGTGTGGTAGTCAGTCATACTAATATCCATCCTAAATGCGATAAATCTCAGAAAACGGTGTTGAACCTTTTCAATCTGGTCTTTATGGCTTTGATAAAAAGGGGACCAAATAACAGTTGCATATTCAACACACGATCTAACGAGGGAGCAATACACCACCTTTGTGGTCCGAACCGAGCATGCATCACAATTTCTCAATACAAATCCCAACATTCGCATACTCTTCACACTCACCCTAGATACATGCTCGTTGAAATTAAGCCTTTCGTCAAATACAACTCCCAAGTTTTTAATGGTCTTGGAGTAAGACAGATTAATGCCATTAATGGAGTAAGTTGGTGGAAATCTTTGTTTGGAACGAAAAAAACTGATATGAAAGCACTTTCCAACATTCAGATATAAGTGGTTATCCTGCGTTCACCGCGAAAGAGAGTCCAGATCATGTTGGAACTCCAATGCATCCCCTCCTGTTTGATAACCTTAAATATCTTTAGATCGTCCGCAAACATGAGACACCGCGTGTGTTATAGAATCTCAGCAATATCATTGACGAATAGAATAAACAGAAGTGGGGCGCAATGGGAGCCTTGGGGAACCCCTGAAGTTACCTCAATAGTTGAGGATATATCGTTATTTATCTTCACGGCCTGAGTTCTGCCTGTGAGAAAGCTCCTCAGCCACTCAATTAGGTGCTCAGAAAAACCCGTAGCCTTCAACTTGTCCAGAAGAATTTTAAAGTTTACCCTGTCAAAGGCCTTTGAGAAGTCGGTATAGACAGCATCAACTTGTTCACCCCTCTCCAAGGCCTCTAACAAGGCAATCTTGTAGATTGCTAAATTATTAGTGGTTGATTTAGCCTTGCAAAAACCAAATTGGCTATCACGAACCATCGATTCACGAACCGTTAGATCGTTTAAGGATCTAATCTGTATATATTTTTATAGGGGTCACAAGGAAAAGCGAGTATTTGACAATCGGAACGATCATATACACTAGAAAAATCTTTGGCAAACAACTCAAAAATCTAGCCACTGCTATGAGCCACGTTTCCCCCTAGATGCATGGCGTTGGGTAGGGCGTTAGTCTGTCTCAGACCACTTACATGCTTCCAAAAGAATTTAGGATTATTCATTAAAGACCTCTCCGTCTTATCTAGAAAAGATGCATAACACCGTTTAGACTCAACCTCACACGCAGCTCGTAAATTAGAAAAAATAATATAATCGTTATGGCTTCTACTTGCATATATTTCCTATGAGCTTCCTTTTTTCTACAAACAAGGTTTTTAAGATCAGAGTCGAACCATTTGGGAAAAGTGGTACTTTTAACTCGGCGCCGAGGCACATGACACTGAAGACATTCATTAATAATTTGATAAAATATATTCAAAGATTCATCCACACTTGCACCCTTGAAACAGCCATTCCAATCACAAGAGGCCAAAAAAATATTAATAGCATTGTAATCAGCATTAACAAAATCGAAATAAGTAAGATCAAGCTCCAGAATATCATACCTGGCTTGCAGTTCAAAACAATAAGCAGAATGATGTACACTTTCTGGCAACAAGATATCCCTAGCACGTTGGACATTTATATAAGGTCTATGACAAAATAAAAGGTCTAGAAATACATTCCTACTGTTAGGTATATGATTGACTTGATATAAATTTAAAAATGCAAATGCTTCAGCTATATTCTGTATATAAATATATATATATATATATATATATATATATATATATATATATATATATATATATATATATATATATATATATATATATATATATATATATATATATATATATATATATATATATATATATATATATATATATATATATATATATATATATATATATATATATATATATATATATATATAGCAGATGTCCTAAACTATCTGGTTTACCAAAAATATCAGACCTATTGTTAATGCTGTTAATTCGCCGCTACAAAAACTGGAAAAATATCTTGCTGAAATTATGCAACCAGCTGTCGAAAAAGCTGATTCATTGATAAGAAAAAAACTCGGAGCATTTCACTCGAATTATACGAGACCTCGTTCTTGAAAAAGGCGATATCATAGCAAGCCCTAGCATTCCTATCGACGAAGCATTGCCTTAAAAATACTTATTTTTCATTTAATGGGCAAATGTATAAACAAATAGGTGCTCTAATGGGGCCCTCGCTATCACCAGTAGTCGCGAATTTATTTATGACATACTTCGAGAAAGAAGCCCTTGAGAAAGCAACTTTGAAGCCCAAATTACGAATTCGCTATGTGGATGACGTATTTATTATATCGCCATACAGAGCTCAAAAAAAATTTTCTGACTCACGTAAATTCAATGCATCTCAGAATAAAATAATAATAATAGTAATAATAAATGCCTTTTATTCAGAAAATGCACAAAATAATTAAATACATACGAAAAAGTTTGCATGTCGATGATTGGCGCAGTCTAGCTTTATGAACTCTAATGAACCAAACAATGACAAAGAATATTCTAAATCTAATCTAACAGTAGTCATGGTAAGCAGTGGTATTTTTATATATTTAATAAAGTTTGGGTGCAAAAAGAACAGATCTTTTATAAATCATAAAATTGTGCTCCTGACAGTCAACTATTACTTTAATAAGCAAAATTACCTGTGTTCTGCAAATCAAAAAGGTATTTCTTATATTTTACTTTGAATACCGGCACTTTTAAATTTAAAAATTCGACAGGAAGCGCATTATAACATCGAACAGCATTGTATTAAAAAGATCTCTGAAACATGGCGCTCTGGTGATGAGGCATAGTTAATTTATTTCTACCTCTTACATCTCTTCCATGTAAACAAGGGCGATACATTTAATTAAAAAACTACAAAATGAAGGTTTCTACGAGCACCCATTTGTAACCAGTTGACTTCTTTATACCAATGTGAAATGTGATCATATTTTCTTAATCCATCTTAAGCAGTGACTTTGTATTTTTTCTATACGAAACCGAGTCTCCCGATCCAGACACAACCTATTATAAAAAGTCGCAATATGAAAAATTAGATAGAACAAGAGACTCACATAAGTTCCTCCTAAGTTTTCTATTTAAAGCATGTCTATTACTGTACAACATCCTTAAGGAATTATAAGCTCACAAACAATTGCTTTAAATGCTCCTTAAACCTTAGCTGCGTATCTAATACAACTCCCAAATTCTTGGCATTATCCACACACTTCATTATGGAACCATTAACTGCTATACTGAACTTATCTTTTATAAAATTTACTTTATTTTTATTGCCAAATACCAACAGATTAGATTTTGAGGGATTTAAATGTAAATTATGTTTCTCAGAAAGTTCATTTATTATTTTTAAATCACTGTTAATAGCCGACTCAATATCTACCTTATCACTTACATCAAAACAACAATAAATCTGAGTATCATCAGCAAATGCTTGTACTTGCAACACGTTATAGCTTTTAAAATATCGGATGTATATATAGGAAACAACAATGGTCGCAAGACGGAGCCTTGAGGTACACCAGAAGTTATTTTCGCTCGATCAGAATATTTGTTTTCAGAAAAGATAGTTTGAGACCGGTTCGTTAAGTATGATTTAACGAGGACAAACTCCTCATTAAAACCGTAATATTTTAATTTAGAAATAAGTAAATTATGGTTAATAGTGTCAAACGCTTTTGAAAAATCTAAAAGTATTAAAATAGTATTCATATTTTTATCACAAGCCCTAAAAATATCATCAGTTACATTAGTCAAAGCTATCGATGTACCAGAACCTTTCAAAAACCCACACTGCGTAGGAGGAATAATATTTTTGTTACAAAAGTCATACATTTGATTATGTAAAATGTTTTCAAATATTTTAGAGAGAGTAGGGAGAATACTGATTACTCGTATATCATTAAAACTAGTCGGATTTGTAACTTTAGGTAAAGGTTTTCCAATTGATATCTTCCACTGGTCCGGAAAGTAGCTGATTTCAATGGAACAATTTATAATACGTAATATGAATTTGTCAATAAACGGACTGCAGTATTTTAGCATAAGAGGAGAAATTTCATCAAATCCAGCTGCATTACTTTTTATGGAATTTAAAACTTTATTTATATCCGACTCAGTTGCTAAATGAAATGAAAACTGATGATTATTATTAAAAGTGTTGTTTTCATAGAAACTCACCCTTTCCGCACAAGTGGCTGTGTTTTGTATAAACGAGGCAAAAAAATTATTGATATCATTAGCAACAGATAGATTATTTGGAATATTGGGTTATTTTTATTTGAACAAATATTAAAGTTTCTTAGTGCAGGCTACATTTTTTTAGAATTATTTTCTCTACATAAGGAGTCGAAATATATTTTTTCTCCTTTTTAAAAGCAGCTAATGTAAAATTTCTTAGGTATTTGTAATGAATACATTTCGCTTTGTTCTCTTATATTTTTGAAAGGCGCTATTTCTTTGTTTCAGTAATCCCGGATTCACGTATAGGGGCATGGATGTTAAAAAGGGTTAACATTAATTCATTAAAAATATTAATTTTGGTATCAATATTGTTCTCAAAAAATATATTTTGCCAAGGTAGATTATACATATCATTGAGGAAATTATTTATCGCAAAATTTTTAAAACAACGGTATTTTATGATTTTAGGAATAACAGGGGCCTTTGCCAGGCTAATTTCACAAAAAACCATTTTGTGATCCGAAATACCAACGGCAGATAAAATACCACATTTTGTTATTAAAGAGCGATTACTGACAAAAATTACATCTATTAATGTACTTGAAGTATCCGTTATTTTTATGGGTTCATCTATTATTTGTACAAGATTATAATTTTCAAATAGGCCTACCAAAGGATTCTCAACATTTAGCAAATTAATATTCAAATCGCCCAAGCAAAAAATATCATATACGGTGGGATACAAAAAAGCAAATACATTGTCAAAATGTATTCAAGAGTTAGAGGAAAACAACAAACTTCCATTTTTAGATGTTCTAGTCACAAAATTGCATAACCTACATTTCAAATACACCGTGTATAGAAAATCAACACATACCGACAGCCCTAATATCTAGATCCCTGCGATTAACTGAAACCAGACGAGACAAAACGAACTTAATATAATATCTAGTGCTCTAAAGAAAAATGGTTATACAAATCGCACCATAGAGAAAGCCATTAATGCACAGGGTGTAGGAAGATTGCCAATATTGATCATTATTAGACCAGAATAATCCGAGAAGCCATACAGTATGGAAGACAATAAGCAACAAATCTAAAATCACTTAGCAATTAGCTTGACAACAACAGAAACACCAGGAAACCATAAATAACGACCAACGGCCGCTCAGATATAACCTTCGGCTCCGGGTGGGGGTATAAAGGAAGCGACATAGTCACTAACACTTCAATGCAAGATGCTGGATTTGCAACTAAAACTTGCAAATTAATAGCCCACTATCTTAAAGATAGAACGGCAAGTGTCTGAGTCAAAAACTCGAGATCGACACAAAGGAGACTAGAAGCGGGTGTGCCCCCATCCCTAAGACACACACCACTTCTCTAGCCCTATACGCTGATGACAGTGCTATAGCGGCCAAGCATAGACATCCAGGAATAATATGCAGGAGATTGCAGGAAGAGATAGATCTGATAAGTGACTGGTGTATCACTTGGAAGATCAAAATAAACGCACAGAAAAGCCAGGCCATCCTCTTCCAAAAGAGAGAGAATGACCCCCCAGTGGCTATAAACATAGAAGGAACAGACATACCGTGGACAAACACGGTCAAATATCTAGGGCTGACTATGGATAAGGGGCTAACATGGAAGCCTCATATTGAACAGACAAGAACAAAGACTTGCAGGGCTATGGCTAGACTATATCCTCTTATGAACCGAAAGAGCCCTATGGCTCTCCGGACAAAGCTGACAATGATAAAGATGATCGCAACATCACAACTGACATACGGAGCAGTAGCGTGGGCGTATGCAGCGCCCACCTACATAAACAAGTTAGCATCAACAGAAAACAAGTATCTGAGAATGGCAGTCGACGCACCATGGTACGTCAGGAACGCCCAGATACACCGAGACTTGCAATGGGAACCACTGGAAGACGCAATCAGGACCAAAGCCATGAAAGGCATCCAGCGGGCAGCGGCACATCCAAATGAAGAACTCCGAAGGCTGGTGAACTACGACCCCTTGGAGGAGCGGCGGGCACACAGGGTCTACCACCGTAGACCCCGCGACCACACACAACACATACACTGATAATAATGCCCATTTCCGCTTCAGAGATACTCCCTATATGTCCGCGAAGCATATAGGAGAGGTGCGATGTAAGTACACATATCCGGATGTGTACGAGCTGACACACCTAGGATAGAGAAGACTTATGGTTTAAGGCCCTAGGCCCGTTAAACCGTAAGTACCTATCACAGAGAGGCGGTTCCCTAGGTTAGGGAACCGGGTGGTGGTGGGACCTCGGGCCATTTGGCCCCTTCGCTCTAACACTTCAGTCTCTATTCGGATGCGAGGAAGAAAGCTTCGAAAATGCCAAATGTGATTTTGACGAAACGTCAGTAAAATTGTTTTTTTCAGAACGACAGTAGTGAACGGATGTACATCCGGAATTAAAACACATTTTATTTTTCCATCTCTGAAGGACTAAGAAACAACATAAAAATCAGTATTTACTAAGGTAGAATTGAATCATTTAAAGATTGTAATAATTATAGCAGTTTTTCCATAATTTGTATTAATAAGTCTGGCAATTAGTTGTTTTGTGTACTTATTGTTGACAGCTATTTGCTAAATTTTCTCTTGGGTACATTGTGTACTACTAGAATATACCAAACAGGACGTCTCACGTATTTAAAATGGCCGTAGGCTAGAATTCTAAATTATATATTATTTCCACAACCGTGGTTCGATAAACATGGGCAGCTAGTTAAATTCCTATTTTTTTTTGTCTGTACAAATCAACATTTCATGTGTCTTAGTTCAATAAACTTTCGGCAAACAAATTCGACATTTTTTTATTCATGAATTAGTCGCGACTGTGAATACATTAATTGAAATTCAGGACAAATACTGTTTCATCTAAGCATGACCTGTCCAATTTTTTTATACCGTCGTCGTTTTAAAATACACTAGGCTCGTATAATATTATTTGGAGGTTACTTTATAAATAAAACCTTGAAATCTTAACCGCGTTTAAAATTGTGATCCACATAGGAGATCAGATGGCAAGTATTAAACTGAATACCAGATTTCAGTTTTATGCAAAAACCTCTATAGGTCCCCATTGTTCCCGTAGCTTCAATAAATAAATTTACATTGGTTTCATCTCAGCAGTTTGCAAATTATCAGATAGGAATGAAATGTAGTTTTTTGTATTACGTGCATATATTTTTCACCATTACTATTTAAAAGTAAAATCATTCTAGGACAAAATCTAATGATGTAGCAGTTAAGTTAAGTTGAAGCATGGGTTCTATGAATCAGCGTGATGAAAGTTGTGATTTGAATTAAACTGTAACCTAGTAGAATCACGCTGAAGATATTGTTATTGTGGTAATTGGCCAATCCCAGCAACAAGCTGGTTTTGCAGAATGCACTAACAGATGTTGAAAAGAGGTGCCGATCTATTTGTTAACCCGAATTCGACCGAAATTATCTTGTTTACCTACAATAGAAATATGGACCTTGAGATACCGGTGTAATACAAACTCCAGACTTTCTTGGAAAGGAGAAGGATGCTTTAGGATCATCTTGTGGCATAAAATCTAGTATTACGCGATGCTTATGGCGCTTTTGTACCTGCGATTCGTAAAACAACATTTAACAGGAAGCTTGAGGTAGATGCTATAACTCAAACGATACAAACTACATCAACCAAGCCAGAAAGATTGTTCCGAGACTTGACCTTCTATGCATAATTTTAGCCTAATTTTAGGAGAAGAGAGCTGGAAAGTTTTATATTTATATGCTTTTAAACGACCTGACTTTTTTCGGTTTTAGTGGCCTTCATAGCCATCAAGATCAAGATATTTTCCATCTTTCCTCAAACCGTATACAGGAAAGCTCTCTAATGGAGGAATGCTCTGGATCGGAAATCTATAAAGAACGACAGAGCAAGAATGAATATTGCCGTTGGTCTTTTTGTCACCATATATTAGATTAAGATTACAGTTTCAAGGATTAAGTTGTTCAGAAGATATTATAAAAAAACATATTTATCTTCTGGTGTGTCATAATCACATCATTTTGATCGTCATTTTTAGTGTCAAAAGACATTTCTTCGAACTGAGTACTCTATTGGATTTACTATAGTCCTAGGACCGTAATGAATTCAATACAGTCCTGAAACAAGTATTTTAATGGATTCATTATAGTCCTAGGACCATAGTGGATTATTACAGTCCTGAAACAACGCACTTAGCATTTAGAAAACGACTGCCTTTCGGAAATATTTTTTAACGAAATTCGCTCAATGTTTGACACAATTGATGTCAGAAGATAAAGTTTGATCATATTCACGGCTAGTCTCATAATGATCTTTATTTCGATCCTTATAACATAAATGACTGCAATTATGTATACAGCGACAGTTAAGCGACAATAATGGCTTTGTCCTCCAACAGGATCAATTTATCAGTTATATTTGAATGTGGAAGGTTCTGCGACTTCAATAGAGTTAACTTAACGAGATCTGAGTGGCTGGTAACTAAGGCATTGAAGTCACAAGAGAGCGAATTAACTGGATTGGAACGGTCTCAATACAGTTTTTACTCAGCCTGAACTTACTCTTGGTATTCGACAATATGGTAAATTGGACAATACAACAAGTTCAAGTAGGATAGTTAATTTATCACCAACAATCATCCTCACTGATCAATAGTTGGTGAATTACTACCTGTATCAAACTAATAATAATATAAATAAAATAAAAATATAATATAAACGTAATAAAAAATAAAATTAAAATTAAATAAAAAAATTGAAATTAATATGAGTTAAATTTGTATTTAATTTTTTAAATTAAAAGGAATAAAACATTATAAAAAATGTAATTAATTGACAATTTTATATCTCCTTAATAGAGCAAAGAACCTCTTTAAAGGGTCCCTCTCTAGTCTTTTTTTATCATAATCTTAGTGTGGCTTCAGCTATAGCCTCTTTATTGGATTTCTTCCATGATGGAACCTAACTTACTTCTCTTTTCCTTTGAGGATTCCGTCTAAAGCAGTATTTGCAGTATATCCATTAGATATTTAGATATTTGAAGATGATATAAATAAATAAATAACGCCTTATATTACAGAAATGTTGTTTAAATTACATAGAAATTGACATTTTCCCTTATATAAAAGAATCGAGTGAAGGCGAAGTCTAGCATAGCTATTCATACTCAACCGTCAAGCGAACCGATGAAGCGTTAGAATAAACTTATAATTAATAAGTATATAGGCATTTTTTGCACTATACAAAATTCTATTTCTACAGAACACTCGTACACTCTCCTCAGTACACATCATCCTCAGACCCAAAATTAACAACACACTTACTTTGCTTTATTCTCAAATGATATTGAATTTTCATTCATATTAACAGTTTAAAAATTGGACGTTTTAAAATAGTACGTATTAGTAACAGAAAAAAACAGCTATTTTGTAACGTCGGATAGTAATTCCAATTTGACACGGTCTAATCTCTAGAACCATGATTTCTTAATAGAGAATAATGATTTCCTTACAGATGATACGATGATGATATATAATTAAAAAACCACTTTTTTATCTACTAAATTTTATTCATCTAATTCCCGAACTCTGGCTTTAACACTGACATCGCATAATAAATCCCAAACTATCCCTGGGAAACAAAACTCCGGAATTGTATTCAGTTTAATTGTAAAAAAGTGACCACAGCTATTTTATTAAATTGATTTTACTACTCAAGCTCGAAATCGCATCTATAAAAGTAATCTAGAATAATGTAACAATGTAGCGTTAAGTAATTTACATCATCGGATCAATAAGTAAAGTTCTGTTAGAGGTTAAAATAATTCAAGTCCAAGGCCGACAAAATGTGTCCCAAGGCCGACAACCAACGATTAATAATGCATGTGCCACGGATAAATGTGGCGTTGAAAATAACTCGAAGAAAAAACCTTTTTAAGAGATTGAAAACTTAAAAAAGGATAGGGCAAAAGCAAAAATAATCTTACCACGTCTTAATAGCCAAACCTAGATTAAATTGGAAACGAAATGGATGATATCGGTGCGTTAAGGATAGTGCTGGTCAAATCGCGGAGAGATAATTTATTTTCTTTTCGACGATGTACTGTTTTCATAATATAGCTGTGTCGAGACACAAAATAAGACAAAAAGCTAAATGATCTTTTTTAACCGGAAGTTATCTAGTAATGAATCGTTTTTTAATTGATTTCAAAAAAGGAGGGAAATATTTTTTATGTTTGTTCACCGATTACTCCGGGACGGTCTACTAATTAGGATGAATTTTTCAGGAAGTATTCAGGATAATGCCAGGGTGTTCTCTTAGCTAGTATATTCGGAATGGCGCCATGTAGAACTTTTTCTGCAAGAAAGTTTCTGTGATAATAATAATAACAATAATAAAAAAATAAATATTTTTATTTGCCACCTAATTACAAATACATATACAGATATACATATAAAGATAAGGTAAAAATAGGGAAAATAGAGGTTGAAAATCAATTTTAAAAAGATCCAAGTTTAATCAGCTTAGAAAGTAATAGAAACCTTATTGAATGGAAATATTAATATCACGAAATGATAAAATATTATTCTTTAGAGTTTTTTTTTTAAGTTTGTCTATTTTTATATTTTTGTTTAGCAAAGAAACATATTAGAATATAATTTATATTGCACGTCATTGTTACTTAAAAATAACTATATAAAGTAGGTATGTAAATATCTTGATACAATACAATACAATACAATACAAAAAGGCTTTATTATGATTTGAATATAGACATAAAAAATTATTAGAATGATGGCGACGTTCAAATTGATGCTCTTCCACGCAACCATCGTTAAACACTAATTAAACTTAACTTAAATATATAAGTAATGACCTTAAATAGACATATATATATATATATATATATATATATATATATATATATATATATATATATATATATATATATATATATATATATATATATATATATATATATATATATATATATATATATATATATATATATATATATATATATATATATATACATTAAGTAAATCCTAAATTGTAGTACATGTAGAAAGCACACAATCTAAACATGCCATATGAACTTGAAACCGCTCATCCAAATTTAACCAATGAGAATCCCGAAATCAGTCTGAAATATCATCGAATTTCCGTAAATTGAACGAAAAACGTATACACGCATTTTGCAGTTTTTGCAGTGAGTATTTCTCCTGTTGACGCAAAACCGGCCAATATACTAGATTGCAATATGAAATAAACGACAAAATCAAGGAATCACATAATTTAAGTTTAATTTCAGTACTCAGAATATCTTTGGGTCTATATAACACCTGTAGTTTAAAATACGATTTTTGTAATAAATTATTTACATGACCATGTTTCTACAACTTTCAGAGAACCGAAGATCGATACCATTTAGAGAAATTACAAAATCGTTATTGTTCTTTAAAGTTTCACTATTTTTGCCAAACAGCAAAACTTCCGTTTTACATTCATTGAGAGTAAGATAGTGCGCTTTAGAAATGCTGTGTATCATAGCAAGGTCTTCATTATTTTTTAACGTTGCAGTATGCAATTCGGAGAGTAAGAAGGAAAAGTAAATTTGAGAATCATCTGCATATAAATGAATATTACAATATTTCAAGTAAGTATAAAAATCAGATGTATAAAGTAAATACAAAAGAGGCCCCAAAATACCACCCTGCGGGACACCTTTGTCGATTATTGAACATTCTGATTTATTACCAATAAAAACTATCCTTTGCTTTCTTTCAGTTAAGTAACTTTTAAAGAATGGTCTTAGACATGCCAAAATAATACAATTTATCACAAAGCAAATTATGGTCTAGGGTGTCGAAAGCCTTGCTAAAATCAAGCAAAATCAAGCAGGTATTCAGTCCCCTGTCCACAGCGGTGAAAATATCATGTGAAACTTTAAGGAAAGCTGTACAAGTACTGTGATAGGACCTGAATCCTGATTGCACCACAGGCAAAATACGAGCCTCAGTTATATAATAATAAAAATAATTAAAATTATATAATTTGTTGTGCAACAACCTTTTCCAATACCTTGGACAAAGTGGGCAGAATGCTTATTGGCCTATAGTGACTTATCTTAGTAGGATTATTACATTTAGGGACAGGGATAATATTTGCATGTTTACACTCATTGGGAAAAGTGCCTTTGAGTAAACAAGTATTAACTATAAAAGTCAGATGATTTAAAAGGTAAGGAAAAAGACACGTAAGCATTTTTAAGTTATGGTTATCAACTCCCGAGGCAATGACTTTTTATCGAACCAAAGATTTTTAAAATATCATCTGCAGATACTTCCTTAAAATTAAATTCGCCAATGTCCGGTACACTACGGCGATTCTTGTACTTAGTAATTAAATTCAAAGCATCATTTGGGACTAAATCATCAGAGTTTGGAACGTTGTTAATAAAGTGACGATTTAGGATATTTGGATTACATTCAAATGTGGAATTTGTACAATTATTTGAAATATTTAGGTACTTCAGCGTTTTCCAAAACTCTTTAGGATTAGATCTAAATTTAAACTCCATATATGCTTTTTTCTCCATTCTTATAGAGTGATTGGAAAAATTTCTTAAGTCTTTATACTCATTCCATGCATCTCTAGACTTTTTTCTTTTATATTTTAATAGGGCTTTATCCCTGAGATTTAGTATCAATTTTAAATTTTCAGTAAGCCATGGCGCAGGTAGCTTAGAAATCCTAACAGTTTTAAATGAAGACAACATATCAAAAAGAAAATTAACATTATTATTCCAAAAAGTGATCATATCATCTATATCTGTAAAATTATATATTTGATCCCAATAAACAGTTTCCAGTTCACTTAAAAATATTTCTAAATCAAAAGTAGAAAAATCACACAAGTGTGAAAAAAGAGCTTAAATTTTTCTTTCTTTATCTTAACTAAGCAACTAACTAACGAGTGGTCTTCCATGGGTACAACATCAACATTCGTTACAAGATCTTTTGAAAAAGTGATTATTAGGTCAATTAAAGTACGGGTTTTATCTGTTACACGAGTCGGTTCACAGACTAGTTGATACAAATTTTATTTCTGTAATAAGTTATTAAACAAAACTGAGCCATTACTGTCTTGAGACATATCAACATTAAGATCACCGCCCCATAAGACTAGATCATACTCAGGTAGAAACGATGTTAAAGTAGGCTCTAAAATATCTAAACATGTATAAAGATTCGCTGTAGGCGGCCTATAAAACGTTCCTAGACACACACTCTTAGCTCCGACCTTGGATGAAATCCACAGATTTTCAAGCAAATTATAGGAAGGCAGAATGTCCAAAATTTTAAACTTAATAGAATTTTTAATGTAAAAGGCTCCTCCACCTCCATGGGTTTCACGGTCTCTTCTAATAATTCTGTAATCAGGTATACTCACTGCTTCACTGGAAAACGAAGCATCAAGCCAGGTCTCGGATAGCCCCACGATATCAAGTGACTGCCCTGTTAAAAACTCTGAAAATAAATCAAAACTAGTGTTGTAAGAGCGTATGTTAAAGTGTGCAAAGTATAAAAATTCATTTCTAACCATAGAACTGTATAATTACGCACTCCGGCGTCGAATACTAACAAAAATCTGTATGTTAATCATAATAGTTATAATTAAGCATAATATACTTTAAACAAAATAATACCTATGATGCATGGAGAAGAGCAATATAAATTTTAAATATGCAATACTATTTAAATACATAAACTGATTCTACAACTAGAAAACAAAAATAGATAATCAAAAACTAAATGTTTAATGTTTTTAAATTAACGGTAACTAAAAATGAATAGTGCGACAACTCCGTAGCGCATTATGTCAAACAAAAAATAAAAACTTACAGTGTAGAAAACCTTAGCAAATAACTTACCTCTAGATATAATTTAAGCCTAAAATAATATTTTAGATAAAAACTAAATAATATTTTAAATATAATTTTTTATTAAGTATATCGCAAATAGAATTCACTGTAGCTAATACATATCGATAAATGTGCGAACATAATTTATTTAAGTAGATTTTCTTTTGTTGTTGTTCACTCCAAGCAAATATTTTACCACCCACAGACCAAACGTTCTTGTTACCATACTTTTTCTTGGCAATCTGAAGTAAATCATACCTAACCTTAGTTAAATCTTCATATAAGACCATATTAGAATTCTTAAAATTTTTCCTAAGACTAAACACATCATCTCTTTTGAAACTGCTGACGAACTTAATAAATACTGCTCTTGGTTTTTCCGATTTCTTGCCTGTGCGGTAAATACAGTCGAAGTCATTAATATCACACGAAACATTTAAATGTGTTTTAAAAACATTGATTACTGTTGCACTTAAATTTTCGTTTTCGCTTTCCTCTAAGCCTAACAATCTGAACGAATTACGTTTCAAATTTTGTTCAAGTAAATCGCATCTTTCCTCTAATGTTGCAATATTTTTTTCGTTCTGCACTATTTTTACTTGGACTGATTGTAGGGACTCAGTAACTTTTTCAAATTTCTCGTCGAGTGAATCAGAGAGTTTTTGTATTTTGGTGCCAATTTTAACCTCAAGTTTTTCTGCAAAGTTTGTGCATACCTTACTTATCAAATCTTCAATGGAGTCTTCTTTTGTAGTTCCACTTTTTGTTGGCGGCATATTGACTGCTACTTTGTTGCACTGGATGAACTAAAGTACCCACAAACTAGGTTATGTCTATTAAACTTTCAAAATACTCCTACAAAAAGCGGAACAACGGGCAAGTAGAAGTGTCAGTAGCTTAGAGATTACTTTCAAACCACTTTGAGTTTATGATAGCCTTAAAAACTTTTAAAAAACCGTTTGAAATACTGGAGCGCGTACGATACGTGTCTACTCGATGAAGGTCATACTGATACTAAGATACTATCTCTGCCCTGCAATGACGCGGGCAGATCCCTTTTGTACCTTTTGAAACGCAGAATCTCTACTCTGCTAATACCATGACCGACACTGTGGACTCCTGGCTTTTCTCGGAAGCAATAACATTATTTTTTATTCCACTTTACATCAACATCACTACAAAGATACTATGATCCAAGTCTGGAATATGGAAAATAATACTTTTTGATAGAAGTATGGTGATTTCGCTTCTTTTAGAGCAAAGGCAGATAATAAATACTCTACGTCTGCGGATTCGGTTTTTGGAGTTTTGTAGATAGGCTTGAGAAGTTCTGCGATAAAATGTAGGATGTTATTATCTGTATAACTGTGAATAAATAGGATTACAAGTAAAGAAAGCAGAATATTTATGTGTTGTAGGGACTGGGCAATAACCACCACTGAACCCTGTGTAACTTTAAAGTGTTTTTGTAGACACTACAAAAATATTTTGACTGAAAAGGAAACTGACAACCCATGTACCCATATGGGTACAAAGTGGGCGAGTTTGTTAAATAGAGTATTTTTCCAAATCATGCCAGATTTGATCGAAGTCTTAGGTACAAAGATAATTAGCTCATGTTTTTCAAGACGATTTGAAGGGGTAGTTAATTTTATTGATGGTATTCCGTCACGACCAGAAACCTTTTTGGTGTTGTGTGTTGTGAAAATTCTCCGTATCTGTTCGAATCCGAAAGTAATTGGGTGTATTTCAAATAATAAAGCCAAAATTGACGAAAAAATGGAAAATGGAAGCAGGGATTTAAAGGGAAATTCGAAAGAGCTAGCCTTTTTATTCATGATTTTAGCAAGGAACTAGAAATATTTGCGCATTTGTTTTTGTCAAGTTGAGATTTTTAGACTCACCGAATATCATTAATATATTATTTCCCAGCTTAAAAAATACACTCTTTCGTTTATCATTATAATAATATTTAAGAGTTATGATTAAATAAGAATAACTGACAAGCTTTGGATTTCAGATTTTTTGACTATATGACTGCTAAATGTTAGTTCTTTATAATGATAGGCTAACATAACTACAGTTTTCTTTGAATTATTGATATGTGAAATACATTGGCTGCAACTGAATATTGATCAAATACACTAGTTCCGCTAAATAATTAAAAAAGGTCTCAAGTTCAAATATTATTACCTAACGAAGTGTACAGTTAAATGCATCTTCATTTTCCGAAAGAAAATGTAGAATTAAACAGCTTAAATGGACATTTGGATATTTCATTACAAATGGACCCCCACATTAAGTGTTTTTTTTGTTTAAAGGGTTTTTTTATCGTCATGTAACTTTTTTCTTAGGTGTACTGTTTGGAATGTCTGTTATGTAATACAAATATAACTGGTTAAATAAACAAATAAATAAAAGTGACCGAACAGTCAAGTTCAAGGATAAATGTCTAACGAAGTCAGTTAAATGCATCTTCGACCGCCAAAGAAAGTGTGAAAATAAGCACCTTGAACGGACGTATGTATTTTTATATGGCACACTTTATTGTTCTTTCCTGCTGGTCATACCCGTAATACTCGTTATATGATCGCGTGTGTATGTATTACGGAGGCCAGACCACCAGACGAATTCAATTTCGAGTCTACTGGCGAAAAGTGCTCGCGACACCGGTAGAGGTCAAGTTCAGGACCGCTTTTAATTTCAGTCGCATTAAGAAATTGCAATGCTTGCATACTTATTTTTCGTAAAGTAAGTTTCAGAAATACAATTGCATGTTTTCACTGGCTCATTGAAATACAATAACCTCTAATAATGCCCCTGATTGTAACAAGCAACATATGATTAATACTAAAGTTTTAGACTTCCCTTGCCTAAAGGACCTTATTAAGGAACGCAGGGCTGACAAATTACTAAGGATATATTTGGACGAAAATGAAAAGAACTGCAGCAATTATAGTGACCTATAGTCTAAATGATAACCTGTACAAGGTGGCCGGATGTCGTCATCATTATATGGTATCTTGGTTATTCGCAAATATAGAGACTTTTCGCAATCACTACTTTTTGATGAGACGAAAGTTGCAACCCGCTTCGTTTTTAAAGTACAAGGTGATTTTGAAAATTTTCAAATCATTGTATTCTCGTAGCTGACACCTTCTCATATATATATACATATATATATATATATATATATATATATATATATATATATATATACATCTTAGTCCTTCATAGATGGAAAAATACAATGTTTTCATTCCGGGTGTACTGGACATCTGCTCGACTTTTCCCGTGGTATGATTTTTTGCTGAATTTCGGGGTTTATTTGTGTACTTTTTATTTTATTTTTAGTTGTATTTTTAGTTGTCAGGTCCCTTGGAACAGGCTTATAACAATTGTCTTGTAGGATTTCCTGCATTTTTTGTATGTAGTCTTGAGTATTCATAACCACAGTTGCGTTTTCTTTATCTGCGAATTCCCGAAATTCAACAAAAAATCATACCACGCGAAAAGTCGAGCAGATGTCCCAATCTCTATGGTTTACCAAAATACAGAAACCAGGGGCGCCCATCAGACTTATTATTAGTGCTGTAAACTGGAAAAATATCTTGGTGAAATTATGCAACCAGCTGTCGAAAAAGCTGATTAATTTGTAAAAAACTGAGAGCATTTCACTCGAATTATACGAGACGTCGTTCTTGAAAAAGACGATGGCATAGCAAGCTTAGATGTCAAATCGTTGTATCCCAGTATTCCCATGGACGAAGCATTGGACAGGATTGCTATGAACGAGGATTTTAGGCACATATAATACAACTCTCGGAGCACTGCCTTAAAAATACTAAGTTTTTATTCAACGGCCAAATGTATAACAAATTTATTTATGATATATCGAGAAAGAAGCTCTTGAGAAAGCAAGTTTAAAGCCCAAATTATGGATTCGTTATGGTGATGATATATTTATTATACGGCAACATGGTCATACAGAGCTCGAAAAATTTCTGATTTACGTTAATTCAATCCAGCCCAGAATACAATTTACTTGAAAGTTAGATGAAAACAGCAAACTTCCATTTTTAGATGTTCTGGTCACAAAACTGCATAACGGATATTTCGAATATACTGTATATAGAAAACCAACACACAAACAGCTATTTAATTTTTTTTACAAGATTACATAATCACCCAGCACAAATTCAAGCTGTGGCCAATACCCTAATATCCAGACCCGTGCAATTAACTGAAACACAGACGAGACAAAACGAACTTAATATAATATCTAGTGCTTTAAAGAAAAATGGCTACACAAATCATACCATTGAGAAAGCTATTATTGCACGGGGTTCCCAAACAACGAACAACAAAAATTGTGAACTGGGAAAGCAACAAGTAGTCCTACCATATGTAAAAGGCACAACAGACAGAATCGGAAGAATTCTTAGGAAACAAAACATACAAAAAATACACAAGCCACAAACAACTATAGGTAAACTACTTGGAATCCCAAAAGATAAAATCAAACTGGAAAACCACGGAGTATACAGCATTGCGTGCCAGGACTGTGAAAAGATGTACGCAGAGCAAACTAACAGACGAATAGCAGCAAGAGTGGAAGGCATAAATTCAGCATCAGAAACAAACAAACAACCTCAGCTCTATTCCTACATCATCAAGAAACCGGCCACTAAATAAATTTCGATGGGTGCAGGGTGTTTGCCAACATAGAACATTATAAGAACGAAAATAATTCGAGAAGCCATAGAAATTAAAAAACAATGTGATTTGAATAAAAGGGGGAATCGTTAAAACTACCAACAGTATGGAAGACAAATCTAAAATCACAAAACATCAGCAGCACCATCCAGAAAACATAAATAACGACCAACGGCCGCTCAGATATAACCTAGTAACCAGTCACCAATACTCAGTCTCTCTCTCTCTCTCTCTCTCTCTCTCTCTCTCTATATATATATATATATATATATATATATATATATATATATATATATATATATATATATATATATATATATATATATATATATATATATATATATATATATATATATATATATATATATATATATATATATATATATATATATATATATAAATATTATGTATGTTTCCAACGTAAATAGAATCTTAGAATGTAGTGTATATACAAATGTGAGAAATTCTAGAAGTTCCTTGTCTCCTCCATTCCATAAAATACATATATATATATATATATATATATATATATATATATATATATATATATATATATATATATATATATATATATATAAATGAGCGAGTCCGAGAATTGGCTCTGAAATATTTTGCTCTCTAGTTATTCATACAAATTTCACTTATAAGAGGTAATAAAGACGAACCCAGCTAATCCTTTTTTCTATTTAACTTGTTGTTAAATGGAAAAAAGTTTTGTTCCAAGACGGTAGAGAGCAATAATAAAATATTCTCTATAAGAAGAAGGGGGAGGGGGAGGGAGGTAACTTACCAATCAAAAGGTTCTTAACTAACCCAATACAGTCATTCATAATAAATAGATTTTTAACATATAAGGAGAAAAGTTAGGCAGAATTTGGGACATTAATATATTTAATACTCTTAGCAAATTCTCGACAGAATTCGTAAGGAAAAACAACTGTTAAAATCTTAAAAATAAATTAAATATTCCCCTCCCGGAGCGACCAATCCCGGAATGCAGTAAAGAAATGATCTTAGCTCTAAGGATATTTTTATTTGAAATTTCTGTTGATTACCGTATGCTTTCGACTTGAAATCGTTGGTGTAGAGAGGATGGGTGAAAAAGGAGACAGTGAACATATTTTATTAACTATTTTTTGCAGTAATGTTCACATTATAAATTAATACATAAAACAGATGGGTTTATATGGATTGTTTTTCTTATAACACTGGCTTAACTTTGCATAACAAACATTCTAGAACGCCCCTTTAAAGCTTTACGACTGTATTAAAATACACATTTTAAAACCCCTGGCATGTCTGAGGAAAGGAGTATGTATAAATACTATCAATAGGCGAATAGAAGTATTTTATCAGTTTTTGAAATATGTAATCAACAGCAAAAGTTATGGTATGAGCGGGGATCGAACCCGCACCGCTGGATCTCTAGCCCATTGCTCTATCGTACCATAAGGTTAGAATATTTGGCAGGATCAACAATGTTTATAATACTGGTGGATTTGAATATATACAAGTTGTAACGAATTGCTTATCAGTGATACGATAGCACAATTGGTGAGAGCAATGGACTAGAGATCCAGAGGTACGGGTTCGATCGCCACTCGGACCATAACTTTTGCTGTTGACTACATATAGAATTAAAAAACAAACTGATAAAATACTTCTATTTAAAATTTGACTCATACCGACATAACGTAAAAATTATAAATTTACTAATATGGACGGTACTTAATAGTGATGGGGCAGGATCAACAATAGTTATGATATTGGTGGGTTTCAATATGTACAAGTTCTAACAAATTGCTTATCAGTGGTACGATAGCGCAATTCGTTATAACAATGGGCTAGAGATCCAGAGGTGCGGATCCGATCCCCGCTTGTACCAACTTTTGTTGTTGATTACATATTTCTAAAAAAAACTAGTAATAGGTAACTTTTGCTTTTAATCTGCCTCCCACTTTCAATCAGAATGCTCCTGATAATACCTGACCCTCTATATTATATGTGCAATCAATAAATTGCATTTTAAGAGCAGAAAAAAACATTTAAAACACAGTTCAACATAAAACATTACATTTTCCATAAACCAGTTAAAAACATTATTTAAATAATTCCTTTCTGGACCAAACCTAGTGGAAAAACTTTCATCGGTTAAGAATAAAAAGTCAGAATTTTAAACATTACTTAGCAAACCGTTAATAAATATTGCAAACAGAAATTGACTGATACTTTAAGATAGTTATGAAGGTCTCACATCGTTAGTAGCAATAAAATTTTAGTTCCCTATACCGCATCTGAAATTTCTTTGTTAATTCTGGTATTATAAGGCCTCTCAGAACGATGTTGACCAACACATGGACTCTGATGGATATTCTAAATGAATCAAGATGAACGATTTTTACATCTTTTGAGATATCTAAAATTAGTTTTAAATGAAACTTAATTATGCTTAAACTACGCCCATGTGTAACGCTTACGGCAAAATGGCCTATAAAACACGGAGCTTTAGTTTACAACGCGATACTTTACTTAAATGGAAGTTGTTTGCCAACTTGCGTCTCTAAAATACATCTATCTAAACATTTCCAAACCCCCAAGATGCCTCTAGGACGTTCGCTACAAATCAAATTGGCGTGCTAATCCTCTGGTGCATTCGCCAGACATGCGCCATATTTTAGTGTATCCCAACGAAGCGGGCGGCATTTTTATGTGCAGCTATACGCAATTTAAAATAAATTAGAAATGTGCAACAATATTTTAATATAAAAAATACCTGTTATAATATAATAACTTATGATATTAACTTTACTTTTTATGCTTTTTTATATTTTGAAATATATTTATATATTTTACTCAGCTCCAATTTTTTCTAACGAATAATGATTAATAGTATACTAGCTGGCCCGGCAGACCTCGCTCTGCCTTTTCCGTTAGATGCCGAGATGAATTTCCAGTGGAATTATAAGAATATGGGGAGCATTCCACACACCGTCCAGAAATGTTTTTGAAGAAAAACATTGGTTTTATAGAAAAAATACGCAATAAAACAATACTAAAAATAGTGTTGAAAGATCTCTTGATCATTTCAAAAAGAGAATCATGTAAATTGGTGCAGTACAACCCTCCCTCGCGAACTTGCTGAAAAATCTGGCTTAGTGTTTTAAATATATAGATTATATAACGAGCATGGAAAATGGCATATAACACACGAGTGTGATGTTACACGGACTATTTAATGGCATAGTAATTTAGAGATCTCAAGAATTTATATTAGTTGAAACAGTACAATTAAGCCAACAATGCAGCCATGTACTATGAGATATGTCATTAAATTTACCTAGTATTCCTCTGAATCCCTCCCTGGATCCTAGGCAATTTGCAACGCTATGATGGCGGGCTAAACGGAAATAGAATAAATTAAAAGTTTATTCATGCTGAGCCAGACCAATCTGTATAATACTGTTCATTAACACGGGTTTAACTAACAAACTGATTTTTAATAAAAAAAAGCTTAGTTTTTCTTAAAAATAAAATAAATAATTTTGAAATGCTCCAGGGACTTGCCTGTCTAGGCTAGACTAGACTATAAGAAACACACCGAGATGATGAGAGAGAATGATGCGTAACCTTGGAAAATAAAAAAACAGTCCGTATTTTTGTGTCCAAATCTAACATAATTCCTAATAACAATCTGATTCTGTCATGGAATAGCATCAAATATATTAACTGGATCTGGTTTAATATTGTGGGGTGGTATAATATTTTCATCATTGTCATATTCAAAATAACCAACTTTCTTAATTGGTTTCAACAAATTTCCTAAATACTTGAGTATAAATAAACATTTTCAAGTCTTACTGCATGCGGATGTTTATGTAAAGTAAGGACTTTAGCACATTCAGAACTTGCAACTATAAGGAGATATACGGAGACTTCTGTACTTGCTTGAAGAGGAAATGGCTCTAAACGCTTCTATTCGTTTAAATAATTGGGGCCACAGGATACACAGAGACTACAATGTTGGACATAGCCGAGTCTAAATTGAGCTGATCATCCGATCCTTCTATAACTAGGAGAAAAGCTATTATTCCGTTTTTGGAAGCCTCAGAAAGTTTCTTTTATACGCCTTTTTAATAGAGATGGGATCTGGGTTGAGAATCTACGAGGAAAGGGCAAGAAGTAATCTTGGTCTTGGACATTTTAAATATCAATCAATAATTTTAGTCTGCGTACAAGATTAAAGAATGTCACGAATAAGCAGGAGTCAAACAGTCGAGGATTTTCATACCAGGCCCTTTTAGTCATTCTGAGACGAACAGGCTTCTTAAATTGAATAAAGGTCAACTTAAAATAATTACTGGGGTCCTCACTGGCTGATGAAATATCACCTGAATAAGCTTGGACTCATCAGGACTATATTGTATTTTGAATTTTATTGGTTTAATTTCATTAAAGAGATCCGTGACACTGGCGTCAATATTATTTATATTATTCGTTAACGGAAACCTTGTAAAATAATATGATACATTGTGTTTAGCATCATACCATGGAAAAAAAAGTAAAATAGTATACCGCATCGCTTTTTATCCTATTAAAGTATATAGGACTATTCGGTTGTTGAATTTTGAGACATATCAATTAATGCTATGTTAAGTAAATATGTTCCTAAATCGAATTTTTATGTGGTTACTGTTTATATACCTAAAATAAAAGTAAATATTTTTGTTGCAGGTATGCTCATAGTTGTGAAATGTTTTAATACTGTAAGTAATAAGTAATTATATATTAAATTTATTTCAGAATTTATTGGACATAACACAACTATTCTATACCAGTCACATAATTAAATTAAAAGGAAGAAAAACATGGATGGAAAAACCCGATGTGTTTTCATTCTGGGTGTACATCCGTTCACTACTGTCGTTCTGAAAAAAAGAGAGTTTTGCTGAGGTATCGCCAAAATCACATTTGGCATTTTCGAAGCCTTCCTTCTCTATATATATATATATATATATATATATATATATATATATATATATATATATATATATATATATATATATATATCGACGAAGTTGGTCGAAGGTTGATAACAGATAAAATTATATAATTATTACAGACTAAAAACTAACTTATTTAATAAGTATAATAGTCAAAGTCAAAAAAACTTTAATGTCTAACGATACAAAAAATCCTATTGACAAAGCTACAAAATAGATCTAAAAAATATATAAGAATTATTAAAATATAGCTCTGTACCTGGGCAACCACAAAAAGTTAAATTAACCTAAATTAAAATATAAGTACAAATTAATCCAGAAAAAAGTCAGAATTATGCACTATTATCATGTCGACGAACTAAAATAAACACTCAGTACAATTATAAAAAGACTAATCACATATATATATATATATATATATATATATATATATATATATATATATATTTATTTATATACATATGCGTACAGTAACTTATTCAGAACTGTCTCGAAAATACTAATATGTAATAATAGGCCTTATTTACCAGTTTATTTTTTAATTCCCTACGAAAGACATAAATTGTCGAGACTTCAGTGTCCATAACTTTTTTGGCGTAAATAGGCACCAAGACTGTAAAAACAGCCAAAAACCTCTCTATTACTACTTTCGGTTTAATAGTTCTCGTATAATTATCGATTTACTGTCTACCTTAAATTTGACAAGTAATATTTTTTTAAGTATATCTGGCCAGTTGATAGGAAAGATATTGTCGGTGTCAGTTTTAGTTCAAATTTCTTTGTTTTAAAAATAAAATTTCGTTCATTTGTTAGTATTTTTGCTATAAATTCCAATGCTTAATAGGTTAATAATCATGCTAAAATCCCTGCCTTTCAATTTACGAATTCGGCAATAAATTCGGGAATGTTAATTTTGGGAACTTGGTGCACCGTCTCTATATCCTCGTTTGATTCTATATCAAGAAGATTTTGTTGCGCATCAAGAAGAAGTTTTTTTTGACAACTACGAAGATTAGTTGCACAATATTATTATAATTATAAACCTTGTACACATACTTAATCATAGTATTAAAACTTTGAGCACTTCAATTCTTAATTTATCGAGTCATAGAAGTCCTTTCACCCTAAATGTTATCAATCATGGAAGGATAAGAGTTACAACATTAACAGCAATAAACTGTTATTAGCACAATAGGCAACTTGCACGTTTTATTGAAATAGCACGAAAACATTATATAATTAAAAAAAAAGAATATTCCCAAAGATCAGAACGAAAATCTTTATCCCTTAATTAATTATAGATAATTGAAGTTCCGCCGCATTTACAGCATGACGTCAGACCGTGCTTTTGTATTGCCTATTCCGTACTCATTCTTGTCGTGGCAAACTAATTTTTTACATTTTACTCCTAATATCTGAGATACGGCTAGGAATAAATAATTGAAATTTCGCACAATTCTGATCTATTCTTGGAGCTTTTGTACAATAAAAAACTATTTTTGTACTACTATTGGTTTGTTAAGATAAGGTGGTGTCGCACAAAAGTTACACTATGATAAACAACTGATAACTCTCAAAAAAACTAACCGATGATATTTTCAGAGAACGTTTTTCTTTATAGTCTCTTCCGAATCCTATTTAAAATGGGAGGGATTAAAGGTTGGAAAAATATCTTTTTATTCTGTTATTTTAACATAGGGTAACTTTGATGCTCTTTAGCGTTTAAACCGTCAAAAGCAAAAGTTATCCTCAGTGCTTGTATCTAGGAGAGAAACATACTAAATCCTTTAGTGTTTAAAACGTGTAAATAATAAAACACGAATATACCATTATATAAAAAACGGCTATAGCACGGTGTGACGTCATTGCCAATTTGTATGTATAATTAAATTTAATTACCTTATGGGATAGTTAAGGCGAGCTACGAATAGTGAAAGAACTTAGATATTAAAAAACATTTACTAGCAGCGAGATATTCCTAGAATCGACAATATATCTGAATTGGCGATGACATAGCCCGTAGCTTCAGTCTAAATCGGCAAAGTACTTCATTACTTAGACTTGTATTAGAAAGACCAAAACAAATTCTATTCTTATCGCGATACAATTTAAATTTGAATTACTGTATAACAAACAACTTTACAATTTTCAGCAGGTCAAGATTAAGTTCAAGGTAAAAAAGAACATCGATAACATTAAGTTAAGAGCAAACCTCGTCCACTGTTATTGTTGTCGAGCACTTGAAATATACTTACGGCCAGCCTTTAGAAAAGCTCTTTAAAACGTGACATCAGCAGACATTTATTTCAATACATTTTAATAGTTTTTCTATTGGTACCCTATTTTGCTTATTTAAAGTACGCCTCACCGTGTTTAAATCTAATTTTGCGGGTGTTTTAAAGTGACCACGGCAACATCAAGGAACCAAGAAGCGTAAAGTCTAATTGTCAACTTCTTAATTATTGATCTGACAGAAATACCTTGTAACGTCAAATAAAATATTACTAACAAATGTTTCAAAAGCTTTACTCAAATATTCAACAATCTTAATTTTTTAAATAAATGTAAAAAGTACAGTTGGTATTGTTTGAAATATTAATAATTCGGTTTTTTGAGTCAGAGAAACTGTCCTTCCACTTATGGCACTCCCAGTAATGTTTGAAACATTCTTCTTATTGCTAATACTCTCTTCAACGTAACGAGTAGCCACAGCTGCCGATTTCTATTCTGCATGCAATTTTAACATAATTAAAGTAACAGTAGAGATTTAGAACCATATAATCCCTTACCGTATTTGTCATATTTTTTTTATAAAAAAGTGGTTCATCCGCAATTTTTTTTGCTGAAATGTGTTAATTTCGAGGTAAGCTCTACAGTGAATCTAAAAAAAAAACAGAAAATTAAAAATACCTAATCTCTACAAGAGTCAATAATCCTACACCAAATGCACATAACTAGTGCCATCACTGTCGACAATGGTGAAACGTCGAGCCTTCACTGTCTTAGATGGTGGGATAATAATAAGCAATACGCTTCCTTCTTTCTTGATGTCAGATGAGCTTAAATCGGACAGTTCACATCTTCTACAAGGCTGCCGCCTTCAAAAATAAATATGTAATGTCCGGTGCATCTATGAAAAACTTCCGCAAATCGTCTTCGTTGAATACATATACCTTATTTTTGCTAATTGCACTTTCACAAATGACCCCTTTATTTTTTAGTATCGAATGGATAGCCACATAGTCGATGCCTTGTACCGATCCGACATTTTCTGAAGATAAGCAAGCACAACTCGTTCATCTGTATCTGTTACTTCTTGCTCTTCCTTCCATTTCAACTTCAACTTGTATTTTTTTTTATAAGCGTTTTCCGATTTGTGAGGTATTAAACGCTATTCTGCTTTACTATTTAAATAATCAATATTAGAACTCATGTTTAAGAGAAATACAGTGTGACACTTATGTGACAGATTGTTTTTCTCATTTCCATGACAACGAAAGGTATACTGATGTCACATCACGAATTTAATATTTTACATTATTAGTTCTTATTTCCATTTGTTATAGTTTTAATATCAATACCTACTTATGATTTCAAAGTGTACCAATAAAAAAAATAGCGTAAAGTATTCGTGGATAACTGATCCTCAAATTAAAAATCGCTCGAGTTTTAAAAATCCACTAATACTTTAATTGTCATTTCCAACGCGATCAATTTAATTACCTTACTCTACAGGCGACAAATATTAAGGTCCGCTACTGCAAGATTTTTAAAACGAAAACTAAAACTTTTACGATTATCGTCATGTTCTTTTTATAGATTTCTCAAAGGAGATAGGTATTGTGGTGCTCCGCAGAAACGAAATGATAGACATAAATTGTACAAACGTGCATAGATGTGCTCTCTCACGGGAATTGCACTATACGTGTCTAGGCCATATTCCGTTTTAGATGGTTATCTCAAACTAAAGTACCGAAAGTATTTCAAAACTCTCGTTGGATACGCAATTTTATCGCAAAACGCATTCTGCGGAATTTCTGTCATCTGTATTAGAGGCAAACTGTTTCTGAAATACCCAGATGTTATTAAAGCGCAAATAAGATTAAATCCAACATATTTAGATATAAATATTAGAATAGAAATACTTTAATTTCACACATAACCTGTATAGAACATCCATCTACAAACATTTTTAAAGATGCTTAGGTGAATGTATACTGTTTCCATAGCCTACTTATCGAAAATGCTTATATTTTTAAAATCGGAAAAATACTGTTGCAAATTAAAAGAGCTCTCCAATATCAAACAAACAAAGGAGCTAAAAAAGGGAAAAATGATCAGTAAAGATAAACGGAATATAATAGGAAAGTAATAACCATAAGCTGCATTGCTGCAAAAAGAATTATTGACCAGGAAGTTCTAGGAATAACTATTGACATAGAGTGTATTGACACCATTTGCAAATACGCAGAATCTCGTGAACGAATTAAGACTTTAAATTACTCTTTGTTATTCTTCTACTAGTTCTACCACTATAAGAACAATCCAGGCATGACTTGAATAGTGGCAGTAGCTATTTAAAGATACTCGAATGACTCGTAATTCTAAATAACACGATTATTTCCAAGTCTAATACAACGTGGGAAATAAAAAAGAATATTCTCGATCACAGTGAGTTCCTTGTAAATCACATTTTTTACGTATCCCCATAAAAAAATATCTAATGCAAATATATCGGAGCCTTTAGATCTCTGAAAATCTAATAATTAAATAACGTTACCATTCGCTAATTGATAAAAGCATTGGCTTTTAAAGCCAATGATAAAAGGTCGCTTCATATATATACAATTTTCTTTCCTATTTTCTAGTATTTTGATATCTCTTTCAAATAACCCTGTTATAAAGTAAACGTAATAGGAATTGAATGTGATGTAATTAAGGTTAAAAGGCACGTATGTCTTGGAAAACTTTCATCATCAACACAAATAAGTTCAAAATTAGTATACCTATTGTGTATGTATTAACTTTACATGCATTTAACTTTCTGTTAATAACCATTCTTGCTTTAAATTAGGTCCTTTTACACTGAGCTTCACCAATAAGAATTTTTCTAGCATAATAGATAATACCGGAAAGCTAAATTTATTTTAATAACGATTTATTAGGTAATAAATAAAATAATTATTTAAATAAATTCCAAAGTCTTAGAGCATAGTTTAAAAAAGTGGTATACAGTCACAACAGTGAAGTTAATTTAAAAACAGTGCAACAAGTTCTGAAAATGAATTACTGTTATTTATTTCACTAAAACAGTCTTACTATTAATGTGTTACGAAGGAAGGTAAAAACATTCTAAAGGACAAGAGATAAGAAGATAAAGGTGCATACATCAACGAAAACTGTTAATCTCAAACTTTACATTAGTACCGTGAAAACTTTATTTATTCAACCTACTGAAGTTTTATTGTATTTACAATTTATTAATAAATATGTAATTTTATAATTCTATTAAATCTAAACAACTTACAGATATTAATGAGGGAATATGAAATACTATAATTAAGCCAAACTACTTTGTATCGAATTAAAAAAAATGGCAGTTCAATCATACGAAACGTATTCAAGCAACATATCAGAAAAAAACAAGGAAATGCAGAACCAAAATTTCTGACTATTAGTAATAAAATTAGCGATACAATTTTTATGATGTATGTTTTGGAGAAATATATTAAAATGGCTAGTTTTCATAAGAAGTTAAATAAATATCTCAGTTTTTTTTTACTATAATGGCAACGCAATATTGTGTCAAATTAGAAAAATGGAAGTTTAATACTGTAAGAATATTATTAAAATATAAAGAGTAAATGATTATTAGAAATTAAAAACAGTTAATATCTCAATTTGAGAGGAATAAACAATAATTTCTATAAATAATAATAAGCCATTTTCATCGTCAGAGGTATAAACATCAGAATCGTCACAATCGTTCGTTTAAAGAAATAATCAGTGGCTGTGTGCCAGATGCATCTCAAGCTTTTGATATATTCCAAGAGTCTCTAATGATATTATTTAGTGAGCAACATATTTTCACCAAAACATTTCAGTAGCATTATACTGGCAATAGTATGGTGGTAGTTTTAAAATTGTATGTCCAAACTGGATAACATATTCATTCAGATGATATATTTTTTTCGGGATTCCTTTATAAAGCACTAACGCCTAAGTTTCGCCCTTCTGCCTTTTCTGGGTAATCGATGTTTCTGTTTTTCAGTCATTCAGTTTATATTTTGGCCAAGACTTATTGGGAATTTCCTAAGAAAGGCCAGAGTGCATTATCCATAGTAATTAAAGATTTTGAAAGTAAACTTGGAAATAATTTAGTTTTGAACCAGGTTTTAAAATTTTTTCTATTCATGCTGTCGTGATAGTCTCCCTTATTAGTCCCGCTTCGAAATACTAAGCTTGTATTTTTAATACATCCATCCTCGTTACCAGCGTGGATGATGATATAACGGTGACCTGAAAAAGAAATTTGTATATTCACACAAAAATTCCATTCTCTTCATTTCAATGTCGAGTAATTCCATTAAATATTTTTTGTTACAAGTTTGTTTCTATCTGTGCGGCACCAATTTCGCAGAGAAGGAAAGGAATAATTAAAAAATCCGCTGAGAATTTTATTTAACTTCTTGTGTAAACTGGCCCTTGTAACGTATTCCTTTTTAACATACATCAAAAAATGTTCTGTTATGTTACTTGAATATATTTCGTCTGATTAAACTCCATTTTTTTTAATGCGAAACAAAGTAAGACTGATCAGTCTTCAGTTGGTTTTTGAAAAAGACACAGTGTGTCGAAACTGCTGTCAAACGGAAATAAATTAGTGGAAATTACTAAACAAATATAGTTTGTTTATTTATTATACTAGTGATAATGAATTTCCATCAACGGCTAACTCGATAAATAATTTATATTTCTCTTGCCAGTATAACTATAAGTGAGGAATTTCATCGCACAAAGGTTATTGCTTTGCAATTTGAGGTAAACTTGTTCTTTTGCCTTGTTTTTTTATTCATATGTGCAACTGTCATAATTTTGTTTTATTTCAATTTAAAGTGCAATTAGAAGTAACCCACCCCCCTTTTTACCATCATAATAGATTGACCAATTAAGTAGATAAAGGATATCAGACTTGTTTGTAACGTCAACGACGCAGTTATTGTATCGAAAGATGAAATGATCTCCACGAGTAACTAACCATAAAAAAAATCAGTTCCAGTTAAAAGTAGTCAACAATGTAAGAGGCGTGCAAATTCTTCTTCTTTCAAGGACATAATTCGAAGAGTCGATGGAAAAAACAACACTCATCATCCAAGTTTAATTTACTTCGAGAAGACCTCAAGTGTATTCTTAAAGCAGCTTATTAACAGTCGTTAAAAATTCTTATGTAAATACTTTATCTCCTGAAAGCTACATTAAGTTTTTGTGTGGGTGTCCAATTGGTTGTTATTCGCAGATTTTCACTTCCGAGGTGTCTGTAAGAAATCACAAAGTTTCAAGTGTTTTTCAGTATAATATGTTAGGAGTCTTAGGTTTAATTTTGAACAAGAATTATTTTAAATCCCTAGCGGTAAGTAATAAAATACTAATACCATTATCGGTATAAAAACTTAAAACTTTCGTTCACAAAAGAAATATTTTTGAAACAAATGGATCATGTTGCGAAGGGGAAAATAATATAGCCTAAAGGGACTAAAGAGGTTCATTTAGCCCCAAGGGAGTAAAGTGTATCTCAGCAACACATAATTAAAAAAGAATCAAATTGAACAAATGTATTTATTTATATTTAGATGAATATTTACATTAATACAATTTACAATATTAAATAATCGATCTGTTTCGTCGACAGTATGTTCAATAACGCTACTTGTAGAAGTACATGCGACAGTTCTAGATACTTCGTTATAAGGAAGTTGTCCGGAAGTGTTTTTTTTTTTGTAAAACATCCACCAGATGTTCGTCGAAAACAATGTCCAGTATATAATGCCGGATTTGGTACATTGATTGTTTTGGTAACGAACGAAAAATCGCAAATGAGGAGTCTTGCCATATACTTGCGGCAGATTTCACTAAAGTTGACAGCATTGCTACCTGAATTTTTAACAATGAAATTTATATCAATTTTGTTTTTGGTATTTTAAATATTAATCGTAATTGAGTGACCCAAATCTCTTACATCTTCCATCGTCAGCTCAACTAACTCCTTACTTCTACAGGCACCTGCTACTCCAAAAATAAGGTCTACCTTCATCATTAAAAACTGGTTGTTTAGGGCCAAGAATCATAAACGACACAGGGTAGTTACTTTTCGCCTACCGCAAAGGTCAATGACCGGTTGAGTGACGTAGTCTGGCCTTGTCAGTCTAAAGATTTAGTATTAGTTACGTTGCTCTGTAATAAAAATTTGCCTTTTAAGCACTGCTTTCTCAATATTCTATAGTTTTTGCAAGTGGTAACAGGTCATAAAAGTTTGAAAAAGTGTTGTTCATGTATAGTGAAACATAATTAGCTAAGGAAATAATTAAAACCTCGTTTACAACTGATATATTTACTTCTGCAGAAGTCTATATAACAAAAAACAATGTCTAGGAATATGTGTGCTGTGTATAATTGCAAAAATGGTTACAAAAATCACTTGTCAGGTGTAACTTTTCATAGTTTCCAAAATTAATTATTATGAAGAAACCGTGTGTACACCGGTGGAGTAAAAAAATGTTAGCTATAGATATATTTCGATTCTTTATTATTTTTTTATTAATTTTTCAGGCAAGTTGTGTTTTCTTTTAACATATAGCAGATACGTTTAATTCTAATTTTTACTATGAATTATTGCTTTCTTAGTATTAATGCAAATCCCAAGCTTGTTAATTAATCTAAAAGTTATTTATAGTTAGGTGTCAGACGTCTCTGTAGTTATTGGGTTTTTTGTTTCCATTTTCGTTGTAATAGTAGTTATATTAAGGCATTTTTTGTAATCTCTAGAATACATTATTTTTTAATTTTGAATGTATGACAAGACAATAGTAAAAATTATTAAAAAATCGTAATATCATGTTTTTTACTTTCCTAATTGAGAATCACTTTACCTATTTGCTTTTTAAATTAATACATTTAGTGCTTATTTCTATGTAACGATTTGGGGCACATAACATAACAAAATTTCATGAATTAAGAAGGTACTCATAATAATATATTTTTGTCTTGACATAATGTTTAAATTATTTCCTAATCATTTATTTTATGTCCAAATATGAATTTCTAAAACATTTGAACAATTGCTTATTGACCGAAATTCATATGTTAATGTTGCTCTATTAGTTTAATATAAAATTTGTCGTAATTTATTGCTTTAAAAATCAAAATAACAGCATCAAAAGGCTAAACCGTATTATCCTCCTATAGAAATAACGCAATAAACTTGTTTCGAGCAGGCCAGGCGACGTCACTACAGCAAGGCTCGCTCCCGTTAAACTGACGGAAATAAATCGCCGATGTAACTATCCTGTGTGGTTTAAGGTTCTTGGTCTAGCGCATCCATGAAAAATTCATCAACCTGGTCATCAGTCACGATCTTGGCTTTTTTTTACCTATATCCTTCGTTTCTTCTTTTCAGCAGAGCAATTAGCTTGTGAAATTTGCTAACGTCAAATTATTTTTATAGAATAACGTGCCCCAAACGTCAATGGTGATAAAATCCTAGATTTCTCCGTGAAAAACACAAATATTGCATCTTCGTTGAAATTTTCCACGTTTCGCTACAGCACCATCTTACAAATGTCTGGCATTGCGCTTCATATATTTTCCGTGATTTGGACGGCAAAATATCTTCTAGCACCTCTTCAGCTGCTTTTTTAAATCAAAAGTTTCCATTTCAATTAATAATAACGAAATTAGTGACCCTGACAACTTGTTTATTTATGTTGTAACTACGTGACTTCATTATTTCAAAGCACACTAACCAAATTTGTATCTGTCACCTGCAATACGTAGTGACATTATGAGATTTTTTAAATTTGCCCCTGTACATTATTTAGTAATATTGTCCCGAAAATGCAAAAAATAATGTATATATCGCGGAAGTGCCTCAATCCCTTGAACGCTTGTTCCTCGGGCGGTTAAAAGAGTCACTTTAATCCCTAGTTACATAATGTACTATTAATTGCACATGTAGAGTGTATGTTTAAGTATTATTTTGATTTTCGAAATTAATTGGAAAATATTAAACATGCAAAACACCAAAAATAAATCAGAATGAATGAAAGAGGGATTCGTCCATTTCTGTAAATAAAATTCATATTATCTTATGAGGGTAAAATTACATGCGTATCAATAGATAATCTTGGTTGGGTCTTTTATCAAAAATATCGTTCTTTCGAGGAATGGTTCCAATAAATTTTCTAAACGTATGATTTGCAGATATTTAAATTTGAAAGCTCAGTTGGTCGGTGAGAAAACGAAAATAAAAGTTTTCTTTGTAGGTATTTGTCAGTGGCAGAATTAAGAATTATATATTAATAATCCAAAAAATGAGATATCTATCACTGGGTCATACCTAAAATGCCTTTAGGAAGAAGAAGGATATCGTTTTCTATAATTACCTGGGGCTGCAGATGCAAAGTTACTGGTTTTGATTTTAACTGAGGTCGTCTTATAGTTTTTTAGCAAATTGATAATCTTTTATCAAAATTTGCAAGTCAGTGTGTGAAAGCAAAACAATAAATATGCCTTCGTCATTGTTCAATTTCACCTATATCTCCCCACAAACTTATATCGTGCCCAAAAGGATAAATCAAGATTACATCACAACCAAAAGAGTTATAATTAAATCATTTTCAAGGTTACTCTATTATAGTGTCAATGACATCTTTAAAATGTTCTTCAGATATGTTTTCTATCCGACGCGGCTAAAATTATTCTTCGGTTTTATTGCTATTCACGATGAGCCATAATGGGCATATCTAATAGCTTTAGACATGGAATCCTGGAGAAAACCCTATATATAGTAAAAAAGTAAATATGGGTTAATGTCTTTTTTTATTTTATAACCCTTTGAAAAAATCGTAATTGCATATTTTTTTTAAGGAAAAAATACTTTAATTTTATTTACTGAAACAAAATTAACATTTCTTCTTCAACCTTAGATATTACTGATTTACTAATTGCTATCTGTACTATTTGGTCTATATATCAACCACAGTAATTACAGCTGTAACCATTTGTATTCAAATTATATTTGTATGTCAACAAATTAAATAAAATGAATTAGATCTGTTCCTTTTGGCGATTAATTTTTGTTTTCCACCAAAAAGGTTCTTTTAGCCATTTTTTTCTGACAAAATAGTCGATAATTTGTTCTATCTTATTTATTTATTTTTTTGGTAATACAAACAGAATATAATCCCAATTATGTAACCAAGAGCTACATTAATTGATTAATAATGAAAACTAAAACAGAGTATTTACTTCCTTCTGTATAATAATTATTACTTTTAGTACGAAAAGTTCCAAAAAAAAAAACACCAAGTTAGCACAACAGCAATAATGACATCCTGATAAGTTCACTTCGGTCGTGAAATACAAAATAATAAAAGAGTATAAAAATATTAAAACATCTTGAAAAACAAAACACTGAAAATCAAAAAATAATTTTTCATTCCATCTTGAATATTCGACTTTGTGAAGTCGGCATCTAACTAAATCCTAATTACAATTATTTACAAGGCTTGATATTTCAAAAGAGCGTATTTTTAATAGGAGTTCTTGCGTTTAAAATCGTGATTACAGGTATTTATTGTTTTATTAAATCGCAATTGGCATGGAAACAAAAGATCCAAACGCCATTAATGTAAATTAAAATGTATTTGGCTTTCAAAAACGCCATCGTTTTGCCTCTAAAATTGATTACACAGAAGAAGAAAAATTAGAAATACTTGGCTTTAAACAAAAACAATAATAATGTTGCTAAAGCGCAAGCGGAATATCATCGTTCTCATCCAGACATGCCAGTGATAGATCAACTTTCTATTACACCGAATGAGAAAGCGCAAAAGTCTCCAAAGGAAAAAACGCACTATTGTTCCAAGTAATGACGAAGAGCTACAAATTTTATTATTTCTTCAAGGAAATGTGTTAATAATATTTTATATGATTTGGCGGTCTGTTATTTAATTTTTCAAAAATATCTACAGTAGATGGTGTGAAATATTTTGACAAATCTGCAAAAAAATATTCACAAGGTCTTGCACAAATATGGATATTGTCTATATAAAATGTTGCCAGTGCGAAAATTAACAGATGACCACAAAATCCGAAGACTAGCATATTGCAATTATAAGCTGCGAAAAATGGAGACAATGATTTTTTCAACAAGATTTTGTGGAGCGATGAGGTCGTGTTTACGACAGCAGGGATGTATAACCGACGAAACACTCATATGCAGGCATCAGAAAATCTTCACGCTTATATCGAAATCAGGGATGTATGTCGTTAAATGTCTGGTGTGGTATTCCTAGGAATCGAATAATTGGCCCGTCGATATTTGAAGGTTCATTAATGTGAAACGGAAAACATTTTTAGAAACACCTTCTCTCAGGGAATTTATCAACATTTTGTAGCATCAGGATGGCGTGCCGTCTCATAACCTTATTTATGTAAGATAATTTTTAATTAACCGCTCATGGGACAATTAATTGACCACCAAATAGTCCTGACTCAACCCTTTTAGATAATTTTCTATAGGAATATTTTAAGCATGGAGTCTAAAAAGAAAGAAGTAATAATTTGGAGGATTTAAGGAAAGGATCGAAGAAAGTATTAATTTTTTAAATGAAAAACATTCTGAGTAAATTAGGTAACAATCGTAAACTGCACGGTTATTCCAACAAAATTAACAAGTTTATATTTCTGACCAATAATTTTGCAATATAGTTTTATTTAGCAACATTCTTTGCTACAAATTTAAAGATTTTTAGTTTATATTGTAATAAATGTCTGAAGCGCTGTGTGTATTTACGCCTACAGGCTTATTCGGAATTCAAATATTATATTGTCGGCATTAGCATGATGACATATGATTTATTATTCAGACAGCCATAGCAAATGTAATTTAATTTGGCATGGTAGTGACAGCTCATGGTCATCGAATCTTTTTGTTTTGCAGGCCAACTGCGATGTCGCAATATGCAATTAGATTTTTTAAACTCAAATATTCCAAAAACTGTTGGACCAAATAGCTATAGGTATATTATACAATTTGAAATCGGAAAGCTCTTTTGAAATATCAAGCGGTATACAGGGTGCTCCATTACAATTTTTACCAAAGTTTGTATTTTTTACTAACTTGGCGATGTTCATTTGTTTTAATAAAAAACATTTCCTGGCGATGTAGGACAAACCCTAGAACTTTTATATTTAAGGTTTTTTTCTGTCGGTTATAATAAATGCGGTAGACGCTGTCGGAAAAACCATATACATTACAGAAAAGACATTCATGTAAGTATTGAGTGACTTAATGTCTAATAACTTAAATATAATCTTTATGTACTGTATTTAATAGTTTGAAACCGACTTCATAAAGTCAAATTGCCATGTTAGAATAAAATATTATTTTCTAGTTGTCAATGTTTTGCCACAAATTAAAAATATTAGTAAAATAGGACTTAGCGCCCCTAAACATTCCGAAAAGCATATGAAACCCGATATTTTGGAACATCTCCTGCTTTCAACTACGCTACCGCCCTCACTACATACATTTGCTGACACAACAAATCTTTTTTGAAAAAATAAATTCATTTCATATTATCAACATTCATTAAGATTATAACTACCTACCGTAAAGTTACCTAACTTTGACCGAAATTGAAGTTCAATTGTGAATATCTTTGCTTGGCGTTTAGCTAATTTGTTCATTTAGTGGACCACCTTGGGGCTTCAAGTAACCCTTTAAATTGCACCATCAAATTTTTTGTTAGCAAGCCACATAAGGCATTTTTTTAAAAAAAACCTTGGTGGTCAAAGTTAGGGACGATGAACCTAACTTTGACTGACCCCTTAAAATGTATGATATCTTAAATTTAGGGACCCTGTTCAATATCATTGACCATCAGATTCGTTTTTAAAAAATATTAGAGAAGATTTGGTTCATTTTTTTCAAGAATAAAACACAAAAAATCAAAAATAAAGTATTTATTCTTATAAATATAATAAATGCAGGTACTAAAACAGTCTCGATTTAGTAAAAACAAACTAACATATAAATCAAACATAAGTAGGTACCTAAATACCTACATAAAACAAAAAACAAACAAAATTAAACTTAAGAACGAAATAAATATGTTTAACATTTCGGAACAAGAAAATATTATTCTATTTTTAGTTGCAAATTGTCAACGTCTGGAAATACCAACCCGCGTTTGAAATCACTAGGTTTGTTTAGTTTCAAAATTATGTCCTTTTTAGAAACTAGTGATATATCATCTGCTATGGGCCAAATAAATTTGGAATTCTTATTCCGCATGAATTTTATTTGAAATTCTTGCTCCTCGGAAATCATTATTTGACCAACATAATATTTTGGTTGGTTATTTAGGGTTTTTAGGGACACTACTACATAGTCATCTGTAGCACACTCTTCTTTTTTGTTCATTAAGGTCTTTCTCAAATCTGCTAGGTTCGTATTTTCCTCTGCTGAATCTTCATCGTCGAGTTGGACTTCAGTAGTTTTACTTAAAACTTTTTTTTCATTA
Source organism: Kuschelorhynchus macadamiae (assembly GCA_030620095.1). Taxonomy (NCBI): domain Eukaryota; kingdom Metazoa; phylum Arthropoda; class Insecta; order Coleoptera; family Curculionidae; genus Kuschelorhynchus; species Kuschelorhynchus macadamiae. The sequence goes on from JAUTXW010002618.1 coordinate 3,906,987, forward strand.
GCTGCCCATGTCTCAAAACAGCTATCATTTAAAGTGTCCGCGTATATTATATTGCCTTCATCAATACTGTCAGAACTTTCGCTGGCTAGTCTCATTCTTTGCGTCTTTTTCTCGAATATCTTTTTAATAGCTGTCTTCTGATTCGATGGACCTGGAGTTGGGTTGACGTCATTGTCATTCGAAGTGATATCTTCTAATCGGATTCCCTGACCTGGTTGGACGTTGATTTTCGATTTTCTTGTCTTCTTAGGTGCTTCTTGATCCCCATATCTCATAGTTTTTAGCATTCCTACTACGACTTCAGAAACTAACTCAACTGAGCGATCTTCTGTCGTCCCTTCAGTGCTAGTTCGAGGAAGCCTATTTATCACTTCCTGTGGATTAAACGGAACGATTCCACATTTTTTAAAGCCAGAAATCAAATTAGTAGAATGATTGTTTGGAGAAAGGAGCTCTTACAAAGATTGTTTAATAGGCGCGGAAACTGGTCCTTTTGAATTACCTGGGATTTTCTTTGTTGGTTACTTTTCCAGGAATCTAATATGTCCCGCCACTTCCTTTTTAATGGCGCATAGAAGGCGACATCCAGTGGCTGGCACAAATGGGTCGAATTTTTAGGAAAACATGCGAAAATAATATTATTTTCATGTGCAGTTTTTAAAACTTCCGATGAAAAATGACTCGCTAGATTATCTCCAAGTACTACGATTTTTCCATCCTTATGTTGTTTTTTAACGAATGGTACAAATTGGTTTCAGAACCAGTCGGTGAAAATAACAGAGTCGAACCATCCGCTTTTACTCCGATTGTATCGTGTGTGGGGGGGTCCTCCCTCTGTCCATGTGGACCAAATGTGTTCAGATTTGTACACCACGTATGGCGGCAACATTACACCACTTGCGGATCCGCAAAACATAACGGACACACTGGCTTTTGTGGAATCGCGAATCCTATCTGGGTATTTCGTACCTTTTTTAAATATGTACTTTTTCCTTCCCGGATCGTCGGCTAGGTTGGTTTCGTCGTAGTTATAAATTCGGCCGGGGTCAATAAAGTCTCCATCATTCTGTAATGTATCTTTCAATGCATTAAAATATTGCATTATTGTATCTGGCGATATTTCTCCTTTTGAAACCTTGAGGTTTTGACTCATTCTATGGCTAAGTGCCTGATGCCGATTTAAAAACTTTGTCGTCCACCTTAGAGTTGGCATATTTCCTTCTTTAAATTGTGAAGCGGTCACTCCCTTTTTATCTAAAAGGTCGCTTACTAAATGTTGCAAGTCTTTACGGCTAAAAGGGAACCCCCACTCGCTAACTTTTATAGCATGTGCAACTATAGCTTCTTCTTCAGTGGGTGTTAGCACGAAGGGGCGACCGACCTTACCCAAGTGTACTTTTTTACACTTATTAATTAATGTACCCTTATGTTAAATGTTTTCGCTGCCTGGTTTTTTGATATTTGTCCCGACCTTATCATGTTTAATGCCCTTTCAAGCTTAACTCGATTTTCCCCTATGTCGTACTGGCTGTACTTTCTTTTCGGCATTTCTGAGAAAAAAATAATAAGTTTTTATTAAAATAAAACTCAACTTTGACCGGCGGTCAAAGTTATTGACAAAAGTTGCAATTTTAGGTTATGTTTACATTTTTTTTTAAATATAGAAAAATGTGTGACCAGTTCAGTTCACGTTATCACAATCACTTCCTAATAGTTTAAATCACTTACCTGCGTAATACTAATGATTAAAACGAATTAGTTTTTGCTCAGCAATGAGAAGTTTACCGGTAACCGGCACTTTTTCGGGATGGCGGACAAAGTTTCTATCGGGATTATTTTTTCGCGCACGTTTGAAAACGCATTAAAGGCCATCTATGATGCACTGCCCTACTTATCAGGACCAAAATCGCAACGGTATCTACTTTTGCTGCTTCATAAATTCGGTTAAAAACATTTTTTGAATTTGTGATCAATTTTATATTCGGAGTCAAAGTTAGGTAACTTTACGGTACCGAAATAGCCTGGCGAGAGAACAAATTATTTTACTAAACAGTAAGAGCTATTTGATTAAGATTTGGCAAAACCTCATACGTCTTTAAAGGCTATATGTTGACAGTATTTAACAGTTTTTATTTCAACCATGGCTAACCATTTCCGACTTTCTTAATAAAAAAATGGTACACCACTGATTATTAAAAAACTACTAGCTTTATCGTTTAAGGCAAGCAAAAATACACAAAAATGCCTTGTAGCATTTTGTTATACGACAAGTCGTTTTCGATAAAAAAAACAAATTCTATCTTGATCCACCCTTCTGGCACTTCTGGTTCAATTTTAGAATTGCTCAAAACTCTACATATGTGATTCCTTGGATCATTTTAAGAAAAAAAGTTATAATAAATAATGTCAGAAAATACCTTATTTTTGAGATTATGAGTTAAAAAAAGATATTTTTTTTTACTTTAACATTGTATGTCAAAAATAGGGTATTTGAGGACATAATTTTTTTTTCTTAAAATGGTTTCAAGGACTCACTTTTGTAGAGTTTTGAGCAATTCTGATTCCAACTAAAACTAGACCAGAGTCAGAGGTGCACCAAAATCGTCTATTTTCTTACCAAAAATCTCCCGATAAACGTTGGCGCATGATTTTTGAAACACCCTGTATACACTCCGAAGTTCTGGCGAAAAATATTTCGCAGAAAAAGTTTCAAAATAGAGCAATTACGCTATTTTTATTTTCTTATATAGGCTAGCACTACCCTAAATATTATCTGAAAAACATTTTCAAGTTGGTCAAATCTTCGGGGAAAAATCGATGTACAGGTTATCCAGAATAAGGTCCTTTATCTGAGTTTCTTTGCACCAAGCAGGCGCGTATACAGCTTGGAGTTATAGGAGGGACAATTAACAAGTTTTTCTTACATTAAACAAAACTGACGACCAAAAACAAAAAAAAAACACTTTTCATAGCACACAAGCCTTATACCCTTCTTCGTACAATATAATATTATAAGAATCCGCGGACGTGAATTTTAATTAATCTTGTGATCAATTCGTATAGGGGGGGGGGTAAATACCCTCATTACCCCCCCCTTGTATACGAGCTTGGTACCAAGTATCAACTTTCTTATGTTAAACAGGACACAGGAGGTTAAATTTTAGTCGACTTTGTTAAGAATGCTATATGCCTATATTTCACCGTTATGGAGATATTGGCACCTCAAAAAAAAATCTAGAAAACGCTGTCTTGAAAAATGTCAAAAAGCGAATAAAAAACAGAGGCTAATTTCTTGTTGCAGACATTATATATTCAGTTTTGATAAACATTTTACCTTATATAATACAATATAATAGTGTGCATAATTTATGATCTATTAGTTTAAGATATTAATTTTTTTTCGTTTACAATACCCCTTTGTTTATTTGTCAACCTAGTCAAACTGTTAACGACAATTTTGATTTTTTATTAATCAAGCGTAAGCGATTTTGAAACTATAAGTTACAGTAAAGTCATTCATTCACAGGCTTTAGCAATTAGCATGGTAACTATCTCCAACCGTTTTCGAGTGTAAACTGTTAGAATTACCCTCACAAAGGTTATAAATTAAACCAAAATTAAAGCAATGCAATTATGACAAACTGGTATTGCTGAAAATCCTATATCGTATACCACGTTCATCTATAAATTGCCCCAAAATATTCTTTAGCACTATTAAGACCATCAGCTAATTGGTATTCATACATTCATGGAAAGAAACAAAAAGTCTTAGCAAAGTGTCAAGTTGCAAATTTAATATGAGTAGTTCAGCAGTTTTATCTAATTTTTCAAAAATGCATTCTGAACAAGAAAAAATCGATTGTTTCGAGTATTATGTTAAAAACAACAGAAGTATTGCTCTTACAATCAGAGCTTATCAATAAGAATTTCCAAGAAGAAAGATTACTGAAAAATCGATTGTTTCTCGAACTGAATGGGATTTACGACATTACGGTGTTGTAAAACATAAAAAGAAAAACAAGCCCCGGGAAGTTTTAACAAAAAAATACAGCAAAAAGTGTGCTATATTTTGAAGAAGTCATATTTACTAGGGCAGGTGTATTTAACAGAAAAAATAGTTATTTGTGAAAGTGTTTATCTTTGGTGCGGTATTTTTCAGGGGCATACCAAGGATATCTTAATTTATACAGAATCTTTATTGGATATCAAAGAACATGCCAATGCGACTATCTATCAAATGGATGGAGAACCAAGCCAAAATAAAAATGTATATAATAAATAACAACTGCAATATAAAATTTTATTATTTCATAAAAATTATTAATATATATAGATACTGTATTATAAATATGTATGTTATCAGAAATTGGTCAATTCATTAAATGGGTGAGTTTGGTGAAAAAGAGGGAGAAATAATTAATAGCCCCGGATTTCGTCAAGTTTAGAAGATGGGCCACTATATATGAACGATATGCTTCTTCTATAAAATACCTATTTTCTAATGCTGCTAATACTTAATAAACCAGTACACCAGGCACTCCTTGTATTTTAGGAAATATTTTCTCAGTGTAACTTTGTTAAAAGTAATCCGATTTTTAAAAACTTTGTTTTCGCTAATAAGAAATTATACTTATCCAAACTGCTGGCCATAAATAGTGCAACTAGAATTTTTTGTATCAAAGTTTAAAAATCGCGCAACGTCATGTCGGGATGCGGCTTTAGATGTTTGTTTGGTCGATCTATTGGATATTTACAACTATTTGCATGACTGCATTTTTGCATAAGTTTGTTAACGCATACAAAATAATTCTTTATCACCTAATTTATGATCAGTAGTTGCACCATTATCATTAGTATTAAGAAGTTTGGATACAGTATGAAAAAAGAATTTATAAAAGGCTAATTTAATGTATTCTATAGATTTTACTATAATTAGCTTTTGGAGTTATGTCAGACGTAAGATAATTACCATATACCAGCTGTGACAAAACTCTTGTGAACTATGGACTTTTTTTGCCGAAAAGGTTTTTTCATTTTTGCTCGAGCCGTTTTATTAGTTTTGATATAGAGTGTTCATTTTTAATTAACATTATTAATAAGAGTTATAAATTGACGGTTAAAAATGCATAGCGTAATTTTTTAGCTCAATTTAGAACTAAAAGTTCATGTAAAAATGTGTCCACAAAGCCTTGGTTTTTGAGATACAGGGTGTTAAAGTTTTATTTTTTTTTTCATGAGCCTCGTACATTTCTCGAGATACATCATTCAAATTTGTACACTGTATTCTGTGAGCAATGCCTTCGAAATGCCTATAATACATTTCAAAAAATCTACAGGATGTCCTTTTTTCAAGGTCCCAACTCCTTTTACCCCCTAAAATTTTTATTGTCACGCCACTGGCCATTTTACAGCAAATTTAAATTTCCTATCCTGTTCTATAACTTTTTGGGCTTTAAGGTCATAATTCATTAACATTACAATTTTACCATATTTTCCGTGTTCTATATGCCATGACTATGCATTAATGAACATTATGCTAAATAAGTTCTACACGGTGCGTAATATACAGGGTGTCCCATAATTAATGGTATACATCAAAACTGCAAGTTCTTTGGGTAAAAATATTGCGATTTAACCATACTTTGCTTAGTCCAAAAGTTGGCAGTACCCAAGATACAGGGTGTCACAGTTGTAATTTTAATTTAGTTTTTTCTTCACAATTTATGAACAGGGCGACAGAACGGCATGATATTGGGAATTGGGGGTTTTTTGAAGCGAGAAATTCAAATCTGCAGTCAGTTCTGATGGTGCTTGTAGAGGACGTCACTTACCACTTACTTACTTACGTCACTTTGTACCCAAAGAACCTGCAGTTTTGCTGTGTACCATTGATTATGGGACACCCTGTAAAATAATAAAAGGGCCAGGGGCATCACAGTAAAAGGGGTTGCGACCTGGGCAAAAATAATACCGTGTAGATTTTTCTTAAATGTATTGCCATGTCCAAGGTATTGCTCACAGCATACAGTATATAAAATTGAATGATTTATCTCTAAAAACGTACGAGATTCATAAAAAAAAACCTAAACATAATTAAAATTTAAACACCCTGTATTTCAAAAACGAAGGCTTTACGGAGACATGTTCATATGAACTTTTAGCCCTGAAATGAGCTAGAAAATTAGATCCTGCATTTTTAGCCATCGATTAAATAACACTCTGTCACTAACTTGTTGGGAATTAAAAACGAATACCCGATATCAAGACTAATAATTCGGCGAGAGTAAAAATGAAAAAAAAACGTTTCGGCAAGAAAATTCATTGTTCACAAAAGTTTTATCACAGCTGGTATATCGTAATTATCTCATGTCTGATATAATTTCAAAAGCAAATTATAGTAAAATCTATAGAATACGTTAAGTTAACGTTTGGTATATTTTAGCTAACTTTTATCATACCCTATAACCATACTTCTTAATACTAATGATAACGGTATAACACCTGCTCATAAATTAGATGAAAATGATTTATTTTGTTTACAGGTTGTTAAGTTAACCCTTCACTTGCATGAAGATGTTTGTGATATACAGCGTTACTACGAAAATTTCAGAAATCGTTTTTTTTTATTTTATCAAAGATATTTTGGTCAAATGCAAAAAAAGGAAAAAAATGTTTTGAGAATTTTAGGCGTTAACAAACTTTTGCAAAAATGTAGGAGTTTTATTTCACGCCCTGTATGTACTATTTTGTATGCGTATTTGCAGTCATGCAAGCAGGAGCACATACCCAACAGATCGGCCAAACGGACACCAAAAACCCCATCGCGATATCCCGATTCGCAATAGAAATGTCCATCTTTAAACTTTGATAAAAAGAAATTCTTGATGCTGCACTATTTATAGCCAGCAGTTATTTAGATTTAATTTTGTGTACGTTTTGACTTAGATGATTTATGTTTACTATATACAGAGTGACAACTTAAGTCATTACCAAAATAAAAAAATTAGAAAATCCCCAAAATCGCAAGTTAATTTAGAATCATTTTGGATGCATATTCTGAAAGGTGAAAGCAGGTCCTTATAGAGGTTGCCTATATATATATATATATATATATATATATGCAAGTACTTAGACAACTTTTGCTTATACTCTTTTATAAAAAACCTTTAAAGAAAATTTCATTCAAATTAAGTTTATTTCATGGCTTGTGTCAATAAAAGAGATTATCATAAAAAAAGATTACCATTCGCCTCAGCAACAGGCTCATCTTTAGGCTGAATAGTAGTCAATGCATATCATACAGGACAAAAAGTAAGCTTGCCGAAAAAAATTGAAAGGGTCTGACCGACCTTGCCATGGAACTGATGTGGGAACAAAGAGAAACCGCACAAAAGCCGGACAGAATAATAAGACTGGCCTCTATATAGGCGAGTGTTCCATTGAGTAATTTCCATAGAAGAACGCCTTTTCCTTTTTATTTATCCATCTTCACAGTTGCTGCGGCGGGCTTCCTCGAGCGAGGCAGCGCGTTTTTGATGCGATAGTTTAAGGCACTACTAAACAAATGTCAAAATAACGGCAACGGTAATGTTTTACATTGTCGCAATACGTAAAACGAAACGGTCAATAAACTATATAAAGCTTTATCGCAATAACAATTTTGTTTTCTTGAAAATTCTTGATTAAAACTACTGATATGTTGTTACAATAATTTGAGTTACAGTTAACAACAAACCATTGAAAATGAATTAAGAATGTTTTGTGCAAGGTGTTTACATATATATTTTTGTCAGGATAAAGAAAGAAACATCACAAATCTGTCAAAAAAACGTATGTTTATATTGCCGACTCATTGGAAATATCGCAGGATGTACCGCAATCGGCAAACACCTACAAAGTCAATTCTAATAGGTGTTGCTGTTACATATACATATGTGGAATAAGATTACCTGAGCGAGCATGAAGCTTAATTTACCCGCTTTGCCATACTAGAGGTTACTTACTCATGACTGAACATGACTTACTCATGACTGAACATGACTTACTCATGACTGAACATGACTTACTCATTACTGAACATGAGTTGCTATTTTTTGACATGATTGCGATGTTTATTTTTTTATTATGATAAAAAAATTTTGGCGGTTCAAGCAAAACTGTACAATTTTACATTTAACGTGTTTTCTACTACTCCAAAAAATAAAAGTTGTAGAGGGCGCAAAATTACTGCTCAACTGTTTCTGGTAAAAAAAATGATATCAAATGAATTGGACGAAATAGTAAGATTTTCTGATGTTAGTTCGGAAACTATTTCAACCCCACATGAAACTAATTTTATAGTGAATTTGATAAGAAGAATATTATTCAAGCAGTAAGTACTTTCAGTGAAATGTTATAAAATTATTTTAGATCAAGGATTTCTAGGGAATTAAAGAAAATAAAACAGTATTTGTTTTTATTACCTACGAAACATGTTTTAGTAACTGGTAAAATTTTGGTGCCAATTCGATTGTCTAAAAATTCAGTATTAAAAAAAAGTATCCAACAGATTTTAAATTTTGCACAAATGCAAACTTTGTTACGAAGTCAATATGGCGAAATAAAACGGCGTTTAACAAAATCAGAATAAAGAAACTTGTTATCAAATTGACGTTTCATAAGTGCACGAAAATCAAGCGGGTTACAAGGATAAACTGAGGTTATTTTGGTGTTAATGCAGTATGGCCGAACAAAATGGCAGCCTCATAAAATCTTTAAAAAGACCAACATTAAATGCTAGTTATACAAATGAATTCAACTTTTTTAAACTGTAAGCACAAAATCTTTGATTGTATATAATCGTCATTTTTTGTAAAACTATTTAAAGACAGGAATACATCATCAACACATCACATACATCCAAACTTTATAGAACATTTTGACTTTTCTTATATTTATCTATTGCATTACTATCTGTAACGAGTAGAAAACTCTTAGATTGGATGGATACATGTATGGGTAATAGCCGAGGTGATAGACATATCAACGTAAAATCTTTTATATATTCAAAACGTTATACATAAGATAAATTAAATTGGTTTAAAAATGTAAAACCCTAATCTTTACTCGGAAAATTTAATTTTAAATTGCTGAAATTAAAAGAATATCTAATAATAATAATTGAATAACTAGTATCTTTTACCTAAGTCTGTATGACCCTTAGTAAGTTTTTGTTACTTTATGCTCTTTAATACATTTAGGCCAAACCCATTAGTTTTTCTTCAACAATTAAATAAAGTAGTAATCCAGTGTATTTGACTTGTCTATATATCAGTATTTTCTCAATGAAACAGAATTTTCTTAATCATGCTTATAATCTCTTTACAATGATCTTCAAATACGTTGATTATATTTGATAAAAAACTCAAGAAATTGATTTTATTACAAGAGCGATTTATTTTAATTATCTTCGTGATATTTCTTTGGACAGATTCCTGGGACAAAGAAAAAATTAAAATGAGCCAAGGCGAAGCTTGTAATTAGGAATTCATTTAATAAATTACTTTGATTATATACTGTAGTGATTTCTTTCTTCTTTTGTACTTACCGGGAACCGCGTTCTACGGTATCTCTCTAATTGATTGGGCGCATAAAAAACAACGGTATGATGTAATTATCTGGTACGAAGATAGGCAAGTAAGATACGTTATAAGAAATGTGAGATCTCTCTTAAGTTAATTAAACCATTATTGCCAGCTTGAAACAAGATATTTAGATGGTATTTAAAGCATATTATCTATATATGCTCACTGTTATATATGGTAACCGATTTTAATCCCGTACTGGAAACAAAAAGTCATTCTAAACATAAGTTCTAAACTGCTTAAATTTTAAAATAGTGGGTGTTCAAAATAAAAAAAAAATGTTTCTTCTTTCCTACATATTTATAAAAAACTTCTACCTGTTTCATTGACATTTTAGTGCATACTATGATTTTGTTTATTTTTACTTTGGGGAACAAACGAAAGAATCGTCTTAAAATCTCATTTATTTGAAGAGATATTGTAAAAAATCAGTACATATCCTTTACTCAGAAATTCCCTCATTATGAATCGTTCCTTTTATTAGTGAAGTGTGACCCAATTTAGTTAAGTACATAGTAATTTAAAAGCACATATATACTATCTTTTCAAACATCTTTATTGGGCGCCATTTTGTTCCATCATGTTGGATTCATACCAAATTTTACCAGAGTCTGCTTATGCTACATTTGATTTTTGGACATAATTTAAAATAAATTCACAGTTTTTACATTGACACACACCGCCATTTTGTTACGTCATGTGGAATTCGTACCAGTTTATCCCTATAATACATTTATTTTTCTGTAAAATTGAAAGTCAACTGAATTAGAGGTTTTACGTTAATTTAAAAAAACAAATATTTGGTCTCCATTTTGTTTTGCCATCTTGGATTCGTATCCCAATTTTACTAGTTTGTCTCTATATCACACTTAATGCTTGCACAAAATTGGAAATTAACCTAATAAGCCTTTTTTTCATACCGATCTTTTAAATGCTTTATTAGGCCGCCATTTTGTTCGCTATCTTGGACTTATAACAAAATGTTACCAGTTCATTCGTATTTAACATTTGATTTTTGTTCAAAATTTGAGGTAAATTGGATAATTTGATTTTTTAACGTTTCACTAGGCCGCCATATTGTTCCGGAATATTGGATTTTTACAATACAAAATACTACCAGGTCATCCCCATATGACCTTTAATGTTTAACTAAACTTTGAAATCAATTTGAGCTATGCCGCGAACAGGGAAACAGACCGGTAGACGGACCGATGGAATTGATAAAAAATATTTTTTTGTCATCTAGTGATGCTAAAATGTCAAGATGTGTAAAACCTGAGAGCGATTTTTTCACGATTATAAACATTTTATTTGGATGCCATTTTATTCCGCTATCTTGAATTAGTACCACAATTTTACTAGTTCATCTCTATACCACAATTAGTTATGGCCCACAATTTAAAATGAATTCATTACGAGTTTTTAAATATTTTATTAAGCCGCCATTTTGTTCCGCCAACTTAGATTCGTACCAATATTTTACCAGTCGATTCCTACATAATACTTGATTTTTGTGCAAAATTTGAGACAAATTGGATGAGTACTTTCCTAGTAATATATTTTTTTAACATTTCACTAGGCCGCTATGTTGTTTCGCTATATTGGACCAAAATACTGCCAGGTCATCCCCATATGAACATTAATTTTTGACCAAAATTTGAAGTCAATCGGAGTAGTTTTTTAGTCATGGCGCAGACAGATATACCGACGGAATTGAGAAAACATGTTTTGCGGCTTCTAAAGTGTCTGACTGGTAAAGCTCTGAAAAAATCTCGGAGGGTGATTTTTTCACGAGTACAATACTTCCCTTTAACAAAAGAAGTAAAAGCGCAGAAATACCCTTGGCCTTGATAAAAAAATCGTCTTAAAACCTCATTTAGTTAAAGACATATTTAAAATCATTTTACCCCCTTAGGGAACGAATTCAGAAAAATCCATATATTTATTTATAGATAATTATTTTGTGAAAGCCACTAATGACATAATTGTTTTAAACTTTAATTTATTTGTAAAGATATTGTAGAAAAATAGAAAATTATTTTATCCCCTTTTTAACCCGTTCTGCTCACTGGGATGGGTTTTCAAATCTTGGATGTAATCCAATTAGGTATAGAAACCTTTATACCACATACTATTAAGACCTCAAAATCTCACGAAAATAAATCTTAGTTTTCGAAATCCTGCCTTAATGCCAATCTGGAGAAAATCCATACTGATAACAAGTTTCCTAAGAACCCTACTACTACAGGCCAAAAACGAGGCACGAAATCATTTCAATCGCATAATTCTCGAAGCCTCTTAATTTAAGATCAAACATCTGATGAAGCCACAGTGTTGGCGAAACAATTGTCATGTTTTTAATTTTTGTAAAATAAATTAAGTGGAAATTTTAAACAATAGTTTTTTGTTTATTGAGTTAAAGACTAAAACTTTATCCCTAACCGAGGACCTCCTTAAAATCGCAGAATGGGGAGCGAGCAAAAAACCTTGTCCAGTTTAGCGCCACTAAGGCACAATCTTCTCTACTATCTCACAAATTATCTTCCAGTACTCACACCATTCAAATGAATAATCAATCAAATGCTTACAGGCAAAGATTCCTTTAGCCTAGTCGGTATCACTTTTCAGAAATGGCTTCGCTGGCATAATCACATCACCTCAAGTGCCACAGCAGCCACGAAGAAATTAAGTTTTCTCGCTCGAAAGTATTCGTCTTCTGCCAACCTGTTTACCCTTTACACTTGGCAAATTAGACCGTGCCTTGAAAAATCGAGAAAAAAAAAATGTTAAAAATGACGGTAATTAATTTAATTTTTTTCCAAGATGAAACTTATTGTGAAAGAGTCACTTTTTTCTTGATCTACCTTCAAATATCTTAAAAATGTGCACCTCGCCTATCGAGTTTCCTTTTCCACAGTTTTCACCTGCTCCCTGAACTTATCGATTACGTTAACTCCAAATCTATAACAGCTAAGCCTATTGGACTCTGATACGATATTGGTTCAAATTTGGATTAAAACCTCCAAAAATATCAGATCGGAGGCTTTAAAGTTTTTATCGAAAGAAGTTCCGAATTTTTCGAAAATTTTGGGCTGATACGCCCATGTTTAAAAAAAACTCTTTGGAGGATAGATAGCTCACTTAATTGTCTTCCACTCCCATATTTAACCTTTTTTCCCAAGGCTGAAGGCAGGTTTGATTAAGAAAACTGAATCCTGTATGGCGTACAACAGTTTAGATCTTTAGTTCAGATTGTGCAGTCCTAGGACTGCAAGCCGATTGTGTGTGAATGGGGACCTTTATCAACATGACACGTTGCTTGAATGAATTTATACTCAGAAGATATTATATTTTCTGTCTTATTTACTAAATATAACCAAAAATCGATATTGTCATATTAATGGATACATGTTTAATGGCTCAGCTGTACTGGAGTTAAATTTCCGCTATGCGCTGAAGCCGATCTTATCAACTATTTTAAGAAAAACGAACACATGGAACGAATTCCTTTCCTCATGTCTTTTTAATTTATGTACATAATACATTACGGGCTTCTCGGAACGACCAATCTATCCTACAATATGAGCTCGATATAGAATACAAAACCACGTAATAGTGGTACTCGGATTTATAACGGTCACGGAACTATAGTTAATAATGGTCTGACCGGGACCAGTCCAGCTGCGGGCTATATCGACAGTTCAACCGTGCAGTGATCTAAATCTTAGAACGTGTCAAGCATTTCAAGATCCTTTTTAAATTTTCTTCACTTTGAATTACTACAATCTAATGCATATCCCAGTAACTCGAGAGGGATTTGGGGTGACTCTTACAAAAAAAAAGGTTTATGCACCAAACCTTCCTATCTTGAACTTGGTGTCCAATTAAGAGTGGCCTCCGGCCATAACTAGGTAACCGTTGATCACACAATTATGGAGAAAAAATATTTATGGGTAAATCGGCCAAGAAAAATCGCTGGCCATTTATTTTCAAGTTCGAAAAATGACCGTTGAAGGGCGTAAGAGTAACTCATAAAATGGAAATGCCGATTATCTCTTGAATTTTTCTAATTAAGGTTTGCCGAAAATATAAGCAGTATATTCTTCAGGCAATTATGCAACTTTTTGCTATTTGTCATTTTTTTTCTGTTTTTAATAATAAAGTGGTGGGGGAAGGCCAAACTTTTTTCTTTCAAACGTTTATACCTCCGTTTTAAGAGAAAGAGCTCTTCACGTAGGGCTATTAACTAAACCATAATGATCACTAGATGGCATTTTTTCCTAAGTATTCAAATAATACGGATTTTCTCAAAAAAATCAAATGGTATGATATGTTTGCCATAATTTAATTTAAGGTGATAAAAGGTATCGAACAGTAAAATAAAAAATCCACCAATTTGTAGAGGAGAAAAAATGACAATGATGAAGTGAAAATTTTAACTACGCCTACAATTATAGAAAAACCATAAAAGTTATTTTTGTTTTTTTTTTAGTTTTTCTGGAGTTGCAGACTTTGTTGAAATGAAAGATGAAAATAATTTTCACTTCATCATTGACACTTTTTGCATATCTAAAAACATTTTGTTAAATTTTCTTCACGTCCAGCTGATAATCTTATACTGTTTGAGTAATTATTATTTTCTGCCATTGCAATATTAATTCAAAATCACAAACGAAAAGAATGAAAATTGTGTCAAATAAATTTTCGTGGTCTCTAATAATTGTTTTCATGGCCCACAACTACTAAAGTCGTTGAAAAATACATATTTAATGAAATTTCAAAAAGAAGGTCATAATCGAGAACTTGGGGTGTTAGATCTATATCTAACTGCCTATACAAAAGTATACATTGCTAAAAAGCCAGCAATGTTTCAAATTAATATTGACATGCAGGGTGTCAAATCGATTTTCAGGCACGTTTATAAGTTACCTAGAAAAATGTATTTCTTGACCATTCTGTGTGCTTCAACTTTCAAAACATCAAATACCCAAAGGTATTATTTTACCGTCTCCCAAATTTCAGCTTAAAATTGTTTTAAAGTTTTTCAAATTTATTTAAAATCCCTTTATTGTTAAAAAACATTGAAATTAATTAATACTTCAAAAATAGCTAACTATTTTTGGTACAGAGACGTATTCAGAAAAGTTGCCCATAAATACATATAAAATCTAGAAATTGAAAAATATACAGGATATACTTTAAAATAACGACGTTGTCACCGGTTTTAGGTAGAAGCGACAACGCCGCATCGCTAAAAATATCTTAAAATAGTAGACCATGGTCGATTACCTTCGTAACCAAAATTTGAAGAGAAAAAATGAAAAATGGAAATGTTTTTATCTATTATTTTACTAAGCCGCAATTTCTCGACGGACAATGGGATGTTAAAAAAGCTAAATATTTTTGAGAAGTTACACAATAGTTACCTCTCATTTTATACTGCATAGACAAATCTTCTTAAAATGACGCGCTACTTGGTTGCGCTACACCAGCGTTTGGATATCTGTATTGTCACTGTATATCTGTATGCACTATCGTAAAAATAGATATCTTTATTATCGTTCTAGCATAAAATACCATTGAATAAATCATTCGTATATCTGACGACCTCCCTTTTATGTAAAAAAAAAATTAGTCTTGTTAATCATTTACCTCACGAACGATATCGATTTCTCAATGGCAATGGTATTACATCGAACACTTCCTGAAAAGCTACATAATTACCTTTCATTTTATACCGCAGATATTGTAATGGGGCTACTTGGATGATTTGTATGTATCTATCAGGTAGCAGTAGTTAGGGGGAGGTCTAGAGACCTGACTGGTAGGCCTATAAGACCTTTTCAGTCTACCCCAGACCCTCCCTCAACCACCACCCGCTAACAAGTTTCCATCCTAAAATCTCCCTGTCCTTCATATATTGGTAGTGTTGCTCGTGATTCACAGCTGCACAGGAAGCTCCACTCCACGAGCTTGCTCCTCCTCCTGACACTCCATGCAGGTAGAGTCCTCCTAAATACCTAAAAGAGAAGTGCCGCCTTAATCGACAGTGTCCCGTTACTACTCCCACGAGGGAGTTCAGGGTCTTCTTGTCCCGCGTTAATAGCCACTCTGTTCAGTCTTTATCTAGCTTCACAATGAAGTCTTTAGCTTGCCTACCACCTTCAAACTGGTCCCACTCACGTCGCAGTTCTTGGTGCGCCCATGCGTCGAGTGCAGCCCTTATCTGCTTCCTAGCAATACCTAAAGACGGTTCTGATCCCACATATGTGCTGGCGGCTCCGAGTCTAGCAAGCTCATCTGCCCTTTCGTTATCCTCGATCTCACAATGTCTCGGCACCGAAACCAACCTCAGCCTCTTACTACGTGCCAACTCTTCCAACATATTCCTGAACCAATGCTGATCCCAACATGGGTGAGTCCAGCGCCTTAAGCGCTGCTTGACTATTTGAGCATATGACAATCTCCTCCTCTATTCCTTTTACGACTTCCCTCATCGTTGTTGCCATTAAAATGGCGTACACCTCAGCCTGAAACAACGTGGAAAAGTTTCCCAAAGGGAAGCTGGTCCCGGTTTGTCCGGCCTTTATATATACACCTGCCCCCGAGGATTGAAATTATGACCATCCGTATAACAAACAAGTGCATCCCTCGAGAATTCCACCCTGCTTCTCTCCCAATCCTCTTTTTCCGGGATATCTATCAGGTAAATATTATATATTCGGACTCGTAACAGGTAACATAAATTTTTATTATAGCCATTTTGTTTGTCTAGCTAAAAAGCAACTTTTCATTCCTATTTCGTCTGAATATCTTATACTGCCACCGTCGCTTGAACTATTGTATTAGACGATTAAACCGTACCGTTGTTTTTCATGCACTTAATCAATTAGAAAGGTGCCGTAAAGCGCTGTTCTCGGCAGATACAAAAGAAAGATAACATCTCCAGTAATCAAGAGCAACTCAGTCAATCAGGAACTAATCAGGAAACCTTCCTTCGGCATTATTGAGAGGTTACTTTAAGTGTTTTAATTATATCCTAAAAAAATAAAATTATTTGGTTTAGTTTTGATGCAATCGTTTAGATGGTACTCTGCAGATTATGTTTATTTTGTTAATTTAAAGCTGTTCCGCAATAATAGCCCTCTGCTTCTTGACAGCTATTAATCAATTAAGTCAGACTTTATGCTTCGATATCACCAAGTAGTGGAGACAATCTATCAGAAATTTTCGTGAATAAAGAAACTGCTCTTCCCCACGGGCCTTTTTTGTATAAACAATAAACATGGTAGCATCACATAGGAATCGCATCAGTTTTTCATTTGCTCGACCAACGGGAGTCAATTGTTTTTTAACTTTGGTAGAAAAATTGCGTTTTTGACAATTTTTTTAACAAAACCATAACAATAGCGGTTTCTATTGCTTCGAATAGGACAACAATTTTCTTTATAATTTTACTTATGCTTAACGAATTTTGTTAAAAAAAAACTTGTAAAAATATGCTTCTAGTGGTCACTAATAAGCGTACCAAATTTATCAGATTCAAAGTCTTTGAATCTGATAAAATGGCCAAAACCGCAATTCAATATGAAAATTTAAATATCTGTAATTTTTGTGTACCCCCGCAAAATTGAATGTTTTATTTTTTAAATGTAGCTTTTTTATTCTCTTCAAAATAGCACTAATTTTTATTTATTATTTATTAAATTATTTATCAAATACAATTTTATTTTTAAACAAAATAAATTTTATTTCATTAAAAAATATTTTTTCAATAAAAAGGATTAGTTGGCATTTCAGAAAAGTTCAAAGTAAAAAAGTTTACTTATCTTCGCCGGGACTCGAATCCAGGATCTCTCGCATTCTAAACAAACACTCTTGACCACTGAGCCACAAAGACCAGGAGCTTTTCCCCTTAACACCCGAGTGCAACGTTTTGGGTTCGAGTCCCCGTTAACTTTTAAGTTTTCTGAAATGCTGATAAAATAATTTTGGGAAATTATAATTATTCTACATAATACAGACAATCAACAATTCAAAAAACTAGTCCGACTTTATATTATTATTCAGAGATCTACTTCGGAGTCCTGTTGAAATCGCTATATGTCGACGATCCATTCGGATGATAGATATGAATGAGTTCCTTTCCCTTTTAACACCCCGGTTTGTAGCCGCCGAAAGCTGCAATACCGTAAAAACACATTAACATAAGATACATTGTCGTGGCTGGTATTCAGCTTATGGTGTTCGCGGCTCAGTGGTCAGAGCGTTTGCCTAGAATGCGAGAGGTCCTGGGTTCGAATTCCAGCAAAAATGAGTTAGCTTTTTCTTTTAATTTTAATTTGTCTGAAATGACGATTAAATAATTTTGCGAAATTATAATAACAAAGTAAGGACAATTAAAAAGCGACAGCAATTCATTATTCTATTTTTTTATTTAAATATAAGTATTTGTAATTATTTGGTTTTTCTTTTGACTATGACGCTTTTTTCTTCATGTAATTATAAAATAAAATATTTGAAAAAAACACAATTTTTGTAAAAGTTTTGATATTTGCTTTAATCTAAGAAATAAAAGAGATCTTTTTATTTAATAAATAATTTGAAATGTAATGCAAAATCTCGAGATTCCTTTTCTCTTTATACATATTTATAACAAAAAAAAAAAGGGGAAGAGCAGTTTCTTTTTATAATAATTAACGAGAGATTGAGTCCACTAAAGATCATATCAGGCAAAGACACAGCGACAGGATAATATGGGTCAAAAGGTACACAGACAAAACTAGCGTAAAAACTTGCTTTTTAGATAGACAAACAAAACGGCACTAATCAAAATGCTGTTAATTGTTAAAAATCCGTATGCAAAGAGATCAACAATTTTTTTAAATTATTTATTTGTGCCAGGTAACTAAAATACATATAAATAAAAATAAAAATATTACAATTCAATATTATCTGTGTGGAAACTAAGTAGAATTAAATAAAAGGTAACCTACTAGATGGCACAAAAGGTAGAATTTGGATTATTAAGTAATCCAATCCTACCTTACGTTTAATAGTTTTGATGTGTTTTTTAAATGATTCATATTTGAGATTTTTTTATTTTATAAGGATAATATAAGTTAAAGACCAAATATACTTAAAAGATAATTTATATTTTTTTGTTTGATGGACAGAAATTTCCAAGTTATTATGATTTCTGGTATTTCAATTGTGAATATTTTTTCAAAATTAACTTTTTTCATGTAAATAGTTAGGGAATTTGTAAATTCTAACTTAGATAATTTAAATCTTTCAAAAATTGGAGATATATGATCATATTTTGTAAGACCAGTTGCATACCTGACAATTATATGTAAAATTTGTTATTTTATATTTATAAATAGAATTAATACTTTTACGATAAATTGAATCACAATGCCACTTAGAATTAAAAAATCAACAAGTTTTAGTTTAGTGTTAGTATCTAAAAAAACTTAAAAATTGTGTAAAATTCTTAGTTTAAAATATGCATTTTTAACGATTTTTTTAATATGGTCATTAAAATTTAAATTTTGATCAAAAGTAACACCAAGATCTCTCTAAAGAAATAGTATAATATAATAAGTAATTTTAAAATTAGAACTGGTTTTTATTTAATAAGTAAATTTTTTCGACCAATTAATAATAATTCAGATTGATTTACATTAATTTTTAATCCATGGTTTTTAATGTTTTTACATAAAAAGGTCTTATTTTTTCCAATTAACAAAATGTATTATATTTTCAAAATTAATTTTATGATAAAGTTGAGTGTCATTTGCAAATTCTGAAAGGTTACCATGTTTAATTGAGAAATAAAAATCAAATGTGTAAATAATTAAAAGCAGTGGATCAAGTACAGACCTGTATCTCCGTAATTAGTGACCAGATTAGCTTAAAATTTTGGTGCTATGTATAGATTTAAAATATGATTGTTTTGACACACTTTGATATCACTCGTTGGCGTGCGAACGTGCGAAAAAAAGGTGTCAAATTTTTGAAAAAAAAATATTCACGATTTTTTTATAGAAACCCTCTAAACCAAATTTCAACAAAATATTGTATTGGCTTTCGGAGATACGAGCTTTCAAAAAACTCATTTTTTTACATTCCAAAGGCAAAATTTTCGTAAATCTATCAAACGAAACTTTATTTTAACTAACTTTACTAAATTTAGAAATTGCCCTTAGTCGTTCTTTGAAAAAAGTCTAAGTTCTTCAAGGTTCTGATACTGTGTTTGTTAATAATTTCTTATCATTAAAATTATCACTTAATGTCTTAGAGCAATTTTCTTACACAAATTCAATAAACATGGTAAAAATAAACAACAAAAAGTAAAATAGTGGTTTCATTCATTCATTCATTCATTCAAATTTTAATAAAATATTTCATTGGCGTATCTCCGAATGCCATAGAAATATTTTATTAAAATTTGAATGAATGAATGAATGAATGAAACCACTATTTTACTTTTTGTTGTTTATTTTTACCATGTTTATTGAATTTGTGTAAGAAAATTGCTCTAAGACATTAAGTGATAATTTTAATGATAAGAAATTATTAACAAACACAGTATCAGAACCTTGAAGAACTTAGACTTTTTTCAAAGAACGACTAAGGGCAATTTCTAAATTTAGTAAAGTTAGTTAAAATAAAGTTTCGTTTGATAGATTTACGAAAATTTTGCCTTTGGAATGTAAAAAAATGAGTTTTTTGAAAGCTCGTATCTCCGAAAGCCAATACAATATTTTGTTGAAATTTGGTTTAGAGGGTTTCTATAAAAAAATCGTGAATATTTTTTTTTCAAAAATTTGACACCTTTTTTTCGCACGTTCGCACGCCAACGAGTGATATCAAAGTGTGTCAAAACAATCATATTTTAAATCTATACATAGCACCAAAATTTTAAGCTAATCTGGTCACTAATTCCGGAGATACAGGTCTGTACTTGATCCACTGCTTTTAATTATTTACACATTTGATTTTTATTTCTCAATTAAACATGGTAACCTTTCAGAATTTGCAAATGACACTCAACTTTATCATAAAATTAATTTTGAAAATATAATACATTTTGTTAATTGGAAAAATTAAGACCTTTTTATGTAAAAACATTAAAAACCATGGATTAAAAATTAATGTAAATCAATCTGAATTATTATTAATTGGTCGAAAAAATTTACTTATTAAATAAAAACCAGTTCTAATTTTAAAATTACTTATTATATTATACTATTTCTTTAGAGAGATCTTGGTGTTACTTTTGATCAAAATTTAAATTTTAATGACCATATTAAAAAAATCGTTAAAAATGCATATTTTAAACTAAGAATTTTACACAATTTTTAAGTTTTTTTAGCTACTGAGACTAAACTAAATCTTGTTGATTTTTTAATTCTAAGTGGCATTGTGATTCAATTTATCGTAAAAGTATTAATTCTATTTATAAATATAAAATAACAAATTTTACATATAATTGTCAGGTATGCAACTGGTCTTACAAAATATGATCATATATCTCCAATTTTTGAAAGATTTAAATTATCTAAGTTAGAATTTACAAATTCCCTAACTATTTACATGAAAAAAGTTAATTTTGAAAAAATATTCACAATTGAAATACCAGAAATCATAATAACTTGGAAATTTCTGTCCATCAAACAAAAAAATATAAATTATCTTTTAAGTATATTTGGTCTTTAACTTATATTATCCTTATAAAATAAAAAAATCTCAAATATGAATCATTTAAAAAACACATCAAAACTATTAAACGTAAGGTAGGATTGGATTACTTAATAATCCAAATTCTACCTTTTGTGACATCTAGTATGTTAACTTTTATTTAATTATACTTAGTTTCCACACAGATAATATTGAATTGTAATATTTTTATTTTTATTTATATGTATTTTAGTTACCTGGCACAAATAAATAATTTAAAAAAATTGTTGATCTCTTTGCATACGGATTTTTAACAATTAACAGCATTTTGATTAGTGCCGTTTTGTTTGTCTATCTAAAAAGCAAGTTTTTACGCTAGTTTTGTCTGTGAACCTTTTGACCCATATTATCCTGTCGCTGTGTCTTTGCCTGATATGATCTTTAGTGGACTCAATCTCTCGTTAATTATTATAAAAAGAAACTGCTCTTCCCCTCGGTTTTTTTTTTGTTATAAATATGTATAAAGAGAAAAGGAATCTCGAGATTTTGCATTACATTTCAAATTATTTATTAAATAAAAAGATCTCTTTTATTTCTTAGATTAAAGCAAATATCAAAACTTTTACAAAAATTGTGTTTTTTCAAATATTTTATTTTATAATTACATGAAGAAAAAAGCGTCATAGTCAAAAGAAAAACCAAATAATTACAAATACTTATATTTAAATAAAAAAATAGAATAATGAATTGCTGTCGCTTTTTAATTGTCCTTACTTTGTTATTATAATTTCGCAAAATTATTTAATCGTCATTTCAGACAAATTAAAATTAAAAGAAAAAGCTAACTCATTTTTGCTGGAATTCGAACCCAGGACCTCTCGCATTCTAGGCAAACGCTCTGACCACTGAGCCGCGAACACCATAAGCTGAATACCAGCCACGACAATGTATCTTATGTTAATGTGTTTTTACGGTATTGCAGCTTTCGGCGGCTACAAACCGGGGTGTTAAAAGGGAAAGGAACTCATTCATATCTATCATCCGAATGGATCGTCGACATATAGCGATTTCAACAGGACTCCGAAGTAGATCTCTGAATAATAATATAAAGTCGGACTAGTTTTTTGAATTGTTGATTGTCTGTATTATGTAGAATAATTATAATTTCCCAAAATTATTTTATCAGCATTTCAGAAAACTTAAAAGTTAACGGGGACTCGAACCCAAAACGTTGCACTCGGGTGTTAAGGGGAAAAGCTCCTGGTCTTTGTGGCTCAGTGGTCAAGAGTGTTTGTTTAGAATGCGAGAGATCCTGGATTCGAGTCCCGGCGAAGATAAGTAAACTTTTTTACTTTGAACTTTTCTGAAATGCCAACTAATCCTTTTTATTGAAAAAATATTTTTTAATGAAATAAAATTTATTTTGTTTAAAAATAAAATTGTATTTGATAAATAATTTAATAAATAATAAATAAAAATTAGTGCTATTTTGAAGAGAATAAAAAAGCTACATTTAAAAAATAAAACATTCAATTTTGCGGGGGTACACAAAAATTACAGATATTTAAATTTTCATATTGAATTGCGGTTTTGGCCATTTTATCAGATTCAAAGACTTTGAATCTGATAAATTTGGTACGCTTATTAGTGACCACTAGAAGCATATTTTTACAAGTTTTTTTTTAACAAAATTCGTTAAGCATAAGTAAAATTATAAAGAAAATTGTTGTCCTATTCGAAGCAATAGAAACCGCTATTGTTATGGTTTTGTTAAAAAAATTGTCAAAAACGCAATTTTTCTACCAAAGTTAAAAAACAATTGACTCCCGTTGGTCGAGCAAATGAAAAACTGATGCGATTCCTATGTGATGCTACCATGTTTATTGTTTATACAAAAAAGGCCCGTGGGGAAGAGCAGTTTCTTTATTCACGAAAATTTCTGATAGATTGTCTCCACTACTTGGTGATATCGAAGCATAAAGTCTGACTTAATTGATTAATAGCTGTCAAGAAGCAGAGGGCTATTATTGCGGAACAGCTTTAAATTAACAAAATAAACATAATCTGCAGAGTACCATCTAAACGATTGCATCAAAACTAAACCAAATAATTTTATTTTTTTAGGATATAATTAAAACACTTAAAGTAACCTCTCAATAATGCCGAAGGAAGGTTTCCTGATTAGTTCCTGACTGACTGAGTTGCTCTTGATTACTGGAGATGTTATCTTTCTTTTGTATCTGCCGAGAACAGCGCTTTACGGCACCTTTCTAATTGATTAAGTGCATGAAAAACAACGGTACGGTTTAATCGCCTAATACAATAGTCCAAGCGACGGTGGCAGTATAAGATATTCAGACGAAATAGGAATGAAAAGTTGCTTTTTAGCTAGACAAACAAAATGGCTATAATAAAAATGTATGTTACCTGTTACGAGTCCGAATATATAATATTTACCTGATAGATATCCCGGAAAAAGAGGATTGGGAGAGAAGCAGGGTGGAATTCTCGAGGGATGCACTTGTTTGTTATACGGATGGTCATAATTTCAATCCTCGGGGGCAGGTGTATATATAAAGGCCGGACAAACCGGGACCAGCTTCCCTTTGGGAAACTTTTCCACGTTGTTTCAGGCTGAGGTGTACGCCATTTTAATGGCAACAACGATGAGGGAAGTCGTAAAAGGAATAGAGGAGGAGATTGTCATATGCTCAAATAGTCAAGCAGCGCTTAAGGCGCTGGACTCACCCATGTTGGGATCAGCATTGGTTCAGGAATATGTTGGAAGAGTTGGCACGTAGTAAGAGGCTGAGGTTGGTTTCGGTGCCGAGACATTGTGAGATCGAGGATAACGAAAGGGCAGATGAGCTTGCTAGACTCGGAGCCGCCAGCACATATGTGGGACCAGAACCAGCTCTAGGTATTACTAGACAGCAGATAAGGACTACACTCGAGGAATGGGCGCACCAAGAACTGCGACGTGAGTGGGACCAGTTTGAAGGTGGTAGGCAAGCTAAAGACTTCATTGTGAAGCTAGATAAAGACTGAACAGAGTGGCTATTAACGCGGGACAAGAAGACCCTGAACTCCCTCGTGGGAGTAGTAACGGGACACTGTCGATTAAGGCGGCACTTCTCTTTTAGGTATTTAGGAGGACTCTACCTGCATGGAGTGTCAGGAGGAGGAGCAAGCTCGTGGAGTGGAGCTTCCTGTGCAGCTGTGAATCACGAGCAACACTACCAATATATGAAGGACAGGGAGATTTTAGGATGGAAACTTGTTAGCGGGTGGTGGTTGAGGGAGGGTCTGGGGTAGACTGAAAAGGTCTTATAGGCCTACCAGTCAGGTCAAAATTTGGTATAGGTTCTTGATTATGCTGAATAAGAATTTAAGATCAAAATTTATATAAAAAAATGCTAATATTTTTTCAAAAATTTTACCCCATTTTACAATGCAGACGATGTCAAAGTTGAGTGTGTCAAAACAATCAGATTTTAAATCCATGCAAAGCACCACAATTTTAAAGTAATCTTGTAAATAATTTCTGAGATACTGAAAAGATTATGCAAAGTGGATTGCACTGTATATGATATTCACCTGCCAAGTAAAGCGGTACTAACATGGGTCAAAAAATAAAATATGATTAGGTAGGGGCTAGTTAAGAAAGAATAAAAATTTGGTAGCATAAGAGTTCTACTGTTACATATAAAAAAAAGTTGTTTGCATAAAACTGGGTTAAAAGAACTGGTGAAGCTCATTAAACAACAAAACGAAAACTCTGATTATAGAATTATACCGGATGCAGTTAAAATCTGTGTACGGGTTACTCCAGACTAGACACTGCTGATGATTTCCTACGGAAACAAGACTTCCCAATCCATAGTCAAAGTTATTTTATTGTTGAAAGGTAGCACACTATCGCACAGTCCGTAATTGTATAGACCACTATGTCTACTATATGCATTATGCAAGTTACATGAAGTGCTGATTATGACGAAGCTTGAAAAGGGAAACGGTCACCCCAACAGTATGGCTGCAGAAAGGGAAATCTCTATCCACATCATCGAACCAGTAATTAAAGTCAAGGACGAAACAAAGAACAATTGGTTTGTCTTGATTCCGTTGGATGTTCAAAATGCTTCTAACACTGCTGTGTGGAGCTTGACAATAAAAGAAAGAGCTTCAGAGGAGAAAAAATAGCGCTAACCCGTTAAGTGCATGGTACTTTACAGAAAAAAAATGAAAATTAATCAACTTTGTATGACCGCAGGAGTTCCGCAAGGATACATTCTTGGACCGACGCTCTGGAATATGCTTTACTAGGGGATTGCGCGACTGGAGCTTGCGAGGGTTTGCTGACAACCTTGCATACGCTGAACGTGAAGAAGAACTAACATTTAGAATCTCTGAGGATTGTTGACTCGCGGATGAAGTGAACCACGGACTGGAGCTAGCACCGCATAAAACTGAGGCGGTGGTTATGAAGGGACTAAGAAATCGGCAAAATGTTCATTTTACTCTGAGACACACAATCATTACAACGTGTAGGGCAGTACGATACCCAGTTGTCATGATAGATGATGACGACATGTTCGGGGAGCATATTCAAAGAATAACAAAAAAGCAGAACCAAGAACCATCAAAAGACAAAAACTAAGCGAAGTAGTCTGTTTAATAGTACTGTACACGGCCCCTAATGGTACAGGGCACAAAACAGTGGCATACACAGAAAAGCTTTAGGGCTGGTCCAAAGAAATGTAATTACTAGGGTGCTAGTCTTTTGACATGAGTCAACTCCCATATAAGAATTCGCAGCTTCGATATCAATAAAAGCATAAAATTGGCCTTTCCGGATATTTCCACCGTGGCAAAGAAGATGGGAAGAAAATCATTCAGTGGGCCATGTAGTAGGATTCTTATCCTACATTATTTTTATTGTTATTTAAGAAGTAACCTATAAAAATATATTTTATTTTTTTGTGTATCCTATAACACCGTCGCTCTGACTATATAATAATGCACAGCCCGTGAAGATAAACTAGTTTTCTGGGATGAACTAACAGTTAATTACATGTAAGATCAAAGCTTGTACTGTATTCAAATGATTTATGAAGCATCTTTGCTCTTCATTATGGCAAAATATAATTAAAAAATAACTAACTCTAGGTGGTCTTAACTTCCGTCCGAATAAATCGAAAAAAGAACGTTTAACTCAGTTTGATAATTTATTACTTTTTCAAGTTCTTTCAAACATTTAACAGTAAAGGTATGTACTTTATTCAAATTCACTACAAAATATAATAAAATTTGCCGATCTTAATAATAAGGTTCTTAATGAAATAAAAACATTAAATCAAGCCGTCTTTCGAAGCAAATTTCTTAAACCGTAATGGTATACAAATAAATAATTTATAATTAAATATTATTCTAACCATGGTTCTAGTTTCAACAGAATATTGAGGCTCTACTGAATGTATTTTTTATATTTTATCGATTGTATCCAAGTCTGGCTGGTAATATCCTAATTTTCCCGATGGTGCTCATATATAAATAATATGTCCGCGTTTTATAAATTGTGTAAATGTATGTTGTACGTTTATTCTATTTTTCTGCTTTTGTATTTGCAGGGTAAATTACATTTTTAAGCGTAAGTCTAAAGGCATATTTCTTATAGATTCTTGGCACTCCAGCCCCACTGGTAATGTTTCTTATGCGACGGAATGAGTCGAGTTAATAATACATTTTTTTGGGGGTTAACCCCAGAGGCAGTTTTACTTACAGCTAAACAAAGTAATGACCTATTTTTTTATTGTATATATTTATTATTTTAATTAAGTAGAAAACAAAACTGAAGACTTTTTTTTTGGTTGTCAAAAATTTTCATCGTCCATATTAGATATTTACTAGAATTACATCCCTCTTAAGTGGGAAGTAAAAAAGACGTTATTTCATTGTTTTACAAATCTTCTTATTGTTACAGAGCAAAGCAACTACGTAGCGGCGGATTCAAACAGCTCCACTACTACAAAGACCTTCATACCGTGTAAAGTTTGCGGTGACAAAGCGTCAGGGTATCATTACGGGGTAACTTCTTGTGAAGGCTGTAAGGTAAGCATTATTTGTCAACGTTTTCTAACATTTTAATAAAAAATTAGTAGACTAACATTAATAAACTATTAAAATGGTACAGTGACCATTAAGCATTTTGGAAAAGAAGGGTGGTAGCTACGTACACGTAGAAGTAAATTAAAAGGAATGGAGGTATGGAGACTGACAGTGTTGTCAAGTTTGCAAACTTTTGTGGTGACGCTTCTTCATATGAAGCATATAATGCTATGGATTTAATGACAGTTTATGGCCTAACCTAACGCCTAACGGGACAGATCCGTCTAACAGTACGATTTTGTTTTAAAAAAATCCTTGTTTTTAATATATATTCACTATTTTACATCACCTCAAAAAAAAGCCTAACACGAACAAGTCAAAACACAATCCGCTTTTTAAAATACAACTACATACAAAAGTAGAAGTTTGGAAAGTCGAGAATCCTACCACTGAGCCATAAGGCTCACAGTGAAAATTAATCGAAATTTGTTTATACTACGCCGAAATAAACGACGAACCAATAAGAAACTAAAATAAGAGGTCAGCAGCAAAAACATTACTGTAGGGAGACAGTAATGTTTTTTTGAACTAAATAACATCAAAACGTTTAGTTTTCTTCAAAATTGTTAATGTCATCAAAACTCACTTCTAGCATCTAATCCAAGTGATAAAGGAAGAATTGAAAAATATACACTAGGCATATCTAAATAATTTAGTATTGAGTATACCCAATAAAAGTCAAGAGGTTTGCAAAATATTAGAATCGTAAAATTTTGTTACAGGCATAATTTTGACATCTCGCCAATAAAGGCAAAGTGGTTCAGTTTGTAAACGAGTTTAGTTAATCGAGAATTTATTAGATATAAAAAAAACAACTTGTATAATCTAAAATAACCTTTTTGGTATTTGGCCAGTTAAAGGAATATACAAAAATAAGAAAGAGGAAAAGAAAGACTCAAAAATCAGAATTTTGAGAAAATCATTATATATTTACAAAAATATTGTAGATGCCGAAAATCCATTAACTTTGATTTTTATATTCTCGAGAAAAATGAAATTTCGAATTTTTGCAAGGGTTATAGTTAACATTCTATATATAATGATTTTGGCCTCTTATGATATTGTCACTAAAATCCTTTCTTTCATTATACATTTTTAAAAATATGTTGTAAACCCCATACTGATATCTTTATGTGTTTTGGAAATATCGCATTACAAAACTGCGTTGGACAAACCTATTGTCCAAATTCATTTGTATTTGGTTCCATTGTTCTACACTAAAGCTTCTTTTATATTTGGGATTGTGACCATCAGTGGTCTGAAGTTGTACAATAAGTTCTTAAATAAAATATTTAAAAAAAAAACAAGACATAACTTGTTTTCAATTTGGAAACAGTTAACAAAGAGTGTCTTTTCTATTGGACATATGCAAAAAACACCAGCATTGGGTTAGCCAGTAACTAAGGCAATAGTGAAGTGACTAAAAAAAAAAATTAAAAACCGTTTAGAGACATTGTTGTAAGGTATACTCCAGTAAAGTCGAACAATTTCAATAAAAGTTCTATCTAAAATATCCTTTTCGGTATTTCATCTCTTAAAGGGAAGTATAAAAATCCGGAAGAAAAAGACTTTTGATAGTTTTTCTAATGAAGTAATTTCATATTAAAAAACAATACAGTTTTGAAAAAATCTCCATATTTCCAAAAATAACTCAGGTATTAAAAATTCGTCAGTTTTGTTTATTAACTATTTTGGTATAAAAATGTTAATGAACTTTTAATCTCGATATCTTCATTGTCATCAAAACTACAAAATTGCATTGGACAAACCTGTTGTCCAGCAGCGTAATTTCTTGTAAGCACATTAGTTTCTGAGCTACACGGATGATATCAGCCTCTATTCCAGTATATAACCAAAAGTATGGGTATAAGTAAATACTGGTGATCCAAATATTAGAAGTACTATCACTAGAGCTTTTATCCCTTTGCTAAAGACAGGCGTCTTTGTTCTAATTATTAAATAACATGTTTTACCTTACCTAGCCACGCCGGCGCTCGGCGCTGATTACACAAACACGAGCCTCGCCTTGATTTTCATTAACAACTAGCTGACCCGGCGAACTTCGTACCGCCTATAAGATTATGATTTCAGAAACAAAATTGGACTGGTTATTTATGTGCTTAGTCGATAGGTCTATATATATAATACGTCATATAAACTTATTTAGTATTTGTTGTTAGAGCGGCAGCAGATATACATCATCTGTGAAAATTTCAACTATCTGACTATTACGGTTCATGAGATATAGCCTGGTGACAGACGGACGGACGGACAGCAGACTCTTAGTAATAGGGTTCCCGTTTTTACCCTTTGGGTACGGAACCCTAAAAAACCTTAAGCTTTTTTTTTCAATAATTTGATGCTTATAATTCCGGTCTCTGGTAATAAGGTTTATGTTTTTCTATTAAAACTTACCAAAACTCTATAATTAAATTAAAGTTTTAATATATCTATTCTTTAATATTCTTCTAAACTAACTTCTAAATAACTTCGTCAACTAAAAAACATAAACAAAAAAATAATTTACAGATTTTATTTATGTTATTCTATCCAAACTTACCAAAACTGTATATTAAATTACATTTAATATTCGGTGTAATGGCTCTAAACTAACTTTTGTTTTAAACACCTTGGACGGACCCATTATGCGGCGCGAAAGGGGGAGGTAGGCAGTGAAAATGTATTATCGAGATTCGGTGTAATGGCTCTAAACTAACTTATCAATAAAATAGATTTGATTATATGGTTGTTAATATTCTCAAAGTGTTCTTAAAAAATCAATTAATATTGAACAATAATTGCGTTGTAACGTCAACTGAAAAAACATATTAAACAAAAAAGAAGAATTTACAGATTTTATTAGTAGCGCCATCTATGAACTTTTGTTTTAAACACCTTGGACGGACCCATTATGCGGCGCGAAAGGGGGAGGTAGGCAGTGAAAATGTATTATCGAAATTTTTCTAAGTTTCCTCGCAATTTTTTTTAGTTTTTCTTTCATAAGAACATTCTCCTGACAATATCAAAGACAACCAAAAAAAATAAGTGAAATTGGTCCAGCCGATCACGCGTGATGCCGTGACCAAGGGAAATAGGGAGTCATTTTTATATATATAGATTTATAAAGACCATATTTTCACTGTTTAATTTTTAGGGGATCAATACTATGGACACCTGTAACTAGCTGAAATTGTCATTCGTCCACAAGTTTTTATATCCTGTATCAATAAAGTTTTCATTCTTTCACTGATGGCTAGGGATCAGGGATATTGAATTTTTCCTATTGATAGGTGATAGCACATCACCTATCGACTTAGACTATAAAACAAAGGATAGACTCAACATTTCATTCATAAATAGTTTCGAAAGTTGGATCTATAGTCGAATGCGGTCTTATCATGCGGGTCCACAGGTCACCAACATTATGAATCAAATCAGAAAACACAGTGAATAACAAAATGTTATGTGATTCTTTTATCGAGCTATTAAATCTCGATGGGTTATTTACAAATATACAGGGAGAAAGAAAATAGTTTTTTTTATTATATTACGCAATATTATTAAGATAGCCACTTAATATTATTTTATATATTAAATGCCGAGGGACTAAATAAGAAAATTCGCTAAATATGTATTTGGTTAAAATTTTTTGGTTGGAAAAAACAAAAATACACAAAATGGCAAGCGCCTTAATAAAGTCGGAACGCGGTTCGAATCAGTGGAATAAACAGGATATGTTCTGTTTATACAGCCACTTAATGAAAGTGAGATTTTTTTATCAATCACCAAAAATTATGAGCCCAGCTTGACCTAAAAATCTAACCATTTATACAGTGTCATTTATTTAAATGCGGGCCACCCTCGTGCAAAGAAAACTTGTTTTTTTTTGTATTGTGATAACAAAAAAAATTTATTTTTCGAAAATATTATACACTTTTGTTAAAAACACAAGATAATTAGTTATTATTTCCCTCGTGAGATTGTTTTAGATCTTAAGGGTCCCTAGATGCCGGAAAACATGTTTTCTCAATTCCGTTTGTTTGTAGGTATGTCTGTCCGTCAGTCTGTCTGTTCGCGGCATAGCTAAAAACTACTTATCCGATTTATATATATATATATATATATATATATATATATATATATATAATGTGTTTTCATTCCGGGTATACATCCGTTCACTACTGTCGTTCTGAAAAGAACAGTTTTGCTGACGTTTCGCCAAAATCACATTTGGCATTTTCGAAGCTTTCTTTCTCGCGTCCGAATAGAGTCTCTATTCGTCAGCAAAACTGTTCTTTTCAGAATGAACGGATGTACACCCGGAATGAAAACACATTGTATTTTTCCATCCGTGAAGGAGTAAAAATCAATATATATATATATATATATATATATATATATATATATATATATATAGCCTGTATTTTTCGTTAGCCCCGAGTTTCTGGTAAAGCGATTTTACCGATTTTTATATATCAAATTTTGTCTTATAATTAACAAAAAAATTACTTATTTTAAACACGCTTTAAATTTGGAAAAAGTATTCTATAATTATTTATTTATTGCCTACAAAATTACAAATGTACAAAAAAAGTAAGCAAAAAAATGGTGTCAAATCTAATAAAAAAATTTTTAAATTAAAATTCACTGGCTAATATCCAGGAGCCAGTGGCAAAAGTTCTGAGAATCGGTATAAGGAATGTAGAGAAACTTGTGCATGAAAAAAAAAACAAAATTTACTTCCGAAGAAGAATAAGAAATGTACACGAAACAATCCAAAGGCAAAAGACTTAAGTTACAATGCAAAAATGGATATCCATAATGCAATTTATGATTTATACACGTCAAAGACTAATATAATCCTTCAGAAACTTTTTAATATTATAGACTAAAAAATATCATCACTTAAAAAGTCCTCATCTTCTGAGTCGTCCCCAAATGGCACAATGATCATTGGTGCTATTTCGACATCTAGAACTCGTTCTCGATTCCACCAATCCCATATTAATTTCTCCGTATGTTCCACAGATTTCTGCCAGTACTCCGGCGTAATATAATTTAAGGAATCTTGCCAAACAATTTGCACTTCATCTAATGTAAGACCATCGGTCACGTGTTTTTCGTAATATGATATTTCCCCAGCCTATATTAATTCTATTGCGTTAAACTGGCAACGGTATGGCGGCAGTTGTAAAACCTCATGTCTATCTTCCCGTAATATTTCATTTATATATAGATATATTTTATTAGCCAGTCATAAATATCACTTTTCTTACAGGATGAAGTAGGTTGTTTATTTAAGATTCTTGAATGATAAAATGCATTGTCCAGAATGATTAAAAATGGAGCATCTAAATTTGGAATCAGTTGTTCTTTTAACCACTTTTCAAACGGTTCACAGTTCATATTAGCATGGTAGTGCATACTTTTGGATGTTGAAGAAAACAGTAAACTTGCACCTGGGAGAAATCTCGTTGAAGAACCTGCATGCAAAATGATGAACCGTTTTCCCGTCCCACATCCCTTTTTTCTCTTGACACTTTTTTCAGACTCGTCCTGCCAAGATTTCGAACCACTTCCATGAGAAAATATCCAAGTCTCGTCTAAAAATACCACTTTTCTAAATTTTGAATTAACATTTTTCTTTAAAAACTGGATACGTTGGCTTGCTATATGTGGCAACTCGCATAAAAATCTTCGATTACAGTCCTTTTTAAACTGTAGACCCAACATTTTTATTAATTTTGACAACGATTTTAGTCCAATTTCCAATATGCCTCGATTTTTTAAAGCTTCTTTTAAAACTTGAAGGGTTATATTAGTTTTTGATGTGTATAAATCGTAAATTGCATTACGAACATCCATTTTTACATGGTCACTTAAGTCTTCTGTCTTTGGCTTTTTTCGTGTACATTTCTTAATCTTCTTCGCTAGTAAATTATGCTTTTTTTCATGCACAATTTCCTGCACAGTCCTTATACCGATTCCCAGAGCTTTTGCAACTGTCTCCTGGATATTGGCCGGTGAATTTTCATTTTCGTAATATTTTATTAGATTTAATACCAGTTTTTTCGTTTGTGGATGCAAAAAACTGCTGGTATTTATATGTTTATCCTCTTTTTTCATATAAAAATATCATAGGTCTATCTAATTCATCTTCCGAATTTTATGCGGAGGATATGATTACACGTTATAAAAGAAAAACAAACTTAAAAAGTTTGTCGTTGATAAATCGTATAACCCGCAATAATAATAACACTGCTTTTGACTATATTATTGTTTTTCGCGTGCTATGGGTGCGAGAGAAAATATATATCTTCCTCTGCGTCGCCGGTCTCGAAAATGGCAACCCTGTTGGCCCTCACTATAGACTGAACCAGCGGCGGCTCGTTTATCTTTAATTTAATATATGTTTATAACAAGCAATTTAATGTATTTTTGCCAATTTTAAGTATATGTTGCGCGTAGTCAGAAATTCGGGTAGGGGATTTAAAATTAGAAAGGAGGTGATATAAATATTTTGCGGTCCTTTTGACTTTCCTTGTAAGAGGAAAGTATTCTACTAGTCATCATGCTTCGGGATTTTTGCAGATCTTCACGTTTCAGAGATGTTGAAATTCTCAAATCCGTGGGTCTGTCTGTCTGTTTGCGGCATAGCTAAAAAATTACTTATCCAGTTGACTTCAAATTTTGGTCAAAAATTAAGAGTCATATGGTAATATTTTTGTGAACATCCAACATGACTGAACAAAATGGCGACCTAATAAAATGTTAAAAAAATATTACTAAAGAACTACTAATCCAATTTACCTCAAATTTTGCCTAAAAATCAAGTATAATCTAGGAATAAACTGGTAAAATTTTGTTGAAGAGCCTTTTTGGCTAAACAAAATAGCGGCCTAACTAAATGTTAAAAATATGACTATCAAAAAACTATCCATATTTTTCAGTAGTAACAGTTGCGGCTTGTGGATTTAAGAACTAGTGAAGCGCATTGTTATTTTTTTAACCTTTTTATGATGTTAATTATCCATAGCTTTGGAGGGTTTTTAGTATTTCGGGGAAATAATATAAATTTATAAGATATTAAATATATTTTTTTGTTCTTAAAAAACAGTTATCTTAAAGCTAATTTCTATTCGATTCGATCGATGCAAAACTGCCTCCGCCTCCGATGATCCGAACGCACTAATTTACATTAATTCTATTACAAGCGAACAAGTGCTGAAAATGTAGATTATAAAATGCAATGCAAATTTTAAAAAAAATGTAGATTATAAAATGCTTCATATTTAAAAAAAAATTTATTCTTAAGTAAATTGATTGGGAAATGTAGGTGAAGCGGTCCCCCGGCGAGCCGCCACTGATAAGTAAATATAAATAAAATAATACTGATAAATAAATCAAAAATTTAAAAATAGTATACATGTTTGTATGTTCGTACATATGTATGTATGTATAATAAATTTAAAAAATTCTAGATTCATGTGTCTTGGTTAAGTCTAAATGCTTCATGGTTTCGTGATCTTTTCGAACCTTAAAATTCTTTTTTAAAATTAATTTTGGATGTTCGCTTAAGACTTCGTCGTCATACATGTGATCCCGAAATAGATTAGACATTCAAATAATTTAAAATTCAATTGAAGATGGCAAGTATTTTATTGTATTAAAAAGGTAACTAAATCTTTGATGTTTTTATTAAAAATACTATTAGTTTTACGGAACAGCCTAAAAAACTTCTCAGCTGGCCTAGATGTCTCTATAACTATTTTACTAACTTTAATTTGAATATATTAGGCATTTATTGTAGATCTACTAGAAAGTTCAATAAAAATTTAATATATTTGTTTATGTTCTCGCCTCGGTTATTTCCAAACACCTGATTTACTTATACATATACATAATTTGTATTGTCTAAATATGAGAAATTATAAAAAGAAAAATATACAAAAATATATTAAACTTTTGAATATTAATAGTATTGATGTATAATGAAATTTAAAGGACTCATAAAATAATTCTTTTATAAGCTTTTATATACTAAAAAGGTTAGGTAGGAATTGTACTATATTTTAATAATATATTAGATATAACCTGAGAAACTAAGTAGTTTGGAACTTGGTATGTGGAGGAATAACGTGAGCTACTTCCTCGTAAAATACGTTTGTTTTTAAATAAAAGCATTTAGTCATAGAAGTACTACAACACAAAAGACTTACAAAATCATTAAAAAGCTAAAAAAAAATTATAAACAACAACCATCGAACGCGGTTACAAAAATGACAACAATGGAGCGTCTGTTTTGTAATTAGACTATAAACAAGAGTGCTATGAGGATTGCCATGAATGAATAGTTGTAAAACTACTCTTAAGGGACGAAAATTTGGCGTAGCGTCGTTATATTATTATGTGTAGTTTTTTGATATACCTATAATTGTATTATGAAAATGTATAAACATATTGGAGAAATTCAATAAAGCTTGGCTTAGAATATTTGACAATTTTTAAAATGTGACAACAACAGACACCTATCGAGGTAGTGGAGATGGAAGAAATTCAATCTATGATCCCGTGTTAAATGTAAATAGTTGGGTCTATTGTTTTCATAGTCTAAGCGTATCAATATATTTTATTTATCGATAGGTCGATAGTTATCGATAAGTCTTCCTACCTATCGTTATTTGTTACTATCTATCGATATATTTGCGACAAAGACGGTTTGGGAGCTAAAAATTATTGAAGAAACGTCCTCACTTTCACTACAGCTACCTATCGGTATCATCGGATACCTATCGGCATTATTACACACCTATCAGCATTTATCGCTAACTACCGTTATATCGATACAACGCCCACCCTACTTACCCTACTTATGACAATAAAGTACTGTTATAGAATTTAAACTTTCTTCGTGTCGATTTAGGATAGGAGTTTTTAAACAAATAATAAATGTTAAACCCCAGGATGTATTTTTCTACAGATGTAAAAGCTTTTACCGATTTTTAACTAACTATTTTTCCTTAGGATAACTAGTGTGCAGTTGCGGTAAGCATCATAAAAAATTAAAGTTGCAAAATTGAACGAATTCTTAATGATTTAAAACTTTACTGCAAATTTAATGGACTATCGATTTTCACCAAATGGAAGAATTTTATTACTTCTTTTCAAGCCAAATGAAACTATGATTATAAAAGTCCAACGAGCCGCAAATGACGTCAAACGCATTTATTGATTATTAATAAAGGGTGCTATATTGAACGCATTTTGAATGACGAAAAACCTTTTAAATGATTTTTTGCAAAATATAACAACACACGTTGTTATGTCTAGATAAATTTGATATTTATGAGACTAGTTCTATGAATTTTACCTCCGTATTTTAATAAAATACGAAATACAAATTTCAATTTTATAAGGGTGCCCTTGAATTATGTACTAAGCTCGCAGTTTACGATGCAGTTACCTGATTGAGTACAGAATTTGCTATAGGAATAGTTATGTTGAGTTTATGACGCCAGATCCTCTCGTATACTGAAAATATAGTCCTATTGTATTAAATACTAGATGTTTTACGCCCGGCAATTGTTAGTTTGAAAATTTAATAATATACAGCCTTTTAAAATAAATAATCATTTAAAGCTTTTCCTTGTTGATAACTATAAAGCTAGTTTTGATAAACTTAAAATTAAGACGTTAAAAATGTTGTAATAGGCTTTTAAAGATAAACCCAACTAGTTTTGTACATCATGCAAGGAAATCTCATAGACGTTTTAAAATTTTTATGATTTATGGAAAATGTCTAAAGAACCAAACATGTTTCTGAAATTTTGATATGTTTCCGTATATTAAAAACTAACCGCATAATTAAGTCGTAGAAACAAAAATTTTAAATTAGGAGACCAAGAACAAAACATCAAATTTTCAGAAAAACTGACTGAAAGCTATTTCATGAAAAATGTGTGGGGCCCTTTGACTGTTTTTAACTCTTTCATAAAGCTAAGTGGGTGTCACTCAGTTTCATATTCTGGATAGGTTACAAATCACATATTTATCCTAATTGTATTTTGCTAGTATATCTTAGAATATCTTTCTGATGTCTGTGGTCGCACATCGTTCAAATTAATTGTAACTGTCTTCGCCGCGATACCGGTGAAGAGTTTTTTAATCCAAAGAAAACAAACACCACGATAAAATTTAAACGTAGCCTCAGGTTTTCGTGGTCTGTCAAAACATTTAAGACAACTTATATAGATGTAAAAAACTATTTACTAAATATGAGAGTCTATAGTAAATTCCAAAAAGATCAATATAAATTGCCAAAAAAATCGTATATTAAGCTTATATACATTTCCAGATTTAGCCCCGAATAGCTGATTACCAACAGTCTAAACGAATTCCTGATTTTAAAAATACACCGTAACAAGCCGTTTTTATGTACATTCTTATTTTATTTATCAACAATTGTTTTAATACGTTCGGGAAGTTTATTGAGTGTTTTTAGCGTGGTAAGTGTAGGCCTACTTTCTTTTGTTAAACAAACAAGTGAATTAAGGGTACTCAAGATTTTTTTTATTTCTCAAACACAGACACTTGAGTAAATAAAATAAACCGAGGACAAAGCAAGTGTTTTTATTGCCTTGTAAGTAACAGAGGCGTGCACGAATTAGTTTAACTAGTCTGCTGAAGCACTAACTAGGGATTGAGATGTTGATTGTTGCTTTTTATGACAAAAAAATTTTTTTTTGCCTTTTTCGTCAAAAAACATTTTTATTTGTCATTTTGAACGCAACAATTAATCTGAACACATTTAAAAATAACAAGTTTTATATCTTAAAAGCTCGTGGACCCTTTGAGTAATGGTCTTTCTGCAAGACTAGATATTTTTATAGTGATGAGTTCTAGCATGTTAAGTACGATAACCACGACTTGTCAGGCATCAGCCCTTCACGTCATCATGCCTTATGTTTTTAAAAGAGTAAAAACAATTAAAATAAACTTATTTAGTTCATTTATGTTTATGTTTTAAAAAATCGAATAGTATAGGAGGTAAGGTTTTTTTAATAATTTTTCTAATAATTAAGCATTTTTTCATTGATTTTTATTCCATGTGTTGGAACAAAACGTTAAACTCTTTTGTACCTTCCAGGGGTTTTTTAGACGAAGCATCCAAAAGCAAATAGAGTACCGGTGCCTCAGAGACGGCAAGTGCCTGGTTATAAGACTGAACCGGAACCGATGTCAGTATTGCAGATTCAAGAAATGCCTAGCAGTCGGAATGTCTAGGGATTGTAAGTACCTAATATAATTATTGATTGTACTGGAATTTTACAACAAATATTATGATTTTAGGTATCGAGTATTTATAATAAACTAGTTATTTGTACTACCTTATTAAATATCCACAAATTTTTAGCAGTGTGTCTTAGTAGCTAGTGAAGATAGAAGAAATCGGATTTCACAGTTTTTTACGACTTATCTTGCCTCCAATCTAGATTCTTTTTACGTTTCACCTTTTTTCTATAACGGATTGATTTTAAGATATAAACTCGACTTTTGTTTTCCTAGACTTCCTGAGTAATGAAGCAACAGGACAGCTGCAATAGTATATTATGTATCAAGTGTTGAAAGCGTAAATTGTCAAACTCATTATTTAGCACGAAGCGTTAGTCGAGTGTTCTTTTGAAAATGATCACTTTCACACGTGTAATGTACAGGGTGTCTCATCACATAACTCTATAGGTTTTTGAGATACAGGGTGAAATTGAAACTCTTGGGCTAACCCACTTCTATAGAATTTTTTCAGTTGAATCCCGTAACGTAGTCTATTTTTTTCTCGTACGATCCATTTTTGAGTTATAAAGCAAACATGTGTTTTTTTTTTAAATACATGTATATTATTTTTTATATTTTTGAGACATTATATAGGCTTTGCAAGAATATATATGTCTATATAGTTATTTTAAAAGACAAGCTCGAAATTCAATATATTTAATAATTTTCTTTCTTTTACATTAGTAGGTAGTAAGCTATGCGGCTAAATTCATTAGAAACAAAAAGTAAATGTCTCGAACTCGGGTTAGACTTGTCAGTTTTTTATAAAATATTTTTGTTTTTATTTTACTGATATATTTCTTACAATAATGGCAGATTATGAAAAGTATGATGTTGGTATGTTTTATAAAATCTAACAAGTATCCCCAAAAAGCTTCGGAATTATATTTTCATAGGTAATGTATTTAAAGTGTTATAGTTAGGATAATTTTTCGTATTATCAGGGGATATTTTTTTATATTAGATATCCAGAGAGAAGACAACCGTTTCTAAACATATTTGATCGTCTACAAACAAATTTTATTTAGCACGGAACATTTATTCAACCGCGCCCTAAAGTGTACGCAAAACAAGGCAATGCAAAAAATTTAAATACCATCCATATAAATTCAAAATAGTGCAAGATTTGCACCCCGGTGATGCCGATCACAAAACATTGTTTTGCCAGTGGTATTTACAGCAAATCCGTACCAACGAATCAAGTCTGTTAAAACGTGCTATCTGGTCGGACGAATGTTATTTTTTTAAATGGAGGAATTTTTAATCGTCATACCACGAGGAATTTTATTGGTCTACAGAAAATCATCATTTGATTTATGAAAGGGCATAAGGGCGCTCCGAGATTGGGGACTCTTGTTTTACTTTGAAAAGGCGCATAATCTACAGGATCTATGAATGTGGTCTTACAGCATGTAAGTACCAGGAATTTCTTGAGGAAGTTATTTCAGAACTATTACAGATGGTGCCCCAAGCCACAACTCTGGGCTTTTAAAGCGATTTTCAGATAATAACTTCCCTAAAGGAAGGATAGGTATGGTCCATCTTTCGATTTTGGGTTTCTTTTTAGGGGGTTTTATACAAATCAAAATGTACAAAACACGATATGAGCCTGTAGCGGAACTTCGTGAAGCAATCGAGTTTACATTTCAAAGTATTTAAAGGATGCCTATGATTCTTTTAAATGCCCTGTTAAAATTCGAGAAAATGGCCTCCATTTTAAAAATCACTTGCGTTTTTTTTTTAACCTTAGTTTTTGTAACGTAAGTAATTCTTGCTTAGTTATATATAATTATATTTTAATAATTTTATCATAATAAACTGTTAAAAAATTAACAAGAATATTTGAATCATTGAAATAAAATATTGAACCTCTAGAACAGTCTCCAAATAACTTTAAATTTGACAGTTTTCCCGCGCATTTCCAGTGTTTATTTTATTATATCCATCATGTACTCACGCGTCAACTATTAATATCGTTAACAATTTTATAGACATGTAGAAATTTGACATGCGCTAAGAAAAACAATGTTGTCCCAAAATTTGGCCTTTTCTTTATATATATGAAATGAATGAAGACAGAGAGCTGATCCATGTTCACAATCTTAGATTGTGAGTATTCCTTCCTTGGGAATTTTGTATTTTTACTATTAGTGAAAAATAACGGTGACATATTAAAGTAATTCGTAACATGAACTATATTATATATTTATTACACACATTGATTTTGTTTACATTAGATTAGTCATGGGTTACTGCTACAATTAATGAAAATTATTAAAAATATTGAATTTTGAGCTTGTCTTTTAAAATAACTATATAGAAATACATATTTTCGGAAAGACCACATAATTTGTAATAAAAAAGTAATATACAGGGTGTTCTATTTACAAAAACATATGTTTGCTTCATAAATGAAAAACGCATGGGGCAAGAAACCATACGCTACTGAATTATATGGAAAAGTTCAATAAGAAAGCGTTTCAACATGTATCTCAAAAACCAGACAGCTATGAAAATTCTATTAGCGGCATGTTTAGTTTTACAAAAAAATAGCACACTGTCTCAAAAACCTCAAATCTCTCTATCTTTAAAAATGAGCGAGATACCCCGCAAAAGTATCGAAAATGGGATCCTTGTATACTATTTTTCCTAGGGACAGGACACAAACAATTTTCAGTAGGATTTATTTTTATTTAGATACATCCTAAGACTACTGTTAAAAACATTGTTTCAACAATAGTGTGAAAATTAATTAATTGCTTTGATTGTAAATTAAAATTGACCAGAGAGAGAGAGAGAGGTTTTGCTTTATCATCTTTATTTTTACTTAAACTATCTTTCAAATACTGTCTGCTCGAGTGTTGAAAAATTTTCTCAGCACGTGTCTGATACAAAGCACTTTTTACTCACGTTACTAGTGCTTCTTTTGTGAGTTTCATAAGTGGTTTTAAGAAAAATATATACGTAAAACTGTCCCCCTCACAAAGTTATCTGGCTAACAGCTACTGTATAACAGCTTAATTGATAAAAAAAGAGTAACAGCAATGGTAAAACGGCAAACATATGTTTTTTTTTTAAATAGAACACCCTGTGTATTATTTTTTGTATTTATTAGAAATTATGTAGGCTTTGCAAAAACAATGATAAAACGAGAAGTATAATATTAAAAAATAAAGAAGTAAAGAGGGTTTTCTTCCAGAAATAGAAATATATCATAGATTTATTCTGTCCTAAAAAATAACTTATTTACTTTAATTTGTACAATAGCGCCAGGACTGTTGGATTGATCTAGGCCCCAGGGGAACTTCTAACAATCAGATTTGCAGTCTTCTTTTCGCAGTTTTGCCTCCAAAGTCTTATCGGATAACGTGAGAGCTGATTCGTTGGGGATTTCCACACTGATTGGTGTAGCTCCCTTTAGGAGCATGTTAAATATCCTTAAATATCACTTACAACCGATGGATCATTCCTATTAACTACAGAAATCGACATTTTTTTGATTATTTACACCAGAAGGAATTCCAACTATCGATTCGATCTGCGTCCAGATCTGCCTATAGTAGATATCTGTTGGTTGTATGTACACACCAGAGTACTTATCTTTACTGTATGCCTTAAGTACCGTTCATATAAATTCTCCATTAGTGTAATAGGGTTATTAAGTCAGTAAACCAGGTAAGCCTTAAAGATAGTGTCCTTATTTTTGAGATAAACACTAAGTTAAGTATGAAACGGAGCCTCATTCTAGACTATACCACTGCTGAACGCATACTGTCAATTTTTGATGAAGGCAAAGTATCTCTGTACTTATTGCTCAGTTTTTCACATCTTAACAAAATATTTACTTAGCAAACTTGCCAAGCACTTTCCTCTAGCGATGAATTCTGTTCTGCTTCATTAAATTCTGGAATCTGAACCTGCATAAGTAACTCAAGGCTTTTACATAGGTTGATAATAGTACTGTTAATATCAAAGGTACCATTAAAAATGTTTTTCAAAGAAGCTGTAGTACTAAAGAACAGAGCGTCCTATAATACTATTTTATATTAAAAAGAAATTATTGAAATGAGAGTTATCAGAATTTTTAAAATGAAATTATACTTTTAATTACATACAGTGGACAGATCTATATTTGAACAGGTATTAGGATTTTATTTATTATCATTTAATAAAGCGGGTTTTTTTCGAATATATTTTCCAGGAAAAAATCTCTACATACCCTCACCTTAATTTTTTATGCTGGGACAGAATTATCTAGCTTTGAAATTTAGTAAACATATTAAACACGAGAATATTAGAAAACCGTGCCTTTATGTAATCAGGATAGGAAGGAAACTGAAGCGGAAGGAAAAATACACTAAATTTAATATTATGATACCATGCAGAAAGATCCCAGAGATATGTCCCCTAT
Source organism: Kuschelorhynchus macadamiae (assembly GCA_030620095.1). Classification (NCBI taxonomy): domain Eukaryota; kingdom Metazoa; phylum Arthropoda; class Insecta; order Coleoptera; family Curculionidae; genus Kuschelorhynchus; species Kuschelorhynchus macadamiae. The sequence continues at coordinate 3,950,202 of JAUTXW010002618.1, forward strand.
TACCGAAAGCAAAACTTTGTAAGATAATTTCACTTTGACGGGGTTTAGTCTGACGAAACATGATTTCTTAATTCACTTACGTTTTGTAAGCTTCAGCCTTAAACTGAAAAACTTTGAGACAACTATGTGAACATAAAAACATTACTAGCTTGAGAAGAAAACGTAAGTTACGAAGATTCAAAAACGCAGTAAGAAAGTAAAGTAAAAAAACTTAAATTCGATTACGAAAGAACTGATTACATACAGGGTAGAGACTACAAAAACATATTTATATAACAGGTTTGCAATGGGTTAATGGAAATAGTTCCTTTTAGTAAATTAAGTTAACTGAAAATTAGAGATATAGTTAATCAAATAGTTAAATTGTTATATATAATAATTTAATATCAATTGACAATATAGAAATATAGAAGGATTTTTTATTAGCCACTAAATCTGGAAGTAAAAGGTGGCGATGTAATAAAAATATATTTGGTAAATGAAACTAGCTACTTCATCAAAAAAAATACATTATTGCGATAATAATATTTTAAATCTGGCTGATCAGCTTACTTCGCAGCACAACATCAATTTTTTGCAATGTTTTGGCGTAGTTTCGACTGATACAGTTCAATGTTGCATACCACTACACAGTCTTTTTTATTAGTAATTTAAGTTTTTAAGTCTAAACATATACCCTGTATGCAATTTTAATAAGTTTTTTTTCGTTTGATCTATATTGAACGACAAACTCTGATTCTTTCTTCTGGCAACACTGGAAACACGTTAGAGCCTCCAAGATGGCAAAAAAAGCCAAATTATAGTTATTTCGTCATAGATCTATATAAGGTGTTTTTTAATTGATGGCTAAAAATAAAGGACGTAATTTTTTGCCTTATTTTAGGAGCAAAACATTATATAAACATGTTTCCGCAAGACCATCGTTTTTGGGATACAGGGTGTCAAATTTTATTTTTTTTTTTAGTTTTTTCATGGACCTCCTACATTTCTAGAGATAAATCATTTAAATTTAACACAAACTATACTGTAAAAATCTACTAGGTGTTACTTTTTTCCGGGTCACGACTTCTTTTACCCCCCTTCCACCAAAAATTTTCACTGTGACGTCACTGGCTGTTTTTATTTAGAAAATTTAAATCACCATTTTGTTTTCAAATATCTTGATTTTTTATTTTAATCCGATATTTCGAACCGTTTAAACGTTAGTTAGCAAAATGCTAAGACTTTTAACTTTTTTTATTTTTTCTGTTTTATTTTGGCACTAAAAGTGTATACAAATATGTCTTCGAAAGGTCTTAGTTTTTGAGATACTAAAACCTTTCGAACACATATCTATCTGAACTGTGATTCCTAAAATGAACCAAAAAATTTCACACTGCATTTTTAGTAATCAAAATAAAAACAGAAAGAAATAACATAAAATTTTAAGTGTGTACACCCTTAGCATTTTGCTAATTAACGTCTAAATGGTTCAAAATATAGAATTAAAGTAAAAAATCAAGAAGTTAGAAAACAAAATGAGTATTCTAAATGTCTAAATACAAAACGGCCAGTGACATAGCAGTAATAATTTCGGGGGGTGAAATGGGTCGCGACCTAGAAAAAAGGATCACCCAGTAAATTTTTGTAAACTGTGTTATATCCATTTCGTAGACATTACTTGTAGTATAGTGTGTGCCAAATTTGAAGGATTTATCTCTAGAAATGTAAGACCCCACCCACCTAAAATAATCCAAAAATTACATCTTTCATTTTTAGCCATCAATTAAAAAACACCCTGTATATTCAAGTTCTAATGGCTCTTGGCAAATATTCTTGAATTTACATTTTTAAAAATTGATCACACAGTTCATTTGAGTTTGAAATATTTATTTCAAATCTTTTAAACCCTCTACCTAAGTAAAGCTAAATAAATGGTGGTATTGTTTTAAAGTTCTATCCTTCATTAAATAAAAAAGTTCTGAGCTTATTTTTACTTAATAAAATTAAACTTTTTTAGTCCTAAAAATGTCCCGAATTGTATATTATAAATGTCTGTACCCTCGAATGAAACCGGTAAATAACGATTATTAGATTGTTCATTTCCAGCTGTACGATACGGTCGCGTACCTAAGCGCTCTCGAGAGCGTAGCGTGGAAGACAATCCTTCCAGGGTGTCCACAACCGCCCCGGACGTCATCTCTGTAGTCAGCCCCTCCCCCAATACAACAGAAGCCATGTCGCCCACTTCAGCGGTGTCCAACTCAACCAGCGTCATCGTCGACAATGAAAGTAAACACTTGGCTGTTTATGACATCATTTTAGGAATATCTCAGGTATATTTTTGAGTAACACAAATAACAATAGTTTTAATAATATGCCAAACATTTTTGTTTTCGATATTCAGGGATCTCGGGGAACTAACTAAAAACTTAGGCCCTACTTACCAAACCTATACATAGACCAAATACTCGATAACTTTATCTCCCTCACAACACATGAAATATAAATCGTTTCGGAATCCAATCTTATGCAGATGATAATTCATTAGCTACTATTCAGTTAAATATTCTGGTGGACAGCGTAATTCATAATCTTGGTTCTGACAGATGATATAGCAATTCTGAAAGCATGCTCCCACCCCTACAGAAATAGTTATATATTGAAAAATTAAATTACACATAGAAAGATTTTATTCATCAAAATTCATTAACTATTATAAAAGTTACATATAATTACTAGCGCAAAGTATAACAGGGTGAGTTAAATCTTGAAATTAAGAAAGTTAAAATGTGAATCAACCGAAAAATAAATATCCTTCTGGTATTGATTTCACTCACAATATCAATTGTGGTGAGGGTCTTTCGTGTCTTGCTAATATTTTGGATATAAATTCAATCCCTTTATCAAATTCGTTTACATTAAGATTCAAGTAAATATTGATCCCTCGAATTAAAAATGTGGCTGGTGAACGTAAGACCTTTTTGTGGATTCAGGACAACAAATAAAACCTCCTCTTAATTAGAAAATGCCGACGTTTCAACGTTTATTAAGTCTTTATCAAGGCTGACATATACATATGCGATATTTAATTTCTGGCCAAATTAGTAATGAATCAGCTTATTTCTGACATTGAAAATCTGCTTCCGTTTAAGTGAAAAGTCATTAAGTCGTAGACGACACCATTATAGCTTGTCCTAAGGATCAAACTCAAAACCTTCTCTCTTTTTTCAATCAATACCATCATAAACTAACTGAGGTGGATCGAAAAATAGGTTTTCTTGATACCATGATTACCAGAAATATAGATGGTACTTTTTTGACACAACATATAACATTTTATTTACCGTCCCATGTATCTATCCATAAAATCAGTGGCGGCTCTTCCATAGGGTCATTTGGTCAATGACCCCCCCCCAAAAATATTTAAGAAAATAAATTATTCGTTTGACCGTCCCTCCTAATAGTTGTAATAAAACGCGAACCTTGGGAAAAGTTAAATACGCTACATTATTAGCCGCGCGCGGCGGTTCGAATGATCTCGTTGCGTTCCTTAGATATAATAAAATACGCTATACTAAGCTAGGCTGGGCAGTCCGAATTGCCCTGATTACCTTAATGCTTGACGAAAGTACCCGAAGATTTCACAGCTACCGAGCGGCAGCCGAACGTGATAGCAAATGGAATATGAAATCGCGATTTGGGTCATCAGCCGGTCTCAGTCGGTTCAGTTGTTCAGAGGTCGCGCGGTCCATATTCTAACTCGATAGTGTTTCGGACGTTTTTAATCGATAAAAATTGATTTATATACTGTTTTTTGTCATATATTTTTTTTGTATTTTTATGTTCCATGTGTGAGTTGGAAATATTAAGGAAACTAAAACAACTAAAAAGTGCTTACGAACTTAATTTTGCAAAAATAACCAATTTCAAGGTGGTCTATGTTTGAGTTGTGAACGTATATGAAATAAAAAGTCGGTAGTGCAAAAAATTAAACAACTGAAGAGTGCTAACGAACTTAATTTTGAGAAAATAAACGAATTCAAGGTAAGTGGTCGCAATTTGCCAGAACTTAGTATACGACAAACTAGTAAAGTTTGTTTTTGTTTTTTAAGGACTGGTCGGACTCATTATGGTGCAAAACCAGTATTAAAGACTTAAAATACTTAAAAGAAAAAATAAAACACATGCGTTTTCTGCAGATCACATGAAATGTTCGGTGAACTATGCTACTGTCGGAAGTGTTGATATTCGCACTCAGCTAGACACAGCTTATAGAAAATTCCTTAGAGATTTTAATGAAAATTTATCTAAAAATGGTTATATTTTAAACAAAATTATAGATTGTGTAAAATTTTGTGGGGCATTTGAGCTGGCACTACGTAGCCATGATGAAATGGCTTTGTCTGAAAATCCAGGGGTTTTTCGAGGGCTTATAAATTTTGTTAAGGAGTTGGGCCAAGATAGACTATCCGCTTTAGCAATGTTAGGTATCGAGAAATCGTTTATAAAAGGAATGTGCGTGTAATTTTAACGAACGTGTCATTCAGCATTTTTCCAATTCTAAAGAACGAAGAGTAGACCTGAATTTCAAGAGAATTTAAAGCCCAATTTAAAGAAAAAATATTTATTTTTATTTTAAATGTCTATTTTTAAATTTGTTATTGACCTCCCAATACAATTCACCACGAGCCGCCACTGCATAAAATTTCTACTGTTAAAAATCTTCTTTATCATGCATATAACCTCAGCAGTCCTGAATTGATTGCCGAAAGCATACACAGAGTAAGGGCTATACTAAAAAATAATAATTATCCCATTTCACTAATTAACAGAATTTTAAATCAATACAAGAACATCTCTCTAATCTACCATCTACCTTTTTGTTTCTTAGATATATTTTAATCGTTTTATGTGTTTTGGCATTATGATGTACTAATAGTGTAAATTTTCAACATTCCTGACAGAATGTTAAGGATAGGTAAGTGTAAATGTATAGAGGGAAAAAGAACAGAGGAATGAAGGGGTGAAGAAAATGCATTCCACTAATTTTTCCTTTTTTCTTTTTAGCGATTTTGTGATGAGTGTTTTGTAATGTTTTGTGTTATTTTAACATTTAACTTGTACTATGATAGCGCTTCACATTTATTTTTATTTTTTTTTTGTTTAACATAAACTATCCTAATTAGATCATTTTTTAGTACGTCTTAAGAACGTATACAGGGTTATTCACGCAACCCGTTCATTAAAAGTTTTTGATGATGCCATTTAGATAAAAATTTCAAATTTTGGGATTAAGGTAAGGTCAAGGGGTACTTCTTTTCTGAAATATTTTCAACTTCCTGTCACTTCCGGTTTAACCGGAAGTTGGTATCAACTTGCTTATTTTAAATGGAACACCCTGTATTTTATGATATTTTTGGATTCTACGGAGAATTTTAATGCTATTTTATGTAGCATGTCCTATACCTAGGTTCAAGCGTTCTTAAGATACTTGACCTTGAACCAAAAATGAGCCTTCGGGGTACCAAGTTTTAAAATCTCATATTTTTGTTAATTTTGAAGATATAATCTTCATATTTTGCAGACGATCGGTAAATAACCTTAGGTTTCTATTTTTTTTTTTTATTGAATTTGTCTATTTTTATACAGGGTGTCTTAAATTCAGCGGCAAACATTCACATTTTCGAAGCCGCTAAAGTCCGTTTTTTTAAATGGGCACTCTATAACTTTATGCACTATCAAATGTAGAATTTAATTTTCTATCGAACTGTATTAAGGTTCCCTATACCTATTCGTAACCATTTTCGAAATAATCAGGTTTTTATTAAACTATCATATGTATTTGCTAAATGCTTACACCTTCCCGTAGTAAGCCATGGAAAAACAATTGTTGTGCTTTTCTATTCAACATGACAGCTGATTTGAAACTTTTAAATTAAAATAAAATAACACTCAAAAGCTGATATTCTCAATTTATTTTATATTCGCGGAGAATGTTACAAAATATTGAAGAGAACGTGCCATATTTTTAATGAAAAAGATCTTCATTTATCGCCAATGAACAAGAGAAAATTGAAGAGGATTGAAACGAAATTTTTTCGTTTCGGAAAAGTTAAAGTTATAAAAAATGTAATAAATTGTTTACATTATTTTTAACCATATCTACTAAGTTCGAGACTGTTCTAAACTTGTTTTAGTGAACTTAAAAATTATAGCAATCTAACAATCAACAATAAATGAATAAAATAATAAAATTTAATTATAACAAATGTTCTATCTGCTGTCCGTTCATTTGAAGACACATTTCAATTCTTCTTTGTACAGTTGCTATGGCCCGTTGAATTTGTCCGTTTTCTAATTCGGCAAAAACTGTTCGTATCCTGTCCAGTAAATCTTGTTGGTTATTTACTGGGGAAGTATAGACTTTACCTTTGATAAATCCTCATAAATAAAAGTCTAGGGGTGTTAAATCAGTCGATCGCGGGGGCCATCTCCAAGGGCCATTGGGACCAATCCAGCGATCTTCAAAAATTCGAGATAATTGGAGATAAACTGCAGCGGAATTATGTGCTGGTGCTCCATCTAATTGATACCAATAATTTTGCAGCTGACCAATAGGAATTTCTACTATAAATTCAGAAATCGTCCCTCGTAGAATTTCCAAATACTTATCACTGTTTGAATTGTCTTCATAAATACAGTACCCCACCTTATCATTTAATACTAACATTGAAGCTAAACCTCTCTTGAGAACTACCGAAAACATTGAAGCTAAACCTCGCTTGAGAACGCGTTTCGCGTAAAGCGTGTGGATTTTCTGCTGCCCAGAAATGTTCGTTTCTTCTATTTGTTATTCCTTCTCTAGAAAATTTCGCTTCATCGGTCCAAAATATTTTTGAAAGGAATTGAGGGTCGTCTTGAATTTTCAAAAACATGAATTTGCAAAATTCTACTCGTCGGACGTCATCACCAGGTCTCAAGGCTTGCACGTTTTGGAAGGAATAAGGGTGCATATGAAGCTCGCTCAAGATTCTTTGGACAGATGAAGAAGAAATTCCCAAATCGTTTTCTGCAGACGGTATTGAACTTTGCGGTTTTGCGTGGAAATAAGCTAATGTGTTTATTACGTTATCTTCGGCATTTGTCACTGGTTTCGGAACATTTTTTGTAACTTTAACCTTGCCAAAATGCAAAAAGTTCGTTTCAATCCTCTTGAATTTTGACTTGTTCATTGGCGGCAAATCAGGGTGGCGTTCATTAAACACGCGAAGAATATCAGCGTTTGGGTATTCTTCCATTTCGATTTAGAAGATTTAGTTTATCACTGACAGCTTTCGATAAATAACGCATACTAATCATCTGCCATATTGGATATTGGATCTCAATTGTTATGTAAACATTTAAGCAAATACATACGATATTTTTATAAAACCCAATTATTTCGAAAATGGTTACGAATAGGTATAATAGGAACCTTAATACAGTTCGATAGAAAATGAAATTCTACATTTGATAGTGCATAAAGTTATAGGGTATCCCGTTTAGAAAAACGGACTTTAGCGGCTTTGAAAATGTGAATGTTTGCCGCTGAATTTAGGACACCCTGTATAAAAATAGACAAATTCAATAAAAAAATAGAAACCTAAGATTATTTACCGATCGTCTGCAAAATATGAAGATTATATCTTCAAAACTTACAAAAATATGAGATTTTAAAATTTAATACCCCGAAGGCTCATTTTCGGTTCAAGGTCAAATATCTTAAGAACGCTTGAACCTAGGTATAGGACATGCAACATAAAATAGCATTAAAATTCTCCGTAGAATCCAAAAATATCATAAAATACAGGGTGTTCCATTTAAAATAAGCAAGTTGATACCAACTTCCGGTTAAACCGGAAGTGACAGGAAGTTGAAAATATTTCAAAAAAGAAGTACCCTTTACCTTAATCCCAAAATTTGAAATTTTTATCTAAATGGCATCATCAAAAACTTTTAATGAACGGGTTGCGTGAATAACCCTGTATACTCACTATCGTTATTCTCGTTCCTTATATGCTGCCGCCTGAAAGGAAATATAGCATATGTGTATGTCGTAATTTCTTTTCCTGCCTTGATAAAGACTTAATAAAGGTCGAAACATCGGCTTTTTCTAAATAAAAGGAGGTTTCATTTGTTGTCCTGAACCCACCAAAAACAACCTACCACGTTAAAGAATATAAGGAGAAAATACTGCTAAAAAGTAAGATCTTTATGAGACAAGTAATTTTACATTTACCCAACTCTCCAAGTACGTCAAATACTGACTAAGAGTTGACATCACAAAAACTTTAAAAAATCGACTCAATGATCACTATGTCATAGTTTATCTTTCGCAACTACACCACTGAATCAAAGTAAACCTAAGATTCCTTTAGCCTTATTGGTATTCCTTTTTAATATCATTATTTGGAGGCAATTTCCGCAGCAGCTACCAGGATACTAGGTTTCCAAACACCATAAAAGAGATTCCTGAATTTAGGCATAGTCAGTTTGTGGGTGATCTGTTCTCTTTTGTAGATACTGTTATAGATCCCTACATTTCAAAATAATATTAATTATGCCATACATTCTTATAAAAAATGACGAGAAATAAAATCAAAATAAATTTTAATTGAAAATTGATTTTTACATTTCTAATGAGAAACGTTTAAATATTTCCTTGATTTAGGCCCATCATACTAACTGCAACTACACTGAAGAAAGAATGAGGAATTTACAGAGGAGACCTCTAGCTTCCCCTCCTAGATACAAACTAGAAGATGATGACGGGACGGACGATGGGGATGATGAAGCCGTAGCGTCGTCTACAGCAGAAACATTGGAAAATGATAGGTAATGCTATTCGAGAATTTCTAAATTGTGATAAATAACGTTTACTTTAAACCTTAATAGGACTTAATTAAGGTAGGAAACATTAATTAAGTTGTTACAATGCCAACGATTCGACCTTGGATTAGTCAATCGAGTATACAAGGGTTAAAAGATAATTTCGGTAGAGCCTATAATAACTGACCAGTGGCATCCGATGGGGAAATTTTTTTTTGAAACCCGATGATTCAAATGATGAAACACGACAATTTTTTTTATTTTTAATAGATTTTCTTTTATTATACAGTTTAGTTAAAAAAAAACAGTCAAACATATAAAATATATTTTATCTCTTTGTATAAAAAACCTTTTTTCTAGCCAGTCGTACCGACTTTTATTAACAAAATTATCTAGATACTAGTAATAGGAACTACACTGTCATCTGGAAATACAAACGATGTGTTTTCTTATTTTAAATAAATAATCTTAATTTCAGGGGCTGGCTGTGGCAGCAATTTGCAACCTGTATGACGCCGAGTGTTCAAAGGGTTGTCGAGTTTGCCAAAAGGATTCCAGGTTTCGGCAGCTTGGGTCAGGATGATCAGCTAATACTTATCAAATTAGGTTTTCTAGAAGTATGGCTCACTCATATAGCTAGGTTTACTAGCTCACAGATTATGGTTTTTGATGATGGCACGACGGTAACGAGGCAGCAGCTCGAGATAATGTATGATGTATGTGTTTAAACATAATTTTTAGGTTATGATACACATTTATTTATAAAATTAAATATTACAATATAAATATACTTCTAATTGAAAACTATAATAGTTAGGGATAATTTGAAATTAAGGTAATAATTAATAAATATAATTTATTATATGTGAGAAATTAAACGAAACAATAATTGTCTATAGAGTTCAGTCAAAGAGATCTCACTATAGTTCAAAGTAAATAACCATTTATATAACTAGCGCGGAAGCTGACACTTTTCTGCACGCAAATGCCGTTGACTCGACTGCTGACCGAAAGACGCGAAACACGTGTGACTTTCCGCACTTGTTAAGTACAACGATTTTTCTTACCAGCGTAAGTTTTGATAGTTATTCTAATTCTAAGTTTTGATAGTTATTCTAAATAAGTTATTTCAGTATAGACGTCAACGTCAAAATACAAATTATATTATTTTTACTTGACATTAACAATATTAATGGTAAAATAACAGTAATAACACAAAAAACGTACGATGCCGATGTTTAGAAAAAGAGATCAGAATGGCAAAATTATAAACTATTTTCTAATGTTTTCTAATGCCAAAATTTAATTTCAGATGCTCTAAAACGGTAAAACGTAAAGGTATGCTTTCATTTGAGCGACCCGCGATTGCGTCTGGCAAAAACCGCTGGCCATATTGCACTGCTTCAATGGCTTAGGTATAGAATTGTTTACATTTTTGCGGCTGAAATGCTGACGTCCATCTTTGGCGGTTCGTCTGCGTTCGGAATGCAACGTCAATCAGTGATACTGCTGTGGGCCTTTATATCATTTCAAACTTTGTTTTGCTATAATGTATACAGATATTATTTCATTTAATAAAGAAGTTCTTATCTCAAAGTAGGTACAGGTCACTTTTTCGTCAGTTGTAATAGATTACATGCATTTCAGTATTTTTTCAAGAGAAAACAACACCCGAAACTTTTCTTTTTCGGTTTGAGATTTATTAATTAAAATGATTTGATTACTTTCGTTTGTCTCGTGTTAGGAATGTTGTCAATTCCTGTGTCAATCTTAAATAACAAAAAAGTTTTTTTCTGCCTTCGTCATCCTGCACCTATTAAAATTAAAATATCAATCCAATCTTTATTTCACTACAAGCTTTATCTCACCATACAGAAACCGCCTAAACAAAAACATATGGCTGCATCTCGAGGCGTAACGGCTGGCGATAAACCCCAGGCCCACCCGCCGTACGCTAAAACGAAATCATACCTTAAAAGACGTTCGATATGGAGGGGAAGGCTGAGTTAGTTTCGGTGCCGTTCACAGAATAATAAAATATAATAGATTGTTTCCCTAGAAAATTCGACAAGTTCAAACGTTAACATATGCACAGAAAGAACTACGATTCCAGTTTGCATCTCGCAGAATTTTAAGGAAACTAGACCCAGATGCTGATATATCTAAAACATCTATTTGGACAGACGAGGCCACGTTTACGACAAGAGGTAGTATAACCGTCATACTGGGAAATAATAAAGCCGTTAAAATAAAGGGAAGAAAATCTGTGAAAAACAAAATAATTGGATCGATATTTTATGATGGAACGTTAATAGGCCAACGTTACAGCTTTTAGAGAGAGAAATTAAACATTTTTAGATCATATACCTATGGATCAGTATCAAAATATGATTTGGCAGCAAGATGCAACACCGTTGCTTTCGATAAGGGATGTTTTCTATTTCCTAAATTATCAATTCCAATCGGTGGATCGGTCGCAATGGGACTAATGCGTGGCTACCCAATTGTCCCGATCTTACAGTTCCAGACACATTTTTTATCGGGCATGTTAAAAATATTGTTTACAAAGATTAAAACGAAAACATAGACTTAATGAAAATAGTCACATAATATCGGCCACTGTGGAGTTGAGGAGAGGCTACAGGGCGTCCTTTGAAAATCATGGAGAATGCAGAACATTTAAATTATTAATATATATATTACTTTAAATGAAAATTGTAGTTGCTTGTTACCTACCTTGATGTTAATATTTATGTATAATAATATAAAACATGTTACTGTATTATTTATTTATTTATGTTAACATATTTCTTTAGTCTTATTCCTTTGGTCAGTAAAAATCCAGAGTTTAAATAATGATTGTTTTTATTATGAGAACTGAAGTTTCGACAAACGTGTCTTCTTCAGAGCTAAAAATATTTTCAATAAGAGAAAAAGGGGATCTTTTTGAACATTTTGGTGTTAAAAAGGACAACAGTTTAAAAGTTTAAAATAAGGACAAAACAATAACTTACACATAGAATTTTATACATGAAAGTTAAAAAAAATGTCGAATAATATTAATTTATTTTAACTTTGATGTACACAATTCTATAGGTAACTTACGTTGTTTTAAACTTTTGGACTGTTGTCATTTTAAAAGTAGTTTTTAACACTCAATTTAATTTTTTTGAGCACTGTGGCAGAAAAGTGATTTTTCCAACAATCGTTCAGAAATGTTGAAATTTTTTTATAACATTTTTGAAAGAAAAGGTCAATATATCCTTGCCACTAGTCACTGCCATGCAGGCGATGGAAAATACCTGTTAGGAAATATTTATTTTTGTACTGTAAGGAAATATTATTTCTTTACAGTATTTTTATACTAAAAAATGTCAAGTTTGACAATTCAATATAGCTTTGTTTGTTGTTACAAAACAAATATTTCATCGGATACTTCATTTCTTTATTTGTAAATAAACTTAATAAAAGGCTAAAATAAAAATAAGCTTTCAATTGTTGACAAAAAATCACCAAACGATTATTTTGGATTTTCTAAATACGGCTGTTTTAAGCTACTTATGCTTATATAACCTGGTAATACTGTTTATTCTTTTCAGTCTGAATTTGCATCATCAGTAGTACATTTTGCTAACTCATTTAATGCTCTTGCCCTGAACGACACAGAAGTGGGAATGTTTTCAGCCATAGTCCTTTTAACCGCAGACAGACCTGGCGTTACAGATATCAAATCTATAGAGCATCATAAGGACAAGCTTATTGATGCACTTAAAGTTCAGGTAAAATTTCATAACATTAACTTAAAAAAAATAAATTTATTTATTTTCTAAGCAGAAATCTTAATAATAAATGTTATAAGATTTTTCAAAATTTCTTGGACTGATTATACAAAATTGCCCAAAGATCTATGAAAAAAATAAATTTACATTATTCAATGATAGTATTTAATTTATATGCATTTCATTTGCCTATTTCTTAATTTTCTATTGTTCTTGTATATCTAAATTCAAACCTTTCTGAAATATCGAGTTTTGAAAATTCGTAATGAATTTTACAAAAAACCAAATTCAACATATCAAAATTCAAAATTCATGAGTTTATTAAACATTGTTCTAAAATATAAATGCCTTATGTCAAATAAAATGCATCATTTTGATCCCAACCAATGCTAGAGAAAGACAAAACGTTAATTAGCCTTAATATTATAGTAATTCATATATTTCTAGGTGTAAGAGAATATTTAGGGGAAATACTGGCAAACGGATGGGAATAAAATTAAGCCTAAAATTGTAGGCTTGTCATATCATACCATTTGATTTTCTTGTGAAAATCCGCATTTTTTGAAGAATTACGAAAAAGCGTCATCTAGTAACCATTAATAGAATCATTACGGTACAGTTAATAGCTCTACGTGACATTAAGTTCAGTTGGTTTATCCAAACAGAGATATAAACGTTTGAAAGAAAAAAGTTTGATCTTTCCCTACTACTTTATTATTGAAAACAGAAAAAAAAGGTTTGCATAATTGCTTAAAGAATACAATGCTTATATTTTCGACAAACCTTAATTAAGAAAATTCAAAATCGGCATTTCCATTTTTGAGTTGCTGTTACGGCCCCTAGCGAACATTTTCCAACTTTCCCTATAACTGTGTGATCAACGGTTACCGAGTTATGGCCGGAGACCATTCTTATTTGAACATCCGGTAAGTACTTACAGAATTATTAGTTTTATATGCTATTCTAATATCTGAACCCTTAAGAAATTTATCTATTTTAGAGCACACAAAAATTTTCGTATTTATATAATAATAATAATAATAATAACAATAATAATAATAATAATAAAATCATGAGATGAACAAAAACCGACCAAACAAGAGATCACAGCATACTGGAAAAGTATTTGGTCAGAACCGAAACTACGCAATAATAACGCTTCATGAATTAAAGCGGAAGAAGACAGACACAAGTGCTTAGAGGAACAAATTACTTTGCAATAACAGCACAAGAAGTTGCAGAAACAATCAAATACACGCATAACTGGAGATGTCCTGGAATAGATAACATTCATAACTTCTGGTACAAACAGTTTATCTACACACATGAAGCTCTCACCCGCCAAATTAATGAAATTATTTCTAACACACTCCCCAGTTTTCTCACACAAGGAATAACATACCTTAAATCCAAAAATTCAGACAATAAGGACCCGTCAAATTACCGATCTATTACGTGCCTTCCAACCCTATATAAAATCAACACAGCTACAATAAGAAGAACTACATCTAGCACACAAAAACGTTCTAACGGAAGAACAAAAATCAAGAAGCAGCTCATTTTCATTACGAAAAATTATAGAAAAATCATAGATTATAAAAAAGCTTTTGATTCGATACCCCACAGTTGGCTGGAATTATATAAAGTCAATAAAAACATCAAATCAATCTTGGAAAACAACTTGAAAACACAAAAAGAGGGGACATCGAAACAGAAGACATCTATATCAGACGAGGTATGTTCCAGGGAGATTCACTCAGCGCTTTGTGGTTCTGCCTCTGTCTCAATCCACTCTCAAACACACTGAACAACACAAACTTCGGATTCCAAATTAAACACCAAAAAAATAACCTACACAAATAAACCATCTCTTGTACATGGATGACATAAAATTATATGCAAGCACAAAGGCACAGCTAAAGGAACTCCTTAAAATCACAGAAACGTTTACCCTGGACATCAACATGGAATTTGGTATAAGTAAATGCAAGCTATTTCATATCAACAAGGGACAGTGGAAAGACCGCCCTACGGGGGAAACAATCAACAATGAAACTATAGATAACATGCTCAAAGAAGAAACGTACAGATACCTAGGCTTCCATCAAAGCACCAAAATTAACCACACTCATATCAAATCAGAGCTCAAGACGGAATTTAAAACCAGACTCACAAAGCTACTAAAAACAGAACTGAATTCCAGAAATCTAACGAAAGCTATTAACACCTTCGCCATACCTATTCTTACCTATTCGTTTGGTGTCATTAAATGGTCACAGACAGGCATAGAAAACATTTACCTTCTCATACGCACTGAATACACTAAACACAGGAAGTTACATCCCAACGCATGCAAGGAAAGACTCACCATCGAGAGAAAAGAAGGAGGAAGGGGAATTATAGATATACAATCGCTAAATAAAAAACAAATTTACGAACTCACAAAATTCTTCCACAACAAACAAACTAACCTCCACAAGGCAATAGTGAAGGGAGACAAGAATTATACACCGCTCGACCTGTCTCAAACGAACCACGCAGTAGATGCACACAGTCACATCCAATCACGACTAGAAAAGATGAACACCTGGTCTGAAAAAACACTTCACGAAAGACACAGATACCACATAAAGCAAGACCACATACATAAAAAGCTTTCATATACGTGGTTAGAAGAAGGGCAGCTGTTCCCTGAAACAGAAGGCTTCCTGCTTGCCATCCAGGACAAAGTCATAGCAACCAGAAACTACCGAAAACACATCATCAAGGACACAACCATTGAAGACGAGAGGTGTAGGAGATGTCACCAGCAGAGAGAAACGATCGATCACATAACGAGTGGATGTAGAATAATGGCCGGAACTGAATACACCGCGAGACACAACTCAGCAGGGAAGGTCGTTCATCAAGCATTAGCCACAACATATAAACTAACGGAGAACACAGACCCTTACTACCATTACACACCAACATCTATACTTGAAAACGAAGACTACAAGCTCTACTGGGACATTGACATCCACACAGATAAAACAATCCCTGTAAATAGACCCGATATCACCTTTCAATCCAAAAAAGAGAAAGTGACTTATTTAATTGACATGGCTGTCCCCAACAACGAGAACATCAAAGCGAAATACAGTGAGAAGATCACCAAATACACCGACCTGGCAATAGAAGTAAAAAGGCTGTGGAAACAGGAAAGAGTCATCATTGTTCCTCTTGTCATATCAGTAACAGGTCTCACCCCAGCAACGTTTACACCGCATTTGGCTCAATTAGGACTTAATACAGACATTCACAGGAACATCCAGAAATCGGTCATTTTGAAAACATATAGCATAGTTAGATCATTTCTTAATACACAATAGTTGGTTTTTTTTCCATTTCCTTTTTTTATTTTATTTTTTGTACTGACTTGGTATAATCCCGTCAGTATAAAATACAACCACAGGAATACTGTGAGACAACAAGTCATAAAAACAATAATAATAAGACGTTTATTAGCACTTCGTACATTTCGTATAGGTACATGTATTTAATTAAGCTTGTACTAATAGGCCATTTAATCAGCTTTCCCAACAGAGAGCCAGGAGCTATTGAGGCCTGATAACTCTATCTTAAATACAATAATGTGGTCGAAAAGCAAAATTTGATTAAATTCTTAATTTAAACCTGAAGCTTAAATAATAAATAACTGAATAGAGAAGAAACAGTAAGAAAAGGAGGAGAAAGAGAATGAAAAAAAGAGAGAGAGAGAGAGAGAGAAGAGTGACGTGATGAAACAGTGAGAGAGAAAGAGTAGCAAGATACAAAGAGAATTTCCCTTACTGCCAGACACTTAGAGCCTGCACGTTAATTTTTGTAATAGCTAATTTAGACCGTGACCTTTTTTTTTATCTTTTAAGGGGACAATAAATGTTTTTTTTATCTTTTTTCTAAATGTTACGCAACTATGCGAGAGGTCGGGTGAGTATTTATTTGTGAGAGAGGCAGCAACATAAGAAAATGATCTTTTGTAAAATTCTTTTCGATGTTGCGGAATATTAAGAAGTGTTTTACGTCGAATGTTTAAACTGTGGAAATGTGTTCGAAACGTTAGTTTTCTTAAAAGGTATGGTGGACACTCATACTTAATTATTTTAAAAATAAAGCACAATGAATGCAGTACACGACGATTACACATGTTTAGCCAGCCCAATTCTTTCAGTTTATAGGTAATCCTTTGCCGACGTCTAATTCCAAATATATAGCACATACATGAATTCTGCAATTTCTGAACACGCTGAATGTCCCGAATGTCCAAAGTTGGACCATAAACGTTATCGCAAAAATTAAATAGAGATAGTATAAGGGAATCGCACAACATAGCCTTAATTTCTCTATTTAAGACATGTCGTAAAGAGAAAATCCGCTTAAGAGTTGCATAAGCAATTTTTAATTTTGCAGTTAAGTGAGATTTAAACCTCAGCTTACTATCGAAAATTAGACCCAAGTTACGAGCCTCATCATTAACCAAAATATTACAATCAGCAAGTTGCAAGCCAAGTTGGCTCAAGATATGATTTCTAACCGAATCACGGCAAAACAACATAGCTATGGTTTTATTAGGATTAAGTTTTAAGAGATGTTCTTTTGAAAATTGATTAATCGCTGCCAAATCATGGTTAATTTTTAGATTGTTCTCTGTTACTTGATGAGGGTAAAATGACAAATATATCTGAGTACCGTCAGCGTATAAATGGTAGTCGCAATATTTTAGCTGTTTTACAAATGTTGATGTATATATTGAGTACAGTAGCGGACCCAAAATGTTAACTTGTGGGACACCTCGAGTTACCCTAATTGAATCTGATTGTTTTCCTCTAATTTCCATATGTTGCGCCCTATCCGTAAGAAATGATTTAATAATAGCACTAGCGGCTACGCAGAAACCAATGTAGTGTAAAATAGCTAGATTTATTTGATGATGCAACATGTCAAATCCTTTTGAGTAGTCCAGCATTACCAATACAGTTGCCTTGCTTTCGTCAAGGGCTTTGAAAATGTCGTCAGTTACATCAGTAAGTGTGGTTGAGCAACTGTGACCGCGTCGAAACCCAGACTGTTTTTCAGGTAATAGTTTGTAGGTATGTAAAAAAGTTTGTATTTGATTCTCGAGTACATTATCCAGAATCTTAGACACAACAGGTAAAATTAAAATTGATCTTAAGTGTCCGAAGTCTGTAGGGTTTTTTATCTTTGGTGTAGGGACGACTTTGATCCTTTTCCGTTCTTTAGGAAAATATGATTTTTTTATACATGAATTAACAATATGTCTAATGAATGGAATAAGAAATGGAGAGCACATCATAATTAAAGTTATATTCAGTTTGTCCAAGTTTGTTACCAATAGCTTTTGATTTGATATTTTTAATAATTTCCATGAAATAATTATTATCAACAGGATTAAAATTAAAAACAGCATTATTAGAAATTTTATTTGAATTATAATAAGAAATTAATTCAGAACTAGGTGAATCCTGCGAGTTTATGACATCTATAAATTTTTTGTTTAGTTTTTGCGGGTCGCTGAGGGCATATGGAAGGTCATTAAGGTTATTATTTGTTAGGTTAAGTCTTTTTAGTTCTTGGCATCTTTCTTTCAGATTGGAATTCTGAAACTTAAAATTTAAATAAGCTTTTTTTTCTGCTCTTTTAGCGTTAGCGGTTAGGTTTCGTAGTCGCTGATAATATACCCAATCTTCTTGCCTTTTTGTCCTACGAAATGTATTCTGTACCTTATTACGTAATTTCTGCATAAATCTAACATTGTCAGTAATCCATGAAACATATGGTCTACTTTTTCCTTTTATTATCCTGACAGGAGCATGGATATCAAAAATGTTATTTATATTTTTTGTTCAAAAGTGTACATTCTGATCAATATCGTTTATGCTATATAAATCTTGCCAGGGGATCATTTCTAGATCACGCTGAAATAAGGGAAGACTTATATCGCGCAAGCGTCTACAACTAAAAAAATGGCAATTTTTTTTAGTGTTACTCATTAATTTAAATTTACAACTGACCAGCATGTGGTCAGACACCTGTACATCCAAAACATCAATATCCGTGATCTCCTCTGAACTTGTTAAAATTAGGTCTATAAGAGTTTGCCCAGTATTGGTTATTTGTGCTAGGGTATTTATTATTTGTTTTAAGTCAAACGTTTCTATTAAATGAATAAGCGAATTTGTGTTGTTTGAATTTAGGTCGTACATATTTATGTTAAAATCCCCCATACAGAAAATAATTGCCTTATTAAATTATTTAACGTATCTTCGAAGTGATTAAGAAATATATTAAAGTCTGAATTAGGAGGCCTGTAGATATTACCGATTATTATAATATTATTTAATTTATTTATTTTTATAAATATCCGTTCCAAAAAGTTTGTAGTTGCTTGAAGTAAAATTTGAAAATGGTAATTGCTTATTTATATAAACACCCACGCGCCGCCTCCTCTCGTAGAACATCATATTTCACAGTCTCCAAGTGGTCAAGCAATAAATGGAAATGATTTAGAACTGATCTTACATTTAAATGTGCTAACGCAAGCATTTTGGGAAAGGAAATAACGAGAAAGAAGGAATACAGAGATAAGAATAGTTAAGAAATAAAATAGTAATTTATTTAAAAAGTAAACTAATATTAAGCCAAGAAAATAAGAAAAAAAAAACATAAAATCATAGTATGGCTTTGGTAGACTTAACATAATTCTAAATCCTATCAGATTAGTAATATCTACAAGGCAGATACCTATCTTTTAATTAAATGTTTTTTTACCAATGATTAATATGCTATATTGTTTAAAGCTTACTATACTAATAATGATCGACATTTAAATAATTACAAGACTTTAGTGGAGACAACCAAGGGTTTAAAGATTAAAATTTCAAAAGTCCAAAAGTCTCTGAACCAATCAGGCCAAACCAAGAACTTTAAAAATAAATATTGTTGTTTATGAGCTTGTTATAGAGTGTTTGCTTATTATCCAATATAAATGTATATAAAATAAAATTTGCCTAAAGACAAATTATAAACTTACATTATTTATAGCCTCTTTAACCTTCTTATTTAATGCTAACCAAGTGCACATTACTTTTTTTCTAGAATTTTATCAATTTATTTATGGAATATCCATTCTACATTGCGATGTGTTTGGTTAAATTAATTAAACATCATCTAACAGATCACAATAAACAACGGATGTTAATATTATAAATAAGTAAAAAGTTATATAAAAGTTCATCAAAATATCAGAAAAAACAACTGCGTACAAAGTTATATCCCATATAGATAATTCCAGCTCTAAAATAGGTAAATTTCTTAAGGGTTTAAATTTAGAATAACATATAAACCTAATAATTCTTTAAGTAAGTACATTAAAAATAATAAAACAAAATATAATAAACTTGAACAATCAGGTGTATGCCAACTAAACTGTAGAGATTGTGACAAAACGTATACAGGGTGTTTTTATTATGTATCCGCTATTTTACAGGAGAATTCCTAAAGTATTTCTAAGCTAAAAAGTTTATATAAAAATGTAGTCAAAACGCTCCGTTTCCAAGATAGATGATTTTATATATTATTTTTTTAATTTAATTTATTGCTAGCACTAAAAAATTCCTAGATTTCTTCCATTATTAAAATTTCCGAATCGTTGTTGTGTAAACCTAGTTATAGATATAAATTATAAATATTCCTTTCCTCTTTAAGTTTGTTCATTGGAAATGTAATGTCTAAACAAATATAGTGGAAGTATTTGTAAAAAACAGTTGTGTTTTTAAATTTTACTTATTATTACGGATTTCCACCGAGTATCGGCAGACACAATCCTAATATACACAGTTTAAACAACACTATAAAAAAACTTTTTTTCAGGTTAATCGGAATCATGCAAGCGAACCACAAGTTTTCTCCAATCTCCTGATCAAACTTCTCGAATTGAGGAATTTGGGTTTAAAACATAATAATCATTTGGATTGGTATAGAGAAAATTGGCAAAAACTGGCACTGCCACCCCTGTTTGCTGAAATATTTGATATTCCTAAGTCTGAAGATGACCTACAGTGAGATTTGTGATTAAATTTTGAATACGGCGTTGACAAATCTTAAGGTAATTTCTTTTACAGTTTTTAAATCAGCTGGACATAACAAATTTAACTTGAAATGATTTAATTATAACTATTTAACAATTATATAACGTCGTTCGTTTATGCTTTCAGTTTGGGAAGATGAGACAAATTATGGGGGTCTGACCTTGAAATAAAACGAGACAAAATTCGGGCGAATGGGAAATACTTAGAGGGTTAATTTCACTGACCCTTATTATTTAATTTTGAACCCAATTATTTCTAATTTTATCATATGCTGTTTCATTATAAAATCGTGCATGTTTTGATGAAATGGTTAAGTAAATAAACGTGTACTGCAATTAGGTGTGACAAAGAATAAAATATCTCTCCTTCTTGTCGAGCACCAAACAATGCAACACTGTATGGTTATGACAGACTTCTTTTCTTCTTGCCGTTGACATATAATATGTCAATGACCATAAACGTAATATCAGAAATATGTATTTCTTAAACCATTTCTATAACAATCCTTTAACTGCCAACCAAAATTAAAATCTATTACCACAGCGCGCATATTTAATAACATACCTAGTCTATTTTTTTACATTATGCATAAAAACGTATACCTAAACTCATTTACCTTTATTTACTTTTGTTGTGACTGAAATCAATGCAAACCTATAGAAGGTAAAAGAAATGTATAGTTTTATGTCAAATATGTTAAAAGAGATATAGGTAAATGTTAGGAGGAATCTAGAGTGTGTACGCCAATTAATATGGAAAAGCAATAACATTTTAACTTACTCGAGAAAAGAGACGGTTTGCACTCTTCGCACTTACGCGCTTTAATGCCCAAGAACTCCCACAAAAATTATTAAAAATGCGTTTACTCAAAGCAACACCGCTTTGTTCAGTTTACTATTTTACTAGAGTTTTGTAAATTCGTGCATACTGCGATTCAAAAGTATGCTGCGGCGTTGT
This sequence comes from Kuschelorhynchus macadamiae, assembly GCA_030620095.1. NCBI lineage: Eukaryota > Metazoa > Arthropoda > Insecta > Coleoptera > Curculionidae > Kuschelorhynchus > Kuschelorhynchus macadamiae. The sequence continues at coordinate 3,971,935 of JAUTXW010002618.1, forward strand.
CTGCTTATGGCATTATATGAACAGAAAAAAAATTATTTGTTAATAATAATTATTATTATTATTATGCATAGCTAATAAAGTATTAGAGAAGATATTATTAAAAATTAATTTTAATTTTACCACACCCTTTCGGAACAACTAAAATGGACCACACGACAACAGTCGAAATAAGTAATAATTTTGACAATTTATGATTTCGTTTAAACCAAAACATAATCTCCCTGTTATTATGTCTATGGTTTTTAATTACATGTGTGAATATAATGTACACAACTTACTCTTTATTATGTTTTCCTAAAACTAGTATTAACAGTAGTATTTAGATGTGAAAAACTTATCAGGAAAGCCGATAAAGAAACGACTTATATTATTAAACTGAAAATGTATTCAAAAATATTATTAATCGTTTAAAACAAAAAAAGAACAGTTTAAGATAAGCATGGGTAAAGGACGGGCGGGGGGATCAAAGGAGAGCACTCGCCTCCCCTAAAGGTTGAAATATGTCACAAAGGATAATATAAAACAAATTTAATGTGTCAAACAACTGCAAAGATACGTTTGATTCAATTTTGCACCCCCCTCCCCCTAGAAGGTTGGGTTGCATAATTGTATAGAGAATAATCCGAAATGAAATGTTTAAATAAAAAAAAAAAGTTTGTTTAAAGTGGTGTCCTTTATTAGTCGCTTGTTTCAATGAGCATGCTCTGTGTGTGCAACCATTGTAATATTTTACTTTGCCGTCTTGATAATATAATAATACCTTTTTAGTTATACATTTTGAGTTAACTTCTATTACAAACATCAAGGCACTTTAAACAATTTCGTTATGAAAAAAGTCTAACTGTAATATTATATGGCATTCTATAAAGCAGTGGGCGACAACCCGTCGATCGCGATCTACCGGTAGCTCATAACATATGTCGGGGATACAAGGCGTTCAGTTTAAAACTAAAAGGCATTAGATATGTTAGTACACAGAGTGAGCAATACAAAAAATTATGGAAAGCTGTCGTAAGAAAGTAAAGACATACAATTTTCATTCGGAATGGGAAGAACAGAATTTGTTTACAGAAGGTAAAAATGTATGTTTGTTATGTAATGCCTGTGTTTCGGTTAATAACAAAAGGAAATATTGAGAGGCATCATAAAAGTGTACATCCAAATTTTGAAAAATATTTCCCATTACATGCTGCCAGCAGAAAAGAAAAATTGAATCAATTAAAGAACCAGTTAATTGGACAACAGTCAATATTTTTAAAAGCAGTTGACAAAAATAAGTCTGCAACGGAAGCATCATACCGTGTGTCCCAAGTAATTGCACAAAAAAAGAAACCGTATGAAGACGGGGAAATGATAAAACAGGCGTTTTTAGAAGATGCAAATTCCTTATTTTCCAACTTTAAAAATAAAGATGAGATAGTTTCAGCAATAAAATCTATGTAACTTTCTGCTAATACAGTGATGAGACGAGTGGAAGTAATAAGCAAGGATATTTTTTCACAGTTAAAAACTGACTTGAATAACTGTGTTTATTTTTTCTCTCTTGAAATGGATGAATCAACAAATGTGGTCGACACCTCCCAGATAGCCGTGTTCGACAGGATGGTTTTTAGTGATTTTATGATTAAAGATCTTTTGAAGACCAGAGAGACACTAGACAAGAATTGTTTTCTCATTTAAACAATTTTATATTTTCTGAGAAAATTCTAATTTCAAAATTGGTAGGCTTGACAACTGACGGGGCTCCAGTTATGGTGGGTTGTGATAAGGGTCTGGTAGCATTTTGTCGTAAATATGAATGCTTTCCACAATTTATGTGTTACCATTGCATTATCCATCAGCAAGCATTATGTGGAAATTTTTTAAAACTAAACGTCATGAAATTGGTAGCAAAAATTATAAACAAGATTAGCGCATTACAAAGATTGTTCAAAATATTTGCCGATGAAATTGATTATCAGTATGGAGATGTACTTCTTAACTTAACACGTTTTAATGAAGCCCTATCTGTTCAATTTTTCCAAACAAGCGGCGAACCGATTCAGGAACTGGAAAATTCAATTTGGCTTAGAGATTTTGGGTTTCTTGTGGACATTACAGACAATATTAATCAACTCAATTTGCAACTTCAGAAAAGAGATAAAGAACTGGTGGTAATGATTTCCGATGCATTCATAAAAAACCTTGAGTTTTGGGAACAAACCCTCAACCGTGCTGTCAAGCATTTTCCTGTTCTTTCAGAGAACATATTTCAAAATCCAATAGGACCCTATGACAGTAAATCGTATGTAGAAATAGTATCTAACTTGAATGATAACTTTAAAAATCGGTTTAAGGATTTCAACAAAATGGCATTGAGGCTCAATTTGTTGTTTCACACTTCATGGAAATTGATATCCAACAGTTTGCAACTTGTGTTATGCAGAACTTTGGCGAAGACATCGCTGCAACTGAAATGGAAGTGATTGCATTTCAAAGTGATTTAGCATTGAAATCATTAGTTTCAAGTACAAAATGTATCTGGCTTATATAGCAAGTAAAGACAAATATTCAATTCGGTCGTATTGCCTTAAAAGTGAAAGAGTTATTTACTTCAACCTATTTGTGCTAATCTTCTTTCTCCAATATGGAGTTTATTAAGAACAAATACCGCAAGCGCCTTACAGATGAACATCTGGATAATTGTGTTCGAATGGCTGCATCAAATTACACTGCGAATATCAAAAAAATTATCGATGAGTCAAACTTTTCATTGAATGCACGCATTTTTTATCGCTGTTTTTGTATAAATTTTAAATTTAATATTTACTTTTATTAAGTCGTATGTGACATGCAATTATGGCTATATGAAAATTGTTAGTTTTATTTTTTAGGTATGTATTAGTATTAATTAAGTATTTATTAATTACATAAAAACATGTATGTCAAATACAACTGTGCATTATTTCGTTTAGGCTGGCTTAAACGCTGGTTACAAGTAGGTAGCTCACGGTTTATTTCTAAATTATCGAAGTAGCTCAACACCTTGAAAAGGTTGGCGACCACTGCTATAAAGGATTCAAAGTGTCCGCAAATTATGTTCCAATATTTGAAGGAACTATTCTATATTCCTATAAACATAAGCCTTTTCTCTCCTTTTATCGCTTAAATAATACAATACATAAGTATTGGCACAGAATTACCAAATATCCCGTAAAGGTTTTAACAATATAGCTTAAAGAAAATAACTATAAACTTTACTAATTTAAATTAGCTGTATAAATTATTCTTTTATGATGTTCTAGGTGTATAAACTAGACTAGAGAATTGAATTTATGGCTAAGCTTGCTCAAACATTGCTTTAAGACGTAGAAAATACTCAGTCTATAAATTGAAACGAGAAACGGTGTAGAAAATGGATGCTTGACCGCAACAGGAAGACGATGTAAAAGAATAAAGTAGAATAGGAGATACATTCGAGAATGACAGGGTCCCAAGATTATTTAATTTGTTATTGACTTTTAGATTTAGACAACCGACTTTTAGTAATTAGTGTAACACTGTTATACATATCAATGTGAACTAACTATATCATCTGCTGTATTCATAAAAACAAAACCAATACCGTGTGACGTCAACAATTTAATATCAAAAAATAACATTTTAGTGGAATATTATTTTGTTGATATTTTCATAAAAGTTTCCCTAGATGAGGCATAGAAAGAAAAATTATTTTAAACTTTTCTTGTCGACACTCGGTATTTTGCAGAAACTTTTTGGGTGTGTTTATTTGTTTTAGGCACTTCATCGGCTTTAGAAGTCTTTTAGATGTAATACTGAAAATTTTTAGCGAGGTCATTTTAGATTTGGATCTGTGAATTAATTTGTAGAGGCACAAATCTATAAGAGGTGCCTCATCTAATCATCAAAAAGTATTATTTTTTAACGGTTTTTAAACATAAAATAGACAAAATTAAATAAGGTAAACAAATCAAATTGTCAGAATGAACACTAGAACTTGTCAGAGTAAGAGAATGTATAAATATAAACGGAAAAAGTCATAATAAAATATTGTATCTTGCGTTTAAAATATCATTAATAATTTTATGATGTCAAATTCAAACAAAACTCATTACTTGTTTCTATTTCCAAATTTACAATGACTAAGCTAAATATCCATATGACTCTGTTTTAGGAGTTTTATTTAAGTTTTTAAAGAGTGCTCAATTTGAGATTAAAGTATTAGGTGAATTGCGCGCTATAATAGATAATAGGCTCTCGAATCGATTTGTTATATTATACTTCGTGAAATCACCGTCGTTTTTTCCGCTTGTGTTTATATTTTAGGATTATTATCGACTGGACCAAAATAAACTATATAACACTATGTTATATGTTTGCTGAACCCTATGAGTTTAAATGCATTATACTTGAAAATTATTTCAAAATGTATCAAGTTTTGTCGGGAATCGGCATTGCACTTATAGTAATATTATTGAAAAAAATGTGAAATATATACGCCTTTTTAAAACAAAAAAGGCAAGGATCATTTTAAAAATGATAACACATGAAAAAATTTTTATATTTTAATTTGTTGTTGGTGTAATTGTCTGAATTTTATGAATATCCCATATTTAACAGTATTTTACTCCTCTAACACGGATAAACATCAAATTGTATGAGTTAAATTGTCAAAGTTGGTTGTTGAGGTCAGGAACTTCGTATCTTAGAGACTAAAGCGTAAAATGAGAGCACTGAGTTCAAATCCCAGCGAGGATAATTTAACTTTTTTAATTTGAACATACTTCTCAAAAATAATATGTAAAATTTTATAAACATAAACTACACAACGTCCTTGAAGCGGTTATATGTCGAAGACATATTCGGATAATAAACAAATATAGGTTAATAATCATGATGGTTTCCCCATACCCGTCTAACACCTTCCTTGGTTTGCAGACGCCGAATGCTGATTTGCTTTGTAGTTCAGCGCTAGCCTAAAGAATGGAAACCCTGGATTAAAATCCCAGTGAAATCAATTTAACTTTTTCAGTTTAAATATATTTCGATCTTCTGTCTCGGCTTTATTAAGTTTCCCCGATAGTATCAAGCCATGGAAATGTAATATTTTGTATTAACGATGCCTTTTTTTAGGATCCCTATACAATTGTATAAACCTATGTTTTAAATATTAATTCTTTCTTGTGTTGTTCACATTATTCAGACACCAAACTTTGTTCTAGTATACAAATTATCGCGAACTGGATAATGTGTAGATTTATAGTAAGTTTAAAGTATAATAAGCATTTGATGGATCTTGTGCTTTTTAAATACCACCGTTTTTCTAAAAAATGGAAAATTTTATTAGAGCCACAAAAAATCGACGGTAATTTCAAAAAGTAAATATTAACTTTGGATTCAAATGTCTTAACAAAGACATATTAATAAGTAGGATGTACCCTCGTAACTATATCTGTATGTTACTATGAATATACTATGACTATAAGTGTCTAATATAACTATCAACAATAAATAGCTCTCTAAATGCTTAAATAGAAATATTGGGAATCATGACTGGTGGAATATGTTAAGAAAAAATAAGATTTTGCTTAAAAATAGATCAAAAAACGCTAATGATGATATTGACACCTAACTGTAAGTACTACCCTATTTCTCAAAAACCAGTTTTATATCATTGAATCTACCTTTACCTTTGCTACCAGAGCCTACTCCTACTAAGTATAGTTAAGTAGTTTTTTAAGCTTATTAGAAAGATAATTTAAGTTAAATATCACAAAAAGGAGATAAGACAGTTCGTGTTGATATATCGATAGGGCACTTATCACTATGAGAATGACAGAAATTTTGTTAACCCACTTATTACAGTAACAGAGAAATTATATTCCGTAGGCAATACTTTTGTAGCCACCCGGTATACAGAATCGGAAATACTTTAATAAATTGTTTAGTTTTTCTACAAATAAATGCATTACAGTTTTACGGCAACGTTATTTTTTCTTAACAAAAATCCTCTGGCACAACAATCATATCGACATTATTGACAGGATAAATCATATCAATCATAGGAAAAAATAATATATTTTGGAAAATGTGTTAAAAATTATATGGTTTTAGTCTGTTTGTGTTGAAAAGCCAACCAAATGATTTGCTTAAAGTTATCACAACATATGGAGCAAATATAATCATTATTTCTCTTTAATTAATGTATTACATTGTCGGTAAATTTCCATCAGTTGTCAAAAATTCCATTTCCATCCAAAACCTAGGCACTTACCTATGCGTTTTGCTAGCCTAGTTAACATTATCAATAAATGAAAGATTTTTAATAACTTGCCTACTACTTATCCAAACTTTTTTCAGTCCATTGGGTGTAAAATATTTAACACAACTAAATAATTGTACAATGTTGTCACTGATATTATTTTATTATATCCCATTCTTAAAACTTTTTTTTAACTAGAAACTTCATTCAACAACCAACTTGTAGCGTGCTTTATTTTTAATAATCAGCAAGAAATTCAAGGTTTAACTTGACAGTTATAGGTTTAAGATGACATTTTTAACAAATGAACAAATAATTTTTCTAAATGTCACAATTACAAAATGACAGCGACAAAAGTGAAACATAACTGGCGAACTAAGCGCTTTAAGTACCATGGCAACTAGACCTCGTCTAACTCTTAAACTTTTTTAATACATACGAGGGAAAATGTACAAGATTTTCCATTTAAAAAGGTAATTCGTGTCAGTAACTTTAACGTTCGTCGCTTTTTGATAGCACTCGTAAAACTTGGACAGATATCTCGCAAAATGTTTTTAATGAAGGGTCTAGCTCAAAAATTAAAGAGTTAAAGGCTCCTAAACTGGGACAAAAGTCGACACAAATATCATAAATGATGTATTAGTTTCCAAGGAGATCAACTGATAAAGGCCAGTTGAATGGTCTATCAGATCACCCGATTTGTCGTTTTGGACATTCCTATGGAGATTTTTAAAAACGTCAGTCTAGATTTATAAACTCCTATAGTAAATGTAACAATAAAATTTTCTGTCCAGTCTCCACAGCCTTTTTGATGTAAGAAATTCGGAACATTTATAAATATACTCAGAAGAAAAATTTGACCCATATTAAGGTTTCCTTCAGCTTGCCACAACAATTTATCTTCCTTAGGGTAAAAATTCATTTTTTTGCATAAAAAAGTGACAGCTGCTCTAAATTAATAAATAATATTAATATATTAATTTTAAAAATTCCGTCGTAAACCTAATTAATACTACTGATTATAAAATGGTATTTTAATAGTTTGTGTTATTTTGAGTTTTCACTTACCAAGTTTATTTTGTCCATGCGATGAAAAACATTTATGTAGAACATCGAAGCAAACATTCTGGTCTCTAGTTCATACCATAACGTTTAAAATGATGAGGTTTTAATTAATTTTACTAATACTGTAATAATTAATACGTATGCTGTATAACAAACGTTTTACGCTATACTTTTTCTACGACTGAATTTGAGACAAACATTTCACAGTACTAAAACATTTTTGACAGACTGAATAAAAGAAAACAAACACGCGGTAACCTGGAAACCGAAAACCATAGCCTACTCGACTCGGGTTTTTGTGACGATACGGGAAATGAATACTGTTTACATTTAGAATTTTTGCACTTTCTGATGTTAAATTGAGCTGAAATTTGGCATAATGTATATAGTTCGCATGATAATATAATTTTTAACTATCGTATAAAAATTTTCAAGATGGCGGCTCCAAAAATGTAATCCGGTCCAACTAAAAATCGAGGTTTTTATTTTTAAGAAATTACTGTTTTTTATATTTTGTCTTTCTACTGTAAATCCATATCGGTTTTCAAGGTTAGAAGTGCGAATAACAACGAAAAAAACTGCATACAAAATATTCAATAAGACTAGTTTGAATTTCTTGCAGAAACTAAAAAGTAAAAAATTAAAATAAGACAAATTTTAATTAAAACTGACTAAAACGAGTAAAATTTAACTTTCCGGTTATGCTAGATATCACGGGTGTATTTTATAGGCGTTCATATAAAAACCATAGCAAACAATATTAAATATTAAATAAACAAATCATAATGAAACTTTAGGATATCGTTCAACTTGGCAGATTTTTAATATGAACATTGTCATTTTGAGGTCATGCGAAAGGCAAAAGAGAATGAGTGGACAGTTAGAAGGAATATCCGTCAGTTTAGAATAACTTATGTATAAAGTCCATCTTTACCCAAGATCTTGTGAAATTTCTGCTGTAAAACGGATTGAATTGCAAATTTGGCCGACAATTGTAATTTTCTAAAAATTAAGTTGTATTATTTAATAGAAAAATGATTTAATATCTATATCATATTAATAAATACGAATAATGTTCAACTCTTAAGATGTATGTAGATAATTTTCTTAGGTTCTTCAGAAAAAGATGACTACTGAATTATAAAACAAAATTTGAATCAGATATTTTGTCTAAATTTCTAAATTTAGTTTTTCTTTAGAATTTTGACCTCGAGTGTAATGAATGAGTATAAAAAAATAATGCATACCCTACAGCTTTAGCAGCAAGGAGGAGGCAATAAATTTAAATTAAGCTAACTAGGGGTAAAAGTTTTAATATTTGTATCTATACTATAGAAGTGGTTGTAGAAATCATTACACGAGGATTACATGAATGTAAAAAATTTCTGAACAGTAATTTTTTCTCGGACTGAAATTTAGAAGAAATATCTGATGTGAATTAAATGTCTAACAATTTAGACACTGTTTATTAATCGACCAATATACAGTGATGCAAAACTGAATGATGGGTGCAAACGGCAAATGTGAAAGGAAAATTTTGAAATACACTGATCCGTCTGACTTGTCAGTGTAGCATCAGCTTTAAAATGAATCGTATCTATAGGTTGTTTTTGTTATATTTTGAGATTCATCTTCGCCCTTTGTTTCTTTGAGATACAAATTTTAAGATTTTGACATGACATATCTTTTCATGATATGATAAAAAAACAATATAACGTCGAAAAGCTGCAAAAATTAAAAACTTATGTTTTTTTGGGAGACACCACACTTTTTGACACCTGGGTAGATGTTTTTTATTGAGATCCACGGATATGGATCAGTGGCGGGTTCTTATAAATTATTAACATTAAAATAAAATTATGTTAAAATTTCAACCAAAAACATCAGCTCCTATCACTAATTATTCGTCCTCGTTGATTCTCAATTGGGGAATAATATAGCGCTGTAATGGCATCACGCTGAATATATCCGGTGTGATCGGATTCCATATGAAATACTTTGTCGCACTTCTCCAGCGACGATGATATTTTAGTTCGTAAATTATGTTTTTCGAGTAGAAATTCTGTTTTGGGTTTTGGATGTCCGTTTGCAAACTATCTGGTCGATATTTATTAGTATTGTATCTAATTTAAGATTGTTTTTCGACCAGGTAGGCTTAAATTGCAATATGAATACCATAAACCATTGGCTTCTCGTATATAAAGTCAATGCAAACAAATTTCTACAGTTTTTTGATTAACAGGTAAACTAAAATTAAGACGCTATGCAGATCTGTACTGGAATTAACTCTAACTCAAACTGCTAATCGAAAAGAGACTTGTAAAAAAATAGCTGAGCATGTGGGTGTGCAGTTACAAATTTATTGTACTGCTTCCCGGGTTTGTTTATTCAGTCTTCTTATTTTCCAAATGTTATTTATTTTTTATTTGTCACGAGTTATTTATCTTAATCGAGAAAAATTTTTATTATTCATAAAAAAACAAAAAACAACAAACATTATAAGTGAAAATACTTTAGTTACTTTGAATGGTTTCAATGACAGGATTTAGTTCTTTAAGTCTGGAACAAAATGCATATCCCGTAAAGGTTTAACGTAAAAACTAACCAACAACAAAAACGGAACTTAAAAAGAAAGTACACATTTGTGCCACAAAAGGGGGGTGATAATTTGACTTTGGAAATAAATATAACCGTTTATTTACAAAAATATCTAAGAAAATACCCAAAAACAAATAAAATAAACGTTTGAAGTAAACGTTGACGTTAATTTCATAGGGAGGCTCATAATGTTAATTCTTTTTTTCAAGGAAAGATAAACAACTTTATAGAATTTTTCTTTGTATCTATTTAAATACAGTTCTTAAAGCTGTAAAGAATATCCCACCTGCTGTTTTAGAAGAGACCTAAATCAAAAAATGCAACAATAGGTATTTAATTTTACCTATATTTTTTAGCTTAGTTTTTACTGATTTCTTACGAGTTAGTGAAACAAAAGACTTTCTGTTATATGGATGGGATTGGATGAGCTTTCCTAAATAGTTTAGTCTTCTTTTCCTTTGTCTTGTCAACGTTTAATAAAAACAGGTATCAGGATTTGTAAAGTTATTAATATAATCTATTTTTGGTCTTAAATATTGTTTTCCAATTTTCAAAGCTAAATATTTTAAGAACTTCTATAGCAAATGTCATCATATTAAATATTTTTTATAATCACGAAGAATAGATCTTTCCAACCGCAAAAAAAAACATATGTTGTCCAATTAAAAAAAACATAGTTGTTTAATATTCCTAGCTTTCCGATGATCTTTTGTTTTTATCATATCATTAAAAGATATCCCAAATACCAAAATGAACGTAATTCAACATTGCTCCTGCTATTCTAACAGTGGTAGAAAATCCAGCGCAAGGGATCAAAATGAGAAAAAAACTTATCTGAAGAAGAGGGAACAATATTCTCACGCGAATTCATTAAATGAGTTAGTGGTAGAAATGGATTACTACCGAAACTACTTATGCATAGATGAGAACCCATACACATGTTGAATTATGACTAACAGAAAAGTAAGACATGATTATGAGAAACACCATTGTAATGAAAAAACATCAAACTATTTGGTTTGTAATTCATTTGTCTTGTTGCGGCGGCAACAGTCACACGTTACCACGGGAAATTTATGGCCGATTGGCGCTCACCAGCTGGAGAAACTACGAAAACTGATCTCGGACCTTATCGAGAGGATTCGCATCTGTTAGGTATAATCTGTGGTCACACAAAATCTCAGCTAAATTTTTTCATGACTTGCCAGGCTCTTCAACGTTGAGATACCCCCAGTCACACTTGCGCGCTTGCATCGGTTTGACAGTTTTGCATTACCTTGTATGGCCCGGTTTACCCTATAGTTTTAAGATTCTACTCGCCCAAGAAGTGGAAAAATGTCTGGTAAGAAACAGATAATTAAAAAACAATTGGAACAATGTTCAGCATTATAACAGTTTGCTTGATAAACTTGCTGAGTAAGCAGATACGTCTCACTTTTGTAATCACTTTTTTTATTTGTATAGTACAATAAGGTATATGAATATTATCACAATACTCGCATTGCATCATATGTTAACTAATTAAAAAAGACGTGAAAGTACCTTAATTTTTATAAATATTTTTATTTACTATATGTACATTATAGTTTCGTATAAACAGTAGACTTGCGTTAGTTTAAAAATAATTTAGTATTGTTAAAAGTATTATTTTTTAAATTTATATGTACAATTTGATGTATTTTTTCATGCCGTTATCAAAGAGGCTAATAATATATTTTATCAGAAATATAATACTGTCAGCAGCAGCAGACAGCATGTGTTCATCAAGACTATAAGTCCAGTATCTATAACAGTTTAGTACGTACTGTAGCCTAAAAGTGTTGTACAAAACAACATTATTTAAAGAAATTTTAACATATATCTGGGAGAAAAGCTGATTAATCAATGACAGTAAAATTAGTCGCTTAAATATATTATTCAAACTTACTTTAAGCAAATAAAATTTGCTTAAACTGCAAGGGATATTATCGTCTAAAAAATCAGCTCTCATTAATTAATAAGGCACCAGATCTGGACTACACGGAGGATGTTACAGCCCTGAGAAGTAATAGTCTGTGAGCATATATACAAAATTGACAGTGTTTGTGAATGCGAACTTTACCAAATTACTATTTGCTTTATCATTCGCAGTGAGCTCTACAAGAGTAAGGCAGTTTTTTTGAAAATGGTGGACTTGTTTCTTTGTTTTAATTTTGTTACTGAATCCTCACAATTGTGACAAATGTCATCATCTGTTACTATCTTACGTATGATGCTTTCTTCACTTACTAAATTATGTAGATTCACCTTTCTATACTCTCAACTGCAGTTTGTACCCAGAATAGGGTTCTGCTGCCAAATCTGAAGGATTATGAAAAAGTAATAAGATAAAGAAATTTAAATTCCAAAAAAATTATTTTGATTAACAGTTTAATATCACATTCCTACTGACATTTAAGATATTTTAATATGGTTTTTCCAAATGTATCATGGAAAATTCTGAAAACTTTTCACAAAAGGTTAAGCATTCAATACTTTTCGCCAACGTACGTACTTAAATTACTGGAACACACACTGTGTACTTATTAACATTAATTAAATCTGTTTATATTAATATTTATTATAATTATGTTTTGACACTGCCGCTTTATTTGATGTATTCGTTGTTTTTCTCAGATCTCTCATAATTCTTATATCTATTTGATGTTCAAAGTTATGATAGTTAGTATGACAAAAATTGGTAGAACACTTATATTTATTTATGTTATACAACCACTTTTATATTTTTAAATAAATAACAAACCTTATAGAAAATGTTTTATATGTTGTAGTTCTTGGCCTCTTGGACAAAAGACGCCAGAGGCACATCAAAATCGTACCAGCCGTTTTGGAAATATGTCCATCCGAAGGGTCCTTCTTTGGAGAAGCTTAGTAGTTCAAAAAATATATAAAATATAACCATTAAGCTTGTATACCAGGAATATTTGATTCAGATGACTTTATTTTAGATCTTTTAAGATGGGTAAAATATATTTCAATTCATTTTAATCTACAAAAATAGGGTGGTAATAATAATTCAGATTCTTTATTCGTGTTAGCAACAAGTTTTACACACGTCAAAAAGTGTTACATATTCTGATAAAAATTAACGTTGCAACAGGAGACTCTAAAAAAATGGGTTTCATAAATTTGTACCTCTTATATCCTGATTTAAATATTCATTAAAATGAGTAAGATGCTTTTTCTAACAGACCAATTCTGATTTATAATTTAAAGTGTTTAAATTAGAAAGGTTTAATACAGTTCGCTAATACATTATAAAACTTAGGACCTTAATAGTTTTCGCAATTTATGTTATGAGCTAACCAGGTAAAATATATCCTAATATAATAAGAGGATTTAGTATTCTGATCATTTCTTAAATAAATGTGGAAGTTTTCCCTAACAAAAATGAGACAATACATTATATATACAGGGTGTCCCAAAAGGTCCTACCAATAGTTTAGGAATACAAAGATTCGATTAAAATATCGCGATTTAGCCATACTTGCCTTAGTCCAAAAGTTAATGTTAAGAAAGACACAGGGTGATAAATTTAAAATTTTATTTTCGATTTTTTTAAATATATTCCTAGTTTTTGAGATATTAAAGTGAAAATTGATGATAACGGATTTTTTATAGCGGGTAATAATAATACTCCTTCAATTTTGATGTAACTTGTAGAGGGCGCTGCGAGCGCTATTTTTTGTATTTAAAACTGTTTTGAATACAAAATTAGGAAGTTTTGTATAGAAAAAATATTTTCTATTATCTTTTCTTCACAAAAAAGCTATACCTCTCTATCTACCTAAATTTTACCTTTTTCGGGATATTTGCTGTTTTATTATTTGAAACAGCCCCGTGTACTCCCCATTTAGGATATTCGAGGTTCATCATTTTTATAAAGTAGGCCAACAAGAAACAATTGGAATTAACGCATCTGTCGCAAAGAAACATATTAGCTTTATTTCGGAACGATTTATTAAAATTTATAAAAATGATAAAACTTGTAATATTCTAAATGTTGAATCCATGAGGCTGCATCAAGTAATAAAACCCCAAATATCTCGTAAACGGTGAACTTTAAATAGATTTATAAAGGATAGCTTTTTTTTAGGAGAAAAGACAGTAGAACCAATTTATATAAAAAAGTTACAACATTTTTAAGGGCAAAAGTAGCGCTCGTAGAGGCCTCTACAAGTTACATCTAAATTGAAGGCGTATTATTATTACCGGCTATAAAAAATCCGTTATCACCAATTTTCACTTTATTATCTCAAAAACCAGAAATATTATGTTAAAAAATCCAAAATAAAATTTTAACTTAATCACCCTGTATCTTTCTTAATATTATCTTTTGAGCTAAGGCAAGTATGGCTAAATCGCGATATTTTAATCAAATGTATGCATTGGTAGGATCTTTTGTGACATATATATATATATATATATATATATATATATATATATATATATATATATATATATATATATATATATATATATATATATATATATATATATATATATATATATATATATATATATATATATATATATATATATATATATATATATATATATATATATACAATATATAAGATAGAGTTAACAATTTAAGCTCTTTAAACTTACCTCTAACGTCATCTCTATAACCTGCATTTGACAACACTGTCACAACCATTCTCTCTAAGCTGAAAGTTCTTGCTAAACGTAAAGAATTTAGCTGAAAACAGTAGAACAAGCTGCGACATATGTGAGTTGTTTTTTTTATATCATTTATAAAATTAGAAATATTGGTCCAAAAGGGGTTTCTTCGAGGAGTTTCTTTTTTTTAACCTTTTTGCCTTTTTGGGAATATTAGATGTGTCTAATTTTTCTGAAATAGAGTTTATAAAGCACTGAAACGTTTTATCAATACCAATGTTTACACTTAAAAAATTCCACGAAATATTTTCAGTTCCCGGTAAAAATGATAATAGGACAAGTGCTCTAAAAAAATATAATTTTCAGGTTAAGAAAATGAGAGAAAATTGACACGTTAATCAGTTAAATTTACTTTATTTGCCATTTTAGAAAAAAAAAGTACACAGGAAAGTTATTATTTTATTATAGGTTCATTTAGTCTGTACATCTCGGATATCTCGTTAACTATTAATGCACAGAAGAAGAACTTTAAATAGGATATATACTTGATTACTAAAAGCGCATTTTACAAGAATCTTTTGTTTATACAGGATGTCCCAAAAATGTGATATCCAACTTAAGATTTTGATACCATTTACCAATATTCGACTGTTTACAAGCTCTTGACATTTAAACATTAAAACTTTTAGACGATCAAAAATGTAAACGGCTTGACTTAGAGCAAAACGAACATTCATCTTTTTTATGTTTTTTATGATCTATCTCGTGGTACTAATTTTCAAATCTTAACAAGGAATTTGGTCCATATTTATGTTAACTTTAGGTGAAACTGGAAGAAACACCATAATAATAAGAGAAAATATACAATTATTTTTGCTCTAGGTCAAATATCTCAACCTTCATATATATATATATATATATATATATATATATATATATATATATATATATATATATATATATATATATATATATATATATATATATATATATATATATATATATATATATATATATATATATATATATATATATATATATATATATATATATATATATATATATATATATTTATATTAACCAACTAAAGTGTATAAATATAGAATTCTCAACTTGAAAAGTATATTCTTAAAAAGTTACATTTTTGAAGAATAGATAAGTTTTTCTCGAAAATTCAATTTATGCTTCATTTCAATTATGGCCTATCCATGGATACCCTATATATACCAGATTAGAATATATCAAAACATATGAACTAACAAACTTTTCTAAAAATAGGTCCTTTGGTGGTCCATATTTCTAAAACGGCTTGTACCTACATTTTTTGAAATGTCCATGGCATCTTTTCTTCAGAAGGTTAAGAACTACTGAATATCACTGAAATGGGTTCTCCATAAGGTTTATGAGTGGTTATTAATATACGAATTAAACCTTAGAGTAAGCCAAGAATTAAATAATATTGAATCGGTTAAAAACAATCAACGAAACAAAACAATGGGTATGGTTAAAAACAATAATACAACACCAACCAGACATAATAATAATAGCAATACTGATGCAAACTTTCTATCGAGCGTTCCAAAAACTAATAATAATTTAGACATGTGGGATACAAGAGATGGTAAAATTTCAGTTTTTCAGGATATCTTTTATGACCAGTTCTCAAAGACATTAAACAATTAGAAATAGAGAGGTTTATGAATTAATAGGTTCATTTAGGTGTAAATTGAGAGAATCTCAAAATGCACGGACCAAGAGCTAGAATTTTTCACCTTTGACCCTATATCCCCAAAGTTATGCAAAAATTCGCCAAAATTGTACAGTTTTTTATTTAATAGCAAAAAAAACGGTTTAGTCGAAAATTCGGAAAAATCGCTTGAAAATCGTTTTTTTATATATATAGCTTATGTAACCGTTCCCGGTTGTATAGAACATTACTAACTAAACTTGAACAGCCATATCTCCAAAACTAAACTTCTCATACTTTGAAATGGACCACCGATTTTTTTACCTAATTTCAAAACTCAATTAGGAAAAACGTACTTGATCAATTTTTGAATTATTTTTTTTGTTTGATAGTTCTATGTTCCTAACTCTTAAATGTTCCAATACAAGGTGGGTCACAATTCAACTACAGGATTACGTTTTTCAAAAACAAAACTTTTTGTACGCAATACACAAAGTATGGACGTGAATTGTCGTAGAAACCGGCGATTGTTATGATCTGTGACCAGTTCATTAGTTCTATCAGAATTTTGATGAGTGATTTATAAAATGCATGTTACAAAAACAACTTGATTCAAGCCGGATAGAGTCACCTCGATGCAGCACTTGAATTTCACAAGTCTAAAAGTGTTATCACTCGTTTATGGGATATATATTATTTATTAACAGGGTCACCTTAACCAAGACGTGGGGGTGGTGTGTAGCGGAAGACAAGAGTCGATCGATATGTGCAGAGTATGGCGCGTCGTGAGCAAACCATCATCTCAATCCAAATAAAAAACTTAGTAGAAGAGACACATGGAATTGAAGTTTCATCACAGGCTATTAGAAGCGCTTGCATAAAGGTGGTATTCGATAACGAAGACCAAAAAAAGTATCTGGCTCTAACACCAGAATACAGAAGCGCCAGGTTAAATTTTGTCAGAAACCATGTAAACTAGAATCCACAGGATTGTTGAGTCACGATTTTGTTTGCATGGTTACGATGGTCGGCGACGAATAGAATTTGGGAGATCTAAGAGAAATTCTAGTTTAAGAGCGGTATGGTGTTTTTCATGGCCTTATTCAAGAGCTTATGAACAGTATTACCTAAAGTTTGGCACACAAATCTGAGTCTATGAAAAGAATGTGAGTAACTATAGAAACGGTGCAATGACCATTCGAGTTGGCTACAACTCTGTATATCCATGGAATGGCCTGCTTTTGACATACCTCCCCTTTCGTCGATGTTTTAGATCTATGTGGTGTACTTTAGAAGATGCGATGCGGTTATTCGCGCTAGGCGAAAACCTAAATACTAAACGGATGAATATTGCATTTTTTTACCATTTCATTATTAATTTTTAGAACAGTATTGCAATAGTTGTCGTCCTTATTCCTATTGATGTAGTTATTGTGATTCTAATTCATCTTACACTAATGTAATTTTGATAAGACTAAATTTAAATCATTAAAGCCTGTTTGTAACTTGAGATATTAACGATTTTCCAAAAAAAAAAATAAACTCAGAAGTCTGGGACTATCCAAAAACTTACAAATGGTACAATTCTGTCAAGGATAGCCTTGGGAATTTTGATAAAAGGCACTTGCAATTAGACCTGTAGTTAAATTGTGTCCCATCTTGTATATGTCACGTGGCAAAATTTAAAAGCTAGAAACATAGAGCTATAAAATAAAAAAAATCAAAAATCGATCAAGTACCTTTTTGTTAATCGACTTTTGAAAATAGGTGGCCCATTTCAAGTTTGAGAAATTTATTTATTTCATCGAGTTCTGCGAACAGCTATTTTCACAATATTCCCAGTAACGTTACTACAAATCCCACCGCAGTGTTCGACAAAGGGCTCCCTTACAAATAATTTTAGTGACAAAAAAAAAGGTTATCCGTCTTGTATCTGATGATTAAAAAAAAGGTCATTCCCTAAGCCCCCCCACTCCGCACTGCGAAAGCTGGCGGAGGTGTAGCTACGCCGATGAGTATTCCATAATGAATTTTTGCATAGTTCTAGGGATGTAGCGTAAAAAGTGAAAATTGTACTTCTTTAGTTTATTTAACAGTCTTCCCTATTAATTTGTCCACGGACTTTTAGACTCTTCAGTTTACACGTAAATGAATTAGAGTTGCCAAGCCCTGATCGGCGATTGGCAGGATTTGCTATAAAAAAGCGGGACATTTAAGAAAAGAGCGGGACAT
The DNA here is from genome assembly GCA_030620095.1 of Kuschelorhynchus macadamiae. NCBI lineage: Eukaryota > Metazoa > Arthropoda > Insecta > Coleoptera > Curculionidae > Kuschelorhynchus > Kuschelorhynchus macadamiae. Next base: position 3,990,441 of record JAUTXW010002618.1, read on the forward strand.
TTTGCTTATTAACATAGGTGCCCAGTGGCGTAGGATCCTCCTGTGGGGGTAAGCATTTGGCGACTAAAAAAAAAATAGTCCTTGCTTTTTGTTAACACACGCAACATATGCATAACATCCATGAAAATCAGAGGCGACTTAAAAAAAAGCTTATTCGGCTCACTTTTTGTGAGCCGAATAAAAACATGATAATGCTTTATAATATTTTGCTTGGATTAATTAACTGCGGAGGTGGAGAGGCATTTGCTCATTTTGTCCCCTTCTGAAAGCGCCTGTGACGTACCATATAAAAGTTTAAGTGAACGTAATGTAATGGCAAATTATATAAATAAAAAATATATAATATATGAATCCCTTTGGCTAAGTATATATTTATTTATAATAAATTTAACCAAACAAGAAACATAACTTTAACCTTAACGTCTAAAGATATCTGCACGTAGTTTAAAAAAGGAGAAACGGATTAAATTTTTGACAATTTTTAATTGCCTTTAGTCCCTTTTTGCAAAATAATAGATAATCTCTTTATTATTTACATTAAAAAGCAGGACATATTGCGTCCCGCTCAAGCATAGGCATTAAAGCGAGACACTTGGCAATCCTGAAATGAATCCGTTAATCCACAAATCTCTTTATTTCTAATTGTGTAACATTTAAGTTTGATTTTTGTCTATTTGGCAATCATAAAGACGTCTTGCGTGTACAAAATAAAATAAGTATAAAATACTCGTTACATAAGAGACTAGGGTTGGGCATTTTATGTAGTTATAGTTATCGATAGGTCAGCGACATATCAAAAAACAATAGGTAAATAAAATACTTTTGGCTCCCAAACTGGCTTGATGCAAATATATCGATAATTAGTAGCAAATACCGAGAGCAATAAACTATCGATAGGTAGGAATGTAGGAATACCTATCGATAACTATCGATATATAAAATGTATCGATAGGTGATGTGCTATCGTCTAACGATAGTTAAAAATGTAATACCGCCCAGCCCTACCTACAAAATAGTATATTTAGACTAGTGTTTAAATATACTATTTTGTCTCTGAGAACTGGTTTACTATTAATATATCTGAAAAAAAAGTCTAAGTGAATTTAAAATAAATATTCGAATAACCAAAATAGAATTTTAAAATTATGGAAAAAATAATAAAACAAAACACCTCAACTTTTTTTATATTCTTATATAATATTTAATATTACTTGGTGTAAATCTGAATGTGGCAAAAATAATACTAAGATGCCGAAATCAAAATTAACTATAAGTGTTCTATCGTTTTTATGCTTAGACTGTAGGTATTTATGGTTCTCGGGCAGAATATGACAAGTAATAATCGATATTTGTATACTGCTAAACTATAACTGATGGCAATATGTGTTTTGACATTTTTATATGTGCTCATACAGGCGGCATTTGGACACTCTTACTACTAGCAAATAGTATTAAACTAGATAGGTATCTAATAATACGTGTTACTACTCATTGTTATTGCTCTTTGTTTATATTCTATTTGAATTTTACTATCGAGTGTTTCATTTATTATTCTTTATGCAGAATCATATTAATTTATCACTTAGAACAAACATTTTCAGAGCTTTGGTTAATTAAAAAATCATGGTTCTTGAGATTGCACCCTGAAACCTTCGAGTTACTATTCAACGTTTCGCCTTCAGTTGCACTAGGCATCTTCAGGGATCTTTATTCCACGAGATCTTATTACTGAGCTCGGAGAGATTCAGGCGCGATTTTATACTCGTCTTGTGCACATCGAACTGTGGCCTCACGTTAGAATCGGTTTCCACGTGTGGTGTAGACCTTTGCCTGTGTCTGTATTAAAATTTTTTGTATGTTTAAAAATGTTTAACTAATTTTTCTTTTATAGAATCCTGGTACAGACTCTAGAATCTAGGTTTTTTTTTACATTTATGATATGTCCAGTAGTATGCTGGTATTCAGCTACAGCAGATTGAACAATTTGTTTCTTTTTAATGCATCCTTTATGTCTAGTGGATATTGAGCATCCTGTTTCTACAACATACATATCTTCACAGAAGCAAAGAATTGTATATACTTTTTTTGTTTCCAAAAGTGGTCCAATCTTCGTATGTCTATTAAAGATTGTACGTATGTTGAACCGCCGAAGTAATCGTCCTGTTTAGAGAAGAACAAGACTACCTAACGGCAGTGACGGCTCGTCAGGGGCGGCAGGGTTGGCCCGGCCGTACCAGAAAATATACAGGAAAAATTCTCTTTTTAAAGAATTAAATATTTTTCAAAAATTGTTTTACAAACATCCTAAAAACGCACAAAACCAAAATGTAGTTTATTATTTACTAGGCACATAGCAAATAAGTAGGTATTCCTATTAAAATTGCTTGACTTACATACAAATAACGCTACTAACAGCAGACCGCGGGCCACCGACCACAGATATTTTAATATATTTAGTACAGACGTTGGCTCGGCCAGCCGATGCCATCATCTCACATGCAATACTTCATCTACTAGGTCACGCGATACGTAGTACATTCGCATACATCCCATGCTATTACCTCAGCTATAACATTCGTCGTAACTTATATCACCCAACACCCGCCAGTCTCGATTTGGCCGTATCCCCGGAATTTTTCCCAATTGAATACTACCTATTTTACAGGTATTAATTATAATTATCATAAAATAAGGCTACTTATTTTTAAATTAATTTTAGTTAGCTTCTTCTATGCTCTCTTATGTAGCTCTTGAGGCAAGATACTTTAAAATATCAAAAAATTAAATTGACTGACTAAAGCGCTGTATTAACATTTTTTTCTGGTTTATTAAATTTATACTCTAGCCTAGATCTGCTATATATAGGTTGATAACTACCTAATTATCATTGAAGAAATAAACGGAACGGAAAAAAATAAAAGACTAGTATTTGACCATATTTGGACGCTGCACTAATTAACACCACATTGGCCTCAAGAACGATTTTAGGAAAGCTTTCTGGGGGGGGGGTTAATTTTAAAAAAAAGTTTGTTAATGTATTTTATTATAAATGGTATGAAAACATAAATACCTAAATTTTTTATCATACTTGTGGCATAAGTGAAAAAAAATAGTCTCTAATAAATAGTTATAGAATAACGTCCAATTTTTTTGTCTGCAGCAAATTTATTAATTACATTGTTTATATTTACATCAATACTGTATCTATGGATATGCAAGAGACCCAATCCAACAAGTTGCTCTTGTACTATAGTGTTTCGTAGTCAAGTTTTTAATCATAATTTCCACGTAAAAATATGTAAATTACACATGATGTTTGACCGGTCTGGGCGGAGGGAGGTCAGCCTCGGCCGACCCTACATTTTAGAGTGCGAGCTGTCACTGCCTAACGGGGACTCCTTATCATTCTCCTCTTGCGAAGTTAGATGTATATCTTCTAATTGAACGCGTAAAATCATCCCATTCCGATGTTAATTCAATTTCCAGTGTAAATTTAATATTCTGATATTGGTGATTAAGATAATCCAGAAACATGAATGCCTTCAAGTTCATTCCGTGCTAAGATCTCGAGGAATAAAGAGGCCTGAAGATGTCTGGTGCAACCGAAAACAAAACGTCGAATAGGAATTCCAAGATGATACGATCTAATCCCAAGAACCATTATTTCTCATATCATTTAAAACAAATCACGTCATTGTTTTTGTAGGTTTAAGTGTGTAATAAATTTTTTCCTCCAATTTTTTGTTAATGGAAAATAAGAGTGTACCTGTAACAAAAAGGGATTCACATTTGTTGCTAAGAGCACTTTGTATTTTTTAAATATGATAATGATGCAGTGCACGTCGCCCTTTATTAATATCTGCTTTTGCCAGCTTGAGTTCTAATAAATGAAACACTTTTTAATTTACAAAGTTAATACCTCGGTTGTTTGTAACAGGTTTACTCAATATTGTAAAATAAAAAGAAGATATTACGGTTATCATGTTAATAATCACAATTATGTAAAGGTACATATAACAATAGAAAAACAAGTACACGGCGATGGAGTAAATTCCTGAACCCTCTAAAAAAATCTCTTCAAAGCCTGTAGATAGATTCTGCTTTTAATGTTCTTACTCCAATGTTTAGTAAACCTGCTGAATTTATATTTTAAATACTTAGTATATCAGACACAATAGACTTTATTTTTTAAACAGATATTTCTATTTTAGACTATAAAATATTGCTTTTTACATGTTTTAGATTTTTTTTCCTTAGAACCTTGTTATAACTGTTTTTTCCACTGAACTGTATGAATTTATTGTGAATTATAAATACATTGTCTTTATAAGTATTGAACAGTGTTTTTCTTTTTAACTTATTTTTATTATTAAATTGGTGTCCCCAAATGAACATTAAATAATAAGAACGCAGCAAAATAAAAGATGTAAATTAAGGTGTACATCAAGAATTTATAGATATTTAATTATTTTAGTTATCTACGGGCGGTAGCCCAATATATATAGAAATGTGTGTAAAATTGGAGAACCTTATAAAAATGTTTTATTACTAATAATGTAAACTTAAGGGGGCAGTTGCAGTCAGTTAGCATTGAGAAAATATGGTGTAAAATGACCAAAAATAGGTAGTTTTCTGTGATAGTCTGCGAAGTTATAAAAAGGAATTAGACGATCAGAGTTTAACAGATATCTTCTAAAACACTTCTAAATTAAATTGAGTATCTTCAATTTTTCATTTTAGCCTTTAAAACCTAAAAAAATCTGTTTATATGTCTAGTAATTTTTCGAAAACAATAGCGATACTAACCTTGAAATTTTCTGTACTCAGAAGTAATTTCGTGAAATTCCAAAATACTCAAATTGAAGAGCATACATATAGGTACATTTCTGAAAAAAAAAATTGATCCGAAAAACGTAGTAGTTTTTTGTCAAACTATCACCAAAGATAATTACTAAAATCTTGGAATATTTTTCGGACAATAGGTTGGGTTGGCAATTGCAGTTGGTAACAGGCAAAGTTTAAACCCCTACCGCAAGAGGTCGGCCCGAATTTTTCAACATTTTTTAGTGGAAGGGACAGCGCAATGACGTCAAAGGAAATGGAATTCCGATCGCGTGTCGGCAATGACGTCAGATAAATAAACAATTATAATCAGAGGCAAGACTCGCATGGTCTGTCCTTTGTTTTTTTTAATCAGATTCCAGTGGCGGCTCGTCAGGGTAGGCCTCTGAGGCCGCGCCTCACCCCCAAAATAAAGGAAAAGAGAATTTTTTTATATAACTTTTTATCTATTACCAATTAGAAATATACTTTTTAACAGTTTTACAACATAATAACATTAAAAAAAAACAAAATATAATAACCCCATAATAAATATTTTAGAAAATAAATTCTGACCACATCAAAAAACCGACCGTGAAATCCGTGCAAACCCATTCCTAAACAAAATGCTCTCGAATGAGGCGAAATAATTTTAGCTTGGAAAGTTTCGACTTCTGACCTATTTATCAACGGCCGGTGCCGATGCCGGCGAGTCACCTGATTCAGAGCGGGATGGCGATTGCCGATGCACGCGATTTCTATTGCATTCTGAGGCGATAAATCTGTAGCTTGGATATGCTTTTATTGGTTATTTAAATCACATGACTAGCGAAATATTCCAACGGCTTCTTTTTACGTGGTGCGTGCGGCTGAGAAAGAAATAGGAAATAGATTGCGATAATCGCTGATTGGGGGCGTTCTGTCTTTTAAGGTGAATAAATACGCGTGAGTAAGTTTTTGTTTTGTTTTGATTTGGTAAGTTGGACCGTTCCATTTTTTGTATTTGCTTTTTGCTTTTGAAATGAATCCTATTCACGACATTATTGCTTCATTAATTGAAACGCCTTTTTTAAGAAGAAGCGAAACTGAAAAGAAACAGCCGTCCGACGCCGAAAATTTTAGCAATATTTAACGATAAGAGGCAAGGTAAAAAATATTCAAGAACTTTTCAAATATCTTGGTACGAAACTTATAGGTGGCTATGCGGAAGTATTTATAAAGAAAGCTTATATTGTTGGCCTTGTATTTTATTAGGTTGCGTCAAAAATAATTGGAGTTCAGGGGGCGGATATTCGGATTTAAAAAATTTTTCACGAGCAGTAAAATCGCATGAAAGTTCAAGAGAGCATATTAAAAATTCGGTAGCACTTACAAGACTGGAGCAAAATAGGGCGACTATTGCGGATGCACTACAAGAAAATGCAAGTCTTAATAAAATTGTTTATAATGAAAATGTTCGAAAAAACCGTTTATTATTAAATTATTTAATTGATGTTACTATTACTTTGGGTAAACAGGACTTGGCATTTCGAGGTCATAATGAAACAACAGATTCTTTTAATCGTGGCAATTTTAAGGAAATATTTGCATGCTTAATAAAAAGAAATGCCGAACTTACTGAACATTGTGCTAAATTTAGTAATATTTTTACGGGACAATCTAAGACTATACAAAATGAACTAATTGGTTGCATACATGACTATATTCAAGAATATATAAAAAAAGAAATCATTGACACCGATTGTTGTTTTTTTGGCGTAATTGCGGATGATAGTACTGATATAACAGAAAAATCACAGTGTTCGATAACAGTTAGGTATGTGAACAACGGATCTTTAAAAGAAAGATTTTTAGGATTTTTTGACGTTAGCGATAATAGAACAGCAGAGAGCCTTTTTCATTTAATACAAAACAGCTTAGAGCCTTATGACTTTAAAAATAAATTGGTCGCGCAGTGTTACGATGGGGTTAGTGTTATGGCAGGTAAAATAAATGGGCTTCAAACAAAAGTTAGATCTATTGCTCCTTTAGCTATGTTTACTTGTTGTTGCGCCCACAGATTAAATCTAGTTTTACAACAGGGAACAAAACTGATTACCCAAAGTCGTATATTTTTTGCCACTTTATTAGGAATACCAAATTATTTCCACCAATCACCAAAACGGTCTTTTGTGCTTAATCAGATAGTAGGTAAAAGAATCCCGCGAGCTGTAGAAAAGCGATGGTATACACGGTCTAAAATTTTAAACTTAGTGGCTAATGAATGGGACAATTTAATTATAGTATTTGAAACTATTATTAATGACTTAAGTTCTGGAACAGAATCTATTAATGGTGCAAAAGGATTTCTAAAGCATTTTAATGATTTCGAATTTTGCCTTTTAACGCATATTTATAAACAAATTTTTAGTTGCACAGATGTACTGTTTCAAATATTACAGTTAAAGCATTTAGATATAAATTACTGCATTTCGCAAATAAACCTTGCCAAGCAACGAATTATTGAATTTAGAAACGAGGACCATTTCAAAGAACTTTTCAATATTGCTAAAAAAGCCACTATTCTGCCAACTAACACACGTCGAGGGCAATGTTCTAGCGACTTTGATATTTTTACTAAATATAAAATATTATATTTCGAAATAATAGATTGTATAATTCTTCAATTAGGGACGCGGTTTGAAAATTTAAATAATTTAAAAGACGACTTATTAAATAATTTATTAAAAAATTATCCAAACATTTTTGACAGAGATAGATTAAAGAATGAGCTTTCTGTATTGTATAGGGATGAACAATTTTCAAATTTAGATGTCGAAAAAAGTCTAGCTTTGTTATTTAAAGATTTTAAAGCAATTTTTGCGGAAGCATATAAGCTTTTTAATTTAGTTTTAACTATTTAAAGTGTATCGGCCGAACGAAATTTTTCATGTCTTAAACGGATCAAAACCTACCTAAGAAACACAATGACACAAGAACGGCTTTCGGGTTTAGCAATGATGTCAATAGAGCAGGAATTACTGTCAGAACTTAGTGAAGACCAAAACTTTTACGACCAAATTATAGATAAATTTGCAACCTTAAAAGACAGACGTATAGATTTAATGTACAAAAAGTAGTTTTTTTATCTTATTTCATATAACTATTTATTTTAAGTTTTAATAAAATAAATTATGTTTTTATTATCGCAATCACCGCTATATTTTAGTGATAGGTGTACATATTTTACTTGTTTTGTTTACTTTTTATTTACTTTTTTTAGAGTTTATTTTTTAGTTTTTAATGGTTTAGTAGGGCTATTGGCGATGACCTCCATTAAAAAAAAAAAGGTCAACGCGTCGCAGAATAATACCTCATGGGTGACGTGGAAATTTATTCACATTTAAACAAAATTAACCTCATGTAGCCTCACCCTTCAATATACTCACGAGCCGCCACTGTCAGATTCTATGGTTTTTCTTTTAAATAACATACCTATAGAATAAATTTGAATACCTATCATGTTGGAAAACTAAGTACCTATTCAGTGATTTGTGCAAATCGAAGAACATATTTTTTTAAAACAATATTTATATTTTAAGTGAGAAAATCGACCTTTCCTTGAACTATGTGGGATATTAAGAAAGAGGAATGTATGTTTAGGTCATATTTTATTTAGTTAGTTAGAGCAGGTTCGTGTAACAAGTTTTAGTTTTATCTATAGTTAATGAGAATTCACACCGTCATGTGACATCAAGAGGTCAATCAAAATACTTATTCTTAGTGGCAAAAAGTATTCCTAATTCTAAAATTTGCTAAGGATTTCTTACATCATAATTGTTTTATTTTAAAAAATGGAAATAGATTTATTTGACCTTACGTAAAGAAAAAAAATTGATGTTTCATATAGGTATAGCTGGACATTTACTTTCAAAATAAACATGTTTATAAAATTGCCTGCATGTCTTTAAAAGCATAAAACGTACAGTTTTAGTTCCAAAAGAATGTTTAGTTATTGGTTGGGTGGTTTTTATAACACGAAGAAAATTTATTAAATATTGTAACATATGAGTTGCTAAGTCCCTCAATGTCAGTTCTTTTATTTATTGATGGATATTTTCTTACGGAAATCATTTCAACGATAAGGCATATATGATATTTCGAAATATGTAATATTTTCTCTATTCTATGAGTAGGATTTATGTTGGGGTTATTGTTATCGTACAGTATTTTTTTAAGACACTTTTAAGATAGTTGGTTTTTAATTAGAAATGATTCAATTATATGCAGATTTTTTGATGATATTGTTCATCGGATAAGGTTAAGGTGTTTTTTATTAAGTTCATTTTTTGTTGAAAACTATGATGGGAAAAAAAGTTGGGAAAACACTCAGAAAATGTAGCTTTATGGGGTAATGGTACCAATCCACAATTAGTGAGCCGTAATTTTCGTATCTAAGAAGAAAATTGTTCCATGTTTTTTTGTTTCAATTGGAAATCGAAGTTTTTCATGGAAGGAATTTTAAATATTTTTAATTTCCCGCTTATTTAAGCAAATCGTCTACTTTTTTAAGCAAATCCCGCAACGCCGATCAAGACTTGGCAACCCTAATATTGGAGGCATATTTTTTATTCTTAACATCGGCACAAGTCCCGCCGCCTCGTGAGTCTTCCGTTTGAAAATCCTTGATTTAATATAGATATATATACACTTTTTATATAGATACGCTTTTTTACATCATCCCAAAAAAAAAGAACCTAATCAGGGCTAATCTAAACGCAGTCAGCTTTGTAAAAAATATTTCAAACAAGACTCAGCAAGCGGCGAAATTTGCAAATTGGGAGAACGATACCGATTACAGTGACTTCATTGTATAAAGTCACTGTAATACCGATGTTTCTTGGGTGACATCTAATACAAATACACATAATTATTCCTAAGTATTTATTTTTACTTAAACAGATATCTATTCACTTCATTGAATGTTTTAAGTATATGCTGTCCTCTGACGGTAATACATTATACTAGTAAATCGAAAATTCTCTGAAAAATGTATAGAGTAAACAAGGAACACAAGGACAGAAAATCAACTATCTAAAGAGAGATAGACAATCAAATTAAAGATGGCGAAGTAGACTCGTCAGTGGGATTTGTGTCCAGCGAAAATACCTTCGACTTGCTATTAAATTGTAAAATAAACAAATAAAATGAACTTGAATATGTTCGTATATTATTCCCGAATTCGGAATGCCTGTTACGGTCCGATCTTGTTCTAAATTCGGTACGTTTTTCGTGGTTAAAGACTGAATATTTATAGTGAATGCTGTGAAGTGATTTTTTTTTGAAAAAATAATAGTGACAATCTGGGTTTGCCAGCTGGAAGGGCATGATTTCAAGCCATGGGAGCACAGAATACCAAAGAAAGGACTGTATCTACTGGAACTCATTCTATTAGGACAGCAAGAAATAGGCCGAGGACCGTGAAAGATGGACGACAGACTGTCTCCAATATTTTTACTGAGCACAGTGGTATGGTTGGTTTATATCTATTTTGTATTGATAGCATCAATATTTAATAAGTACTCAAAGCAATATTCATTATCTCGACTATACAATTAATTTATATTTCGCGCTGCAGATGCAGGATCCTTGCCTAATGAAAACATCTGATATGTTGGTTGGTGGGTCCAGTCAACTGTTGACTAGCTTTGTATTTTTATTTGCTTGACACCAATCAATCGCAAATCGTAGCTGACTAATTTATCCAGGAAAAGTGCCGCAAATAACTGTAATTACGCAAAATGATATTATGGTTTGTTTATTGATGTCAATTAACCATTGGTGTTTTATTAATGAATTAATTAATAATCTACTGCTTCCTGTAATTCTTGTCATGAGTAACAGAGGGTCGAAAAGGGGGTTGAGCTTACGAAATATTTAATATCTTGTCAATTAGGAACAATGGATATAATGAACAATAAAAAAAGCAATGGTAAAGCAATAAACAAAATAATGTTTATATTGTACACTCACTTCTGAGGTTTTAACATTGCAGTAGACATATTTGTACTTATATTGTTAATATGATAAAAGTATAAATGGATTATAAAAACTTTAAACATACCCTGGTCCTTTGTGACATTTACAAGGTCATTTAAATAAGATTGTGGTTTGAGCATGTTAAATACCCATGTATTAACAAGAATCAACTAGTAAAATTTACTACAAAACCTGTTTTGTAGTAAAAATTTGAATTTTTGTTGCTGGGTTGTATATCAAATTTTGGTGACCTGGGTTTAAAGTAAGCTAAATTAAGTCAAAGTAAAAAAAAATTAAAACCCAAACATCCTATTAACAAAGCAATTTCATCTGAGTACTTAGGCAACTCACCAATATACCTAAATACAAATAGTAGAGGAGTTCACATTGAGGCACTCCGTTTTGTGTGACTTCATGTGATAAAAATTTTTTTACCTTAAAAATTTATTTTTCCTGTGAGATAACTTCAAAACCAATTAAGAAGTGTGCTAGTCATTCCGTAAGCATAAAGAATGTATTGAATAGAACATGAACAGCATCAATTAAGGAGGTAGAAGATTTGGCTGAAGATTATGTTTTTGAATTTGCAAGTGTGGAGTGCATACTAGATAATTTCAAATGTGAGGTAATATCCATTTATCATCACCCTACCAGTGACAAATTAAAAAAAAACCTAAACCTACTTTGTAGTAGAGCATTCTCCGTCTCTTACATATTGCCTCTTGAGGAACAGTTTTTCTTAAATTTTTCAAGTATCTTTAGAGATAAAGGTATCAAACCTAGTATATTTATAATCATCAAAAGGATATCCATTTGATGGACATATATTATACAGGGTGTTCCATCTAAAATACCGAAGTTGATGCTCATTTGGTAACTTTTCTATCGTCTTTCGTTTGCTGTTTTTTTGTGTACTGAAAGATAATTTGATTTCTCACATGATAGAATCTTGTTACATGGCACTTTTTTATGCTAAGTTCCATTCCTTTGCTGGTGCACCAATCGCTGAAATTGTCTAAAGAGTTTTGCGAGTTATTATATTATCATTAATAGAGTTCTAATGATCAAACCTAAATACGCTTCTATTTAACTTTTTTTAATAACTCTTGTCTACATTTAAAATATAACTAGACACCATGTACATAGTGGAATTATGTAAGAGGAAAGTTGTGGGTAAAGTTGAATTTACTGACTTATTTCGAGACTTATTTTCAAATTTATTGTATATAAAAAATTGAATTTACCTTTGATTTCAAAGATACAGATATGTATTGTTGTTAAGAATATATTTTTATATCTAAATATCAAATCATAACTTATTGTTCGAAACTATATATTATAAAGGGCCCATATATACCAGATGACTATTTGAAACATACCACCCCCTTTAACTATTTTGCTTTATGTTGTAGAAAAAAAGACTAGCTACAAAATAAACAAATAAATAAATAAAAGTTTTAGGGTTTACATACAGGGTGCCCAATAAAGAATTTCGGCACAAAGTTGTCCTTAGTGGAATACCAAAAATATTATTACATTTGTGGAGCACATTTCACAAAGTAGGCCCTATACCTAAATTCAACTGTTTCTGAAATATTGACGTTTGAAGTTAGATACTTTTACATGCTACAAATCCTAAACCGTTTGAATTAGATCAAAAGAGTTAAAAAAAGCCAAACATTTTTGTGAAGTTTGATTCACATGTCTTTGTAAACCCAAAAGTACAAAGAAAGTGATTAATTTTTTCTTTTATTTATTTAATTCACTAAAAGAACAAAGTTATTAATTACAGTTTTAAAATTTTAAATAATTAAACATTAAACAAAATGAGAAAGGAAAGATTATATATAATATCAATTAAATAAAAAATTTCACAGCCTCAGAATTACTGTTTGCCAAGCGAGCATGAACTACAGTTATACCCATAATTGGTTTTATGAAATAGAATATGAAACAAAGATTGATTTCTTGTTTCACATGATGGCATAGCTAAATTAACCATGCTGAGAAAGATCAATCTTGTTGCTAAGTAATCCTCAAAAGATTTAAAATTTCTCATATACCTACGCTGAAGCAAGGTATTTAAGCCTGAAAACCCTTCAGTCTCCATTAAATCGTCGAAATTCAACTCCGTTCTAAAAGAATTGAATCTTAAAAATGTATGTTGTATGGGCCCAATGTTTTTAATGTCTACTTGATACTGTGGACTGAATGATATGCATGAACAGTATTTCATATGAGGATGGACCAGAGTACAATATAACATTTTCAGTGTCCGAAGGCTGTTAAAGTGCTGAGAGGTTTTTTCTGCAACAATGACTGATGGCAAGATCATCTGCAAAAAGTAAAAAGTTTGAAGCTACATTGAATCTTTGACATTCTTCATAAAAAGTTTAAATAAAATAACCCTTAAAGTTAAATAATAGATGCCTCGAACAAAATTGACTAGGAACCCCATAATTTATTTGAATATAAAGATTTTTAACCATCTACCAAATAATCTTAAAACTGCACGAACTCTTATAGGTATGCATCAAAAAGTCATTTGTATCACTCCTTAAACATAAGGCATTTTATAACCTGACAGAATATTTTGAGTGCAACTGGAAGTAAACGTTATGAGATGGTGCATAACTATATGTATGTATATTTGTGCCAATTTTTAAATGTAATTTTTTTTTATTATGCCAGAAGGAATAACAGTTTCTTAAGATAAGCTATTATGAACCTTAGCAATATGCATTTGTTCCACCAAGTAACTATGAAGCCATTCGAAGAGCAAACCACAAACATAAGTCTCAGAAAGCCTCTGGAGGAGAGCCCGATGATAACTCAGTCAAATGCCTTGGAGAAGTCGTAAATTGCTTTAATCTGAGACCCTCTCTCCAAGGCACTTGACAGAAAATAGGTATAGGTTAACAAATTGCCCTCCATGGACCAGCCCGTGTAAAAACCAATAAGGATAGTCTTGAAAATATAGCCAAAATAGTTGCTAACAGACTGAAAAAACTGAGTGATGCCACTCAGAGTGCATATAGGGAGGTAAGTTCCAATTTCATTTTACACCCATTCTTATGGATGAGAGTTACATAGCAAGACAGACAATCAGGGGACACACCCTTTTTTAAAGATATGTTAAAAATTAGTGGTCTAGATAATATAAAAGTATAAGATTTCAGAAAACTTCCAGGAATGCTGTTGGGACCAGGTCCCTTATTGACATCAGGTTCAGTGTGCTTTTTATATATTTCGAAAATGTCTAAAGTCTATTTAAACTTTATTTACGCTCCGTCAAAACAATCATTCTTCTCTGACAACAGTTGGAGTGGCAATTTTTTGTGCTCTATTGGTAAAGGGGACATCCATCATTGGGCACAGCACTTAACTGTTTTTTCCTGGGTCAAGTTCAGTTTTCAGTCTTTGCTGTGATCCTGGCTAATTACAAATTTCAAACGAAATATTTACACTGGTGGATATATTTTAGTTACGTTTATGGACATTTGATTGACTATTCTTTTAATGCTTATGTACTGCATTACTTGTATTAGTATTACTGTTCATTATCATTTGAGAAATCTTGAAAAAATACCTACAATGGCGTCTAGAAAAGATATTCAAAAATGGCTACAAGAGAAAAAAATTTAATTGGGGGGGCTAATGCGCAAAATCCAACTTCTGGATCATGTTAAGCAGCGTAAAAAGCAATTTGATGAAATGGCTAAACAACAAAACAAAATAATACTTCGCATTCTGTCCTATCATTGCGAACTCAATCCATTTGAGTTAATCTGGGCCAATGTTAAACAATAGACATGAAAATTATGTTTGAAGAAGGAATATCATAAATTTCTCCAGAAAAATAGAAAAAGTGAATGTTGTCAAAATGTTGAATTAAAAATGTGGGAGATGGATAACTTTATACAGACACAAATAGAACCAATTGTGATAACCATATTATCAATGAGGTAACACATTACACTTACAGCGGGGCACACATATAGATAATTTAAGCAAAAAACTAAGAAGTAACATCTTTCTTCTGCGCAACCTTGTGCGTCCAGTGAGGTTGTGCGAACCGCTTATCATGCCCTCTTTCATTCGCATATCTCGTATGCTTTGCTTGTCTGGGGACACTGTCCTGGGACTAGCCACATCTTTGCTTTACAACGTAGAGCAGTATGGGTATTGGCTAGTCTTGAATATAGGGATAATTGCAGAGCAGCATTTATAGATCTAAAAATTTTGACAGTGCCGTCCCAGTATGTCTTTGAGAATTTGCTTTATGTGAAGCAGAACGAGAGCTGTTTCAGAAGCCATGGAGAGGTGCACAGCCACAACACTAGACATAAACAAAATCTGATTACTCCCTACTGGAGGTTAAAAAGTTGTCAGAGTGGCCCTGGGTACTGGGCTATAAAGTTTTATAATGTTCTACCTGAAAATATAAAACTTTTACCTCTTAAACATTTCAAAAATAGGATTAGAGATATTTTAATAGAAAATGCATTTTATTCTTTCAATGAATTTATTTGTTTTAATTTCTATGTGTTGTGATTCTTGTATTTTATTATATATATTTTGTGGTAATGTAGTAATTTTAAATTTATTTAGTTTATTTATGTTTATATAATAATATTTGAAGATATTTATTGACATATGTAAGCATCTCTTAATATGCATTAACATGAATAAATTGAGTATTGAATATTAACACACATTAAATATTATGGAGTTATTATTGATCTGTTTATTAAGTCGCAGCCTCACATTGATTACTTATCAAATAGAATTCGCAAAACGATCCATAAATTTTACCTGTTATTGGAATTTTTAATTAAATAAACTATTAATTTTGTATAATTCTTTTGTGAAATCACTGATTAGATATGGAATATTAGAGTGGGGTGGACACTACAATAATTGTTTGTACAAACAAAATATAGTACAAAAATATATTTTAAAATAATGTATAAAAAAAACTGTATCCCAGAAATTTGTTGTTCTCTTTGGAAATATATCAGAATGCTATACATGTCTACAATATGCTCTTATATCCACAGCAATGTGACATTACAGCAGTTTGTAAACACTAAATATCATCCTGGAGGAATACCAATAATAAAATCCAACTATCAATTAGCAAGAACAATCTTAATATAAGGTATATAAATTATATTGGACCCAAGGTTTATAACAAGTTTTGAGAGGTATATTGATATTGATATATTACAGACTTTGTTTACATAAACTAATATACACCTAAAAAAAACTAGAGTTTTTTATTACATAGAGCAATAAAACTAAGATTATTGCACCTAGATATTGAACATCTGTATGTTCATAAATGAATCACCTATAATATGTATATTTAATAAAATATTTACTAATATATATTAAATTAAATATATTTATATTGTAAGCACGACTTATGGTTACACTATTAATAAAGATTCATAATATATATGCAAGTCAGTATTGAGAGGTATGCACCTAGACATAAGAATAAAATATATTGATACATATATATATATATATATATATATATATATATATATATATATATATATATATATATATATATATATATATATATATATATATATATATATATATATATATATATATATATATATATATATATATATATATATATATATATATATATATATATATATATTTATATGAAAACTATGGAATTACAGCAATTGTAAACAATAGTTAATCTAGTCTGATTAATTAAATTGACCTTCAAATTGTGGATAATTTTCATAAATATGTTTTCGGCACCAAGTTTTAAATTGGAAATTAGAAATCTCAAAAAACTAAATTTAATGCCTTGGGTAAAATGTTTATATTTTAAAATTATGCACAATTTGAAGGGTTTTTTAACTAACTTTTGATTGGAAAGGTCTAAACTTCATCATAATATTTAAATATGAACATATAGTTTTTATTCAATACCAGAGATACCAAATTAGTCTGCAGAGGGTGAAGTAAATATAGCACAACATGGTGCAGTTCTTGAACCACTGTTTTTGCATCCAACCCACTATACCTTAATGGTATAGTGTTTATAAGTACAGCACCAGGTTTAAGCAAAATTTAGTACCAAAATAGTGCAGGCTGCAAAGGTGCATGAATGGCCCAAGTTGTCATACTATACGTTTTTAAATTAAATATAAAGGTATGAAATCTAGTATATTTATAAACAGTAAGAAATGGCGCATTTAATGAAATACAGGGTATCCTATTTAATAAAATTAGTATATTTTTCAACTTTCTAATTATTTTTACAAAAATTGGATATTCCTAAAACATAATACAGCAAAAGTCACACAATTTTTTTTGTATCTTGTACAGTTAAAGCTCTAACTAGGTATCAAAATATAAATAAAATTCCAGTACATGCATCGAAGTGCCCTATCTTAGTTAATCTTATATTATTAAATTAAAAGGTCTAACCACTTAAAACAAAACCAGAGATGATTTATAAAAAAGCTGATACCGCGCCCAGTCACAGTTATTCTATATAGAGCTGCAACTGACAATATGTTTTGATCATGTACCTAATATTTCACCATGATCAAATTGACCAGCGCACAATTCTACCTTTTAGCAAGGATGCATTTAATATTAAAGAAACTAAAAAATGAAAAATCATCTGGCCCTGATGAGTTCCCCAACAATATTCTTGTCTTGTCTGATTTTGTGCCAGTAAGACACTGGTAAGATTATTCCTATTCAAAATAAAAGATGATGTGCATTTGATAGATATTAATCAAAGGCCAGTGACTATGAGCTTTTTATTTCCTAAAATATTGATTATTGGAGAATTTGATTTATTTTTGGGACAGAATTATTTACAGATAGTATGGTTTTAAATTTGTAAGTCCACTCATTCTATTATGCAGCACTCAGTAATGAGAGAGACCTGTTGGGATTTAGCAGGGCTTTGGATTACGTCAGTTATAAGAATCTGCAAAGTTAATTTTAAAGGTATGACTGTCGAGACCAGTCATTAAAATGGATACAATCATTCCTGACAAATGGGATGCAGTATATGTCCATTAACCATATAGTATCAGGTAGCAGACTCACAGTTAACTCCGAGTGTATACAGTGCCTAATGGGGGTTCTATGAGGCTTACTACTGGGCTCTGTCATTTTTTTGTTATATGTAAATGAACTGCCTAAAGTAGTATATGATGTTCTTGTAAAATTATATGCAGCTGATATGTCAATAATAGGTTCTAATAAATCAGATGACTTATTAAATAATTGCATGAACATGGCCTTGAATGAATTGCATAACTATTTTTCTTATAATAGTTTATACTTTAATTAGAGTAAAACAGGAGATTTCATTTGAGGCAAAGACAATGTAGTTCTTTAGATTTGTTATAGAAGATTACACAGATAAGTAGTGTAGACTGTGTTAAATTTTTGGGACTTCATATGGATTTGTGTTTGGATTAAAAAGATCATTGTTAGTATGTATTATCTAAATTAAACTCGTGCTATTATGCTATATTAAGTGTGTGAACTATATTATCACAGAATGTTGTACCATGGCCAGGTTGAATCTGGTTTAAATATGGGGTAACCTTTTGGAAGATTTCTATAAATTATAAGGATGTGTTTTAAAACTAAAAAGAATTATTAGGTGCATAGCTGGTGATAGCTATGAAACTTCATGTAGAGATCTATTTAAGCCTTATCATATTCTCACATTAACTTCATTGTATGGAAACTTGTCTGTACATCACAAAGAACAGAGACAACTGTTATAATACAGAAATGTACATTCATTAACCACTAGGAATGCAGATACATTTAATATACCTATAGAAATCACAGGTTATGTACATTTCACCAAATATAATAGGTTTGAAGATGTATAATATGTTGTCATGTGATGTGAAATGTCCATTTAATGTTCACCAATATAAGTGTAGTTAAAATTATTCTTAATTGATAAATGTATTTATTCATTAGACGAGTACATGGTTTTGGCCACTTAAAGATCAGTCTCCTTGTCCTGGGTTATTTTATGATGTTGTTGCTTGTTCTTAAATTTCTTTTAAATATTTGACTAAAATTTCTGTAGTTTCACTTTTTAATACCCCAGATACCGATTTTCAGTTGAATAACAAAAGTTGTTCTCTATATTGGATTCACTATCTTCAATTTTTATGTCCCTCATAAGAGAAAATATTTTAATTGTGAATAAATATCCCTCAAGGTTTTTGCATTTTAGTGTTCCTGGACCACCCCAAAAACATGTTCCTCCGGTCTGTCTATATGTAGCATAAGTCAAAAACTACTTATCCAATTGACTTCAAATTTTGGTCAAACATCCAATATGGCGGAACAAAATAACGACCTCACAAAAAGTTAAAAAAATAATATTAAGAATCTACCTTGGAAACTACTATCAAATGGACCTCAGTACCAAAAACCTACTTATGAGGTGAATTTTTCACAAAAAATCAAGTATGAAACACTGATAACTGGTAGGTAAGTAAAATTCTAGTGTGAATCCCAAAGTGAATCCTATATGGCAAAACAAAATAGTGGTCTAATAAAATGTTTAAATTTTCGGCAAAATTCCATTTCTTCGAACAAACAGAACCTTTGTTTTATGGAGAAAAATACTAAAAGACATATTTTATTGTATATAGACTGTTATGATTAAAGCTAGAAAAAAATAAGTATTAATAATGTAAAAATAAATTAAAAACATATTAAAAATGAGTAAATTGGCCTGTATTTACAACTTCCCTCTTACAGAATTCCACTATGCAGAGATAACATATAGTTCTTTATAATATCTAATTTGAAAAAAAAAGTACAGTTTTTAGTTTTAATTAGCATAAAGTTATTACGAAGTAATTATTTGTGTTATCTTTAGGTAGGGGAACTCTGTTGAAGGTAGTTCTGAGTAAAAGCAAATACTCTCTCGAATTTTACCTTCAAAGAATGAAATTGTAATGTCGCATGTATGTAGTTATTCATCTATTCAACTAGTGTGTTAAAATTAGAGATGGGACATGTAACTCATTTTAATGATGCGCTTCACTGACTATGGCTCATTTTACTGAGTCAGCTCACTGAGTCGGCTCAATTGAGCTGCGAAACGAAGGAGCGAAATACACTCCTAACGTCGCTTGACAAGATACTTTACTCAAGAATTGACTCCCGGACCACGGTTCTGCCACCCTGGCGGCGATATCGTGTTAGGCTAGTACGGCAAAGAATCACCGCGACGAATTGGTCAAGTGTAGCGTTTTAATTTTTAACATTATATAGTCTATGCAGAATTTCTGTTGGAGATTTATCAAATAAATTAGGCTCTTATTTATTTCGTTTAAAAGATAGGTAGTATTAAAACTTATAGATATTTGTATAATTAATATTAAAAATGATTTCACGATATTGCCGAAAAAAGTCATGATATGTTCTTTTCCATAATGTTACAATAAATAATATTTAAGTTTATTGCATTTTTCAACCTACATTGTTTTCTTAAATAGTAAATTGCCTTATTTTGTATGCGTAATTACCAAAAGGTAGTTCCAACCATATCTAATATCTATATTTGTATTTGTTTTACATCTAAACAGCCGAAATAAAAAGATAAAACCTAAAAAGTCGCGCCGCATCGAGAATGTAACAAACAGCACATATTGCAATGCAATTCGACTCTCGGCGGTCGGTGACTCTGCGGCTCTTTAAAGTTAAACAAGACTAAAATTGCACAAAAATTAGATGTGATATAAAGATACACTTACAAAATTTTGGTAGGAACTCTACAAGGACCCAACAAAATGGCGGTATAATGAAAATTTAAAAAAAATCAGTGTAAACAAACTAGTGCGGCATAGATAGAAACTCTAGTAGAAACTGGTAAAATATTAGTATGAATCCAATTTGGCGAAACAAAATGGCGCTCAATAAAAATGTTTGAAAATGCAGTATATATGTTACTAAATGAACTCAATTGGATCACACTTCACTATTCCTAATAAAAGGAAATATTCATAAAGAGGGAAGTTTTGGATAAAGAAAATTTATCGTCGTACATTAATAAATTAAATTGAATTTAATAAGTAAAAGTTGGTATTATAAACATTAACAGCTCTTTGTGACAGCTACATTCGTTCAAATGAAAATTATGTAAATACAAATATGTCATCTTTCACTTTCCTGACAACACAATTTGTATATGTATTTCTAAATAACTATGTATGGAACTAAAGAGGTTCATACTTCACTATTCCGGATAAAAGGAACAATTCATAACGAGGCAAGTTCTGGGTAAAGCCAGTAAGTAATAGTTTCATTTGAAAACAAAGAAAATGAAAGGTAATCTGAAGAATAATCAAAGGTCATTCAAGGCAATCTTAATATTTTTTCAGTCATAACCTCAGAACACAAGCATCAGCACTTTTTGTCTCTTAATATAACACAAAGGAAAATAAAGATTTTATTGAATATAATAAAATTTCCTGTATGGTATATTTTACATCATCTAAGTATACTATATATTGTCCCTAAAAATCGGTAAATTTCCTTTACCCGAAACTTCCCTCCTTAGTTATTTTTTCTTTTATTATATTATGTTTTTTTGGGCTTAATTTAAAATAAATTTAGCAAGTAGTTTTTACATTGAACACACACCGCCATCTTTTCATGTTGAATTCGTACCAGTTTATCACTATACCACATTTAATTTTTCTGCAAAATTTAAAGTCAATTGAATAAGTTTTTTTAGTCTATTTTGTAAAAAAAATATTTGTCCGCCATCTTGAAATCATACCACAACTTTACCAGTTTATCTTTATACCACACTTAATGCTTACACAAAATTTAAGATTGACCTCATAAGTAGTTTTTTCACGCTGATTTTGTAAATAATTTATTAGGCCGCCATTCTGTTTTACTGTCTAATATTCATACCAAAAAGTTAGTTAATTTTAAGTTCATTTCTATGTAACACTTGATTTTTGTGCAAAATTTGATAATTAATTTTTTTAACATTTCACTAGGCCGCCATCTTGTTCCGGCACATTAGATTGTTGCCAAAATATTACCAGGTCATCCCTATATGACCCTTAATTTTTGGCTAAAATTTAAAAAAGTCAATCTGGTAAGTAGTTTTTAAGAAGCTATTCCGCGAACTGACAGAAAAACCGACAGACGGACCAACGGAATTGATAAATCATATTTTTTGGCATATGGGACCCTAAAATGTGACAATATGTAAAACCCGAGGTAAAACCGCCATTTTCTTCCGCTGCCTTGATTAAGTAGTTTTTCCAGGCTAAATGTTTAAATGTTTTTGCCAATTTGTTCTGCCATCTTGGATTCGTACCAAAATTATACCAGTTGATTCCTACATAATACTTGATTTGTAGATAAATCGGATAAGTAGTTTTTTAGTAACAATTTTTTAACAATTTGTTTTTCTTACATTTTGATTTGCCAAATTGGATTTTTAAATGTTACCAGGTCATCTCCATTTGACCCTTAATTTTTGACCGAAATTTGAAGTCAATCGGTAAGTTTTTTAGCTATGCGGCATACAGACAGACAGACCGACGGAATTAAGAAAACATGTTTTTCGACATCTAGCGACCCGAAACGTAAAGATCTGAAGAAATTTTGGAGGGTGATCTTTTCACGATTACAATACTTCCCGTTTACCGACGAGGAAAGTAATGATGTATGATGTGAATACTAAATATTAACCCCCGTATTCACTAAAAAGGTTTAAAAGATAAATTAGATCTAGTAGCCCTAGTACTTAGAACTCTTAGTTCTCCAGTTATGTTTCACTTATGTCAGTCATTTTGTAATTGTGAAATTTAGAAAAATTATTTGTTCAATTGTAAAAAATGTCATCTTAAACTTGTAACTGTCAAGTTAGACCTGGTCTAAATATAAACCTCTTTAGTGAAGACGGGTATAAGTATTCATTTTTCAAAACGCTCTATCAATAAGACTTGAGTCATTCGTTTTAATGAGAGATTCATAAAATTCAACTGTTTGAAATAATAGTAAATGGCAAGCAATTTTGGCACACGTACAAAAAACAATTCTAAGATTCGACAATGAAACTTAATTGTTTGAACCTTGATCTATCTGAAAGAAAAAATATTCGTTTAGTTGAATCATACCGTCGGCGTCGTTTTACGACCGACTTCCTTTTGATGTTCTTTTCTCGTTAAATGTTTTTGTGAATGTATTTAATGGAATTCGGGAATTACATAATTGATGTTTTTGTCTTAATATGGCTATTAAATTGATGGCCAAGAATAAAGACATTATTTTACAAAGAAAAATCCTGGATTTTGTTCTAACCCCGGAATTCGTTACGTATCAATATTTTTATCAGGAATAGTAAATTATCACTGTTTATTTCCGCTCATATGTATATACAAAGTGTCCCGAAATTAAGGGTCAATATTTATACACAGTAATTTAGGTCGTAAAAAAAGTCTAAAATGTCATGTGAACATATATCGAAAATTGCTTCGTTAGGCTATAGTACCGTGAATGAGCCCATCTAAAGATGGTTTTTCCTAAATATTTTCGAAACGATTAAAGACTAGATTATGAAGTTTGGGCATTTTGGTAATTTTAGTTTGCTGAGTCGAATCATGAAGTCAAAAATATAAGTACTAGAATAGATTTTTTTCCATTTACAATTCTAGTTTATAAAAGCTTATAAATTTTCTAGTAAAGGAAGGTACTCTTGGTTTAATTCGTTAAAATACACCATACATATAGAACATTTCATTTGAATCAAATACGATTTATTTTTAATCGTATTTTAATTTTCAAATCAATTTTTTTCGAAAACGGTATACCCAACGAATTATACCAAGAGTATGTTTCTTTTTTAGAAAACCCTAGATTTTTATAATTTGGAATGGAAAAAATCTACGCAGAAAAAAGTTAGTGACCATGAGCTTTTATTATCAAAACTTAAATATTTTGGAGACCAAGAAGCATCAGTTGAGTTAATAAAGTCATACTTCCCGAATAGATATCAAAAAATACTTCGTAACGGTACTTATTCAGAGCAGGTTGAAATTTTGTCAGGAGTACCGCAGGGTTCAATCCTTGGCCCTTTTTTAGTTATCATTGATACTTCGGACGTATTAAACTCTTTAAAATATTGTAAAGTTCAGGCCTACGCAGACGATACGCAAATTTACTACCGATATAATCATCTGGACTTTCTAAACGCATCAAATTTAATAAACGAAGATTTAAATATATTGAGAGAATTATTTTTAGATCACAATCTAAAACTTAATCCTTTAAAATTATTTTTGATGATATTTGGCTCTAAAAACAGAAGAGAATATATTAAAATATGAATTAAAAAATCATATTTATCTTTGAAGAAACTATGTAATAGCCGCCATATTCTGAGCTTATCTTTACACAAGATGCTTTGTGATTCACTACTTTTATCAAACTTTAATTATTGTGATTTTGTATACGGCACGTGTCTAGACGCGGCAGATAAAAATCGGTTTCAGAAAGTACAAAACACATGTTCAAGGCTTATCTTCGGTCTTAGAAAATTCGATCATATTTCTCATACTTTTAATAAACTAAACTGGTTAAAAATTGATAACCGTAGCTCCCTACATTTAGGTAGTTTTTTAATGAAAATTCTTAATAATAAAATTCTACCATCATCTTTAAGAAATAAGTTTTTGTTTCGAGCAGACATTCACTCTCAAAAAATTAGATTTCGAAATAAAATTACACTACCTCATCATCAGAGTGCCATGTTTCAAAGGTCGTTTATTTATAACGGTATACAATTATACAACTCATTGCCAGACGATCTAATAGACTTAAGTAAAAATAAATTTAAACTTCAATACAAGAAATGTCTTGTTAACGCTCAAATATAAGATTTTCAACTGTTTATAATTTATTTGGATTTCGTATTTTCCTTGTGGGCAGGTACAAGAGAGGCTCCCAACTTTATTTACTACCACTTTTTTCTAAATTAGTTTTTCCATTTACTACAATTTCTTTTCCCTAGTATAAAGAATTTTTTTCACTTAATCAGCGAGCCAGGTTCAGTAGAGTAGCGTTCTTGGCTAGACTGCGCCTGGCTTTCTGGTATTTTTCTTCTTTTAGTTTATGCGTATACATTTGTATAATGTTTTGTAAAAAAACCAATAAAAGGTATTATTATTATTATTATTATTATTATTATTGCTTTTCCCTCTCCCCCCCATTCGGTACGCCCCTGATTTAATATTGATATTTTTGACTTCAGGATTCAACTCGGCGAATAAAAATTTGTGTGTGTGCTTCATATTAGTTCGTCGGGCATAGTGAAATCAACATTTTTTCTAAAAAAACTATTTATCCAATTTACCTCAAATTTTGCACAAACATCAAATATTACTTGGGAATCAACTAATAAAGTTTAAGAACCAATCCACGATGAAGAATTTAACTGGCGGCTTAATGGATTATTTAAAATTTAAGCCTGAAAAACTACTTAATAGATTGATTTAAAATAATATGCAAGAATTAATTGTAGAATAGAGATGAACTGATGAAACTGTGGTGCGAATCAAAGATGTCGAAACAAAATGTAAAAAAATCAACGTTAAAAATCTTCTCATTCAATTGACTTCAAATTTTGCAAAAAAAATTAAATGTGATATAGGTATAAACTCATACGAATTCATCTCGGAATTCACAATGAGGGAACAAAATGGCGGTCTTAAAAAAATCAGTGTAAAAACTACTTATTCAATTTATTTTAAATTATGCCCAAAAATCAAGTGTGGCATAGGGTAGAAATTGGTAAAATATTGTTACGAATCCAATATGGTGGAACAAATTGACGCCCAATAAAAATATTTGAAAATAGGGTGTATGTATGCTAATAAATGAGTATGTGCGGAACTAAAATGGGTCACACTTCACTATTCCAAATAAAAGGAAAAATTCATAACGAGGAAATTTCCGGGTAAAGAAAATTTACCGATTTTTTTAAATACGAATAGAAATACCAGCTCTTTATATTTAAAAATTATTAACCCTTAAAATTATAAGCAGATTAATATGTATTTTGATGCCGTTTTTGACGTTTTGGTATTGTCAATTTTTACACAGAAATTAATTAGTACTATAGTGTCGCTCATGCAATGATTTAAATCATGATTTAAATTGAAAAAATCGACTGATTTTTAGGAAATTGGACTTTAAAAAACTTAAGGTAACAAGAACAGTTTGTATTGTATACCAACATAATGTTATATAAATATTAAGAGAAAACAAATTATTATTAATATTTAATAGTAAATACGGTATTAAAGTGCGGGACACGAAAGAAAACCGGGCGGAGTCAATCGGTTTAGGAAGGTCGGCCAAGAAATCTCTTTAAACCAGTGGTGTCCCGTCTTTCTTTAAACAATATGGTACTCCTTTTTGACTATACGCACTTCAGATAATTAAAAAATGTAACTATGCTTAATGAACCTTTATCTATATTTGTCTGTTTTCTTTCGTGTACCGCACTTCTATATCTCTTTTGTGTTGCAAAAACGGCGAACTATCGAATTTTAAAATGATTTAATTTTAATTTTTCTTGATCGATTTACCTATAAATATATTTTTTCTTGAGTTCTGTCATTAACGGTTCCCGGGCTACTGCCTACGTCCACTATTATTGGACCACCCAGTATAGTGATACACGATTTACAAGTCCAGATTTTACAAGGGAAGCTAGCATCAGATCCAGCGAACGAGATTTATCAAAATTTTAATTTATGCAGTTCGGCTTTGGGCTACTCGGGTAAGCCAAAAGTGGCCGCCTGCCTCCGTTCATATTACTTTATACGGGGGCCGTCATTGTGAAGGGCGTTTCCTAATTGCGTGCTGATGATAAAGGAGGTGTTTTTATGTGCTAAAAGTCTTAACTTTTGAGATACAGGATGGTAAAGTTTAAAAAGAAAACATGTTTTTTTTTGTCCCAATACTTAAGCTATTGTAGATAACTATATAATATAAAATATGCCCTTTTATGCCTAAAAGACGTGTATCAAATTTCACACAGTTATTGATCTATAATAGCATCAGAATTAGGATTTAAAAAAAAAATGTTTTTTTAAAACCCTGTATCTCCAAAGCCAAGACTTTTAGGTTCATATTAAACTTTTTTCTTAAAAAGGTCCAAGAATCACCCCCCTTTAACATTAGCACGCCATTAGGAAACGCCCTGTATAGAACTTCACAACGACGCCCCCTGTACAAAGTAATATGACAGACGGAGACAAACGGTGACTTTTGGCATACCCGAATAGCCCAAAGCCGAACTGCATAAGTTAAAATTTTGATAAATCTTGTTCACTGGAATCAGTGCTTGCTCCCCTACTATAACTACATTGATGTGTTATTTTTGGAAAAATATGAGTTCTGTAGTTTTTCAAATATTAATTGCAATATTAGATATTTTTTGACACCCGGTATTGAACAGAAAATAAATTATTTTGAAGCAGTTTATTGACAGCTACTTTATGAACAATTTTACAAAATATATGAAAAAAAAACTTAGCCATTTTTGAGGTTGAGGGCTGTGATTCTAATGGTTCGATTCCTTCTAAATCGTTGTCTTCCTCTTAAAATGAGGTTTCGTCGTCACTACTTGAAGATCCCAGTGTGATAACTAAATCATTAATAACCGTTTCAATTTTGCCGTCTATTTCCCAGTATTTATCGTCAATAGAATGGACATGTTTAACATACGATTTCCAATTTTCAGTCGATATTGAGTCAATCGCTTCTAATGTTATTTTATTTAAATCTTTAATTGAAAGTTCACCGGTGTGGCGCTCTCGAATATATTTTTTACTCCTGCCCATGCAAGTTTAATAGGGTTGAGGTCGCACGTGTATGGGGCAGCCTTAAAGGTGTATGACCGAGGTTACGTAAAAGACCGTCAATTTTATACATTTTTTTCTCTAGGCTTGTTGGCTGATATTACTTCATATAATTGATATTTTCTCTATGTCGATATTATATGAGCTTTTATAGAGTATTTAGTTTTGGGAGGAATGTTAGGTAGAAGCTTCTCGAGTAACCACTTTTCAAAATTATCTCTATTCATCTGTCTAAAACAGCATTTGGAACAAATCCGGCTTCTGAACCAGCATGAACTATAATAAAGCGACTACTAGAGCGGATTCCCTGAACAACACCTGTAACATTTTCACTTTTCTAGCATTTGTTCACTGTCATATCATTATCTACCCAGGTTTCGTCTAGATACACATTATTGCGTCCTTATTGCCTTACAGTCGATAGATATTTCACCCGCCAGTGAAAAATTAAAATAAATCTCTCAATGAGCAATTTTCGTTTATTTTGGCACTTGCGCCAAACAAAACCATTTGATCGTAAAAGCCGATTTAAGGTTTTATACCCGTACGGAAAATCTATTTTGTTCTTTACAGCACGAAGTAGGGGTTGGTAGGTCGGAACCTTCTTTAAGTTTATATAAAAATCCTCTATTATTCGTCGAATTACTTGAAAATCACCATCGTCAATTTTATCTTTGTAAGATAATCGGGGTCTTTTTTTACCACGAGATTTTAAAGGTGAAGTAGAACATGAGCGATCATTATGTTCTCTTTGAATTTTTCTTACGCTACTTTTCGAAACACCAGTGTAAAATGCAGCGCGTTCTGTTCGATTTTGAATTGGAATAGTCAAACTATTATTTTTAGCTTCCTTAGTACAGGCCTCTATAACGCTCGCAATAACTTCACGTGCACCACTTCGAATTGTTTTTCCTCTTTTGCTCGCCATCGTTACTTTGAAATAATAATTCAAATTCAACGCAACGCATTTATATAGAAATGAAAACAAATGCTCGAAATGTATAGGCGCCACTGGAAATAGCTAGAACCTTCTAGCGGCAAGTGCATGGACACTCTAGGCACATCCCAGTTACAAGTGGACCAGTGCGAAATGTACTAAATCCTCGTACCGCTGAGCTGGCGTATTTTATAGGTGAAGCGGCAAACTATTACAACAAATAAAATAACATACAGTTTATCCGCTTGCTTAAGACTATGAACCTTTATTTTAAGGACTGCCCGGTTTTCTTTCGTGTCCCGCACTTTACAATAAACAAAAGCGTAAATTTACAAATGCTTAAAAATAAATGTGTTGAAGAAGTTAATTATAATGCTTGTAAAGAAAATCTAATTTAGCTGCTTATTCGGTTCCCAAGCGATTTCTAAGTTTAGAATGTATCAAACCAAATGTCGAAAAGTCTTTGGACAGATGCCGCAGAAGCTGTAGCAGAAAACAATTGTCTAATAGTGGGAAGTACTTTTTGAACAACGTAATAACGGAGTGATACACTGTTCATGTCGATATCTAAATTTTTGCACTTGACTTAAAGTAAATTCAGTGTCTTCAAAAACGGACTCAAGTATTTTAAATTGGTGTACCTTCGTCTGAAAGTGTTACATCATTTCTTTGAGGCCTATCAATCGCTACAGAAATAGGCTTAACAATCGATAAGTAGTCTTTAGCGGATCTTTGTAAATAAATATTCGAATTTTTTTCTCTTATTATAGTGTTAATTTAATCTTTTTGTTCCTCACTAATTTTTAAAAATTTGGGCTACGACTCAGTAAAAACTTGCAAGCAATCAGCGAGAGAATTCCACTTGTGAAATACTTTAAGGATGTACACAACATGTTCTTTGATGTCACGGATTTAAAAATCTAAGTAAATTTAGGATGTGTGCAGCGCAACCATATGTAATAACGTTTGTTTCTGTTGACTCTTTTATTTGCTTTCTCATCGAATTCATGTTATTGGTAACAACGCTGCTTATTTCACGGTTATGGTCGGTCTTCAATTTTTTTATTAAATTTATTGCTAGTTCTGTCAGATACACATATGTATTTATCAGAAGAGACTCCATTTTCTGTACTAACCGTAGCACAAATTATGTGTTGGTTGTGTCCATTGGATTATACATCTAATGATAAACAAGCTGAGCTACCTGATAAGGTTTCAATTCATTTTCCTCATCATAAACCTCTGTAAGTAGTCGACAGGGTGGCTCATATCCAGGTCTTAGAAGTGCTGTTGCTTTTTGAACTTCCGGTTGTTCAATACGTGTGAAACTAATATAAACAGTCATAAAAAATAAAAGAAAAAAGAAACACAGTTTCCCCTTTTTTTATTTCTTTCTTGTGTGAGAGATATTTTAATCAAAGTTGAATCTAATTACTTTTCTTTCTTAGCGCAATTTTCGGATTTTGATCTACGCATACGAATCATAAGATACGGTAAAATGAATTAAATAATAATGTAATGTAAACTGTACTTAAATTTGAAACTAGTCCTGAACAAGTACTGGTACTTTTTAGTTTCTTTTTCTGCATTTTTTTTCACATCTCCCAGTGGGTTTTTATTCGTTCCACTACCTCTTGCATTTCCAAATTATATTTTCTGCAGGTTACTCTTTTCAGTTTTCCCCTCAAATTCATTGGACTTTTCAATAAAATATTACCAAATAGGATAGGATTTTTTCTGCCTCCACTTCTACGAGACATGTATTGTTAAAACAATATTCAAACAAGGGGTATGAAACAGGCTGCTTATTAATTATATTATATTAATTGGCGGAGAGTAAATTAAGAAATAAGGTCATGCACGGACAAATTTATTAAGATGTCGTAGAGAAATTATTTCAATTGCAAGTCTAAACAAGAAGTATTTTTGGTAGAATAAAGAAAAATTACTCAATAATAATTGTTATGAAAAAGACAGCAAAAATAAGAAAAAATAAAGAAATCATGATTAAATCAGAAAAAATGGTAATTTTTTTATTTTTTCAAAAAAATCATGATTTTTTACAACACTGGTCATGGCGAATAAAATGAACTCTCGTAGAGGAGAGGTCTCTATTTGCTCTCATTTGCAGCAAAATTATTGTTTAAACAATGCCTCCCGGGATAAATATCCAAATGTCGTTAAAAAAGAAAGTCACATGGTCACTATCTTGCACATATATTTAGCATCACGTAGGCTAGATATATTTATACGAAGTTCCAGATGTATATGTTGCAAACTGCATAAGTTATTGAGAAATTATGCTCATTTTTAGAAGTTTTTCGCTATTTTATCGGAAATTAATCACCGCTTTTTCACCCGACACATCCTAAAAGATAGTTTTGAAATATCTTCAACATTTTTTTTTATTGAACTTTTCTATTTTAGTACAGAAGGAAAAAAAATCAATTTTCGGCATTGAAATTGTTTATATATTTTCCTCAATTATTTTTTGGATATATTTTTGTAAAATAACATTACTTAGATGCACATAAATAATTCACGAAGTAAGTTTCCTTATAGCCGTTTATTTTTCCTGGTCCACTACAGATGCACGATATTTTGATAGCAAATTTACGAGTCTAATCTCGATTTTATTGCATCTATTCCTGGATATTTTAAAATAAATGATATATCGATATCCGCATATTTAGAATGGTTTTCTCGTGTCTGTGATAGACAGCAACAAAAACTCGATTATTTTGAACGGCGTCCAACAATTGCCCACGTCACAAGCTCATTGCAAATTAATAAAAACATCTGGTATTAGTTATTACCAGGTAAATAAGTCCCTATATAAATTGTATCATTATCTTTCGCTTTCCTTGTTAAAAGGAAGGAGTTCCACATAAAATTAATTATAATTGTCTTTAGTTATAATATTTCGTATTTATTTATTACATTTTCAAGGAATACATAAATAAAATATAGCAATAATAACAATGTTTATCGTGTGACTTTTTTTGTGTATTTCATGCATTTATAAAATTGTTTTACCTTTCATCTTGCTTTATAAAAGTTAGGTTTTATTACTGGCTTTTTGAGTTCATTTTGCAGTTGTCATTGTTCATTGCGCAAGAATTTGAGTTGAGTTCCACACAGTACCCAGCTTGAGCGGAAGGGGTAAATTAGGATTTTAAATTGAACACCCTGCGTTTTTCGTACAATACGTAAATATTAACCCCTCGATTACTACTTTCCGTTGAAACCGCCAGTGAAAATTTACAATTACTTGGTATTCAATCGGATTTTATAAAAATCAACCTCTCATAGAGACTATAAATGCCACTGTTAACCTAGTTGTACGTGGACACACCAAACATAAGATAGCTGAAGTTAACTTCAAATTATTCGTTATTCCGTGTTTACAAAATTCGGAGTCCAATTTTATTTTTCAGAAAATCTGTAAAAGATGTTTCTCTTCCCTATGTTTTTTTCTATTCACTACGTAATTCTGTAAAAATAGCATGGAAAATAATTATTTTACTTTCCCATTATAAGCGAATCACTCTGTATTTTCTGGTTATATGTTCAAGAAAATTAAAGATTGGTACATTTTTCTCTAATACTGCATTTAGTACAGTAAAACTCGGATATGGGTATGTTGTAACAGAACTATGTTAAACTTTACTTAAGTATTTAGCTAATGTTTGACGTTTTTATTAATATATTAATGCATATTTCTCATGTTTAAAATTTTCTTAAAAAAATCAAAAAAATTAATAAATTAATATTTTATTTAAAACTTGAAAGATGAATGTATGTATACGTATACATAATAAAAAAACTTGCAAAAAAGTTAATGTCTGCTGACTATTTATAAAAATTATTTGCTAGTGAAGTGCTCAAAATAACATGTTCTGTAAGTTTCTACTTTCTAGAAATCGGTTTATATTTTGTATTCCTTTAATGATTTAATGACTATCGGAACTTAAAGGAGTTTCTTTTAGGGGCCCTTTATATTCTTCTCTATCAAGCTATTCTACACCCCAATCTGCATAACAATTTCCTGACATGTAGGGATAACTGTGATTCGAGATCATTATCTACTTCAACAAAAATATCTTTGTTGTCCAAAGAAAAATATCCCATTGACAAACCTGTAAGAAATATTTATAAGATGAGACTCAAAAGTTTGCCAGCAAACAATCATTACGCAAAATACTAAAACAATATATCATTGCATAAAATAGATTTACAATAAGAAATACAACAAGATATGAATTATTTAAAATATTTTCCTAAATAAAATTACAAACAACAAATAAAGTAAATAAAAATAAAATTTACGATATAAAATAAAATAAAAAATAAAGATCAATACAATTAAAACGTATCACACACCCTGATACGCCACTGATTGTAGTAGTATTTATTGTTTTCAAGCCAACATTATTTTTAGTTAACCACACACTTTAAGGTAAATTGCTCTCAGTAGCAGCTGGTTGAATAAACAATTGATTGGTTTTGAGGTAAATCATCGTCTTCCTCGAATTTGCCAAGGGACGACCATACATTTTAAAGTAATTTCTAATTGTTTATTTGGATAACTTATTTCCAAGTCTTTGAAACTATTCCAGCAGCATCGAGTATATTTACTATAATTGGTGTGCAATTTTTAATACTCTGTTGATGGGTGACCAGAAATAGTCGTTGATAATGCATTTTTATACTGTGAATAACACCTTGGTCCACTGGTTACAGCACATGTAATGTATGATAGAAGTATATTATAAAAAAAACTATTGAAGGTTGAATAAGAGCTACCGAGACTTGTATATTCGGTACGTTATAAGCAAAGGCACGCTATAAGATATATATATATATATATATATATATATATATATATATATATATATATATATATATATATATAGTTTTACTGTACTTTGTTTTTATGTGCTGGAACTCTTTTATTTTACAATTTCTTTTGATGATAATTTTTAATAAAAAATCAGTAAATTTCCTTTACCCCGAACTACTTTCGTTTTGAATCTTTTATTTGGAATAGTAAAGTATGAGCCAGCAATGTTGCCAGGTCAAAAAAAACTGAAAATCACCAAACACTTGCCTTAAAAGTTGCCAGATTTTGAAAAAAATCACAGAATTACAGACTAATAATGGAGTGAGTTAAACAAAAATTATGATAATGAAAAAGAAAAAAAAATATATATATATATATATATATATATATATAACTTTAAAAAAATTATTTATACATACCATTTTAAATGATCAGAAGTAACAGAACATTTTATATGACCGAAAAGAATAATCCCATAACCACCACTGTAAATACTGTACCTACTCGTTAGCGTCGTGTTTCGTTTTAATAAATATAATAAAATACCAAAACGCCAAGAGAAAAAATTAGAAGTAAAAGAAGTCGGACAATCATGGAAATCCCTGGTTAAAGCTTCAAGCACGAGCAGTCGTGCAGCACCCCACTTTTAAGACGTACCACACTTTAAACCGAAAATGTATCATTTTGGTACAAATATTTGCTACACAAAATGCTTCGGCATAGCTTAAAGCTATTTTACCTGTAGAAATTTACAAAGAAATACACGGGCTTAACACAACTAAGGATAATTATTTATTAAAGGCATTTCTGCTATTTGCAATGTTTCGAAATTTTACACATTTACGGTAGGTACTGTACTAAATGTATTATCTGATCTATAAATATTCTATATTCAAACGGTAATTTTTTAAATAATATAACAAATAATATTTTTCTATTCATTTCTAGAACCAGATCAATATTAAAAGTGAACCCACGTAGTCATTTTGGCTTAATTTGGTTCCTGAAAAATAGCATTACCTATATCAAGTGCATGGCAACTCAAGAACAGGAAATTGTCAACAAGTATTCAAAATGGCAACGTTAGTTCCCTTTTGATATTGGTCCGTCTTTCCGTCTTTAAAATTATTGAGTAAAGAAAAAAATGTAAAGTAATATTAATAATATTGCATTTTAGGGGCACGTAGGTGCAGACAAATTGTACCATTGTGGCAACACTTAGCACGGGTAAACGTCAAAGTCTACTGAATAAAATACGTAAACTTTACCCCCCTTCTAGTAGTGGTGTTTTCGAAACATGTAACGTTACAGTCGCGTATCAAATATATAAATTAGAGACTTTTTGGATGATAATATGGCAAAATTCTTAATA
Source organism: Kuschelorhynchus macadamiae (assembly GCA_030620095.1). Classification (NCBI taxonomy): domain Eukaryota; kingdom Metazoa; phylum Arthropoda; class Insecta; order Coleoptera; family Curculionidae; genus Kuschelorhynchus; species Kuschelorhynchus macadamiae. Next base: position 4,025,360 of record JAUTXW010002618.1, read on the forward strand.
ATGAAGAATATAAAACGTAATATAATAGTGTTTTTTTATATGATTTGAAATTAGGTCAGTGTCAAAAAAATCAACAAGTGGGTCGAAAAATCACCAAATCTGGTGAATTTTCACCAAGGCTGGCAACATTGTGAGTCAGTTTAGTTCTGCACTTAGTCACTTGATTTTTGTACGTAACTTAAAATAAATTGAATAAGATTTTTACCTTGATCTTTTAAACATTGTTTTCGTACAAAATATTACTAGTTCATTCATATGTAACACTTGATTTTTGTGCAAAAATTGGGTATTTGGCATCTAGGGACGCTAAAACGTGAAGTTATGTAAAATTTGGGAGAGTGATTTTTTACATTACATCTTTATAATGTAAAAATTTTGTTTCGGTGTCTTGAATGTGCACCACAATTTTATCAGTTCATCTCTGTATCACACTTAATTCTTGCACACAACTTGCCTATATCTAACATGTAAGTCATTTTTCAGGTTAATTTTAATTACTTTATTAAGCCGCCATTTTGTTTCACCATATTGGATTTATACCAAAACTAGTTCATTCAGTTCAGTTACAACTAATTTTTCTGAAGTTTTGGGATATGTTGGATAAGTAGTTTTTTTAGTAATAATTTCTTTACATTTTATTAAACCGCCATTTTGTACCACCATATTAAATTTTTCTCAAAATGTTACCAAGTCATTCTCATGTGATCCTTTATTTTTGACCAACATTTTTGAAGAAAATCGCATAAGTATTTTTTTTAACTATGAATGCGAACAGATAGACAGATCGATGAAATTGAGAAAACATGATTTTCGGCACCTAGAAACCTGAATCATAAAAATTTTAAAAAGTTTGATAGGATGATTTTTTACTATTACAATACTTCTCTTACGAGGGAAATAAAATACACGTAAGAGATAAATAAAAATACACGTAAAATAAATATCAAATGGTCAGAATACATCTGTTGATTTGTATTGTTATGGAAACTATCTTTAACAATAGAAGTATTTTATCAGTTTGTTTTTAAACGGTGAAATATATTTTTAGAAATATTTATAATCAACAGCAAATATAAATATTTTTTAAAAATATATTTCAGTTAACTGATAAAATACTTCTATTAAAAATTTGGTGACGGTACCTAATAGCGATGTCAGATTTGACGTCCAGTCAGGAACGCTGCGCCATAAAGTTAGAATATTTGGCACGATCAACAATGGTGATGATACTGGTGGGTTTGAATATGTACAAGTTTTAACGGCCGTTGTAGTGGTACGATAGCGCAATTAGTTAGAGCAATGAATAGTAGATACAGAGGAGCGGGTTCGATCCCGCTCGTACCATTACTTTTACTGTTGATTATAAATATTTCTAATAATATCTCTAACAAGTTATTTTTTGAATCGTGAAAATTTTAATCTTCTTTTTCGCCAAGTGATTCTGGTCTCCATAAGTCTAAAGTCTACCGAAAATCATACGGAATTGTACGTAAGTTTTGACATAATTATTTTTATTTGTTCACTCGGCCATGCCAATTTACAATTTACAATAAAAATACAAAAATTACTACGGCTAAGTTACACAATTACTAAGTACATCACTCAAAATCACAATACAATGCACAATTAAAATCACAATTATTAAAATATATCTAGTCACATACAAGTTAAAATGGTTCAAATTGTCCAGAATAAATTTGTATCTAAAACAGTCTTCTTATTTGTCTCTTAAAGCTATCTAATGAAGTTCCAAATAAATCTATTAGCAGTCCTAGCTATTCTGGTTATTTGATGACGATTATATCTAACATCGTGGAGATTATCGTCAAGTGATTAAAAAGTTAAAAAATGCGGACATGAAGGAGCCCATAGTATTGAAATAAAAATGGGTTTAGATAATAATAATAGTTTCTTTGTTAACATTATCATTGCTTAGGTGGGTCATAATAGTTATGCGAAAAACTCGGAATATAATAACTAAAAATAAAGCTCCGCTCATGCAGGTAATATAGCTAAATAACGAATAACTAAATGAAGGGAATACATTTTAATATCTTGCCCCGGATCTGCTGTTTTATTGTCTATACAAATTAGAGTTATTTTTATAAATGGATTATATCGTGCTACATAAGGATCTCCCCATGATAGTTGTTAATCTGTGCCCCGATCTATATTTTATTATAGATTTTGGTTAGTTTCTAGCTTCATCATGAATTTCAAAAGGTTAATTAAAAATTAAATATAACAAAAACAAATCCATCATCCCTCCGTTCTCGTAGTATTTTATGTCGCCGTTCACCCAAGGCTTTACTAAATAAACTTGTATACACAAGCCAATTGCAGTTTGAAGTAGTCAAGCGGCTTGTTTCGATGGGGGGTAAGCACTTGAATAAGTAAATAAAATTGGTTTCTATTCAATTGACCAAACCCTTAGCAAACTTTCTACTTGTGGTAGCTACTATAGACGTGTGAATGCACCTTTAGATCGTAACTTTTTTGTCGCTGTTCTAATGCTTTTGCTATATTTAAGCTGAACCTATCGCGTATTGCGATACCACTTAATCCTTTAACATCCCCTATTTTATTTTGTCTATCGGGTATTGTCTATTTCTTAATAAATATCCCCAATGTTCGTATCTTATTTCTTTTAACTGTATCTCAGCTTACTAACTTATGTGTAAAGACATGTTTGTTAATTGAAGCGTGTGCGTTTTAATTTCGTACGGCTTCCCTGTTCCACCCCAGGCCTTTCTAATTGTGAGAAATAGGAGAAAATGTCATCGTTTTGTAGAAATCGAGAAGTGCCAAGACATTTGAAAAGGTCTGTTAGGGGAGAGATCGTTATTTGCCGCCTGCGTTTTTTAATCGCCCTTTTTTATCTTTGGTAATTACGATTTAATGTGGCTAGGGTGTACGGCAAAGAAATTTTTTTCATAAACCATTCGTTATCTTTACAAGACACATTGTACCTCTTTTATATTATACAAAAAAATGGATTTTAAGAAACAAAAAAAAAATAAGTTTTTGTGACGGCACCTTAATGGCTGAAAAAAAAATCGTTAATAAACGCTTAGGAAAATATTTAGATTGAAAAAACGAAAAAATATTTTTCGGTGTTGGATGTTAAATATCTCCTTAACTATAACTGATATGAAAAAAAAGTTACTTCGCTTGTATTTACGATTTTTTAATAATAATTAATATTATTTTTTTAAATTTTTAGTTTTTGAAATCCACTTTTTTTGTATTTTTTGAACATCCTGTATATCTGACTTAAAGTTTAATACTGTAAAAACTTTTTTTTTCCTCAGGCACCAACTTTTATCAAGAATAAAATTTAACTTAAATGGCCTTAACATGTAAACAAAATGGTTATTTTCAAATGTTTTTTTTTATTTTATTCATATATGTTTTAGAATTATTTTTCGTGCTCGGCAATTCTACAATCAATACAAATTAATTTATGTCTCAAACTACTTTAGCAAAATTTAAAGTTAATCCAAATAAACAAAATTACTCAGCCTGTAGTTAATATTTGTATAAAACTATATAAACCATAGTTCTTAATAATTATAAAGAAATGTAAAAATATCTTTTACATAATTCAGGAAATTAACTCCAATTTAATAAAAAAAGGTATATGAAGTTAATTAGTACACCCCTGAAGTAAAATTGACAATCAGAAAACCAAATGTTTTTCAAGTTGTTCGTAATCTTAAGCCAAAGGAATCAAAAAATATTTCTCTTTATAAGAGTGTTTAATGTAGAGGGGAAAATGTTGCAAATAATACATATTTTTAGTGAATAAAAAGTTATTCTTAAAAAATACATCAGATTTCTAATAACTATTAAGCAGATATCGAGGCAGATTTACTTAAAATCAAAATAATTTCAGATTTTTAAATTCTCGCGCTTGGCGAAGTTGCTGTAAAATTTTTAATTTAGTTTTACCTCTTGCATTATACCACATAAAAGCGATTCTTAAAACTCAGATGCCACAAAAATTTTACGAAACATAGGTTTATAAAATGCAAATTTGAAATTAAATTAATTTAATTTCAAGATTTTGACGCTATTAAAGTAAACACTACAATAAAGAAAAATATTTTAATAAATGGCAAAAGACAGTCTATATATTTAAAACACTAAACCAGATTTTTCAGCAAGTTCGTGAGAGAGTTGTACTACTTCAATTTACATGCATTTTTTAAATTTTCGTCTGGTTACCGAGACCTTTCAACACAATTTTTTTGTATCTTTTTATTGCGTATTTCGTATATAAAAACCAATATATTTTTTTCAATGACATTTCCGGACGATGTGGTGAATGCGCCTCGTATTCTAATAATTCCACTGGAAACTCATCGTGCCATCTAACGGAAACAAAACAAGATCTGCCGGGCCAGCTAATTGTTTTTAAACAACATTATTTTATTAGTCTACTATACTAGTAAAATAATGTTAGTTTCTTATTTTGCTAGTTTAATGAATAATTTTATGAAACAGTTAATAGACTGAATAACGAGTAAGACCCAGTCGAAATTCGACGGAAACTATAAGTTTTAAAGTTACACTTGAATATTTTAAAATCATTCAAATCCCTTGTTCGCGATTTTTATAAAGATTTTTAGCATCAGCTATATTACGATATATTTCAACTTTTACAATTTAAAATAGACACAGAATCAACCCCTAAATACTAAAAAAATAGAATTAACAATGAGACTCTTAATAATCCCCCTTAATCGAGAAACCAAACAGGGTAACTTTAGGAATGAAGTAATTGGGGAAGCAAGGAACTAACGAATATTTCGTTCACACTGTTTATCAATTTTTATTTGATTAATTAAAACACAAAAACCAAAACAAAAATTGATGCGGACGAATGGTTCGCCTAAGTCAAAGCCTACTTTATTAATTCGCCCAAAACACGGAATCGGCGCGAAATGATTCGCATGGACGAAGGCATCCCTCCAAATTATGCGGACGAATCCAATTCCAATATATGTTTTTGGCACTGCACCACGCAAATTGTTAGATTGCTCTCCGTGTGGAGCTTAGTCAGAGCGGGAGCGACCCTTCCAGATGATGACATCTTATTCCACTTTAGAGACGTTAAAGATGGGATGTCCGGATGGCGAGCTCTTAGCTCCCGGTACCCCCGTATATTTCAAATATCTTTAAAGGCATCTTTCTAATACGTCTTTCTAATGCATCTTGGCTTCCACTAGATGACCCTTGAGAGTACTACTGGTATCACGAGATAACCTTTTCTTTCAACCTATCTCTTTACCCCTCCCACTCCCGCCACATAGCGGCCATTACACTAATATTATATGTAGAACTGCTGCCGACGAACGGGATAGAATATAGGAACAACTAGGCCTCACACGTTCAGAGCCTCTGCTCTCTTTCAATGGGGTCATTAGTTTCCACACTGTGCGGTTGAGTCTCCGCATCCCCCCCCCGAAATAAGCCAGCTAAACCGACCACATGGAACCACTTATGTTAAAAACACAGAGGTCTGTCCTCCGCGAGGCGATTCGAAAGACTGATGCGGACGAATCAACTAAAGGGCGAATACTGAGTAACGGGGTTAACGATTAAACCTAACGAATGGGATTCAACTTCATTCAACTAGAGTGGCCAGATTCCGAAATCTTATGTGTTAGTTAAAATAAGTAACTATTACATGAATTTAATTAAGCCATCCTCTGACAAATTATGTTTTTTCGAATGAAAATTTAAACAGTTCTATTTAATAGTGTTTGTCATCCTCCTGGATTCTTACAGAAAGTCTAATGTACACACTAGAATATAGATAGGTTATGTTCAATTTCTAACTTCTTACATAATACATACGTAGAGGCTAGATGTAATTTCGAAGTCAGTTTTGTGTTATAGTTTTTACTTAATAAGAATGGCGAGGTAGTAGATGGCTGAATTGGCTAGTTTTGTGGAAAAAGATTTTGGCAAAAAACTTGGAACAATTTTGTATTTGAAATAGCCCAAATAAATTGCCCAATCTGGCCGCACTGCCAACCTCGATGCGCATCGGAATTTGTCGGACAGAGTTGGTTTATTTCCAATCCATCTTAAATATAATTATTTATATTTAAGATGGCGTTAATTCCCTATTCACTTTTGGGTACGTTAAGAACAAATAGATATTCAAGTCTTTTTCAGAGTAGTAGCTGTACAATTTGTGTGTAATAAAATATTAATAAAAATTCCATGTTTATTTAAAAAAAAACCGTACTTTTGATGGAACTTTTTAAAACAACATGTAAAATTTCTACCTCGCCTTTTCACTACGATACTCTTTCACATACGGGGCAACACTACACTGGCCTCCCACCAGTGCTTCAAATAATTTATATAATCTTATTTTTTCATGCAAAAGCTATATCAAAAATAAACAGTCAGTAGTGATAACGCGTCTGCGGATAGGAAGATTTAATTTTAAAAAAATATCCATATTGGTGAAGTGGGAACTGCTGACGAAACCTGAAAAAAATGTGTTTTAAATAAACTGCTCGTAAAAAAATAACGAGAAAAAAAGTTTTTTTTGACATTTCTTCACGGATTTGAATCAGATTTTCAGATTCTAAAAGCTCGATTCAGGTAGAATCAGCGGGGGGTATGCTTTTATTAAGTTATTTTTTTAGACTTGTACAAGGTGGTAAAGTAATGAAAAAATTAGAATTTTAAACAAGATGTATTTTCTTAAGGAAATGTTTTCTTTATTACTATGTATTAGTATTTTGAAGTCTGTTTTTGGGAGTATTTTGTTTATTGCGTTGTAACCAAAATGACGTTATTTTTTCTGAAAATCAGCTGATTTTACTTTTAGGCAAAAATGACGAAATATGCAAATTTATAATTAGCCAACACCATATTTCTATTGTTAATGATAACTTTGGTTCAGAGTGTCACAAATTTTATTCTGTAGATTGCGTAGTCTTCATTCGTCCGCGTTTCATGGATTTTTTTTATTAATTGGTCTGAGTAAAATTTGAGTTAATAGAAGGTTTTTACATACTCGAATATAAGCAACCTGACTTAAACTATCTATTTTTAATAAATTCATCGCCTACATACATTTTCTTAATTGTAATATTTTAAACGTCATTCCGGCCATTAGCTATTTTGTTCATGAAAACATAAATGGGATATTTTTAGTAAAGTAATAAAATATACAATTTAAGTCTAAGTTATAAAGTAACCTATAAAAACAATTAATTAAATTCTTCGTCCAACGATATTATTAATGAAAGTGCAGTGATAGTTTAATCCAGGTCTATGCACATTCCGTTACCTTCGTGAAAAGCATTAGGTTAAAAAAAATAGAACAATTTTAAATCAACCGATGGAGTCGAAATTGGGCACATATGTCTAAAATCAAAAAAGAAGGGGAAAACTAGTTTTCTGTATATTTAAAAAAAAAATCAAATTTGGCTTATAAGATAAATCACGTGATTAGCTTTTTCATTGTCATTTCGTATTATTTTTAAAGCAAACATTTTCTACTAACGAAGGTTTTACTAAAGGCAATTATTAAAAATTATCTCAAAATGCAGTTTTTGCTGGTCACAGAGTACAGTATCGTATCCGAGACTTTCTGCAATTCATAGGAAAAATTTGGGACACTCTGTACTTTATAAAACATCTATATGTATTTCAAAGTAAAACCTTTATTGTAGTTAATCAAATATTTGATAGTTTTACACTTACGTATGACCTTATTTAGATCGAATCATATTTTGGGACAGTTTGTATAAGTTAAAAGGTCTCGTCTCTAAAGGGATTGAAGGTTTCCAATAAGTTAGACCAATATCGTCAATTTTTTTTTATTTTGCAACGTTTCCGCTGTTGATTAACACCATCATCAAACTTTTGTGGGGGAAGTATGCACCACATCAATCGTATTTTTATAAATTTAATTTTGTATATGCAGGATTATATCGTTTGTTTTATCGACACAAATAAAACTGCCTGGCATATTGTTCGAGTTTGGAACTGGCTGATTCCAATCGGTTAAGAAATATCGAATCGACTGATATTTAAATATCACGTCAAAAAAAAAACCTTTTGCCGTTTTTTTTGACGAGCAATTTATATAGATTAATAGCAACTTGTATGAAACATGTCCCAGATTTTTTTATATTCATTGTTAGGTTGTTCCCTTCTGTTTAAATCACTTAAGATACATATTTCATTTAGGCTATATCCGAATCCAAACATCATCAAATAATGTCTTCGCTTCGACAAAATAGTTAAGACCCGTTGAAGCGCAACGGTAAACAGACAAGGAAATTTCGAACGGATACGGGATGTTTTTCCCTGAATACCGAGGGTGATTCGGGGTTGATGACGGTCTAGTCCGAACAGAAGGTCAGCAGACTGCCGGTCTGGGATTTTACGGCTCTGCTTTTATGCGTTTTATTACAGGGTTCACGTATTTCGATTTGATCTGCGGCTTTCCTCTTGGTTTTTATACCATCACGAAATATTAACTTATTAAAAAAAAGGCGGTTGGTGACTCACAAATGTTTAAAATTCATTGTTAAGAAAATGGTTACGTGCCCCTTAACGGGGTATCATAAAACCGCATATACAATTTTTTGTTGTATTATTTTGTTTGTATATTTGGTCTGTTATTTGACGCAAGAAAATGAGTTTTAAAATGTCTTAAATATGTTATTTTGTTAAATCCTGTTTTAGAAAAATATTTTCTCCGCACTCAAAAAATTAATTTAATGTGATTAGTTATTTTTAAATTATTACATGTTGTCCAACTTCGCTTTTTAAGTTGGATAATATGTAATGGTATTATGTCATTATTGTTGAACATTGTCCAACAGATTTAAGGTACGCACAGGACTATACACAGTCGCAGGTTAGTGGAGGTGCGGGGGTGGTCCTCAAGTCTAGAGGGGCCAATTTGGAATAAATAAAATAAAACCTTAGTCACTTGATTATCTCAACAAAAACTATTTTATAAATATGTCATAATAGAATAGGCGAAATGCGGGATGTTTGCCATCGGTTGGGTTGGCAATTAGTAAAATGCTTTTTTCTTTTTTGCAAATGTTACGAACCTCTTGGAGAGCCTCTGAGATTATAAGTGTTTAGAGTTCTCAGATGTAGGCCGTTTAGTTTGCAAAAAAAAGTGTCAAAAAATGTGGCAAAAAAAACTGTTTTTGGCCAAAATCTTCCAAAATATCGCAGATAGAACAAAATTGTTTAATTAAAATGGAGAAGAGATCATTGCCTTCAAAAAAGTATATAATGAAAGCAATTAATAGTTTTCTGGATAAATTAATTTAAAGTCGTCATCGATTTTCCTTTCCTGTTTTCGCGCCAAGAGACAAACCGTTGAATTTATTAACAGGGATGCGGATACATTTTATATTAAATGGAGTAAATTTTGCGAAATGCGTTTGGAAAAAGACATCCGCCATGCGATCTGGTTTTGAACATGACATTATAACTGATGTCGGACACACAGAACAAGAGCTACCAGCCGCAGGGGACGACGATGCAATTGATGAAAATGAAGAAGAAGCTGCTTAGTCTGATTTGGATTCTGAAAAACGAACATGTATTAATACAAATTTTTCTTCGCGTATTGAAACATACTGTTTAATTTTTCGCTGATTTGAATTCTCATTATAACCGTAAAAAATCTTTAAAAGACCTTCACTTACTACAACAATAACTGGAAAATATCTCAAAATATATTGTTATTTTTCGAATGTAAATTTTTTACAAATATTGCCAATGTATCAGTTACAGATGAAAACGCTTATTTGAGTATAAGCTTACAAAAGCTCACCGATTGCAAAAAAACCCACGCCATATTTATCATAAAAATGGCCTTTTTATATATAAATAATCTCAAAAAACTATTTTGCATCAAACTCAATTTTCGCAAAAACTATGAGATCTCTAGAAAATAACATGAATACCTTTTTGTTGGTAATGATCTGCTCTACATTTTTGAATTAAACTATTTTGTTCTATCTGCAATATTTGGAAAGACATGCATTGGCCGTTTTTTTGCTACTTTTTGCATTCTATGAATTACATAACATTGCTGCCACTTGAACGCAAAGAAATCAATCATTAAAAAATAACGTTTAAATAGAAGTCATCATTCTCAAGATATCGTCAAAACTCTATTTCATTATTTTTGGCCTGTCAAATTTGTGCAAATATAACATACGCCTCAAATACCTGGAAAGGCTTATTTAAGTGTAAGTTGCCAAAGCTCACCGATTGCAAAGAATTTCACGCCATATTTAAGATAAAAATGGCATTTTTATATAACGCCGATAAGCTAATTAACACTTACATTTTTTCAAATTTCCTTCCATCAAATTTTTCTTGTAATACTTCGATAGTGTTATAAGAAGTGTGATATGTGGCACCGTCTTGCTGAAACTATCATTCAAATCAATTTAACCTAAATTGGGTCAAAACTTTTCTTAACATCAATCTATATTGCTCAAATAGTCGGATGATCCCATCATGCCATAAGCCATAAACCACACTTTTGCACCTTTTATGGATGCAAGGGCTTCCCGAATCTTCTTGTTTGTAAGGCCTCATTCTTTAGCACGATGTCGAGGAATCGATAAATTAAGAACTTCTGCATCACTATCACTTACAGCAGCAATGTTCTCTACACTTCTTGCTTTTCGACGTCTTGTTTTCGCATTGTGAAAAGTAAATTCTATTCAATTTTTTCGACGAATCACAAGCATAGTAGGGCGATTATAATTTGGTACGTTGGGTATTTACAAAAAACTTATATTTTCATAGAAATTTAGGAAAATAATCAAACGTTCTTGAAGCGTGTACTTTAACAGTGATAAATTATTGTCAGGGTATACTGAAAGCAAATGACAACTAGTGACATAAACCTTCAGACTAATTAATTAAGACAGATTAAGGCTTCATCTCGTCTCGTCTCGACTTTGGCTAATCTCGTCTCGTCTCGAAATTTTGATCCATGCGAGACTATAGCTTTGTCTCGATTCGATTGGATACTAGCCCTTGAAAAGTCTTCTAACCCTTTGTTTGATAAATTTGAATAGTCATTATACGTAATTTATCACTACATACAGTTTCAGCCTTTATAAAAAAATCGTAATTTTTTATGACATTATAACAGTGCTGACTGTATACTTTCTATCAAATATGGCTGAGTGTGTACTTCAACATGTTATTGAATAAATTGATAAAATAATGTTTTGATATTTATTTTTGCTACAAGTTTGAACTCTTACGGATCTACCTGTTGTAACAGTTGGTGTTTCCTATGGGAGCTCCATTTGTATGCTCAATATTTCAATATTTAAAAAAATGGCATTTTTAAAGAAAAAATAGGCTGATACCAAAGAATGGGTATGTACTGATACCACTAGAACCATTTATCTATTTTTGAGCCGATATCTTCAGTTGCGTGACAAATATAGTAACGTAATAAATGGCCTTTTTGCAAGGAAGGGCTTAAACGATTATTAATTTGTTTTTGATATACGTTATTAGGTTTTTGTATGTTCTCGAAAGTTGTGAAAAGCATAATTACGTCAGTTCAATATATATTTTTGTTTTGGAAGGTTCTTCGATTAAATTATGATTGTCCCTCAAGTAGTTTGACCAGTAAAGCAAAAAGTATATATTTGTTTTTAAATCATTATGTAAAGTATACAAGATTTCATTCATTTCCATGTATAAAATATCTTTTTATGAAGTGTGAAAAAATTATTAAAAAAAAGAGCATAAGGAGGTCACAATGAACAAAAATACTATTTAGTTCATTGGCGGGTTATTATTTACGGTTTGCCGCTATTGAAAGGTAAGCTTTAAATCTGAATAGTTTTTAATCAAGTGCTTTAAATAATCCGTACGTCAAATTCGACATGGTTATTTTCACTTATTGTGACTAGCTAGAGGTTTTTACGTTTTATTTTAGCTAGTTAACAATATTTGTATGAAAATTAATTAAAATTATTAGATAGCTAAAGCATATTAGTTTGAAAACCACTATCTAGTAGATTGCATCGGGTAAATATCATGACCATGGGCATGTAAGTAGATTGTATCAAATTATTATGGTTATAAATAATACACTTTAACCCCATACAGTGTTAATATGTAATAGATTTTGGGGAAACATTTTTAATTAAATTTATTAAATATACCTACACTTAAAATATAGATTTCACATTTTATCTGAAATTTTGCTTATATTGCAAACTTCTTACAGGAAAAACGTGTTCGTAGACATCACTATTGGAAAACTAAGAAGTATCAAGCTTATGTTTTATACTTTTGATCTATTGCCATGTTTCCGTATAAAATCAACCACTGTGCGGCGCCTGCGGCGACGCGTATCATCCTGGATAAAAATGATCGCAAGTAACTCACTTTTTTTTAAAATAGGGTGATCGCAGAAAATATATTACATGTAACTCATGCATTAAGGTTTTTGTGACTGCGGTTCGAAATTGGTTATATAAATCAAATTCGAATTCAAAATAAGCTTTATTATCAAAAAACTACAGGAAGTTTTATCGACAAACATGAGTTATATAAGTCAAAAATAAAAATAAACCTTGAGAATTCAGTTAGGACAAGATATAATTTAAAAATATATTTAAAAATTTAAAAAGAGATTGATTGTAAGTACGTATATAAAATTGGGGTGGGACAATGATAATTTAAAACTAGAAGCAAAAGCAACAATGGCAATTATAAACAAACGTTCCAACAAAAAATAAGAAGTATTAGAAATAGATTACAAAAATTCAAAAAAAAACAACAGCAACCTTATAAAAAACCAGGGTCATCAAATGAAATAAAAACAAATAAAACAGACTCATGTCAATACTAACAGTATCACACCATGTCACTATAAAAGTCTGTCAGACTAAATTTCCCGAACTTGCTTTTTAAATAGTTTTAGAGTGGATTGTTCCTTAATATTATTGGGAAGATTATACATCTTAATACCCTCATAAATGATAGATTTTTTCGCTAAGCTTGACGTAGGAATAGGTAAATTTAGATTGAGGTGGTGGCGAGTTACATATCTAGGATTTGGGACTGTAAATTTATCTGTCTTAGCGAACAGTATACTGACAGTTTCTAAAATATATAAACTAACAATGGTTAATATTTTTTGGTTTGTAAAAAGCGATTTACATGAATCACGGGTTTTTGCCTTGCATATATATCTTACTGCTCTTTTTTGAATAACAAACAGCATATTAATTAAATGGCTGCTAGCTGCTCCCCTCCCCAATAATCAATATTATCGGGCTAGTTGATGAAAATAAAATGGATATTAATATTGCCAAACATATGAAATCTTTTTGATTATTGCTAAATTTTTTTTGCAATTTTTCAGAAGTATTTTTAATATTTTAAATAGGTAAATTATCCATAAATCCCTAAGTTTCTTAAAATTGTTTATTTTGTTTTATTTTTGATTACAAAATAGTATGTTAATTTTTAAACGCAACTCCAATTTAACAAGCTACTACTTTCTGAATTTCTGCTTCAAGAGGAGAAGATTAAAAACACACAATTCTAGGATTTTATCAAGGGCATTTTATAGCATTAAGTGTACAGAAGGGGTATCAAAAAAAGCGCTGTGAAAAACTATTAACATTTGATGGAGTTTTATTTAACTTTCAAATTTCACCAGCTCTAAATTTAAGAATAATTTTAAAAAATTCAACCAATTCCATTTATATATTTATTTTTGTTCTTTGTGTTTTATGAGCCAACCTACACACAGAAACATTAATGAGCCAAAAATGATGTGATAATTATTTATCGTGCGTTTGTATATCATGTAGTTAAAAAATTGTTATTATTAAGCTTATTATTAAAATTAAAATATCTTTAAAGGCACATAACCAAAATCTAAATTTAGAATCAATAAAATAATATAAGAAAAACATTTCATTTTCTAGAAAAGACTGATGTTTTAGGATCAGTCCAAAATTTGGTAAATTTTTGCAATGCAATATTTTAGTAAAATAAATCAGAAGAATTTTATTAATGCAATATCCTTCAATAGAAATGGGAGCAAGGTGAGGGTTTCTTTTAACAAAAGTCGAGTCGACACGAGATGTGACTCCTTCATTCTCGTCTCGCCTCGAATGTCGAGATTGGCATCACTACAAAGAATATACCCTGCACAAAAATTTGGGAATATTGAAGAATATATGTTCGAATATAAATATTCCAAAGAGAAATGTCTGAAAGTCATGAAAATTCTTCTTCCAACTAATCTGACTAAGAATCAGTGTCTTAATTATGTCTATCTAACTTTTTGTGTACCAAGAGAATTACGTAAGTTCAAGAATGAAAGCAGCAAAATATGTTTTCTAAATCTTACTATAGGCAGAGTCTACTATAGGTAAGTTAATAACAAAAAGTTTTAACCCTCTATTTGATATTTTTGCATTTGTTTATTGGACTTACGTAATATATTATATAAAAAGGGACCCTTATAATGAAAGAACAGCTCTTTCTCAAGTCTCAAATACTATTTTTGTGTTAAATTTCACTTTGAATTTCAATTTTCACAATTACCCGGAAGTTCCTCTATCAAGGTAATTGAAAAATAACGCAATTTACATATAATAGTAAATAATTATGTGCGAGACTAAACAACTGACCTAAACTAACCCTGATAAAACGAAGGTTTCAAAACTAGGGAAGTTTCGGGTAATTTCTATTTACCGATTTTCTAACATATAAAAGATCTAATCTCCTTTAATAATAACACAATAGTTGTACATATAGCTGTAATGAGCAATTATCATTTTGATGCTTAAAGATATATTTCAAAAGAAGTGATCGTTAAGCCTTAGTTCATACAATAAATTGAAACGACATGCGATCACTTATATTGCCTGTCATGGTTACTCTGGACATCACCCCCTAACTAAGGTAATAAATCATTCGAAACCTTCCAGTCTCATCTTTTTTCATCCTCTGGATATTTCACGTGTTAATGCACTCGGAGAGCAAATATTTTTCTCTGTCGCTTTCAGAACTTCTCGTTGAAACAGCAATTATTTTTCCCCCAGTAAATGAGAAAATAACGAACTACAGAAACTATGTTTTGGTCTGAATTAAACTTGAAGTTAATACTAGAAAGTCGAGAAATATGGGAAAAATTATGTACAGAGTAATCCAAACGACAGTAAAAATGGTTTATATTCGTTATATTATAAGACATAAAAAAATTGGTAAATTTAAAAGTAACTAGGATTTTAATTAATAAAGAAACAATTGAGTACCTAACAAATAAAAAGATATATAATAAAAATACCAAAGTTTTTCTTAATTGTAATGACCTTATATTTTACTACTAAATCTTTACAATCTACGAAAAAACTAGACAAATTTTAATTTTTTAATTTAAGGTAAAAAATCCTTAAAGATGCGTTATCAAAAATTCATATCTGATAGAAAGAAATGAAGTCGATGTTCCTATTCAACTCTTCTATGATCTTTCCAAATTATAAAAAAATATACTAATGAATAAATAAAGATATATTACATATTAGCATTTGGATAAATATTTCCTAAGGCCTGCTTAAAATATTTATCCAAATACACTTCTGGATAAAGCAAAAGGTATAAGCTAATTTGTACGTAAAAATTTAAATTTGAATACTTTTAAAACAAGGAGATATTGAGATGTGGTTTTTAGCTGTCCTGCAAATTTTATTTCATATTACGGATTTTAAGTGTGAAACTTACTTAAGCGAAAAAGTTAACTGTTAGACAAAACAATTTTTCCAGATTTTATTTGTTCCAAAAATGTATAAAAACGATTTTTGAGATCTAGTTGCGAAATCAGCTTAAACCTTGGTGGCAATTTAAAAATCAAACTGAGGTTTTTTTTAATTTTAAATATTTTTTTTAATTAGATTTTACTTACATATTGAGCTATAAGTTTTCATTAGCCGTTTGATGTATAGTTGTCTAGAGACACCTTAATTCTTAATTTGTTTATAATTTGTAGGGTCTGAACTACGCAGAAAATATACAGGGTGTGCAAAAATATATTAAGCTTAGTTAAAAACCTAGCGATTCTAAAGAGCATGTACGTATATTTCAACACCCTCTAGCATAAAAACGAATTTAAATTTAATTTTTTTTAATTTTTGGTAAGTACTGAACATTTTCTCCAAACCGGTTTTTTATTTTCTCTTTAACTTTATTATTTTTTAAAATACAGGTGTTACTTTTAGAGCCAAATTTGCCTATACTGGGTGACACAGAAGAAATTACATTTTTTTAGTTTTGAAAATATCAGATACATTTATAAAACCCCCCCAAGAGGCAAATTTTCTATGAACACAATTATAAGTTACTTCTGGTTTTAGTGGAAGTGACCCCTACTACTACTACTATCGTGTTCAGCCTAAAATTCGCTTTTCAACGATATATCACCAGTTTACTTCTGTTTTCAAAATGGCCGCTGGACAGTCATTTTTTGAAAATTCAATATTGCCGCTTTATACAACAAATAAGTCTCTATTTATAAAGTACTTGTGGTAAAAACAGCAAAAATAAACTTATTTGTTCATTTTTTGGAACACTTCAATATAAAAACCGTTGTGGGTACTAAGAAAATTTTACCCCAATGCTTTTAATGGCACCTTGTATATATTTTTTACAGCCATTTTCGTCGTAAAATTACCTTTTTAGAGATGTATCACATGCTAACCTTTATTTTCAAGATGGCGATATGCCAGCCATTTTTGACAATTATTTAAAATAAATGGCTGTTTTATAGTCGTCTTGAAAATAAATAGTCATTAAACATATTGGAGTAAATTACTCTTTTTTAAAACCAAAAAGTGAAAAAATAAAAAAACATCTATTACCGGAAACGATTTTTAAATCGATGTTTTAAAAAAATTAAAAATAAGCTGATTTTGGATTGTTTAAAGCAAGTTTTTTTGTAAAAAGTAACTGCATTTTTTTCATGAAGCGGCAATGTTGAATTTTCAAAAAATGGCTGTTCAGCCGCCATTTTGAAAATTTCAGCCTAAAACTTAAGCTTGTTTTGAAGTGTTTAAAGCAAGTTTTTTGTAAAAAGTGACTGCATTTTTTTATAAAGCGGCAGTGTTGAATTTTTAAAAAATGGCATTTCAACCGCCATTTTAAAAACAAAAGTTAGCTTTTGATATATCGTTGAAAAGCTAATTTTAGGCAGCATATGATGGTCGATAAAAATATACAGGGTCCTATTAAAAAATATCTCGAACACAGTTATATTTTTGCATAGAACATGTTGCATAAATGGTGCCTAGTTTTTTCCCCTGGATTTTAAAAAAATAGTATAATATAGGTCGTTACATTTAAAATAAGAAAAAGTTGATAGTTGTTAGTGTTGTGAATGAGTGTAATGGCGCTATAATGGACTATGAACTGTAATATACTGTGTAACAAACAAGAAATTGAATTTTCCCAGAATATACAATATAAACATACTGTGTTGTAGATCAAAGTATCTTCCTTAAAAAGGGCGAAATCAGAGTTATTAATAAAACCAAATGTAAACAAAGAATGACGAGAATTTAATTGCAATCGAGTGACTCTCCAACGAAAATCTCCGATTGAGTCAAGTAACGTATTGGCCAATCATAACGTACCATATTCTACGAACCGTTCAGTTCTCGGTCCCCTCGTTAATTAGCTTTTTCTAATATATCGGAATATTAGCAAGGTTTGCATTTATTATTATTTATTTGTATACGCTTTATTGATGGCTTTATTGACAACTCTGGTGCTAACCCGGGATGGATTCACCTAACGGTATCAGATTTTGTTAAAAAATAAACTAAAAAAGTCTGGCTTATTGTTTTACTATAACCAACATGCCACTACATACAAAATCATAAATTTTGTTTAAACAAAATACTAAAATGTTATCACGCTACCCGGGATTGTAACACATCACTTTTGCGGTGATATTCCCTGAGCTACTAGGCTTCACAACGAAAATTTAACGAGTCTGGTTGCAATAGCCGCACGCGTGTTACTGCCCGCGTATTTATCTTTTTGGACCAGAAATTTTTGAAATGTGTTTTTTTTTATTTTCTAAGTACCCCAGCTCGGTAACGGTACGTCGGGGGAATACGCTTCTATAAAATCGTTCGTAGAGGATAATAGACTTTCTTTTTCGAAACCCCGATGTTTCAAAATACAGGTCGCTATGGTTAATTTTTTGAGGCGGGGCATTTTTTTCGGATTTCTCGTCCAAAAAAATGAAAAATGGGATAGTGGGGAGTCGAAACACTAACTACTTTATTAAGTATAAAGTTAAGACAATTACATTTACTATTTATAGAAACTCAAAGAAATGGAGATTAAATAATATCAATGACGGTGGTGGATCAATAATGTGGCAGAAGTTATTTTTACTGTCTATGACAGTTTACATTATATATGTAAACGATTTGAAAGAATAAATCGTTTTGTAAATTGCATTCGCCTCATGTCAAAAAAGGCACCCTAAAGCACCCATAAACAAACAAGGGAGGTAAATATTTGGCTAGGGAAATATTAAAAAGAAGACTACAAACTTTTAAGATGATTTATTACATTGTTTGGGTTGCCGTTCGAGAGAAGGCATGACAGTAAAAGATTAGAGAAGCGTGCCATGTATTTTAAATTAAATAAATACTGTTAGATGGAAGATTTTATATTTGTTGTATGAAAACAGAGGTTTGTTTCCTGAAGAAATAAAACTTTCATTTGTCCATTTTCGGAAAAGGGTAATTTTTCATAAGACCTTGTTTTAAAACATTTAAAAATAAGTTTACAATTTTTTGTCCAGTGAGTGTAAAAATTATTGGAACCAATAGCAAAGTACTTTATTTTTAAATTTAAGAGTTGTTTAGAAAAGTTGTTTGCGAAATAAATTTGTCTAAGAATGAAATTATGACTTGCTATTCAGATGTGGATTTTTACTATTTTTTTATAGTGAAGAAAATTGTTTTTCTCTGCGACTGCTACGAAAACTTCCAAAAAACACCCAACCAGAAAGATATAAACAAAAACATTATTTCACTTGTCGAGGGAAATCATTTCGCATGGCTCAAATTGGTTCGTTATTGGTCAGCTTCCTCCGTTTAAAATATTGTTTACCTCATATTTTGTTTAATTCAACAATAGATTGTGGGTTTTTTTACACCTTATAACGTTTTTAGTTTTCGCCCGATTTCTTCTCAACGCTTACTTCTTATTCTTAAATGATGCACGGTGGACCAAAAATATTTTGATTTTAATGATTCCATATTTCTTTTTTGTTTATAAATATAATTTAATTTTTGACTTTCGCGAAATTAGGTAGTATTATTTGGGATCTTCTGGAAAAAGGTAATCTTTTTGAACATTTGCAAACAGAACAATGTATTAAATTAAAAGATTTACAAAAAATTACTTATTAATATGATCTCCTCTTATTGTTTACCACTTTCTGTAGTGTCCTAAGCCATTGCTGTATGGTTCCAATAATTGTATCTTGGGAAAACTGTAGTCAACATTTTGTGATCCTGGTGTTGACTTCCTAAACCGTTTTAAAAATGGAGTTGAATAGGGTTTAAGTCCAGGCCGTTAGGTGGCTATTTCTGCGGTTCAATAAAATCAGCACAATTCTCAAGTAAATAAATTATTGAATGTGCTCCTTGACATATATCCAGATATACTGTCCTATTAAAACGTATAACTAAATAGTTCTTTAATTTTGGTAACATTTATGATGAAATATCGCTGTAGTAAACCTGGGAGTTAATTTTATCTTTCACAAAGAAAATTGCTCGAGCGAACAAGTCAAAAGATATTACATACAGAGGCAGAGAAATGTTGACTGCGAATTAAAATGCTTTCTTGGGGTATGCTAAATTTTTTGTCGTTATTTAAATAAACTCTGCTAAGGTAAAGGTTCTCGGGATACCGTAAAGTTTTTAAATACTTTCACATTGGTAAGCTATATTTGATTTGTGTGATGTCTCTGTCGAAATATCTGCTAAATCTCCTCTTTTTGTAGCCTTTTATCTTTAACAATCGAAGTAAGTTTTTGACAGTACATTTTTTGGACACTTTAGTGTTAATATCTGATTTCAACATAACTCTAAAAAATCGTTTAGATGTTTCTCGATTATTTTCTTTCCATTACTAGGCTTCATTTGCAAGGAACCATTTGTTCCTGTAAGGTACGCCACAATTGTGCTTAATTTTCAATTTTGGTCAAGAAATTATAATACATTATGATATTAAAAAAATTAATTATTCATTTTAACATAACACCAAAGAGAATCACTTGGAATACACTAAATCAGAACTTTTAATCACTCACAAGTACGATTGTCAAATATTTGCTGTTCCAACCTCTTACTACATTTTTTCGTTGATTTCACATTTCATTTGTATAAATTCTCTGTTACCGAGTCTCAACTGAATGGGTACTTATTTTTTGAAATATTATTATTCTATTTTAGTTGTTTGAGAAATAAAATTACTATAGATGAAATATAGGGATTTATTTCCATTTATTCATTATTTTTTCTGTAGCAACGCTTGATAAAATACAGATCTCACTTTAGTACAAAAGGCATTTATAATGTGAGGTAATCTTGGGTCGTAAAATAATAATAATAATAATAGCGGATTATTTTATTCTCTAAGGTGTAGTTTCCATTTCTTACATGACAGTAAATCTTTAATTACATAAAAATATTTTTAAGACTTGACATTGGAAAGTAGATTACAAACGGACGCTAGCCGAGTAACCATCAACTATATATCGTTGTATAAAATAAAATATGACGTAGGCGTAGGCTGTATTTTGCACACGGGAACCGACCAATGACGAACCAGTTTGAGCCATGGGAAACGATTGCTAGTTGTATCTCTATGTTAGACTAGTTAAACTTTTTTATAACAGTCGTAGCAAATAGTATATATTGTATAACAAGTTTTTAAAACAGCTTTTTTCACAAGAATGTGTGAAACACTCTTAGTTTCACGGTGAGCGTCCTTAAAAAAAAATCAGCAATTAAACAAGTGAAAATTCGTTGCAACAATTTTGTAATTTCTTTTTCCAGTATACAAGGCGTCTTAAACAAACGGTGTATGCTATAATTTTTTTTTTAATGAAATATCCATTTTTTTCTCTGACGAAGTATTCTCAAGATTCTTAGCATAGTAACCTTGACCCTTAAATATTGCCATGAACGGACTGCACATTCCTATTCGCGTTTATCTTTGTATGGTCTTTCTTATCTGTTAATCTTCATATGTTGCAAGCTTTGGGAACATAAAATTTTCATCAAAATCTTATTTCGTCGCTATTTATTTTCAAATAAGGCGCAGTTTGAAATCGATAGTCATTTTCTTTTGCCAATATTAACACACACTTTCTACTTTAAACGAAATATAAAGAGATAATGGAAATGTGCCTCTTACAAAGGAAAAATCTGGAAAAATGACGCTTGACGCTTTTCCCTTAACGATGATTTATTATTTCTCGGAGGAAATGGGGTGCAGTTGTCACCGTTCATAAGTTTTGTGACGTTTTATCGCAAGATCGAAACGGGGCGAGTGCGAATCGAAGACGGCCTGTTAGTAAAAAGTAATTTGGCAATAAAGTAATAAATATTTTTTCCTTCAAAATTTATTGCTGCTCAAAGCCTTAGTTCAATAGGACTTGCAAAAGTATTTTTATAATTAATGTTATCGAAAGTTAACTCATGAAAAAATATCTTATTTCTTAATGGGGTGTTGTAAAAATTGACAAAAACGGCGCGTTATAGAGACCAGAATATGAGACCTGCATACGGTTTACTCTCGGGTTTACTCATCACAGATCAGGCTCAGCCTTGAATATTGTTAGCATATATAGAGATCAGCCTCTCCTTCAGTCCATAACATTCTCGACTCTGTCCATATTGACGTTGATTGATGATCCAAACATCACAATAGAACTTTGTTCACGTGAGCATTGCTTGTATAGTTCCGTCCACATCTGAATCATTTGCCCCTTGCGAATTGAGTTTGCTTTGTATACAACGCAAAACGCGCACATGCTATGCCTTTTTGGATACGCATTCGTGATACGACCATTCCCGGCTTATGTCGATTTTTCGTTCGATTTCAAAGATGATACGGATTCCATTTCAAAAATAAACGGCAGTTTAGACGAGCCTGGTTGTGCTTCCGCTTTTCTGTTCCGTCGGGGTCGAAAAAATGACAGAGCAGTCAAATATTTTAAAAAACATTTTAAATTTGGCCTGTCGTATCAGAGCCTTGTTAGAGGATTCAAGAAATGTGTATTATTTCAATAAAAACTTCAAAGTAAAAAAGAACTTGTTACCAAAAGGCTCATAATAATTGCACTGAAATGGATGTTTTAGGTGAACCAGCACAATATACATTATTGAGTATCTGAAATTAGATTAGAATTGTTGCCATTCAGCACCCCAACAATTAATAACTTGGTGTGCTATAGTCGGGGACAGAATTATGGGTTTATATTTTTTTAAGCCACTTAAATGGGGAAATGTATAAGGATATTTTAAGGCACAATTTACCCCAATTTTTGAACAACGAAGAAAATTAACAAGATGTGTGATTTCAGCAAGATGGTGTTCTGCCACACTTTGCGCGCTAAGTCCGATACCCTAAATAATTTACAGAGGTGATGACGGATTGGTCGCGGTGGCCCGTAAGGTCTCCTGATCTCATGCCCTTAGATTTTTCTTTTGAGGATTTATAAAAGGGAACGTTATGGCTATAGGACCAGCCACACCAGAAAATATGAGAGACCGGCTAGACAAACATTAGTAACCTCTAAAATGTTGAATAATTATGCAACTCTTGTTAAAGAAGAATTTTGAAACGCTTTGAAATCCGCCGTTAAACTTAAGATATTTCATGCTAGTTTTTACTCTAATATATCTTATTTATTAAAAATTAATAACTGTTCAACCAGAGCAAATTCAAAGAAATTATACGTACGTATAAAGAACTTCACGGATATTCGAATTTTGGAAAACAAATTGATACCTTTCCACTTGACAATTGAAACCGGCGCGGCGTTTCAAGACGAGGAGGATGGGTAAATGTCAAAAGCTTTTAAAATGTGCCCCCTACCCTGCTTATCACCTTATCAAAATTTTAGTGCGGTTTTTACTTCCCTCGTAAAAAGGAAGTATTGTAATCGTGATAAAATCACATTCCGAGATTTTTTTAGATCTTCACGTTTCAGGGTCCCTAGATGACGAAAACCGTGTTTTTTCAACTCCCTCGGTCTGTCTGTATGTCTGTGTGTTCGCGGCGTAGCTAAAAAACTACTTACCCGATGGACTTCAAATTTTGGTCAAAAATCAAATGCCATATGGGGATGACATGGTAATATTTTGGTAAAAATCCAATATGGCGAAACAAAATGGCGGCCTAGTGAATTGTTAAAAAAAATATTAAAAAACTATTTATCCAATGTATCTCAAATTTTGCAAAAGCGTCAAGTATTATATCCGAATCATCTGGTAACATTGTGGTACGAATCCAAGATGGCGGAACAAAATGGCGGCTTAATAAATTATTTAAAAATTCAGCCTGAAAAACTGCTTATTGGTTTGATTTCAAATTGTGTGCCATAACTAATTGTATAGGGATCAACTAATAAAACTGTGTTACTAATTCAAGATGGCGGCCAAATATAAGTTTTGTCATTGTGAAAAAATCATCCTCTCGGGTTTTACATGTCTTTACGTTTTAGTGTCTCTAGATGCGAAAAAACATGTTTTATCAATTCGGTCGGTCGTCTGTCGGTCCGTCTGCCTGTTTGTCAGTTCGCAACATAGCTTAAATACTACTTACCCAATTGAATTCAAGTTTTGACCAAAAATTAAGGGTCATATGGGGATGACCTGGTAATATTTTTCTAGAAATACAATGTGGCGGAACAATATTTTAAAAAATGTTGTTAGAGTGGTGTGTTATTTAGGGTTAATATCCAGTAATAAAAACAAGTCTTTTTTAAATTGTCAGCGTTTCGAAACTTCATTATTTCATCCTCAGGAACATATATAAATCCTATATACTGCATGAAACCCGTATTATCAGTTTTTAACTAATCTGTTGGTCCGCATATATTTCCCAGATATTAAGTTTCTAAATGGTTTTCTTTAACAATCCTCTTGTTTTTATGTTCAAGTGGTGTATTATTTGGGGTTACGAACTAGTTAAAAAAAAATAAAAGTTAATTTTTAAATAGTCCACGTTTTGCAACTTTATTATTGCATCCTCAGAACACACATATGGATACTACATGAAACCCATATTATCAGATTTTACCAACTCCGTTGTTCCGCAGATATTAGGTTTCTAAATGGATTTCGTTAACGAAGTTGTTGTTATGTTAGAGTGGTGTATTATTTGGGGTTAGGATCCAGGAAGGAAACAAAAGACTTCTTGAAGTTGTCGACGTTTCGCAACTTTATTGTTGCATCCTCAGGACACACATATGGATACTATATCATGCATGAAACCCATATTATCAGTTTTTACATACTCCGTTGGTCCGCAGATATTTCCCAGATATTAAGTTTGTAAATGGTTTTCGTTAACGATCCTTTTGTTTTTATGTTAGAGTGGTGTATTATTTGGGGTTAGGATCCATCCATCCAAAACAAGAGTCTTTTAACGACGTCTTTTGTCAACGTTTTGTAACTTTATTGTTGCATCCTCAGGACACAGAGATTTTATGCCCTGCATGAAACCGATATTTTCAATCTTTAGGATTCTAAATGGTTTTCGTTAAAGATCTTCTTGTTGTTATGTTAGAGTGGTGTATTCTTTGGGGTTAGTATCCAGTAAAAAAACCAAATACTTTTTCAAATTGTCGACGTTTCGCACATTTATTGTTCCATCCTCAGGAGACATATATAGATTCTATATCCTGCATGAAAGCCATATTATCAGTCTTTACCTAATCAGTTGGTCCGCAGATATTTAATAGATAATAAGTTTCTAAATGGTTTTCGTTAACGATCCTTTTGTTTTTATGTTACAGTTTTTTTTTAATTGTCGACGTTTCGTAACTTGATTGCTGCTGTGGTGTATTATTTGTGGTTAGGAAATATCTGCGGCCCACCTGAGTAGGAAAAGGCAGATAATATGTGTTTCATGCAGGATATAAAATCTAAACGAAACGTCGACAAAAATTTTTTTTTTATATTGGATCTTGACTCTAAATAATACACTATTTTAACATAACAAGAGGATCGTTAACGAAAACCATTTAAAAACTTAACATCTGGGAAATATTTGCGGACGAACGGAGTAGGTAAAGACTGTTAATATGGATTTTAATTTAAGATCGTGAATCAAAATGGCGGCCAAATAAAATTTTTAAAAAATCAACGTAAAAATGTTGTTCAATTGACTTTCATTTTTGCAGAAAAATTAAATATGAAAGTGGGATAACTGGTACGATTTCAACATGACGTAACAAAATGACGGTATGTGTCAATGTAAAAACTACTGTGAATAGTGAATTTATTTTAAATTATGCCCAAAAGTCAACTATGGTAACGGTAGAAAGAAAATGGGAAAATATTGGTAGGAATCCAATATGATGGAACAAAATGGCGCCGATGAAATGAAACGATAGTATAATATATAACACATATACACTGTGACTATGTACTGAAATAAATTAGTTCACAATTCACTATTTCTAACAAATGGAAAAAAATCGTAATGACAGAAGTTCCGGGTAAAAGAAATTTACTACTCTAGTAATATCGATCAAAAGTAAACAAGAAACTGAGTTTGTACTATTCTAATAATCAGATACAGTATAAAATGATACAAGTAGAAGGCGATTACACAAACTTATGTAGTGGTCACAGATTGTAGGCCTTTTATGTTAACCTATTGTTTCGAATCATTGGTGTGTTTAATGCGGCTTAACATGTTTTAAAAAATTGCGGCCATATCAAATAAATTTAATCAAGAGAGGCGCCGTCGTTGTTGCTTAGACCAAACATGTATAGTCTGCACAGCAAAAAGAAATCATTGTGGCTTGTGGCCGAGTCGGAGTTAATGTAACAGGTCGTTTCCTTTTTTGGAATTGAAATGTTTAGACCCATTCGTATGACTGTTTAATCAGATGTTATGTCGAGCTATATATGTACAAAAATAATTCTTAACAGTCGATTTACGACATATCATAAACGTAGTAGTTATAAGGTATCTGACATAGTTGTGATGGTGCCGGATGTGACTTGTCAGCAACCCGGGTTGGGTTTAACAAATGTCCTTCGCCCGGAAATTCTTTAGGTAATAAACCTTGTTTTCTGTCAAGAAAAGTAAAAAAAAAGAAGTTATATAATTAGATATAATTATAATTACATAGATATCAAGGTAAAAACAATTATGGCTGTACTTAATACCATTGGCTTTAAAAGCCGATGATAATATTTATCTATTAGTTTTCACATTTCTCGAATAAAGGACGGTGAATACATTACGTATTTCTTAATAAATAAATACTTTTATTTTATTAATACTTAATTTTATGATGTAAATGCTTAAAAAAGTTTGCGTGGTTTAATTAAGTGGTTTATTAAATACATTTACGTGTTAACTAAACATAATATCCATTTTTCAATTTTTCTGTGTCAATACGTATTTGAAATAACTTCTAACTTGAAATAAATAAAACTTCAGCATTTTGTGGTATTTTACGGAACAAATAGTTTAAAGGAAACATCCAAAGGTAATAATAATCATCTCATCGGTGACCTAACAAATCCTTGATTTCCAATCTATTTACTTGAAAATATTTAATTTAATAATAATTTTGAAACATCTTTTCCATAGTGTAGAGGATCCCTATCTTGCTTTTCTTAATACATCGAAAGTTAGGTTGCCTCGTAAATAACAGGAATGATGTATTTTTCTTGTATTGTTTGTTCTACCTTAGTCTTAGATAGACCATTACTGGTCTATGTAAGACGGGAGTATTGTAATCGAAAAAAAAATTATTCTAAACATTTCGTATTTTATGATTTCTTAATCTTGTTAAAATATTAGCAGTAACTTGAAAGCTCGCTCATTTGTTTAGTTAGATGGTTTTCAAGCCCATTACAGCGGTAAAAAAAGCAAAAAAATGTTTTCAAATTTTTTAAAATTTTACATACGTTTTTACTATACATACAAACTTAAACGTCTATATCTTGCATGTCTAATAACCTGATGAAAAGATCTAGCATGTGAAACAATATTTGTTTGTTTGTTGAGTAATCGGATAGACCTCTTGGTCTTTTGGGAAGATGTACATTTGAGCATGTTGGTTTGTACTTCAAAAGCCGCAGCACGAAACTCAGTCATTATTTTAAAATTATGTATACGGATCGGAATTAAAAAAAAACTGACAATAATTATTTATGACATACTTTAATAACAAACATTTTTATTCTTTTTTATAATATCGAGCATATTTTTGTTTGATGAATAGTAAAACGGATTTATCAAACGAAATTATCATTAATAGCAAAATTAAAAATTCAGTCTAGTTCACAATATTAAAAATAGTGCTACTGCTAGTAAATATATGAGTGAGGGCTCATTGAATTCGGAATGACGTCTAGAAAAATATGCAAAAGTTTCAAATTCGCACATAAACAATTTCTAAAGTTATTAACCAATTAAGATTTAAGAAAAAGAA
Organism: Kuschelorhynchus macadamiae; assembly: GCA_030620095.1. Lineage (NCBI taxonomy): Eukaryota > Metazoa > Arthropoda > Insecta > Coleoptera > Curculionidae > Kuschelorhynchus > Kuschelorhynchus macadamiae. The sequence goes on from JAUTXW010002618.1 coordinate 4,053,147, forward strand.
GTTTTTTGCAAATAACTGGGATTTCCAATAAAAAAGTCCCGATTCTCGGAACTCTTTCTCTATTTTTAATAATTTTAATTTAGTGCTGAAAATAAAGTTCCGTGCGGCAAGCGCTAAACCGTTACGATGGCCAAAAACCAGCCGAAACAAATTTTAAAAAATTACGGTATTATTTAGACACTTAAAGAAACAATATCTCTCTGAAAAAAATTCACCGATTTTTTCCTATTGTTAATAACAACATTTTTTAGAATTTTCGTTTATATTTCAAGTCGGATAATCAAAAGCCACTAAAATTATTGGAGACTTTATCACAACTATACTCTATAAGATTATGACATTGCGACATTGTAATGTTTTTAATTAGTATAATATTTTAGTTTATTATTTGTTGAAACTAAACTAAAAAAATTAAAAAAAAATTATTAGCTTCAATTATTAATAACTAATAGATTATATGGAACGCGTCATGTTAGCCATAACCCTACGTAAACCACGTAAGAAACGAGGAAATAAGAAGAAGAACGGGTATATCAGATATAATACAAAGAATAGCTCACCTGAAATGGAGCTGGACTGGCCAGGAAGACAGGAAAGGTGGGCAGCAAGGGTATTGTTTTGGAGACCAAGAGAGTCGAAGAGAAATTGGGGGAGACCACAAAAGAGGTGGACTGACGACATCAGAAGAGTAGCGGGAAGAGACTGGCGCGAGAGACAGTGAGTCATGGAAGAATTTAAGAGAAGCCTACATCCAGGAGTAGAGTAACACGGGCTAAGGAAGAAGAATAGATTATAACAATTAAAAACATCGCAATGCTCATGTAGTGTAGTCGTTATAAAGTTTCCAGGAAGAGAAATAGTTTTAGTTGCTTTTGTTTAAAATTATCCGACTTGAAATTTAAATGAAAACTCCTCAGAAAAAAATTGATAATTAACTTATTTTATGAGAAATCACAGAACATTTTTTTCAGCAGGCTATTGTTCTTTCAAGTGTCTAGGTAATACCATAATTTTTAATTAATATTGTATAGTATGTAAAAATGTTACGGCCGGTTTTAGAGCATTGTAACGGCTTAGAGCTCCCCACGCGGAGTTCTATTTTCAACATTAAATTAAAATTATTAATATAATATTATTATTAATAATATTATAAATATTCTGAAATGTTGTATGTTAATAATTTCGGAGGTTTTTTCAAAAAATCTAAACTCCTCTTTTTAAAATCTTAATTTATTAATAACTTTTGAAATTGTTTATATGCGGGTGTGACATTTTTTATACGTCATTCCGAATCCAATGAACCCTCATTCATAGTTTTTTAAATTTTTAAATTAATATTTGATAGTGTAAAAAAGTGTTTTAATTGTTTCGGCCAGTTTTGGGGTATTGTAACAACAAATTGAAATTATTAATAATACAGATAGAGTTTTGGGAGTCGGGATTTTTTTATTGTATATTTCTGCTTTTTTTTAATCCTAAATATGATAATTTCCTAGTTATTTCCAAAAAAACCAAACTCCCCTTTTTAAAATCTTAATTTATTAATAACCTTTGAAATAGCTTATAAACAGGTTAGAAAATTTTGCACATTTTTCTAGACGTCTTTCCGAATCCAATAAGCCCTCATTCATATTTTTACTAGCAGTAGCAAGAATTAATATCATTTTGACTTTGTGAACTAGACTAAGTTTTGAGTTAGCAGTAAACTTGTGTAAGGGCTACTTTTACCATGCTTATATCAGCTTCACTTTTTTGTGTGTTATAATATGACGAAGTATTATTATTTGTGATCCGATTCGCCTGAAAATTGGTATTTGGAGGCATTTAAAAGTGATACCTGAGATTTTTTCTCAAAATTTACAAATACAAAATGGCGGCTCTGACATGGCGGAAAAATCTCGTTATTTGTGTTGATTCGATTGAAAATATTTAGGGGTTTTAGTAGTACAAATTATTAATTTGAATGAAGACAGATATGTAGGTTTCTGACAGTAAAAAAAATTCTAAAATAAATCTCACTAAGTTGAATAGTTATATGGAACATATTTTGAAGCACGTTCAGGATAATATTCTTGTGTTTTTATCTTCATTTTAGATTATTATCTTTATGAAAGGATATCTTGTATGGAATTCGTCCTTCACGGTACACAAGCCACAATGTCAAATACCCGATAAAGATGCCCTGAAATAAAATAAATGTGGAGTCTATCGTATACGTTTATCTACTTGACTACAATACAAAACATGAACAATAGCTTTTTCTCAGCGTGTGGTGAATCCCGGAGAAGCGCCATTGTGCTAATTTAAAGCATTTCCACGTTTTTACTTTCAAAATCGACAGTGTAATTATTATTCCGAGTGTTTGTGTTTTCTGTCGATGTTCCTGCTGTAATTAGGCTAATAGCCTGTAAAATGTTAGCTTTTAATACAAGAATTATTTATGATGCTTAAAATATTTTAGATTAATAGGTGACTTCAAAAAAATTGTATTACTTTTAGTGTTAAACTTTTGGTTGTGGTAGTACAAGGACGAGGTATCCTATAAACAAATCACAAAATAAAAAATCGGTAAATTTCCTTTACCAGGAACTTCCCTCATTGTAAATCTTTCCTTTTATTAGGAATAGTAAAGTGTGATCCAATTTAATTCCCCGTAAAAGCCATTTAGTAACACATGAATACCCTCTTTCCAAATATATTTATTGGGAGCCAATTTCTTCCACCATTTTGGATTCGTACTGATATTTTACCAGTTGCTACATAGGTAAACGACACTTGATTTTTGGGCATACTTTAAAATAAATTGAATATAGTCAAAAGCAGTGTTATCGTGCGGGTCATACGATTTATCAACGACAAACTTTTAAGTTTGTTTTTCTTTTATTACTATATCCTCCGCCTAAAATCCGGAAGATGAATTAGATAGACCTATGATATTTTCATATGAAAAAAGAGGTTAAACATATAAATACCAGCAGTTGCAAAAATCTTTGAGCGATGTCACTTCAAAGTCAGATTGACAAGTCAGTGACAAATTGAGTAATAGAAAACAATTTTCGGGTTTTTTGGAAAATGAAAATTCACCAGTCATTATCCAGGAGACAGTAGCAAAAGCTCTGGGAATCGGTATAAGGACTGTGTAGACAATTGTGCACGAAAAAAGCATAATTTACTACCGAAGAAGATTAAGAAATGTACACGAAAAAAGCCAAAGACAGAAGACTTAAGAGACAATGTAAAATGGATGTTCGTATTGCAATTTACGATTTATACACATCAAAAACTAATATAACCTTTCAAGTTTTAAAAGAAGCTTTAAAAAATCGAGGCATATTGGAAATAGGACTAAAATCGTTGTCAAAATTAATAAAAATGTTGGGTTTTCGATATAAAAAGGACTGTAATCGAAGATTTTTATGCGAGTTGCCACATATAGCAAGTCAGCGTATCCAGTTTTTAAAGAAACACATGGAAAATGTTAATTCAAAATTTAGAAAAGTGGTATTTTTTGACGAGACTTAGATATTTTCTTTTGGAAGTGGTTCGAAATTTTGGCAGGACGAGTCTGTAAAAAGTGTCAAGAGAAAAAAGGGATGTGGGACGGCAAAACGGTTCATCATTTTGCATGCAGGTTCTTCAACAGGATTTCTCCCAGGTGCAAGTTTACTGTTTTCTTCAACATCCAAAAGTATGGACTACCATGATAATATGAACTGTGAACTGTTTGAAAAGGGGTTAAAAGAACAACTAATTCCAAATTTAGATGCTCCATCTTTAATCATTCTGGACAATGCATCTTATCTGCCGCCATACCTTTGCCAGTGGGCTGGGGTAAAGTCATATTACGAAAAACACGTGAACGATGGTCTTACATCAGATGAAGTGCAAATTGTTTGGCAAGATTCATTAAATTATATTACGCCGGAGTACTGGAAGAAATCTGTGGAACATACGGAGAAATTAATATGGGCTTGGTGGAATCGAGAACCAGTTCTAGATGTCGAAATAGCACCAATGATCATTCCGCTGATGAATGAGATGAGGACTTTTTAAGTAATGATGATATTTTTTAGTCTATAATATTAAAAAAATTCTGAAGGATTATATTAGTCTTTGACGTGTATAAATCATAAATTGCATTATGAATATCCATTTTTGCATTGTAACTTAAGCCTTTTGCCTTTGGATTTTTCGTGTACATTTCTTAATCTTCTTCGGAAGTAAATTATGTTTTTTTTTCATGCACAAGTTTCTGTACCTTCCTTATACCGATTCTCAGAGCTTTTGCCACGGGCTCCTGGATATTAGCCAGTGAATTTTAATTTAAAAATTTTTTTATTAGATTTGACACCATTTTTTTGCTTACTTTTTTAGTACATTTGTAATTTTGTAGGCAATAAATAAATAATTATAGAATACTTGTTCCAATTTTAAAGCGTGTTTAAAATAAGTAATTTTTTTTATTAATTATTAGACAAAATTTGATATATAAAAATCGGTAAAATCGCTTTACCAGAAATTCGGAACTTACGAAAAATACAGGCTATATATATATATATATATATATATATATATATATATATATATATATATATATATATATATATATATATATATATATATATATATATATATATATATATATGTATATATATATATATATATATATATATATATATATATATATATATATATATATATATATATATATATATATATATATATATATATATATATATATATATATATATATATATATATATATATATATATATATATATATATATATATATATATATATATATATATATATATATATATATATATATATATATATCTATATATATTATATACATTGTATTTTTCCATCCGTGAAGGAGTAAAAATCAACATATATATATATATATATATATATATATATATATATATATATATATATATATAGCCTGTATTTTTCGCATGCATGGCCCTTAATTTTAGACTGAAATTTGAAGAAATCATACATCATACAAGACATACCTATAGACAGACGGAATTGAGGAAACATGTTTTCCGGCATCTAGGGACCTTAAACGTAAAGATCTGAAAAAATCTAACGAGGGAAGTAATAACTAATCATCTTGTGTTTTTAACAAAAGTGTATAATATTTTTATAAAATAAAAATTTGTTGTTATCACAATACAAAAAAAAACAACTTTTTTTTGCACAGGGGTGGCCCACATTTAAATAAATGACACTGTATAAGTGGTTACATTTTTAGGTCAAGCGGTACTCATAATTTTTGGTGAGTGATAAAAAAATCTCAATTTCATTAAGGGGCTGTATAAACAGAACATATCCTGATTGTACCACTGATTCGAACAGCCTTCCGACTTTATTAAGGCGCTTGCCATTTTCTGTATTTTGGTTTTTGCCAACCAAACATTTTTTACCAAATACATATTTAGCGAATTTTCTTATTTAGTCCCTCGGCATTTAATATATAAAATAATATTAAGTGGCTATCTTAATAATAATGCGTAATAAAATAAAAAAATACTATTTTCTTTCTCCCTGTAATTAATAGCTCGATAAAAGAATCACACAACATTTTTGTATTCACTGTGTTTTAGCGGACCCGCACGATAAAACCGCATTCGACTATACATATTTTTTACACTATTTTTCTGTAAGACTAAATCATTTAATTTTTCGGCAAAATTTTAAGTCAATTGAATAAGAACATTTTTTTACGTAGAATTCGTACCACCATTTTAACTCTATGTCACACTTAATGCTTGCACAAAATTTGAAATTAATAAGTAGTTTTCAGGCTGGATTTTTGTTAAATTGTATTAGGCTGCCATTGTTTTGCTATCATTCCGATTGGATTCGAACCAAAATGTTCCCGGTTCATTCCTATGTAACACTTGATTTTTGTGCAAAATTTAAGGTAAATTGGATAAACAATTCTTTAGTAATCATTTTTCTATATTTCACTAGGCCGTCATTTTGTTCCGCCATATTGGATTTTTACCAAAATACTACCAGAACATCTCCATATAACTCTTAATGTTAGACCAAAATTTGAAGTCAATCGGGAAAGTAGTTCTTAGCTACGCCGACGCCGCGAACTGACAGACTGGCGAAATTGGGTTTTTTTGCATCTAGGGATGCTAAAACGTGAACGTATGTAAAATCTGGGAGAGTGATTTTTTTTCACAATACAAAAATTTTATTTGGTCGCCATTTTCTTCCGCCATCTTGAATTCGTACCACAATTTTACCACTTCACCCCTATACTACAATTAATTCTTGCACATTTTAAATAACTTTGTTATGTAGGTTTTTCAGACTGAATTTGTGAATGTAAATGTGATAAGCCGTCATTTTGTTTCTCAATCTTGGATTCGCACTAAAATTTTACCAGTTGTTTCCAACGTAATATTTAATTTTTGTACACAATGTGGTATAAATTGGATAAATAGTTTTTTGGTAATACTTTTTTTAACATTTCACTAGGATTTTCACCAAAATGTTACCAGGTCATTCCTCAACTCTCGACCAAAATTTAGAATCAATCGGATAGGTAGTTTTTTAGATATGCCACAAACCGACAACCAGATCGTGGGAACGTGGGAACGACGTGGACCTTCAAACTTAAAGATCTGAAAGAATCTCGTGATTTTTTCAGAATTACAGTTCTTTCCTTTTACGAGGGAAGTAAAAAAAACAGAAGACGTATTTATAGCAGAAAACGATACACCAATAAGGTGTTTTGTCTATATGAATTAAAGTTTTTTTTAATCAACTAATTTTTGTACGCCCTGCACATACCCTGCCACAATTCTAGTTTTAACTATCTGTGGCACAGAATGGGAGAATAATATTAAAACGGATATTTATGAAATGCATGAAAAAGTAGGGGGATATCAATTTAAGTAAGGTTAGTAAAATGATTATTTTCTTTTTTCACAAAAAAAAATAAAATTTAAAGTTCCGAGGTACTTATTCATAATATTCTTATGATGTTTATTTTGTACGGATCTGTGGGAGTTTAACTTAAAACCAGCTAGCACTTCAAAGCCCCACTTATTTGGTGTAAATTGGTCACCAAGCTACACATTGATATTACCATAAAATTCTGTCATTTTAGAATCAATTATTTCTGACTTTTATAAAAGGACGAGAGCAGTACAAACAATCCCAATTACGAATTGCTATGAACAAAAAGTACCATTGTTAGAAAATAGATACTTTTTGAGTAAAAATGCTAATAAAAAAATCGAATTAATGTAAAATCAGAATAATTGTTACTATTATTATTATTGATTCTATTATTAGATTTCGTATATTTTCTATATAAATAATGCAGTGACGTTAGAGATTACAGCCGTTCCTTATTTATGAAAGCTATTAAAATATAGCAGTGAGAATATTGCAGGAACGGTAAAAACTAATCACAATACCACACAATTAATCCGTAATTATTGTATTTATGCATATTTCGAAGGAAAAAGTCTATTCAGGTTTAGCTTACTCTATCATTATATCTCATATACATGTATATTACATAATTACTGTTTATATTATATATATATATATATATATATATATATATATATATATATATATATATATATATATATATATATATATATATATATATATATATATTGGTGAATTATTAAACGCTTATTTTTTTAATGTAAATGAAAGTTCTGAGAGATGGATAACAATATTGTTTGAGGAAATTATACAGAACCGAACTTACAGAATGTTTCCCAATGTGATGCCTTTAAAGTTGTTGCAAAAATAAAACACTTGGTATATCATAAAGTTAAAAAATGGAAAATATCCTCTTATAACCGATATAAAGAACTGCCAACAGATTTGTACTGGTTTAAAACCGCCGTAGGCAAATAATTAAATAAAAATATCTGTTTTTATTTAATTATTTATAACCTTAAAGTAAATAAATTAAAACATTATGAATGTGACCGCCATCATCTTTGACAACTGCTTGAAGACTTCTTCGTTTATATAGCTTTATTAATATGTTCTTGATTATATTAATGCCAACACTGCTCTATTCTATTATTTAGTTGTTCAACACTGTCAATATTAACATTTCTACAAACCATTACTTCTAGCATTCCCCAAATTTAATAGTCTACGACCTTTAAATCGGGACTGTTAGGAGGTTAAAAATCAGGCTCAATAAAATAGTATTTTCTTGCAGGAATCTTAATGTTCTAGCAGAGGTGTGTGACGGTTCTCTATCTCCATCTTGTTGAAATGTATACTCATCGGCAATTTGTTCAATTCTGGCATCGGTACCATTGTCACCAAATGTAATTCGGACACCATCCTATTAGCTCGTGAACTATTATATGATTTTTCCTGTCAAATTATGAATTTTAGGTTAGACAATGAGTTTATGCAGCATTGAAAATGGCAAAAAATATGTTTGGCAGCAGTAGTTGTTCTTAATTCTTATTTAATTTTTATTTTCTGTATAAATCAACTCCAAATCCTCAATTAATTTAATTTTTATTTTACCTGCTGTGTAAACCCACCTTTAGTATCACTCATGAAAAGTAATCCAGTCACACATTTTTAAGCTTTTCGACCAACAAAATTTATAAAGTTAAAATTGAAGTAAAACTCATGATTACCACTATTTTTGCCGTAAAATTAAGAAATATATTTCACAAATATAACCTAACCATAAACTTTCATAAAAAATTAGATCTAATTCTTTTTTATTTTTAACTAATAACTATAAATTAAAACTTAAATAAATAACTTAATATTTTGTCATGGAACCATTATGTTCGATAACGTTGCGCAATCTTTGAGACATGCTTAAGACCAAGTCTCTTGTATATTCAGGGGTTATTTCGTGCCAAGCTCGAACGATTGATTGTCGAAGATCATCTTGATTACGAGGCCGAAATCCTTCCTTATAAATTTGTTTGGTCATTTGTCAAAGTTTCGATATTATGATTTCGCAATATATTTTGCTCTACTCTAGCTCTATGTATAGGGCAATATCATGTTGAAATATAAAGTTGTCTCCAAAAACTGACCTCACAGAAGGAAACATAATGTTTTCTAGTATATTGCAGTAAACATCTGCAGCCTGCAAGCCTTTCTTCATTCACTGCACACACTCCTGGATCCCTGATACTTATCCAACCCCAAACGTTTACAGAAAAACGACCACTCTGGTTTATTTTCATCATATCCCAACCGGTCTATACACGCGCAGGCTTCTATTATGGCATGATTGGAAAGTTTTCTCGTCAGAAAATACCACATTCTCCCAGAAATTATGTTGATTTTCATATTCCCTTGCAAATTCGAATCTCCATTGCTTATTAAATTCTGTAAGGAATATTTGCGGAATCTAACCTAAAAAATCTCTTACAGTAAGTGCTGTTTATATAGTGCTGATTTCTTAGATTTGATAACCGTACCCTTCTTCTTGCAGTATTTGCAGAACTTGGGAAATTGTTTCTTCTTTAGCCTGTACTGCTATTTGAAAAGGATTGTTTCTAAGGAACTGCACCAATTCATGGTCTTGATTCTGTGTTGAAACTTTTGGACACCTCGCCTTTGGTCTCTCAATGATACCACCATATTCTGCAATTTTTTACTTGGCTAACAAAACGGTGTTTTTGCTTACATGCTCTTCTGCTGCAATTTCTCTAATTTTTTCCATCCCGAAGTCGAGTAAAACTTACTGACTTTTGTTCCTCCGTTTGCATGATGTATAAAATGTGGACAAAATCGAGGACAGTGTCAAAATAAAAAAAGATGATATTCCATTCCTAGGTTAACTTTGACATTGCCATTCTAGGTTAACTTGGAATAATAGTTCAGAAGAGTAAAATGGGTAATTTTTGTCCCAGTTACTGCTGGTCTGGTATGTCTATGGTACATATTTCCGAATTTTTTTTTGACCATAGATTCAACAAAAAACGAACTAGTTTTATCCATGTCTGTAAGGGACACCATTACTTTTTTCGAAAAATGATCTCTAGTAATAAGGAGAGACTTTAATGGTACCTGTGATTTTCTTTGAGCAGTGGAATACACTCGGTGCTCGCAAACAAAACAACTTTTCATCCCAAAACCGTATTTTTTAAATGCTTTATACTCGTCTTGTCTTATTTTTAAAGTAGCACAAATTCAAGGCTTTCTTCATTATTCTTCTTACTGATGTTCGTTTTATATTAGTAACATGAGCAATATTGTGTGCAGTTCTAGCACTTTTCTTTCTGCCACCTCCTGATTTAATGTTGGGTTTCCATATACTAAGGCGAATTCTGGCGAGTAACTATTGAAAAGCCATTGAACAATGGTGAAGAAGACTCCAAGTAGTTGTTCAAAATTGTGGCGGTTACAATTATAATTTTTTAATGTTTGAAGTAATCAAATAAAATAGATTTTTTTCCGTTTATTTTTTTTACCAACGACTGTTTCACACCAGTAGAATTTTTTATTTCGGTTCTCACAAGATATTTTCCATATACCAACTTTATGATAAACCGATTGTTTTATTTTTGAAAGGAAAATCGATTAGGAAATAAAAAAAATTATAATATAGTAAAAAAGGGTGTCCTTTAATTTAGCCAAAAAGAAAGAAACCGGAACCTTATTGAAAATAAACTAGTGTGTAAGACCTAGAATAAGAGATAGGGTCTTACGAATGCCTTTGTAACGTTTTACTATTTTAATTTAATAAAAGGTTTTTGTACACTTCTCTATAACATGCCTTTTCATTTGCATCATCCTGGAGAGTTAGTAACGCCCTACACGACATTAGCGAGTAACGTCCGTACGACATATGATGGGGATCCACACGTCATATAGTGGAGGTACCTTAGACTAAATACAACCTCTAAGGGAGTACTATCCTTATGCGGGAGTGCGACCATATTTCTGTTTCTTCTAGTTAGCTGTAATGTATTCGTCTCACGATGAAGATGTCACAGGGTGGAATATTCTGGCGGCTTTTGACAAAAACTGTCGGGCATCAAATGCTTACAGCAGGGGTGCACAAACGGTCGATCGCGAGTGCTTTTTGAGTAGATCTCGAGAAGAAAATTTTTTTTAATAAGTAAGTACTTAACTAAACTACAAAAATGTATTACGTAATAAAATAACACTCTGCTAGTGGCAAAAGGCGGCTTTATCAAAGGAATGCGCGGTACTTGTCAAAGAAAAACCGCGTTTTTTATTCTTGCCGCTTTTCTAGAAATTTCGGGCGGCGCGTTTGACGGGAACATTCGAGACTTTCGTTCACACCGCTATAAATGTCGCGCCTGCAGGAATTGGAGTCATTCTGAATTGCAACTTGAAGGCAAAACTACGATTGGGAGGAAGAATTTTTGTTTTGTATGGTGAAGGATAAGTGCATTTGTCTTATTTGTCGTGCGTTAGTTGCAATACCTAAGCGTGGTAATTTAGAGAGGCATCATAAAACGGTTCATAAAAACTATGAAAAGGATTTTCCGCCACAGAGTGAATTAAGAAAACGAAAAGTACGTGATTTGATATCTTGTTTGAAAAAAGAACAAATCATGTTCACAAAACCAGCCAAACAATCAAAAGCTGCTACGATCACGTCATTTAAAATATCTCATATATTGGCGAAACACAAAATACCATTCGAAGATGGATCGGTTGTGAAGGAAGCATTTATTGAAGCGGGTGAGACTTTATTTGGAGATTTTAAAAATAAAACAGAAATCATGTCTGCTATTAGAGAACTTCAGTTATCTCGTCCGACTCTCACAAGGCGTATTAAAGTCATGAGTCAGGGCATGGCAGATAAACTAAAAAATGATATCATGGAATGTACATACTTTTCTTTACAGTTCGACGAATCCACCGATATGACAGACACTGCCCAGCTGTGTATTTTTATTCGGATGGTATTCAATGATATGTTGGCTAAGGAAGAATTTTTGACAATCATTCCTCTGAAGGGGAAGACCCGTGGCGAAGATATATATGACGTTTTCTTCAATTTTGTAAAAAACTACAAGCTACCAATATATAAATTAGTGTGCATTACAACCGATGGAGCACCAGCAATGACTGAAAACAAAAACGGGTTTGTGGCATTGTGTCGAGCTAATGAAGATTTCCCTTTATTTTTTTCAATCCATATCATTATACATCAACAAGTTTTGTGTTCAAAAGTTACAAACAAGGAGGAAATTATGGGCATTGCAACAAAAATTGTGAATTCCATCGGTGCACGTAGCTTGCAACTGCGGCTCTTTAATTTGCAGTTGGAAGATAGGGAGTCAGCTGAACACACTGATTTAGTTCTTCACACGGACGTCAGTCGCGGAAAATTCCTAGAAAGGTTTCAAGAATTATTGCCCGAAATAACAGCTTTTCTAGAATAAAGAGGTGATGACACTCAGATGTTGAAAAACGAAAAATGGCTGACTGATTTGGCATTTTTGACTGACATCACAATGCACTTAAAACACCATTAACTTGGTGCTTCAAGATAAAGGAAAAACTGTTATTGAGATGATTAGCGCAGTAAACGCATTCAAAAGTAAATTGCAACTTATGATAGATCAACTGAAAAGAAAGGATCTGAAACATTTTCCGTCTTTGAAAGCAAGGATTCCTCAGTTGAATTATGATACGTATGAGGCTGAATTATCAAATATTTTGGGACAATTCGAAATACGTTTTTATGATTGTAGTAAATTAGCAAATGTAGCATCATTTATGAATTATCCTTTTTCATGTAAAAACATTGAGGAATTAGCTACTGAAATAGCAAGTCAGTTTAATATGAACTCATGTTCTGTTGAAAATGAGTTGGTGCAGATTATATCAGATATACATCTCAAAGCTACAGTATCTGATACAAATTTCTGGTATTTTATATCTGAAGATAAATATCCGAATCTAAGGCAAATCGCCCTTCAACTGACAGCAATGTTTGGGTCAACTTACTTGTGCGAGTCTGCATTTTCTAAAATGAAGATAATTAAGTCAAAATATCGCAATTGACTAACTGACGATCATACATCATCATGCTTGCGATTAGCACTCAGTGGTTACGTACCATCTTATGAAAAGTATGCTGAGGACATGCAGTGCCACGCTTCAACATCCAAAGTCACTCCTTAATTAAGTTTAACACCATATGTAACTCTTTTATTTTGTAACAACCAATAACCTCGCAATTTTGAATAAGAGTTTTTTTATTGATATTGTAGAGAAAACCTAACTAAACCTAACCCAAACCTTGACTAAAATAATGTATATTGTGCGGAAAGCTAATATCTATATATGCTACGGTACACCCTACCTAGGTAGGTAGGTAGGGTGTATGTATCGTGTATGTACGACAACCCTGCATCATACATACTTGCAGCCTCTCAGAGTCGATCGTAAGTAGTCTAAAAATATTGAGGTAGAACGCCAGCAGTTCAAGTTTGAGCACCCCTGGCTTACAGCATTTTGCAATTTTATACCACGAATTTAGTTCAAACCACAATTTTATAGTTATTCAAATATTAATTTCAAATTGATTTTCATATATTTACAGTTTTTATTTTTTTTTTAATTTTTGGTAACGGCGTTAGACTCAACGGCAAGACGAAAACCAGTTAGTAAAATTAATTTCAATTCGTATTTAAATTCTATTCGTAGGTAGCAATTTATAGTTTCTCTTATTTATATTGGATTGGCAGAATCCAAAAGGGTGATTGTCTCTCACATTACCGTGGAGTAATTTATTTAGTCGATCCGTCCCAAAACTGGAGGAAACAAAAAAAATATTAGCCAAATAAAATTCTAAGGTGTTCACTGTAATAGTAATACTTTTAATGAACACAAAATAACTTCCATCTCATGACTATTTCGGTCGTCCGGGTCGTAACCTTTTATATTCAAATACGCCCGAAAAGGAACTGGTTACGTAAAAAAACTTAGGCAAAGGAATGTTCGCTTCGGGCGTTACAGATCTACAACTATTCACCGCAAAACGCCGCATTCTTTATTGTATAATAATAATCAGCTGGAAACCGAGAATCGACGATATTGTGCAAGGTCGAATTTTTATTGTTGTTTTTTTGGTACCGGATTTCTAGTTAATTATCTATTAATTCGTCCCGCGCATAATTTAAGCTGAAATTTGAATATTTAATTGATTGGAAGAAATTAGCTTTTAATCAGTATATTATGTGATGTTTATTGCTTTGAGGAATTAATATTTATTAAGAGATATTCTTGCCTTGTACTGAACTACATTGTTTTAAATTAGTAGTCCGGTATTTTTGAGAAATTATACCTTAACCGTATTATTTAAATTTTTAACTGTTGTTATTTGCGTTTGAAAAGCTTAACTGTTCTTGTTTTTAACTGGGGGACTTTGAAAGCATATTTTTGAATAGAAGTATTTTATCAGTTTTTTTAAATTGGGAAATTTTTTTTTAGACATATTTAATAAACAACAAAAGTTGTGGTACGAGCGAGTATCGAACCCGCACCTCTGGATCTCTAGCCCATCGCTGTAACCAATTGTGCTATCGTACCACTGTTAAGCAATTCGTTAGAACTTGTATATATCCAAACCCACCAGTATCATAACCATTTTTGTCCTGCCAAATATTATGGCGCGGCGTTATGGTTAGAGCGATGGGCTAGAGAGCCAGAGGTGCGGGTTCGATTCCCGCTCGTACCATAACTTTTGCTGTTGATTAAATATGTCTGAAAAAATATTAAAAGCATATGTTGTATTTTCGAGTCTGCGTCACATTCACGAAAAACCATTGGGACAAAAGGATAATTTATAATAAATGGGAAATTGGACCAAAAATCGACAAGGTAAAATATGAATCCAAATACTGAAAATATGTAAAACCCTCTAGGAGAATCAGGCTTTCTGAGAATGAACTTTTTGTCAATATTTTTGCCAAACGAAATAGATTTAAGAAATCATGTTTTAGTTTATTAGACCGTGTCAACTTGGAACTACTATCCGACGTTTCCCCTTCGATTGCACCAGGCATCTCCAAGATCACTGAATGAGCTCGGAGAGATTTAGGCGGGCCGTGACCCCGTGGTAATGTCAGTTTTCACGTGTGACGTGATGTAGACCTTGACGCGGATTCCTATTGAAGTTTTTTGTAGATTTACACATTTCAATAGATTCTCAATTTTTTTGTTTATAGAACCGTGAAACCGATGCTAGAACCTTGGTATCGTTTACAGTTATAATATGTCCAGTGGTATGCTACGGCAAATTGAACAATTTGTTCATTTTTCATCCATCGTTCATAAACAGCCTGTTGGACAAAACTTATGCTGTTTAGAATCTTTTACCCAGCTTTCGGATTTGACAAGCTGCTTATAGAAATCTAGGAACTCGCTGTCAAATTTGGCATTCTGTTAAACATTCCAAACTTTAACTGAGATTTCTGTCGTAAGTCTAGTGGATATTGATCGTCCAGTTTCTCCCAAATACACTTCTCTCCCAAAAAAATCTATTTGTATACGTCGGTTTTCTATACGCAGAATGTCTTAATGTACCATTTTCCCTCCTTTAAACAAATACATCTAGAAAGCCTATCGTTCCATTTGATTAAATTTCCATTGTGAATTTTATGTTTTGAGGTTATTAGTCAAAAATGTTGGTGCAAAAATTGAGACGATTTACTTGTCCGTGAAGCCAAACACCAAAGTATCATCTACATATCTGAACCATTGTTTTGGTTTAATGGAAAGGATGTTATAGCATTGTCCTCAAGGGCCTCTATAAAGATGGTTTTAACGCTGCGAGAACGACTTTTTTCCGAAATTACGTCATAAATACGTCAAAACCGTCGACAAAAAATTAACCTCAATTTGAATTTACTTTAAGTGTGGAACACATTGTCCGTATTTAACGTAAAAGCCAAGCAACAAAAGGAGGTATTCATTCTACAGTGTAATACAAAACTAGTGATCATTTTAGCGTTTGAAGGCAAACATATATTTATAATAAAATATCCGGCAAAACGCCGAAAAACTCTCAAAGAAAAATAGTGTTTAAAGTAAACATTTGGCGTAATTTGGATTGTATTTGACGTCACACGATAGTAGAAGTAATAAAAGCTTTTTATTGAGCTAAGGTTTAGAATCCTAATGGCTCCTCCCAAGTATACGTATCCGGCAAATTGGCAGGATTCCATATTTTCAAATTTTAGAACCTTTGTCCTATGTCGTTTTATCGCAGAGGGGTTTGCCGGAGTATTTGCACAAAGATGGTTTATGAAGATAAAAATTTATATATAAAAAAAAAATAAAACCTACTTCAAAAAATGCACTAAAAATTGAAAAATAATATTTTATCTCATTTCGAAAATTTTACTTTGAAACGTCAGCGCCAAACTTATTCTTAATTACTTAATCACAAAAATATATTTAAGAGTGTTATAATGTCTTACTGTCTTTATTAGTTGACGTCGGTTTTATTTTTTTTGTGAAAAATTCATTTCATCCTTTTTAGTTTTGTTTATACGAGTCTTATTGTAAAAGTCATGTTTAACAAATATCCACTTGGTCCACTACATATTATGTAACATTTTATAATAACATATGTAATATACATTGCTTAACATACATACAATTTCTTCCTGATAGATTGGTGAACGCATTATTGAATGCATATATTGATCAATATAACATCGAGTTATATTATCTAAAACAGTAAAAAATGGAGTCAATCTACCATTTTTAACATCTTCAACTTGCTATGGGCCTACTCCGGTAACATCCTGAACATTCACCGAAAATTTTAGCTAATTTGGTCAAACCATCGAGGAGTAATCGATGTACATAAAAAAAAATATCGAATTGATAAACATCCTCTTTTTTGAAGTCGGTTAAAAATCAACGAAATCCTTACAATAATTGTACATTTGGCATATTAGATATATTTTAATTTTCGATATTTTGATTTTCGTTGTCTTAAGCTTCAACGTTTTACTAATAATTGACCCTCTTTTTTAGGTAAGTCTACATGCCTTTTCTTACTGCTGCCAAGAATTTCACGTAAGTATATAAAAATCAGCATTTTTTGTCTGATAATTTGCATGAGTAAATTATTATCATAGTATAAACATTTATATTTATTAGAATGAGTGAAACTGATTAATATAATCACTGGTAACAAAAAAAATTAGCATCATATTTCCGAATTTACATAGGTACAAAAGATAGCCTATAATTTAATAATATTTTTATTAGTTTTTGCCACCCTGTAAAACGTAAAAAAATCAAAACGTGCAAATCAAATAAAATTGACTTGTCTAAGCGTTTTTCAAAATGTTTAACCGTTCTTCGAATATTAATTTTTTAAATTTCAGAGTGTTCCCAGTTTTTCTGCCATCTTATGTAAGGGAAAAACACGTGTACCAGCGTTTTTCGAAACATTTATGCGTTTTAGGTTATTAATTTTTATCTCGATTTTTAAAAATTTTGTGTCACCCTGTGAAATGAAAAAAAAATGTCAACATGGCAAAGATGCTAAATTAAATAAAAATATCGTGTTGCAACGTTTTTCAATATGCGTGACCATTTTTCGGATATTAATTTTTAAAATATCCGTTCCAGTTCTCTTGCTACCCTGTTTAATGTTAAAAATATCAAGACACGTACAAAATAAATAATATTTCACGCATCCCAACGCAACGTTTTCAAAATGTGTAATTGTCTTGGAGATACTCATTTTTAAAAGATGCCAAGCTTTTTTTGTGTTACACTGTATGATGTAACCAAAACTGTTAAAATATTCAAAAAAAAATCAAAACATTTCAGGGCGGTTGTATTACCCTCTTAGGGAAAGCCTTTCGAAAAATCATATTTAGTGGTTCTCTACACTATAGTAAAAATATACCATATAGCATTAATAGTTTTAGCTGTACTCAAATCAATATAATTTAGACAACTTAAGCAGATCACTTTTTTTTTGTGTACAAACGGTAGTGTTAAAAAGCTCATTGGTTCACATTCTTTTGTAATTAAAAGTTATTTTAGTTGTCATTCATCATCATGATATTTTCAATTACCATTATTATAAAGAATACTGCATTTTGGTGATACTTTGCTGGGCCACACAAACTCCCGCAAACAAATGTTCTTTCTACCTTTAGTTACGAACTACTGTATAAAGTTTAATTAATTAACCAATCGATATTATAAACATTTTTATTTGAGAAAATGCTGTTAGTCGCTTCAAAATGGCAAACGCGAACTGAAAATGAATATGACCTTTTTATAAGTATATTTTTTTTCAAAAGTAGTGCTTCGGATCCGCGGTTTTTAGCCTTGTCAAAAGGTTGAATGTTAAAGAGTTCTGTCTGTGTTTCTTGAAAATTAAGTTTTACTTTTACTTGCGAATTTTTTTTCTTCAAGGAAAAATAAGGCCTTGACATGTAGATGCTTTTTTAAGGTCAACCGTTATATCTTGTATTTGGCATCATCCGGCGCGCTCGCTAGACTAATGAGGTTTCTAGAGAAGGCTCACATCGACTTGTCACATTGCAGATATCATGTGATTTGTGTGGAGTAGCAGAACTCATATTCTAAATTAACTCCGATATCTTTTTAAATACGGTAACATAATTACTGAATTGTAAAGAATGTTATGTTTTTCGGTAGTCATTAGATGGAGTTTAAAATAACGTAGTTGATTCGCTAAATTAAAAATAGCCTTTAATAGTGAGTTAATTAATTAATGTTGCTCGCTTCGGCAAGAGATCTGTCACATTAAAATATAACTTATTATTTCCACAAATATTTTATTTTGAAGATACAGGGTGTTAAAATACATTTTTTCAAATACATATAATTTAAATTTTGTTTCTACGCCACTGATTTTTTAAAAAATTATCTTTTCATCCCTACAAACTTCTATTCATTTCTAATCAAAATATATTTGTATTTTTTTACAAATACGAACAGTTTTTAAAATATTGGTGTAGGAAACGAGAATTTGTATTACTTTGCGCTATACCAAAATTTTAGGTTGCTATTTTTTGGAAAGAAAACAACACTCCTTTTGAACTGAACTAGCCGTTACTTGATGGACATCCATTTTAACCCAATAAACAAAAAACGCTTGTTTGAAATTTCCATTTAATTTAATATACAAAAATAAAAACAATTATTATCAAAAACCATAAACACGATTTTCAAATTTTTCATAAGCCATCTCATACAGACATTACAATAGACAATACATCCAATCATCGTTTCGCACATAAAATATCAGCATATAATAGTTTTGTCCCTAGATTGATCAACATACCTTCTAGCAATGTAAGTTTTACTAAAGAATTAAACATAATAAAACAAATAGTAATTAATAATGGTTATAATGAAAATCTCATAAATAGAATAGTAAAAGATAAACAATATAAAAAAGCATTACAGCTAGTTTATCCTTCTAATAACTATAGAAATAATAAATTTCAGACTTTCACTTATACAGGAAAAATAATTTCAAAAGTAACTAAGCTTTTTAAAAATAAAGGTGCTACGGTTGCTTTTAAGACTAACAACACCCTTGGTAGATATATTAAAAACAATAAGACAAAGACCAAAAAAGAGAACAAATCGGGGGTTTACAAGTTAAATTGTGGAACTTGTTCAAAATTCTATACAGGACAAACCATACGTTTAACGAGAAATTTGAAATTTTACATGTAGAACAAAAAAGTAAAAAACTTAATTTACTAGAAAGTATGGAAATAAACAAACAAAGATAACAACATATTATTAAATGATGAATTGGACCTAAATAGTTCCCCATTGTTAAATATTTATTAAGCAATAACTAAAATTCGAGAACACTCTACCTGTATGTATAATAACCGTAATTATAAAAATAGGTTCAGGTACTTAAATAATATTGTCTGTGTCGCTGATGAAGCCTGTAACTTGTTGGCGAAACAATCGTTTTTTTTTATTTTTGTGAAATAAGTTAAATGGAAATTTTAAACAAGCGTTTTTTGTTTATTGAGTTAACACTCCTTTAATAAAAAAATACAAAGAATATTTTTTTTTTATTACAGACTGAACAGAAATTCTATATAGGATAAAGAATTTTACTTCACTCGTACGAGGAAAGTATTGTTAACAAGATTTTTGCGGATCTTTGCATTTTAGGGCCCCTAGACTTCGAAACATGTTCTCCCACATTTTCGTCGGTTTGTCGTTTAATTGTCTGCGGCACAGCTCAAAAACTACTTATCCGAAAGACTTCAAATTTTTGTCAAAAATCAAGGGTCATATGTCTGGTAAAAATCCAATATGGTGGAACAAAACGACCTCACAAAATATAAAAAAAGGAATTATTAAGACACTAATTATCGAATAAACCTCAACTTATAACCTGATAAAATGTTGGTGTGAGACATTATTGCCCAACAAAATGGCCGCATAATATTGTTTAAAAACTCATTAGCAAAAAACTAAATATGCAATTGATTTTTACAAAAATTATGTCTAAAACAGGGATAAACTGGTGAAATTCTAATGAGAAAAGAAAATGGCGGCCTAGTAAAATGTTTCAATATTCAGTAAAATTCCATACCCTGCAATAAAACCGTCTAAAATAAATAATAATAATAAAATAATTAAAAACAAATAAAAAGTCAGCAAATTCCACTACATTTAGGTAACACATTTTAGAAATCCGTATATGTAGTTGTTTGGTATTAACTTAAATAAAAATTGAAAACATATCGTTGAACCATATAGAGGAAATTGAAAATATTTTATAGCTATATTTTCGACAACCTGTATGTCCAAAACTAATGAACCATGACTGGAATATTTTACGGAAGTGGAAGTCGTCAGGTCATAATTAACTTGTATTTAATTCTGTTTTTGTTTTCGTTAATTAACTAAGTATATTTTTAATGCAGTCTAATGATTTATAAATACTGTGCGTGTGTAAAGTCATATTTTCATTAAAATTTTAGAAGTTTAGGAAGGCAACATAAACCAAATGTTAAGCAAGAAATGACAGATAAAAATGTCTAACTGACACCTAGGCGCCATTTTGAAAAAAAAAAGTAAATATAAAAGGGGTCGTCAAAGCTTCGGGAATCCTCAAAAAAATATTTTAGTTTTAATTTAATTATTTCGGCTTAATTGACACCAATTAAATTAATATTTGTTATTACTAAAAATGCAGTTTATTCAGTTTTGTGCCTGTCAAACTAAAATGAAACGCTTTTTTCTATTGATCTTCTAATTTTAATTAACACGTCTTAACAATAAGAAATCAATTTTACCTAACACATTTCATGTACTGCAACAATAATACATCAATTTTATTTAACACATCTTATGAAATACAACAATAACAAAATAATAATTAAAACAAAACATAACAGAACCTAAAATTACTACTACTCAATTAAGTGCTGAAAGTGTTCGCCATTTATTTCTTGGCACATGTACAGTCCATCGTAAAATTCTTCACCAGCGTTGTGGAATATTTCAGGTGTAATTGATGCACATACCTGTATTTTTCTCTGGCGTAAATCATTTAATGAGTCCGGCTGTGTAATATTCACCTTCGATTTAACATATCACCCACAAAACAAAGTCCATAGTCCAGGATAGTGTTCATGTAGATAGTCTTCTAGGCACCACGTCTTGTTAGAATGTAATTTCCATATCGCCAAATTCTACACGGTTTTTCGACACACTTCAGAATAAAATGTTCTACAGCATTTTCAAGCATCTCGAGATATAACGCTGAATTTCCCTCAATTAAAAGTGGACCTATTATGTGGTTTCCCAAAATACCTGCCCAAACGTTGAGCTTTTGAGGGAACTGATTGTTACCCTCTTGATAAACGTGAGGATTCACATCACTTTAGTATCGAACATTTTGTCTAGTCACTTTTCCGTGAAGAAAGAAAGTGCACCCATCACTAAAACAAATGGTTCTATAATAACGAGGGTCCTCGTTCAATCGTTCAGACATTATTTCACAGAATTCTATTTTACGATCCAGATCATCCTCGGTCAATTCATGTAGGTTTTTTTGAGTTTATGAGGATGATATTTATTACTTTTCAACATTCCTTGGACACTTTTTGAACTAACTCATCATTCCTCTGCTGCTAGCGATATCGGTTGAATCGGATTAGCCACCCTTTGCGCTACTACATGAAATTTTTTCTTTTCTATTAGTGAGGGCCTTCCTGCTCTTTTTGAATCAACGATACTTCCAGTGGTTTGAAATGTTTGAACCAACTTCCTTAAATTCTTTCTCGTAATTGGAAGATCAGGAAACCGTTCATCAAAATGCGCTCAGCAGCATGATAATTGTATTGTGTTTCGCCAAAAAATATAACAGCCTGTACTTTTTCCTGCAAAGTACGAAACATTTTGAAGAAATTTGCAACACAGTACCCAGCGATTAAATCCAAGATCAGGTAAATCAAAACAAAAATAAATAAATATGTCATCATCGTTGCCATGGCAACTAAGCCTACATTGTACTTAATACAATTTCAATGAAATTCAAAATTATTTTGCTTGAAAATAGGCGTCCAGCTGTCAGTTTGTCATTATTTGTTACCCAAAATTTGGTTGCCTTACTAAAATGTTTAAAAAATTAAAAGTTATTATTTGATTATTTCAGTACGTGGCACAGACTTCAATAAATTGCATTTTTAGTAATAACGAATAATAATAATTTAATTGTTGCCAATTAAGCCGAAATAATTAAATTAAAAAAAATATTTTTATTAGGATTCCCGAAGTTTTGACATGGTTTCATTATGTTTGGGAAAATGACAGCGACCTCAAACTTTGAGGATGAAATACCGGTGAAAAGACCTTTTAAATAGGGTATTACTCGACGCCCTTTTCTATTTTTTTTTTCAAAAAGCCGCCTACTGGTTAGTTTGACATTTTATCTATCATTTCTTTCCTAAAAATTGATTTATGTTATGTTCTCACATTTTTTTGAAAATATACCAAACTTTTCAAAAGTTAAGCCCTCCCCTGACTTTAGACACGCAGATTATACTGTGTACTTAACAAATGACAGGAAAGCTGATCAGTAAACATACAATAATTAGTGATACAAGGCCAAAAGTAAGCCCAGAAAAAAGCAACACTCTGTATATGAATTTAAAATATGCATAATATTTTTACCTAGACACTTTATAGGTCGAAAACTACCCGATCGACTCCCTTGTTTTTTTTTTGGCAAATATAAGTTAAGGGGACCAGTCCATCCCAATTAAAAAATTCGGGAAATATGTAGTTATACACATGGTAACACAAGTTGTGACCTTTTGTGAAATCGAACTGTGTATAAAGAACAAAATGTTTTACACAGAATGCGGAATATTTCGTACAAAATTCCATCAAACTACTGTTTTAAAAATTCCAGACGAACCTGACATTACGCGAATGTATTATTAGACGGGCGGTATATTTATTATGATGAAGACTGGCGACCGGTGTTGTATGCCAGGGACTAATGGGATTGCGGAAATGAATAGAGATATGCACACGACGTGTGGCTGGCATAATCACAAAATTCCAACCTGTCCTTATTTTGGTATCGTCAAAAAAGGATCTATAGAATGTTCTTGCTAGATTCAACTAGGCATAATAATTCTGCACAGGCCCTCTGCTTGGTTTTCATTGTAACCTTCTACTTTTAGAGAAGAGATATCCATGTATCAAAATATATAAAAGTTAGAAATTTGACTTTGCCCAAAATATATTATTATAACAAGAATTGTAAATATCATTTAAATTTATATTTATAGGCATTAGACATTAACGGGGTAACCCGACAGGACATCACTTAGGCTTGCTTGGGCCCATTATGCTATCCACTCAAGAGAAGTCTCACTTCTTTTTACAAACTTTTGTTTAACTTTGCTTGTCTATCTGGGTCAAATCGTTTGAAGATTTAAAGTAAAATAATATTAAAAAAAAGTTTTAAAGGACAAGCTTTCATTCAAATGTACTAAAAAGGAAAATTAATAGTCTTTCCTCTCAGCCTTATTTGGTACTATCAAGAACCTACAAATGAGTTATGGCACAAAAATTTTCACTTACCGGATATTTATTTAATGATCAATAAAGTATACTGAATTTCGAATTCATCAAGGCGTTGGAGACCCTAAGAGTTGGAACAAGCTGGGGAGAATAATAGTAGAGGCCGACAGCAACAGTGGAGAAGGGCTGGGTTAAGATCTAAATATTTTGCGCCACGTAATTAATTATTACTCTACTTTATCAAATAAATTAATGAAGTACTAGGCCGATAATAATTACGAATTATCGCCCAGTGTTGCACAACTCTAGCGATTCCAAGCAACGAAAAACCAAAATATTATCTTATACCAATGAGCTTACCTTCACAGAATACCAAATAATTAATTAAGATATGAGGGTCTCACTTGTAGGTAGGTAGCAGCAGTAAAACGCAAAATTTTGTTTGAAATCATATACTAATATCAAATAAGTTGTTCTTTTTGTTTTTTTTTTTCAAAAGTTATTTCAAGTACAATAATAGTATATGTAGGTATGGTCCAAACGCGGGCCAACAGCGATACAGCTATAATATGTACTAAGCTTCTAATCTTAATTATTAAAATTACCTGCAGCTTAAGAGAAATCGATATTGTACACAAGAAAATGAATAATAAAAAAAATATAAATATGACAATGGTCAACAGTATGCAGGAATATATAAAAATATAGTACCACGGTCGATATTATGACGCCATAAATCGTGAGTGCAACATCAAATACAAGTCAGTGAAATACATCAAAAATTATAAATAGAATCAAAACAAGTTATTAAAGGCCACTCGATAAGCCAGTCAGCTCAATAATAAGGTAAAAAGTTTAGTTTAAAATTAGTAAATAGATTTTGATTTTTAGTGAGAAAAATTAATTTAAATTTGAATTTGTAAATATGAAGAACAATTTAATAAATTGGCTAATTGACTGTATCGAGGAATTTAGCTTGCAAAAGATATAATAGTTGAAATTTTAATTATTTGCTACGGTTACTTATCTGGACGTCCTCCAATAGCTGTGGCCGTTAGCTGTTCAGACCTTCAGGCGAAGAAATGTCACCTGGACTCAGGCGTATACAGGTGGGAGCAGCACCAGCTCCGATGCTGAAAGTGAGTCTCTTGCCTGGTCAGGCAAGTTGGCAATCCCAATAACTGATCCAAAGAAAAATCCAAATTCCAGGACTTGATCGTCGTCGTGACGGAAATCCCTTGGAATAATATCCAAACCAAAAAAAAAAACCCTCCTTCTGAGGGTTTTCTAACCAAAATGGAGTCTGGGTCTAGCAGTTGCCTAATGCTAAAAACGGAATCAACGAGTGGTTGTCGATGGTCTGGACAAGTGCAGTGGGCTTCTTACGAAGTCTTGACTCGGAATCTGCTATTCCAGGTGCCAATATGGCAAGTCAGCAGGAGGATATCCTCTAAAGATGGTGGAACGAGGATTTTAGAGTGTGGCGGCCATTTTCACAATTCTCCCTCGTGGGTGCGAACTTCCTCTGTCCAAAAAAAACCCCAAAGTGCCCGAATAACAACTTTAGAACTTTCAAATCCAAACAGGAACTATTTCGCAAAAGATGCTCATCAATAAATCTCGTAAATACGATCAAGCCAGGCTCTACTTGAAAATTATGATGAAGGCATCAGAAAATGGACCGCGCACCACACTGCTGACTTGAGACTCCCCAAGCAGGAACAAATTTTTGGAGCAACAGGTCCAAAATGTCTCGCCATGTTGCCACGATTCCACTCATAAAATCCTAGTTAAGACTTCAATTCTTTATCAATAAGCAACCAGTCATACTTAACACCAAAGGCACAGCAAATATCCGTCAATTAAATATCCAAAGGTCAAATCCGAGAAATAGAAACAATATATAAAATTCATTGTTTCAGAGCCACAGTCAGGTAAAATGTCACATCCGATATAAAAATTCTGCAGTCACGGGATCGGAAACTTATTCATGATCCGGCAACTACGGTCACAGATTGCTGTTGTAACCACAGGAACCGGTCGATAAAACTAGAAATGACTAGAAATACGTCGGCATCATGGAGGGCAATATTACCGGAAAACTTATCATAAAAAATCACTCACAAAACTATACTTGGGCATTCCAAAAGAACCCCAAATTACACCATTGTAAGCCCTCGAAAATAATAACAAAATCTAGACCTGCCATAATGCATCCGATTCATCTGAATAATTCTTTCCCAAAATTGACAATGTAGCGCCCTCTTTTGTAGGAACCTACGATACGACCAAATGCGCCTGATAGAATACTGCGATGTGTGCAGGAGACCGAGGAAACTGCCCCGACCGTCCACTTCCACCGCGGTACCTTTCCAAAATTAACGACAGAAAAATCGATAATCGAACCGTAAGCCAGGCTATTGATAAACGAGACCTGGAGATGTCGTGACACATCGATCAGTTGCGCGGACCTATACAGTGTAATTCTAATATACTTGTTTTATTTCAGTTCGCACTAACTGAATCCAAAATTCTGTTCTCTAAAAATCGAAACGGCAGAATCGCACAAGAATAATCATTAACATATTAAATCCATAGTGCATTAAAAGAAGTTTTCGTAGTTTTAAAAGACAAACGTGATAGGAAAGCAAAATTGTAAATTCAAAAATGATTAATATTTAGTAGTATTATTATCTAAAAATTTGTTTATTATATAATTATTTAAATAGTTTAATATTATTATTAGCATGCTATAAGTCCGAAATTATCACGTTACAATTCCCCCCCCTTGCCACAAAACGATTGGCCCGCTAGGGACAATCGTAGTCAGGAGAGCGTTTCAGGTCTTTAGCGTGCCAAGTGCCTGTCAGAACCTTCCCGTCTCTGTCCTGTAACTCGTATGTCCAAGGCGATATCTGACGGCGAATGATATACGGTCCGACAAATTTCGGTGCTAACTTATGTGTAAAGTACTTGGCAGCATCAGACAAAACAAAATTCTTCTTCCACACTCTCTGACCTGGGGAAAAGACTTCACTACGCTTTCTAAGATTATACTTCGCAATATTCTTTTGACCAGCCGCTTCCAATCTGCTCCTAACTTCCGCAAACAACTTCCGAAATCCCTCATTTCTACTCTCTCCTGCGCTTTGGTTTCCATCTTCTGTTTCTACAAGATCTTTATTACTATAGTCCTTGCCTGAAAGGCACATGTTTCTTCCAAAATTTAAGAAAAACGGTGACACTTTAGTGGTCTCTTGGACCGCAGTGCGAATGGCACAGGCCAACTTCTGCAATTGTTCGTCCCACTTACGGTGATTGTCACTCACATACATTGACAACATGGTCTTTAAAGTTCTATTTTGACGTTCGGTGGGATTAGCCCTAGGGTGGTAATTTGCATTGAACTGAATTCTGCAATGATAGCTATCTGCAAATTTCTTAAACTCACTACTACGGAATTGTGGACCATTATCGCATAAAATCACCCGACTTACGCCGAATAAAAGGAACACTTGTTCTTCTATACGGTT
Organism: Kuschelorhynchus macadamiae; assembly: GCA_030620095.1. Taxonomy (NCBI): domain Eukaryota; kingdom Metazoa; phylum Arthropoda; class Insecta; order Coleoptera; family Curculionidae; genus Kuschelorhynchus; species Kuschelorhynchus macadamiae. The sequence continues at coordinate 4,080,735 of JAUTXW010002618.1, forward strand.
GATAATCACTTTAGAAGAAGTAGAGCGTAGTGGAAATATTAAAGAGAATTTACTCAAATAATCGGTAACTACCAAGATAGCTGTATTTCCTTTATACGAACGTGGCAAAGGTCCAACCAAATCCATTGAAATCATTTCCCATGGACGAGTGGGCTTACTATGAGATACCATCTGGTCGTTTGCACCCTTTGGATCACACTTATGGGCTGCGCAAATCTGACAATTCCTCACATATCTGGCAACATCCTGCCGCATCTTCGGCCAATAAAACTTTTCTGCCAATCTATTAAAGGTCTTAAATACCCCCATGTGACCCGCAGTTGGTAAATCATGAGCTGAACTTATGGCTTCCAACCGTTCCTCTTTAGGCAATACCAACTTCCAATGGTCTTCCGATGACAAGAGCCCAAAATAGTCGTTCTTGATGTATTTGAACAACTTACTTCTAGAGCATCGCCAATTCAAGAATTTCAGTGGGGTAGCAATCACTCTTTCTACCATTTTGTTGTACCAATTATCTTTTACTGGTGCAGGTCTAGCCTGTTCACCATCATCGATAAGATTTAAAACTGGCACCGCCCTTGACAACATATCAGGAACCACCAAATCCTTCCCAGGCCGATGAATAACCTTGAAGTCAAACTGCTGTAATTTCACAGACCATCTGGCCAATCTACCACTAGGATCTTTCAAATTATGCAACCATTTTAAACTATAATGATCCGTGATGACACTGAAAGGGATTCCTTCGATATAAGGTCGGAGTTTTTCAACCGCCCATACTAAAGCCAAACATTCCCGTTCAGTGGTGGTATAGTTTTTCTCTTGTCGAGATAGTGAACGACTGAGGTACGAGATAACCCTCTCACCCTTTGGATCTGGTTGCGTTAGAACTGCTCCAATACCAAAGCCAGAAGCATCTGTTTGGATAATAAATTCCCTGCTGTAATCTGGACAGCTTAAAATCGGTGCACTGATTAACTTGTTCTTGATCGTCCTAAAAGCATTCTCACACTTTTCCGTCCATTCAAACTTATGGTTCTTCTTAGTAAGCTGAGTAAGTGGACTTATGATAGTGGAAAAGTCTTGTACAAATCTGCGATACCAAGAGAAGCTTCCTACTATTCTACGCACTTCCGAAACATTAGTTGGTCTAGGCAATTCTAACATGGACTTAACCTTATCAGGATCTACACGTAGTCCGCGTCTATCAACCACATAACCAAGATATTTCATCTCGGGTCTGCAAAAGTTACATTTCTCCCAACTCACAGTGATATTGGCCTCTCTAAGACGTCGAAATACTTCATCAAGGATCCGTAGATGTTCGTCAAAATCTTGCGTTAGGACCACTACGTAAATACCCCCATGTGACCCGCAGTTGGTAAATCATGAGCTGAACTTATGGCTTCCAACCGTTCCTCTTTAGGCAATACCAACTTCCAATGGTCTTCCGATGACAAGAGCCCAAAATAGTCGTTCTTGATGTATTTGAACAACTTACTTCTAGAGCATCGCCAATTCAAGAATTTCAGTGGGGTAGCAATCACTCTTTCTACCATTTTGTTGTACCAATTATCTTTTACTGGTGCAGGTCTAGCCTGTTCACCATCATCGATAAGATTTAAAACTGGCACCGCCCTTGACAACATATCAGGAACCACCAAATCCTTCCCAGGCCGATGAATAACCTTGAAGTCAAACTGCTGTAATTTCACAGACCATCTGGCCAATCTACCACTAGGATCTTTCAAATTATGCAACCATTTTAAACTATAATGATCCGTGATGACACTGAAAGGGATTCCTTCGATATAAGGTCGGAGTTTTTCAACCGCCCATACTAAAGCCAAACATTCCCGTTCAGTGGTGGTATAGTTTTTCTCTTGTCGAGATAGTGAACGACTGAGGTACGAGATAACCCTCTCACCCTTTGGATCTGGTTGCGTTAGAACTGCTCCAATACCAAAGCCAGAAGCATCTGTTTGGATAATAAATTCCCTGCTGTAATCTGGACAGCTTAAAATCGGTGCACTGATTAACTTGTTCTTGATCGTCCTAAAAGCATTCTCACACTTTTCCGTCCATTCAAACTTATGGTTCTTCTTAGTAAGCTGAGTAAGTGGACTTATGATAGTGGAAAAGTCTTGTACAAATCTGCGATACCAAGAGAAGCTTCCTACTATTCTACGCACTTCCGAAACATTAGTTGGTCTAGGCAATTCTAACATGGACTTAACCTTATCAGGATCTACACGTAGTCCGCGTCTATCAACCACATAACCAAGATATTTCATCTCGGGTCTGCAAAAGTTACATTTCTCCCAACTCACAGTGATATTGGCCTCTCTAAGACGTCGAAATACTTCATCAAGGATCCGTAGATGTTCGTCAAAATCTTGCGTTAGGACCACTACGTAAATACCCCCATGTGACCCGCAGTTGGTAAATCATGAGCTGAACTTATGGCTTCCAACCGTTCCTCTTTAGGCAATACCAACTTCCAATGGTCTTCCGATGACAAGAGCCCAAAATAGTCGTTCTTGATGTATTTGAACAACTTACTTCTAGAGCATCGCCAATTCAAGAATTTCAGTGGGGTAGCAATCACTCTTTCTACCATTTTGTTGTACCAATTATCTTTTACTGGTGCAGGTCTAGCCTGTTCACCATCATCGATAAGATTTAAAACTGGCACCGCCCTTGACAACATATCAGGAACCACCAAATCCTTCCCAGGCCGATGAATAACCTTGAAGTCAAACTGCTGTAATTTCACAGACCATCTGGCCAATCTACCACTAGGATCTTTCAAATTATGCAACCATTTTAAACTATAATGATCCGTGATGACACTGAAAGGGATTCCTTCGATATAAGGTCGGAGTTTTTCAACCGCCCATACTAAAGCCAAACATTCCCGTTCAGTGGTGGTATAGTTTTTCTCTTGTCGAGATAGTGAACGACTGAGGTACGAGATAACCCTCTCACCCTTTGGATCTGGTTGCGTTAGAACTGCTCCAATACCAAAGCCAGAAGCATCTGTTTGGATAATAAATTCCCTGCTGTAATCTGGACAGCTTAAAATCGGTGCACTGATTAACTTGTTCTTGATCGTCCTAAAAGCATTCTCACACTTTTCCGTCCATTCAAACTTATGGTTCTTCTTAGTAAGCTGAGTAAGTGGACTTATGATAGTGGAAAAGTCTTGTACAAATCTGCGATACCAAGAGAAGCTTCCTACTATTCTACGCACTTCCGAAACATTAGTTGGTCTAGGCAATTCTAACATGGACTTAACCTTATCAGGATCTACACGTAGTCCGCGTCTATCAACCACATAACCAAGATATTTCATCTCGGGTCTGCAAAAGTTACATTTCTCCCAACTCACAGTGATATTGGCCTCTCTAAGACGTCGAAATACTTCATCAAGGATCCGTAGATGTTCGTCAAAATCTTGCGTTAGGACCACTACGTCGTCTAAATAAACGAAAACATTTGGTTCCAGGTCAGGACCCAAAATAGTATCAATCAACCTCTGCCAAGTTGCAGGGGCATTGTGAAGTCCAAAAGGCATTCTGCGGAACTGAAACAGACCTCTCCTGCAAATAAATGCCGTCAGTGGTCGAGAATTCTCCTCAATAGGTACTTGCCAATATGCACTTTTGATGTCTAAAGTGGATAAATATTTAGCGTCTTTTAGCTTGTCCAGCGTTTCTGAAATTAGAGGAAGTGGGTAACTATCCCGAGCAGTCACACCATTAAGTCTGCGATAATCTACACAGAACCTGTACACCCCTGTATTTTTCTTCTGAACCATAACAACAGGTGATGCCCAAGCACTTGAACTTGGTTCTATAATACCTTGATTTAACATGGAGTCAATTTCTTCATCCATAATTTTCTGAATGACTGGAGACACGCGATATGGACGCTGACGAATTGGTGGAGAGTCCGTTCTTATTTTATGTTCTACCATAGTTGCACAGCCTAACTGCGATCCCATCAGCTGTTTACTTCTCTCTACTAGTGCAGCAAGCTTTAAGTCTTCAAGTGATGTTAACACAGTAAGTTGTTCATGGATACTGTCGAGTTTCACTGGAGTATCAGAAAAGTACCAATCATTGTGTCTCAGATCTGGGACTATTCCCATGGCAATCCAAAAATCCATACCCAGAATGAGCACATGTGGCAACTCCGGCACAACTAAAACTTCCAAAATTCTGACCCTATCACGAACTCTTATCGGCAGTTCTACTGATCCAATAGTCATTGCTTGCTGACCGTTAGCAACCGTACAGCCAATCCTTCTTAATGCATTTAAATGCATGCCCATACCTTCGACAATGTCCCAACCAGGACCTCCTAAAAAGGTGCGCGAAGCTCCCGAGTCCAAAAGTCCAAGAAGTCCAAGAAAACTGGAGTGATCGTCGGATTTATTGTCTTCCCCTTAGGCCGACTACCTAAGAGTGACGCTTCCCGTTTCCCTGGTTGCATGATGGACAGTTTCTCTTTGTAAATCCCTCTCTTCGACATCCATAGCATCTTAATCTTCTAGCTTCAGTACCACCAGCCGCACGATGACCTGGCTTATTGCAGTTGTAACAAATAATTTCTCTAGCCCTTGGCTTGGCAACATCACGGGTACAAACTTCAACAGCATCAACCCTATGATCAGAAGATCTGCTAACTTCATCCACTTCAATATAAGCCAAATCAGGTTCCAACGACTGTGCTTTGCGAGGGGGTGGTGCATACTCTGACTGCATCCGTGTCTCTGCGTCTGCACAAGGCTTTAAGCTCTGAGATACTAGATATCTCCATAGCACCCAGTTGGTTCCTATATGTTGGAGAAATATTCCTAAGAAGGATTGTCAGTTTTGCATCCTCAGATATTGGACATTCAAGTCTTTGAAAATATTTTGACATGACTGCCATGTATGTCCCAATGGTCTCATCCGGTCCTTGAGTCCTTCTTTTAATTTCCTCCAATAACTTTTCACTATAAAATGCTGGCTGATACTCCTCTTTGAATTTCTGAACCAACTCCTCCCAAGTGTGCACTTCTGAACGACAGTCTTGATAGAATTCATATGCTCTTCCCTCGAAAAGATCTATACCTGAATTTAGAAGTATCGGTAGGCTTACATTCCTCGCTGTTCTCAACTGGTCAACACGCTCGAAGAAAGCAGTTACTGACATCCCTCTCTTGTCTCCCGTAAATTTTAGATTCCACTTGTGTGGTAGTATGGGTTTTATACCCTGTCCAAAGGTATTTGGATTAGTGGGTGATGTGTTATTTACTGGTGTAGAACAAGAAGCTGGAGCTTGCGCTAAGGATGTGTTCACCGTTCCCTCAAGGACACACAAATTGGGTGGTGGTTGAGATTTGAGAGTCGCCGCCGAATCGGAAGTCTTTTTATTCAGTCCATCGATGAGTGTAAGCGTCTGTGCCATTAATTCACCTCTTAATTTTATACGATCATCAGTGTCACATGCCATGTTGTCAATGCGACCTAATACATGATTAAGTTTGGATTGCAGCTTCATAAAGGTACCACTTTTAGATGATTCCGAGAAGCTTTCAATCAGCAGTACAAGCTCATCAAGTTTCTTAGTCACTGTTGTGACATCTTCCTGAAAACTAAATGGATAGGCAGGGTAGTGTAAACTATCACCAGCCTTTTCCATTTGCTTAGCCAACGCAAGGCGACTTCGCATCTCTTCCACATTGCCTATAGCAATCCCCCTCCATGTTAACTCATAAGCCAGTTCGTCTTTGTCCAAACGGTTGATCTCAACTTTCCGCGACATCTTCAAAATATTCACTTAAAACTAGTTAAATCCCGTTCTTGTATAGCTCTCTAACCTACGTTTATATCCCTCGCTTATACAAGTAATAACCCTACCTATATCTATAATATTCCTAATAAAACCCAAAAAAAAAATCTTTAAAAAAAAATTAAACACTATTGTAAAACAACTTATGTTCTCTTAAACCACTAACATGTATTAGTGCTTCACTTCAGCACAATACTTCACTACCAATGTGCTAAGTCACTAATCACTAGTACAATACTTAGATGCAAATTCGCAAAGTCACGAATCACTAGCACAACACTTCACTTCAAATGCAATAAGTCATTAATCACTAAATATCCCCAACCAAAATAAATGTAAATAAAATAATTTAAAAAAAATTAAGTCAGTTATTTGCAGTAAGTACGCCTTACTTCAACCTCAAAAGTCAACTTCAATGCTATATTCTGCTACTACCAACCACAAATCCAACTATCACCAAAAGTGAGACCTCTCAGTTCCGCAAAAAAAATATTCCCATTCAATCCCCCAAAAATAGTTTGGTGAAACTCTGTCACTATTTGACAATTGTACTTTTATTCTAAAAAAAATTCTAATGAAAGCAAAAAACTATCTGAAAAAAAAAATTATAAGTCTTTAACACTAACCAGTTCCCAAAAAAAAACAAAGTCAATTTGGGACACCCTGTATAATTACCAAGACAAAAAAAAATTCAGAATACTTTTGCTACAGAAAAGAACTACAGTCATCGACTCAATAGTACTCAATACTAGTTAATAAAGCAATCTCAGACGAAACACCATCTACTTCCAAACACTAAGCTTAAAATTGTTTTAATTAAAAAACAATCAAAGACAAAAGGCATGAAAGAGAATTAATCCCAAAAAAAAATACCGGAAGTTGTAACTCTAATAACCAATCAAGTGAAATATTTTCAAAGACCTGTATCGGAGACAAAAAATTAAAAAAAAAATCAATACTTAAATATGTCTAATAGTTATTATGTTCTGTAATTGTATGTTGAATTTATTATAGTTAATAAGATTAGTTCTTTATATAAATATTCTAAAAATACTGCAAGTACAATTGTCAAAAGAAAGCAAAATCAAAAAAAAAAAAAAACTGCAGCTTTAGAAAACTTATAAGACAGTTAGCTCAAAACACCCTTAAGTAGTCACACTAGAAGAGTCAAATCTGTAAATCACCTTTTCACAAAATTTACTCTTGATTAACTTCAATCAATTTAAAAAAATTAACCAGGGATAATCAGATATTTCAAGTATATAGCAAGATTTAGAAGTATTTATTTACTTAAGTGTAAAATTGTAATTTCTCTCATTTAAAAGTAATTAATAAAATATTATTGTTCTATTTGTTTAAAACTAATTTATTTATTTATAAGTTTTTATTATTAATTAACAAAGGTGGTCAACACAGATTCTGAGTTACCTTGCCTTATGAAAAAAAATATAGTGAAATATTTTTGCTATTATGCAATACAATGCAAAATGCGAACTGGGTGCTTTATTTATTTTGATAATAAAATCTAAATGCTAAACTGTCACTACCAGTTAAGCAGCAAAACTATGAAAAGCTTTCACCAAAAGTACTCAAAAGAAAAAAAAAGGAAATCTATATGCTATACCCATTATGTAATAATGACTTTTATTAACTATATATAACAGTGTTATATACCCCAAAACCTCAAATAAAAGTCACTCAATAATTAGCCAAAAACTGTGATTTTCTCTCAATTAAACGTGGGCACCAAAACTGTTTACTTTTATTACAAAAACTATGTACTTTATTTAAAAAAATTACAATAACTGTGAAGTTTTATTTTAAAAAATGTTGGGCATCAAAAATATGGCACAATGCCCTTTTGTTTAAAAAATTACGTTGGGCGCCAAATCTATGGCACAATGCCCTTTTGTTTAAAAAAAAAAACCACGTTGGGCGCCAAACTCTATGGCACAAAAATTTTCACTTACCGGATATTTATTTAATGATCAATAAAGTATACTGAATTTCGAATTCATCAAGGCGTTGGAGACCCTAAGAGTTGGAACAAGCTGGGGAGAATAATAGTAGAGGCCGACAGCAACAGTGGAGAAGGGCTGGGTTAAGATCTAAATATTTTGCGCCACGTAATTAATTATTACTCTACTTTATCAAATAAATTAATGAAGTACTAGGCCGATAATAATTACGAATTATCGCCCAGTGTTGCACAACTCTAGCGATTCCAAGCAACGAAAAACCAAAATATTATCTTATACCAATGAGCTTACCTTCACAGAATACCAAATAATTAATTAAGATATGAGGGTCTCACTTGTAGGTAGGTAGCAGCAGTAAAACGCAAAATTTTGTTTGAAATCATATACTAATATCAAATAAGTTGTTCTTTTTGTTTTTTTTTTCAAAAGTTATTTCAAGTACAATAATAGTATATGTAGGTATGGTCCAAACGCGGGCCAACAGCGATACAGCTATAATATGTACTAAGCTTCTAATCTTAATTATTAAAATTACCTGCAGCTTAAGAGAAATCGATATTCTACACAAGAAAATGAATAATAAAAAAAATATAAATATGACAATGGTCAACAGTATGCAGGAATATATAAAAATATAGTACCACGGTCGATATTATGACGCCATAAATCGTGAGTGCAACATCAAATACAAGTCAGTGAAATACATCAAAAATTATAAATAGAATCAAAACAAGTTATTAAAGGCCACTCGATAAGCCAGTCAGCTCAATAATAAGGTAAAAAGTTTAGTTTAAAATTAGTAAATAGATTTTGATTTTTAGTGAGAAAAATTAATTTAAATTTGAATTTGTAAATATGAAGAACAATTTAATAAATTGGCTAATTGACTGTATCGAGGAATTTAGCTTGCAAAAGATATAATAGTTGAAATTTTAATTATTTGCTACGGTTACTTATCTGGACGTCCTCCAATAGCTGTGGCCGTTAGCTGTTCAGACCTTCAGGCGAAGAAATGTCACCTGGACTCAGGCGTATACAGGTGGGAGCAGCACCAGCTCCGATGCTGAAAGTGAGTCTCTTGCCTGGTCAGGCAAGTTGGCAATCCCAATAACTGATCCAAAGAAAAATCCAAATTTCAGGACTTGATCGTCGTCGTGACGGAAATCCCTTGGAATAATATCCAAACCAAAAAAAAAAACCCTCCTTCTGAGGGTTTTCTAACCAAAATGGAGTCTGGGTCTAGCAGTTGCCTAATGCTAAAAACGGAATCAACGAGTGGTTGTCGATGGTCTGGACAAGTGCAGTGGGCTTCTTACGAAGTCTTGACTCGGAATCTGCTATTCCAGGTGCCAATATGGCAAGTCAGCAGGAGGATATCCTCTAAAGAGTGTGGCGGCCATTTTCACAATTCTCCCTCGTGGGTGCGAACTTCCTCTGTCCAAAAAAAACCCAAAAGTGCCCGAATAACAACTTTAGAACTTTCAAATCCAAACAGGAACTATTTCGCAAAAGATGCTCATCAATAAATCTCGTAAATACGATCAAGCCAGGCTCTACTTGAAAATTATGATGAAGGCATCAGAAAATGGACCGCGCACCACACTGCTGACTTGAGACTCACAAAGCAGGAACAAATTTTTGGAGCAACAGGTCCAAAATGTCTCGCCATGTTGCCACGATTCCACTCATAAAATCCTAGTTAAGACTTCAATTCTTTATCAATAAGCAACCAGTCATACTTAACACCAAAGGCACAGCAAATATCCGTCAATTAAATATCCAAAGGTCAAATCCGAGAAATAGAAACAATATATAAAATTCATTGTTTCAGAGCCACAGTCAGGTAAAATGTCACATCCGATATAAAAATTCTGCAGTCACGGGATCGGAAACTTATTCATGATCCGGCAACTACGGTCACAGATTGCTGTTGTAACCACAGGAACCGGTCGATAAAACTAGAAATGACTAGAAATACGTCGGCATCACGGAGGGCAATATTACCGGAAAACTTATCATAAAAAATCACTCACAAAACTATACTTGGGCATTCCAAAAGAACCCCAAATTACACCATTGTAAGCCCTCGAAAATAATAACAAAATCTAGACCTGCCATAATGCATCCGACTCATCTGAATAATTCTTTCCCAAAATTGACAATGTAGCGCCCTCTTTTGTAGGAACCTACGATACGACCAAATGCGCCTGATAGAATACTGCGATGTGTGCAGGAGACCGAGGAAACTGCCCCGACCGTCCACTTCCACCGCGGTACCTTTCCAAAATTAACGACAGAAAAATCGATAATCGAACCGTAAGCCAGGCTATTGATAAACGAGACCTGGAGATGTCGTGACACATCGATCAGTTGCGCGGACCTATACAGTGTAATTCTAATATACTTGTTTTATTTCAGTTCGCACTAACTGAATCCAAAATTCTGTTCTCTAAAAATCGAAACGGCAGAATCGCACAAGAATAATCATTAACATATTAAATCCATAGTGCATTAAAAGAAGTTTTCGTAGTTTTAAAAGACAAACGTGATAGGAAAGCAAAATTGTAAATTCAAAAATGATTAATATTTAGTAGTATTATTATCTAAAAATTTGTTTATTATATAATTATTTAAATAGTTTAATATTATTATTAGCATGCTATAAGTCCGAAATTATCACGTTACAGAGTACCCGTGACGTCTTTCGCGTATGGCGATAACAAAGGGGATATAAAGAGGTACTTAAATCGCCTTATTTAAATACATACCTCTTTATAAACTACGTTTTTTGTTGCATTTTCTTTCATTTTTTGTCAATAGGGTCTTCAGAGATTTTTGTTTATAAATTATTTCCGAATTTTTGGAACATCCTGTATAAATTTTAAAAAAATAAAATAAAATATACCTGTTCAAGTGTTTTTTTTTTAAACTAACCGTTTTTTAAATAAAAAACATTGTAATATTTAAGGGGTGGTTTCATCCCCTTGAAATTTGATTTCTGAAAAATGTCTTCTTATCGACCCTCCACATCCTACAGTCAACCTGTATGACAAAATTTAGCTTTTTGCGTCAAGTGGTTTGAGCAGAATCGGAATAAATCAGTGGTCCGATTTTTTAAAACACCCTTTATACATTTTTAAGAAATTTTAAAATATGTAAAATAATCAAATAAAATACACGAGTTTGTGTTTTTTTCAAAAAACCAGCCGTTTTTTAAATAAAAAGTATGTATTGTAATATTTAAGGGGGTGGTTTCACCCTCTTGAAATTTGAGTTTTAAAAAATCCCTTCTTATTGAACCTCTACATCCTATAATCAACCCTTTTACGTCAAGCGGTTTGAGCATATTCTTAATTAATCAGTGAACCGATTTTTTTAAAACATCCTGTATAAAGTTACAATACAAAAAATAGTGTTGAAAGGTCTCGGGCACTAGACGATCATTTCAAAAAAATCATATAAATCGGTCCAGTATAACTTTCTCACGAACTTGCTGAAAATTTTGGCTTAGTGTTTTAAATATATAGATATACTTCGAAAAGAGATCAGGTACAAATAAATTAACCACATCAATTGCTCGTGGCGCCGTTTGATTAGAATGCACTGGATAATATTTGTCTCGGTGTTGCAAGAAGTCTGTATGAACAGTATGCTTTAAAGAGTCAAATAGGATTTCCGGGCAATAACGTAAAACCCATCTATAAACGAATTTAACGAGCCGATCGGATGTAGTACCTTGCGGACCGGCAACTCTGGAAGTTAAGATACGCGAAAATCTTTCCATGGTTCTCAACTATATGGAATACAATACAAAGTTGGGATCCATTTAGGGGGTATTTTATTTAACAATGGATGGATCGTCTATTCAAAGTATTATTTGTCTTAGTATTACATAACGAATTTAGGTGAATTTTATATCTGGATTTATTTGCTGCAAAGAGTTCAGGTTTTTCGGGTAACACCGAATCCCTTAATGTTGCCTGCATTCTAGGTAAGCTACGACACGAATAGTTGATTTTATTGATTTATTTGTGTCTGATGGGCCGTCTATTCGATAAATATATCCTATTAATTTGTTTAAAGTGTTTTTAGTAATATAGAAATGATACTATTTTCCTTAAAATTGCAATAATAATATTTATATTATTTATATATTTATTTTTTAATTTTTCTTGTGTTCTTCAGCAAACTGTGTTAATGATTTTGGGACTGTTAGAGTACTTACCTGTCATGTTTTTAAATAAATCTGTTATTCATTTCTGTCATCTTCGGGAATCACTAAAGTTAGAAACTTCGAGTACAAAACCTTAAGTGGAGAGAGAGGGTGGTAACAAAATTGAGATGCCTCTAATATTAATACCCTCTGGTATTGCCAGATTAACTGAAAAATATATTGTGTGTAGTACGAAAAGGTCTAAATTTAATCATTAGGATTGTAGAGATATCAGATGGTATGTTTCGAAATTCAAACATTTACGGATCTAAACCATTTCATTCATATAATGAGTTTTGATGTCCACGACTTTTTCTATAAATCAGTCATTTTATTGATCTAGAATTAATACCGCAAACCTCTGTATATTGTCCAAGTAAGAGTAGTTCTCGGAGTAGTTTACAAAATAAATCTAACAAATTTGTTTATTTTATATTTAAATGCGTGTAAAAGAAGTTTAGTGAACCAAAAATAAAACCATACTTTAAACTTTATTAATCGTTTTTGCTAATATATAAAAATTAAAGGTAATTTTGCACCTCAGAATAGCACAAATGAAATATGATTGAGCTTGCCAGATTTAATTAAAGTAAGAAAATTTATACAGAGTGTCCTACTTAATCAAAAGTTATTGTAAGGCATTGAAACTAGATGTGACAACACTGTGATAGTGAAAAACTAAAAAAACTTTAACCCATTTGAGCCACCAACAGTTTTATTAATTTTTTTTATTTGCGGGGTATATTCCTTATTTTTAAAGTTGCGGTTTTCGCAATATGAGCTACTTTTTTGCGAAATTAAAGATGGTCCAGAATTTTTATAGGCCTTTTGTTTTTGAGGTACAGGGCGTTTTTGAAAATATTGCATTTTCAGGCACTCCTCGTATCCCAGCTATCTGATAACTTATCAAAAAAGCGAAAACTGTTCCTTATATGACTTTTTCCGTAGAATTCAGTGCTGCTTTCAGAATAAATATACGGGGTCAGGTCAAAAAGTTATCGGACCCTACTTTTTTTAATTGAACACCCTGTATATTATTTGTATGTTTATTAGGAAGAGTGTGGGCTTTCCAAAAACATATACATGTATCCAGTTATTTTGAATAACAATCTCAAAATTCCAGATTTTCTAAAATTTTCTTTTGTGTCCAATTAGTAGGTAGTAGGCTATGGCTAATTTGTTTAAATCAAAAAGCAAAATGTCAAAAACTTTGGCGGTTTTGTTAGTTTTTTGGTTAATAATGAAACATTTTTGTTGGTTTGGTGTTTCTATTTAACAATATATTATATTTAATTTACTTTTTTTACAATAATGGCGGTCTACGAAAATTATGAAAAGTATATCTTGGTTTGTTTCATACAATCTAGTGAGAATCCCCAAGAAGTTTCGGAATTATATTTACAAAAGTAACGTATTTTGAGCGCTATCTTTAGGATAATATCTTAGGAGTCCTTTTTGTTCATATTAGATACCCAGAGAGAAGGCAACCTTTCCGAGACATATTTGCTCGGCTTAAATCAAATTTAGTTGAGCACGGATTATTTATCCAGCCCCGTCCTAAAGCATACACCAAACAAGATAGAGAGAGAAAAGATATAAACGTATTGAGTTATGTAGAAGACGCCTTTATTTTGCCAGCAAATAGAGGAAGCAACTGGTATATTCACGTTTTATGCTCAGAGAATTTTGCAAACATATAAGTATCACTCATATAAATTCCACATAGTTCAACATTTACACCTCGGCACAACTGTTGAAAAATGGTCCTTTGGCACTTTATAATGCACTTTATCTTCAACAAGATGGTGCCCCAAGCTACAACTCTGCGCTTTTAAGGGCATTTTTAGACGTTAACTTTCCTAAAATGGATTGGCCCCCTCGATCTCCGGATCTTTCGATTTTAGATTTTTTCTTATGGGGTTTCATGCAAAATAAAATATAGAAAACACGTATCTCTCTATACCGCAGCTTCGTGCGGAATCGATTTAACTTTCTGAAATTTCCAAAGAAGGCTTATGATTCGGAAAAATGGCCGTCATTTTGAAAACCACTTTGGAAAACTCTGCTTTTTAAAATTTTGTTTTTCCTAACTTAAATTTTAAGTAAGATAGGCAATTGTTGTTTTGCTTTGATTAAAATTCAATAATTTTATCATAATTAAGTTAAAATGCTGTAATAAATAATTAAGAGTTGAAAATTAAAAAAGATGTTTTGAATTAAGTTTGAAAGTATTACATCTTTAGTATAATAATTATTACCACAAAAGAAAATTTTAGAAAATCTCGAATCTTGAACTTGTTTTTCAGTATAAGTGCATACATGTATATATTTTTGGACAGACCACATTATTCCTAATAAATATAAAGAATAATAATATACAGGGTGTCCTATTTAAAAAAATAAAGTAGGGTCCGATAACTTTTTGATCTGTTTTTGTTTATGTTTTTGGAAAGCCCATATTCTTTCTAATATACAAATAATATACAGGGTGTTCAATTAAAAAAAAGTAGGGTCCGATAACTTTTTGGCCTGACCCCGTATACTTGTTCTGAAAGCGGCACTGAATTCTACGGAAAATCATATAAGGAACAGTTTTCGCTTTTTTGTTATCAGATAGTTGGGATACGAGTGGTGCCTGAAAATGTAACATTTTCAAAAACGCCCTGTTTCTAAAAAATCAGAAGGGCTATGAAAATTCGGCTGACGCCATCTTTAATCAATCAATAATACAACAAAGTAGCCCACTGTCGCGAAAGTGTCGAAACTGGGATACCCTGTACAATATTTTCCCACAACACAAAAAATCAATAAAAAACACATATTTATTACATATCTTTTAAAAACATAATTGATAATAATTTTTAATATTGTCATAGGGCCATATTTAAATTAAGTAAGGTGCCACCCGATCACGCGTAATTTACCGTCCTGTTTCACCTGACCCAACGTATTTCGGAACATTTTAACGTTCGACGCGTCGCACGTTGGAGCCGATTCCATGGAAATTACATTATCAATGGTATTCTTAATTATTGTAACAATAACTATATTTCTGCGAGCATTAATGCAAATAATGTTTTTTTATGTATGAACAAACAAATCAGACTTTACGATATTATACAATGCTGTGCGATAACAAATGATAACACACGTGTGTGTTATCATTTGTTTTCGAGCCTACTCCGGTTGTTAAATGTGTTTGCTTAGGGGGTTGCAGGAAAAATGTATGAGGTTCAAGTATGTTTTTCTCTTACGTGCGATGTGCCTATTTCATTTTTGCCATTACCATCTTCCCCATCAAAAACAAAAAAAAACTTCGTAACAACAATATGTAAACATTGCGGATCGTCTTTTTAATAATTGATACAAATCCTACCTCAACACAAGAAAGTTTACGTTATATAGATTTAAAGCTTGGAGACATAACAATTTAATGGTAACCATATAAAGGTCACCGGAATGCTAATACAATAATAAAATTTAATCATTAAACTTGCGTAAATATATTTCATCTTACATCGAGTTGCAGACTAAAGTGGGTGGGAAGATATTTCGCGAGAATTAAGATGTTTCGAAAATAAAAGGTTAATGTTTTTTTAATTTCTGTTTTCATACAATTGTGTGGGTAGGGTTGTCTGATGATTCAGATGGTAACTCAACTTCTTTGTAGACTTTCGATTTGTTTTTATTTAATTTATCTTTTCTGTCGACCCGAAATAGTATGTTTGAGAACCATGTACCCGTACAAAAAGTGACCTCCCCTTGTTATAAAACTACGTTCTGTATAGCATTTTTATTTACACGTTAGTTTGTTCTTAAGTAACAACAAAAATACGTTAGTTGGTCAAAGACATGTAGATAATAAAATAACCTGTGTTTTGTAATTAATATTGAATATTGTCGAACAAAAAAGACTAGTAGGCAAGGAATTTCATAAAAATTATATTTAAAACCGTAATAGCAAGAGATAGTTTGCGTTTCTACTCAAAAGAATAGAAACTCTGTGTAAAACATGTCTATGATATAACGGAGAACAATTTGAAAAATATTTATGAAAAAGTTCCCTATGTTTTCATTTCCATTCCAATTTTTAATTTTCTTGTTATAATCAATTTTCATTAATTAATATTATAATTAATTTCATTCAGTAATCTATGTATTTAAAACACTAATCCAGATTTTCCAGCAAGTTCGTGAGAGAGTTTACTGCACAAATTTACATGTTTTTTTTTAAATGATCGTCTAGTTATCGAGACCTTTCAACAATATTTTTTGTATTGTTCTATTGCGTATTTTTTCTATAAAACCAATATATTTTTCTTTAATAACATTTCGAGGCGATGTGGTGAATGCGCTCCACATTCTTATAATTCCACAAGGTCTGCCGGGCCAGCAAGTATTAAGTTAATTGAATCAAATTAGTAGATGGAAATGTGTTATTTTAATTATTCGAAGCCTACTGATAAAATATACATTTTTTTAATTAGGATGCAAATATTAGACTAAGATTGAAAATAAGTATAGAGTTTGTAACAAACTTAAATAAAATATATAGGTGTTCTATTGAAAAAACACGATGTGGGGTTATATCTAAATAAAGACAACTCACAGCAAAAAGCTAAATTTACGTAAAAAGGGTGTAAGGCCAGTTTTTACTTTTCCGATAATTTGATAGGTACGATACAAACTGCGAGGGGGGTTCCAAAATACAGTAATTTTAATTTCTCACTGTATCTCAGAAACGAAGAGACCTATGAAAAATGCTGATTTCGGTTTCTTTCGATTCGGTGTCCTGAGAGCCGCAACCATCTATCTTTTTAAATAACCAAGATACCCCTTAAAGCCTCGAAAACAGGACACCCTGTACAACTACTTTTAGAAAAAAATAAAGGTATCTCTCCTATGTTACCGGTAATCTAGTTTTTTATTGGGACTGATAAGTTGAAACTATCGAAATATCGATATCTAACATACTGTTACCTATCGATATCGATAGTTGTCTATCGATATATCGATATTTTCTAAATTTACGGTATATCGATACCTAACTATCGATATATTGAAGAAATATCTGTCTCTAGACTAGGTAGGTAAAAGAGAAGAGGGGAGTAGATTCCAGAAAATCCAGTAGTATTCGATTACTATTTATGCACGTCAGTTCTGATTGAAATACCAAGCTATTTATCTTATATGAATATTTTAGTAGTAGAGCAAACTTTATTATAATTTTTATTGGCTAGTCATAGTGATATAAAATTTCTCCCCTCTACGGAATAAACATTACGATGTCAAGAAAGGTATACAAATTAAATTATTATGTTTACGTGAACTACCTGGTGAAACATCTAAACAACTACTTAATTATGTTTTTGAGGTGTTAGAAAAATAAAAAAAAATGGGTTAGCAGCAGGTAACACAAATACTAATTTTGGTGGGATGAAAAGAAAAGGGGCAAATCATTTTTTCACTAAACTTAAAAATTTGTGCAGCAAGTCTAATCGGTGTTGGTTGTGTAGCTCACATTTTGAGCATTAGAATTTTTAATAGACATTGAAGTTATTGCAATAAAAATTCTTGAACACTTTTATATCTACACTGACGCAGTGGATAGGCTTAATTATTTTGTTTGTGAACTGCGAGTATATATAATTTTGTAATTTTCAAAAACAAGATTTTTAAATATGCTTGTGGCAGTTGGACGAATATTACAAATTTACGAACCACTGAAATCTTATTTATATATAAATCAGGTGATAACTGTCCAACAATTATTAAGCCGGTTTTTGATAATCCAGTCTCAGAAGTATATATGTAGTTTTTATATAAACACAATCTGGCTGCCCAGTTGCATCAAGTAATCACCCGAATAGATTACGACCGAACTGGCTTTACAATATTTCAGTGTCAAAAATAAATTGGAAAATCGTCTAAATTAGTCATTTTACTACTAAAAGTGAGGGAATGTCTTTCTTAACTGAATAATCATGGACAGAGTAATAAGAAAAATATCAGTAGTCAAGTACAACTATTTTGTGCAAATTATGTGTCCTATTTGAACAGCTAAAGTTCTAATTTAAGTTTACAAGGTGGTAAAATTTACTGAAACGATGTTTTTCATTCCGAGGAGACATTCAAAGCGTATTTGGGAAAGGTATTGATTGAACATTAAATAGCCTGTTAACTAAGGCAAATATCATTGAGTGGAACACTGGAGCACTGAAGTAGTGAAGTCTGTATGTTGAACTATTCAAATGTTTGGAAGCAGGTACTTCTAAGTTAATTAATTTGCAATTGTGATGTGAATTTCTGTCTCCCTATTAACAGTACCGCTAGTTAACGACTATCTTCCGTATTAATTACTAGAGTTCAGAAAAGTCTCAAATCAATGTTTTTCACTGTGAAAGCACTGATCCAGGTGTATACAAATGTTCACGAAACTTGTAACGAATTATTTAATTTTCTTCAGACTAAACCGAGGAGTAAACCAATTATTCTTAAGTCAGTACAGAGTTTGGAAAAATATAATTGGAACACAAAATCATGAGCCGAAGGAGATAGTTCATATCCAAGTTACATATATAAAAACACATCAATTTAATTGTATCATTTGTTATTGTTTTTCAAGAAGTTTGATTTATGTATATTTTTTACAAAATAGTTGATTTGCAAAAAAACTTAGTATACTTTTTTCTCCAAAAAAATTATGGCCACCGTGGGCATAATTATAATTTGTGTTAACCTCGGTTTTAACGGAATTTGTTGGTGAACATGTTTTTTGTTTACGATTTTTCTTAAATATAAATATTTTTTCTTCTATATGTTTTTAATACAGTTTTTTAAAATAAATATAAACCCATTGTTGTCATGGTTTTTCGTTCTTGTTTTATTATTATTGGTATTATTATTATTATATATTTTAGAAGTTAGTGACAACAGTATTATTAATTAACGAGAAATTTTCACTATTTTCTTTACAAGCTCTGCTTAATTCAATAGATTTTTATTCTAACCACAAAACTTCTGTGGCAGTATAAACATTAGAAAGCCTGGTTAATATGTTTCGTCAAATACACATTACTCATTTTTACCCCAATTTACAAGGAATGCTAAGGCTTAGGCTATTTTTATATATGATTTTAGGTTAATTAAACAGCAAGATTAATGAGACTTTCTCCGATATTACAGTCACTGGTGAAGGTAATCTGAAAAAGATATTTATAAAACAGAAAAGGTAGATAGATATACTTTTACTGACGACAGTTTTCAACCGTATTGTTTTAATATCGATATTTTTAATACATAATTTATTGCTGAAATGTGTGTTAATTATGCGACATTTCATTATTTTTAGAAGCTTTAATTTAACTTTAGTTGTGTTAGAGAGCCATTTGGACTTTTTACTTACATTTTAATGACTGAAGCCACCCTGTGCAAAAAAATTAAGGATATTGAAAATTGTGACCCAATTTAATTATAATTATTATTTTAAAAATTAACCTCTGCTTGTAATCAAGATTTGGATAAATCATTTCTGTGCTCTTTAGAAGCGTCTCGCAGAATTATGTAAAATTAATAACAAACATGTATACAGGGCGACCTAAAAATTGTGTACAAATATAAAAAAACGCCTACAGGTTTAAAACAAATTATGTATTAAAGTGTTTATTATATTCTTATAAATTCAGGTACTTTTCCTGCATGCAGCAAAGAAATACTTTTATCTTTCTTCGAAAAAGAGATACAATTTTCGAATTATTTCTTTATTGTTTGGTTTTATTTTATTTTATTTGTTTGAAATGTGTCAAATCAGTAAAAATAAAATTAAAATCGGTAATTAAAATATGACGTTTCGTTGGGAAAAATAACCATCAACAGGTTAAATCAAATCAGCATAGTAATTCCCATCTAGAACATGTCATCCCGTATTGCGTATTGGGATAAGCATCCGATTACTATGTTTCAACAAACATAAATAATACAAATTTATATCAGAATTTCCATCAGAATTATCCCTTAATAGAACATGGCATACCTGGTGGGGACATCCCATCAGTCTCGTGTCCGCAACGGCTCAAATAAATAACTTTAAATAGGCAGTCATGCAAGCCATGTCTTAATAGAACATGACATGCCTGATGGAAAGTGTTCGACCCCATTTAAATAATACTAATTTTCCTATAATACTATAGAACAGGAGGCTTCCCTTCGAAGAGGGAAGGGAAGCCACTGCGGGTGAGAGAAAGCAAAATAGTATGAGAGGGGAGAGTGAGATAAAAAAAGTAGGCCAGGTGGCCCCTAAAAGAGGTCCTGGTAATTTGTTTATAGAATATCTGAAGAAGAAGAGCACGACCAGGCAACTTCTTCACCGAATCCAAAAAGGAGGAGTTCTGTAATTCTTGTGTCAACTAGAAGGTCTAGAAACCATGACAAATATCCCTTGGGAACCTGAAGTAAAAATCTACATTTCTTCACATAAGACGAACTCTGTATTAAATTTAAAGAGATTCACTTATTAGTAAATTATGTTTAATGTTAATTGATTTAAAAAATAATAGTTGTTTCAATTTCTGTATACCTCCACACTTCACGGTATAACTGCATCAAACACGAAGTCCTACCTTCCCCCAACCACCACCACACCAGACCACCTCACTTCTCGTAGATAAAACATAGAGAACCAAATTGAGCGATCAAATTGCATAGAAATTTGATTCCCCCGACGAATGAGTGTGATTTTGGTTTCAAATGTCATGAGACTGCAGAAGAGCCTCTTAGAGGAAAATGAGCGCTATGACGAGTATCTAATGCGTAGGAATTAGCAAAATATAAAATTTTAAAGATGTGTATCTTACAAGCGTCACGCACTTTTCAGCCTAAATGGAAAAATTTGCACATTTTTGACTGCTGATTTTTACCAAACAACTGAACCCCTGAAATTTTGAGTCACTCGATGCGGAATTTAATGCATTTCGCGGTTTTTAGGCTTCCAAAAGTTTAACTCACCATCGCAAACTCGTATTATTCTTATTTGGGATGCCCAAAGTTAAATGAAATCAGTATATAGTACCTGTACTCTTTGAACTGTTGGTAACCCTAAGAATTATACCGTTTTTAACCAACAGTACTATGCATATATTTAAATGCAGTCGCATTTATTTCTAATAATTTGTTTATCGATTACGCTGGTTTTAGCACCGCATATCTTACGTGAACTTGTATCTTTATTTGAATCTTAAGCTTCGACAAACTGGTTTTGTATTTCTATAATAGCATGACGATTGCCGGTATAAATAACAGGAAAGCGTCTTTGTTTTCAACCGTGAGATTTTATTACCATTTGGTACGGATAGGATAACAGTTTGATTATTTTATTTAGATCCCTTGTTTTTTTGCCATTTTTATTTAACTTCACTTGTTAGTTGATTCGACTCAAATCTTCTAACTTTGATCCAATTATACCTACCCAAACGACTTGAAATTGGGACTATATACATATCTCAGAAGGTAGTAAAAAAGTTTGATACTATTTTAAAGTGAAAATGTATATAAAAACATCGGTTTATTGTTTCATGCATTGGTTGCGCCATCTCTGAATCAAATACTTTTTTAAACTTGACTTGGTTGAACAAAGTGTAAAACAATAAAAATATATGTTTTTGCTTCATAGAACGTAATATATTTTGTTGAGCATTCAGTACTGGTCGCGCCATCTTTGAACTTAGAATCAAAAATCGAATTTTATAACAGTTTAAAATTAAAAATACCGAAAATATTTGACGTATTCTATTAATTCTATTATTGCCAGTGTTACTGGCTTTAGATATAATAAATGGTGATTCTGTTTACCAGTGGATAGAGATGCGGAGCTCAGGAAATGTCCTGACTCTTCTTGGACTTCATGTCAAGGTAAATTTCCTCCAACCAAACCTTGCGTTTTTCTTTTAAACTTAACATGGGTGAGCAAAATTTAAAACATAAACAATGTATTTTTCTGTACACAAGGTCGTGTGGGTTACTATTATATTCCAGTACAAATTGCGATGCAATAGAATATCTTACCAGCTATCAATTGACAATTTCATCAGTTCTTATCCAAGTATTAGCCTGAACCACTTTCTAATTGACAAGTGCACAATTTTTTTTCTAAATATTGGAATGAAAAGCACATAAAGACAGATTTCAGGCTAATTATATAGAAACCTCTAAGTCGTAGATGAGGGAGGGTTTAGGGGTTCAAATCTCTCCTCCATTGTTTAAGCAAAATTGAAATATTTAATGTTTTCTTAAAATTGTACTGCATGGAACATGTGAAAATTCTGTGTTAAAAAGTATGTTATACATATATGTATTATAAAGGGAGTCCGACAAGTATATGGCCAACTCTAGTTATATAAAAAAAATAGCCCTAAAAACGTACCTTTTGATATACCTTTTCGGCTCAAACTTTTGAACGGACCTATTTTCTTTAAATTTTAATATTTTCAAATCAATTTCAATTTAGGAAATTAATTAATAAGAGTAATGCTAACAGTATTTTATAATTTATGAACAAGTACTCTCGAGGCAAAAAGAATGTATGCTAAGAGGGCTACGATGTTTCCCCACCGAAATTAACCTAATCGAAAATTATTTACAACGGTTGATATTAGCTTAAGAGTGACACGTCATGATTAACGTGAACTACAACTATGTGAAAAATATATTATTAATAAAATTTTGAAAACTACTATAATTTGGCCATTTCTGAGAAAAGTACAAATTCTTTAAAAACTTAATGCTACAATGACAATTAAGTACTACAAGATTTCTCAAGGCTGTTGCATTTTAATTTAGTAATGGATAATTATTCCTATGCTAAATACGCTGGCGTACGCTTAATTTATGGACAAGCACAATGCAATTCCCGCGAGGCATGAGGAATGTTTGCTGATAGATTTCCCAATCGAAATTTACCTAATCGAAAAATATTTACACGAGTTGATAGTAGCTTAAGGGAAACATAATGGATAAAGTGAAATAAAAAAATAAAAAAGTTTTTAGGCAAATTTTTTGTAAATCGATTTTAGGACCGTTTTTTATCGCGTCATGGTGTCGAAAGACGTCCGAAAACAAGAAACCCAGAGTTAGAAAAACACATTGTGGATGAGATTGGGGACAATCCTTCTAACAGCATAAGGAGCTAGCGGCTCACATAGGCACAACAAAATATACTGTAAATGAAGGTTTAGAAGAACAATCCTTTCCATCTTCAAAAAGTACACGCAATATTTCCACTCTACAGACGATAATCGTGCGAGAGTAAACAAACTGGTTTTTACAAGTTTATAAAAAGTAATTTACAATTAAAAAAATTAGTAAATTCGCCTTTATCCAGAACTTCCCTCGGAACAGAATTCCACTACGTACAGATAGCAGTTTATGTTGGTAATACAAATTCTATAAACTGTAATTTATTTAAATTTTCTAATTCCCTCATAATAGAGAAGTATTGTAATCGTGAAAAATCACTCTCTGAGATTTTTTCAGATCTTTACGTTTCAGGGTTACTAGATTCCGAAAAACATGTTTTCTCGATTCTGCCGTTCTGTCTGTCTGTTCGCTGCATAGCTAAGAAACTGCTTGCGCGATTGACTTCAAATTTTCGTCAACAATAAGGGTCACAAGGGGACCTGGTGACAGTTTGGAAAAATTCCAATAGGGCAAAACAAAATGGCGGCCTAGTGAAATGTTAAAAAAATTATTACTAAAAAACTACTTGTCCAATTTATCTAAAATTTTGTACAAAAATTAAGTATTATATAGGAATCAACTGGTAAAATTTTGGTACGAATCAAAGGTAGCGGAACAAAATGGCGGCTTAATAAAATATTTAAAAATCCAGCCTAAAAAACTATTTAGTGAACTGATTTGAAATTGTGTGCCGTAATTAATTATGGTATAGAGATGAACTAGTAAAATTGTGGTACTAATTTAAGATGGAACAAAATGGCGACAAAATAAAATGTTTGTAATCGTGAAAAAATCACCCTTTCAAGTTTTATATATTTTCATGTCTTAGCGCCCCTAGATGTCAAAAAATATGTTTTATCAATTCCGTCGGTTCGTCTGTCGGTTTATCTGTCTGACTGTCAGTTCGCGGGATAGCTTGAATACTAATTATCAGATTAATTTCAAATTTTAGTCAAAAATTATTATCCAATTTACCTTTAAGTTTTCACAAAAATCAAGTGTTATATAGGACTGAACTGGTAATATTTTGGTATGAATATAAGATAGCAAAACAAAATGGCGGTCCAATAAAATATTTAAAAAATCATCCTGAAAAACCACTTATTAAATTAATTTAAAATTTTGTTTAAGCATTAAGTTGATATAGAGATAAACTGGTAAAGCTGTGGTACGAATTTAAGATGACGGAACAAAATGGCCGCCAAATAAATGTTAAGAAAAATTAAAGTAAAAAAATCTTATTCAATTGACTTTAAATTTTGCAGAAAAATTAAATGTCATATAGGGATAAACTGGTACGAATTCAACATGACGGAACAAAATTGCGGTGTGTATCAATGTAAAATCTACTTATTGAATTTATTTTAAATTATTCCTCAGAATCGGGTGTGGCATAGGTAAAAACTGGTAAAATATTGGTAGGAATCCAATGTGATCGAACAAAATGGCGCCCAATAAAAATGTTTGAAAAGACAGTACTCGTTATGTACTGAACTAAATTAGAACACACTTCACTATTCCTCATAAAACGAAAGATTTTTTTATTGGTTTTTAATTTATATTATTATTATTATCGCTATTTATTTTTCATTTTATTTACATAATCTATAAAAAATAAATTATGTCATTTATCCATATAGCTGGCGTGGGGTTTTACCGTTGAATTGTCCTAGGACCCATATATGACGGTAGGCATGGGCAAGAGGGAAATAGTTGCTTATCAACAAATTACAAGACGGAAGATTTTTTTTAGGGTCTTAAGTTATTTCTAAAGGGCAGTTGCTTATCAGCGAAGTACAAGACGGAAGGCGATTTTTTTTTAAGTCGTCAGTTATTTCTAAAGGCCGGCCTCACAAAACCTCGCTCATCTTAAGGGCTCCTAAATACTTAAAACCCTAGGGCACCAGAAGTCCTAAATCCGGTCCTGTTCCTGCATAAAAACAGGGTTTTTATTTTAGAAAATTTTGCCTGTTTTGCCATATAGGAATTCGCACTTAAATTTTACTAGTTCATTAGTCGGCCATCTGGTTCCGCCATATTGGCTTCACACCAAAATTTTGCCAGTTTATCCCTATTATATCGCACTTGACTCGACTTTTGTACACAATTTGAGTTTAATTTGATAAGTAGTCTCTTAATAATGATTTTTTAACATTATTATATCGGATTTGTATCAAAATGTTACCATTTCTTCCCCCTTGATTTTTGGCCAAAATTTGAAGTCAATAGGATAACTGGTCGCGCTCAGACAGATCTAAGGACCCTAAAACGTAAAGATCTGTAAAAATCTCGGAAGGTGATTTATTCACGATTACAATAATTACTAATTATTTTACTAATTTTATTAATACATTCCTCGCTAATTTTCGATCTGATAAAAACACTATACACTTTTAGTAAAATTGGTTATAAAAACTTCCGTTTGAAAATTGAAGGGTTATAAATAGCTCGCTAGATAGCGGTCCATTGAGTTTACATTTATATATATTAGATAAATAGTTTACTAAGAACATAAAAGATAAATACAAATTTTAAAGTGGAATGCGGGGTAAAATATGAGGCTTCCGACTATGTCTCTAATTGTATTCCCTTTACCTTGTGTCGTTTACAACATACCTCTTTAGTAAATTAACGAGCCGTTATGCTACCCTAACGAGCTCAATTGTGACAAGTCCTATATTATATTCGGTTTGGATCGAATTGTATACCTGGCAAAGTTGTTCTGTGAGGTGTCCTATATATTTCAAAGGTTATTTTGGGGCTCGTTGTGTACTAATGGACATATTAATAATGGCAGAAGCACAAAGGTAAGACCGTAATGTAATTAATAAAATTTGTAATGGTGCTGTCAGTAATATTACAATTATTAAAAAGTCAAAAAGTTCTGATTATAGTATCAAGACAGAGTTGCGAGTAAGCAAATGAGAAAAAAAGATATTTTACATTATCTAGATACTTAGATTATAAGCTATTTGCTTTTGCAGTCACCCAAAAAGTAACTATATTTTAGATACTCTCACAAAATTACATACGAATTTTGTTAGATAAATACATTTGAAGTATCTTAAGATACTTTTGGCGACAACTATTCATTCATAATTAAACCGCATTCTTTTATGATCATGTTCCTTTCTCAGCAAAATAATACAAAAAGTTGTTACGGTCTTGGGTCCGCGACTGCTTGTTTAATTTTTTTATGGATTTTTAAAATTTCAACCATGTGTTAAATATTTTGAAAGCATTTACGTGAAAACGTTTAACAGTATGAAAAAGATTAGCGACCTTTTTTTTTGTTGCAAATTGATCTTAATTTTTATTTAAAAAAGTTAGTGGCGTATCTCCCTAACGAAACATTTACTCATCCATGTTCATAAGTGCTTTTCCTCTTAGGACGAGATTTAATTTTGAATCGACCTGTATATTGAATTTAAGGTTTATTATACACCGTGTAAATTAATACGTGTCCGAAATTTTAGCAGGTGAGTATACATAAAAATAGGAAACAAAGGGGTATATAAACACGGGGGGGGGGGGGGGTGAAAAAATGTCAATATTTTTTTCATTTTTTGTGCATCTCTTAGATTCTGTTAGTTAATAAAATTAGGTACGCGGTGTCCATAAAGCGGTTAAATACATTTTAATCTTTTATCTACAGGATTGTTTTTTCGAATTGCAACCCATTTACCAACGAACTTTTTACTACGTGAACGTGAGAAAAAAATTTTTGTCGGAAATGTATAAATTGTAATACTAATTATGACCTTCAAGTTTAATGCTTTGCTTGAATATACATGAAATAACTTCTAAAAGGTGCAAAATATGGGAAAAAAAACCAAAAGTTACGCAGTAAAATTAACGATGAGAGCAGATGTCAGTATAATACAAATTAAAATTTTATTGTAAACTGTTAGATTAAAGTATGTTCAAAATGAAAAGTTTCCGCAACACACGCAATACGGAATTTCTATCTGCTAAAATGTGTGGCCCTCTTTTTAAACATTTTATTACAACCAAAAATGCTGCAGTAATCAAGCGTTATTTACCCTGTCCGGATGTTTTCTGGTCGTCATGCTGGTGGTTCTATTTTATCTGGAATTCTCGACAGTTTTTGGCCCTGTAAAAAATGCCATTCAGAATGCGAAATAATTTATTAAATTTATTCTGCCATTGTCATGTTCTTGTATTTTTATTTGCTAATTTCATATTTAAAGACACATCCTGTACCAACGAGACTTTGAAGAAGTTGATTATAATTATTCTGTTATAAATAAGCCATATATATTTATAATCAGCAAAATGCTAACTTAGACTAAGACCGTTACAGTTAAAACTTTTTACTTCGGCAATTTTGTTTTGCTTATCTCACTGTCGATAGTTTGGGATTCTGACATTTAGAAAAGTTATTTGTTCCCTTGTTGCATTTGTCATCTTAAATCTAAAACTGTCAAATTAGATCTTGTCTTTAGTTTTATTTTTTTGAGACACTTTGTATAGGTAAAAATTAATGCTAAATGATAAATAGTCCAATAAATGGAGACAAATAAAAGGCCTTACCTTGCAAAAGATCAAATAGAGGTTTATATTTGGCGCAATTGTTTTTTTTGGTATACTAATTAATATACTGAGTTTTTCACCTTGAGCTGTTGCCGCTTCCGCCGCCAGTTTATTTTAAAGGGGCTGAAAATATGTTTTTCGCCAATATGTCAATTCCAATGACAGCTACATGAAAATAGTTATCATATTAGTAGAGTACAGAAAGGGTCACTACATTTTTGTTTGTTAAATTAGTTCTTTTGCCCTTTTATATTTTAGATTTTATTCATTTGCCTACCATTGTGGGGATAGAGTTAATGGCGCGTTCTAGTACTGTAATATTATTCTTTGTAATACTTTTTAATTATTCTATATAATTATTATTAACAAATAAATATTTAAATTACCTGATTTTTTAATTCCATACAATGTCATTGTATTTTTCCCATTCATAGCGTATGGAAACGTACAGAACTGATAAAGCAGTAAAACCAACAAAGCGGTGCTACTTTGACAAGTCAGTACCTAAGTAATTAGTTCTGTAGTATTTTTGATAATTTTGGTACGAGAAATGTTACTGTCGTACGCTGTACGAGATTCTTCCTAATATTGTATTAATTTGTAAGTAAAGTTAATTAATTTAAGAGTTAACAGAACTTGTAATTGCTATTTCATCGTTTTTTATAAAGCAAAATTACATATCTGTACTTTTTACCTAAGCTACATATTTATAAAGTCTATATATTCTAAATATACGCTTTTATGCATAATGTAAAAAAATAGATTAGGTATGTTGTTAAATATGCCCGCTGTGATAATAGATTTTAATTTTGTTTATCATATTGTTGTATAAATATTACTACTATTATTACGATTATAGCCATTGACATATTATATGTTAATGGCAAGAAGAAAATCACTCTGTCATTATAACTTTATAGTCGAGTTTACAGTGTTGCCTTTTTATGGGAAATAATATCTTAATCGACAAGGTTAATAGATATTTTTCTTTATATATATATATATATTATATATATATATATATATATATATATATATATATATATATATATATATATATATATATATATATATATATATATATATATATATATATATATATATATATATATATATATATATATATATATATATATATATATATATATATATATATATATATATATATATATATATATATATATATATATATATATATATATATATATATATATATATATATATATATATATATATATATATATATATATATATATATATATATATATATATATATATATATATATATATATATATATATATATATATATATATATATATATATATATATATATATATATATATATATATATATATATATATATATATATATATATATATATATATATATATATATATATATATATATATATATATATATATATATATATATATATATATATATATATATATATATATATATATATATATATATATATATATATATATATATATATATATATATATATATATATATATATATATATATATATATATATATATATATATATATATATATATATATATATATATATATATATATATATATATATATATATATATATATATATATATATATATAAATATAAATATAAATATAAATAAAGCTTGGCCTTAACTGTGATCTTTATTATGGAAAATTGATTTTCATCGACTTTCCCTTGAACTACTTTGAATTGTCATACGTATATGTAAGTTCGATGAATTTGATGACCTTGACCTACTGTTTTAAAATTTTGTTCTTATATATAATTCGGATGACAATGGAATAATTTGATAACCTTGCGCATAATCGGGACCTTGTCCCTCAACCTTGATCTTGGACGATTTTAGTTTATGTTGTCCCATTGTTTTAAAAATACAAAATTTATAATAACTTTCAATGTGAATTCATTCCTTTTGTCCTCATCCTCTATGGAACCATCATTTATTTCTCACATATAATAGAACAGTAATAGTCCCATTTTCCTACATACACATGCTCAACTACATTCTCTTTGACATTTGCACGAGGTAAATTTTAAAAATGCTTCAGACCCCGCCTTTTGAATTTGTTATTGGAATAAGATCATTTTTACTTTTTTGGTTGCTCCAATTTTGGAAATTTATTCTTTTTTCTTCCCCAGCATTCTTACTTCCTGAATTTGATACTCATACTGTTTATTCATGTTAAAGTATACATAAATGTCTAACATACGTCAATGAATGATAACATATTTTTAACAAATATACTTGAATACAAATAAAATACAGTTAAAATTTAAAATACACTAAATGTTATTTTTGTAAAAAAACAACAGAAATATTTCAAGAACAGACTATATACAACATTAAAACTTAAAAGACAAGTATTCATTTACCGAATAAAATGCATTCTCCTTTAGAATGACCTTTACTCTACAATCGGACAGTGCTTTTACATCATCAGGTAAATCATTATAAAACCGAATAGCCCAATATCCCGGACCCGTTTGACGCCTCTTTAACCTCCAATAGGCTGGAATCAAATCCTCCTTGCGTCTGGTGTCGTAATTATGAATGTTCTTATAACTGATGTAGGATTCAACATTTTGTTTTAAGAACCTCAACCTTTGAAGTATGTATTGGGAAGGAACTGTCAGAATTTTCAATGAGATGTATCCTGTTTACAGTCGTCCCTGTAACTAAGACCAGACAGAATCTAATAGCTTTACGTTGTAAGTTAAACACTCGGTGTATTTCTGCTTAGTATCCCCACATTAAAATATCATAGGAAATGTGTTAGTGAATTATTGAGTGATATGCAGTTCTCAAAAATCTTGAGACACACACCTAGAAACATTTCTAGGGATAAACAAGTGTTTACTTAGCTTCTTGGAAATGATGTTGATATGAGTGCCCTCATTGTAGCTTTCACATCATCATTCACATCGCCTAATTCTCTCATACAAAATGTTAACCGTTTGGTCTTGGTGTTGTTTAAGATAGGTTTATTTACTTGAAACTATTGAGCTGCCCTCTCCTGCGAAGCCGAGGAATCGCCAAGTGCGCCATCAAGAGTATCATCTGCGCATAGAACTGTTCTCGTCAAAGACCGTATATTTATTAAATTGGGCATAGGCATATTTAATTAAATTGGGCATAGGCCACTAGTACTATTTAGTTATCGGTCTTCCCCTTCCACTTCTTCCTTCCCATTGTCTCCATTGTAAGATTTTTTGTTCCATCTCTCACTCCAGCTACGCCTACGTAGACCCAGGTTAAGGGATTTTCTAGTTTTTAGGACATGTACTAGTTTGCCAAAAGCGGCCCATCCTAATCCAGTTATTCGATTGATCTTGTGTTTGTTTTCTTTCCCTAGTGTTACTAGTTGTCCTAAGTATATATCATCTTTCACATTCTCTGTCTATGTTCCATTTATATTACTTATCACTTTTATTATTGTAGAACCTATATACGTGAACAAAACTGAATAGAAATAGATTATGTGGAAATGGCTGATTTGAAAAAAATGATCAAAGTCAAGGTCATCAAATTATAGTATTGTCATTCGATCTTTATATATGTCCAAAAAATCAATTTGACAAATTGGAGTGAATACTTCACTTTATTCCCTTATATCTAGGAAACTTTTTGTCTGACAGAAAAAAAGTTGTATAATAAAATATTATACTCTATGGTATAGTGATTTTTAGCTACTTGAGGTCAAAGAAAAAACATTTATTACCAAAACAAACAAAAGAAACAGGTCAACTTAGGTATAATTTACAATATTCTCAATAGTCTCTGTCACTCAAGCATCGCACCCTCGAAGTGAAATCCTGAAGTCTCCGCCTTGTATCGCAGTTTTCACATTTTTGCAAGCTCCGCAGTTTGGAGCGCTTTTACCGGAGTTCTTAGTAAACTACTCTTATTTTGGGTGTCGACTACATACTTTAATCCAAGATGGCGGGGGCGGCAACAGCTCATGGTCAAAAACTCAAAATAATAATCAGTACACCAAAGTTAACAACTGTGCCAAGTACAAACGTTTGCAAGGTAAAATGTATCTATTGTCTGGCCTAAAACCGTTAAATTTTGTATTTACTAGTTTTCTGTACCTCATTTAGTAAAAAGGTTAAAGAAGGTCCCGGTTCATTACTGGTGCCAACATAAAGAAAGTTAAAATAACCTGTCATTAAAACTTCCATTGGTTCTTTTACAATAGCGGTGCAGTTCATTTATTAGAAATTTTCGCATGCTTTGCTCTGCGCCATTTGTTACTACTTTAAAAGTAAATCGATTCAATTATTTTAATTGTAGCGAATTTCTTCAATAGTATTCTCGTTATTTCTATCAATTGACAACGTGCATTGTGTCAACCAAATGGCGCAATTTCGTTTTATCGTAACGAGTTAAAATATAATTAAATTTATTCGTTTTATGACCCCATTAACTTGCATAAAAGATTATATATGTGATTAAATTATCGTCAACTTGCCCATAATTCCGATTAGATTTTCTGAATATTGTGATGCAAAATTGCTGCGGAGGTCAAGTCTAACAAATTTTGCACCGGAAGACATTCAAATATTACTGTTACAATAAGCACAAACAAAAACGATCTAGATATGGGTACGATTAATTGGTATGAAAAAATTATATCTCCCTAGGGTCTATTTGTAACCATGAGAGAAATAAATACAGAATATCCAACAATTTGTAATTATAAATATATACTGGTCTATATTGAAATTATTCAAAAAAAGTCGAAACATACTGTATTAAGAATTATACTCAATAAATTGAATTGTTAAAAAATGTTTGATAAGGAATCGTCCTCTAAATCAATAGAATGTATTAAAGATATTTCAATACCAATAAAATGAAATACACTTGGCGAGTATTCGAATGTTTATTTAATTAAATAGTTATTTATACTATAAGGGATGTAAGTAACATTTACCAGTCGAGAACGAGTTTTCAAAAAAGTTCGAGACTGGTTAATGTACTTACATCCCATATAGTATATAATATTTTTCCCCCTCCCTGTATTGTATGTTACAAGAAAATGCTGGATATATTTTTGGATTTTCATTATCATTTCATTCGATAGCATTCTCATTAAATTATGAAGGCAGCCGTGATCCGCTGCCAGAGCAACATAAGCAGTTTTTATTTTATCAACAACGTCAAGTTGTTGATTGACATGAATGTCAACTTGACGAAAAGCGAAAAGTTTGAAGAAGTCGACTTGTTTGATTCAGTGTGGACAAAATGGATGTTTTAGACATAGAAGAATCAGCGAATATTGCTTGTTTATCTCTACTACCGGAAAAGTCGAAAAAAAGGTATGAAGCAGCATATAAATCCTTTAAGAATTGGTGCCGAAGCAAGACGGCTACTGCAGTCTCAGAAACCTTGGCTTTGACGTATTTCCACGAAAAAAGTGCTATATTGAAGTCCCCATCAAGCTTATGGTGTGAATATTCGATGTTGAAGTCCACCCTTTTTATAGAGGAAACTATAAATATCTCTAAGTATCCAAAACTTCGAGCATTTTTCAAAAGAAAAAATGGTAGTTATAGACCTAAAAAATCGAATGTGTTTAACAGGAAAAAAGGTAAATAAGTTCGTGCTTGAAGTCCCCGATGATATATACTTATTGATGAAGGTCGTAATGGTAATGGGAGTTGCTGGAGCGTGCCGTTCTAATGAACTCTGTTAAATGAAAATGGACAATGTTAAAATAAGTCAAGAAGTACTAATTGTGACCATTCCTGACTCCAAAAATGGAATGTCACGTACCTTTACAGTGACAAAAAGTGACGACACTCAGGTTTGTCATTTCAAAATAATTCAAAAGTACATTGATACAAGATCCCACATGACGACTATTAATCCGCGCTTCTTTATGCGATATCAAAATGCAAAGTGCTTAAACCAGCCTGTCGGGAAAAATACGTTTTCGTCAATTCGAAGAAAAATTGCGAAATTTCTAAAATTTGAGAACTTCAAAATGTATACTGGATACTCTTTTAGAAGAACGTCGGCAACTTTATTAGCAAATACTGTAGTTGATGTATTAGCTATCAAGCGATATGGTGGATGGAAATCCGCTACTATTGCATAGCTGTAGCTGAGAGCCTTAATAATAAAAAGGAAATACCGAATAAAATTTTATACAATAAGACCCAGCCAGAAGTCTCTTGCAGTGCTTTAACAGTGACAGAAACATTGGTTAGAAGTGAAGGGTCTATGGAGTCAGAAAATGTAGTACACATCGAGAAGAAACGAGAAAACGTGTTTCCAAATTTTCTTAATAATGTGAATAATTGTAATAGTTGTACCATTAATATTCATTTCAATTAATATCACCGGATTTTTGTTTTTTTGAAATCAAAAATTAAAGCTACTTATAATAATTTTAGATTATTTCCCTAGGAATGTAAGTTGATTTACATCCTGTCGTTAAGGGCAACCAATACCTTGTTGAGTTACTTTCACTTACGTCTGTCAAAGCAGTGTCAAAATAGGTTGCTTGCAATACAGGTAGGAAGAAAAATAACATAATGCGTGTGTCTGGATTTGGCTAACATATGGACAACTTTTTTATTTGTGGCGAGAAAGTTGTTCTTTGTAAAAAGTTTTGCGTAGTAAAAAAAGAAGTTTGGCACCTAATAATTAATAATCCACAAGTTGCGCAAAAAACACGCAAAAGCAAGTAGGTAAAATAAAAATATAAGATAATAATAAAATAATTTAAAGTTTTTTTGTCCGAGGTGTAGTTTTTAGGTATGTCAAGGTAACATATGGACAATTTTTTTTTTGTGATTTATTGTTATTCGTAAAAAGTATTGCTTTATTTTATTTGAAAAACAATGTAATTTTGTAAACAAGGTACGAAATAAATACAAACATAGAAATTGCAAAATAAAAAAAAATTGAAATTCCAACTTTTAAAGCAACTAGATTAAAAAGCCTGCAAAATACAAGTCAAAAAGCTTTTAGAAGTTGTTTTGATAATAATCTTAGTTTTCTGAGAAAATTAATAGTGAATATGTACAAAATACGTCATTTTTACCAACAACCGAAAACACTTGTTTAAAATTCCCACCCTATTTATTTTACAAAAAAGAAAAAACACTTGACAATTACCCGTTTTGCGTGTATTATACCTGTATAATATCCGCAAGACGGGTACAGATATTTAATACATACAGTTTGTGTTACACTTTTATATAAAATCTAACATCTGATAAAGCAACACTGTTGACGAAAGAATTATCATAGTTTCATATTTTTTGTAAAATAAATTAGTGGGAATTTTAAAGTGTGTTCGTTGACTTAGTTAAAATGGATTTCCATCAAGAAACGGCTAATTCTGTTCAATATGCATCATTTTTTCACATTCACCATTAATTTTCTCAAAAACTAAGTCTAATATCAAAAAACTTCTAGAAGCTTTTTGGCTTGTATGTGCAGGATCTTTAATTTAGTAGTCTCAAAAATTGGAATTCTATTTTTGTATTTATTTCGTACCCAGTATATAAAATGACACTATTTTTTAAATCAATCTTATCTTTCAGATAAGAAAAACTTTTTATAAAGAATAACTTTTTCGCCCTAAATCAAAAATAAAAAAGTTGTTCATATGTTACCCAAAAAAAAAAAAACGCTGTATAATAATATTGTAATCGCGAAAAAATCACCCTCCGAGATTTTTTTAGATCTTCACTCTTCAAGGTCCGTAGATGCTTAAAAATATATTTTCTCAATTCCGTCGGTCTTTTCACGGCATAGCAAAAAAAACTACTTATCCAGTTGACTTCAAATTTGATACAAAATACAAGAGTCACATGGGATTAAACTGGTAACAAGTAAGAACGGTGGTAAAAATCTAATAAGGCCGAACAAAATGGCGGCCTAAAAAAACTTATAAAATATCGTTGTAAAAAAATCTACCCATTTAATTGACTCCAAATTTTAGTACAAAAATCAGGTATGATTTAGAAATTAGCTGGTAAAAATTGTGCATAAAAACTATTAATTTATTTAAAATTAAATGTATCATAAGAATCAAGTGTGATTCAGTGATGAACTGGTAAAATCTTGATATGCATTCCAAAGGTAGAACCAAATGGCGGCCTATTAAAAAGGTTTAGAAATCAGTATAAAAAACTAGTGAATTAGCCCCCAAAGTATGTTCGATTCTCTTCCTAGCCCCATTGGTTAGTTATTAAATTTCGTAAGTTTGGTATAAAAATTAGTAAAAAAAGAACAAAATTCACTCATTCGGGTATTGTTTCTAAAACTGACTCTCCATAGCCAATATATATATATATATATATATATATATATATATATATATATATATATATATATATATATATATATATATATTTTAATCAAGAAAAAGTTGATTTTGGTTCATTAATAAAAGAAAAAAAAATATTTTTTTCCCCCATGGACCGAAAGTTTGTCATTGTAGGAATTAGTGATTTCAGAATACTTTTGTTTTTTTATGGTGAATTTATATATGAGGTAGCCAAAGTATCTCGACAAGTTTATATAGACCATATAGACCCAAAGAAATAACAATTTCGCCCAAATACATTCATGTGGCTCGCAAATTGGTTAGCCTGTTCTCAAGAGTTATGTAAGTACGAAAGGTGGAATGATCCAAGGGAGTGCCTAAAGTCTCTCTATGGGAAAGCCTTAATTTAAGAACTGCTTTCTTTTTCTTGGGTATCAAGTAAAAGTGGTTTTTCTTAATTTGCTTCACAAATAAATTAAGCCTAACTTCTTGACTTTACCTTAGATTTCTATACACCAATTATCTCTATGTAGCCCAAAGTAGAAAATCAGTACATGTGGTTTTTCTTTTTAAAACGGTTTTATTAGCCTCACTTGTATGTAACTAACGCCGGTACAGCCTCTTTAATCCGGGCACACTTTAATCCGGATGCGGACGCCGCTGAGACCGGTAGGGAGTGGAGACGAGACTCGCGAAAGCGCGGTGAAAATTTTTTGCATGCTTAATATGCTGAATTCTTATTGATACTATGGATTGTTAGAATCGAAAGCTCTTTGTCAATTTTCCCGTTTGTCTTTCAAGATAAAGGTATCAAACCCGGTATATTTCAGTAAGAGACGCATTTAATTAAAAACTATAGTTTATATATATTTCCAACTTTCTAATGATCTTTAGAAAATGTTGATATTCTTTAAACATAATAAAAGAAAAATCATACAGCTTTTGCGTTTAAATTTTTTATATATCTCATATATTTAAAGCTCTAAATAGGTGCTAAATATAAATGAAAGCCCTTTATATAATTTCTTAATAAAAAGTGTATATTAGGTTATATTTTAAATGGTACCCTAGAGACTTTATATGAGTTTTCAAGCAACTTTAAATACAAATGTTATTGGATTTTATCCTCGGTTTTATCGGAAACGTTAGATACACAATTACACATTTTAAATTACAATTATTTAAGAAAGAGAGAAAAAAAATACGGTTTTTAAATACTTTTGGGCTTAATAATTTAAGTTCATTATTTAATTTAGTATACACATGAGCAGCTTGATAACTGAAACACTTCCTGGGCCTAGGGATACTAAAAAGTTATTTGTAACGGGTTGAGTGGTGAGTATGAAATCCAGGAATCAGTCTGTCATTCAGGAAAGGAAGTTTCAGAAAGGATTCTTGTGAACAAAGACTGCAAAGAACAGGTCCTGTCTATTATTCATATTGAGCCATTTTAGCTCACGAAGTGAATCAGATATATGGTCGTATTTACGAGGAGAACAAACAAAGCGACAAGAGTTATATACCCTCTGAATTTTCTGTTTGGAATGGACCTTAAGAAACGAATAATAGTTGAAATTTGATAATACCAATGACTAACAACATAATCTTAATTTTTTTTGTCAAAAAGTGCCTGTTCGCATACATCTTAAGAGAGTGAAAATATTTTTATACAGAAATATTAACCTGATTAATGAACTTTAATTTGAATGTGTTCAAATCTCGTGGAGTAAAGATCCCTGAAGATGCCTCTTGCAATCTAAGGCGAAACGTCCGATAGTAATTCCAATTTGACACGGTCTAATTCCAAGAATCATGATTTCCAGAGCCGTGAAAGCTTTCGTTCTGTTAATGTGTTAGGGTTCAAAAGTAAATTATGCTTTTCTGTGATTTTATTTATATTTCTCCTCAAATTCACCTATGTGATAATCAGTGGGTAAAAAACTGCAGCTTATCTGTGTATCATCGGCGTTGGTTTGATAGGTGCAGTATTTAATACCTCTAAGAACATCAGAGGAATATATTATAAATAAAAATAGTCTCAGGATTGAGCCTTTTAATACAACTTTTTGACTTCGATTACCCAGATACGAGGAAGAAAACCATAATATTTAAGTTCTGAACATAGCAGGTCATCGTTGATGGTATCAAAGGCCTTCGAGAAATCCAACAACACTTTATATCGCTGCCAATCTTTCTGTGACCTGGTGTGTTTAAATTTTACCAAAGCATTATCGCGTCTCTTCATTACAATTTTTAGGTCCTCAGTAAGCCTTAGTAACGCGAGCTGTTTTTATAGGCGCATGCCGATCGAAGATATCTGTGAGTAGCTTACTAAATAACTGAATTTTTTGCTCTATAGAATTTATGCAAAATATGTCATTAAAAAGTAGTGATCTTAATTCGTTGTAAAATAATGTATAATTAAAATTTTTGACATTTTTATAGGTAACCATTTTGGGTTTAAATCTATTTATTTTCACATTAAGCTCACAAAGTACAAACTTATTATTTGATATACTCGTGTCGATAACCTTTGAGGTTTTAACAATTTCTTTGTCAGAAATAAATATTAGATCTGGCAACGTCTCAGTGCTACCAGAAATTCTCATCGACTCATCGGCCAACTGCACAAAACCATATGCTTCGAAACAATGAGTAGCAAGATAGTTAAGCTTCAACATTTAGATCCCCCAAGAAAATAACATAGTCCACAGTAGACAACACGTTATCCAGTTGGTTCATACCCAACCTTACATTACTTGAAAGCGGTCCATAAATGACAGAGAGCATAATTCGCCCATTAACCCCAGATTTTACCCATAGCTGCTCGATGTCACCCTGATCGGAGTC
This sequence comes from Kuschelorhynchus macadamiae, assembly GCA_030620095.1. Classification (NCBI taxonomy): domain Eukaryota; kingdom Metazoa; phylum Arthropoda; class Insecta; order Coleoptera; family Curculionidae; genus Kuschelorhynchus; species Kuschelorhynchus macadamiae. The sequence continues at coordinate 4,119,718 of JAUTXW010002618.1, forward strand.
CGCTTCGATTACCGCAACGATACGAGCATAAAATCGTATTTATATAAAAAGTAATCCCTCCTCCTCTTGACAGTCTGTCCCGGCGATACAATCTATATCCATTTATAGAAGAAGAATCATCGTCCATAGGAGCCAAGTCTCAGAAATTGCCAGTACATTGAATATCTGTTCATTAATCAAAAATGACTAAATCATTGTAATAGTGTAAAGTGACCTAACATTTATGTGTCCCATCTTCAAACTGTTGTAGATTTAGAGGTTTAAAAGAACAAGAAATGTATACACCTTAAAAAATAACAATTATAAAAATTTCAAAGAACTGATTTCGGCTAGGCCAAAAATGACTGGATGAAAATCCAGATTTCCTCAAAAATATCATATTTTCATAGGCTTTTAAACAAAACAGTCGGTTAATTCATACGAACAAATACAATTTCGAACAACTGGGTATCCCGGAGGATGATACCCGATTTTCTTCAGGTTCTTCAGGATCAATACATCGAGTTGCTTTACGTACCTCGAGTCTATACCGGAATGACGATGCAACTGGATGATATTTGACTGGCTGAGAGACAGAAAACGGAAGTTGTCAGTCAAATGCTTTATAAAAATAAGCGGCAAATCCAAATTTCACCATAAAATTTAAGAAAAGTTAATTTGGCAACATCGATCATCAATCGGGTCGAAAAGCAAAAACATATCAGCGTCGCTCGTGAACCTAGTGACGTTGAATTATCAAATTTCAATAGAATAAAGTCATTCTATGAAGAAATTCCTGATATTGTAATGAATAGGAAACATTCAAATTTTACCTATAAAATTGGCGCATGAAAAATTAACTGCTACAAAATTAATTAAAATTTACGTCAGAAAGTGACAAAAGTTTAATACAGGGCCTGAAAAAAACATTTTATTACATTATTTAAGTACCTTACATACCATTTCGCTTAAATCGTTAGAGTTGTTTTTGGGAAGTTCTATTCCATTTATCTATCATTAAGTTTGGGGATACTGGTTGCTATAAGTTTGGAGATGTGTGACAAACAAAAAAGTGGTTTGGATATACCTACCTAGAAAATGTCAACATAAATAATTTATAGTTTTGGTCAAAACACACCGCAATTTTAAACCACTTTTTTTACTTTCCAAGTTTTGACTAATACCATACCTACTTTCTTCCTTCGTTCGACCCAGTGCCATGTTTATTTATTGGTAAAAGCCAGTTGTTTAGATTAAGTGTAAATGGCATGTAAAGTATTGCACAGGCAAATAAATATATACCTCAACTGTTTACAAATTAAGTAGTTATTCTGTGCAACCAGGGTGGTAATAAGGTAATATACTTATCCTGGTATTTATTAAATAATGCTGTCCTTTGGGGTAACAATACAATATATTTTTTTAAGTCATTTAGTGCAGTCATAAATCTTATAGTCGGAGCGACGGCCACAGGAAAATAGAGGTTGGTTATAAGATACACAAACGAAATGTGTGAAAAGTTGTTTTTTAAATAGACAAACAAAATGGGTCTAATCAAAATTGCTGTGACCTGACAAGATTCCTTTTCTATAATATACGACACTAGCACGGGTCAAAAAATATATAGAAAAATAAAATATATTTAGGTAGGGTGGTGCTACTTAAGTAACAATAAAAATTTGGTAGGACGGTTCTACTGTTTCGACATGTCAAGAAAAAGTTCTATAAAAATGGGTTTTCAGATGCATAAAAACGATAATAAAATACCAAGTTCGCACAAGGAAAGGTCTTTTGTTTTAACATACCAATTTTTTTTTCTTAAAACAGTGGGAGGATCTTGTCCAAACTTGTTTTTTTATTATCGTTACATGTTGTTTTTTTATTGATACAGTATAAGCTATCAATTAAAAAAACCATTGTTCATCTTATAACGTATTTTTATGTAAATTTCTTTTTATATGCTTAAACAGTGCGGACTCGTAACAGTTAACTGCAAGTTTAATTAGAGCTATTCTGTTTTTGTTCCTAAAAAGCAACTTTTCATACTTATTGCGCCTGTACATCTCGTGCACAACACATATATTTTTCTATGAAGAACCGACCTCGGCTATGACTTAATCTTTCTTGGAAAAAATAATAAAAACACTTCTTTTAACAACAAAAACTGCACTGAATCCAAGGCTTCAATCTGAAAACATTTGTGTTTACAGTTAGACCTTTTTTTTCAAATAGCGTCACTTTTACGATAATATTTTTAAAGATCCTCTACCGTATAAAATAAGATATACACTAATTTCTGCGACTGAACTTTACAAGAGGTCTAATGGACTAAGAAATGAAAAATACGAAAAAAAGTCTTAATAAGAGGTTTTGCTTGAAAAATAAATAAGGTTTGCGTTAATCAAACATTTAATTTTTTACAGGGGGCATAAAAAATGCTTTGGGTAAAAACCTTCGTTTATAATTTTCTCTCAAAAGTACAACTATTTAATATGTTTTGAATTAAGCTTCAAGCAGAAATACATGATTTCCTTACAAGATTTACCTACTAGTTTCTAAAATAATTATGACACTTAACGTCGTAATTGTCAATGTTTTTATTTCATGAAATAATTACCTATAATACAAACATTTAATTAAGCTAAAAATAATTTAACCAAGCTGTATGATAAAAATATCAAAATTCAAATTTTCAAAAAGGAATTTCTTATTTCTCCCTGGAATATTGAATAGATAGCCTGGGTAATTCTACCTTTTAGCACTACAATATTATTAGGCACTGAAGAAACATGTTGGCCACAGTTAAGTCAGGGCTTCTCGTGGGCCACAAAATTAGGCTGTTTCTTCCAATCTATCTTGGACCAAATTTGAAATACATTTTTTGGCGAAAATTTAATGGCCAATTCTCAAGTGTATTGCTAAAAAATATATCCAACATTTCTAAGTACGATATTCTGTTGCAGGTGTTATTGTATATGGGCCTATAATGCCATGGACAGATATATTGCACACCACACGTCCACTTTTTTTAGCACGATTTCTAAGGGACATCACTGGAGTTTCTGTAACAGATTGAAAAACTAAAACTGGCTGCATCGTTATGACATATTTCTTCTTTTTCTTTTTAAATTCCAAAACAGAACCAGTTGAATTTTTTTTACTACGTTGCAGGTTGCCATCCTAGTTATTGGTTGGTACTCCTTCAAATTTCTGGCTAAATTGTTCCATGATGTAGCGGTATGATCCTTTTGCTCAGTAGATAGCATTTTGGTAAGAACTACTTTACATTAAATGATAATTATTTCATGAAATAAAGACATGGACAAGTACGTTGTTAAGTGTCAAAATTATTTTAGAAAGGTACTCTGATTAAAATTGTGGTTGAGAATATTTGGAACTTAAGGGTGACTTTTTTTCGTATTTTGCAAAATGAGACATTTTTACTCTTACGCAAAATAACATTTTTGTATTTTTGTGCACCCTGTATAAAAATTAAATTTTTTATTACACGAACCTTATTTATTTTTCAAGCAAAAACTTTCATCAATTGTGACTTTTTTGTTTCTTTCATTTCTTAGTACATTAACCCTCTTGTAATGTCCATCCACGGACATACTGTATATGTCGGTAGAGGTGAAAATTTTCAATTTTGATATTTTTATCCTACTGCTTGGTTTAATTCTTTTTACCTTAATTAAATGTTTGTATTTTTTAAAATGATACTTGAATAAGGCGTATTTTGAATTAATTGTTTATTTAATTAATTTTGATAAGACCTATTTTACGTTAAATGATTGGTATATTGAATTAATTGTGCTTGAGAATATTTGGAGCGTTAAAAAGTAATGTGATAAAACTGATACTCTTAATTTTAAATCTTGTAACGAAAACTTGTATTTCTGCTAGGGGTTTAATTCAAAAAATATACATTTTTGTATTTTTTATGCCCCCTGTATAAAAAATTAAATTTTTGATAACGGAAACCTTGTTCATTTTTGAAACAAAAACTTTTATCAAGAGTGACTTTTTTCCGTATCTTGCAAAATGAGACATTTTTACTCTTACGCAAAATAATATTTTTGTTTGTTTTTATGCACCCTGTATAAAAAAATATTTTTTTTTTTTATAACGCGAACCTTATTTATTTTTGAATCAAAAACTTTTATCAAGAGTGATTTTTTTTCGTATCTGAGAGAGAGAGATGAGACGTTTTTACTCTTATGCAAAACAATATTTTTGTGTTTTTTATGCTCCCTGTATAACAATTAGATTTTTGATAACCCGGACGTTATACATTTTTGAAGCAAAAACTTTTATTAAGAGTGGCTTTTTTCCGTATCTTGCAAAATGACAGGTTTTTACTCTTACGCAAAATAACATTTCTGTATTTTTATACACCCTGTATAAAAAATTAAATTTTTGATACCGCGATCCTTATTTATTTTTTAAGCAAAAACTTATCAATTCGTATCTTTCAATTCCCTTAGTCCATTAGACCTCCACTAAAGTCTATCCGCGGCCATACAACCTTAACCAATGAGTATCATATTTATGCATGATTGTCTTTTGTAAATCAAAACTATATATTTTTAATCCCTTAACTGCTTTTGCTTATTTCTTTATTTTTAAGCTATTTTTCTTTCGTTGCAAAATATTTTATGATTTAAAGGTAATTATAACTAGTCAAATAAGTATTTTTAATTTATTTTTATTTTTGTTTCTTTATAGATCCAGTAGGTCTAATCAAAAAACTTCTTGCTAAAAATGGTGAGTATTTGGAGTTTGTCTTACTGTGTGTTTTCTTCTTTGTGATTTACGCTTCTTCATTGTCATATAACAAGTCTATGTTGATTACTTCACACCATTTTTTATTTTAATTTGCTTTCTGATAGTTTTTGTTTTTTTTCTTTCATTTTTCTTCTATATCTCACACCGAATATTTTCATGTATTATATTGTTAAGATTGTGTCTCGAGTTGTGTCCATAGCCTTTTTTGCTTTGTTTTTTCGCTTTTAATGGTTTTAAAATATATTTTTTAAAGTTTATGTATTTCTTACGAGAGCAATTCCTCGCTCAGTGGGGAGATTTCCGAATTCTTATGCAGAAGTCGTGGGTTCGATTCCCTCCTTGGCTTGATATTACGTTTAAACCGAGGGGTGAGCTGCTACTTAAAATTTGTAATGTAAAAAATACTCTTTTTTTCTGAACAGAATATAGCTAAACATTGAATAATATCCCTGGAATACCCCTATTATTACATCCTTCATTTGGGCGGGGCCATTTTGAAATGTTTACTACAAATTCATCATTTACCCTCTTAAATACCTCTACTTATATAATTATTCAGTAAAATCCGCAAAAAAGGCAAAATAAATCCGCAGTTTGGGTGCCGCGATTTAGAATTGCCAAATGTTTTAAAAATTTATAATTTGCACTCTTAAATATTTTCATTCTGCAAAAACGACAAATTTCGTTCACCATGTTAGAGTCGCCATTTCGAATTTAAGAATTTTTGAATAAACATTCATAATTTGCACTCTTAAAATCCTCCAGATACCGATTTTCAATGATGTTTACCAATAGCGCCGCCATTTTTAAAAGTCCACTAACAGCTTATAATTAACGCTCTTAAATAATTTTCAGTTGAATCTGCACAAATGACGTCGGCCAAGTTACCTAATACCGCCGTTTTGAATTTTGAAATGTTGACTAATACTTCAACATTTGCACTCTTCAATAGTATTCAATACCGTAGATACCGATTTTCACTCGAAATGCAAAAGTTGTCCGCCATACTGAAACCGCTATTTTGATTTCTTTATACTTAGATAGAGTAACATTATATTGTCTGGCAAACTTTGTACGTATGACAAATTTGGATTGTCTATTTCTAGCGATTATATGGAAGTGGATGAAAAATTAATTCCAAATCAGACAAACATACGGACGCGCGTTGCTAATGTCTCGATTTATTGCTCAGACTGACCAGACAGCGCACTCTCTCTAGTTTTAAAATTGCCGTTATAGTTCGTACCTTAGAGTAAGAATTAAAGTAGATATCACAACTCATTCATAAATCACGTTAGGGGTATGCGCCAACATGGTTCCCCTATTTTTCACATTCTATAGACCAATGTTTACGATAAAACCAGAAGGGGGGATGGCCCATGCCCAAGCCGTGGCCATTTGTTGACGAATGCCAGTGACGGCGTGAGTTTTCACTTCCCGCATAAGGAAATATCATCATCAAAAATTGGCCCAACTCAAGTGAAAATTGAAAAAAGGCCCGAAATCATTCGAAACTTCATTCTTTCCCCAGATTTCATTCAAAATCTAGTGAATTTCGAAATCGCAGTACGTTTTTTTGAGCGTGAGACGCCCTTTGACTATTTTAATTCTCTGGTAAGAAAAACTATTGTAATCGTCAAAGTAATTACCTCAGAGTTTTTCTTGTATCATTATGCTTCTAAGGATTCTCACATGACCCCGACGAAATAAACGTTATATTGTACTGAACCGGATTGGTCAATACGTCATGTGACCCAAAATAAATGATAAAGGTATCTTCCATTAGACATAACAAGTCCCCTGAAAAAGGAAGTCTAGCTGTTTACTTAATGATTAAAAAACAATTTCAAACTTAAACGGCCATTTTTTTACAAACTCACATTGCCGCACTATAGTTAGGTCAACTAAAGCTCCTAATTTCGCAATGTCCAAGATAAAGTAAATAAAACTTATTTATTAAATATATAAAAAATCAATGTTCTTCTAATGTCACTGCACCTTTAGATCGCTGCTTCTTGAAGTAAGGCAACATATAATTAGAAGATTTGAACCGTATTAACAATTACAAAATAATACATTAAGACACACGCAGTAGTGAAGCTAAGAAAAGCTTGGTATTTTTTTTCAGCAAATTAATTTCTTTAATGTTAAAGTTTATTGTAGTTCCACGACCCGCTATTGGTTTTTAAGCCACGCCGGTCACGTGACCCTGTAACAATCTTTACTGTAGCCTATTATACTTTTTTTACTATAAGGATCCCTTGTCAATGAAAGTGGGATGGTCTAATAAGATAGTGGGATGGTCTAATGCGTGGAGTTGTCGTTCGGGGTTGCCATATCTAACTAAAACTCTTATTACTGGTGTAATCTGATATGAGGCTTTGGGTATTTTAACTTGTATTTTACTATTTTGCAATAAAAGTAGTTTCTGTATACCGCTTAGAAACTAATACTGGAAAAACATTACTACTTTTTGTATGAAAATTGTATTGCATCATGTTTAAACATATTCAACGTAATATAAATTGATATAAACATTGGAGTTCCTGGCTAGACTTGGCATCGTCGTACGATCGACCTTATACTGTGAGGTAATCTTGGCAGTGGCTAAATATGTAAATAATGAACTTTATTTTTATTCTTACTCTAAGGTTCGTACAATCAGTTATACCCCTGGATTACCCCATAATTACCCATTCATATACCTGGATTACCCCCCTATTTCCCAGGACTACCATAGTGTGTGACTACCTTTAATCCCTCAGCGGTACAGGCAATTGTAACATGTATATTATACGTCAACCCATTCGAGTGAGCCAGTGAGCTGGTTAGGGGAGTTGGTGCAGATTCACACTTGTTAGTTTCTCTGCACCGTAACTAGGGATGGGTGTTTTATCGATATATCGACAGTTATCGATAGGTCAGCGACATATCGAATAACAATAGGTAAATAAAAAAAATATCGATATATCGACAATTACCGATAAGTGCTGATAGGTGTTAAATAATGCCGATTTCATGCATACCTAACAAAGATGAGGACCTATATAGGACAATGTATCGGTACGTATAAAGTGATGAGGGATCGTGGTTCAAAGCCCACGTTAAGCTGCAGGTCCCTTCCGGTTAAGCTAATTCTCGACGTGGAAAGGAGAGGTTAATACTTAAAAGAAAAATAAGAAGGAAGAAATAAGAATATTCAGTGGTTAGAAAAAGGACTAAATGTCTAATAAATCCCTATTTTATGCCGAGAAACAAGTTTTTGATTTAACACAACCATTGCTTCAAATAAAAATATTCAAATTATTTTGCACATAAAATATTGTATCTGAAAAAGCTATACACCGTCTTTTTGAATTGTATCTTTACAGGGACACCCCATCCGTGAGTCATTAACAAGACGATTACCATGGTAATGGAAATTTTGGAAAAAATACCTCAACTTTCGTAAATTCATTAGGTTTACTTATATAATAGTGCTTACATAATTTGTTATTTCCATTCACCATCGCCGATTTGGATATTTTTCGGTGTGCTACCAGTATTTTTTTATCAATGATCATTCTGCAAAAGCTGAAAAATAAAGTGGTTGCCTTAAGTTAAGAGAGGGAAGTTTATTGATTCATGTTAGTACCTGCGAAACAAATAGATCGCCCACAACTCGAAGTTGCTCTCGTGAGACAAGCTTCCTTGTTTGGACTATCAGCCATTTTGGAATACTAGTTACGAATTAGTACATTTTGTTTATGTTATCCATCATCAGTATTCGATTTTTTTAAACTATTCACGACTTCATTTTTCGCTTTGCCCAAATGAAGTAAATAGTCTTTCACACACTTTGTCACAATTCTTCTTATGGCTAACGAAAAAATTTACCTAACAGACGCAGAATTTTCCGGCAATAACGCATTAGAGCTGCGTTATTTTTATTTTCAAAGTTACATATATAGACGTTAAGCATTCTCTAATTAATTTAACTAAGACCGGATCGAGATGTTTATGTTTAAATATGTCCGAAATTATGAAAACTGAATCGTCAATAGCTGCAAAACTGACTAAAATATCTAATTTTAAATATTTAAGCTTCTCTACGAAATTTTTGGAGTCAAATAATATTGGCTAAACATTTTGTTAGATGGCGAACCTATTGCACGAGACCATACTTCATCTTTTTTTTTTCTGACATGCCCATTGCCCAAGCACAATCACCTCTTTTGTTTGGATAATATTATTTTGGGAGTGACCGGTTAGCTTTTAATTGCCGTTAACGTGCTTCGTAGTCCAACAACAGTATCATTTGATTTTCGAAATTTCATGAAGAAAAATTTCTTTTTTTAGAAGAACTAACAGACTACATACGTATACTGCGATAGCGCTTCATAAGAAACGCATCTTAATTTTAAAGCACTCCTTTGAATGGGCATCACTAAGCAGGGGCGTATACAAGGGGGAGGGGTAATGGGAGTAATTACTCCCTCTTCATATGAATCGGTGACAAAATATATAAAATTCACGTCCGCGGATTCTGAACACTGAAGTTCACATAATTTACATTTTACGAAAAAGGGTATAAGCCTGTGCTAATTAATATATATGGAAAGTGTATAGTTTTTTTTAGGTTGTCAGTTTTGTTTAATGCATGGAAAATAAACCTCGGGCATGTCTTTAGAAGCGGTGTAAGTATATGTGTAAGAGAAGTACCTATTTTGCCGCAATTGAAGTTGGAGGTTCATAAAAAATAAAACTGATGTAAAATTACTGGCCATTATTTTCAGATAAGTACATAATACTTTCAGAAATGTTAATTTCGAATTAAACACCTTAATCTGCTTTTTTACACATATGGTACAAAGATTCTTTAAGATTTTGTATGTACTAATCACTTTGTCGTACTACAACTAACAAAGATAAACTTAAAAAATTATTTAACAGATTTATTAAAACTGGGAGTGTGTAATGTAAAGCTCTGAGTTAATCCGATACATTCCTAATCTAATACCTAACACTTATCACGTTTCAATAACCTGTGCGACATTATACATTACACTTGACATAAATATCAGTAACAAGCGGAGTATTTTTCATTTCAAGATATTGTAATTCATATTATGGTTTGGGTGTTTCCATTTCGTTTTCAGAAACAGTTTAACAATGCACCTGTATGGTGTGTGGTGTGAGATCAAAGTCATTGTTATGTGGATGTATTAATATTTATAAAACACACCTACGTTTCAGTCTCTTTTCGAAGAATGCGTATGCTTGAGTGTAGAGAGGTCAACTCTCTCACACTCGTACTTCTACCAATCTTTGCGACTAGACGTATATACAGCCACGTTGCTCAAGTAATGAAGAGTTATTTAAGTTTGAATATTTGAACAGTATTCCCAAAGTGCCACAATTTTATTGAGATTTTAAACATTGTTAAGAAAACAAAAATCGGTTAAAGAGAAAAGAATTAGTATCCAATAAAAACGATTCCGGTATTTTAAAATATTTGGGAAAAATAAAATGCTTCGAACATACACTGTCGGCAAACTAAACTGCTCGCACTGGACAGACGAACTTATACATACAATTTTTGGACAAAATTCAATTTTTATGAAACGATAACTTTTACAAAATGTGATATTTTATTGTTCTTTTCTATCAAGATAATCAGCGATTTTTATATTTCTTTCGTTTCTTGATACACAAGGTGTTTTCAACAAATTGTAAATTTTTCTAGACATGTTGGTTTTTTAACTTCGCTATGCTTTAAACAATTATTTCTTGATTCAATTTAATATTTTAACCTGATTGTTGGAGATAGAAGCTTGTCAAAAGTCGTGCACCACCATTATATTAAAAAAAATCTGTAAGTTTTCTTTACCCTAAACTTCCCTCGTTATGAATCTTTCCATTTATAGGTTATAGTGAAGTGGGGCGCAGTTTAATTCCACCCATGTCATTTAGAAACACATATATTATGTCTTTTCAAACATTTGTATTGGGCGTTATTTTGTTCGACCGTATTAGATTTGTACCAATATTTTACGAATTTCTGCCTTTGCGACATTTGATTTTTGGACATAATTTAAAATAAATTAAATATTTAGTGTTTTGCACTGATTTTTTAAGTCATGTTAAATTCGTACCAAAATTTTACCAGTTTATACCTATATCACATCTAATTTTTGTGCAAAATTTGAAGCCCGTTAAACAAAAAGGTTTTTTAACGTTCATTTTTTAAACACTATTTGGCCGCCATTTTGTTCCGCCATCTCGAATTCTTACTACAATTTTACTAGTTTATCTCTATATTACACTTAATTCTTGTACAAAATTTGAAATCAATCTAATAAATAGTTTTTTCAGGCTGATTTTTTAAATACTTTATTAGGTTCGCCATTTTGCCATCTTGCATTTGGACCAAAATGTTAACAGTTTCATTCCCATGTAACACTTGATTTTTGTGCATTGCCATTTTCTTCGGCCATATTGGATTTGCACAAAAGGGTTATCAGTGCGTCCCCATATGACCCCTTGTTTTTTTTAGTAGTATCGCTAACTGACAAACAGACAGACCAACGGAATTGAGAAACCATATTTTTTGGCATCGAGGGATCCTAAAACCTTAATATTTGTTAAATCCTGGGAGGGTGATTTTTTTGACGATTCCAAAATATTATTTGCCCGCAATTTTGCTGAGCCATCTTAATTCGTGCCTCAATTGTACCAATTCATCGCTCTGTCACACTTAATTTTTTTTAAATATTTTATTAGGCCGCCATATTGGATTCGTACCAACATTTTTCCAGTTTATTCCTACACAATACTTGATTTTTGTGCAAAATTTGAGATAAATTGGATAAGTATTTTTTGTAGTAATACATTTTTTAACATTTCACTAGGCTGCTGTTTTGTTCCGCCGTATTGTATTTTTACCAAAATGTTTCCAGATATCCCCATATGACCTTTAATTTTTGTACCAAAATTTTAAGTCACTTGGGTAAGTATGCCGCGAATAGACAGACAGACGGGCTTAAGAAATCGTGTTTTTGGCATCTAGGGACACCAAAACGTGAAGGTCTGTAAAAACCTGTAAGAGAAATTTTTGATGATTACAATACTTCCCTTTTACGAGGGAAGTAAAAAAGTGTTTTGTGTATTTTTCACTATATACTAACTTTCGAGTTACTTCAAACCTGTAAATATTAGGATCCGTTCATTTTTACTTCTCTCGTAAACGGAAAGTATTGTAATCGTGAAAAATCACCCTCCGAAATTATTGCTAAAAAACTAATTATCAAATGGACCTCAAATTTTGCACAAAAGTCAAGTGTTACATAGGAATGAACATTTTGGTATGAATCCAAAAGTGCAAAACAAATGGGGTAATAAAATATTTAAGATATTAGCCTGAAAAAACTACTTATTAGATTAATTTTGTTTTTGTGCAAGCATTAAGAGTGATATAGAGATCACTGATAATTGTGATACGATTTCAAAATGACGAAACAAAACGCTGGTAAAAAGATATTAGCCTGAAAAAACTACTTATTAGATTAATTTTGTTTTTGTGCAAGCATTAAGAGTGATATAGAGATCACTGATAATTGTGATACGATTTCAAAATGACGAAACAAAACGCTGGCAAACTAAAATATTTAAAAATAAACATAAACAAAATCTTATTCAATTTACTTTTCATTTTGCAGAAACCTTAAATGTGGGGCTTTCCTTGTAATATCAAATAGCCATTTGAGAGTTTAAAAATGCAAGACATTTTAAATGCTAAAAATCTGACTTTGCATTTACGCCACCTAACCAATAAACTTTATATCTAGTGCTGGACAATGCCGAAAACCACTTAACTTAATATATTAGTTCTTATTGAACATATTCAACCTGAATTTTGTCCAAAAATTTGCATGTATAATAAGTTCGTCCAGCAGTTTAACTGCAGTCGATTAAAGTTCATTCTTATTCTAAAACGGCTGTAGCAAAGAAATAAGTAATTAGTAAAGCGATTCCGTAATTTAGAAGGAAGTTTCCATCATACACTCTCAATTTTTAAAATGTTGTTGTTCAAAAAAGAGCGTGCATTTTGACAGTTTTCTAATTCCAAAGAAGAAAGTTTTCAGTGTCAGAAACGAATCTAACTCGTTTGGAATTTGCTAAGCCCCATTTGGCCGTTTCGGTTGAAACGTTTAAAAACCGGAACAAGTCTTTGTCCCATGATAAATAAATTTGGTTCCAGCTGAAATATTTTTGTTAACAATGAATACTTTAAAATTGCATTTAACACGCCTTACAATAAATTTAGAATGACAAATATTAAATTAGTAGAATTCAAACTTCTATATTAGCCAAATATAATCCTTTGTATAGCCTTAATACCTAAAACACTGAATAAATAAACCAAAAGATCGAGTCCCCGAAGCAGCGTTTTTTCTCACCCACGCAGTAGTGGGTAAATTAAGTTTTTAAATTTGTAAACATTTTTGCCCAGGCATATACTTAATAATTGTCTATGCATTTTCCTAATTTAGAGGAAGAGTGTTTGATTCCATCTAAGATATGCCAACAAGGAGACGGCGTTGAATAATCTGGCAAACTGGCAATATAGAGTTAAAAAGTGGGTTTGGTAACAAGTAACGGACTAAGATGGGAGCAGCGGGGGCGATTCGCACCCGAGACATTTTTCTTTTTTCGAGTAAATACTAACTGGAAATTACTAGTTTTGACATGTGTTGTAATTGCTAAGGGGTTAAACTTAAAATAAAAAATATATCCTACCTACTGTTTTCGTATCTTAAAATATCATGGTGTCTTCCAAGACCAACTTTCAGTTAACATCTATATCTAGATAGGCTGGTAATATATACGTAACAAAAAAAAGCTCGAATTAAATTCGCTATTTACGTTCAATTATTGCAGCAATAACAATTGCGTTTACAAATTACATAGTTGAAAGCTATAAAATACGGCTTTGACAACTTTGGCATATATAATTACCCTTAACTGATTTGCAGACCGTTTGGAAACCGCCTGTAATTAAATGCACTTTTAAATCTTTGCTGTGCTGCAGCCTTTTTTGATTTAGATTATAAATCGGCCCCATAATTTCCTCTTCGATTGAATTATTTATGGCGCCCACATTACTCAAAGAAAGGCTCATTAATTAATCGATCTGTCAACGCAAATAACTAATTATCTTCCGATAAAGCTGGTTCGTTTTGTTTATGTAACCTAACCCGTATCCTTTATGTTCCGTTATCTCTCTGATTGTTGTTCTTTTTATCTTTCCGATTGAAATGCTTTTATATAGGGTCTTGCTTCCGCTCTAGATTGTTACAGAATGAACGCATACTTCCAAAGATTCAATAAACTCTTCTAGGTGGTTTTCTGAGTGAACCAGATATAGTGCCAGGAAAGCTTTATTTACCCATATAGGTATCCCTAAGTAGCCGGAACAGTGTAGGTCCCACTATAAAATATGATCAACGCATTTACACTGGGGCAGATATTAAAAACGAAATTAAAAGTCAAAAAAAATTCACACAGAAAAAAAATGAATGGCTTAAATAATGTATTTTTTATGCAAAACAGGTTTTAGAGTATCTCAAATTGATAATGCAATAATAATTCGTATATTTATTTATTTACATTTCCTCGTAAACTTTACATTTTTAACATTTACGAACAAATATTTAATTGCTTGATAAGTTAAAATATAACTGTTAAATATCAATCATAATTAAATTTCTACAACAGCCTTAAAATAGCAGTCCTAATTTAGATATTCCACGAAATAAAAACAACGTTAAACAGGTATCGAGGCAGGTATATACACTCTTTAAAATTCACTCAGAACATTTAAGAGAAACAATACAATTAGATTATGTTTAAGGAACGTTTGAATTGGTTCAAACGACCATAAAAGAAATCTAATTCAATTAAATATACGTTTCCAAATCTGAGTACTTTTATGATTGGACTATTTAATCTATAATTTGTGCGGTGAAATGGTATAGAAAATATTTCTGCCCTGTCCCTCATTTACCCTTAAGATAATTATTTGCCTTTTATCCAGAGTGACGCTAACCGTTGTGTGTCTGTCTTCACGAATCGTCCCTGAACGGAAGCAAATTTTGTCAAACAAAAATAATTAATAAGCTCGCCATTTGATGGATAGGCTGGCTATTGAGTGCTCCATCAGTAATCCTCTAAAGTTACCTCTCATATAGTGTCGTTCGGATTCGACGATAAACTATAGGTTCCATATGTAGAAAACTGCTAAGACACATATCGGCAGTCTTTTTGATAATAATTAAATGTCATCATGTGAATACTGCTAGCTAACAAACCCCATCCTAAAGCCAATAGTTCTTAAAAATATATTTTGTATTCGCTTAATGGAGTCAACATAAATTCTATAAAGAAAAATACCAAATGGCTAAGGATTATTCAAAGATAGGCTTATCGAGGCACAGTATAATAATTTTAATTTTGATATATAGTATAAAAACTTAAACAGTCTCCAAGAGCTTTTGCCGGGAAGTTTTCAGGGTATTTAGCAGTTCCACCCAAATTATTATCATGGTTCTATTTGACATTGGGAAGTTATAGTCACCTGTCAAAATGAGATTACAGTTAGGATAATTTTAAAAAATCAACTCTAGTCAAACTGTGATTGCGACTTCTGCATGCGACGTAGGAGGTATATTAACACACCCAAAGTCAGTCCCCTATGAAACGGATATACTTACATACCCCTAGACTCAGCCCAAGTTTATACAGAATCCTTCAACTCTTGACTTACTGGGGGAACTTGACCGTAAGGAGATTGCATTGTCTTTCCTTTAGATTCCAAGTCATATTGGAACGAACTGGCGGACGCATTGGCTAAGGATGCACTTAATAACGGCACCAATCTCTCCCAAGTTTTTATTAGCAGGGACATCTTTCCTGCATTTAAGAAAATTATTCATAATTTTGTACAACTCGTTTTTGACATGATGGAGCTCCACAACAAGCTACATGAAATTAAACCTCAATTCTTTACTAATTTTGACATCGGTCATCTTAGCAGACGCGACTCCATGGTTCTTAGTAGATCCATGATTGGACATACAAAGCTCACTCATGAAAACCTTCTGAAATCCGAAACCCCTCCCACCTGTAATCATTGCAATGTCCGACTAACTATCAAACACCTGTTTCTCGAATGCAACTTGTTAAATCCATTTAGAACTGCCTGCAACTTAAACTTCAATAGTCTTAAAAATATCTTTGAACCTACCCCTACAACTTAATGAACGTGATAGAGTTCTTAAAGGAGTCTTCTTTATACCATAAGATATAATATGTAAACAACACTATGACAGGCGCTAAATGACCTATAGACGCCGGAAGAAGAAAGGAAAGAATGAGGTAGGTCAAAGACAGGCCGTATCCACGGATATGCAAAGTTTTAACCAATCAACAAGTAGTTTCGCATCGTTTCCATGGTCATTTATTTTGCCGGTTTCAGATTCCTTCGGTGGACTGCATGCATGATGGAATTCATAGGCGGACTGTCTGTCTGGCTTAATGCAGTTCCGTCGCACTAGGCAATCTTTTGGATAACTCCGCTTTTCATATTTTCGCCGCTTTGAAGACTGCCCACCACTTGTATGAGACTGATCAGCTCTTGTATAAATAAGAACCTTTTCAGAAAGTCAGAGGACCATTTTGGGATTTCTGTATCTGTCTAGACATATAGCACATGTCAATAGTTGCTCAAATTGTCCATTTTTTTCTTTTCAGTCTGAAATTAAAAAAAGCGTAAAATATCATAATAGAGTTATTAAAATTTGTCTTGAAAAATATTTACTCTTGAATCTTATTTTACCAATTCACAGTATTAAATAATTTATGAAACAATATACAAAATAATAATAATAATAATAATAATAATAATAATAATAATAATGTTTATTTTATACAGTGGTTAAAATATATATAATCAAAAAATTTACAGATAGATCTATAGCAAAAATAAACAAAAAGTTCACAACAAAACCAAAGCCCTTGTTATTTGCAACTGCCGAACACTAAAAAAAACAACTATATCTCGGTACAAATCCTCAGTAGGATAAAAACTGACTTTCACTTTTGTAAAATTGCTTAAAATGAAAGACGTGGTATCTCAAACATTTTATTTACTAAACACCCCCATAATTATCCAAACTTAGAAGCAAAAATAAAACAGTGCTATAGAATATTTTATTGGCTTCTCTTTATTACGGTTTTCCGTTTTTTGTACAACAAAAATACCGTACTATGCAATTTTATTACATTTCTTATTGTAAATAAATCATCTTTCAAGATGTTTGCAGATCTTTGCGTTTTAGGGTCCTTAGATCCCGAAATATTTGTTCTTCCATTTCGGTTGGTCTGTGTATAGTATATTTAAGACCGAAACGCATACTCGGAAAATAAATCCCTACTATAGCCTAGTTCACAAAGTCAAAATGGTTTTAAAATTCTTATTCCGGAACTCTATCTCTATTATTAATAATTTTAATTTAATGTTGAAAACAGAGTTCCACGCTAAGCCATACCAAGGCTCAAAAATCAGCCGTAATAAATAAACAAAATATCTACTCTTAAATATTAATTTAAATTTTTTTTTAAATTATGGTCTTATTTAGACACTTCATAAAATGAGCATATTGTTATTTAACATTTTTTTTTGAGTTTTCGATGATATTTCAAGTCGGATAATCGTTAAGGGTGTCATGCATGACGCGATGATTTTTTTAGTCACTCTTGATAGGACATGGTTATGGCCATTTTATGCTACTCTTGCTATGATTACGCAAATGCCATCCTGTACTTGAATTATTCTTTGGGATGATAGAGCAATACAAGTGAAATCAGAATTGCGAAGACCGTCATTATCCAAGGGGTCAACCTCCCAACTCGGTATTATTTTAGCTTTTCCGTATTAGAATATAATGTTCTTGTTATACCTTTTATTGTATATATATTTAATAACCTCCATCTGTCCTTGAAATAACTCGCCATTTTTTACTTCCCTCGTAAATGGGAAGTATTGTATTTGTGAAAAAATCACCCTCCGAGATTTTTGCAATTCTTTAAGTTTCAGTTTAATGGACTAATTTCAAATTGTTTGTGTATAGATGAACTAGTAAAACTGTGGTACTAATTCAAGATGGCGGAACAAAATGGCGGCCAAAAGCATTCCTAGATGCCAAAAAATATGTTTATCAATTATGTCGGCCGTCTGTCGGTTTGTCTGCTTGTCTGTCAGTTCGCAACATGGCTTAAAACACCGGTGTGAAGATGGCCGTCAAATTGTAGCCGCTCAAGCCCCGAATGCTGCCGACGGCCGCTATCAGTGGCACACTGATATTTTATTTATCAGGTATATATTTTAAATGACATATGATTAATTACTGACAATTTAGTTAAATTGCCTATAACATACACTTTCATGTCGAGAACCGCCTAGTGAGAATATTTCAGATCTGCTTCGAAATGTAAAAATTGATTCTACATATTACCTTTAATTGTTATAATTTTGTGAACCTTTATATGCTAAACACTTACTTGTTTCTTTAACAGCTTACTTCCGATCGAAAGATACAACAGACGTAAAACAAAAGAAAGCCTTAGTTCTGTAAAAATAAGTTATATAGCAGAATATACTCACAGGAGTATTGTACCCCCTGTAGAAACTTCCAGTTCCAGTTGGAGTCCATAATTATAAATAAATTAAATACATAAAAGGGTAGGCTGCTGTTTCTGGGGTAATTGGGGCGGCTGAATCATTGCGGACTAGCTTAGAGGTACGAGGGCGTATAGAAGAGTATTTCTGTCAATCTAATTTTTGGGGCTAAAGAGTACGGGGCTAAGAAAAAAATTAAAGACCCAGAAGAGTAGGCGGCTGTTTCCGGAGTAATTGGAGCGGCTGAATCATTGCGGCCTAGTTTGGAGGTACGAGGGCAAATAGAAGAGTATTTCTGTCGATTTAGTTTTTGGGGATAAAGGGTACGGGGTTAAGAAAAAATACTTAAAAAGGTTAGCTCCTGTTTCTGGGGTAATTGGGGCGGCTGAATCATTGCCGCCTAGCTTAGAGGTACGAGGGCATGTAGAAGAGTATTTCTGTCGATTTAGTTTTTGGGGACAAAGGGTACAGGGTTAAGAAAAAATTAAATACTTAAAAAGGTTAGCTCCTGTTTCTGGGGTAATTGGGGCGGCTGAATCATTGCGGCCTAGCTTAGAGGTACGAGGGCATGTAGAAGAGTATTTCTGTCGATTTAGTTTTTGGGGACAAAGGGTACAGGGTTAAGAAAAATACTAAACACCTAAAAGAGTAGGTGGCTGTTTCCGGAGTAACTGGAGTGGCTGAATCATTGCGGCCTAGTTTGGAGGTACGAGGGCATATAGAAGAGTATTTCTTTCGATCTAGTTTTTGGGGATAAAGGGTACGGGGCTAAGAAAATAATTCAATACCCAAAAGGGTAGGTGGCTGTTTCCGGGGTAATTGGAGCGGCTGAATCGTTACGGCCTAGTTTAGAGGTACGAGGGCATATAGAAGAGTATTTTTGTCGATCTAGTTTTTGGGAATAAAGGGTGCGGGGCTAAGAAAAAAATTAAATACCCAAAAGGGTAGGTGGCTGTTTCCGGGGTAATTGGAGCGGCTGAATCATTGCGGCCTAGTTTGGAGGTACGAGGGCATATATAAGAGTATTTGTATAGATCTAGTTTTTGGGGATAAAGGGTACGGGGCTAAGAAAAAAATTAAATACCCAAAAGGGTAGCTGGCTGTTTCCGGGGTAATTGGCGCGGCTGAAGCATTGCGGCCTAGTTTGGAGGTACGAGGGGACATATAAGAGTATTTCTATACATCTAATTTTTAGAGATAAAGGGTACGGGGCTAAGAAAAAATTTAAATACCGAAAAGGGTAGGTGGCTGTTTCCGTGGTAATTGGAGCCCGGAATCATTGCGGCCTAGTTTAGAGGTAGGTACGAGGGCATACAGAAGAGTATTTCTATCGATCTAGTTTTTGGGGATAAAGGGTACGGGGCTAAGAAAAAAATTAAATACCCACAAGGGTAGGTGGCTGTTTCCGGGGTAATTGAAGCGGCTGAATCATTGCAGCCTAGTTTGGAGGTACGAGGGCATATATAAGAGTATTTCTATAGATCTAGTTTTTGAGGATAAAGGGTACGGAGCTATGAAAAAAATTAAATACCCGAAAGGGTAGGTGGCTGTTTCCGGGGTAATTGGAGCGGCTGAATCATTGCGGCCTAGTTTAGAGGTACGAGGGCATATATAAGAATATTTCCAATGATCTACTTTTTGGGGTTAAAGGGTGCGGGGCTAAGAAAAAAATTAAATACCCAAAAGTGTAAGTGGCTGTTTCCGGGGTAATTGGAGCGGCTGAATCATTGCGGCCTAGTTTGAAGGTACGAGGGTATATATAAGAGTATTTCTATAGAACTAATTTTTGGGGATAAAAGGTACGGGGCTAAGAAAAAAATTAAATACTCAAAAGGGTAGGTGGCTGTTTCCGGGGTAATTGGAGCGGCTGAATCATTGCGGCCTAGTTTGGAGGTACGAGGGCATATATAAGAGTATTTCTATAGATCTAGTTTTTGGGGATAAAGGGTACGGGGCTAAGAAAAAAATTAAATACCCAAAAGGGTAGGTGGCTGTTTCCGGGGTAATTGGAGAGGCTGAATCATTCCGGCCTAGTGTGGAGGTTCGAGGGCATATAGAAGAGTATTTCTGTCGTTCTAGTTTTTGGGGATAAAGGGTACGGGATTAAGAAAAAATTAAATACCTAAAATGGCTGGATACATTTTCAGGGGTAATTGAAGCGGCTGAGTTAGTGCGATATAGTTTATAGATACCAGAGCATATAGAAGTTTATTTCTGTCGTTTTATTTTTTGATCAGAAGGGCACAAGGTTGAAATTAAAAAAAATATTTAAGGGTTAGTTGCAGTTTGAGGGGTATGTGGGGTGTTTTTTATTTAATTTTTCCATATGCAAATAAGAATCTGTACATAAAATTAGTACATAAAAAATATTGCTTAAGTAGGTATGCTTTATTTTTAAAATTGTGCAATTGTGCTTTATGGCAATATGGAATGTGGCAAAATTTATATTTTAAATAGTTTAATTAAAATATTTAAAAAGTGCGACAAAATTATTGCCACCATTAATTTGTTTGTTTATCTATGTTGTTTAGAATTATTATAGTAACTAGCGAGTACCCGCGACTTCGTTCCGGTGGGGCGATATCGAAAGGGGATATAAAGAAGATATAAATTTAATTTTTTTTCTAGCCCCGTACACTTGATCCCCAAAAACTAAACCAAGTGAAATACTCTTATATGTGCCCTCGTACCTCCAAACTAGGCCGCAATGATTCAGCCGCTCCAATTACCCCGGAAACAGCCACCTACCCTTTTGGGTATTTAATTTTTTTCTTAGCCCCGTACCCTTTATCCCCAAAAACTAGATCTATAGAAATACTCTTATATATGCCCTCGTACCTCCAAACTAGGCCGCAATGATTCAGCCGCTCCAATTACCCCGGAAACAGCCACCTACCCTTTTGAGTATTTAATTTTTTTCTTAGCCCCGTACCTTTTATCCCCAAAAATTATTGAAATCAAACACGTTGCGTCGAATTTTCAGTACAGACTATCTTTATTATTTATCTCAAAGCAGAGTTTACAAGAATTGCTGATGCAAGCAAAAGCTTATAGCTACATTAATACTAAATAGAAACAGTGGTGTAACATAATATTTTGAGCTAATTTCAACACTCCCACTAGCACAAAATATTATTCAAAATTTACAACTCCTAACTCATCTAAAAATTTATAATGTTTCACTGAACATAAATTTTTTGTTAGAATATCAGCAGGCATGTCGGCTGTCTGTAAATATTTTATTTCAACTAAGTTTTGAGAGATAGCATCTCTAATAAAATGGTGTCTTACATCTATATGCTTAGATCGTCTATGAAAAGAAGGATTTACCGACAGCTTCTGCGCGCTCTGGCTATCATTAAACAAAACAACTGAATTTGAAAAACCTGTTAATTCATTTAATAAGTTTTTTAAATAAATAGCTTCTTTAGAAGCCTCTGTCAAGCCCATATATTCGGCTTCGGTACTTGATAGTGCCACAGTTTTCTGTTTTCTACTTTCCCATGACACAGCAGAACCAGAAAATATAAAACAGAAACCCGTAAATGACTTTCTATCATTTATATCGCTTGCCCAGTCGGCATCCACAAAACCTTTCAAGTCTTGCTTATCTTTATAAAACCTTAAACCGTAATGTTTAGTCTTTTGTAAATATCTAAGAATATGCTTAGCTTGCTTCCAATGTGTTTCATCAAAACAATTATTAAATTGACTTAAATAGCTTACTGAAAAAGCAATATCGGGCCTAGTCAAAACAGCTAGATACATCAAGCTCCCAATAAGTTCTTGATATGGCACTTTAGCACTGCTAGCATTTTCTTTCTTATAAAGATTCAGTTTCGTTTCCATGGGCGTACATACTGTTTTACAATTGGTCATATTAAATCGCTTTAATACTTGATTAATATATTGTTCTTGATCTAAAGTAATAACATTTTTATTTTTATCGATATGAACCCTCATGCCTAAACAATTTTTCAATTGACCCAAATCTTTTAACTTAAACATCTGTCCTAATTCATACTTTAATAAATTAGTTTCAACATTATCGTTTGAAAAAATAAAAAAGTCATCAGCGTAAACTGTTACATATGTGAAACAATCTCCAGTAATTTTTGTATACAAACAAGGTTCTAATTTTGATTTTTTGTAATCCAACTTTTTAAGAAAATCATCAACCCTTGTATACCATGCTCTTGCAGATTGTTTCAGACCATAGATTGCTCTTTTTAATTTTAACACCTTATTTTTAGAATTGGAAGTGTCAAAGCCTTCAGGCAAATTCATATAAACATCTTCTTCTAAGATTCCATTAAGGAAAGCAGTTGTCACATCCAAGTGTGTTATTTCTAAATCTAACTTAACTGACAATGCTATCAATAATCTTAAGGTAGAATGCCGCACAACGGGTGAAAAAGTTTCGTCATAATCTATACCAGGTTTTTGAGAAAAACCTTTTGCCACTAATCTAGCTCTATAACGCACTTTGTTATCACTCTCACTTTTTGTTTTGAATACCCACTTGCACTGAACAATTGTACTCTTCTCAGGAATGTCCACTAACTCCCATGCCTCGTTTTCTTCGAAGGACTGTAGTTCTTCCTCCATGGCGCGTCTCCATTTGTCCCCATCCGCTCTTGATAAAGCACTCTGCACCGAAACTGGATCAGCACTTAAATCAGGATCATCTGGACAAAAATAACTAACACTGCCCTGAAACTGTCTGGGTTTTGGGATTCTTTCTGATCTTCTCAACTGTGTGGGAATTTCTTCGATTTGGCTACTGTCGTCACTATCGTGATTTTCCCATATTTCACCTGAACTTTCAGAAGATCTGTCTTCTTCGTTGTTTATTTCACTTTCTAAGATATCTCCCACTGGAGCTGGTATTTCGTTACTATTGTTCAAATTTGCATCTGTTTCATTTTCCACCATAATGCTGACTTGGTTATCCTTGTTTTCCATCACAACTACGTCCCTACTGGTGTACACTGTGTTTCTCTCTTCATCATAGATGCGATAACCTTTGATATTATCATCATACCCTACCAAAATACATTTCACCGCCTTTTTGTCCCACTTTAACCTTTTCTCTTTAGGAATATGAACCATTATTGTGCTCCCAAATATTCTAAGGTTAGAGACATTTGGCTTTTTGCCTGTCCATTTTTCGTATGGAGTTTTATTCAAATCTGAAGCCAACGATCTATTTCTTAAATAAACCGCAGTGTGTACTGCTTCTGCCCAAAACTTCTTTGGTAAGTTGGCATCAAAAAGCAAGCATTTTGCTTTTTCAACGACTGTTCTGTTCAACCTTTCCACCATTCCATTTTGCTGTGGGGTGTATGGGTTAGTTTTCTGGTGAATTATTCCATGGTTATTTAGGAATCTTTTAAAATCTCCGTTACAAAATTCACCACCATTGTCCGATCTAAATATTTTCAATTTTTGACCAGTTTGGTTTTCTGCCATCACTTTAAATTGTTTAAAACAGTCGAATACTTCGTCTTTGGTTTTTAAGAAATATACAAAAGCCATTCTCGTGAAATCATCCTCGAATATTAAAAAATATTTTGATCCGCCAATGGAACGATTTTCCATAGGACCACATACATCAGCGTGTACAATTTCTAAAATATTTTTTGCTCGAGTACCTCTATGCGTAAAAGGTAATTTGGCTTGTTTACCCTCGCAACAAATTTCACAATTGTTTTGGCCACTTTTCAATAAACCCTGATAATTTAATCCATCTACAAGTCCATTTTTCATTTTGTTTAAGTAATCGCTATTTATATGTCCAAAACGCCGATGCCATGTTATACCGGTTACTACAGCTGATCCTGCCAAAAAATGTTTATCAGAACTCACAGTATTTAATTTATAAACACCATCTTTTAAATTTGCCATACCAATAAGCTCGTTTTCTTTATTATAAATCAAGCAACGACTGGTATCAAATTTCACAACATTTCCGTTCTTTATAAGTTGGCTTACCGATAACAAGTTTGTCGTTAAACTAGGGACACATAAAACATTATTAACTATTACGTCATATGTATTTTGACCGACAATAGTACTTAATTTTACATTACCTAAACACTGGACTGGAATTTTCGTCTTATTTGCAACCATAATTTCTCGCAATTCAACGGGATTTCTAGAGTCTTGTAGCCATTCCTCGTTTGCACACAAATGAACACTCGCACCCGAGTCCACGTACCATTCTGATTTGTTGAATGATCCATTCATAAATGCTACACTGAATGCATGAGAAGTTTGTTGGTCACCATTGTTTTTCTTGTCAATATAAGGACATTTATTCTGAAAATGCCCTAATTTTTTGCACTTAAAACATTTCACAATTTTCTTATCACTATTTCCCGTTTTCTGGCTAAATCCTGCGTTACGAGTACCACGCCAACCTGGTTTACTGGCAAACGCACCTCCTGTACTACCAATGTCGACTTCCATATCTAATAATTTAGTTTTTATCGAATCCGTTGTAATAGCAATGCCAGAATGCTCGATTGCCATGATCATTGGCGAAAACTTTTCCGGCAATCCAGCCAACAGCAACGAACCGATCCACTCATCGTTGATACTGAACCCTGTGCCTCGTAACTTCTGACTTATCTCTACAACTTGGTTTACATAACCTGCCATCGAGTCGCAGTTTTCTAGTCGTGTAGAAATTAAATTTCGTAGGAGACTAATCTTTCTTGCAAACCCTTTGTCGTCAAACATCGATTTTAATTTATCCCATAACTCAACTGTTGACGCCGCATCTTTTATATGGATGTATAAAGATGTGTCAATAGTTAAAATTATTTTTGCTTTCGCTTTTGCGTCATCTGCAGGCACAACTTCCGTTATACACTTGGACAAACCTTCCAGTATAAGGAAATTTTCCACTGCGAACGCCCAATCACTATAGTTTTCCCGTCCCTTCAATCTCGGAACATTAACCATGTAATTGGCAGCCATACTTGTACTTTCACTCGAAAATTATACTGACACTAAATCGCGTATCCCGATAATTCACGCAGGCTAAAACGGCCTGGGCCCATAACCTATTGAAATCAAACACGTTGCGTCGAATTTTCAGTACAGACTGTCTTTATTATTTATCTCAAAGCAGAGTTTACAAGAATTGCTGATGCAAGCAAAAGCTTATAGCTACATTAATACTAAATAGAAACAGTGGTGTAACATAATATTTTGAGCTAATTTCAACAAACCGCTCCAATTACCCCGGAAACAGCCACTTACACTTTTGGGTATTTAATTTTTTTCTTAGCCCCGCACCCTTTAACCCCAAAAAGTAGATCATTGGAAATATTCTTATATATGCCCTCGTACCTCTAAACTAGGCCGCAATGATTCAGCCGCTCCAATTACCCCGGAAACAGCCACCTACCCTTTCGGGTATTTAATTTTTTTCATAGCTCCGTACCCTTTATCCTCAAAAACTAGATCTATAGAAATACTCTTATATATGCCCTCGTACCTCCAAACTAGGCTGCAATGATTCAGCCGCTTCAATTACCCCGGAAACAGCCACCTACCCTTTTGGGTATTTAATCTTTTTCTTAGCCCCGTACCCTTTATCCCCAAAAACTAGATCGATAGAAATACTCTTCTGTATGCCCTCGTACCTACCTCTAAACTAGGCCGCAATGATTCCGGGCTCCAATTACCCCGGAAACAGCAACCTACCCTTTTTGGCATTTCATTTTTTTCTTAGCCCCGTACCCTTTATCCCCAAAAACTAGATCTATACAAATACTTTTATATATGCCCTCGTACCTCCAAACTAGGCCGCAATGATTCAGCCTCTCCAATTACCCCGGAAACAGCCACCTACCCTTTTTGGTATTGAATTTTTTTCTTAGCCCCGTACCCTTTATCCCCATAAACTAGATCTATACAAATACTCTTATATATGCCCTCGTACCTCCAAACTAGGCCGCAATGATTCAGCCGCTACAATTACCCCGGAAACAGCCACCTACCCTTTTGGGTATTTAAATTTTTTCTTAGCCCGGCAGTCTTTATCCCCAAAAACTAGATCTATAGAAATGATTTAGCCGCCCCAATTACCCCAGAAACAGCAACCTACCCTTTTAGGTATTTAATTTATTTATAATTATGGACTCTAACTGGAAGTTTCTACAAGGGGTATACAACTATTTGTAGTGTGTATAATCTGGTATATAATTTATTTTTGTAGAACTAAGACTTTTTTTTGTTTTACGTCTGTTGTATCTTCCGATCGGAAGTAAGCTGTTAAAGAATCAAGTAACTGTTTAGCATATAAACGTTCCCAAAATTATAACAATTAAAGGTAATGTGAAGAATCGATTTTTACATTTCGAAGAAGATCTGAAATATTCTCACTAGGCGGTTCTTGGCATGAAAGTGTATTTTATAGGTAATTTAACTAAATTGTCAATAATTAATTATATTTCATTTAAAATATATACCTGATACCACTGATAGCGGCCGTCGGCATCATTCGGGACTTGAGCGGCTAGAATTTGCCGGCTATGCTCACAACGGTGCTTAAAACCTATTTATCAGATTGACCTCAAATTTTAGTCAAAAATTAAGGGTCATATGATAATGACGTGGTAATATTTTGGTAAAAATTCAATATGCCTGAACAAAATGGCGGCCTTGTTAAACGTTAAAAAAATTATTTCTAAAAAACTAACTATCCAATTTTCTTCAAATTTTGCCCAAAATTCGAGTGTTACATAGGAATAAACTGTTAACATTTGATAGGAACATAAGATATCAAAATAAAATGATGGCCTAATAAAATATTTACAAAATTAGCCTGAAAAACTACTTATTAGATTTATTTCAAATTTCAAGAATTCAATATGGCGGTACAAAATGGCGACCAAATAATTTTTTTTTAAAACGTAAACGTAATCTTATTCAGTTGACTTCTGTGTATATATGTGTTATTATAACTAAATGATTATGTACTGAAATAATTTGGGTCACACTTCACTATTTCTAATAAAAGGAAAGATTCATAACGAGAAAAGTTCCGAGTAAATGGCATTTAACTATTTTTTTATTTTGGGAATGTTTCCAAAATGTTTTAACATACTCACTATGTTTATAACTCTAACATTGTTTAACTGTTATTTCTTCTTCCTCCACTACATTTTTTCAATTTATTGTTTGTTTTGGATTATTTTTATAATTCCCATATCTCATTCTGCTTCTGACCAGGAAACTATTTTTACGATAAGCCTTTTCAATATAAACTTATTTGTTATGTTTCGCTCTTCGACTTTTAAAACATTGTTATCATCCAAATAATAATACGGACGTATTCATGGCATTCATTCATAGTGATTCAGTTTAACTTAGTGTTTCGTGCCTTCGTACCTATTACAGGATTTTTCGCATATTTAAAGTGTAGTAAAACAACGTAAATATTATAAAATGTTCATTTCGTGCCGGATCTGCAGCCTGTGATAATTTAGTGCTCTTATAAATTGCCGGCGGTATGGTTTTCTGATTAAACATTTTGCGTGGGAGGTAATATTATTTTCAGATAAGTAGTGTCTAATGTCACGGTTAAAACCACGTTGTACAGTTAATGGCAATGTTATGTAAATTATTTTAACGACAAAAGCTTTCAGTTTTTATATTTTCTCATAAATATATTTTATTAATGTGCAAATGAAGGTAATTAAGCAAACAAAAATTATTAACATATGTAGGTTTTACCTATTAAATCGATTATTTTTGTTATGTCTGTCGCTATTATCTGGTACGAATTGTCACGCTAAAAATCACCCACCTTAACTCAATAAAATAAATGTTAAAAAATACTTTTAAAAAATGCTTTTCTTTATATACTATTGGAGTGAAAAGTAAAAAATAATTAAACTTACATAAACACAAAACTTTTAAAAATTTGAATATTTTGAATAGTGTGAGTCGTGAGACGTCATCTCACTTGAAATAATTTTTCAAAGTTCTGTGTTTATGTAAGTTTAATTATTTTTTTATTTTTCAGTTCAGCTTTTTTTTTTAAATATTTTTTTACATTTATTTTATTTTGGACTTTTTAGCATTACTTTTTACGCACCCCGCATAAGACATTCACGATCATAACACATGATCAACGGGATTATATGTATACCAAATCCCAGTCAGTTAGGATAACGGGAACTGCTTCAAAAGTTATTTGCAAGATTTGACCCAAGCATACTAACTAACTAACATACAAGTTAATTTAAATAAAAACTTTTAATAAAAAGGTTTTATTAATTGTACTGTCGAATTTACCCCATAATAATCATATTTAGCCGTTTGTTTTATAAATTGAATTTAAACTGTGGGCCATGATTTAAAATAATACACTTCAAATTCAAAGTATGTGATGTCAAAAACCGTTATGCGTATTTTTGTAATTTCTAAGTTACGTAGAATAGAATAACAATTAAAACTAACTAAACCATTACAAAAGTTGAATGCCTAATGTAACATTACATAATATTAAATAGAAAAATAAGTATTACAGAACAATTAAGTATTAATTTTTTTAAAGAAACATACTAGTTTAGAAGCTTTTTCAGTGCTAACTCTATTTCTAATATCAGAATAAGCAAAGTCAAGTGTCCAAGTCAGAAGAAGATGCACAGGCACATATAATGGGAACAATAATGTGTAGAACCGTACCAGTTTGTTTACCAGCAATACCTAAAGCAGCTTTTTTTCTTCGATTGTTCTTGTTCCAAAAAGTGAAAAGTTAACGCTTGATTATATCTTGTTTTGAAGAGCTGATATTGATGTAAATTTTGTCCTCATTTTCGACATGAACTAAAACATCCAGACAAAGAGGCACCTTTTTGCTAAATCATATCCAGTTACAAATATATTGGTTTAAGAACTTTTAAAAATTCTTCAGTCATTCGTTTGATATGAATATTCGATACTTTTTGAAAAATCACTAAATGAATGTCATCGTTGTGTTCTTCACAGATATGCAGTAATTTTGGAAACTCATAATCGTAATAGCTTTTTTTTTTGTATCAAACATTTGGCAAATGAGTATTTAGAAAGTATTTTACAATTTACACTACATGATCTTTCACATGTCTTACTTTTAAATCCTTGGAAAACAAACTCAATATATGAGCAGAACACCCGAATTGAAAAATTAAACCGCGCACCGTTCGTATTTGCTGCGTTGTCTGTAACAAAACTGGTAACTGTAGCATTATATTCATCTTTACGCTTCTTTATTAAACCCATGGTCATATCTGCCAGATATTCAGCGGTGCGCGGTGTGGGGATGACCGGAAGTGTCAACACTTTCTAAAAGAACACTACTACCAAGCTGCACGTATTGACCCGTTGTGAATATTGGGCCAACCATCGATAGATATATAAGGGGACTGACCAGATAATTTCTTAAGATAAGATTTTGATTTTTCTTCCTATATTTCGTTTAACTTCTTATCCCGACAAATTCTTACAACAAAGCTTGGTGTCCTAAATATCCGCCGACATTATAGTTATCGCTTTTTTGTTATTTTTTAGTCTATTGTGCTTTTTTCTACACATCACCAGCCCAGGAAAAAAGCTCTTGGCTATAAACACTTGACGCAGGCACAGATAAATATTTTTTTTCCTGATAGATAGATATAGAAATTTTCATATTTTTTATCCACTAACTAAATAGAGTCGACTTCGACTCTTTAAAAGTTCTGCTTGTAACTGTACTTCTAACTTCTCGTAATTATCTTGCGTTTTGGGCTAGATGACGGACCAAAACTTTCAAAGCAATCCTATATAAAAAAACATCGATACTTTTCTCGCGGAAGAGAAACATGAAATAAATTGGACAATGGCATATCATCTTCATCATGACCATTGTTACTGAAACATTTTCTTGGGATTATCAGTATTATATCTTCGACGAATACAAGGCCTTTATATTTCCCACTGTTGGAAAAACGGTTTTTTAATTACGGTTTAATTTAACAAGGACTGACCTGACATGGATCAAGTTTTTAAATGAAATAATTTTGAATTCTATGATCCAATTCCAGCATCCAACATTTTTTGCTCCGGTCTAGTATCCGGCTTTTTCAAAAAGTTAATCCGGCGGGATCGCATATTTAAAGTGTAGTAAAACAACGTAAATATTATAAAATGCCTCATTTCGAGCAGATTCTGCAGCCTGTGATAATTTAGCGCTTTTTATAAATTGCCCGAGTGAACAATTTGATTTGTCCTTGTTTTTTCCACTTCTTTTTGACGCGGCTGTGGAATTTACCATGTAACTTTTTTGTATATCTAATTTATTATACCTGGAGACACAGGGATCGTTTTCCAGTCTGTCATTTCGTTACTGTTTAAGACTTTATTTCAAATTTGTGGAGTCAATAATAATCAATATGGTATCATATACAGCTCAATTTAATCATTAGAAGAACTGAAATGCCTTTCCGGTTTAACGGAAGTCGGGGTACACTTAAATGGAACACCCTATATTTTAGTGACTTTTTGGATTATATGCTTGTTTTTTTTCAAAATACAGAATCTTTCGATATCGGCCATCACAATTTCCTAAAGGCCCTGCATGGTTTGAGAAACAAAGTAGTTTACTTAGGTATTACTCCTATCACTTACCGATTTAAATACATTTCTAATGCTTCATCCGGATTCTCCTCGAATTGGATAAAACAAACAAGCTTATCATATTTCTCGAAGTTTTCAAATTTCGCAGCTATTTGATATTTATTCAAAGGACTAAGTTTTGATCAGTAGTTTAACCATGACAAATGCCCACAATAATTCAGCAAAATCTATATATTCTTTTGGCCACCTTACCTATTTCATGTAAAACAGATCTAGGATTTCTCTAAGGGTTTTTCCCTTCGAAATCTTTGTGAACCAATTAATTGTTTCTTGTAAAAATAATGATTTTTATAGAAATATTTAATCAACAACAAAAGTTATGGTACAAGCGGAGATCGAATCTGCACCTCTGGATCTCTAGCCCATTGCTCTAACAAATTGCGCTATCGTACCACTGATAAGCAATTCGTTAAAACTTGTACATATGCATACCAACTAGCGTCATAACCATTGTCGAACCTGTCAAATATTCTAACTTTATGGCGCGGCGATCCTGACTGGACCTCAATTCTGACATCGCTATTAGGTACCGTCCATATTAGTAAATTTATAATGTTTACATTATGCCCGTACAAGACAAATTTTGAATAGAAGTATTTTATCGGTTTGTTTTTTAAACTGTGAAATATTTTTTTAGAAATTTTTAATCAGCAGCAAAAGTTATGGTACGAGCGGGGATCGAATTCCACCTCTGGATATCTAGCCCATTGCTCTAACAAATTGCGATATCGTACCACTGATAAGCAATTCGTTAGAACTTGTACATAATCAATCCCACCAGTGTCATAACCATTGATTGCCGCGCCATAAAGTTAGAATATTTGGCAGGATCAACAATGGTTATGATAAAGTGCGGGACACGAAAGAAAACCGGGCGGTCCTTAAAATAAAGGTTCATAGTCTTAAGCAAGCGGAAAAGTAAAATTTGTGTACGCAAATAAATTTTATGTTATTTTATTTGTTGTAATAGTCCGCCGCTTCAGCTATAAAGTGCGCCAGCTAAGCGGTACAGAAAATTAATCGAGGATTTAGTAAATTTCGCTCTGGTCCACTTGTAATTAGGATGTGCCTAGAGTCTCCATGCACTTGCCGCTAGAAGGTTCTAGTTATTTCCAGTGGCGCCTATATATTTCAAGCATTTGTTTTCATTTCTATATAAATGCGTTGGGTTGAATTTGAATTATTATTTCGAAGTAACGATGGCGAGCAAAAGAGGAAAAACTGAAAATAATAGTTTGATTATTCCAATTCAAAATCGAACAGAACGCGCTGCATTTTACACTGGTGTTTCGGAAAGTAGTGTAAGAAAAATTCAAAAAGAACATAATGATCGCTCATGTTCTACTTCACATTTAAAATATTTTGGTAAAAAAGACCCTGATTATCATACAAAGATAAAATTGACGATGGTGATTTTCAAGTAATTCGACGAACAATAGAGGATTTTTATATAAACTTGAAGAAGGTTCCGTCCTGCAAACCACTACTTCGTGCTGTAAAGAACAAAATAGATTTTCCGTACGGATATAAAACCTTAAATCGGCTTTTGCGATCAAATGGTTTTGTTTGGCGCAAGTGCTAAAATAAACGAAAATTGTTTATTGAGAGACCAAATATTTTTCACTGGCGGGTGAAATATCCATCAACTGTAAGGCTTATATGTATAGGCAAGAAGGACGCAATATTGTGTATCTAGACGAAACCTGGGTAGATAATGATATGATGGTGAACAAATGCTGGCAAAGTGAAAGTGTTACAGGTGTTGTTCAGGGAATCCGCTCTAGTAGTCGCTTTATTATAGTTCATGCTGGTTTTGAAGCCGGATTTGTTCCAGGTGCTGCTTTAGTTGTTCGCTCGGGACTAACAACTGGAGACTATCATGGACAAATGAATAGAGATAATTTTGAAAAGTGATTGCTCGAGAAGATTAAGTGCCAACTAAATACTCTACTAAAGCTCATATGATATCGTGGCTTAAATCGAACAATCTTGTATGTGATCCAACATAGAGAAAATATCAATTATATGAAGTAATATCAGCTAACAAGCCTAGAGAAAAAAGTATAAAATTGACGGTCTTTTACGTAACCTAGGTCATACACCTTTAAGGCTGCCTGCATACATGTGCGACCTCAACCCTATTAAACTTGCATGGGCAGGAGTAAAAAAATATATTCGAGAGCGCAACACCGGTGAACTTTCAATTAAAGATTTAAATAAAATAACATTAGAAGCGATTGACTCAATATCGGCTGAAAATTGGAAATCGTATGTCAAACATGTTCGTTCTATTGAAGATAAATACTGGGAAGTAAATAGAAAAAATTGAAACGGTTATTGATGATTTAGTTATCACACTGGGATCTTCAAGTAGTGACGACGAAACCTCATCATTTTCGTAGGAAGACAACGATTTAGAAGGAATCGAACCATTAGAGTCATAGCCGTCAACCTCAAAAATGGCTTAGTTTTTTTTTTCATATATTTCGTAAAATTGTTCATAAAGTAGCTGTCAATAAACTGCTTCAAAATAATTAATTTTCTGTTCAATACCGGGTGTCAAAAAATATCTAATATTGCAATTAATATTTGAAAAACTACAGAACTCATATTTTTCCAAAATTAACACATCGATTTAGTTATAGTAGGGGAGCCAGCACTGATTCCAGTGAACAAGATTTATCAAAATTTTAACTTATGCAGTTCGACTTTAGGCTATTCGGGTATGCGAAAGGTGACCGTTTGTCTCCGTCTGTCATATTACTTTGCACAGGGGGCGTCATTGTGAAGTATTATACAGGGCGTTTTCTAATTGCGTGCTAATGTTAAAGGGGGGTGATTCTTGGACCTTTTTAAGAAAAAAGTTTAATATGAACCTAAAAGTCTTAACTTTGGAGATACAGGGTTTTAAAAATACATTTTTTTAAATCCTAATTCTAATGCTATTATAGATAAATAACTGTGTGAAATTTGATACACGTCTTTTATGCATAAAAAGGCATTTTTTATTAACTATCAATTTTTGAAATTTATACCAGTGGCGTGCATATGTAATTAACTTCTTAACTAAAGGTAAATCCGTATGCTCCTTAATAGAAGACGTGTATCAAATTTCATGCAGTTATCTACAATAGCATCAGAATTGGGATAGAAAAAATGTTTTCTTTTTAAACTTTACCATCCTGTATCTCAAAAGTTAGGAAACGCCTGTATAGTACACGAAAGGAAACAGACAAATATAGATAAGGGTTCATTAAGCATAGTTACATTTTTTAATTATCTGAAGTGCGTATAGTCAAAAAGGAGTGCCATATTAGTCAAAGTCAAAAAAAGCTTTAATATCATAAAAATCAAACATTTTCATTGACAAAGCTTAACTAAACAATAATCATATAACTAAAACTACAGAGATTTATATGACAATACTAAAATATATGATAAAAACGGTCATGAAATTAAAAAATGTACAGTGTTAACAAAAAAAAAAACATAAAAGTTGTAAGAAACGCAGAGACAATATTACAAAATAAATCCAGGTGCAGAATAATAAGGCGCAAATACAGATATAACTAATTCCTAATTAAGAGATTGGCTAATTCTGATTATCATTATAACTCATCAACTGTGTAATATAACTTATAACTTATATGACTGAATTTGTCTTAAGTGGGCTGGAAGGGAGTTAAATAACTTTCTACCATTATAAAAAATTTAATTTTTAGTTAAGGTTGATGAAGGAATTGGTAGAGATACTACATGAGTGGTACGTAGAGGGTAATTAATAAATGATCTGAGCTCCACCTTCTTCCTGATCATAGATGCTGCCTCCAGGACAAACAAACAAGCAAGGGTCAGAATTTTATGCTGTATGAATAATGGCCTACAGGAGTCACAAGCCTTCGCTCCACACATAAACCTAACAGCTTTCTTTTGTAATAAAAAGACCGAGTCAAATAAAAATTTGGGACAGGATCCCCAGAAGCAGATGCCATATCTCAAGTGAGACTCCACCAGTGAAAAATAAACACTTCTTGCCATTGATAAATTCAATTCGCTTGCTACGACTCTCACTGCGTAGCAGCCTCTTGAGAGTTTTTTATTAAGTTGAAGAATATGCGTTTCAAATTTTAACTTAGCATCGATAAATAAACCAAGAAATGTATTCTCCTGCAGAGCCTCAACAATTTGATCTTGCAAAACGATATTATTAATATGACATTTAAAGGAAACAATGTTTGTTTTTGAGATATTAAGAGACAAGTAGTTAGCATCACACCATTCCTTGATAGTAACTAGGTCTGTTTTTATAAGTTCCTCAAGGATCTCAGTATCCTTGTGGCGCCAGAGAATGGTGGTGTCATCCGCAAACACTGTGAATCTTCCTAAAATGTTCAACTGTGGCAGATCATTGACATACAGCAAAAAGAGTAAGGGTCCCAACACCGATCCCTGTGGAACACCTGCTGTGGTTCTTAAAGGTTTAGAGTGTTGGCCATTCACAAGAACAGTTTGATAACGTTCAGATAAGTATGACTGAAACCATTTCAGTGAGATGCCCCTGAAGCCATAGATTTCAAGCTTGCGCAGCAGTATTCCATGATCCACACAGTCGAATGCCTTTGATAGATCACAAAACACCGCCGCG
This sequence comes from Kuschelorhynchus macadamiae, assembly GCA_030620095.1. Lineage (NCBI taxonomy): Eukaryota > Metazoa > Arthropoda > Insecta > Coleoptera > Curculionidae > Kuschelorhynchus > Kuschelorhynchus macadamiae. The sequence continues at coordinate 4,155,522 of JAUTXW010002618.1, forward strand.
GCACACTCTCCATCGTTCAGCCCCAAGTACAAGTCTTCTAGAAATGCAAAAATCGCATCTCCGGTGTTTTTAGATGACTGAAACCCAAACTGAACGCTGCTAAGAATATTATACCTGTCCAAGAAGCCAATGACCCGCTTTTTCACCAACTTTTCTATGATTTTGGACATTGTCGGTAACATGGAAATGGGTCTAAAATTAGTTGGTTCCTCACAATTTTCTCCCTTAAACAAGGGAAATATTGTTGCCATTTTCAAGCAAGAAGGGAAGCAACCCGTAAGGAACGACCCGTTAATGGCCTCAGCAAACATTTGCAATGCATGACCAGGAAGTGCAGCAAAAACTCTCACTGAAATATCATCATATCCAGAAGCATTTTTGTTCCTTATGGTACCGAAAACTTCTCTAATTTCAAACACATTCGTAGGGTAGAAATAGAATGTTTCATCTACTGATAAATTTAAATAATTTAAAGCATTATTATGCGGAGTAATATGACATGGTAAGTTTGAGGCGAGAGAGCAATAAAAAGTGTTTAATGTATCTGGATTTAGGTTGTGGTTCTTATCATCCACTTCCCTTCCACCACCAATCAAGTCATTGACAATTAACCAACTCTCCTTTTGCTTATTATTAGCAAGTAAGATCCGGTTGGAAAAATAATTTTGCTTAGCTGCTTTAATAGCTTTCCTATATAGCAAACGGTACTTATTAAAATAAGTCACAAAATATAAATTGTCTGAAAAATACTTCCTTAGAGTATGCAGAGAACGCAAATTCCTCGCGGATACTCGTAAGCCTGCAGTAAACCATCTCTTCTTTTTTCATTTGTTTTTTAAATATATTAAGGGGAAACTAGTTTTAAATATCTTAACTATAATTGTATGAAACCTGTCTAATGGATCTGCGAAACTAAGAATATCACCCCAATTTAAGTCGTTGCACAGTCGCGAAAACCTATTAAAATTACGAGTTGTGAATACTCTGCCACGTCGCTTTTGAGATTTAGGCCCCTTGGTTTCAATCTCAATATTGCATATTACCGCCTCGTGGTCAGAAAGTCCGGCGCTCCTAACATTACAATCGATAAGGTTTCTATCAAAATTGGAACATAGATAGTCCAGAATAGTGGCTGAGTGCCCCGTAATACGAGTAGGTGCCTCTACATGCATATATAAGCCAAACGAGTCCAACAAATTATTTACTAAACTAAAATTTCTGTGGCACTTATCAGAAAAATCTATATTAAAATCTCCGGCAATTACTATACGTGCATGTATAGGCAACCCAGACAAAACTATTTCTAATCTATAAATGAAATTTACAACCTCCAAATTGGATGGTATGTAGAGGCAAACAATAAACAAGTTTAACCTTTCTGAATGGACCACAGAAAATTCAAATTCCTTTTCCACTATTAAATAATCAAGCTAACAATAATTAATAAATTTACACCTATCCAAAAACCTGTTGTGAACCAATATCAAAGTACCTCCATGTATAGAAGACCTCCTAGAAAATCTTGACAAAACACTATAATTGGGGACGAATATCGGTTCTTCATCGTTAAGCCAGTGCTCGGTAAAAAGTAGTAAATCCGGGTAGTCAAGATCGTTAAGAAAAAGTTCCAGTTCGTTAATCTTGTTTCTTATTGATTGTATGTTCAGAACCATTAACCCGATCCAGAAAGCATTGTGTTCTCTAAAAAAGTATTATCTCTCATAATTTCTGAATTTACAGAAGAACCTAGTGTGATTTGAGCCTCTTCGTGTGGAATTTTATGCATGTACGTGCAGATTAAATATCCAGTTAGGCCCTCTTTTTCGTCAAAAGTCAGTTTAAATAGTCTCTGGCATATAAGCAATGGAACAAACCTGGCGTGATCATAACTCTGGATAATCCTGTGAATTTCTTTGTTTTGGTCCGTTATTAATTTTGTAAGCGCCGGACGTTTAATCCTAAGAGCCGGGCCAATAATAATTAAATTCGTTCCAGTAAGAGATCCGATAGACTCTTGCAATCTCTCCTTGTCAATTCTTTTTCCACTAACAGCATTCGATGTTCCCATGAAGACAAACACCCAGTCCTCCTTAGTAAGTCTCTCAGAAAAAAGATGACACATCTGAAGTTGATCCTCAAGAATAGACTTTGATTTCTGGCAGTTGATATCATAGCCCTTTTTGGTGAAATGTTTAAAATGATGAAAGTAACCCTGTATGTCATCACCAACTATCAAAATTTGAGGCTTTCTACGATAAGAATTGTTTTTTGAATTTAGAAAATCGTCGTGCTTGGCTGCAGTTGCTTCATGCTGAAATATTTCAATTTTCTGTTCATAGTCCTTAATCTGCAATTCTAGGCACTTTATAGAAATTAACATAGCCTCGTTAATTTTGGTGAGTTCAGTTACTCTGTCACTTAATTCGTTCTTAGCTTCAGTCAGTTTCGAAAGCTCATCTTTTGAGCGTTTCTCTTCGGATTTAAAATTCTGAATTTCGTCAGTCAGTCGGCAAATGTGTAGTCTCTGTTTCTCCAGTTGAGATGCAAGTTCAGTTGACGCGTCAGTGGCCATATCTTCAAACACTTGAATGTTACGCCTGATCCGTTCTATGTATACATCCCTCTCTTTAATTTCTTTTGTCAGATTTTTGATTTGCTCCAGAAATCCATTTTTTTCGTCATCGACCCTTTGCTGAGCCTCCTGACAAACCAAAGAGCAATAGATTTTATAGCCACCAATTCTAACGACCTCCGTGAGCCTATTAAGGCAACTAGGTTGAAATACACCGTTGCATACAACACAACAATAGTTGCTAAATTCTTTATTCTTACAACATTCAAAAAATCTCATTTTGCGTAGAATGGCTATAAACCCAACGAAAACACAATGTAAGTACCTTAGATATGTCACACAGTTTAAATAAAATAAATTAATTTTTTTTTTTTAATCCAACATTTAAGGTTGTATCTGCTAATAGACACCAATATTGGATATTGCTAAAACTCCGCCAAAACGGAATAATAAAGTACAAGACTCTGATAAATCGAAATTTTATGGCACTTTTTATGTTCTCTTCAGAGGATAAACTGAATATAGTTAGTGTCTTATTTGACTTATTTCCTCAAATATTAAATTAATTTGTAAGTTAATGGCTTAGAAAATTATCAGGATACATAGAGTTTTCCACAAGCAACACATCAATACTAGACACATGTATTCTTTCAGAATTAACACCACCAAAAACTGCACACCAGAACAAATGTTAACTCAATATTGTTAAAATGAATTTAATTATTATTAATATTTAAAGAACGACGGAACACCACTGATTTAAAGAGATTTCTTGGCCGACCTACCTAAACCGATTGACTCCGCCCGGTTTTCTTTCGTGTACCGCACTTTACTGGGGGGTTTGAATATGTACAAGTTCTAACGAATTCCTTATCATATTTACGATAGTGCAATTAGTTAGAGCAATGAGCTAGAAATTCGGAGGTGCGGAATCGATCCCCGCTCGTAAAATATTTCTAAAAAAATATTTCACAGTTTTAAAAAACAAACTGATAAAATACTTCTTTTCAAAAAAAATGATATAAAAGATTTTGGCACAGATAATTTAGATTGAAAAAATTAACACTCCATTTGAAAAAATATAACAATGATTAAACTTTAATTTAACAAAGATAAAGAAGAGTTTTAATTTCTTCTCATAACTGCATTATACGCTAGTACGTTTATGTCACTTTTCCCACTAATATGATAAATACTTTGCCATTATTTTCATACCTTTTCATATGCTGCACAAGCTCAAGCCAACGAAAATAATTGCCACTAGGCTGAATTCGGTCTGGATATCTCTCCCTGTAAACTTGTTTCGTTTCCGTTTTATTTTGTCTATGCATTCACCATACATTAACAACATGTACTAAAATTCCTTTTCATTTTGTTGTTTTATATTTATTAACCCTTAACTGCTGACATCTAATTTTCTGTCACATAAGCTGACATGGAGTCTGACAGACTCCTAGAGAAAAAAGGTTTTTCTCAAAACTTTTTAAAAATTTTAACTTTTGCATATTAAAATAACAAATCAAATTGATTTTAACAAACATATATTACACCAAAACATAAATGCCTTTTACTTATTAGTACTAAAGGATACAAATGTAAACATCTCCACGAACTAAAAAAAACATCATATTCGTAAAAAATCAATAATCTAATCCTAAAATATGAAGAAATTTGACATGTTTGATATTGTATCGTAATAAACAATCATAACCGACAGAGAAAAAATTAAAAAATCACTGCCAAGTCCTAAAATAAAAAAACGTGCAGAGGGTCTAAACGTGGTCATTCAAAGTCTACTACATATCATTGTCACAACAGGTAATACAACATTTTCTGGAACACTGCAAGCAGATTGGTTTTTTGCAGCGGAAACACAAAAAAGCAGTCTTTCTTTTTAATCTGGCTGGGCAAATATAACAATATTTTCGAATTTCAAGTCGTTCTTCCACACGGACTGGTTCCTGAATATTCTGGATACGATGTATTATTGTGCGCATATCGTTACATAGGTTCACCACATTTAGACGTCTTAACATATGGGGTTTTACTAACTCAACAGCTAACTTTTCCACAAAAGAAAATCTGGTTTCATTATTTTGAGGATTGGCAGCATACATGATGAAAGAATTACTGCTACAAATGTCCACTACCTTGTAGAAAATCGCTAAAGGCCATCTTTGCGTTCGTCGACTGCAACTATATTTGCACACTTTTCATCAAGTGAATCTACCCCGCCTTTAGTTAGATTATACCACGCATTAATTTCTTCTTTTCCACTATCTGGATCCACACTTTTACTATGGTGCATGGAAGAAATCAGTAACACTGCTTTACTTTTTTTTGGCACATGGGACAGTATAGTTATATCCTTTGTGAAGCCATATAGAGCCTATCGTGGAAGAAATTCGGGGGGGATTTCCCTTTTATTTTTTTTAGATACATATGTTAATTTTTTCTTCAATAAGTACTCTACCAGTTCTAAAGAAGAGAACCAGTTATCTGCAGATATGTTTCTGTTGGACCCAAATAGAGGCTTTGCTAGGCGAACTACAGCTTGTGATGGGATATTTAGCTTTTTTTCATCCTCGTCTAAGCCAAAACCGTCTGAATTTTTCCCAACGTAAAGGTATGCATTATGCAAGTAACTCGTACGAGCATCTGTTAGGCACATTATCTTTAGGCCGTATTTGCAAGGTTTGTTTGGAATGTACATTTTGAAAGCACATTTTCCACGAAATCCGACAAGCATCTCATCCACACAGGCCGACGTTCCCACTGAATATGAATTTTGTGCGTTTCTAACAAACATTTCAAAAAATTCGTTTATGTGAACGGCTTTTCTTTCATCCCTGTCTTCTGGGTTATCAAATCGGAGAGCAATAAGTATAATAAGAAAGCGCTGCAGCGACATTACTGCTCTAAAAATATCCCTGCCTTTACCATTTGTAGCAAACAGACTGCTAACGTCTTCGTGATTGGATTTGAAGATGGATGTATACAATAATTAAAAACGCCTTCAATTCTACTTTATCAATATCTGTTAGTTCTGGCTTGTTTCTTCTTTTATATTTTCCTCTCAAGCTCGATAATTTGTTGTTAGTCCACGTTATTATTAATTGATACATATCTTCGGAAAATTGCTGTTCAAAATAACTCAAAGGATTATTGATATCTTGAACATTACTTTTGGAATATGCACAATATTATGTATTGGAGTGCGTACATTTCTAGTCGGCTCCGTTTTACTCCATTTAAACCGATTTTTGCCATAAAAATATCCTTTCTCTTTTTTTGTCTGTCCCACACTTCCATTGGTATTGTCTTCTTCGTCCCCCAATTCGACTTCTTGATCACTCCCTTCTTGCTCACTTTCAGTCTCATGATCAATGGCTATAAAATTATCCACAATATCCTCGGAATCACTAATATCGCTGCTTTCTTCATTATACCACTTCATACACACATCTTCAAAGTCTGGATCTAATGTATTTACAGATTGTTTAGAACTAGCCATAATCACTCAAATTACTTTTGTAACACACAAGCTGACAACATCCACGATGCGCGTAATTTCGTAAAATAAAATTACCGCTTTTTACAAGTAGACTAAATTTGCAAATTGGGAGTTTTATGACAGACTCCATGTCAGCAGTTAAGGGTTAAAGTTTAAAATTTTAACAAACCACAGTAATCGAATACGATGCACTATTATCTTCAACAAAACGTACTATCACAACGTAAAAAAGTTAAAACAAAAGAGTCATAGCATATTTGATGTTTGAAAGCCAATTTGTTAAAAAATTTACTATTCATTGTACTTTGGTGATTTGGTCCATTTATTTTTATTTTACTCTGATTGTTTCTATTTTGACTTTTAAACATAATACACTAGTTCTAGTTTAACCTAAAATTTTAGGTTTCGTAGCTACTGATTATAAAAAAAAACATGTTTAAATGATAATATGTTAAAATCAGCCCAGAATCAGCAAATATGTGAAATTTGGAGCGGTTAGTTACTTTATATTATTATACATAATTATTTTCTGTGGCTTTTTAAAAGTTTTTTTCACTGAAAAAATGGTTAAGATTTCTAGTGCATTGAATAACTATTAAAAAAAGTAAAATAGGAAAGTGAATATTTCGTTGTCATATCTTTCATAGATTCTTTTAAACATTGTATAGAAACTTGAGTTTTGTAAGATTCAAGGACGAAACAATTAAAATAATTCGTAGTCTTTTTTTATATTTGTTATTAAAATGTCATTATAAAACAAAGTAAACCGTTATTTGCTTCCTGATAGGACGACTTGATTTTTTTGCAATTCCGAGTAAATGCCAAAAACTGCAAATTTTATCATTTGGTATTTCCATGGCAACCGTTAATATTTGATATATGATGTGTTATACAAAAATGTAGAGAATGATCTGTAGAATCGAAACTTACTAAAATATAAGGTATTGCATTTATATTTCCGATGAAACGGAAATGCTTTTCAATTATTTTATTGATCAAATTATATTCATTCTCCAATTTTGAATTCATATCTCAAACAGTGACGAAATCGTCACTGGGAAACGTTTACCTGGTATATAGGGCTTCAAGTCACTATTTTCTATTTTGTTGTTTTTGATGTTATTGTAAAAATCCCTGAGGTTACAAGTCTGCGGGTAAATGAATCAAGCTTATCTAATTAAAAGTTATTACCGTATCTTTATACCTGTGGTTAGACATTGGTCATAATGCCAAAACATATTTTATTATCCTAGAAGAATATTTAGGGAATATTTTTGTTTTGCTGTGGTTAGGGCAATGCTTGTTTCTTTTACATTTGTCTTTATAGACAACCTCAGAAGAAAACTGTGTATGTCATTGTAATATATGCATTTTGAATTTGAAACTAAATGTGCTGTATCGAATTGAATTCAGAGAAGCGAGGTTAATTTGATTACAGAGCTTTGGTGTACTTTTTGTTATTTTTAACCTTATTGTAAAAATAGATGATAAATGTTCATTCATATTTAATGCCTAGTTTTCTATTCTTTTTTTTTTGGATAGCTTGTAGTGCCACCTCAGCAAATCTAGAAGATTTAACTAATGCTCTGTTAGATATTATTTTCAGATGAGCTGAGAATTATATACTGGGTTAATTTGATCCACCTTTTTTTTATATTAAGAATACAAATTTAAAACAGGAATTCTGATTTTAATGTATTCAGAAAGATTCCATAATAACGGATTCGTGGTATATTATCCTGATGTCTTTAGAACACTGTATGACATTAAAATCTTGTTTTTTTGATATTTCTAAAATAATTTTTAAATTTTGTTTGTTATCGTTGGTATGTCATTAAACACTTTTTTTTTCGAATAGAATGCAAAAAATAAAAACACGATTAGGAATTCGGTTGAAAATCTAACAAAAAAAGACCAGAAAGCAACTCTGCTACCTTGTTAAAACTCCCAGAAACTTGCAACACCTTTCTGTCGCGGACGTGCTGGCTAATAAATAGCAAGCAAATGGAAACCTGCCTCTAGGGATGGCAACAATATATCGATATTTTCTTGCGGTATATCGCTAATATATATATATATATATATATATATATATATATATATATAATTATTATTATCTATTAAGAAATATATCGCAACGAAAATAAATGGAATAAATGACATGAATGGTGACATTATTGGCACACTTGTCCAAGAAAATTCTTGAAATTTCCAGAAAAAATATAAAAAGTTATTGGAAATCTATCAAAATTTCAAAACGTTAATTAAATTTTGATGTTTAAAACCGACTTTCTCCGAAAACTTTAAAATGGAATATTTAAGAGAAATTTCCAGAAATTTCCGATAATTCCATATATTTTTTAAGTTAAAAGAACGAATAAAAACCTGAACTGAAACCCACAAATGGCGCAATTAATGTAATTGTAGCGAGATTTGCGCATTAATCTCTGGATAACATATATATCGATATATTCAGAATATCGATATTTTTCTTGCGATATATCGCATATATCGAAATATTTTTTATTGTCATCCCTACTTGCTTCCCATTTACCCTTTTGCTCCGAGAGCTGGCAACGCATCCTGTCACAAATTTAATTATTATGGCTAGTTGAGCCAGGAAAGAAAATAATAGTTGACAACATTTTTTCAAAATTTAAAGTTACAGGCAAGCTTGGATGTCGCACAAAATGTAATAAATAAATGCAGGGACTAGTCGATGCACTTATAAATTACTGGGAAATGTGTAAATATCAGTTATGTAAGTTAGGTGATGAAGAAACAACTCCCCAGGGTTCCCAGTCAGTAAAAAACAAAAATGCGACAAATATAACGCCAGTAGATATTTACGAGACCAAACTACTGAAAGCAGCAGTAGTTTAACTTCCTTGTCCTCCTTTGTTGTAAGAACATGTCAAAATGGAAAGCACAAGACAGGCAACTAGCAAGAGCAATTTTTGCCACAAATTGCAGTTTTATGTCAACTGAGCATACGCAGAGGTTCTTATGGCTATTGATATGATAAAACCAGTCTATAATCAACCTTCAAGATTTCAATTGTTGTCAACCCTGTTAAACTAAATATCTGAAGAAGAAAAATCAAAATCTTTTAAGAAATTATCTGGGCAGTCCTTTTGTATGTCTATCGATGGTTAGTCCAGTATTCCCAATGAGCCTATAATATGTGCATTTTTGACAACGGAAGATGGAAGTAGTGTTCTCATGCTTTCTAGCGAAGTATTACAAAATTAAACCGCACTACAGTGCTTGAGATCTCGAGAAGCCATTCCAGAAATCAATGTGCATCAGTTTCCACCTTCTTCCGACTTAGAAAGAATGTTATATAATAGACTTGGCAATGAAAACGCATCTGAATTAGTATTTCTCTTTAATAACTATAATACCTAATTGTTCTGTTTGAAAGCATACTTATTTTTGTATTATATATTGTATACTGTTACATTTAGCTTTTTCAAAATTTGGTAATGTTTTAGTTGCTTTTAAATGTATTTTATACATATAAGAAAAAGAAATACAGGGTATCCCACCCGAGAGTGATCGAGTAGAATAGCCCGGTTTGTTTTGATCGAATTCTGTAACGCATAAGTTTTTTATGGAAATTAAGGATTTTGTATCACGTGGCCGAAAAAAATCTCATTTTGATAATTTAAAAAATCTCACTTATTTTAAATGGAACATCCTATGTATCGTAACTTCAAGGAAACGATTCGTGTTTAAGGTCTTTAAAAATCACTAAGAATCATATCGGATGGTCAGCGTTATACAACTAAAAAAATAATAATTCGACCAATGATATTCCCACAAAAGAAGTAAAGTAGAAAATTATGATGTTTTTATTAATCGACATAATTATGAAAGTAAATTTTGAATATGATGTCGATTCTGTTCAGCATATTTATGAATCCGTACCCATAGATGGTTGAATGGGGAATCCCTTCAATGATATTTCGGATATTTCTTTTAAGATCTTGGATATTTTCTGGAATGAGATTATAACATCTGTCCATAACGTATCCCCACAGGAAAAAATTGGGAACTGTCAAATCTGGAGTATAAGGCGCCCACTCAATGGGACCAGCTCTTTCTATATCCACTTTGTTACAAATGCCACATCTAGTGATTCTCTTGCTATAAGAGGATAATGTGATGGGGCACCATCCTGTTGAAAATATGTTCCATTTAAATGGCCATCTGGTTCGTTCAAGAAAAAATAGTCCATACATTTTTTCTTTTGAAATGACACACCATACGGAGTACCGTTGGTACTTGTTGTTCTTCTTGGATTTTAGGGGGCCCAAATCCTGCAGTTATGCTTATTACAGCGACCATTTCTGTGGAGTCATAATCAAATTGATATTTGGGGAGTTTTAAATAAATCTAATAGAATTTCGCAGGTGTAACGTCTTTTCTCGTAGTCCTCTTCATGCAGCTTTTGAAACGTTTTAATTTTATAGAAAAAGAGACCTACAATTTGTGTACTTCTTTGACCTTCACTTTTTAACAAACTTAGAGCAGAAAATTATTCAATATTATATCATGAACAGCTAAAAGTCTATTCAAGAAATCTTCATCATACGAATTTCTTTTTGGTCTTTTTATCTCCAAAGATTCCTCGGTCGAAAAATTTTGGTTTCATTTCTTGATAATGTTTAGTGACAGCTGATTCTCCTGGAATCCCGTTTTAAATCTTCTTCTCAGCCGGTTGCACAAAACTTAATTGCTCTTTAGAATATTTAACCGAGCTTTCAGATTTGACAAGTTGCTTATAGAAATCTAGGAACTTGTCAAATTTGACATTCCGTTAAACATTCTAAACTTTAATTGAGCTTTCTGCAACCGGCCGACAAGCGACTTCGTTTCAGTCCAACCAAAGAAAAGATATTTTTTTCGTACGTTTAACATTAACTGATGCTATTTTGATCGTGTCAGAAACAAACGTATGCTGTTGTCAACTCGGGCATGATTGTTGTATCACTATAGACGCAATATTGGATCACATATACAGCGATTATCTAATAATTATAATCAGTGAAACATAATTATCAATTTTACTTCATCATTGGTCGAATTATTAATTTTTTATTTGTAAAACGTTGTTCACCCAGTCTGATTCTTGAAGGCCTTAAGCATGAACCACTTTCTTGACGTTCGATTTAAAATAAATGATATTTTTTGAAATTATAAAATGGGATTTTTTTCGGCCGCTCTGTAGATGTGATACAAAATGATTAATTTCCATACAAGCTCATAGGTTACAGAATTTAATCAAAGCAAACTGGGCGGTTCTAACCATAAATTGATTGAAGTTGCGAAAAAGCTAAAAAATATTTTTGTTTGTCAATCTAAAACTCGATATAAACGCAACACACACACACACAAGTATAACCGTTTAGAAATTATTAAATCGATCACTCTCGGCTAGGACACTCTGTATGCTCATTGAAAGCATTTTCAAACTATTATTTTCGAAAATAGATATTTAATCAATGAAATGGGCAGTTTTTGTGGGAAAATTTCAAAAAATCAAGAATATTTGTATTAAAAACGTTTGATTACAAGCATAATTTTAATCAGATGATTTAAATCATCTCAGCCCTACTTAAAAGTAAAGTTTCATAACTTCTAAACCTATAACATCTCAAAAAAGGTATATCTCTTACACTTGTTTACTGCCGTACTGCAGTATTTTGATGAGGACTTTTACTCCTTAGAGTTTGCCTCACATTTATTACACTCTGTAGATTATTTGCCTACTAATGCTTTCAGGCTGAAAAAATTTAAATCCAAATAGATAACCATACTTGCACAACCAAAGCGCGTAACGCCGCCGCAAAGCAAACGTTTGCAATTAACATTCACCATCATTGTAATGAATTTTTAATTACTCGCGTAAATTAGTCATCAGAAGCCCGCGTGCTGATTATTTGCGTTCAAATAAATATTAGCTTGTTTATTGGGACTTATTTGTATGCGATATGCATGGTATAATGTGGATATGTTTGATAACATACAGAGTGGTATTAGGCAATTCGTTGTGATTAGATAAATACAATATATTTGCGATTATATAGCTTTATAGGGGCCATAATCGCAACGATGGATGATAGAAAATCTTTATGCGTAATTTATTGCTACCGAAACACGATTTGTCATATGAGTACATTTCCAGAACAGTAGAATTTCATTAAAACAGACCCTGTTAAAACCTATTAAAGGGACATTTTTTAAATTATAATTCTGTTTGCCTTATAAATCTGCAAAAATTAACTTACACGTTTTTTATAAATCAGATATCCTAATTTTCATTTATTAGGATAGTAGAAGGTAATGTAGTTCCGTTACGATTCGAACCCAGGTCTAGATAATACCGATTGAATGTAAAAGTAAAACATTGTATTTATAACTTCTAGGAACACGTGTACTAGAATTGCTACATCCGATATTGACAATTTGATATATTCGCTCTGATGTTACTGGTATACGATAAAGGTGATGCAGATTTAGGAGAGTACCATACCTGTGATGGTATTTAAAGGGACACATTCAGAATTCTTGGCCATTAGTACAATTTTTATATGTTATCCGAATGTGTCGTCGACATATAGCAAGCGTACATAGATGCCGATATCCTTTCCAGTGTATTTTCTGTTGTGATAGTCACAAATTCTCATTTAGCACCCACATCATTCATATAAATAACCAAAGTTTTCACCAAAAATAGCTTTAATACAAACATTTCATCATGGAGCAAAATTTCAGGGCCTTCGCCACAGAAAGCTGGTTTCCCATTTAAAGCACAATATTTTTCCATGCTGACTTGTGTATAACCTCTCCTTAGTCTTCTTAGAGTGCCCTGCCAGCATCCAGCTGCCCTTCCTTGAGCATCACTATATTAAGGAAGATAGTGTTTTTAATGGGCTCTGCTCTGGTGAAATATCATATGTCGTGTCTTCTTTGGGCATGTGTGTATTCATTCGTAATAATCGCTTAATATCAGTAGAAGTTTTGGCAAATATCTAATTCCATATCAAAAAGCTGGGTCTAAAACGATTTATCGCGTAGTAGCTCTTGTAAGTTTATTTTCGTAAATAATTGATGTTGCTATCAAAAGTTGAATATTTTTTCTTTATAAAAATTACATTACTACGAATTTATATAAATTCTAATTTCTATGGAAAAGTTGCGCGCTTATACCACATTAGATCTAAAGAGGCCTAACGTAACTTGGATAATGATAGAAATTTGATCAGTATTTGTAGACCTGCATAAGACATTTGATGTGGTAGCTTATGGGATATTGCTGGACTATCTAGTTTTAATAAACGTGCACAACGTGTAAAATAGTGGTCGTTAAGACTTTGCTATAATTTTCTTTTATATTTAGGTTCTGTTCACGATCTTGTAGATTTAACTTACTTTATGAATTATTCCTCGGAATCACAACAGTCAACTCAGTCTTACACTTCTTAGGACGATACATATACAGTGGCAATAATAATTGAGAACACCATAATTACGGATTTAGAAAACTAATATAAACTGCTGATAAAAACAATTTAAAAATAAATGAGACAAATCCAAATGTATGTCATTTAAACAAAAGAAATTAGTTGGTAACCTACATTAGGGTAAATACATATAGCTTGCAAATGGATACTGGTACTGATTACCTGGAAATTATTTTAGATGTTATATTAAATTGGAAAAAGGATATCCATCATATAAACAAGAAAATTATACTACGCATATGTTCAGTCTCTATGTATGCAATATATTATTAAGGGACAATGCTTACATACAGTTTATAATGCCTATTTTGGGTCAGCTATGAGATATCCATTACTAGTTTCGAGAACTTACTGCTCACTGCGAATTATTAGCTTGCGCGCAACAGCAGGCGCGGAATTGCCGAAGTTAGAGCTATTTGTTTAGAAAGATTTGTATGCATAAGTCTAATCGGAGGTACGAGACTGCTACATACTGGAAACGCTCATCGTAAAATTATGTCGAATTAGGCGAAAATCTCTCGATGTATACCTACTATAGGGAATAGAGTGGGAATTCATTTAGAGGTTATTTTATCTAACATTTGGTGGATCGCCTATGCGGAGTATTACCCGTATTTGCTTCAATTGATCCAAAGATCTGTTTGTTGTATTTATTAAAATAAAGTATAGAATTCATACTTATGAATTATAGTAACTATTAATACAGATATTTTAGTTTAAGCAGAATCTTAATATATAACAAAAATGGAATATGGCAATAATTCATAATCTGTACAAGAGTCTACAGTTGATCCCTTGGATGTCTACCCTTGCGCCATCATTCATATTCATAGACATCAAAAAATATTTCGAGGATTAAATAGTCGAAAAAAAGTCCTTATTTATTATAAATATAAACAGTATGAATTAAATTACTATTAATTAATAGCATTTACCATTTTTAACAAAAATACAACAAAGCTTCCTTAAAAGATTGATGTGAAGTGCCAGTATCGTATATAAGTGAATGTATCTGTCGTGACAGGTAACGACTCATGATTTATTTCTTTTCAGAAGCTTTACTCCAAAGCCGACCTCTGCCCCACATTCCAAGTCTTCCAGAATCCGACCCCCCATCGGGCGGATCCGGGGGCGCCACTGGCGGTGTCTCTAGTTCGACGATGTCATCGAGCGGCACCAGCGGAGGTGCAGGCGGCAGTGCCTCTACTCCTCTCTCATTGGAGACCGCCAACCGATGGACCTCCAAGGAGAACCTCTTGGCGCAGGAGGAAGACGATCCACAATTGTTTGTGGCTTTGTATGATTTCCAGGCCGGGGGAGAGAATCAACTCAGCTTAAAGAAAGGTGATTTAAGTATATTCTTTAGGCGGTAATGACTATTATACTTTTCCCAAAATTATTTAACTGGTCTTCGCATTCTAGGTAAACGCTCTGACTATTGATCCATGAAGACTATGAATTCAACAAGTATGTATGTGTGTATGACTGTGTAGAAGGAAATAGAAAGACAGACTTTATGTGCTCATCGGTTTTAGGTATGCGGAATGTTAGAGATCCGCAGAATTCTTCCAATTTAATCTTGATAGTAAATGTATATTTAACAGTGGCGATTTGTTAATAAGAGCTGCAGCCTAGCAGTGGTTACAAATTTTAAAGTAATAATAATTTTAATCCACCTTTAACTTTTATCTACATAGTTTCTTTCACTCCCCCAAAGCGCTTACACGATACCACAGGTAGTGCTTAATACATTATCTGAGTTCCCTCGTAAATTCGTTTTTCCACCGATACTGCGTTAAGCAGCCTTTGTCGCTCTGCCAAATGACGTTTTTGTTGCGGCTCATCCAATAGCAACTTGCAACAAATAAATGTGATATGCGTTGTGACCGTGAAGCGACCAATAAACGACAATCTTTATATCAGATGCGGAGCTGCAAATCATTTACCGGCAGTGTTTCGTATTGGAGGCGCATTTCTTGCTACTCGCTTTTAAACATATGTCGCAGAAATACGAGGCGGGTTCAATACGAAGATACTTGCAAAGAAAATCATTTGTATTTTGGCTTGCTCTTACTGTAAGATACATAAGATCAGTTAAATACCGCAAATTCGTAAAATATTTGAATGGTATGACAAATTGCTTCTTTCTTCATAACTCGTTTAAATAATCAGTCTTACCTAATGGTTGAAAAACAAAGACTAAAGACGGAGCTCAGTGTTTTGTATTTCAGTAAAGAATATAGAAATTATTCATCTTATGCTGTGCGGTTCAATTTCTTAGTTATTGATAATATTGAGAAAGTTTTTCAAGAAACAATAAAATTTTTAAAAGTACTTGTTAATAGTAACAACACAGCCGATGACGACTATAGAAGTGGAGAGAAAGCGCCGACAGATGAGTTATTTAAATTAGTTAAATTATATATTATGTTTTATTTTCAACATAAACTGCCGCCTGCAGCACTTGTCACTTTCTAAGGGCACGACCCGCCATTATTGCAAAATTTTGTACGGTTTTTGTCTTTATAAATAAAGTTAATATTTAGCCAATCGTTTACATCTATTTGAAAAATTTTGTTATATCAAAAACTCAAGGCATTTCGTACTAGATCAGTTCATTCCTAGGGCACGCTTGAAAATTCCTGTAATATTTGAGGGCAATTAACGTCGTCTATCTGACAAATAGACCTAAACGACAACATTTCGAAAACCACTATTATTTGATGTTAGTTTATTAAATTTATATAGGATCTACAAATGGACTTATGTGAATTCTTAATAGTTTTTGGCTTAGAAAGTAATTGATTTGGGCAAAAGTGACATCAAAATATCCTCAGAATCTAACTAAGAGCCGAATATCCAGAAAACGGACTTATGCCCTTTTGTCAGAGCTCCAAATAATAGTAGTTGGTAGATTCACCCAACACAATTAGTATTATGTAATCGTATTAGCAACTATATCTAATAAAAATTAAAAATTCTTTGTATGGAATGCAGTTTGTCTTTTTTTTTGCAGTGCTAACTGTTGATAGGTAAGTAATCAGTTGTAACGATTAGTTTGTTAAACAACTGAAAATAGTAAAATTGATACGAATCCAATATGATGGAACAAATTGGGTCCAATAAAAAGATTGGAAAATTAAATTGGGTCACAATTCACTGTTCCTAATAAAAGCAAAAATTCATTAGGAGCGAAGTTCCGGAATTATTTCATTCTAAGTGTCATAAAACGTACGTACACGCGGCTTTCATACAAAGTCGTCTGAAACATCAAAATATCACGGGCTGATGGTGTCGCGTCCAAGATATAAAGCGAATTTATGATAGCCCGAGCAAACGGATATACTATATACTTCATTTTATATATATCTCATTCCCAATGAAAAATGGTAAAATATATTTGAAATATTTTCGGAACTCTACTGAAATGACAGTCTAAAATTATTGATATTATAATATTTTAGAGAAAATATTGTTGGCCAATTCTGCAATAGTATAGAGAATAACTTTTGTTACATATATTGTTTTTCGTTTTGTGGAATAACTGAGTAATATCCGTGCACAATTGTTGGGATGTAATTTGTAAATTGACATTAAAAATAGTGATTATTATTTCGTAATTATTTATTACTATTTTCTGACAGTGAAAGTATCTAGTGTGAACCCAGGTAATATATATCCACGAATTCCGGAATAAAATAAATTGTATATCAAATAAACACTTTCTGTATTCAATATTTTGATTGATTTATTAAACTTGCTTTAAGAAAGATTTCTTTCGTTTGTTACAACGAGCTATCCAATACTATGCACACTTTTAACACCTAGAACCTAGTGTATTGTCTTCTAATCATTTTCGGAGACTTGGGCTGTCAGCGTTTATAACAAAGAGCAGCGGAAGCTTTTGTAGTCAGCCAATTTTTTACCAACTTTATTATTCAACTTACCTTCCCACGTATTATACACAAACCTTTCCCCTTTCCAGATTGTAGTAAATAACCTTTAAAGTTAAACAGGTAGGAAAATTGACAGAACAAAATACACTCCTGGAGTTGGACCTGTAGTTGGTCTACGACTATGACACGTTCCTTTAATCGTCTGCGAACTGTCCGGAAGATACATCTATTCTTTGATCACCACGATCTCGTAAGACAATGATATGTATAAAATGATCTTCCCTCTCACTTGTACATCGCTTTCGACCAGAACCAGGTCTTTTATTGTAAGAGCCGGTTTCATCAAACTGTCTAAGAGCATCACATCATAAAATTTACTCCTCCTAGTTGCTAGGAAACAAAATGTACAGCCTTCTAGATTATAATAGACATTGAAGAGTTATAAATTGAAAATACTGTAGTAGTGTCAGCGGTTTATTTAAAACTCTATATATTCTAAACAGGGACGATATTAAGATGAATCAAAAAACAAGATGACAAAAATTAATGAGCCTTGTTACTAAAATATAGTGCGAAATAATTCCACTGCCCAATTAGTACACAGAGTGTTTTGAAATTGGTGCATAAAAACAACATTTTGTTTCTCCTGGTATATCACGGCATACGTGAACCTGTTCTTAAAAATACGCAAATGCGAGATTAACCCTACTAATTTGCCCAAAATATGGCGAAAAAAATCATTAAAATGGGTTGAAAAATGAAAAAGTTATTCATTGTCAAATTTAACCGTAAATTCAGCTGTCCGGAATTTATTGCCCAGGAGTATAGTTCTGGGGCCTCACCACTTGTAGAGGATCATTTAAGAAATATTGACTCGTTAGTCATAAGAAATCTTCAATACATATTTTTGAAATATTTTACCAGAAAATATTTTGACCAGCCAAGCGTATTTACTCGAATTAACTCAATTTTGAATTTAACAAAAACCAATTTGTAGGCAAGATTTACTCTTCTAAATAGCTGCTTTCTTATTTCAGTGTTTATCACTGCAAGTAGATTTTCATATTTCATTTTCAGTCCCCACCTGCCGTGACCAAAACTCGAAATAAGAAAAACACTATACTTTAAGTAAATAATAAACCTAGATTTCTTTTTTTTTATGTGAACCTGGTTGCATACTACCTATCCATCCCGTTGCAATTGTAGCGCGGCTTTTTGTTGCATAGTAATAATGTTATTTTGCACACAGAATCTGTAGATTTTCTCAGTAATGCAGGATCTTATTAGCTTATTGAGAAGTTGGTAGACAGTTATTTGATCAATGCTTGGTGGGAATGAAGTTAATTCATGAACAGTGTTGTTAGCGGTGCGTGCAATACAGTTTTTTAATCAAGTAGTTTTGTAGACGGTTTGGACCAGAGGCAGGCTTTTTATAATAGCGATATACCATTTGGCACAATTTTTATTGCATTTTGAACGTATATGGATTAGCTGATAATTGCTTTAGATTTTTTTAATTTGTGGTAACTCTTAACGCTCCAAATACCGCTGGCATCGCTTCAACGCAATTTATTATGTTATAGTATTTAATAATTTAATATCTACATTATACCTGTTTACATGCCGACATATGCGTCAGAATCTTTATTCCAGAAAATGAAGGAGGAGGGCAGGCGGCAGGATATTATGATAAATATGCTCATTAATCAAAAACAGACATTAGACCGTGTAAATACGATATAGCAGCCAGGACGAAAGTATTAATCGACTTGGGTAGCCCAAATCAGTATCCCTATTTATCGATTCCTAATTGTATTTATTCATTTATTTTGCGCCATAATTTTTTCTACAATTAAATCTTTAAACTAGAGAGCAATAGTTTGTTTTGTGCATAATAATAGTTAATATTTCTCGAAATGAAAGAAAATATTCATTTTTGATATAGAAAACGTCTCTTTTTACCCAAAGTTACTATAATTAGTAGTTAAGAAACACATTAAATTATGTGCAGTTGATGACTTTCTAAGAAGTGCTTAAAAATAGTAAAATGGTATTTTCAGCAGGTTATTTTAAGATGCGCCTGATAATAATAGCCATGTCCACAATGACTTTTAAATAGAAGTATTTATTTCT
Source organism: Kuschelorhynchus macadamiae (assembly GCA_030620095.1). Lineage (NCBI taxonomy): Eukaryota > Metazoa > Arthropoda > Insecta > Coleoptera > Curculionidae > Kuschelorhynchus > Kuschelorhynchus macadamiae. Next base: position 4,175,166 of record JAUTXW010002618.1, read on the forward strand.
TTTGTCTAAGAGAATTAACTTGTCCGCATAATTTTAAATATAATATGTTATATGATGAAGATACTTAAAGGTTTGAGCTGATAAAGGTACTTCCTATTCACTTTTGCATGAAACAGGCACTTCGTAGTATTATTCATTATATTCAATGCCAGTACTGTTTATATAATAAAGTTACTGCATCGCTAGCAACTATTTTTGTTGCTAGAATTTAAAAAATGCGTTTTGGAAACATAGTACTTTCCCGTAATGACTTTCATTTGAGGTATTTACCTTTATAATATATTTTTTTAATTGTATCTTTAAAAAACACCGAATCTACGCCAGTGGTCTCAAATATTTCTTTCTTTCAAATTATGGAGTCGGCTGCCACTTTTTTGCTTTCCGCGCGATTCTTTCTAATACACTAAGGTAACGACTACAGATTGACTAGCAGAGTAACTAGGAGAGTGCTCTCCGATAATCGTTGAACGGTATATATATTTTACTTGGTAAAGGCACATCATTTCCGCTCATAAGGTTAACTCCTAGGACTTCAATTATTATCGACGTTTAACCATTTCTTTCAAATCGACGCCAGACTTGCGCACTTCCATGAAACTTTCTGGTCACCCCACGACCTTTCAGCTTGTTAAATAAGCCTGTCCAGAGGAAGAATGTACAATCCCCAGTGATGTTTCCCCGATAATCGTTGGACCGGCCCTCAAGATACTGCGAAAACTACAATTCTTTCCCGCTGTCAGGGAGCCTTGTCAGGCACGAGTGCTTGCATTTAACCAGAACTCTAAAAAAAAATTGTCAAGGGGATATTGTTCCTACAAGTGTCTAGATAATACCATTTTTTTTCTTGTTGCCGCCGGTGTTGAAGCATCGCGAACTGCTTAGCGCCCGCCAGGCATATCTCTATTTTCAACATTAAATTAAAATTAATTATTAATGATAAAGATGCCGGCAGGAAGTCCAGTGCGCTATCGTACTGATCATTTTAACGTTGGTACTGGCGGGCCAGGTTCGAATTCTGGTGGGTGCATACTTTTTTATGTCTGTAGCCGATATGTAGTTAAAACTAAAGCTTTTTTTTTAATCTTATTAATAACTTTTAAAACTATTTATTTGCGGGTTTGAAACGTTTGCACATTTTTCTAGATGTCGTTCCAAATCCAATGAGCCCTTACTCATATTTTTACCAGCAGTATCAAAAATTAACACCATTTTGAGTTTTTGAACTAGACTATACAACTAATAATGACAGTAAATAGATATTATATATTATACATAAATATATTTTTATGATTAAATAATTAGAATTAGTTTGGTGCCGGCTTCATAAATAATTTTATAATTTTCGAGATAAAATATGATTTTTTACTTTTTGCTTTTTTTTAGAGAAAATGGTATCAAATTTGTTATATTTATAATCGGTAAGACGAAATCTATTTAATGAAATAATAATATACGTTCCAATATAAAAAAATAGGTTTTTCAACGTTTTAATGATTTTAAAAATGTTTGATATTTTTAAAAAACATTACAAGAAGAATCCTACAACTTTTATATTTAGGGTTTTTTTTATCTTCTATAGTTAAAACTTTAGCTAGCTGTCGAAATATAAATGAGAGACCTTTACACTTGTACTTAATGTTTATATATATATATATATATATATATATATATATATATATATATATATATATATATATATATATATATATATATATATATATATATATATATATATATATATATATATATATATATATATATATATATATATATATATATATATATATATATATATATATATATATATATATATATATAGACTTCTGTCATTTTTTCGTAACATTCCCATAGCTTTGACTATTTTACTTCTTTTTCAAGATAGTAACATTTGTCTGCTATCTGCGTAGATTCTTCTGAGCGGCAAAAATCTTTTGACTGTTTTTTTATATGTTCAAGTTCAATTTAAAGTTGGTTTATAGGACTTTCACCGGTTGGTATTCAGCTTACTCTGGTCACAACTCAGGTGACTCTAGTAGTAAATTATTGGAGGCAAATTTAATTAAGTTGACAGTTGCCCATCTTCATTTTTTTATAGATTTTTTCGAATTCCATTAAAATATCTTGTGAGTGTGGTTTTTGTTTCTCCTTGTTTTTACTTCCGGTATCGCACGCATAACCAATTGCTTTCAGTTTTTCCCAGACTCCCCCCACTTTAGCAACCAAGCAGTCATCACGCTCTATCTTTGTGGTGCCGTGCAGTCATGCCAATTAAAATTTGAAATAGATTCTAGGAATCTGCACACTCACGACGATTCTCCACTTTTTAGCGGGAGCATTTCCAATCGGAACTTTTGAGCTGACCCTTTCTCCTCGAAATGACAGATAAAACCTCCCACCAGGGCCCTCTCTCTAGTGGTTTGTATCCGATGACGAGAAAACGGAAAGTCTTTTATTATATGTTTTTTTTTGTAGGGGAGCAAGTCAGGATTCTAAGCTACAACAAGAGCGGCGAATGGTGCGAGGCGCACTCTTCTTCTAATTTAGTCGGATGGGTACCGTCGAACTACGTCACCCCGGTCAACTCGTTAGAGAAGCACTCTTGGTACCACGGCCCCATATCACGAAACGCCGCGGAGTACCTGTTAAGTTCTGGGATCAACGGTAGCTTTTTAGTGAGGGAGTCTGAGAGCAGTCCTGGGCAAAGGAGTATATCGCTGAGATATGAAGGAAGAGTGTACCACTATAGGTATGTATTAATATGTTGTTCAGTTCACATTATATCCAATAATCTTTTTTATAGTTTTTCGTAACCCATTAAGTATAAAAAAGGGAATAAATAATATAAAAATAATTACTCAATTTTTTACATCCTGAGACAATCGTTTAGTGCCAATCAATCAAAACTAATCATCAAAACAACATTCAGGAAGCACAGTTATTTACTGATTATTTATTATTTTGATTAATTTGTTATTACCAAGGGTTAATTGTTCAATCAAACATTCTGAGGCCTTACAATAACGACTTTTTCATGTAAAAACAATTGTACAGTGGTACCGATTCATAAATTTACTTGCCTACACTTTTTACATCAAAACAAAAAAAAAAGAATAACTTAGCCCAGCTAAAAGCGCAGTCCCATAATTAAAATATGATTACAAACAAAATTGATAAAAAAAAAGTGACACTACAAGTTTTGTTTGAACCGGACTTCCGAATGACGGGAGTTCGCGCAACTATCTAACCATTAAGCTACCGCAGTTTTTGTCTGAAATCCTGTTTAGTATTTACATTCTGAATTTTGAGGTGGAACTCACGCTAAACGGCATGTGTCTATGGCTGTTTCATTGGTTGGTGCCCATCGGCAAGCCTCCGATTCTAAATGCTTAAATAACTTTCATATTAAATTACAGTAAAAAATTCTAATCACTTTAATTACAACACTAGTTCTTATTATAGCGAAAGGCTTAAAAGAATATTTATATTATATTTGCTAATAAATATGGATACTTGTAGTGATATTCTTGACAGAATGGCGAATCGTGGCTTTCAACAACGGTTTTTTATCGGTCAGTAGTGTCTTGCTCGGAGGCATTAATCATTAAAATTTTAAATCGCCTACAAAATTATCTCTTCCACACTCAAATTCCTAATGTATAGATAGGTATTTTTTGTTGTGTTCCGAAAAAGCAAAAAAGTTTCTTTATAGCATAAACTTTTTTCCAAATTAATCATTAGACCGTATTGTTAGATAGTAGCATAATAGTGTTTTCTTCAATCACGATTCTTCGAAAGTCTGCAGGGCTTTCCAGTCTTATCGTTATTTATAGTCTAGCAGTTCTTATATCCTTCTATTGAGATTACTATGCTACCAATTTTCGTGTCTACTGTGCTTTCTGGTTTCAAATACTCTAGTCATGTCAGAACTTGCCGGGAAGATATCACAGAGTTCGTCATTTATTTGTGTCATTTGCTATATTACCAAAAACATAATAGTTCCAAGTGGTTCCAGGTTTCTCTCGCTCTTACTATACGTATGAGAGGAAAGTAAAAGAGACAAATTTTAATACAGGACGTTTTTAAACTGCTGACCTTGTTTTACTACGAATTTCCGTCACTGATTTCTAAAGAACCCATTAATATATTTTCTCATAATTTGTTTTCATACATAACATAATTCGCAGATCGGTTAATTGAACTTTCGTTAACTAGTCGGACCAAACGCCGGTTATTCTCGGTTAACCGTGACAACTGTTAACCGTAACCTTTGACAGTGCTTATATATACCGTTATACACGGTGAGTGGTCTATTACAAAATCTCGATATTGCATATATTATAAATGAAGCATTATTCAGTAGCCTAATCCAATTTTTCTAGAATATCTTTGAAGCGTCCAATTGATAAAACACATATTCAGTTTATAACAGTACTTATTATAAAATTTGTAAAATGAAACTGTAAAAGCCATAATTTGTCCTGTGGAAAGAACAATTAAACAATTCACAACTTCTACTTCGACCGGTATTTCTTGGAACACTCAGATTAGTTTGTGTACACAAACAATAAATCATGGCTTTGCCGAAGGAACTCCAGAGAAGCAAAACTCAATGCCCGACACCTCCCAAATAGTTTACGATTATATTAGAAATGTCAATCCTACACCTATCAATCTCACATCAAACACCCTGTCGATAGCAACATTATACAGGGTGTTAAAAAAGTACGCTGCCAAACTTCAAGGGACGATTCCTCGCATTATTCTAAGACAAAAAGTTTATATAAACATAGTTCTGAAAACGAATAGTTTTCAAGATACAGGGTGTTAAAGTTCTAAGAAAAAACTTGTTTTTCTATTATAGCTTTTATAACACTCTAGGTATGTTTATCAAATTTGGTATGCATCTTTTACCCATTAAAGGACAGTGTTTGATGCAAAAGGTTTTTTTTTTATTTCTTCCAGTGGCGTCCCTACGGGGTTTGAAATTAATATTTTTTAAGAAAAAAAAGATACGCCACTGCTTCTTTTGAAAACAAAAATTATTTTTGAAATCTCCGTTTAATTTAAAGAAAATTTGGTCTCCAGACTTACTTTTGTACGACACACGGTTTTCGCGTAAAAAAATAAAAATCATTGCAATCCAAATGCAATTTTGCAATGGTAATTTTATGTTAAATCCGCTTCTGTTTATTTTTATTAAACATATTATTTGAAAGTTGGCACGCGTAATGCTGTTAGTAGTACCCATAAAAAGAAATAATTATAAATTTGGAATAATCTACTGAGTGACTCTGGGTCATGTGCCCTTTTATCTCCCAAACTTTTTTGCGCCAACACTTGTGATTTGTATTTGCCATTCGCGAGCTTAATTTTCCTTTTTTTAATTTATTACAATTCACTATTAAACCCTCATTTCTAAATGTATTTTTTTTAATAGAACTAACAATTTGGTAGGAAAATTTAAGAAACAAACTGCAATTTAATTCAGTAGTCAAAGAAACCTAAATTGTCAAGGTGGGCTTTGCTTTGCTAAACGACAATTCTTCGTTTGTTTATAACAATAACATGACAGTTGTCAAAACTATTAATAAAGGTGCACTTGTGTAATTTTTAAAAGTTTATTTAATTTTCTTTCGGTAAAAATGGTTCAGTTTACAAACCGTGAAATGGCAGACATGCATATCGTGTATGGAATGGCTGATGGTAACGCTCGCGCCGCTGCGCTAGACGGATGTATCAAGAAAGATATCCTGACCGTCCACTACCTAACAGACAATTTTTTGCAAATATTCACTCCAAACTTTGTGAAACGGGTAGTTTTAAGAAGTCTGCTGCCCTTATAGGGAGACCAAGAACAGTAAGAACGGTTCAGATAGAGGAAGCTGTCCTAAATGCAATTGATGAAAACCCAGAAACTAGTACGAGAAAAATTGCGACTGAATTAAACATTACTCACGTATTAGTATGGCAAATTTTAAAGGATCAACAACTTTATCCATATCATTCGCAACGTGTCCAAGCTCTTTTGCCAAGAGATTTTCCGCTAAGAGTGGCTTTTTGTAGATGGGTAGGAAATAAGTTAATGCAAAATCAAAGGTTTTTATCTCAGGTGTTGTTTACGGACGCATGTTTTTCCCGTAACGCAATCATAAACTTTCATAACAATCATGTGTGGGCCGATGAAAATCCTCACGCCATAATTGAAAATCATTTCCAAGAGCAGTTTTCTGTAAATGTTTGGATTGGAGTTGTAGGAGATTTCCTTATCGGGCCTCACTTTCTGCCTAGCAGGCTTACTGGTGAGGAGTATAGACAATTTATTGAACATGTTTTACCTGAACTTTTGGAAGATGTTCCACTAAGGCAAAGGCGTTCTATGTGGTTTATGCATGACGGTGCTCCACCGCACTTCAGTTTAGTGGCACGTCAGTACCTAGATCAAAATTATACCGATCGCTGGATTGGGCGTGCAGGACCACAATTTTGGCCACCCAGGTCACCTGATATTAATCCGATAGATTTCTTTCTCTGGGGACACCTTAAAGCATTAGTTTACACAACACCAGTTCGAAGCGAAGACGATCTACGAAATCGGATAGAAGAGTCCTGTGAAATTATTAGGAACACTCCTGGTATTTTCGAAAGGGTTCGCCAGTCGCTAATAAGGCGTACAAACGCATGTATTGGAGTCGGGGGAGGCCATTTCCAGCAGTTACTTTAAAATTAAATTCTGTGAAATTATTATTTTTAAGGTTGGTTAAGTTATGTTTGGTTTACAATTATTTTATTAATAAACGTCTTGGTGTTGTTTAGTTTTTTTTTTATTTATTTAATGTTTTATTCTAACCACAGCATTACGCGTGCCCACTTCCAAATAGGTATGTTTCATAAAAATTAAACAGTAGCGGATTTTACAAAAAATTATCCTTGCAAATTGGATTCGGATTGCAGTAGATGTATGAAAATTGTTTTTATTTTTTTACATAAAAATTGTGCGTCGTACGAAGGTAAGTCTAGAGACCAAATTTGCTTAAAATTAAATGGGAATTTCAAAAATAATTTTTGTTTTTAGAAAAAGCAGTGGCGTATCATTTTTTTCTTAATAAACATTCTGTCCAAACTCCGTACGAACGCCACTGGTAGAAATTTAAAAAATACTTTTGCATCAAAAACTGCTCTTTAATAGGTAAAAGATGTACACCAAATTTAATAAAAATATCTAGAGTGGTATAAAAGTTATGATAGAAAAACATTTTTTTTCATAGAAATTTAACACCCTGTATCTTGAAAACTATTCGTTTTTAGAACTATGTTTATATAAACTTTTTGTCTTAGAATAATGCGAGGAATCGTCCCTTGAAGTTTGGCAGCGTACTTTTTTAACACCCTGTATGTTGTATAACGAAGGATAAACAAGTCTTTAAAAGCCTGCCTCATAATCCTATCTATATGAGTTTTAAAATCAAGTCTCCCATCAGACGTTATTCCTAGATCCTTTATTGTTCCAACCAGTGGTTCCGCATTAATGTCGTAAACATATTTGACGAACATTCACAGCACATAGAAACATTCACGCTAAGATTATTAACGACAGACCATTCCGTCAGTGTGTTTAAATCCCGCTGTAGTGCAACCGCGTCATCATAAGTCTTTATAGATCGATATGTTTGTAGATCGTCTGCAAAAAGTAAATGCTTAGAGTAAAGATGCTATCAATGTCGCTGGTAAAAAGTTTGAAAAAAACACATCTACAATGGGATCCTTGAGGGACACCAGATGGTATAGAGAACTATTTTAAGAGGAGGTTATTAATTAACATACTGGAAACGCCCTACAAAACAACTGTTCAAGCCACCTCAATGTAGGATCCCTGACACCCATGGAATGCAACTTTGCTAGCAATAACGAGTGTTCAGCACAATCAAAGGACCGCATCAATGGCTTATATCGCCATTTAATTAGGTCGCACGCAACAATATTTGACTTGCTGTTGCCAGAAGCTTAACTTAGGTCTACTTGTTCAGAAATGCAATACGATAATTATGTTTGAAAGGGACAAATGGGATATTTGGGTAACAGCATATAACCGAATAATAAACCAGTTAATCGGATCCAGCACACCATATCGATAGTGATCGAGAGGTCAATGGCATATCGAATAACAATAGGTAAATAAAAACATATCGATATATCGATAAGTGCCGATAGGTGAGCAATAATGCCTATAGGTAACTGATAATATGGATAGGTAGCTGCGAAGATCGATAGTTGCGGATAAATGAATTACATATTTACAAGCAGATTATGCGCAATATCAAAGTGAGGTTTTTTTTTGCTCTTCAATAATTTTATCCCAATTATATTGACACCTAGCAACGAACTATCATAGGTAAGAACACCAGTCGATAACTATCGACATATCGATAAATAAAATATATCGTTAGGTGATGTGCTATCGTCTATCGTTAAAGTTTGGCACACAAATCTGAGTCTATGAAAAGAATGTGAGTAACTATGGAAACGGTGCAATGATCATTCGCAGTTGGCTACAACTTTAAATATCGATGGAAACCGCCTGCTTTTGACAAACCTCTCCCTTTCGTCGATGTTTTAGATCTGTGTGGTGTACTTTAGGTAAAATCTATATCGCCATCGGGAGTCACGGACTGGCAACTCTAAACGTTAAGCTACGCGGAAATTCCTCGATGTATCCCAAGTATACGAACTACAATACAAAATTGGGATCCATTTATGAATATTTTATTTTATATTTGACATCGTCTATATCGTAGTGAGTATCGAACATAATAATAGATATATGGATTTACATATTAATCTTTGACACCCGTATTCACTAAAAAGGTTTAAATTTAGACCTGGTCTAATTTGTCAGTTATAGGTTTAAACCGACAAATGTAACGATTGAACAAATAATTTTTGTAAACGTCAAAATTACGAACTAACAGTTTCAACTGTCTTGGCAACTAGATCTGGTCTATCTCTTAAACCTTCTTAGTGAATACGGGAGTTAGTGTTTTTTTTCGAAATATTCGCATTTGAATATGTATTACCACAGCCAACTATTGGACTAGTGACTATATGGAAATTTTCGATCGCAAATATCTCGAAGAGTGTAAAAGGTAAATATATTAATCCGAAGGGTACCGCTGCAGGAACTCTGGTATCTCTACACATTTGAAAGGAGAAATTTTGGCAATTTTTGGAAATCTTAAGCTTTCTATGGAAATCTTTGGATATCCCTAGAAAACTTGGAAAATTTTGGTGGTAACCTTTGGAAGTCTCGGTATACCCTTAGGCATAGTGGTTTATCACTCGTATTAATCCATATATTTTTGAAATAGGGAGAAAGAGCTCTATCGATCTGAGCTAGATTAATTAAACCAGAACTGAAATTTAAAAATCGAATATGTTTTAATATTTCATATAAGCTTAGCTTTTTTATTTGATGTTCTATACTTTTTTATGCCATATTCCATATCCCGTAAAAATTTACATAAGTTAGGATTATTAATGTTTGTTCTAGCTACGCCGTAAAGTAATAAAATCGAGTGTCCCACTTACGTGAGACACCCTGTACTTAGGGCTGTGTGGTTTGTCCTGTGATATACACACACACACACACACACACACGCACGCACGCACGCACGCACACACACACACACACACACACACACACACACACACACACACACACACACACACACACACACACACACACACACACACACACACACACACACACACACACACACACACACACACACACACACACACACGCACACACACGCACACATATTTTCTGAAATTAGGAACTAGTAATGGACTTTTATATTAGAAAATCATTTATTTCAAGTACGTAGATATATATAACTACAGTACAACCTCTTTAATCTGGACACAATTTAATCCGGACGCGGGCCGTGATCGAAGATGCAAAGGGCAATTTCAGATGAAAGGTTCAAAAAAGAGCTTTTTAAATAAATCACTTTATCTGGATATTCAGGCTTATCCAATATTTTTATTAAGAATATTTGTAAACATGAAGTCATTAATTTTTACATCACTACAAACAATATATTTTTAAAAACTGAAGAACAGTTAATTTTATTATTCAATTAGAATTTTTATTACAAGACGCGGCTTCCCAAATTATGATTTTTAACGGTACTAGTTGACCCGGCAGACCTTGTTCTGCCTTTCTGTGAGATGGCGCGATGAGTTTGACATTGTCCAGAAATGTTATTGAAGAAAAACATGTCTCGGTAACCAGACGATTATTTCAAAAAAAATCATGTAAATTGGTGCAGTATAACTCTCTCACAAACTTGATGAAAAATCTGGCTTAGTGATTTAAATAGAGTTTCCAATAATTTGAATTTTAAATATTACAAATTATAAAAGAAGCTTTTCATACATAATACATAATTAAAGAATACATTTTAAAAAGTTCAAATTTGCTATTGATGATCCTATGGATTGTTAGAAGAGAAAGCTTTTTGTGATTTTTGTCAGTTTTCTTTCAAGATAAAGGTATCAAACCTGACATATTTATAATAGCAAATAATTATATACAGGGCACTTTCTAATGATTTTTAATTTTAACTTAACTAAATCCTACTTTTATATTTATATAGCTGAATATAAACGAAAGCCCAGTGCATAATTTGGCAATAAAAAAATGTATGTAGATACAACATGTAAAGTTTTATTATTTTCGAAAAAACGTATATGTAAACTTTTTGTTAGGTAGGAATTCCATTTTTAGTAAAGACGTATATATTAAAGAGAGCAGCACAACGATAGGTATGTAACATTTTTTCTAATATCCGGTAATCATTGCATTTATTTGCCTGGATTAAAGATTAAAAAATATGTATATCACAGATATTAATTAAACAAAGAATCATAATTTAGCGTGCCGTTTTTTCTCGCTTCTCCCGCCTTGATAAAAATTTCTGGGGGTGTATAGAGTGCCTTAACGGTCGGATCTTCGAGCATGCTTTGCTTCCACTTCCTTAAGTTGGGAATCTGATCATCTTTCAGGGGAAGTTTTTCTACTCCTAGTACAAGAGGTAGGGTAGAGGTACGTTCTGCCCATGGCCACAACATGTAGTCGATCTGAAAAGCAATTAACATTTTTTTTTATTTTAAGGACTAACTAATTTGTATTATACAATATAATTATAAGTAATGAATCATTAATATCAAATATTAATTAACATTTATCGTTTCATATTCTACCAAAATGTAACAAATTACTACTTATTGTAAATTTAAAAATAAGCCGAATAATATTTTATTTTACAGAGTTATTATAGTTTAAATTAATATATTTTATCTTGTTCCTGATGATGCTAGTCTATTTTTAATTATCTTTGTCTGTTATGTTTTATTTGTACTGTATTGATTTGAAATTTTGGTTTCCAATAGACGAAAACAACTTTTGATTTGCCTTATAAATTGGTATCAAATTTGGTAAATACAAGTTTTTTTGGAAAGAGCAATTGAAATCCATTCATAATACGGGATCTAAAATTCATACGTGGTTTAATTTTTTTGCACTCATTTGTATTCCTAACTGAAGGTGGTAGGCGGGTTATTTTTTAAGTCTTATCAAATGTAATTTAATACTTTAGTTATAACAAAAATAATTATCTAAGCTGCGCCATGGAATTACATGAATTTGCCCTAGTTGTGAGCTTCAAATATAAGATTTATGTAGTTTGAGTTAATTAAGGCTTCTTTGAAGGTAGTTCATTCTGTGTGGTAAAGTCGGTGACATTGATTGAAGGAAGAATTAAAATCAAATTGCCAGGCATTTATTTAGCAAAAAGTTTGGATTAACTTCAACAGAACAGTTGACACAATTATTTGACTTAAACCACGTTTCGTTTGCTATTATATTCTCTGGAAATGTATATAAGTAAATTTCATTTTAAATAGGTTGGGTTAAAAATAAAAACCCGATATGTTTAGCAACATTATCATGCATATGTTTTTTGGTTCAAAGAATAGGAGATCGATTTTTTAAAACTGAAGTTGGATACACTTGGTGGGTAAATGTTTAGTTTTGAAAAAAATAACCTCTAGAAATTTATAATAAATGTTGGAATGTGGTAGCAAGTTTGTATTATTTGGTTGTTCGTGTGGGTTTGGATTTTTAAAAGTTACTTGACAACGCTAACTTATATTTTTACCTTAGTAATAACAATATTTCTATGCCTGGAAATACTCATTGTTCCTTCTTATTTACTTATACGGACTACTCTATTTATTAAATAATTGTAAGATTGAATGAAATAGGTTTTTTTTATGAAAAATCCCAATTACTCACCATGCCAGGCTTATCTCCTCCGAAAAATGGAGTGCCTCTCTTAGTCAATTCGTCTTCCAAGGGTTGGACTCCAGGTAATAAGGTTTCCAGGGCATGTTCCACTGTAGGTTTTTCCTTACTGTGCGTTAATTTAGAAAACGGTCCAGTGGCTTGCCCGATAAGATTTCTAATTACTTCTTGATCTTTCTTTTTGGCTGCGGGGTCTGACGGGTACAGGGGGTTGTTAGTGGGGTATTTTTCATCTAGATAATCGGCTATATCCAAGCTTTCGATCACTACTTTGTCCCCATCGAGCAGTGCTGGTACTTGTCCTAAAAAAGACAATCCCTTGTTAGTTAACTACTAAATAGACCTTCAAGTGAAAACGTTATAAAGAAGCGATTTTTGAAATATAATTTTCACGTTCGTAAGTTCAAGCCGTATTTCTTAATCCTACAGTGTAAATTGTCAATATTAATTTGATGATTTGTGGCTTAATGAGCTCGAACACCGAGTTTGTATTGCCCTGCTCTTTTTAAGGAAAGATTGAAAAATTATGCCCTAACACTGGAACCTGTTGTGGCAGATAAATCAAAATACAAGAGTTCTAACCACACTACACCGCAAATTGTTACGTTTTGGATGCGCGTTTCGTTAACCAAGTTAGCATCATCAGCAGATGATATAAAAACAGTCTATATCATCTGCTGATGATGTTATGATGGTTAGCGAAACGCGCGTCCAAAACAAGTTGTGGTGTAGTGTGGTTAGAACTCTTGTATTTTGATTGAAAAATTAACTTAAATTGTTCAAAAGGTCAGAAGTAAATATTATGTCTTCAGAATACGTAATAGTATATTAAGCGTGATAGAAATATACACTCCTTCGTGTAATGTTGTGACATTTCTATTCGTGCGTAATGGGATTTACAAGACGTATTAAGTACTATACTTTCTCTACGACCACTATCACTTAACATATTTACTAAATATATAAATATACTTTTTCGAATAATGAAACTTTCAATTAACTAAAAGTTCTTATTGTTCAGTCGAAAAAGTTTGTTTGTGTATTGTATTGTATTGTACTCATGGAATATCGACGGTCCCGCATAAACACATTCATCTGTGCGTTTTGTTTACGGTAGCCGTGAGTTTAGTTTACGGCGACCGTACTGATCCTGCAGAGGTCCTGGGTTTTTGTTAATTTTTTTTATAGTGGTCGTAGGTAAAATTTCTGTAGTGGACCTAGGTAAAATATAAGTCGCGTTTGATTCGGGAATATAGCATTTACTTCTTAGATGTTGAAATCACCTTGTGTTCCCTCGTATGGGTAGAAAAAAAAGATTTATAAAAAAATGGAATTTTATTCCACCTTGAAAATTTTACTCCGTGAAGTCGGCGCTAAACTTATTCTTAACCATTTAATCATAGAAATATAATCATGTATTCAGTCAATTCGGTGTTTTGATCTCTAATACTACCCGTATAAAGTCTTCCAGTCTTTATTAGTTTGCAATAAGTAGCGTAGCAGCTGTTGTTATGCGCTTAAGTTTACGTTTATGCAGTGCAGTAAAGAAATATATATATATATATATATATATATATATATATATATATATATATATATATATATATATATATATATGCTATATACATATATATATATATATATATATATATATATATATATATATATATATATATATATATATATATATATATATATATATATATATATATATATATATATATATATATATATATATATATATATATATATATATATATATATATATATATATATATATATATATATATATATATATATATATGTATACTTTAAAGAATGATAAAAATTCTTGAACCAATAAAATATATTCTTAATAGCAGAAATATTAAATTTCTGTTGGGTAAAAGAAGAATTGCTTTAATGTCACAGGTATTTAACATATAAGTGTGATGACTCTTGTATTAACAAAAGTTTCGACCAGAATCTAGTCTTCATCAATACTACAACAATTTATTACTGTTAAATTTTTTAAAATGCTTTAAATACTTATTTAGTTCGAAAAAAAAGCTAAAGTAGAAATAACTATGAATAAACACTGTGTCCTTCTATATAATAAATATTGCGCCCGTCTTTGATGTGCACTGTATACCCATTGTGTTAAATGTTAGTTTGTCTATTTTTCAATGAAATTTTACTATGTGACACGATGGAACTATCGGGTATTTAAGGAGTGACCTCATTAGGCAAGTAGAACTAAATAAATATTTGAAACATTTTTAAAAAATTTAACGCTAATAAATTGTTATAGCACTGATAAAGACTAGATTCTGGTCGAAACGTCTGTTAATATAAGAGTCTCCACACTTATATGTTGCCTTAAATAACTACCATTAAAGAACCAAATACCCAAGAAACTCTACTTTAAGTATATACATACATAGATATACATATATATGTATATATATATATATATATATATATATATATATATATATATATATATATATATATATATATATATATATATATATATATATATATATATATATATATATATATATATATATATATATATATATATATATATATATATATATATATATATATATATATATATATATATATATATATATATACGAGCCCAGAATCATATCATTTGGCCCAGTCGAATTTTTTTAGTTTTACCTTATTTTGGAAGACTTTGCAAAACACAGGAATGAAATATATTGACTCCAAGTATTATTATTGTAATTTAGGACTATTTGGTAGAAATGTTTACTAAGAAAAATATTAGAAAACTAGAAATATGCTTATAAGACTAAATTACGTAAATTAACAACGAATCAATTCATTTGGCCCATGAGAAACGCAAAGCTCTTTATCATCATATCAGCCTTGAGTTAAATCAAAACAATTGCTAATCCTTGGATGTTGTTAGTAACACATCAATAGTTAGTTCTGTCAACTTAACTTTCAAAAAATGGTACGGGGTAAAGCTTTGTCTAACGATTTACGTAAAGTTATCGTTAATTTGCACAATGCTGGTAATTCTTGTGGTCAAATTGCCAACCAACTGCTATTATCATATATATATATATATATATATATATGTATATAGGAGCAGTTACATATATATATATATATATAAATTATATATATATATATATATATATATATATATACAAAATATGCAAATTATATATAGTCTAGAATGGATATATATATATAAGGTTTATATATATATATATATATATATATATATATCATATATATATATATTATATATATATATATATATATATATATATATATATTTATATATATATATATATATATATATATATATTTTTATATATATATATATATAAACCGTTATATATACTCTATATATATATAAAAATATATATATGGGCAAAAAGTCATCAGAACTGGTCACAAATGCAATGGAATAGTGTTATTTGGAGTGACGAATCAAGATTTGAAGTATGTGTTGGCGATTACCGAAGTAGGGTATTGAGGACCAAAAATGAAGCATATCATCCAGACTGTTTGCGCAGAAAAGTGAAATTTTCGGCCTCTGTGATGATTTGGGGAACAAAAGTTTCGGCCCAAGGGGTTGGAAGGTTACACTTCGTAGAAGGCACTGTAAATGCGGTTAGGTACATTGATATTTAGAGGCAGTTTAATGCCCTCCATTGAGATATTGAAAACAGTAGAAAACGGGTACATATTCCAACAAGATGGTGCTGCATGCCATACGGCTAAAACAGTGAAGGAATGGATGTTGCAAAATAACATTCCGATTTTGGATTGGGTATCCAGTAGCCCTGACCTGTCGCCAATCGAAACCCTTTGGCATATTATGAAAAAAAAATTACGTTCAACACCTGCCAGAACAGTTCCTGAATTAAAAGAGAGGTTAACACAAATTTGGAACTCATTTACTGCTGACGACTGCAAAAAATTAATAGATACCATGCCAAAGCGAATGGAAGCAGTTCTGAAGCAAAAAGGAGATATTACACAGTGGTAGATTCTAATATTATTATTGGGCCAAATGAAATGATTCGTTGTTATTTTACTTAATTTAGTGTTCTAAGCATAGTTTTAATATTATAATAATAATTTTAGTAAAACGTGTTACCAAAATAGCCTAAATTGAAATAATATTACTCTGAACCAATAATTGTGTTTATTATATCACCATATATATCCATATATAAGTAAAAAATAAAATATATATATATATATATATATATATATATATATATATATATATATATATATATATATATATATATATATATATATATATATATATATATATATATATATATATATATATATATATATATATATATATATATATATATATATATATATATATATATATATATATATATATATATATATATATATATATATATATATATATATATATATATATATATATATATATATATATATATATATATATATATATATATATGTATATATATATATATATATATATATATATATATATATATATATATATATATATATATATATATATATATATATATATATATATATATATATATATATATATATATATATATATATATATATATATATATATATATATATATATATATATATATATATATATATATATATATATATATATATATATATATATATATATATATATATATATATATATATATATATATATATATATATATATATATATATATATATATATATATATATATATATATATATATATATATATATATATATATATATATATATATATATATATATATATATATATATATATATATATATATATATATATATATATATATATATATATATATATATATATATATATATATATATATATATATATATATATATATATATATATATATATATATATATATATATATATATATATATATATATATATATATATATATATATATATATATATATATATATATATATATATATATATATATATATATATATATATATATATATATATATATATATATATATATATATATATATATATATATATATATATATATATATATATATATATATATATATATATATATATATATATATATATATATATATATATATATATATATATATATATATATATATATATATATATATATATATATATATATATATATATATATATATATATATATATATATATATATATATATATATATATATATATATTTATATATATATATATATATATATATACATTTACGAGGTTTGCAGTGGCGTATATTGCTTCTGGGGTGGTTTAACTCGTCAATCCCGAAAAAATGATCGTTACTTTATACTATTTCTATCAGTCTTCCTTATATAAATTGGCCCCAGAGGGGAGTTTGTTAATGTCAACATTTTTAAAAAAATACTGAAAAAGTACCCGCTAAATAAAATTGTTATAGTTTTGAGGAAATTTGTATATAATATTATTTTTTTAAATATTGGTTTTACAATAGTTTTTAGTTACCTATCTGCTAACATCAATTTTTACTTTGACAAGAGATGTGAAAATTTTACATTTGCTGTCAAAATAGAAATTAATGTCAGCAGATAGATAACTAAAAACTAAGGTTAAAAAATGCAATGCATTTTGTTGTAAGTTAAGTCGTTTGGAAGTTACAGTGCTTCAAAAGTTCAAAAAATTTGTATTTTCAAGCACCATTTTCTCGAAAACAGTTGAATTAAGTATTGGAAACATAACACAAAAAGTGTTTAAGAAGTTCAACACAATAAAAAAATGCAAAAATATACAGGGCATTTCATTTAGAAAACGGATATTGCCACCGGTTTAAGTTAGAGTCGGCAACACCGCACAATTTAAACTATTTTAAAGAGTTTATGTTCATATAGAGCCAGAACCAAGTTTTCAGAATATTCTATTTATTGTTTGTCCAGATACTTTCACTTACAGTGAATAACCCTGTATATATATTGCTAAAATGTTTTTATATTGAATTATTGCCATATATACATTTTACAGTATATATCCGGAATAAAAAATATTGTTATAAATAAGTATTGAAAAGGAAATCTTACCTTTTGGATGTATTTTAGGTATGTACCAATCTGGTTTGTCCAGAAGGTTTATGTTGACGATGTCATGTGGAAGGTTTTTCGCTTTGACAACTAACCTTGCTCTTTGCGCAAAAGGGCATAATTTCATTGAGTACACTCTTAGTAGGCCTTCTACTCTGGGTGGTTCAACTGAACCTAAAATTTATTTTAAATAAATATAAGTGCCATTTATAAATTCGGGGTTTTGTTGATACGTTTCCCGCGTAAATCGTTAATTGTTGTAGTAACATCGAAGGACGCGCAGATGCCAAAATTTTGTTCACCATAATTATTTAGGTATTAAAAGTATTAAAACGATTTAAAATAATGAAAAAAGTATTTAAAGAGAATTAAAATTATATAAAGGTATTTATAAGTATTTAAAGACAATTTAAAACTTATCAGAAGTATTAAATTGGAATAAAAACGGTATTATATTTGGTTATAATTTTAATATTGGCTTGTAAACAAATAAATGCTTATTAGTCTGATTTCAGATTATTGTTAATCAGAAAATAACCTGCCAAACAATAGTTTTTATAATAACTTAAACTAAATTGATGTTTTGAGTTAAAACGTATGAAAACGGGCCATATTAGTTTTTTTAGGATTAATAAATATGGAGGTTTAGTTTTATGGATAAAAGTTCTGGTTTTTGTTTTTTTTTTTTTGAAAGACCAATATGCAAATATAATTATGTTATGTAAATTCAAAATATGCCGTAAATTTAATTATGTAACCTTCGTTTATTTTCAAAAAATGATTTCTATTTTTATTATCAACTTCCCAAGCCGTCTCGGCATATGGTATGTTAATTAATTTTAAATCATGCTGAATCGATTAAAGTGTTATTTGTGCCAAAGAAAAAAAAAACATGAAAACATATTGTTTGTACTCTTACTAGTGGAATTTCGAAAAATCTAGAAATCATTTTCAGACGAGTATTTTCGAAAGCCCTTGCAAAAAAATCGCATTAGAGTTTACGAAATACTAAAAATATATGTTTACAAAAATGTTTGAAAGCCTTTGACGAAGAAATTCTCTTAAAATCAGATTTATTTGAAAATACACACACTTCACCTCCTCAGGAGTGGAATTGCAAAACAGTTTCTCCATTTCTCACTTTTTTACTCCTTAAGGGTAAAATTTTGAAGAATAAATAGATCGATTCGTAGACCATTATTTTAAAAGCCACGAATGAAATAATCGTTCTAAATTTTCATTTAGTTGCAGTATATTGTAAAAAAGTAAAAACAAATTTCATGTGCCACTGACAGTTAAACATATTTATACAGAATATCAAAAATACAGTGCAGAACGATCCAAGTACAACCTCAAAGACAGTATGCAGGAAACCTTAAACAAAGACTTAAAAAATGTTTTAAACTTTCTTAAAGACTTCCACCTCTATAGTGAAATATAGTTATTAGAGCCTTAGAGCTATTAGGATAAGCTATAAGCATAATAATATAGCAAACCATATTTACTCGCTAATAACCCTGCGCGGTTGAAGCGGTAAACCAAAAAAAAATTGAACATTTTATCTTTAATGGTATGCAATTCACCCTTTGGCACCCCACTTGAGGGTGGAATTTTGAGAAATTTACATAATAATTATTTGTAAAAATGATTATAGAATGTATTATCTTAAATTCTCATTTACTTGAAGACGTATTGTGGAAACCTAAAATACATTTTAATCCTTTTCAAATTCTTAGGTACGAGTTAAAAAAAATTCTTATCTAATACCTAGTTTACAAGCCGAATTTGAACGTTTTATTCTTAACAGTATATATTTATTTGAAAAATGCAAAAATATATTTTTAGGTTATTATTTTTGAAGGTCTTAACGAAAGAAGCGTTTTAATACCTCATTTAATAAATAACTATAAATACATTTTACTCTTCTTCGCCAACTTAAGGGTAAAATTTAGAACGATCGATAAATTGATTTTAAGATAGCTAATTTTGAAGGTAGTTGAGGACAGAATGGTCTTAAAATCTCAATTAATTGAAGAGAGATTGTAAAAACACATATCGTTTTCGACGTCTTAGAGTATTTCCAAAAATCTTCTCTTTTCTTGTACTTACGTCACAAAAAATGACATGCCAAATTTTCGTTTTTCATATAGTGGTCTATGAGTATGTTTTCTAATATATATTTATTTGAAATTGGTTTATGTGTTCTCTGAAAATTATTTATAAAGATTGAAATAATAATAATCTACACCCGTTACACCTCAATAATACCTCCTCTGCACATATTTTCTACCTAGAAAAAGTGATCATTCGTTTCCTCTGTTCAGGGAGACCTGATTTTTTAACAAGTGTGTCCCCATTTAAAAATATCCTCCTTCCATTAAAGCATAATAAACAATATTTCTTAACATTATTTGTTTATCGAGGATAAATTAAAAATACATTTTTTTTATATTTCTTAAATAGATTGATCTTTTTTTCTTACAAAAATGTTTAGCATAAACATTAGTTTCGAAATTTCTATCAACGTTTAATAAAAAAGACGGCAGGATTAGTAAACTTATTAACACCATCAAATTTTGTATATTTTATAATTATTGCCCCCTATTGACAACAAAAAACATAGTGATTTACTTAAGAAATCATGGTTCTTGGGATTAGACTATTTGTAATATGGCACCATGGTCCAGAAAGCCTCCCTGGGTTTCTTGATCATCTGAATCAGCATGCTAATATAAAATGTACAATGGAAATTGAATCAGAAGGCACAATTCCCTTTCTAGATGTTCTTGTCCTTAGGACACTCTGTATATAGAAAACCAACCCATAGGAGCAGGTTCCTAAATGCAAATTCCCATCATCATCCGGCACAAAAGCAATCAGTTATTAATTCATTGGTTTACAGAGTCCTCGCGATTTCTTTACAATCGGAAACAGAGAAACTGACTCAAGCTTTAAAAGGGAATGGATATTGCACTGAGGATATTAGACGGTCAATTAGAAAATATAATGATCCTACTCCACGAAATGATAATAATAAGGAATTACCGATAGAAAGTGTAGTTCTTCCATTTATACACGGAAGCACAGAAAACATTGCAAGATTATTTCGCTGGTCCAACATACATACAATCTTCAACACACAAGAAAATGGGACACTAGTTGCGATCGCCAAAGGATATTATTCCTTTCCAAACGGAAGGAGTATATGCAATTCCTTGTTCCTGTGGTGATGTCTATATTGGAGAAACAGGACGATCCATATCGACTAGGCTTAAGGAACATGAACGATGTATCAGAAAGAAACAAATTGTACAATCTGCTGTCATGTCATATTTGTAAAAGAAAACTTGCATCGGTTTCGGGAAACTAGAGAATCTATTGACATATATAAGCATCCTAACAATTTTAATAGAGATACGGGCTTCCCTCTACACTCTACGTATATACCGATCGTTACACCGAGTCACGGTTCGGTAAACACAGGTCGACTATAAATAGCCAGCCTGGGCCCCTCCGAGCTCTTTCAGTGCCCTGATCTGAAGTAAAAATCCCTGAAGGTGGCTTGTGCAATCGAATGCGAAACGTCGGAAAGAAGAATTCCATGAACCATGATTTCTTAATTGACCACAGCCGTGAAAGCTGTGGTGATGATAGTGATTTACTATTAATAACTTTGCAGAAAATACTTTCGTCATTTCTTTCTCTGACGATACAAATATTTTGAAAGTTAAAGAAAATCCCACATCCTTAAAGATAACTACTAAAGAAACATACAAAAATTTTAAACTTTTTTTATATAAAAATAAAACGACAATTGTTAATTTTTCTCTTATGCCCAACAACATTTAATTTATATTTAGAATTATTTCAAGTTCCGGATGTGCATTTACGCAGCAGATCAATCTAAACTGATGGGGGTTATTTTCGACGAAATCTTAAATGTCATCCGCATATTGTGGGTCTTTGCAATAAGTTGCGCGGCAGCTGTTGCAGAAAGAAAATACTACGCCAACGTCACTCAAGAATTAAATACGGAATATTAAATTGGAGGATGGGTACTAATGTCGTTGCGTATACTTGCTTGTCTGGTGGAACTGCTCTTAAAAATTTGAAAAGTTTGGCTGTAGCAGGTATGTATATTTACGAGGTTTGTTCAACAATCTATTACTTATCTAGTACTTCTACCGACAATACTCAAAGATATTTAAAGGAATTGAAAATATATCGAAAACAATTAAATGTATTGAAAGGGTGTTCAACGAAAACAAAGCGTATTAAAAAGATTAATTAAGTATTTAAAAGTATTTAAGAGTGAGGTGTAGACCATATTAAAGATTTGCGCGCCCCTCGACTAATATAGGTTATTGTACATTTTTAATACCACATTAACTCACCAGAGCCTAAATGTTTATCAGACATGGCACTTCGTTTGAGTAACTTGCTTAATAGTCTACGAATAACTGACATAATATTATTATTCACCTCTTTAGAAAATGTAGCTTATCTCGGAATTTTGCAATATTGAATCAGACCCTTATTCATAGTTATCTAACAAACAACAGTTATATAGCATTTTTATTTATTTACTTTCTGATAAAATACATGTAATAATTTAATGGACTCTGAATAAGCCATGTTGGGTTTCGAGTATATTAATTATAATCACAATACTTCAAAAAGTTTAGACCAAGGTCAAATGTATTCACTAAATTCTGTAAATTAAAGCAAAGATAGCGGGAGGTATAAAGGAAAAGGAAAGGAAACTAAGGAATTTAATATTTCTTGTTCTGGACATCAGTACATAACGGAGCCGTTTTCATTCGCGTGTGGGCGTAAAGTTATTTAACTCATAATGGGTAGAAAACTTCTGTATTATACATAGTTTTTTCATACATAAAAGCACGTATATTACATCTTGTATTCCACTAACCTAAGCCTGGCAGCAGATAGTATCGGTTTTATATGCACAAAAGTAAGGGAAAATCTAATTTACTGATCGATTTTTATTTCTAAATTTTTTCAGGAACTCATCAGACTTACATATTTTCACACTCTTGGATTTAATATTATTCATATTTCAACTGCTACCATCATCCCTTAATTAGTACTTCAGAGAATTTAACTACTCCTACCTTCCATTAATTACTACTATACATATTTAATTAATTACTACCACATTTATTGATTACCCTCACATGTATTCCAACTACTACCACTTTTTATTGATTGCTACCATATGTATTTCAACTACTGCTACCTTCCATTAATTACTACCACACATAATTCTAAACTACCACCTTCCATTACTTACTACCCCATATAATTCAACTACTACCACCTTTTATTGATTACTACCACATGTATTTCAACTACTACCACCTTTCATTTATTACTGCCACATGTATTTCAACTACTACTACCACATTCCATTTATTACTACCTACATAATTCAACGACTACCACCTTTTATTGATTACTGCCATATGTATTTCCACTACTAACACTTTTTATTGATGACTACCATATGTCTTTTAACTACTAGCACCTTCCATTAATTACTACCAATCGTATTTCAACTACTACAACTTATTTTAATTACTACCACCACCCATTAATTGCAGCCATACATATTTTAACTACTACCAGGTTCCATTACTACAATATTTATTTCATTTATTGCCACCTTCCATTAAATGCTACTACACATAATTCAACGACTAGTAGTTAAAATGTGTGGCAGTAATCAATGGAAGCTGGTAGTAGATGAAATACGAATGGTAGTAATTAATGGAAGTTCGTAGTAGTTAAAAATGTATGGTAGTAATTAGTAGAAGGTAGTAGTAAATGAAATATGTAAGGTAGTAATTAATGGAAGCTGGTAGTAAATGAAATACGATTGGTAGTAGTAATAGATGAAAGATAATAGAATTTGAAATACACGTGATGGTATTCAATAAAATCTGGTAGTAGTTGAATCATGTGTGGTAGTAATTAATGGAAGGTGGTAGTAGTTAAATTCTGTGAAGTACTAATTAATGGATGATGGTAGTAGTTGAAATATGAGTGGTAGTAGTTCCAAGGGTGTGAAAATATGTAAATCTGATGAGTTCCTGAAGTTGTAATAAAAAATTAAAAGTAAAAATCTGTCAATAAATTAGGCAGACCCCCAAAAGTAACTAACACAAATTATGTAAAACGAATTTTTTAACACATATTTATTTTTATCGATGATAACGCAAGGTCGGAAATATCGTCTTTAACATATTTAAGATATACTTCACAGACGAACCATAAATATCTTTTCTTTCAAAACCAAGGACCAAATAATATTTATGTAGGATCTAAAAATGCGCCTCCAGGGAAAAATCAGCATTAACAGTGTTATTTCAAATTTGCCGTTGTCAGGAAATAATCAGGTCCCAGGTGGTGCAGCAAATTATTAAAGTTCCTTTTATAAAACTATTTCATACGGTTTATGAAATATAGCAAATATTGCGAATTCTATATTATATGAGTGTAGAACTGAAATTTAAAAACCGTTGTGTAACTTACGAATAAGGCTACAATTAGCAGTTTAACATGACTGCATGGTATGTACAATTGAATACTTATTGAACATAGTTTAATGTTTCACCCTATATATAACTCATGGAGGAGTAATTTCTATATCTTATACACTATAGTTAAGGTAATGTTGTATATAAAAAAAAACATTGTTATGTGTAGTAACTCAGTTTAGAAACGACAGAATCTCTTCATTATATATGACAGTTTACTGAAGGAGCTCAGTAAAGGGACTTGTTGAGTATCAGACCCTTGCCACGAATTCAGAAAAAGGTAATATATTTGTTCCTTGTTAATCTCAAGGTTTTTAGTTGGGTTAAGATGACTCTTTTGGGTTCAGTGATTTTTTTGCCTCGACACTGTTACTAAAGGTGTGTCCATTTTCTTGCATGCTTAAAAGTAAAGTATATAAATGTAGCTGCTAACGAATTTTTAATACTTGGTCTAATTTTGAAAATATTGAAATTGCAGTCATTCTCCTGAGACGGTTATGACTGAAAAAAACTATGTTGTGCAGTTTAATAATCCTTTCAAGCAAACAAAATGTAATTTCAGCAAATAATATTTCCCTCATTCAGGAGAACGTTAATTAAAAACCAGGTAGCTAGGGGTGAAAGTGTATAAGGGTCGTGCTTTGGCTACATAACATGGTATAAAGTGTCCTATCCGTATTTTTTATTTATAGTTTTGCTTACATATTTTTTTTTTTTAGGAAAAAAATAAATAACAAGGTTATAACAATTTAATGGAGGTGATATTAACGGAAGATAGAATTCTTCTAAAAATTGTCATTGCGTAGAGATGACATGAAAGACAACTCTTTGTTCGATAGGTTTTTAAAATCAGTTCTTAATTCAAAAGTAAGTCATAAAACATTTACCTGTTTTTTTCATAAATAGTCGGAGGGGTTAATTATGCTTTACAGTTTTTGCTAATAGCATTTTTTTACTAATTAAACATTTTATCCATGCTAAAATGTTACATTTTTGTGTTATAGTTTTAGCCACATTTATTTAGAGTTAACGAATTTCAGTAAAAACAGGAAAAGATAAGTTAATTAGAACGGATTTAAGGACGAAATAGGCCGCTTTAAGTTTTGCAGTTTTTTATTTAGAACATAATAGCATTCATTGCATTGAACTATTAATTACTTAACTATTAATACAGATTTAAATATAGGTTTCAAATAAATATAAATTATCATAAAATATTACATGTAATTTTATTATCAGACAACTAAGCTATCATTTTTGCAATATTTAACTTCAAAATTCATACAGTCAAAATTTCCTTAGTTATCAGTAATATGAGACATGTACTTATATTAAGCAGAATTTATATAAAAAAAGTTAAAGTTCAAGTCAAAAAAAATCGGCGTGGTACTTCAAAAAGCCCATTTAAGAGAGATTCACCCATAAGTTTTACGTAAATATGAGCTACTGTCCAGTTAGTTAATTATTGATATATGAATTTTTTTAATTATGTGTATTTATAATTTAATGATATTGATTTTGAAATGATAAAAAATTATGTTTTACCCTGTATATAATTAAAAATATTATATATTTAGCTTTTTTAAGTACAAGTTTGCGATAAAGCACTGTTGACCATATTTCATGACTTGCGTTTTTGATTATCATTTAGCAGTCTACATACATACCGGTAATTATTTAGATTAGCTGAAAAATGTTATTGTTATACTTTTAAACTTTTTATCTCTTGATACTTGCTAAATTGGGATACACTATAATTAAATATTTAGGTATTAAAATATTAAATAGGAATTTAAAATAATAAAAAATAATTTAAAGAGAATTAAAACGTATTTAAAACAATTTAAAGATACTTAAAAGTATTTATTAGTATTTAAAGACAACTGAAAGTATTTAAAGGTAATCGAAAGTATTATATTGCATTTAATATATGTAATTAAAATAGAGGTCAGAAATTTGAACGAGCTTGAGATGAGACAAAAAGTTAAAACACATATAGAGATTGAAATGGCAAAGATAGACGAACCTACACCATAAATAACGTGTAGAAAATCCATTTAAAATCCCATTTAGTTCAAGATTTTACCATAAACTAAAGATATGTTTCGAAAAATCCAAAAACAATTTTTAGATGGAATTTTTGAATGTTCGTTGGCGAAGGAATTATCTTGAAATCACATTTAGTCGGAAAATATATTGTAAGAATGTAAAAACACATTTTACCTTCTCAAGAATGGAATTTTCAAAAAATCGTCATAAATTCTCGTTGAAGAGATATTGTAAATAAAGTAAAAACTTCGCTTGCTTAGGAGTGGTATTTCGAAAAATCGGGAAATTGATTTTAGATAATTATCTTTGATAACCATTGTAAAAAGAGTCTCCATTTCTCTCCTTTTTGTACCTTAAGGGTGGAATTTCGAAAAATCTAGAAATCGATTTGTAGACAATTATTTTCGAAAGGAGCGAACGAATTCTAATTTCTCATTTACTTGCAGGAATATTGTAAAGAGGTAAAAACAAATTTCAGTTCTTTTTCTCCCCTGATGTTATTTCTTTAACTCCTTTTTATAACATTCTCTGTCATTAATTTTTTTTCTACTGTGTTTTCTGGCTTCAAATACCATTCAACGTTAGTCGTGTCAGCAACTATCATGCTTTATCGTAAACATTAATAAACATGTTTGTCACGCCATTTTGTATGATTAGTCTAGCAATTTCTTTATTCCTATTGTTAATATTTGTTTTTAATAAAAAAAAAATCACTGCTAAACTAGTTATTTAGAAGGGAAAAGGAAAGGTCTGTTGCTGTTTGTACAATGCTCAATGAAGAGAATAATATTACAACTAGACCATATTTTACAAAAAAAAAAAATGAAATATTGTCAAAATTTGGACTGCTTCACAGTTCACTATGTTATAAGTAGTTAATTTTTATATTAAGTAATGTAAAGTTTATAAATACCTACATATGCTTAAGTTGAAACACATCAGAGTACCAAACAAATCAATATCAGTATATCTCGAGTTGAATGCAAACAGCATTCTATTAATTGGAACATTTCTGCCAAGATTTGTCCTACAAAAGGCTCCAAAAACACGAGGTTGAGTATTCAAGTTAATATTCGATAGGATGTGAGGTGAGTTTAGCAGATTATTGAAAATTTTAAAGAGAAAAACCATATCGGAATGTCCACGATGAGCATCGAAAAAAAATTAAACTTCTCTCGAAGAAGGGACGTGCTGAGAATATTATTGCAGGTGCCCGACTCCTTAAATTGTAAATATAGAAGAAAATTATTTTGAACTTTTTTTGATCTACTTTTATAAATATTGTACTATAAACAAATGAGAAGAATAGGGTTTTCATTGCTAAAACAGAATGGACCTGTTTACACTGTCTAAGAATAAAACCCAGCATTTTGTTTGCCTTAGTAGCTACAGAATCCACGTGGAGAGAGAAATTCATTTTATGATCTAAAATAACTCCCAAATCTTTTATAGAAAAAACTTGGTTCAGAGGCGAAGTATTAAAATTATAATCAATTATATATCAACATTTAGAACCAGCCGGTTGCGCCTTGCAGTAGTCACATAAGCGATTAAGATCCCTCTGAAGTAAAAGAAAATTTTTTTGTTGAAAATATTTTCAAGTCATCGGCATATAAAGAGAAGTTACAATTTTAAAATCATTTACCTATGTCATTCAGATATATCAAAAATCACAGTGGACCCAAGTGTGAACATTGGGGACTCCTGAAGTGACTACATAAGATTTCGACTTATGACCATTAACGACAACCAACTGGCTTCTGTTGAAAAAGAGAGGTTGCCTATTAAAATATTAAAATTTATTTTGTCGAATGCCTTACTAAAATCAGTATACATGAAGTCATCCTAAGTGGGCATCCATTGCATTTAATATAAAGTTGGTATATTGTACGAGATTTGTTTCCGTAGATCGCTTAGGAACAACGTAGGCTTCCTTCCATTTCGAAAGGAAAACACTGTCTGAAAAGAATCTATGGAATATTAATGTTGATAAAAGGCACAGACTGTCCTTATACCTCCTAACAAACTGTTAGGAGGTATAAGGTAACAAACATAGAAAGTAAGTAGTATAATCCCTCCGGATAAGTTGCTTCGTTAACATTTTGTTTGTTTCCATTTTTTATGTTGTCTTTTTTTTAGAAACAAATTTAATATTATTTTGTTTATCAATGATCTATTGCGAAAAACTAAATCTAATGTTTTATTATTATCATTTCTTATTGACCTGAACTGCATTAATTTATAAAACTTCATATAGTGTCCAACAGATCTTTAACTTTTCTAGCAGTGTTTTCTGGGGTTAAATAAGTACCGGGTGAGTCAACGATTGAAAAAAGTAAATTTACGTCGAACTGCAGGTACAATTTGGAAACAAGCGGTTTATGCTATGGGATACATATGTAAATCGCGCTCATTCTAAAAATATTTTTAATTGTACGGGGTGCGTCAAAAAAGCTACTAATAGTTGTATTTTTTTAAATGGGACACCCTATATTTGAATTGATTTTTAAATTCTACATCAAATTCTAACACTTTTTTGTATAACATGTTATATGGCTAAAATTGATACTTTCTTAAATATTTGGTTTTAAACGAATAAAAATAAAAATTTGATGCACATCTATGATTAGCAATATAACGCCTAGTTGTGCCACTAAAAATAAAATATTTTGCTTCTGCACAAAATAGGCATGGAATAAAAGACTGCTTTTGTAATATTGAAGATATTACATACAGGGTTTCCAAATTTAAATGCCCAACTTTAACATTTTCAAACCAATTTATTTCAGTTTTTTTTAAATGAAACCCCCTGTATATTTTTATGTAATCTTTTTAAGCATAAAAAAATCTTCAACTTATATTACATATATTATATCTATTTTCAATAGTTTTCGAAATATTTTAAAATTCCCTTTTTTGCGTAATTTAGAAAATTACCAACTCGATCAAAGTAGCCATAGTAGCCGTCAGTAAAACAAAAGTATTTAATATAAATACAATTGCTTATTTTCTAAAATTAGTCCTATGAATATTTAGATAATATAATAATTTGTTAATAAAATTGCTACAAAAAAATGATCTAATAACCTTACGATTTTAATCAGAATCTACAGTAAGCAAGACTACAAGAAAATATAAATATCATCCATTTTATATTACATTAAACCAAGAGTTACACGCTGAAGATTTTAAAATCCGTGTTAAGTTTTGTAACTCAATGATAAGGCGATTTCCGAACTTTTTAGACAATATTATGTTTTTGGAATGAATCTCACATTTCAAAGCAAAGGATGCGTGAACTGACATAATATTATAAATATTTAAAAATTGTGTTGAAAAACGGGTCTTGTCTAGTTTGCAAATAAGTAAATACACTTCAATGAAGGAATACATTTCAATTTGCATAGTCGAAAACTTATATTAATAGGTACTAATTTTTAAAGTTATACAGAAAAAAACACTTATCGGACTAAAAAAAATCGCTTTAAAAAGTTAATCAAGTGTTTTCATAGTTATATTTTAAAAGATGCTCAAACAAGCGTCCGCCTTCACGAATACACATGTTAAAACCTTTTAATAATATTTTGCCTAGTTTTAACTAGCATGTCTGGTGATATAGTGGCGCATACATCCCTGATTGTTCCTGCATGTTCTCCCTTGCTGTAAGTGGTTGGGTGTAAACACGATCTTTAATATAACCCCACAAGAAAAAATCTAATGGAGTTATATCGCAAGATCTGGGTGGCCATTCGATAAAACCGCTACGACCAATCCATTTTTGATTAAAATTAGCGTCCAAAAATGCACGAACATCCCGATGGTAATGAGCAGGTGCACCGTCTTGCTGCAGCCACATGTCTCTTCTTTCTTCTATGCTGAGTGGTCTGAGAAGAATAGGCAGCTCAACGTTCAAAAAATTTAAATATCTTTGTCCATTAAGCGGTTTATTAAAAAAATACGGACCTATAATATGGTTTCCAATGATTCCACACCAAAAATTTAATGACCAGTGATTTTGATGTTGTACCTCTCGTACCCAGTGGGGATTTGTTATTGCATAAAAATGCATATTATGCCTGTTTATAGCTCCATTGCTTCTAAATGTAGCTTCATCGGAAAACATGATATTCGCTAAAAAGTCCGGATATGCTTCTATTCGCCTTATCATTAAGTTGCAAAAGTTAACACGCCTTTCAAAATCTTCATCGTGCAACTCTTGGTGGTCCTGCTTACTGTAGATTGTGATGTCTCAGTTAAACTAGCAAGTTGTCGACTACTTAAACTGGGATTTTCTTCTATATGAAGTAGAATTTCCAACTCTTTGTCTTTTGGCCAGAAGGCAATTTTTTTTGAGCTTCACCCAATATATAGACCATATCTATTATTTCATTCTGTGAAAAAATCATTTTAAATTAGACGAGAATACGAAAGACGAAATACAATGCACTAACAACAACACGTTTTTAACTTTTCATACATTTAGTCGCCAGTTGCTATAGACTGTTTTTTCAATGGGTACTTTGATTGATCCAGTTGTTGATTTTCTAAATTACGCAAAAAAAGGAAATTTGTAAATATTTCGAAAACTATTGAAGATAGGTATATAATATGTTTAATAAAAGTTGAAGAATTTTTTATTCTTAACAAGACTAAATACAAATATACAGAGGGTTCCATTTAAAAAAACTGAAATAAATTGGTTTGAAAATGTTAAAGTTGGGCATTTAAATTTGGAAACCCTGTATGTAATATCTTCAATATTACAAAAGCAGTCTTTTATTCCATGCTTATTTTGTGCAGAAGCAAATATTTTATCTTTAGTGGTACAACTAGGCGTTATATAGCTAATCATAGATGTGCATCAAATTTAATTTTTTTTGTTTAAAGCGAAATATTTAAGAAAGCATCAATTTTAGACATATAACATGTTATACAAAAAAGTGTTAGAATTTTATGTAGAATATAAAAATCAAGTCAAATATAGGGTGTCCCATTTAAAAAAAATACAACTTTTAGTTGCCCTACTTTTTTGACGCACCCCGTATTAAATAAAATATTTTTAAAATGGGCATGACTTACATATATATCCCACAGCATAAACAGTTTGTTTCCAGATTTTACCTGTTCGACGTAAATTTACTTTTTCCAATCGTTGACTCACCCTGTACAACTAGGTCTCGAAATCCAAAGTACCTCAGACATATTGAAGTCTCCACAAATGAGCAATGTATCATATGATATTATGTTAAATAGCCTGTACAAATTATTAGTGAATCATTCCAATTCTTTGGCGTCACCAGTGGGCAAGTAAACACAACACATGTGGATTTCACCTTTACTTTGAGTACAAAGTGTTACCCAAAGGTCTTCAGCCTCGCTCTGCCATTCCGAACGACCAATCACTTGATACTCCCGTTTCGCCGCGATCAGAACACCTCCTCCCTCACGCTGTTCGCTGGTACTCGTTTCACGATCACGACGAAACACAAGGAAATTATCATTAAACCCCTCATTAGAAAAAAATTAGGAGTTTAACCATGTTTTAGTAATAAAGATTTGTCATAGTAATTAGAAATCCTTAAATTAATTTATAGGAATAACAATCTTTTGGGTACTCAAGCTGAATACTGTCGCATCTATCTTGGAATGTCAGTGCTCATCAGATCTCCGTTTTATTAGATCTCCGTTTTATTATGTAAAACGTAATTTCAAGCAACAAGCAAATCCCTTAGAAGAAAATATCAAACAGTTCCATCAAATCAAGCAGAAGAATTGGAAATATTGTTATATTTTTAAGGAAAGAAAAGATTAAAACATTTGTTTAAGACAAATAAAAAGTATTTTTCTTCTTCTAGAGAATCAGTAACATTCAACGAGAGATGCCTGTAGGTATTTTAGAAATTCAATAAAAAATCCATTAAATAAACATAGATACATCCATATAAAATATAGCTTGCGATGAAGCAACTTTTATAACAGCCGGGATGTATAATCGCAAGTACACTCATATATGTGCGCCTGAAATTCCACGTGAGTTCACACATCGACAATGTTGTAGGTCCCTACATGTTTGATCTGGTATTTTAAGGCGATTTAAATGGTGAAGGATTGAATTTTTTTGCAAAACGAAATTGAGAATCTTCTGAAAAATTTACCTTTTCAGAATTGTAGTAATGGCATGGCAGCAATATGGGGCGGATCCACATAATTTAGCTCCCATAAGGGAATTCCTTAATAACTATATTACAGGGGGCTGACAGATAGGCAATTACTTATCGGCTACCGAATAGCCCCGATCTAACTCCGTTAGATAATTTTTAGGGGGGGGGTTAGTTAAAAGATAAAGTATATGAAGAAGGAAGTACACATTTAGAAGATTTAAGAGTAAGAATTATGGGAAGTATAAATGCTTTAAACCATAATAAATTATATTTTATGGCTAATTCTATATTTAACTTCTAATTCTAGAAAATGATTATAAAAATGCATTTTAAACAATAACGGTCATATTCAACAACTATGAAAATACCGTTTCAATGTTAATTTACAAAAAAATCAATTTATATAATCTATTTATATAAAATACTAATCCATATTTTTCAGCAAGTTCGTGAGAGGGTTATATGCACCAATTTACATGATTTTTTTTTAAATGATCGTCTGGTTACCGAGACGTTTCAACACTATTTGTATT
Source organism: Kuschelorhynchus macadamiae (assembly GCA_030620095.1). NCBI lineage: Eukaryota > Metazoa > Arthropoda > Insecta > Coleoptera > Curculionidae > Kuschelorhynchus > Kuschelorhynchus macadamiae. The sequence goes on from JAUTXW010002618.1 coordinate 4,208,911, forward strand.
GTTTTATTGCGTATTTGCTCTAGAAAACTAATATGTTTTTCTTTACATAAAAAAGTAAGACTATAAATATATAGAAAATAGTCTTACTTTTTTATGTAAATGTAGGAATAATAACTTAATTCCAAATTTCTCAAATCTAAAAACATGTTTTTCTTTAATAAAATTTCTGGTTGATATGGTGAACGCGCCCCACATTCTTATAATATCAGTGGAAACTCATCGCGTCTTCTAACGGAAAAGGCAGAACAAGGTCAGCCGGGCAAGCTAGTTTAAATAATTTACCATATAATTCCTTTTTAAAATAAAACTGAATATCTTTATTATCATTTACATTTTTGTTGCACGTTTCAGGTTACCGAGATATATACGAGTTAATTTCGTCAATGGCTATTATTATTAAAGAAATATTAAAAGCATATAATTTCTGGATCTTTAAAGTAAAATGTAGCAAAATCGGCTGAAACAAATCTAGACCTATTATATATTTTTTAAGAGGAGAAATTGAACTCTAGCTGGAAATCCTACAATATACAGGGTCACGCATTTAAAAAAATAAAGTTGGCGTCTGTACCCTAACATCCTATATAAATAAAAAGATGTTTTCTTTGTCGATTTCTGAAAACCCAATGACTTTTATATTTAAGGTTCTTTGTGTCACTGAAAATAATGCGAGGAAAATGTATTGAAATAAAAAAAATCCCCTTGTACTTAATTCCTTGTGGTTTGTCCTGGGACTTTAAACATAACAACACACCGAACATGTCAAATATTTTTTGAAATTGTGAACTAGAAATGGAACATTTTTATATTAGAAAAGCATTTATTTTAAGTTCGTAGAAAAATATACATAATTAGTTCTTTGATTGTTTAGGATAATTAAATTAAATATATATTATAGTCTAGTATATATATATATATGTTTATCACAGATATTAATTAAATATTGAGTCATAATTAAATGTGCCGTTTCTTCTCGCTTCTCCCGCCTTGATAAAAACTTCCGGGGCTATAAGGAGTTCCTTAACGGTCGGATCTTCGATCATGATTTTCTTCCACTTCCTTAAGTTGGGAATCTGGTCATCTTTCAGGGGAAGTTTTTCTACCCCTACTGCATGATTAATGGACTTACTGCGTTCTGCCCATGGCCATAACATGTAGTCTATCTGAAAATCATTTAACATTTTTTTGATTCTAAAGAACTAGCAAATTTGTATTATACAATATAATTATAAGTAATGAATTAAACAATATAATTATAAGTAAGTGCTAAAATTTATTGTTTCAATTCTACCAAGATGCATCCATATTGTAAATTTAGAAATAAGCTGAAAAGTGTTTTATTGGATAGAGTTTTTATAGTTTAAATGAATATATTTTATCTTGTTTTGATTAGGGCTGGGCGATTATCAAAATATATAATCAATTATCGATTATCTAAAATAATAGATTATTTTTGAATAATCGATTAATCGAAAATAATTTATTAATCCAAAATAATTTATTAATCGAAAATAATCGATTATCCATTTTTCTAAACGAAATTAACAAATAATCGATTAACCGTTTAATAAAGGCACATTTTTGTACTTTTATGCTCCCTTAATTTAGTTTTTATCCGAAAACTTAAATCAAGAACATTTTTTTTTATTAAAAGTTAGCTTTTCTAGTCTTTTGGTTTTTAATAAAAACTTAACCATTGGCAGCACTACACCGCAAAGGTTTAATCTTTTGCCGACATACTGATTACCGACGCTGGGTACGCCGACAGCTAAATAATAAAGTTAGAAATAACGACTTTTTTTTATTTCTTCAACGAAGGATAAATGAGACAGATATAGAAATATTTGTATTATCAATGATTACAAAATATTATATTTTTCTAAAACTGCACTATATCATTTACTATATACTATCTTTTGAATAAAGGTTAATCACATCAACAGTGTAGAGTTATACAAATAAGAATATGTGTTTATTAAAGTTATTTGGCTTAATCATTATTTTTCCATTAACTGTTTGTTGATTATTATTACTATTATTATTGTATTATTCGATTAACCAAAATCGGATATCGTATATAATTATTTTTGAAAAACCAAAAATAATCGGTTATTCAAAAATAATGGATAATTCGAAAATAATCGAATATAATCGATTAATAAGTGATTAATGTGAACATAAAAATATGCTAAAATGATCAAAATTGAATTGAATAACTGATTTTACGGTATCCGATTTTGATTAATCGAATAATACGATAATAATAGTAATAATAATCAAAAAACAGTTAATGGAAAAAATAACGATTAAGCCAAATAAGTTTAATAAATACGTATTCTTATTTGTACAAGGCTACACTGTGGATGTGATTAACCTTTATTCAAAAGATAGTATATAGTAAATGATATAGTGCAGTTTATAGAAAAATATAGTATTTTGTAATCATTGATAAAACAAATATTTCTACATCTGTCTCATTTATCCTTCGTTGAAGAACTCAAAAAAAGTCGTTATTTTTAACTTTATTATTTAGCTGTCGGCACTCGGCAATTAGTATGTCGGCAAAAGATTAAACCTTTGCGGTGTAGTGCTGCCAATGGTTAAGTTTTTATTAAAAACCAAAAGACTAAAAAAGCTAACTGTTAATTAAATAAAATGCTCTTGATTTAAGTTTTCGGATAAAAACTTAAATTAAGGCAGCATAAAAGTACAAAAATGTGCCTTTATTAAACGGTTAATCGATTATTTGTTAATTTCGTTTAGAAAAATGGATAATCGATTATTTTCGATTTATAAATTATTTTCGATTAATCGATTAGTTTCGTTTAATTGATTATTTATGTATAGCAGCTTTTTTTAAAAGAAAATTTTCTATGCCACGAAAAACCACTTTGTCTGCTTAAATAATTCTAAGACTGAAAAAAAAATGGAAGTTTTTTTTATGAAAAAAATCTGTGTTACTCACCATGCCAGGCTTATCTCCTCCGAAAAATGGAGTGCCTCTCCTAGTTAGTTCATCTTCCAATAGTTGGGCTTTAGGTAATAAGATTTCCAGGGCCTGTTCCGCTGTAAGTTTTTCCTTATTGAGAACGACTTTATAAAACGATTCAATGACTTGTCCGATAATATTTCTAATTATGTCTTGATCTTTCTTTTTAACTCCGGGGTCTGACGGGTACAGGGGGTAGTTATTAGGGTATTTTTCGTCTAGATAGTCGGCTATATCCAGGCTCTCGATCACTACTTTATCCCCATCAAGCAGTGATGGTACTTGTCCTAAAAAAGACAAAGGTTTTTATACTCTCTTGTTAGTTAAGTACTAAATATAGGCTTCACCACGGCTGACTTTAGAACAGGCCACGAAGTAGATAAATGAATATATATATATATATATATATATATATATATATATATATATATATATATATATATATATATATATATATATATATATATATATATATATATATATATATATATATATATATATATATATATATATATATATATATATATATATATATATATATATATATATATATATATATATATATATATATATATATATATATATATATATATATATATATATATATATATATATATATATATATATATATATATATATATATATATATATATATATATATATATATATATATATATATATATATATATATATATATATATATATATATATATATATATATATATATATATATATATATATATATATATATATATATATATATATATATATATATATATATATATATATATATATATATATATATATATATATATATATATATATATATATATATATATATATATATATATATATATATATATATATATATATATATATATATATATATATATATATATATATATATATATATATATATATATATATATATATATATATATATATATATATATATATATATATATATATATATATATATATATATATATATATATATATATATATATATATATATATATATATATATATATATATATATATATATATATATATATATATATATATATATATATATATATATATATATATATATATATATATATATATATATATATATATTATATATTTATTTATTTATTTACTTTTACTCAATTACGGTCCTTAAAAAAAATCTTACCTTTTGGATGTATTTTCGGTATGTACCATTCTGGTTTATTCTGAAGGTTTATGTTGACGATATCATGTGGAAGTTTTTTCAATTTGACAACTAACCTGGCTCTTTGTGCATAAGGGCATAAAATCATTGAATACACTCTTAGTAAGCCATCTACTCTTGGTGGTTCAACGGAACCTAAAATTAACTCAAATAAATATAAGTGCTATTTATAAAAACATATTTTTGTTGATAATTTTCTTGCATAGATGGTTAGCTATAGTGCTAATATATAGACAGTGTGGAACAAGAAGTATTTAAGTCAAGAAAACGTTTTTGTTTGTAATTTCTTAGAAAATTTTGTTCTTCATTAAAGTTGGTGCATGACCTAAAACTTAATTTCCATTTATCAAATTTAATTGTTGGCGTCCCGACTAGCAGCAAATTACGAAAAAGCGTTCCGTTCTATTTTTCAAGTTCAAATAAAGTTTATATGAAAAAGTTGCTTTTTTTTTGGGTTTTACTCAAATACTGAGTATGTCTGACCAAAGAAGAATAATTCGATTATTTCCTTAGTGTAACTAAATATGGAATATTAGTTTTAGGGCTCACAAGTTTAACTCCTCGGTTTGCAGCATAAGTCATTAACTGTCAAAAACTAACATTTTGCATAATGACTGTTTAAAGTTTAAGGACATAAACTAAGATGCATCTGTTTTTAAAAAATCTATATCTAATTGTCAAAAAAAAATTTAAAAAGACCTATCCTAACCGAACCTATTTTTTGTAATGCTTCAGTTTATCTCGATTTACTTAGAATTTAAACACTCATTATGCAAAGTGATAGTTTTAACAGTTAATGACTATTCTGCAATCCAACGAACTATTTATAATAATGTTGCCAAAGAGCTAAGAATTTGTATATTAAAAATTAACAAGTGAAAACATTTGGGCTCAACGATCAATGCATTTTTGGAGAACTAAACGATTACTAAATGTGAACTGAATAATTTTTGAGTAGTGTGTATTTAAAATAAGTTGTAATTGTAAATTTATAATAAGCAATTTTCAAGTAAGTTTCTTTATGACCAGTCAAATGTAAACTATTAAACAATTAGCCATGAAATGGTGAGATTTTAAGATGACCATTTCGTCAATTGCTTTTAAAAAATCATTTTATGGATTTTTTGAAATTGTGCTTTTTAGGGGATGAAATGTATTTTTACTATCTTTAAAATCATTTTGCATAAGACGCTGGCTAAAATTAACAATAAGACAATTATGTATATCGAATGAGGTGGACACAGAAACATACTGATATTTTAGGTTAGGATTTTCTAGGACTGTTTTAGTTTTAAAATGTTTTAGCTATAATTAATTTAGAACTGAGTCATTTTAAATCAATTAAAACAAAATTTTAGTTAAAGGTATACTTTTTAGTACAAATATTCTTAGCTCACCGGCAACACTATAATAAATATTTAAAGTAGGATCCCTTAAACAGATATGATTCAAAAATGTATTAGTTAGTTCGAAGAAATGACGCAGAAGTTTAGGATAATCAAATTCAGTATCTGAGCAAGACTAAAGACTATTTGCATCTAAGGGCACTTAACTCTTCTATAAATAAGGCTTTTCCTTATTTTGCCGCTGGCGCTGGTCGGGACGTTGTTGCTAAAATTTAACAAATGGAAATTAACTCGAGTGTTTTCGAGAAATTACAAATAAAAAAATTTTCCTTACTTCTTGAACCACGCTATAGATTCTTGTACATTATTAAAACACATAACACATAACTCACCAGAGGCTAAATGTTTCTCAGACATGGCAGTACGTTTGAGTAAATTGCTGAATAGTTTGCGAATAACTGACATAATATTATTATTCACCTTCTTTATAAAATACAGCTTATCTCGAAACTTTGCAATATTTCATCATACACCCAATCATTATTATCTAACAGACAACACTTATATAGCATTTTCATATATTTATTTTAAAACGCATCTGATAAGAATGGATGGATTCCGGATAAACCGTATATATACCTTTAAAAAGACATCGAAATTAAGGTTTAGACTAAGGTCAAATATATTGATTAAATCCTGCAAATTAAAGCGAAAGTAGCAGCTGGTTTAAAGGAATTATCAAATGCTTTTACTCGCAATATTCGAAATAGACTACACGAGAATGTAAAATGACTTGCGCTTTCCATTGTGAAGTTGTTTATTCTAGAATATGTAAAAAACGATGTTATATACATAGTTTTCTACGTGCAGAAAACTACATATATTACATCTTGTTTTCCACTGACCCATGCCTGGCAGCTGTAGTGTGCCTACAATCACATACACGAAATGGGATGAAAACAGGTGGGTTAAATCTACAAAATCTAGCAACGGGTCACTCAGAACAAAGTTGGACATTAACTAAACTGAGAGCGTCAAAAATTCCCCTTACTACCAATAGCATTTAGAAAATAACCGGCATTCTTGTTCGACCAGTTAACGAAAGTTCGATTAACCGATCTGACAGCCCTACTCCCTACCGAAGGAGCTATCGATAATATAATTTAAATTTTTCGTACAGTTTTTACTTGGGCCTATCGATAGCTAAAATCTATTATAGCCCATCCCCATTACGACCCGTCACAATGTCTCCCGCTTTTGCTTTTTGCAAATGTGGCAACCCTTCCCTACCCATCAACCCAGTTCGAGTTCCGCGGCACAAATATATCGATAGTTATCAATAACTATTGATAGGTATCGATAACTATTATAGTTATCAATAGGTATCGATATTACATAGTTATATCGATTTTATCAGTCACAATAAAATGTTCTAGTAACGCCACCTATCGGCAGTCTTAAATGCTGATTTAAATTCGCCTAAACGCTGGTAATATTTCTTTTTAAAGTTTTTGTGTTGTAGTTTGTATAAGTGATATTTTATTTTTCTTCGAGAGAGTTTTCGCTCTTCAAATTTGGTGTACGACACTGTATGAATTATAATTAACCAAAAAAGCAGGGTATATCTTAATTTACTTATTAATTAAATTAAAATCCCCAAGAAATAATTTTATTTTTAGCACAAAAAATTTCTTGAGTCAATAGGTATGGTATAGGGGAGTGTAGAAGGAAAAAAGAGGTTTTCTAAAAATATCGAGTTTTATATGGCTTTCGGAGTTTTTAGCAGCATGACATTTATATTTCTGACTTTCTATGCATATTACGTACCGATGGACTTTTTTAAGTTTTCGTTTTGAAGTCAGTTTATTTTTTTATAAAAATTTTTATTTCTTATAAAAACAAATAAGATGGTGTCCTAATAAAACCATGAAATTATTAATTTAAATATTTAAAACATTTTGTTCCCGTATACACAGTTGTCCTCAGTTGGCAAAACCGCTTTTAAAAACCGAAAATATTTTTTACTTCAATAATGCTTAGCCCTTTTTACAAAACGACAATTTTGGTCATATGATTTTTTTCTATATTTCTTTTTCATAAAGGATCATCCAAAGACGCTGAAACCGCCCTTTAAAAAGAAAAATATTTTGTATAGGGAGATTTATGTACTTTTGCCCTATTTATTGTTTTGTCCTATACCGACAAGGGGAGAGACACTTTACTATTTTTTTCCTTTTAAAGCATTTCCTTTTAAATGCATATTGCATATAGCAGGATAAAATGTTTTTTTTTGGGTTAAACAGCAGTGGGTAAAAAACTATTTATCCCATTAAAATGGGAAATATTACACGCAATTAGCTAAAAGTCGTTAAAAGGTAAAATTCATCGTATAAAAACAGGTTTATGAGGAACCTAGAGGAGGCTTAAAAATGTTTGCTCCGAGTTGCCAAGAAATGCTTATAGTATAAGCGCTACATATATTTAGCAGAAAAAAAATCGTAATAATAAAAAACTGTAAACTTGATCTACTTGGTGAATCTTAATTAAAATTCTATAGATGATCCAATCCCCTAAAAAAAAAGTTTATACTCAAGCCGGTAACTTGAAAAATAGCCGCATTAAATCGGCACTCGGGTATTTTTCTAATCACTTGAATGCCATATCCACGTATCTTAAAAAGATCTGGAGATGCGTTTTAATTACAATTTGTTTCTGATGCAAGTATCAACATTCCTAACATAAATGTAATGTCCAATATTTAAATATGTTCCTGCAACTCTCTTGACATTCTAGATTAACTTGTAAAATAAAAAGAAATAATAAAGAATTGGTTTAAAATTTTGACCGCTAGTGGCTGTTACTTGATGGAATTCTATTACACGAAGTAAAACACTAATATATTAATTAGAAAATTCCTTATAATGAATTTTTACCCTGTAGCTTTGTTTGGTGGATGCTACATACTAATTTTTAAAAGAATTCTACATTTGATATTAACAATGTCTGTCTAACCTATGGTCCCTTAATTAAATTTTATAACCTAATTATCCTAAACACCGAACATTGACAAGATAAGAGCACTTGAAGCTCCTCCCCTTGTTATGCCTATCTCACTCGAATATCGGATGCTATGCTTTTTCGATCCCACGAAGTCGCTGCTGGGCCAGATGCATAAACCTGTTGTCCGTCGTATTGAAATATACCACCGAACATTAATATATACCAGTTGTCTTTATATTTGCCGGCGCGCGACGTTTAATGAAAATAAGCATTTACCAATTTACTCAGTGTTTGGTGTTTGGTAAATGGCTGGAAAATTACGATTAACTCTTGTCTATCTTAATGGGAAACTTTAAGTCGCGAAAATTATTCATTTCTTTTAACAAGAAACCTTAATCAGGATTGGTTCTATTTTTTATTGGCCTGATAAGAAATTGTGGCGGAAATACGAGAAATCCAACCCCAATACAATTTTGTAAGCCATTCAAGAAATTATTTACTCAAAAATATGTTAATGAGGTTGAAGGTGTAAATTCTATCCAAGATATTAATAAAGTTTTGCTTAAGTAACTGCTGATAAGATCGAAGAATATAAAAATATCTATGTACCAATAATGACAAAAAAATAGTTCTTTAAAAGTGTTTGCATGCGATACTATGATCCCTGTCTGGAACATGTCAGGAATTAACAGAGTAATCCAATGCCGGTCGTGGTATTAGCCAGCGTAGTGGTTGTTTCTGTGATTCCATTTTATGCCATTGCCCTACACGGGGCTTGATAGTCTATGGCGGTCTGATGAGCTCTAAAAAGAGCGAAATCGCGATCGTCATTTGACTAAAATGGATCACTGCGCCTGCGGTATTACTGTTGTGTTCCTTGTTGTGACGTTGGTGTAACATGAATCTAAAATACATTAACATGTGGCCAATTGTTCAAATTCGAATTCTAACCTGCTGTCTTGCCGATATCTATATAGCAATAGAAAAATAAAAAACACCAATAACTGGACAATAAATATCAAAATGTCGATACAATAAATATCAAAACTGTCGATACGTATCGGTAACGAACATATCGATAAATAAAATATATTGATAGTTGATGTGCTATCGATAAGTAAATTCTAATATCGCCCATCCCTACTTTTGACCCGAATTTATCTACATCGGCGACAACGCAAGGCTGAAAATAACTTCTTTAAACTTATTTGAGATGCCCTTCACAGACGAATCACAAGCAGGGGCCAAGCACTAAAGCCAAGCACTAAATAATATGCATGATTTAGAAGTGTGCTTCCGGGACTTCCGGCTTCCAGGAAAAATCATTAACAACCTTTATTTCAAGTATGCCTTGACATTGTCAGGAAGTAATCAGCTCCCGAGGTGCTGCAGCAAATTATTAAATTTCCTTTTATAAAACTGTTCATAAAGTTTTTAATAAAATCGGGTTTTGAATATAGCAAAGATTGTGAATTCTTATTATATGAGGCCGAGAAAAAAAAAATGTTATATTCATCTAAATATATTAGTTATTTAGAGCAGATATTGTTTTTATGTGCTAAGTCAATTTAGAAAAGGTAGAATCTTATTTAATTATAATACACTCCATAATTAATAATTTTGCTCATTTTTTTCTGGAGCGTTACTTTATTGTTGACAAGGTGAAAAGAGGAAACCTTTATACGTTTCTTTATCATATTTCGGATCATTTTGATGAAATCTCCTCACTGTACTTTAAAGTCAGTGTGATTTATACGGACACTTTTTTAAAACGAATAAGATGGCTTGTACGACATGTCTTCATCCTCTTTTCTTATCACGCAACCCGTCTCAACTTTCATTTTTCTTATGGCCTCCATATTGGATTTTTCGATTTTTGGAAAGAGCGTAAAATTTCCAGTCTAGTGACGACTTACAAGTGCTTAAAAGATTTGAGTATCATCGAAATATCATAGTTCGTAAAGTTAGGTCTCAATTTTTTCTAAGGAGGCCCTGAATTATTTGTAACAAAAAAGTGAGCTTTGACTGTGACGTTAAATAATTTCTCTGAATAAAATCATAAATCTGACACACAAATTGTCGAGACCTGTTGAAAATGGCCGGTATTCCCTATTTAAATGAAGAAAAGTTTGTCATGTTAGCGCTGTACTTTCAGTCACACAAAAACGCCGACATTACCTCAGCAAGATATTTGGAGATGTATCCCGAACGACGGCAGCCTCATGAAACCCAATTCAGAAAAATCGTAGTTAATTTAGTTAACCATTGGGCCTTCGAACCACCTAGAAGCGGATACAATGTTGACAATGAAAATCGCGACAGAAACATTTTACAAGCTATCGACGAAAACCCTAGTGCATCGGTAAGAATTGTAGAACAGGAAATGTATGTGCCAAAGTCAACGGTACATGGAGTGTTAAAAAAAGAATAAGTATCATCCAGACAAACCCATAAAATCACGATTTTGTAAATCTTGTATGTAGGTTTACGAATTGTGGAGTTTTTAAAAGGCACACAGTCATCATTAGGCTGTGGAAAACCCTCACGAAGTGGCAGAGAGACGTCTTCAATCCAGATTTGGAAAGATTTGGGGTCATTGGTAATTTAATCTAACTTACTTTTTTAATTTAGCACTTATTTATAAATTATTAATAATTTCAGCAAATCGACTTATAGCACCGTTTTTGTTTGACTACAACCTAAACGGACAGACATACCTAGAGCTTTTGAGAAACCAGGTTGTACCGACTTTACGAGCTACTCTAGCGGAAGATGAGTTTAAAAGAACCTGGTTTCAACAGGATGGATGTCCGGCTCACAACACCATTCAAGTTAGGAACTTCTTAAGAGAGCAGTTTGACGAAAGAATCATTTCCTTAAATGGTCCAATATCTTGGCCTCCTAGATCCCCTGACCTCTTCCCCCCTGACCCCCATGAATTTGATACTCCTGCGATAATATAAATCCTGAGACAAAGAGTTTTGGACACATTTAGAAATATTAACGGAAATACACTTGCCAAGGTTGTACGAAAAACAGTCACCAATTGTCAAAAGTGTCTCGATGCAAATTGACGTCATTTTGCAAATCTGTAAATTAATATAACCCAGTTACGAAATAGTTAAGAACTTATTTAGATTTTTTTTAGTCGTTATTTACGTTCATGTTGTATTGAAAATTCAATGCGTTTAATACATTACTTATTAATGTAATCTTGTGACAAATAAATCATAGCCTCCTTAAAAAAAATTGAGACCTAACTTTAGGAAGTGTGATATTTCGATGATACTCAAATCTTTTATGCACTTGTGAAACATCACTAGACTGGAAATTTTACGGTCTTTCCAAAAATCGAAAAATCCAATATGGCGGCCATAAGAAAAGTGAAAGTTGAGGCGGGTTGTGAGAAAACAAAAGACGATGGAGACATGTCGTACACCCTACTTTATTCGCCTTGACACAGTGTCCGAATAATATCACACTTTGACAGCTGTCAAATTTACCGTTCTGGATTTAATCCGCCATTTTCGATTTTTCGCCGATATTTCTAAAACCAATAGACCGATTGTAAACCTCAAGCCGGATATCGAATGCGCTAAGTTTCCTCTAGAACTTTTCCCATTTATCATTTGCTGTAGGTATAATAGGAGCCGAGATCTCTATATAGAGAAGCGAATCTAGGACACACTGTATATATATATATATGTGTCTGTCGCTCACCCTTATAACTTTTTACTAGCCGACATATTAGAATGAAATTTCGGTTGATTAAATAGGACATATTTTGATTATTTTTACTGAAACAGCGTTGCCATATCTTCTTTTATTTCCGAATTTCTGCTATTAACCTTTGTTTTTTAAATGGGACACCCTATATTTGGTTACTTATTTTGAATTACTATGACACTGTACGTTCAACCATGTGTCAAAACAGAACGTGGCACTGTAGAGTGTAAAATAAAAATGAAATAAAAAATTTCTTTGTTTGTCAAAATGACACATGGGCGTACTTGGAATGTCCCAACGAATAAAAATATGCAACCGTATATAGGGTGTCCCTTTTATAAATTAAAGTTATTTCTAAAAATTTGGGAAATTAAAAAAAATGCGGAATCGCTGTCATCATGACATCTAAAGATAAGTTTTATTTAACCTATTATTTTCATGACTTTGTACACTATTTTCGTCAGTGGATTACCCCTCGGGGCACCCTATACGCAGGATACGCGCTTAATAATCCAATTATAAATAAATGTTAGACAAAAAACAGGGCCGGACTTAAGACTTATGAGGTCTGGAGTGCCAAGCCCCGCTTTACTGATGATTAAAAAAATTGTGTACGTCGCTGATAAGCTGCTATTGAGGCTCATTATCTACTTACTCCACAGATTAAATTGTTTGATTGTTTAATATTTTGATTAAAACTAACACGATATATAGTAAGCAGGATTTTTTTAAAAAAGTGCAAGTGTCTAAAAATCTAATTTTTACTCCGAAATGCCGGTTTAAGATAAATTCACCCACAAGCTTTACGTAAATATGTAAGCCACTGTCCAGGTAGTTAATTATTCATATTTTATGAACTTCATTAATTATGCGGATCCATAATTCAATGGCAGTTTTTGAAATGAACCTACCAAGGAATGTACCTTCTCCTATTTTAGAATGTGACTTGTTAAATTAACAGGATTAAATGTGATAGTGTTTTATCGTGTGTGGAATTAAAAATTGTATATTTACTTTTTTTTAAGAACGAGTTTGCAGATAAGTTATACCAAACAGATCAATTTAAAGCATGTTTCGTGACTTGGCGTTTTTGATTATCATGATTGACAGGCTACATACCGGAAATTATACAGATTAGTTCAAAACTGAAATTGTTAGATTTTAAAAATGATAGCGTTTGATACGTGCTAAAATAAGTTGAATACAGATATAAAGTGTTATAAAAAAATCCTACAAAGAACCAAGCCAACACAATTATTATATCTCATAGTAGGTTACTTGTAACTATAATCAAACTAGACTCAAATTGAGTGTAGTCTTCATTTTCAAATTTAATTAATGCTGTATCTGATTTCGGTTGTTAGGACCATCCCGTCGATTACAGGAGTCAGGATATACAGGTATCATTAACAAAAGTAGATCCAGCAGCCTGGCAGCAACACCTCCACCTCGATAAAGACAAAGAAGAATTGCGAATGTTGTGATATTATGCTTTCCAAATATTTCTCAAATCTAAAACGATATTAACTCATTCGAAATTTCGATTAACTACAGCTGTTTCCTTAGAGCACTGTATTTAAAATAAACTGAAATTGAATGTTTTCTCCAGAACATTAGTAATTCGTCGTTATTTTGTTACCAAATATTCCTAATATCTTAAATTTCATATTTGTTCTTATAGTAAAGGCGCAAAAGCAAGCGTTTCTCTTTGGTGTTATTAATCTCATCATAATCCTACTTCAAGCAGTTTCTTGGTCCAAGAGACGACTTGAACTGAAACTACCATCGTTGTTTGAATAAGTATCAAACAACGCTACCATACAACGTATTTTGTATCTAAACTCTTGTTTATCTTTATCTTGTAGGTTTGACTTTTGTGCATCACATAAAGTTTGACGCAAGTCTTGGGCTAGAGAAAATATGCGGCAAAAAATAGTCACTGCAAATATTAAAGTATCCGGCGAGTCGAATAAACGGCAAATATATTGAGTGTAATAATACACAAAGCGATATGTTTGTGTTTTTATTCGTTTTACAGCCTGGTCCTTTCAAGACGTCGCAGTCCAAGATGCGGCGGACTATACTAGTAATAACGCAAATATAAATCTGCAAATATCTGTTAACAAATCATGTTTTAATTTTTTAATATTTAACATTATTAACAACAAAAATATATTGATTAAAACTAACACGATATACAGTAAGCAGGATTTCTTAAAAAAGTGCAAGTGTCTCTAAAAATCGACATGATACTTCAAAATGCTAGTTTAGGAGAAATTCACCCATAAGATTTACGTAAATATGCAAGCCACTTTCCATGTAGTTAATTATTCATATTATATGAACTTCATTAATTATGCGGATCCATAATTTAATGGCAGTTTTTGAAGTGAATCTACCGAGGAATCTACCTTCTCCTGTTTTAGAACGTGACTTGCTCAGTTAACAGGATTAAACGTGATAACTGTTTTATCGTGTGTGGAATTAAAAATCGTATATTTAGCTTTTTTAAGTACAAGTTTGAAGATAAGTGATATCAAACAGATCAATTAAAACAATGTTTCGTGACTTGAGTTTTTGATTATCATTTTCAGGCTACATACCGGAAATTATACAGATTAGCTCGAAATTGTTACATTTTAAAAATGTTTGATTCATGCTAAAATAAGTTGAATACTGATATAATGTGTTATAAAAAATCCAAAACAGAATTAAAATAAAATCTCATAATAGATTACTTGTAACTGTAATCAAACTTAACTCAAATTGAGTGTAGTCTTCATTTTCAAATTTAATTAATCTTGTGTCTGATTTCGGTTGTTAGATCCATCCCGTCGATTACAGGAGTCAGGATATACAGGTATCATTAAGAGAAGTAGATGCCGCAGCCTTGCAGCGACCCTTCCACCTCGTTAAAAATAAAGAAGAATTCCGTGTTCTGGATATTATGCTTTTCAAATATTACTAATATCTAAAAAGATGTTAACTCATTTGAAATTTCGATTAACTACAGCTGTTTCCTTAGAGGACTGTATTTAAAATAAACTGAAATTGAAAGTTGCCTCCAGAACATTCGTAATTCTTCGTTATTTTATTGCCAAATATTCCTAATATGTAAGAAATTTCTAATACATTTGAAATTTCGTTTAACTACAGGTGCTTTCTTAAATTTGATATTGGTTTTTATAGTAAATAGATATAGAAACTATGATTTATACCTATGTCATGAGTTATGACTCGTGACTCGGTGCATGATTAACGGTAACTGACGCGCAAAAGCAAGCATTTATCTTCGGTGTTAATCTTATCATAATCCTACTTTAAGCAGTTTCTTGGTTCAAGAGACCGCTTGAACTGAAACGACCATCGTTGTTTGAATAAATATCAAACAACGCTACCATACAACTTATTTTTAACCGACTTCAAAATAGGAGGAGATTCTCAATTCGACCTACATTTTTTTTATGTTTGTTCACCCATATTTTCTAAATGGCTTGGCCGATTTTGATGAGTCAGACGCCAAATTGTAAAGGACTACAAGGACTGGTAGAACTTTTTTAATATTCTACTCTCGCCCGAAACCGACTTCATAAATGCACTAAAAAGTAAAAAATAACATTTTATTCCACTTTGGAAATTTTACTCCGTGAACAATGTTCCCCCCCCCCTCACCCGAAGTAGTTATAGCACCCCCCGGAGAAAAATGGCCATAAAATGGTTATTGCTCCATCTAACCTAACTCTGAACTCAGTTATAGCGTTTTCCATTGAAGTATACTGCACCGAGGCAGTGCAAAAATTGCCACATTTATATTTTCTTTGTTTTTAAATGTGTGTTGTGTGTTCCAACGATCAAAACCAGCCCCAGTCGCATATTTGTAACAAGCGTAAGTTATCTCAAAACGGCTAAAGCCGAATGTTTAGGTATACCGAGCGTTCGTTCAAGTTTTCGTAAGACATCGGTTAGCTTAGGGGTAGAGCGTCGGATGCGGAGCAATGCGAAGATTCCGTGTTCGAATCCGTGTAGGGTACAGAGAATTACAAAAGCGTTGTGAAATTCTTCTTGCCACTTTCATAACGATAGCCTCCGTCGAAAGATCGTTTAGTACGATGAATGGGATACTGACTAAGGCAAGAAATAGAATGCTACCGGGAACCTTAATGCACTGTATGATGATCAGCGAGGAGGAACCAGAGACTCCAGAACGGCCTATCTGGAAACTCTATGCGACTGACATCATACCTCTCCATGTCTCACTATGTTTCAAAAAACTTCAATTCCACATATAATTGCAACCATTCATTATCACAAACTTTAAAGCATCTATATTTGAAATCAGGAAAAAAAGATCTTTTGAAATATTTAATAATAATAGAGATGAAAACTGATCACCTCTCAAAATTTGACATTTCCAATAATATTTTCGCACTTACGATAAAAAATTCTGATGATTCAGAAAAAAACCCTACAACTTTTGTATTTACAACATTTACGTATCTATTCAAATAAACTCTCTAGGTGGGTGGCAAAATATACGGGAAAACCCTGTACAATACATACGTGTATTTGCGTTTTACCCGTCACCTACCCACAAAAAATCATATATTTGTTACTAGACAGCTATAGGTCTGATAATCCAATAAGAAACGTATAGCTAATAGCTAAACTTGCTTTTCCCTGTACTATCTGCAGTTAGGGTTGCCAAGTTTTCGAAATGGAAAAGCGGGAGGTTTGAAAACAAAGCTGTTCACTTACCTGAGGCAAAATTTTTGAGTGCTACAAAAAAATTTTTACGAAACAGCCAAGGAAAACAGCCTATAACAAACTATCAATAAATTTTTATTAATTATTTATTCATTCATTTATTTATATATTTATTTATTTATTCATTTATTTATTTATTTATTTAAAAGTAGGTACAGGGTTATTGATTATAAATGTCCCCCCCCTTTAACTTTTTTGTTTGGCATTTTAGGAAAAAAAAATTAAATGTAAAAGTTGCTTGGAATAAGTTAAATTTTTAAAATATTATATTTCTAAATATACAGGGTGTGTCACAAATGTGCAGCAACTGCCAACTTTGTTATTTTCAATACGATACCATATTTTTTATTTCATTTTTTGATTCTACATAAAATTCTAAGCATATTTGATGTAGCATACCCTATACCTAACTTCAACTGTCTCCAAACTATAAACAATTGAAAATTGGCACTTTTTGCACTTTGACTCATTATAGTGGCAAAACGGTTAAAGATAAAGGAAAATAAATTTCACTTTCCCATCTTAAATTTTTAAGAGCTATGTGATGGTCGTAATTGATGGTACCAAATTTGGTACCAATGGTACCCACTGTATATTTATGTTATTAGATAGCTTTTAAAAAGTTAAGATAGGAATGTAAAATTTATTTTCTATCTTTAACCGTTTTGCCACTACTTATAATGAGTCAAAGTGCAAAAAGTGCCAATTTTCAATTGTTTGTAGTTTGGAAACAGTTCAAGTTAGGTATAGGATATGCCATATCAAATATGCTTAGAATTTTACGTAGAATCCAAAAATGAAATAAAAAATATGGTATTGTATTGAAAATAACAAAGTTGGCAGTTGCTGCACATTTGTGACACACCCTGTATATTTAGAAATATAATATTTTAAAAATTTAACTTATTCCAAGCAACTTTTATATTTAAATTTTTTTCCTAAAATGCCAAACAAAAAAGTTAAAGGGGGGGGACATTTATAATCAATAACCCTGTACATACAAGAATAAAAAAACAATATTATGCAGTCTATAGCATCGGTATTTATTATGTATAAAACCTAATAAGTATGCAAACACAATTTCAAGACATTTTTTTTTGTTCACATTTTCCAGCTGCCTTTGCATTTTTCCAGTATTTGCTTACCATCTGCTGTTTTGAGATATTTCGCAAATTCTGTGCACGACTCGGTAAAATTATGTTTCACCATTAGCTCAGCTTCTAAAGTTTTGACACTTAGATTGTTTCTGTCCTTTCTCCATGCATGTGTCATCAAACTGAAAATTCTCTCACTCATAGCATTTGAATGAGGCACAGCAAAGGCAACTGATGCGACTTTTTCAAAATTAGCTGCAACATGATTTTGAAAAAAGCAAACCCACTGCTTATCAATAGAAATATCAGAAACATTTGCTGGTAAGTTCTTATAAAACTCCGAGAGTTCAACATATTCTTCAAAAAGCGCGTCCTCATCAACTTCAATATGGAAATCTGAACAAATTTTGAAAAAATCTTCTAGTTTTGGTTTGTTCTTTAGGATCATAGCGCTCAGGCACTTGAATTTGTTGTCTTCATTGTAGTTGTACCTAAAACCCAAAAAAATAATTATGTCTTAGATACTTCGATAATACATTAAAAATATTCCACAGTGACTACAATATTTATGATTCAGCACAACAATAATTATTTGAATAGTAGATAGAACTGAATGTTTTGCAAAGCATATTTTGAAGGATTTCTTACCATTTTTCCAAATAGTTGATGATTCTTTCTAGGAATGCATCCGCTTCACGCTTGAACAATTCTACTTTCACGAGGTCTTCACATTTTCGCAAAAAAGAATTTGCAATAGACCCATAGAATTGTTCTTCTCTTTTTTTAATTAATGAGAGTTTTAAACTGTTCATTATCGTAAATAATTCAATCGCCAGCGTCTCGCTCGATTCCAATTTCCCAATTATTCCATTCATCAAATGTCCGACGTGTAGTATGAGTCCTGAAACATCAGAAGAAGATAAGATAAAGCAAAAATGAACCCAACGGTTTGAAAATGGTTACCTAAATATGCTTCAGCTAATTCGTCTTCCAAAAATTTCTTCAGCGTTCCAGGTGGGGATTCCTGGGAAAGGAAATATGACTTAACTGGAGCAAAATGATTCAAAAATCGTTCAGTTGCAGGAATTAATGAAAGCCATCTTGTTGGTACACTTCTTAAAAGCTGCGAACATTCTTCGTCACAAAAAATGAAAAATTCTTTGAGCTCAGTAACTTTCTTTGTGCTGCTACTGAATTCGTTGAAACATTTGATAACGAGAGACTCCACGTCATATTTTAATGCGACTTGTCCAAACTTTCCTGCATTATGGATTATATGGCAAACACAACCGACAGGAATCAGTCTTTTATTTCTCTTGCGTAGCTCAGTGAACACACTCTGTTTTTTTCCGAAATTAACAGATGCGTTATCTGCACAATATGCAATCACATTCGCAATATTTAGGCCAGCTTCGTCTAAATGGTTGATCAAACTCTGAGCAATATCTGTTGATTTTTCTGAATCACTTGAATAAAAGCTTAGCAATTTTGTGTGAACCCCCGACTCTTTATTAAAATATCTCACGATAAGAGGAAATAACTTGACATTTCCTTTATTCGAGGCATCTGTCGCAATCGAAAATGACTTGTTATTCACTAGATCTTTCAAAATTCTATTTTTTGACTCTGGCCCAAGGACTCTTGTAATAATTTGCGTGGCTTTTGTTCTACCGCAACCATATTTTTGTGCTATTTTTGAGTCACAAAATATAGTTTTAAACAATTTTCCACCGCAGTCTGTGGATGCGTAGCTATGCGAGTGCTTCACACTGTGAAAAATGAAGCTACATTCTGCATGTATCGTTGCCAGTTCATTAACAGAATCATTTTTAAAAACATGATCGATTTTCTGAACTTTTGAAGTTGCTAAAATGTTTTTTTTATGTTTGTCAGTTTTCATATGTTTCGAGATATCATTCTCTCCACCATGATTAATACTAAATTGCGAACCACAAGGTATGCATCTAGCCTGAGATAGTGATGACCCTTGTATTATATTGGGATATTTTTTACACCACTCTTTATTAAATTTAACTTCCCATTTTCTCTTCTTAACATTGACGCGCGGCCGCGGGGAATCTAATTCTTGATGGGATGTCGAAGTGCTCGGCTCTGTCATGGCTTTATGGGAAATTTCATCATCATCACAATCAATCTCATTCTGGCACTGGCCGACCCAATCAATATCATCAGATGTACTACTATCTGATGAAAACATTTTCACCTTTCACCACAAAACTATTCGCAAAAAAAAATTAAACACAGACGCTCACAAATACCTGGAACACATCACTCGGGGATAATAATAATAACGATTGCTTTCTGGGAATCCCAAATCTAAACAATCTAATATTTGATATGTCATTTGTCAATCCTGTCAGCGTACATTTCAAGCTTCAGGCGCTTTTTTAAATCCCAGTCTTAAATATTAAAAATCCAAATGCAACCGGAAAAAAAAGAAGAGAATGAAAGAAAAAGAAGAGGTACTTTTAGTACATCTAGCTGAATCTGCTTCTGCCTTCTGCTAAATGCCAAAATTGTTGGAAAGCGGGAGTTTGCGGGAGTGGGCGGGAGTTTTGTTTAAGAGCGGGAGTATAGTTTTACGGCGGGAGGCATGACGAAAAATCGGGAGTCTCCCGCCTAAATCGGGAGGGTTGGCAACCCTATCTGCAGTTCGAAGGAACAGGAAAGAAAAGAAAAAGTCGTGTTTTGTCAGTGTAAAGAACAGTAATTTTGTCTTTTGCATGTAATTCAAGTAAGGTAAAGAGGTTCTTTTTATGTTTGTTGAGTTATTTAACATTTGTTTATAAGTTAGTATTTGAAAATAAGATACTATTAATTGAATGATTGAGGAATTAATAATTAATTTTAGAATTTCTAAAACGCCATGGCCCACCATCGCTAACTGAATACCTAAGACGACAGATTCGCTTATCTGTGGAATAGGTTAGTGACATTTGATTAGCGATGTTTCCAAGGAGGACATACAAGGGATTCAATAATTGCTAGGGAATGTGGCGCGTATGGGCCACTCCTGTAATAATTCAACTAACCATTATTAATATTACTTTGACATATATTCTTTTCTATTATAGGATAAACGAAGATTCTGAAGGAAAAGTATACGTCACCGCCGAGAGCAAATTTAACACCTTGGCTGAGCTCGTCCACCATCATTCTATGCTGTCTGATGGTTTGATCACTCAACTCCTGTACCCGGCGCCTAAACATAATAAGCCTACAGTATTCCCACTGAGCCCCGAACCCGACCAATGGGAGATCAATAGAACCGACATCGTTATGAAACATAAGCTGGGTGGTGGTCAGTATGGAGATGTGTACGAGGCTTTATGGAAAAGGTTAGTTAATTGAGTGAATTGCTTGGCTTATTGACTTAGAAAGTGTTCTGCTACCGGTGGTAAACTATCATTTAAAAAGAAGTTAATTCATCCAAATGCATGTTAATTCGTTCTAATTTGATGTAATTCAGTTTTTAATATGCTAATCGACTATGAAGTTATAAATAGACTATTAATCCCATATCTCTTATTGGCTGTTTTTTTTTCATAATTCAGTCTTATTTATTTATATTCTTAAATGGAAGTTAAGATTAATTTTCCAAAAAAATTCATGTAGAGTCGTTAGCTACCATTTTAAAACTCCATTGGAAATGTGGCTCTCTTCCCAGTTAAAGGTTTTTGTGGCGCTCTCATTGGAGTTTTCTTCTAAGATTTACAAAATTCATTCAATATGTTGGAAAAAAAATGTGTTTTGGCCTGTTATTGTACGTAGAAACGTACGGATCTTATTTTTAATATCAAAGGTCTTTATGAAGTCATGAAACATGCCTTTGTTCAGAAATTTTGCGCATGTTTTCGATTAAAAGGAAGATGGATTGCATTAAAATCTTTACGTAATATTTAACATTGCTTATATTAGTACATAAAAAATACTTAGATTTTTAATGGTTTGAACAAAATTCTATGAACATGTTGGAAAAGAATGTGTTCTGGTGTGTTATTATGCTTAGAAAGACATGAATTGTGTGTTTTAATAATGTTGAAGGTCTTTATGAAGTCAAGAAACATACATTTGTTCAGTTGTTATAAATTACGGTAATGTTTATCATGACTTACATATACAGATCAAGGAATACTTGGAGAAACTAGGGAGATGCAAGTGTAGCATATTGATAACTTTTAAGTGTTTATTAATATTCGTACTATATTAGTTTAAACACCGTTCACTGTATGGTTGTTACAGTTTGTTTCCATATTCACTACCACTAATGAAGAAAAAGCCCATATTAATTAGCCTATTTCTAGGTATAATATGACAGTAGCTGTAAAGACTCTAAAGGAAGATACGATGGCACTGAAAGATTTTTTGGAGGAAGCAGCGATTATGAAGGGAATGAAGCATCCAAATCTGGTTAAGCTAATGGGTGTTTGCACCCGAGAACCGCCATTTTATATTATTACGGAATTTATGAGTAAAGGTAAATAATAGTTCTATTAAACATTTTCTGGTACTAAGTATGGCCTTCATATATATTTCATTATCATTATTTCTTCTCAAACATGTTTATTCTATTATATATTATTCTTGTTTAAATTTTAATTTTTTTATTTTGAAATATATAAAGCACTAAACAATTGTAAAATGAAAAGGATATATTTCAGAAGTTAAACAAAATTTTATATTATTTACAGGTAACCTATTAGATTATCTAAGAAACGGGAACAAAGAGCAGATCGACGCGGTAGTACTGATGTATATAGCAACACAAATAGCAAGTGGTATGAGTTATTTAGAAAGTAGCAATTTTATTCATAGGGATCTAGCGGCAAGAAATTGTTTAGTCGGTGATAATCACCTAGTCAAAGTGGCCGATTTTGGATTGGCAAGACTGATGAGGGACGATACGTATACGGCTCATGCAGGTAACTACCCTTTTTCCGTAAAATTAAAGCTTGATTTTATTAAAATACATTACTATGAATGATACAACTTTTTTAATAACAGGGATAACGTTTTTTGCTCTGCGGCTGTGTATTAGATTCATTTTTTAGGTGCAAAGTTTCCCATCAAATGGACCGCACCTGAAGGTTTAGCTTATAATAAATTTTCTACAAAGTCGGATGTCTGGGCTTTCGGAATCCTATTGTGGGAAATAGCGACATATGGAATGTCTCCATACCCTGGCGTAGATCTTACAGACGTATATCATATGCTTGAGAAAGGTAAGTTGCAGCGTCTACAAATGATGCACTATCCTTGTTTTTTTCGTACTTTTTGTTATAACTAGACCTAGGGAATAGAATACCTTAGTTGAGATGAGGCTGCGATTAACAATGATTTTTCTAAAAATATATCTATGAATGATTTTCTATAAAAATATATATGTTGTTTGTCATAATTTAGGTTATAGGATGGAAATTCCACCTGGTTGTCCACCAAAGATTTACGAGTTGATGAGACAGTGTTGGCAATGGCACGCTAACGACAGGCCTACATTTAAGGAGATCCATCATGCTCTAGAAAATATGTTTCAAGAGTCTAGTATTACGGAAGGCAAGTAAAACGGATGTATATATTGTAAGAGAATTTGGCAATTTAATCAAACATAAAGGCAAATCAGTAAAAAAAAACTGGTGTTAGCAATACTTAAAAGTAGCAAAATATAAACTTAGTATTCTCTGAACTAATACACTTTCTGGTAAAAATAACCTACAGTAGGCTTCTGATAGCTGAAGTTGATGCATTTTATTATTACTTGTAGAGGTAGAAAAACAACTCCAAGGCAACGAATTTCCTATGTCAATGGGAACTCCACATATGTCGTACAAAAAGTCACATTCGGGAAGCACCGGGAACTTACATGGATTAGTAGGCTTAAGTGATGAAAATTCTACAGGTAAGGTTTAATTTTTTTTTTTACAGTTTTTTTCGGGCATATGCGATAAGTCAATTTATAAAATGTAAAAAGAAATAAGTTGCGTAAGTAATACACACTACAAATTTTACCAAAAAATATATCTTCTAGTAGATCACTTAAATTTTTTAAAAAATCAGGTTATAAACATTGTAAACATTTTTTAGACTCTTAAATAGATATTCTATATCTAGAGACAATATTGTTCTTAATGAGTGTTTCGAAAAGCTTGTGATTGATCCATCGATTTTCGAAAAACTAAAATTTTAAAAATGAAGAAATCTTTGTATCCCAATAAATTATTTGAATGTACGATTTGTGCGGTATCGAATATTTGTAATAATTCTGATAGTGGGATGTAATATTTTTACTTATTTGCAGATAATTTAAAGAGTATGGTTACCAAATTAACAACATTCACCGGAGGAGGTTCGAAAGCAAGTATTGTACAAATGCGTAGAACAACAAATAAAAAAGGAAAAACTGCTCCAGCACCTCCTAAAAGAACCAGGTAAATACTTTTTGTGCATGGAGATCTGGTAGAAATCAACTACATTTGACTAAAACAACATACATTATTTTCCTTGTAAATTGTCAAAATAATAAATAATAAATTCTATTTTGCCTACTGGTTAGCCAAAAAAATCAAACATAGAACATTGAGTGTTCGTTGTTGTCAATTTTGTTAAAATTATTAATGATGAATCTTGAAATATTACATATAGAATCTTTCCGGTTGGCGATGGGTTGTGTAAGGTTTCTTTATATTTCTATAAAATTCTCAATCTTTTAAGGTTCATTAGAAGAAATGAAAAATATTATTAATAACTGAATATTACATTCATGAAAAAAAATAGATAATCTGGTGGTACCAAGAGTTGTCTTATTCCTTCTGATATTATTTTTATTAATTCGTCAACGATGTTATGTAATTATCTTTTTCCAGTGGCAATACCAATTGAAATATTAGTATTAAATCGCGTGGAATATAAAACTTATTTTATAAGTCACCAAATTTTTCAAGAAACTTTTTTGTATTGCATTTTTGTTGAAAAATTCCTAAAACTTTTTGATTTCTATGTATTTGAGTTTTTTTTTGTGCCCATATTTACAGAACAGTAATAGTCTTTGCATCCTGTATAGTACCGAACTAATTTCAAATAGTTGTACTCATAAAACCTTTATTTAATTTTCTTGGTTTTGGTTTATCAAAAGAATTAATTTCAGCTGCACATCACACTAAAATTGTATTAACAGTCACTTAGTAATTAGCATTGTAAATATTGAAATGCATTATCTAATACTTTTTTTAGAATTAAAATAGATCATTCAAAAACAAGTCGTTACTTTTTTCATGCTAGCGTGAACAAAAATTTGATTATTTCACGTAAATTGCTTCACGGATATCTGATTAACTTAGTTGTAGATTCGTATGTACCCGGATTTGTTTTTTTTGTCAGTTTTTGAATTTTTCAAAGAATATTCATTTTTTCACTATCAAACCTTAAATTTTTTTTTCTTAACATTTGGTCTTTCAAGTCTGTAGACTAAAATTCCAAAATAAGATGAAATAAAAATTTCTCCTTTGAAATCTGACTCGATTTATTCCAGAAACTGAAAATCCGTGTCAAAAAAGGTTAATAACTATAATAGACAATAAAATATATATAAAAACAATATTTTGCTAATTTTTGCCAGATATTACTAAAATTCAAAAATAAAATTTCTTTTTTGTTTAATCTCATTTAGAATTTACAGACCTTTCATAATGCCTTCAAAATTTTAAATTGAATTATTGAGACGAAGCGCATAATCGGCAAGATGAATGAACAGTTAATAGAATTGGTTCGCAATACTGATGCCTTCTGTTATACAATTGACTCAGTACAAGTACCCATGAGGTTTATTTCTATAATATAGAAAATTATTATGCTTATCTATTTTTATATAACTGTAATGGAACATAACATTACCAATTACAATGGAAGATACGAACATAACGTTCACAAGAAGGCTAAGTTTCCGTGTAAAGATAGCAGGTCAGCAGTTCTTTCTTGATTTCATTGCACCATCCGTAGAAGTACGAGCAACAACACGAATTAAATGATCTTTGTCACGACTTTATAATCAAGGCATTGCAATTCCAGTGGTACTTTGTTTTGTCAGGTCTGCCAAAATTTTATCAAGAATATAATAAAGCGCACCGTGACCTGAGCAACTATAATCTGAATCAGTATTTAATCTTATTTTCTGGTAGACGCATTTTAGTTCGCCTTAACTCGGAAGAAGGATGCAATTGCCAAACAAAAAAAATCTGCAGCAACTAATTTTGAAAATAGCATGACCCTTTCACATACACACTAACCTACACTAACCGTCCACGTGTGCGATAACACATCACCCAATTATCTTTGCAGCCTCCTGTCTTCTTGCAGCTCGTTTCGAGATAGCACCTTCGACGACCAGGGCCAGCCGGACCACGCCCACGAGGATGGATCGGAGCTAAATGGTATTATTAAAAAACGATTTAAAGGTATTTTTATTTTATATTTGTTTTGTGGATTGAGCTCGAGTTTTGGTGGTTTCTTGCCTGACCCTTGTGAGAAAGGTGACTCTTTTCATGTACTAACCTAGGATATTCCACTGGAAGACGCATGAAGCTTGGAAAGATAGCAGTATTAACTTTAACGTTTGATTAATTAATTAGATTTACTTGAGTCAGGTAGGCATATTAAACATAAAGTAACAAATCATAAGCTTTCTTAGATTTGCCGTTTGTCTGATATAACTTTTTTACACATTTCAATTGTCTGTCAGCCACCTTTAAAACTTTCCACAGGGGAAACATTCCAAAAGAATACGTGAAAGCGAATAAGGAAAACGAGAATAAGGAAATGGTAGAATGTTGTTAAAAGGTGTGTAAATAATATTTATTTACTGGTCAGGAGTAATGAAGGGTTTTCAAACTTGTCATACAATTTCCAAGTTGTGCAATTTTTATTTTTAAGATGGCCAAGTTTACAGGGTGTAAGGGAAGGGGCGAATGTGCTTCGTGAGGGTGTTATCGAACGTCAAAATTTAAAGAAAATCATATTTTGAATAATAAATGTTGTTTTTTTGGATGTAGATGAAATGTGTTCAAACTTTTAAGCTGTTGTCAAGTTGACGTTGTTGCCAAGTCTCAATATTTTTTTTGAAAATAGCGAAAAAAAAGACAGTTTTTTTCCAATGCAGATTAAGAGCTTGTTTTAAATAGAACGCCCTGTATCTCTAACACTCATTTAGAAGCCTGATTCTCCCCCTTTCTAAAAACGTATAATTTGTTATAATGTTTCAGAACAAACAACAGAAACAACAACAACAACTAATCTACATTAATTTTATGAGAAACAGTTTTCTCTTGGAAGAAAAGTGGTTCATACATTTTTGTTTTTGATGAACCACATCTTACATTTAACTTAGGGGTATCTCTTTCAAACTCGTTGTAAGCTCTAGGTTTTTTGTCACCCAAAATTTTCAGGGGAAAAGTTGCTTCACCTGACACTTTTACATTTTTTTGACGAAAGCGTCAGATTATTATTAATTTACGTGATTCAAAAATGTAGAGAAAAGGCGTAGTCCGTTTTGCTCTACACTAATACTAATTTAATTACAATAACAAGAAAAAGATTCAGAACAATTTTTGAAAGAAATCCGCCTACTCGACAATCAATCCTAAGCTGGGTAAGAACATTTTCAGAAACTGGAACAATGGAAAAAAAAGAGTCAAAACAGAGACTCTGAAAACAATCTTTTAAATGACATTTATGGCTCAAAGAAGTTTTAACAATAAACAATAATAAAATATCTGTCAGAAAAATCGCCAATTTCAAACATGTCAAAGAGTAAGGTACATAATCTTTTAAAAGTAATTAAGTTTAAAGCGTATAAGATACAAATTTATCAAAAAAATTAAAATCATGCTATTGAAAAGAGATATATCATGTGTGAGACATTATTAGATCTGTTTAGAAATCAACCGGATACAATTCTAATAATGTCAGATGATGCAACGTTTCACCTAAGTGGAAGAGTAAAAAAACATAGTTACAGGATTTGGGGTGACGAAAATCCTAGAGCTTACGAGTTTGAAAGAGATGTCCCTAAGTTAAATGAATGGTGAGGTGCGTCAAAAACAAAATTTTATGGATCCTTCTTTTTCCCAGAGAAAACTGTAACTGAAAACAATTATACAGATATGTTAGAAATGTTATTGTACCCTCAATTGGAACAATAAGGAATACTGCTTGATGTATATTTCCAACAAGATGGTGCCCCACCTGAGTGAGTGCACCACCACCTGCAATTTCTGTAATAGCAAGGAATTCATTAAACACAACTTTTGGAAACAACTTGATAGGTCGAGCTGGCCCTATCAAATGGGCACCTCTCCTGATTTAACAATATCCGATTTTTTTTATATGGGGGTATATTAAGGAAAGGTGTCCTACTCCTGCAAATTTAAATGAACTCAGAAATAACGTAATTAACATTTGTAAGACAATTACCGCAGAAATGCTCCAAAATGCTTTTCCTAATTTTGTTTTTCGTCTACTTACATGTATTGAAGAAAATGGAGGTCATATTCAGCAGTTAACGTATTAGTTTATTAATTTAATTAATGCGTTTGTTCTGCTGTATCTAATAAAATTAATGTAGATTAGTTGTTTTTTATGTTGTTTTTTGTTCTGAAAAGTTATAACAAATTATACGTTTTTAGAAAGGGGAAGGATTAGGCTTCTAAATGAGTGTTAGAGATACAACACCCTGTATCTCTAACACTTGGAAAAAGCCCTTAATCTGCATTGGAAAAAACTTTTTTTCGCTATTTTCCTAAAATTATTGACACGTGGCAACAACGTAGACAAGAAATTGGAGCAATTCTAAGAAATTCAGTGAAAACCGCATCCTAATATCCTTACTCGTTTTTGAGTTATAACCCCCTGAAGCACATATTTATTGGTCTAATATTGGCTAGTTCATTTAAATATCCCATTATTGTAAGCCAATATTGGCATCCTGTTTAGAACCAATGTTGTTCCACAATATACCTCCAATATATGAAATTTATCTGGGTCCAATAATAAGAACTAATCCTGGACCAATACTGACTCTCAACCTGTTTTTTGATTGCCCATATATATATATATATATATATATATATATATATATATATATATATATATATATATATATATATATATATATATATATATATATATATATATATATATATATATATATATATATATATATATATATATATATATATATATATATATATATATATATATATATATATATATATATATATATATAGGCCCGTTATTGTAATAGTGCTCGATTGTTAAATTGTTATAATGTAATTAGTATGTCTGTTGTCCGAAAAAACGGTTTTTTAACAATAAAAAAAATTGAGAGGGTGTAAAAAATAATATTTAAACATCGTTTTAGGTTTTACTATATATAGTGTAATTTAAAACCATGTTTGAAAATGTGTTTACAATTTATTGTAAAAACCGTTTTTCGGCCACCGGACACACTTATTATACATTATATTCATTTAACAATCGAGCTCTATTACAATAAAGCTTAGCCCTAGGTCACTTGAAAAATTCAATCAGATTTTTTTTTTTGACTTTAACACCATACGTACTCCTAAGAGAGAGTTTTAAGAAAAAAATACGTCATTTAATTTTTCGGTTTTATAATCAATAACAAAAATCAACAAAACATGAAAATGAAAATGAGATTCCACCAGTTACTAGACCCTTGAACTGCCAGATCGTTTTCTACTAATTCTTCTTCCTCTCGCTAGGTGCCTAATGGTGTATTTGGTACATTGCGATAATTTTGCGCGCTCTATTACGGTCCTTTACAACTGCCAAAATAAATCTAACAGCACTCAGCTGAGATGATATAAAACTTATTTCCTTATAATTTATGTCGGATAGATAGAAAGGTATACCTAGGTCCCCCGTAAATAGGCCACCCTGTAGGCTTTGAACTCAAAGTAGATGGCATGTTTCAAATTTCGTTCAGCCTTCTGTCAAATGTTTTGAATTTTAATTTATTAAACTACACTTTCAATACATTAGAAAAGCATCTAGAAGAAAAAATTTCGAAATATTTTCCCCATAACTGTTTTTCTATGAAAATTTCAAATTGGGATGTCTAAGAGCATATAAAACTACATATTACTCGATTGTTTAAATACATTCTCACTTTCGCCCCCTCCCCTTTTTACCCTTACTCCTTATTTTCCAATTTTTCACCAAAATAATAAACAGTTTTTATAATTCAAATCTGCATACCCATTAAAAGACAATATTAATTAACGAATTAATTATTAACAAAGAATTGTTATTTTTTACCAATTAACCCCCCATTTCCCTTCAACATATTTCTAATATATCTGGCAGAGTTAGAAATTTTATAATAAGCAATTATAAAAAATTCTTCTTTTGACATGAACTAAAACATAGATATTAATTTTCAGAAATGTTGACAAAGGGTCAAATTACATTTAAAACCTGCCATATGCTTTAAGTTGGAATAAATTGTAAACCTGAATTTTATATTGGCCCAAAGAGGGTATAATATTGGGTAGAATAAACATCGAAATCAATTCTATAGCAGAAATAAATCCTGTACCCAATGTGAGTTTATATACAAGTTGTTTATAACTGAAGGAAACACTAATTGATTTAAAGCTTAAAAACTTAAGTCATTAACAAATCCGATCTCGACATTTCTTTACTGGCAATATTCAGCTTGGCGTGAATATTTTGAAAACAATCTAGTGTGTACCTAGTTCTAGAGCTGCAAATGCAAAATATAAACGTAAATAAAACTTACCAAAATGCAACAATTATTAGCACTTTATTTGACATCAATTTTCTTCGAAAAACGTGAATTTATGGCGTCATTGCCGTCTTCCGTGTATACATACACTGACCGGCCATTTGCATTTTGTATTTGAAGCAGAGTTGCCACAGTTACTTGGCTTTGCCAAAAGTCGCAAATGACACGAAGTTTGGGAAATAAATACTATTTTTTAATTCCAAGAAAACAAGACTTAAGCTAGGTGTCGTTCGTTAGTGCTTTATGGTGCTTCCATTAGTTTCGTTAGCGCTTGCATAATTTTGGAAATATTCATTTATTCTGTTTCAAAGTTAGCTCCCAAAGTTTTTCTGATCGACACAAACTAGGTATCGTTCGTTAGTGCTTCGTTATTGCTTTATAGTGCTTCAAGTAGTTTCGATATAGTTGCCTCATTTTCGAAGGAATCGTTTATTTTGCTTCAAGGTCAGCGCTTAAAGTATTTGGGATTTGCTCAAATTTGGTATCATTCGTTAGTGCTTTATCTGGTTTTTTTTAGGGCCTGTTAAGGTAGATCAGGAAAACTTTGGGGGCTAACGTTGAAATTGAAAAAAAGTTAATATTGGGAAAACTAAGGAAGCACTCACGAAACCAAATAGAGCACTAAGAAACACTATCGAAACACTAACGAATTACCCGAAATTTGAGTGAATCGCAAATACTTTAAGAGCTTCATTTAAAATTAACGGATATTGTCAAAATAAAGCAAGCACAATCGAAACTACTTGAGGCACTAAAAGGGCCTAATGAAGCATTAACGAACGACATCTAGCTTGGGTCGACCAGAAAAATTTTGGGTGTTGACCTTGAAACAAAATAAACGAATATTTCCAAAATTAAGGAAGCCATAACGAAACTACGTGAAGCACATAAAAGTACTAACGAATGACGCTTAATTTGAGTCGATCAGAAAAACTTTGTTGGCTGACCTTGAAATTAAAAAAAAATATTTGCAAAATTAAGAAAGCACTAACGAATCCAAATAAAGCACCAAGAAGCCCTAACGAATAACACCAAATTAGAGCGAATCGGAAAATACTATGGGGGCTGACCTTCAAATAAAATAAACGAATACTTCCAAAATGAAGCAAGCAATATCAAAATTACTTGGAGCGCTAACGAAGCACTAACGAACAACATCTAGTTTGGGTCGATTAGAAAAACTTTAGGGGCTGACCCTGAAACAAAATAAACGGATATTTTCAAAATTCAGCAAGCAGTAACGAAACTAATCGAAGCACCAAAAAGCACTAACGAACGACACCTAGTTTGGGTCGATGAGAAAAACTTTGGAGGCTGGCCTTGAATTTTAAAAAATATTTCTATTTGCGAAATTACGAAAGCACTAACGAAACCAAATAAGGCACTTAGAAGCACTAAGGAATGACATCAAATTACAGCGAATTGGAAATACTTTGGGGCTAACTTCACGGACCTGAACCAAACAGGTTTTTTTATGGAACACCATATGAAATTTCTGAACCTTTAAAGAAATAAATAAAAGAGTATTGTTTGTCCATGTTTCGTTGGTGAAATCACTATATTAACAGGTATATACTGTGACTTCTCTGTTATTGCTTTACAAGCCATGATAATTAATATTCTACTACAGACCATTGAAAATTAATATAACGAATACCTATATCTAATCTTTTTCCTATAAGAAAAGTGGCTTAAACAGTGTGACCCCAATATGGTGGCTGACGATATAATAATATTGATAATAATGAATGACTAAATATTCTTTACTCCCTGTATTATGCTGAGTGTATAAAAATTCTGCATGTTTCACTTTAATCGTCATTTGTAAATAAGTTATTGCTGTTCCTATAACATTTGTTAAAGAAATATAAACGAGCTCACCCACAATCTGGATTACAAAGCAGAGTTGTATTTTGGTTTGTCGTTTGGTCAGGTTTAACAAGGGAGATGCAGAACCTGACGGCGAGCACAAGAGGCGACAGCGAGAACGAGTTCCAAGACCAAACTCCGGACACCGACGACTCAGGGGCACACTCTTACCCCGAAGTCTCGGCGACGAGTAGCTTAGGGGGCGGAGGCCTGGGTTCGTTTAAGAGGGTCCCTATAATGGGGAACAGGGGACTGGAACAGCGAGGCAAAAAAGCCAAGACCAAAGATTCGCCAGCAGTAAGTAGTAGTCATTTTTGAATTTATCCTTTCATACTATATCAAGTGCTTTAATAATCACCAGTGTCCATTTGAGATTGCAAAAATAATTTAATTCAATATCTTAATTTAATTTTTAATGTCTCATCAGGAAGGCTGTTTTGCAACAAAATGGTAATCTTCAGTAATTTTACCTCTCCATAAAAGTGGAGCGTGTCTTGCTTGATGTAAAAAATATAGTATGCTCTGCATATTTGGTAAAATTATGGAGAAATTTGTACATAAAAAAATTATTTGATAGTACCAAGAATCTTATTATAAGTTCACACAGATTTTTTCCATGTAGATCTATTAAGACTGATTTTCTAACTTCACTGATTTTGTTGTTCGATGGACCATATGACGCAGGTAAATGCCATATACACTTTAGTAAGGCTTTTGATAAAATCAGTCATACAAATATTTATGTAACGCCTTGCTCATCTCCGTGTGTCTGGTTTTGTTTGTCGCTGCCTTGGGTCGTACATCACCGGAAGAACTCAGTCTTTGTAAATGGTTTTAACTCGAGGCCATTTGAGGTAACTTCAGGTGTACCTCAGGGCAGTCATTTGGGTCACTAATGTTTTATTATCTAGATATACATATTATAAACCAATGTTTTAGAAATTACAATTTTTATTGTTGTCATCCTTATATAAGCCCTAATTTTCGACCAAAATCAGACGAATAAATAGTTTTTTAGCTATGTCGGAATTGGGAAAACATGTTTTGCACGTTTGGATCTAGGGATACTAAAACGTGAGGATATGTAAAACCTGGGAGTGTGATTATTTTTACAATTCTGAATTCGTACCCCAAGTTTATCAGTTCATTCATATCTCTATATCATACTTAATTCTTGCACAAAATATGAAATCAATCTAATAAGTAGTTTTTCAGGCTTTTTGTTTCTCCGTCTTAGATTCTTACCAAAATTTTACCAG
Source organism: Kuschelorhynchus macadamiae (assembly GCA_030620095.1). Classification (NCBI taxonomy): domain Eukaryota; kingdom Metazoa; phylum Arthropoda; class Insecta; order Coleoptera; family Curculionidae; genus Kuschelorhynchus; species Kuschelorhynchus macadamiae. The sequence goes on from JAUTXW010002618.1 coordinate 4,243,012, forward strand.
TTGATTTCTACATAATACTTCATTTTCCTGCAAAATTTGAGGTAAATTGGATAAGTAGTTTTTTAGTAATAATTTTTTTAACATTTCTTTGGGCTTCCATTTTGTTTCATCATATTGAATTTTTACCAAAATGTTACCAGGTCATCCCCATATGTCGCGAACAGACACACAGACCGACGAAATTAAGAAAACAAGTTTTTTGGCATCTAAGGACCTCAAAACGTAAAGATATGTAAAAACCTGGGAGGATGATTTTTTCATGATCACAATCCTTCCCATTTACGAGGGAAGTAAAAACAATAATAAAATGTGTAAATGTGGTCTTTGAATGTTATTTAAAATATAGATGTATTAAAAAATATATATAAGATAGTAATAGTTATTGGATTTGTTTCTTATTTTAAGATTAAGAGGAAAATATTGTAATCCTAAAAAATCCGATGTCCAAAGAGATGTGTTCTCAATTCGGTCGGTCTGCCTGTCTGTCTGTTCGCTACATAGCTCAAGAACAAAACTTATCCGCTTGCTTCAAATTTTGAAGTAATTATGGGCCATAAGAAGATGATACGGTAGCATTTTGGTAAAAATCCAATATAACGAAAAAAATAGTGGTCTAATTAATTGTTAAAAAAATAAACTAAAAAACTAATTTTACCTCCAATTTTGAACAAAAATGAAGTGGTCAACTTTTAACACAAATCTAACATGGTACTTTGATTATTTTCATGTAGTATTATATAAGGATGAACTGGTAAAAATTTTAGTACGAATCTTAGATGTCGGAACGATTGATTTTAAATTGTAGACAAAAATCAAAGGTGATATGGGGATAAACTGGTAAAATTTTAGAGAGAAGCAATATGGTGAACCAAAATTGCAGATCAATGAAACGTTTAAAATATGAGCATCAAAAAACTACTTATCCACTTAAGTTGATATTTTATTCAGTAAAGTTATAAAAAAGAAAAATAATTAAAATAAAATATATTTTTGTTTGAATCCGAATTAGTTTTGTATATGAGAATGAAACAGATGTATCGTCATAAATTGTTATTTGAGCATGCGCAAAATAACTATTCAAGAGTACGCTGATTTTCGGTTTGTCAAACACAACATAAAAACGTAGCAAAAACTGTAGAAAATATATAGAAAAATTAATTTTAATAAATCGGTAAATTGGTTTTTGCTCGAAACATCCCTCGTAGCGAATTTCACCACACAGAAAACGCAGTTTATACATACATATATTTATTTCGCAATATTGTATACATTGTAATATCATTTCACTTTTAGTAATAAAATGGGGGTTTTATGGTAATTTCTGGGTTACTTAGGTCCAAAAAAATTTTCCTCGTAATCAAACTTTCTCTTTATAAAAAAAAAGTTTCGGGTAAAGATCAGTTTACCGATTTTTTATTTTGTTTCATAATGGAAACATGATTTAAAATAAGTTGATTCTTCCTGAAATTTCTGAAAAAAATTTTATGGAATCGATACATATTTCATATAAGTAGAAAAATGTATATCATAGTAATATACGTTTTAGGTCCAAGTCGCTGCATTAGAAGTACAAAACGTTCGAAAAGCCATCAGTAGGTACGGAACTCTTCCGAAAGGAGCCAGAATAGGCGCATATTTGGAATCGCTGAGGCAAAGCGGCATGTCGACGAGTGAAGAATCCACATCGCCATGCCAAACTGCTCAAGTATCTGGAGATTCTGATTCCACTCCAAGGTATAATAGATTAGAGTAAAAACATTATGAGATAGCAATATATCCCAATATTTCAGATCATTATCTCCGAGAACTAATATAAGAACACAGCCCCAAATGATTAGAAGTAATTCGTCAAGTGGTGTTACAGCATTTCATGCAACTCATCCTCCTAGCTCACCGACAGCTTCAAAGCTCTCTAGAAATAGAAACTTAGCAAGGTATGTTGGAAGACTTTAATGTTTAATGCATTTTATACGGAAAGGGGGAAAAGAAAGGCATTTCTGTCGTGGCATGCTTGTCACCCACCTTTTCACTGTAAATCACTTGCCATGAATGAAATAATAAATGTTTTTTTTTTATTCTTTTGTAATTAGTGTAATTCCAGTGTCCGTTTTGTGCGCTCTTTTGTGTCAGTGAATAATTTACAAGGCTGTACTGTATTTTTTAATCCATTAATTAATCGTTTTCTATAAATTAAACATCAGAATAATAATGTGTTACGTTCTTGTCCTTAAATAAATTAAAAAGTAATTAAGCAAAAAATAAAATTAACGTAAATACTATAAAGAAACCCCTTCCTGTACTAAAGAAGTTATTTTTTAGTAATTCAGATTATTTTTACTGTTTCACGCGTTTTATTGTTATGTCGAAGTCCGTCATTCTTTCCATCTTTCTGGAAGTCTTCCCACATCTCGGGATTTATCTTTGCAAGCATTTTTGCCAAGCTTACAAGGTGCATCTTTTTATAGATGCACATCACTCCCACCTTCTTGAACTCATTTGACCACGTTTGGCATGCCATCATTTTCTGCCTTTTTGTAAATATGCTCTTTTCTTGCTATCTTTTAGTTTGAACAAAACATTTGCTGTAAGATCGCCAAAACATTACTAAAGCTCCTGCACACTTTTAATGAGTATCGGGTGCACTGCCAATTTTGATAAAATTTTCGTACAATGTTCCTATAACTTTTTTAACCAATTCAAGTCCTAACGAATCTGCCTACAGTCAAGCGAGTAATAAAATTGCCTTTTTATATTTATATATAGTTAATATTACACTAGGATTCATCTTTACTAAATTTTTGTTGGCAGCAGCCTGCCACTTTCAGTATGTTTTAAAAAATCGTGCTTAGATTTAGGAGTCTTCAGGGAACTTTACTGCTTAAGATCAAACTGAATACTGAATGAAATGAAATTTGTTAGGAAGTAGATAAACTACTAAGAATTACAATTATTATAACTAATCAAATAAAAAACAAATTCATCACAAAATCATTACACTAAACACTTCCTTCAAAAATTCAGTAGTTGTCAAATCTAACAATATCATTAAGCATTTAAAAAATAAGTTCTATGTCAGTTATTAAAACATAAAGCATAAAGCTGGCAACAGATATCACAATTATTATGAATATTACTCATAAATTATTCTTACAATATACAAACAATAACCAAATGAACTTCGTTTACATAGTTCTGTCCCTAATAAATTTTTTAAGATTTACTTTAAATATTCCCAATGATTTGGCTGCCCTAATATTAAGAGGTAGATGGTTAAACCTTATACAACGATGATATCATGGTGGTCTTCTGCCTAGTTCTTGTATTGAAGTCGTTATTACTTCTCGTAAAATGTGAATGAACTTCGTTTCTTAGAGAGATAAACTTATCTAAATATCCAGAAGCAGTCCTCGAGTAAGTTTGAAAACCAAAAGCATGGCAAAGAAGTACAATCTCTCTCTGACTGAGAACCAGTTTAGGGTACTGAGCATCAGTTGAATGGGAGTGAATAAACCACATCTCAAAATAATTATCATGCTTCGGTTAAACAATACCAATTAGGACTGGATTGACCCACTATCGACCTAATACAACAAAGTGGAACAGTATTTAAAATGTGACTGAATGGTAGTTTGAAATATAGTTGCCCTAGAAAAAAAGTACAAATGTTTTGTCACTCTTGAAAAGACAAAAAAATTGTGATTTTTTAGTAAATATATTCAGAATGATTTTTAAAGGATAAAGAATTATCATTATCCATCCAAATTTCTAATTTTACAATTACTTCTCACAGTCATTACCTTTGTTTTATTAGAGTTTAAATTTTTTTATCATGAAGAATTCATTCATCTTCCTAATCACCTGTCACACATCCCTATCTACATGACAGTATTGTATCATCTGCAAAGAGTTGATGAATTCCACTCCTTCATTGTAGTTAATATTATCGTTCTTATAAATAATAAAGAAAATAAAATTGCCCTGAGGCACACATAATGAGGACCAGTGAGCAAAGTTAGGTATTTACACCCAATGTGATTCTCTTTAATGACATAGTATGTAGTTTCTGTTGAAATTTTCAAGGTGCTCGATGGTTTCAAGGTATTCTCTAACCTTCCTTTGATAATATCCAGACACTGATGCCAAAACCTTGGAATTCTACATTAATTTTGTTGTTGTTTGCTGATGTTCAGCGATATTCGCTAAGCCTAGTAGAAACAAGTCATGTAACTTCTTACAGCTACATTAGGCGATCGCACAATATTTTTACGTATATTAAAAATTGTGCTAGTGTTAGACCTAGGCAGAATTTGTGCAACCTTATCCGTGGTACCCTGAAACACATAAAAATTCTTTCTTCATGAATTAAAATGAGACTGGGTGGTATGTGTCTACTAGACCTGTTATACAATGTAGGATAACTTATTTTAGTCACCAAATATAGGTGCTTCTTCAGTTGAGAGGGCTTAACTTAAGGAGAAATGAGTATTTTTATTGACTTTCGTAGAACTAGTTATGGTTCTATTTTTAAACAATAATCGTTCCATAAATCCAATTGGAGCTTCGCTAGCCAGCTTCAAAAGACAAACTGTTGTGATTACAAAACCACTAACATATTTGCTGTCTATTGGTCAAATGTGATGTTTTGTATATTTTTTTTGTTCTAGCTATGTACATGCACATACATAGCTTATTATTAATTTCATATTGAATATTGTAACTTTAATAATAGGATTTCCCATTTATTGACAATAAATAAATATATACTATACATAATATTTCAGAAATAATACCGACAATATAAGGTCCAGCTTACGCACCTTTAAAGCCCCCCAGAGTTCGTTTCGAGGCGGTAGTCCCTCACGTTCAGTCCCTCCCACCTTAGCCGATTTGGAATTTCCACCACCTCCAACAGACTTGCCACCGCCGCCGGAGGAGTTTGACAGCGTCGGCCCCATAGATACCGTGGACTGTAGCACGTCCATCATGACCTCGTCGACCGAACTCAGGAAGAAGATTATTCCTATGTCGCCCATGTTGCCTAGCAAGAAAATCAACCGGGAGGCGTTGGATTATCTGGAGGGCGGGGGGGATGTTAGTACGTTGCAGCCGTCAGTTGAAGAAGCCAGTTCAAGGTGAGTTTATTGATTTTGGGACTATATTATCAGTAAAATGTATTTTTTTAACACTTATACGAGCCCAGTCGCATATGTATTGGACCAAAGGAATGCGTAAGAGATATTTATTTTTGTTACCTAGTATTCATTGTAGTGATATAGATATGCAATATTGTTAACTAATTGTTAATACCACATACTATCAAATAAACGTAGTTGCATTTGTTCAAGCTGCAGTAAATACTAGGTGACAAAAATAAAATTATTTCTAATACGCCCTTGGTCCAATACATATGCGACTGGGCTCGTAGTATATTAAGAAATCATGGTTCTTGGGTTTAAACCGTATCAAAGTCAAAGTCAAAAATAGCTTTATTGTAATTTAAGAAAAATCTCATATACAAAGCAAGCAAACTTAAACTAAACAAAAACAAGTCCAGTCGTTTTTGGCAATATATACTCTAGTAGCAAGTCAATTTAACTGTGTAAACAAGCAAAGAACAAATACAAAGTTGTATATTAAAATAAAATATGGTCATATAAATATATATAAATTGCTATAATGCGTATTATATTCAGTTTAAAAAGTATAAGATTAAAACTTAATATATAGTATTTAGATGTATAAAAAACATAGCACAGAGTGAACACAAAAACACAAAACAGATTTAAATATAAAGCATAAAATACAAAAATAACCATTACAATCCTAAAAAAAGTATTTGCATATTCAGTTAAATAATTCGTCAAAGATTCAGCTACCGAATAGTAGGCTTTCCCAATCAATAGGCTTCTTTCTCACTTCTCGCTAAAAATGTCTTGGATTAGAAATGCCCTTTATATTTGAGGGTAGATGATTAAATATTTTTTTGATGTTAAAAATGCTAGATTTATGGGTCAGAGTCGAAGAGGGAATAGGCAGGGAAGTGAGTCGAGAGCTTCGAGTTGCATAAGCTCGGGTTGACTCAATCTCATGCCCGAACTTAACTTGCACAAGGCAGACTGTTTCTAATATAAATATGCAGGGTACAGTAAAAATTTTCTGACATATCTAATTGCACGTTTTTGCAGTACAAAGACCATGTAAAATAACTGATTAGAGCAAGATCCGCAAAGGCATATTCCATGACGTAAATGGGACTCAATCAAAGCAAAGTAAACATTCCTTGCCATGGACATGCTCAGCGAGCAACAACCTTCAAGGCAAAACATCTCTTAGCTAATTTAACATTCATACTTAAGATATGTTTTTCAAAATTTAATCTTTCATCTATATACAAACCCAGAAACTTATTAACTTTCAAATTTCCGAAAACCTGAGAGTCAAGAGACATTTCACCAATCTGACATTTAAAAGAAACAATATTTGTTTTTGATACATTCAGAGTTAAGAAATTGGAATCGCACCATTCCTTTATCTTCAGTAAATCCATTTTGATGGCAAGCTCCAACTGATTATCGTCCTGATTATGCCAGAGAATTGTCGTATCGTCAACAAACATCGTAAACACTCCCGAAATGCTTAGTCTGGACAGATGGTTAACATATATAACATAGGGAAAAAAATAAATTGTGAGAAGTGTAAAAGTCCATTAAATAAAAAACAGTATAAAATCGGATGTTCGGGCCCTTGCAAGGGATGGTTTCATATTGAATGTGCAAATATAACAGAATCCGAAGCTAAAATTTTGGAAAAAAATCAAAGTCAATGGAAGTGCGAAAAATGTAAAAATATGAAGAACTCCAGAAAATCTCTTATATACGTTAGTAGAAGCGAGTCAAGCAGCGATTCAAACGAATCTGAAGACGAGAAAAACGAAGAAAATGAAGATATCAAGGAAGTTGTCAAATTAATTAAAGCTCAAACTAAAGAAATACTATCGCTTAAAAATGAGATAAAGGATGTCAAAGAATCTCTACAATTTCTGAGTGATAAATATGAAGAACAACGCAAGATCAATGAAACTACCGAAAACATGCTAAAAAAGTCTTAACATGAAACTGAATATCTAAAAAAGGAGGTTTACCACATGAAAGAGGTAATAGAAAGTTATGAATATGAGAAAAGGAAAAATAATGTTGTAATTTCAGGAGTGGCAGATGAAAAAGACATAATTATGAAGGTACTAACTTATGTAACACCTGAAATAAAAATTGAAGATATTGAAGAGATAAGAGCTATAAATCCAACAACAAAAAATTCACTAACATTGGTTAAATTAAAGGAAGAAGCCAAAAAAAAATTAATTATGGAGAGGAAAAGAACTTTGCAAATCACCACTATGAAGTGCAATCTCGACAGAGAAGAGACTAAAATTTATATAAACGAAGATCTTTCCAGGGAAACACAGACATTATTTAAAAAGGCAAGGGAATTAAAACAAAAGAACTATAAGTACATCTGGTGTAAGGCTGGAAAAGTATATGTTAGAAGAAATGATGGTCTAAACAAGATTAGAATTAGAACTATTGAACAAATCGAGGATCTAGCAAAAAATGCTAAAGTGGATTAATAAATAAATTTAAAAAAAATTGTTTTCATCAAAGTGTGCTGTTTTAAGTCTATTGTTCTATTTACTTCTTTACAATGGCGAATAAAATAGAGGATTTAAACATCATTTACATAAATATCAGAAGCATCAAAAACAAATTTGAGGAAATAAAAGGACTTTTAAAGAAGCAACCTAGGGAAATACATATTTTAGCATTAGTGGAAACCTGGCTCCAGAATGGAGAAGAAAATTATTACAATCTACCTGGTTATAAAAGTGTACATTCATGTCGAAATGGAAGAGGTGGAGGTGTATCAATATTTGTGAAAAGTAACATAAAGACAGTAATAAAAAATAACTATGCCACAGAAGACATAAATACAATCGTGTTGGAAACTCAGCTGTGTCAAACAGTCAATATTGTAGCTTCATATAGAAAGCCTAATTCAAATTTTCACCTCTACATGGAAGATTTATTCAAAAACCATAAAAACATCATCTTTTGCTCAGACACCAATGTGAATTTGCTCAGTGAAACTAATAATGACACTGCAGCCTATAAACAAACACTGGAGATATATGGAATAACGATCGTAAATAAACTACATGAAGACTTTGCTACTAGAATTGATCAGCATCATGGTACTAAATCCATAATTGATCACGTACTAACAACAAATAATCATAACAATGTCGCCTTGGACACTAAAATAAAAGACTGGTCACTGAGTGACCACAAATTAATAGAAATAACAGTGAAAAAAATCATCAAAAAAACTACAGTTGTGAAGAAAATAAAAACATTTTTAAATAAAAATAAATATACAAAGATTGTACGTGACAGAATTCAAACAGAAGAAATAAATACATATAAAGAACTAATTAACTTCCTTCAAAAAACGAAAAAAGAATGCACATATAAGAAAACCATTAAGGCAAATAATGCAAGTTATGAGTGGATAAACACAAATATTATACAAAAGTTGGATGAGAAGCAAAGAAAATATATTAAAATGATAAAAAACCCAGAAAATATGGAATATAAGCAGGAGTTCAAAAGGTATAAAAACCATGTTAACAAAGTAATACAAGATACAAAAAAGCAGTATTATCATACAAAATTAGAAAAACACAAAAACAATCCACGGTACATATACAAAATTATAGGAGAGGTCCTACAAACCTCCTCTCGACAAGAAACAGGCAACATTCAGGGGAACTTACAGCTTGTTAATGAATTCAATGATTTTTACATTAACAACCCTAATACGTCAGATGAATCGAGTTTCCAAAACATATCCCCAATAAATACTAAGACCATATATTTATACCCTGCTACAGTGGGAGAAGTCTCCCAGTTAATTAAAAATATGAAGACACAAGTAAACCCAGGAGTGGATGAAATAACCACGGACGACATCAAAGTGGCAGAATCATACTTGACTCCCACAATAACTAAATTAATTAACAAAATGCTAGAACAGGGGATATTTCCAGAAGAACTAAAAACAGCACAAATAACACCAATATACAAAAAAGGAGATAAAAAACTGACAGAAAATTATCGACCCATCTCTCTGCTTTCGACATTTAGCAAAATATGTGAGAAGATCATAAAACAGAGGTTAGTTAACTTTATAAACAACACTATAATATTTGATTCTAGTCAGTATGGTTACCAGGAAGGAAGCAACACACAAGCGGCTGTTACCGACTTCACAGAAGAACTTCTTCTTGAGGTGGATAGGGGAAAATACTGTGTTGCCATCTTTATAGACTACTCTAAAGCTTTTGATAGTGTTGTTTTTGACATTCTTTTAAAAAAACTAGAAATAATGGGAATAAGGGGTAAAGCGTTACAGCTAATAGAAAGTTTCTTGAAAGGAAGAAAGCAATATGTACAATTAGGGGACGTAAAGAGTGAAATTCAAGAAACAAAGAAAGGTGTACCACAAGGTACAGTGCTAGGTCCGATACTCTACAACCTCTACGTACATGACCTACAAAATGTCAAGCTCAATGCTAAGTATTATTCATATGCAGATGATACGGTCTTGCTCTATGCAGGTTCGCAACTAGACGAAATATCAAACAAAATAAACCAAGATTTGAAAAAATTTGTAAAATGGACAGAAGCTAATAGTTTGCATATTAACAAGAGTAAGACCGTGTATATGCTCTTTAAACACAAAACAAAACAAAGGAAAACTTAGGAATAAAGTTGGATAACCATAGCTTACAGGAAGTGTCATCATATAAATATCTGGGTAAATATTGAAAGTGAGTTAAATTGGGAACCACACATTAAAGCTATCGAAAATAAAGTAATTCCAATGATTGGTGCATTAAGACGGTGTGGAAGAGAACTGAATACTAAAACAAAACAGTTGGATATCATTCCTATGTAGAATCACGTTTGCGTTATTTAATAACTACTTGGGCATGTGCAAATAAAACTCTAATGTGTAAAACACAAAGAACACAAAATAAGTGTATAAAATCTTTATTTAATTTTCAAAGACTGTATTCAACAAAGCAACTATACAAAGACACCTTACTACTAACTATAAATCAAATAAAAATCATAGAATAGTGCAAATTAATATATCATATAAAATATAACCTGCAAAAAAGCCAAATAAAATTTAAATATAACTTTGAACTACATGATTACAGTACCAGAAGTGCGAGTAATATACATATTGACAATTTTAAATCCAATCCAGCGAAAAATAGTACTATAAACATGAGTGTCAATTTATTTAATCGACTACCACAAAACATTGCGATTATACCTGGTTATAATAAATTCAAAAATTATCTCTCAAAATATGTCCGTGAGAACTACATAAAAAAAGAAATGTGTTGTAAAATAAGTGATATTATTCTTTTTTTGTTTTTTTTTTAAGCCAAAGAGTGAAAGATGCTACTTTGAGTTCCTATTCAAATTAAGCTACAAATTCAAGAGAAGCGCGGCATCAGTGAAAACTGTTTAGCGCTTGCAGAATTATTTTTCAATTTGTATAAAATTTAAAATAAATTAAACTTTGTAATAAGTAGGCATAAGTTTATGTACTTGTTGGAAAATAAATAAATAAATAACAGGAACAAAAGCGGGCCTAAAACAGATCTCTGAGGAACACCAGAAACAATTTCTCTTTCACTTGATTCCCTGTCATTAAACACTACTGACTGATAGCGCCCAGACAAATAAGAACTTATTCAAATTGGAATTACTTTCCGACGTTTCGCCTGCGATTGCACGATACATCTTTAGTGTTTTGATGTTGTGCAGTGAAGATGCCTCGTGCAATCGCAGATGAAACTTTGGAAAGTAATTCCGATTTGACACGGTCTAAACCCAAGAACCATAATTTCTTAATACTATGTTAAGATATAGTATATGTTATAGAAAATTTTGTTTTTATATTATAAATTTTGGCATGGCATAACCAAATCAAGAAGAAACGGAGACGGTGGGAACCTGGGGCGATGCCGGCATTATGGGTGCCAGGGTTGTCCGATGGGTGATGGAGGCATTTAGAATTTTATTGCCCTCACAAGAATAAAGGGAAATACTGAGGCCAACTGTCTAGAAGACCTAAAAAAGTATGAAAACGAAGCACGCCAAGAAGAAGACGCACGCCCCTTATTCCTGCTGAGGAGACAAGGCCCCAACATGGAGTGCCATGTCCGCTCGATTGCAAACTCCAGTTTCGCGAAGAATCTCTGGGGTGTATATCCCTCTCTCAGCGGCTTTGTTATATATATTGGATAGGTGGAGCGCAACATAATATTTTTCTCATTTTTTGAGTCAAAATATTACTGATTTTTTTTTCGAAATCCTTCAACACAGTAAGACCAATGTTCCAAGAGTCGAATATAAACTAAAAAAAAAAGCTTATCTTCTAAACAAGCCTATAATTATGTGTGAACTATTCAAAAAAATAATCAAGCTCTCTAGGAAGTTAGGGTGTGGTTCTGACAACAGCAGAAAGGTAATCAAGTGGACTCGATCTATACAAACGTCTCCAAGGCATTCGGCAAGATAAACCATATTTTACTGCTGACAAAATGCGAGGTTGTGGGATCTCATGATGACTGTAAGCTGAAGGGCATGCTTGTGAGGCTTACCCAGAAGGTTAAAACAGACAGTTTTGTCTCGGAAAGTATAAAGGTCACATCAGGGGTCTCTCAAGGGGGACATTGTGCGCCATTATTATTTATTACATTTATTAATGGCATGAATTAAACCCTGACTGATTGTAACTTTCTTTTGTTTGCTGACGACCTAAAATTATACCGCGAGGCTATGACTTAAAGGGACTGTAGATTGCTACAGAATAACTTTTGTTCATTTGTATGAAATTAATGGTTTGTCACAACCTTTGGTCGTGCAGTATAGTTATTTTTTGTAAAAAAATACAATAGGGTTTATTTTGTATATAGTATTAATTACATTAGCCTGATGTCTGTTAATTATGTTAAAGATTTGTATAATCAGCTAACATTTAGACAACACTATTCAATTATTTCGGCAAAGGCATTTCAAGTGCTGGGGCTTATTTTTTTAATAGATCGTAAATTATCTGTTGATTCATTGAAGATGTTATACTGTTCTTTAATGAGGCCTCTCTTTAAGTATACGTTGACAGTGTGCTAACCATTCTATATCATACAAATTTCAGCATAGGACATATCCGGTCTAGGTTTTTTAGGTACTCTTCCTTTAAACTTGGCCTACTCATTGATCATGCAACCTTTTCTAATGTCCTTGGCCTGTACCAATTGAATGACAGAAGAAGGTTATCAGATCGTAGCTTCATATATAAAATAGTAAATGATCTCATTGACATGTTCAGCAGGTTGTTGGTGGGTTACAAAATCACAAACACCATTTGCTGTCTATTAGTTAAGTGTGATGAATTGTATATTATTTCTATTATTTTTATTTTATATTGATAATAAATAAATAATATAACTTCTAAAAAATGATATTTGCAAGTAATAAGTATAAAAATAAAATTCGTAAGCTTTTTAAATGTTTTTTACTTTTGCAATTCATTTTACCGTTTACTTAATTAATATTACAAACATACCTTAGGAACTCTGCAATCAGTTTTTCAATACAGTTTTGGAGATTTAAAAAAATGGTGACTCTAATTTTTCTGTCTTTTACTTGATCAAATATCAGTATTTTAAATATACTTTAAACGAAATTTATATAGGTGATCACTGATACATTTTTAGGGTTATCTATTAAAAAAACTGAAATTCTCGGCAGAATTTGAAAATGCTAATTGAAAAAGAACTAAATTGAAAACTAATGAGCTAAACTTATTTTTTTTTAAATGGAAGGACTTATAGATATAAGTAAAAAAAGGAGGGTTCCAAATTTTAAATAAAAAATAGGACCTTCTATTTATATTGTAGTTCATTTGTTTTCAGTTCATTGTTTTTTTTATTGGCATTTTCCAATTCTTCATCTAATGGCTATTTCAGTTTTTTAAATAGGTAAGATTACACCTGAAAAAAAGGGCCGTGTTCATTCGTTGATGGATAACCCTGTACAAGGTGTCTTGTTATATTTTAAACGGGGTCCTACAAGCTTAACTTTTAGAGATGTCAAAAAGTATTGTATATAAAAGTTTTATGGATACCAGGTTTCATACCTTTACCTTTAAAGAAAACCGAGGAAATTGTCAAGAACCACATTGCCCCTTACAGGATTTTTGTCAAATTTCTCGTTTACTTTTAAAGGTAAGCGTATCAAACCTGGTATTATTATAATCAGCAAGAAGATGTTCATTTACTGAATAACAGTATACAGGATGTTCTGTTTAAAATATCAAAGTCGATGCTATTTTTTTTTACTTTCTAATTGTCATTTGTTTATTTTTTTGGCAAATCCTGACGGTTCGGAGAAAACCATTAAACTTTTGTATACAATATGTTTTGATATATCTAAAAGTTAAGCTTGTAGGTCACTATTTAAAATATAACCCGAAAATCACATTAACAGATCTTGTTGTGGATGTTTTGCAATTGAAATAATTAAACATGCATTAGGTACTATTGTTAGAAACTTTTATTTTGCAGTTATTAAGTCACTTCTCAGGGATCCTGTTCACAACAACTATTTCAATCTGTATTTATAATTCTGAAGGTTATTAAGTCACTTCTCAGATCCAGAAAATGCTTTTGGGATCCTGATTACAACTATTTCAATCTGTATGTATAATTCAAAAACGTTCATTTACGTTCCCTATGTAGTTTTCAACCTAGAGATTCCTGTAGAGTTCAAAAGATTTCGACTTTAGCATCTCGATATATCCTTTAGACACTATGTCTAATGCAAGGAAAACATACAGCCAATATAAAATATACGTTCTCTTTCTGCAGTAAATACCAGCAGTTCTTTTATTATTAATTTACTAATTCCAAATTCAGGTTTAAACAAGGTCTCAATTTTTTATAATAGTAAGAAATTGTTTAATGCGCTTCCACTTATTAAGAAAAATACAGGTTTACAAAGTGTTTAGACCCAGAGCAAAATACTTGATTTTGCTATTTAATTTTCATATAATATTTTATCTATTATTATTTGTGTCGTCGTTAATTATATTAAATACATATACTGGTTATTTTCTTTACTTTTTATTATTTATTTTTGTAATTTTTACTAATTATTTCCTTAATATCTTATTTACTTAACTTACGCGTTGCTTTGTCTACATTATTTGTTGTATAACATTGACGCACATTTTGACTTTGGAATCTATAAAAGGAACTATTCTCTTTATCAGTTAGCCTAAAATTTGTTAAACCCTTCATATGTGATACCCATGTTGCTTTCTTTTGATTTATAATTTTTGGAAGGCAGTTAACATTAAAGCAAACTCTACTCTGTTTCTGTAATAATCATTGTCCATTTTTTATGACGATTTGCAGGTTTGGTGTGAGCCTGAAACGACGCGAACCTTCATCAGATAGTTGTAGTAGTGTAAAAGAGAATGTTAACAAGGAAGAAAATAAAATGAAAGAAGAGAAGAGTCCACAACGAACAAGCTTAAGCCTCACTAGTCCTAGTCACGATGGGAAAAGTCCCATGAGTGTTGATTCAGATGTTCCTGCGGTAGGATCCCCTTTGGAGCCGCTGCCACCTCCTCCTAATTTTCCCGAAACTGGTAAGACTTCTTTTATTTTTGTCTTATTAGGTCACTAGTTTTTTAAGGGAAATTACGCTTAGTGGCATTTAATAGAAAAATTCAAAACAGGTGTCATGATTATTTCCAAATTAATAGGTGCATTTTGTATACAGGGTTTATAAGAAATGCAGGATTTCTACTCCAATATTCATGACTTCCAGGTTTCTGCAAATATATTCCAATTTTTTTCTAATATGTAAGTTTCTTAGTTTTTGGATATCTTTTCTTTTTTTATTTATTCAAGTTTTTTTCTAAAAATTGGCGATCATTCATATTTGCCGTAAGGCAATAACGTTTTAGTAAATCTCAGTGAATAATTATTTAATTTTTTTTTCCATCCCAGCCTTCCAATGTTTGCAATGGCATTTATAAAGATAAAATTTCGCGTTTTCTTAAATATGTGCTCCATAAAGATGTTTATATAATGAAATGGATAAATGCTAGTTCTCTTCCACAAGCAGATAAAATAAATTATGCTCTCCAAACTTTCTATATATTTTTTTAAATTATTATAATTAATTATATTAATATGTGCTCCATAAAGATGTTTATATAACGAAATGGATAAATGCTAGTTCTCTTCCAGAAGTAGATAAAGTAATATATCTCAACACCACGTTGATATCTTTATTTAATTAAATATGTGCATGGTGGCTAGTTTATTACATGAGGTTACAAACAGAAGCTTTTCAGATGCATCAGTACTTTTGATATATTTTAAGAAAGAACACTTTTAAGTTTTTAATAATAGGGGGAGCCGCACGCAGATAAATAATTTTGTCTCTGAGAAGTTCAAAAAGTTTCAGGTGTCCCTTAAGGATCACACTGCCCTCCTCCTCGAGTTGAATGCTGGAGATAGCTTTTGGTTCAGGGTAACCTAGCAAAATGTAAATGAGAAGGTTCTACATCTCTTATGCTATCAGTGGGGATAGTCTTCATGATTTTAAGATACTTAAGGATCTCTGCGTCTTGGTTTTAAAAAACTTCAATGAACACATTTCTAAAATAAGCATGCAAAATATTAGTATTGTTGGGTCCCTATTGTTCTTTAAAGCGTTCCAGCCTGGAATATGCTTGATCACCCAATATATTCAGTATATCGAGATATTGGAGGGGGTCCAAAATAGGTTTTTCTGTTTTCTGGTTAGAGTTGTGGCATAAAAATGGAAGACTAATATCGTTGCGAGATGCCGAGGCAACTGAACCTTCAAATTTTGGAGCGCCGAATTTAGGTTGGTTAATAGAGGCATGAATTATTTCCACCTAGTGTCCTTAATCCGATTTAATGATCGTTCTCGGAATTCCCGTAATGTTAGTTATTTTTCGTCAGATATCACACCACGAATTAAGGGATGCACTTACCCATAGTCAGAACTCTGAGAATATTTAAGATTTTAAGCTGAAACTTTGATGTTTTTAACAGTTCTTTGTCAAATTCCACATCAAAGCTAGTAATCTTGATTTATAGTTTTGTGACCACATGTGAACTTAAACTGTGTTTGGTTTGTTTAAAAAATAGCTCCAATTTTTACAGAGCACAGATGTTGTGAAATACGTATATTTCAGCTTTATGCAAATATTTTATAGAAACTTATTTCTTTCAAGCTATTCGCTGGAAAAATATATTTGAAGGAAGATATGAAACATTTCTGTGGAAACCTGAAAATGAATAATGTTCTTCTTATACAAGCTGTATAGTTTATTTACAAAGAATGTTTCTATTAAAAGCTAGCAGGTACATGGGGTTCGAAATATTTGACTTTAAATTTACCCTAAAAAAAGCAAGTGATCCACTTATTTTAATCAGCAATTTATATGTATCATTATCATTATATAGCATTTGTATACTGTAATTTAGTTACTTAAACCAACAAAGTATGTATTTTGTGTTTATTACAGATGAAGTTGATTCGCCAGAACATCGTTTTCAAGGAGATTCGACGTCAACCGATGACAATAAAAATGCATCAAAAGTGTTCAAAAATAAGCTAGTGAAAAAAGAAATGGAATTAAAATTGGTCGCCGAAATAAAAGAGCGAGCGGACCAGAAACAAGGCAAAAACTCGAAAGAATCTCCACTTGACTCATTTTTGGCTGTGAGTGGCATAAGCCACGACCCTGTATCTCAATTAGGTAAGGAAAACCAAACATTTTTCCAACTCGGGATGCTATTTTCGGATAAACTATTACCCATCTATAATAAAAAGTCGTTTTATTGAATAATAATTGACATTCCGTTATTGATAATGATTCAATATTAAAAATCCAAGCGGGCCTTCACGTCTTTCTTAAAGACTGACAAGTTGCAGTACATTACTTTTAGAAGTTTCTATTCAGATATGTTTGTTTTATTATTTTTTTAATTATTTAGTAATACATTCTTTGCCTTAAAACTCGATTCAATTTTGTTGAGCTATTTAAATTAGAAAAAGTTTTAAGTTTTCATCTGAACAGCCAGGGTTTGCAAAAAAAATTACAATTACAAATAAAAAAAAATGAGCATCGCCTTTGATATTTTAAATGGCACATATTATACATTTTCTGTTGATCGGTATTTTGCTTACTTCCTAAATATAAAACAGTTAAATACTGTTTTAAACGCCAAAGGTGGTAAGTTAGATTTAGTCTGTACTAACATTAAATGTGATATTTCCCGCGACGACCTCCCGTTTATTGCTGAAGATAGTTTATTAACATTATCATTTAAACTTGATTCAAAAATCGGCTCCTCCAGCAATTTTGCAACAAACAGCTCATACAAATCTTATGATTTTAGCAGGGCTGATTTTCTAGGTCTATATGCATCTTTGTGTAAAACACGTTGGTTGTTCATAAATAGCTGTAATGACATGTGTTATAAAATGTTTTATGACCGGTTTTACTTTCTATTGGATCAATTTGCTCCCTATTTGGGAATAATAAATAAAAAACGCGCGCGCCTTCCTGGTATAACTTAAATATAATATAAACCTTAAAGGAAAGTATCGAAAAAAAATCTGGTAATGGCTACTATCTAACGGAGTTACAGATTGCAAACGCTTTTTAAAACACAAATAAACGTCTGATGTGATACTTATGCCCTAAATATACGGGATAGTCTAGCCAATAACTCAACTTATTTCTGGTATTATTTAGTTAGGCTTAAATAAGTATCAAGGTCCTGCAGAGATTGTGAATGCTTTTGCTTCATATTTCGATGTCTATACCAGTGGTCGCCAACCCGTCGATCGCGATCTACCGTTAGCTCGCGAACACATTTATGGTAGCTCACAACATATCTTGTAAAATAGAAGAGTTCATAAATTTTGAAAAAAACAATCACAATATGAAAGCTAGCAGCGGCAACACTGCGGTGAGCGCTCTGGGCAACAGCTGCTAGAATTCACCAAAGCGCCAGCATCGCGTGAATGTTTGAGAACACGAGAACGATCTGGATTGGTTTGAACGCGATAAATGCGCATGTCGAGGATACAAGGCGTTCAGTTTAAAACTAAAAGGCATTAGATATGTTAGTACACAGAGTGAGCAATAAAATCTATGTAACTTTCTGCTAATACAGTGATGAGAAGAGTGGAAGTAATGAGCAAGAATATTTTTTCACAGTTTAAAACTGTCTCAAATAACTGTGTTTATTTCTCTCTTGAAATGGATGAATCAACAAATGTGGTTGACACCTCCCAAATAGCTGTGTTCGTCAGGATGGTTTTTTAGTGATTTTATGATTAAAGATCTTTTGAGGTTTATTCCACTGAAAGGATATACCACTGAACAGGAATTGTTTTTTCATTTAAACAATTTTATATCTTCTGAGAAAATTCCAATTTCAAAATTGGTAGGTTTGACAACCGACGGGGCTTAGTTAGAGTTATGGTGGGTTCTGGTAGCATTTTGTCGTAAAGATGAACGCTTTCCACAATTTTTGTGTTACCATTGCATTATTCATCAGCAAGCATTATGTGGAAATTTTTTAAAACTAAACGTCATGAAATTGGTAGTAAAAGTTGTCAGTATGGAGATCTACTTCTTCACACAAGAACTGGCGGTAATAATTTCCGATATAAATGCATTCATAAAAAAACTTGAGTTTTGGGAACAAACCCTAATCAACCGTGATGTCAAGCATTTCCCTGTTCTTTCAGAGAAGATATCTCAACATTCCATAGAACCCTATGACAGTAAATCTCATGTAGAAATAGTTTCTAACTTGAAGGATGACTTCAAAAATCGGTTTAAGGATTTCAACAAAACGGCATTGGTGGCTCAATTTGTTGTTTCACACTTCATGGAAATTGATATCCAACAGTTTGCAACTTGTGTTATGCAGAACTTTGGCGAAGACATCGCTGCAACTGAAATGGAAGTGATTGCATTTCAAAGTGATTTAGCATTGAAATCGTTAGTTTCAAGTACAAAATGTATCTCGTCTATAGTAAGTAAAGACAAATATTCGATTCTATGTCGTGTTGCCTTAAAAGTGAAAAAGTTATTTACTGCAACCTATTTGTTCGAATATTCTTTCTACAATATGAAGTTTATTAAGAACAAATACCGCAATCGCCTTACAGATGAACATCTGGATAATTGTGTTTGAATGGCTGTATCAAATTACACTGCAATTATCAAAAAAATTATCGATGAGTCCTGGTATCAACCGTCTCATTCAATGCACGCATTTTTTATCACATGTTTTTGTTTAAAATTTTAATTATGATGTTTACTTTTATTAAGTCGTATGTGACATGCCATTATGGCTATATGAAAATTTTGCTTATTTTTTAGGTATGTATTAGTATTAGTTAAGTATTTATTAATTACATAAAAACATGTATGTCAAATACAACTGTGCATTATTTCGTTTAGGCTGGCTTTAACGCAAGTAGGTAGCTCAGGGTTTATATCTAAATTATCAAAGTAGCTCAACACCTCGAAAAGGTTGGCGACCACTGGTCTATACTATAAGCGATCGAGATTTTTCGTTATTTGATCCAATTTTAAATTGATTTGATAAAATAATTTTCTGCACTTGAAATAGAACTGGCTATAAAGGCTATGAAGAACAAATTGACTGTGGGGCATGATCTTGTACCCAATTTTCTGGGATGTGGAGTGGTTTTTTCAAAAGTGGTTAGTTTTCTTCTTAATTTGACTATGAAAACTTGCATGTTTCCTTCATGCTGGAAGCTGGCTCTCCAATAATGAAAAAGAGGATTCATCAGATCTGGCTAATTATAAACCAATTGCAGCACTTAGCAACTTTGCAAAGCTCTTGGAGAGCTGCCTACAACTGCATTTTTATTCATTCTACTGTGCATCGACTTATTTTAACAGACTGACATGGTTTTATAACACAAAGATCAACTGTAACTAATTTATCTCAGTTAAGTCAATTTGTAAATATTATTTATGATATCGATCAGGTGGATGTGGTGTACACAGACTTTTCGAAGGCATTTAATCGAATACATCATTTAGTAATCCTCAAAAAACTATGCCCCTCTGATTTTAATAAATCACTGGTTTTGTTTTTTTAATCTTTTCTTGCTTCAAGTTTTGTTTCTTATAACGGCTGTCTCAGACTATCACATGTAATAAACTGTTCTTCTCTGATGACCTGAAACTCTTTGGTAAGATTGGTAACGTTAACGAGTGTACTCTATTACAACAACAGCGTACTGTATTAAATAATTGGTGTTTGTGTAATAAATTAGATTTAAACTTTCCGAAGTGTAAAGTTATAACTGTCATGATTTGATAAGACTGAAGACCTAGGTTTGACGTTCGATTACCAACTAAACTTTTTACCTCATCTACGATCAAGGTTCCTGGATTTTATTATTTGAATCTATAAAAATAAATAACATTGCGGTTCTTATTACACTTTTTTACTCTTTCTCTAAACTTGAATACTGTTGCTTAATTTGATATCCTTTTTATCAAATTCATGTCACAGCTCTCTAGTCATTCAATATACATGTATAAATTTTTAAGTTTCATATCATACTATTTACTTTTTTATTTACTAATTATACCTAACATACATTTAGCTATTAAGGGTAGATTAAGGAGTTACCTCTTACTGTTTTAAGCTTACCTACTAATTTCCTCTGTAAATGGATTTCTGTTGGACAAATAAATAAAAATGATTCTTTCCCCATTTTAAAAATATATATACTTTTCAATGTTTAGTTTAACAGGTTTTGTATAGTGTATATATTTACTGTAAAAATACCGCTCAAATCTGCTCTGGTTTATGGTAGTTGTACCTACAATTGTTTTTACTTTAATATGGTTATTCTGCTATTTGTTCCAAATTTTCGTGTCTTTAAATAATCTGTTATTTTCGTTGGAAAAACCCGTTAGCAGACAGCCTTTATTCCGAGCTTAATTCAAATAATTATTAATGGGAAAAAAATAGGTAATCCATATGACTGATGTTAGTGACATTAAGTGACATCATATTATCAGACCATTTGGATAGCTTCTCGTTTACGCAACCAATCAACGCAGTGGGATTTTCAAGAAAACTTATGTATGCGGGGGGATTTAATCTCTCCGTCACGTTTTGTTGCGTTATTATGTATCTTTCTGTGTATTTAATCTAAGTCACTACAATTGCCAGTTCGCCACTGTATGAGTCCCCATTTCGAACCCTGTTCACATCATAAATTTAGATTTAAATCAAGCATAAGATTACAAAACTTTCAAACCTACCTGTATAAGAATGTAAGATCTCGTAAACCGAAGGAAATAACATGAGGGTTAAATTAGAGTAAAGTTGTATAATTCAGTATGAACTAATATGCCATTGAGAAATTTACCAAATTCCAAATAGTTTAAGAAATATTCATAAAAAAATGAATTTTGACAAATTCGTTTTTTATTTTTTTCTTAATTTATTTGAGAAGATTTAGAAAACCAAATTCATAGTTTTTATTACAACTTATTCTGCTCTACAAGGTGGTATATTCAGATTCTGAATCCGACGTTTTTTCTTCCGGGACCTTTAATTTTTTTTTCATTTAGTATTATTTATTTTTTATTAACATTATTTACGTAGTCTACAAAAAAATAAAATTATGTCCTGTATTGTTTTCCTCCATAAAAAGAATATCCCTATATCACACTTTATTTTTGTTTGAATTGTGAAGTCCATTCGATAAGTAATTTCTTATTGATGATTTTTTTCTTTTATATTTTCTTAGGCCGTTATTTTGTTCCGCCATATTGGATTTTCACTAAAATGTTAGCATTTCACCACCATATGACCCCTTGATTTTTGACCAGAATTTGACGTCAACCGGATAAGCACTTTGTGAGCTATGGCCTCTACAGACAGAATGACAGAACAATACACAGACCGACAAACTGACGGAAATGGGAGAACAATTTTTCGGGGTGGTTTTTCGCAATTACAATACTTTCCTCTTATGTAAAAATCCACGTCGGATTATGGTTTCAGTTTTTCAGAATCTTGTCAAAAGACACAAAAAACGAATTCGGTTTTTATGAATTTCTCAACCGCATATTACTTGGCACAACTTTTTTTCTAATTTAACCCACATCGAATTTTTTCTGGTTTACGAGATCCCTATAGAGTACATTCTTATATGGGACACCGTATATACAGTTGACATTTGCCAGTAACTCATGGTACTTAATTATTTGTTTACGTTTGACATATCCGTCATTTTATGTTTTAAAGCATTTTAAAAGTTTCTTTCAAAAAAATACTTTTATTTTTCAGTTACTGAATTATCCCAGTCGTTAAACATAGAAAAAGAAATATCCCGGAAAAATTCGTTGAGCATGAGCACCTCGAAAAAACCGCAGGATGTTCAGGACAGATGTGAAAAAGAAACAAACGGTGTGTGCTACGTCTCACAACTGAAAAAGACGGACACCGGTAAGAAACCTTTAACCAAAGAAAAAAGCGATGTGGGTGATTCGACGTTAATAATAGATTTCAAGTCGAGACTTAGAAAAGTGGAGAATGATAAAAGTACGAGGAAAGAAGGTAAGTGTTGTTGAAACATTTTACCTTTATAGTTTTGTGCATAATCATATGAACTTTCAGTATAGATTAATAGAGTTCTTTCTCCTGATTTCAAAAATATATGGATTTATATACTTACTTTTTAAGGTTTTTGAAATATACCCGTTTGAATATTACCGCAACTTATTATTGGAATAAACCGGAAGCGAAATTTGAAAACCAGATACACAAAAAGTGTTCCTTTAACCCCAAAACTCAAATCCCCTAATAATATATATTTTTTTATGTTCAATTTTATTGTTTTATTGATGTCTCGATAGCGCGAAGAAAACTACATTTTTATTGTAAAGAAGTAAAATCGGGTTGTCCGCGTATGTGAGACACCCTATACAGTTTTTGAAGATTTTTACGCGGTGCCGACGTTAAAAAATAATCATAGGGTTGCAGTTTAATTGGCTCTGTGCTACTTTTTATGAAACGAAATATGTCATAAAATTTCCATAACCTTCTTCATTTCTGAGGTACAGGTCGCAATTGAAAAGTTTGCATTTTGGAACATATTTTGTTTTAACTTGTTGAAAAAGTAAAAACTGACTGATATATTTTTTTACATGAGTTTAGTGGACGATATAAGCATTTTTTCATTGTATGTAAAGGCAAGTTCGAGTAACTTTTATTTTCCCTTTTCTTTAAGTTTTTTAGTGTTAATAATAAAGATAAGTTAAACCTTATCTTTTAAAGACAAACGCTCTAGTACATATTTTTACTTTGTTTTAGTGGCTAATATTAATCATTAGTCGTTAAAGTTCATTTATTTTTATCTTTTACGGCTAATAACTAATGAAAAAAATTCGTCTACCTATTTTACATTTTTTAGGAGTGACAAATTTTGTACTATCTAATAGTAGCTTACATTGTATCTAGTTTTAGTTAGTTTCTATATAGATAATATTGAATTGTAATATTTTTATTTATATGTATTTGGATTACCTGGCACAAATAAATCATTAAAAATAAACTGCAAACTTAACCCAACTTTTACCAACTTTTTAAGGTTTTACAAATTAATTTTTGGGTACCTACTGTATTTAAATTTATAGTTTTTTATTTCAATTTTATATTTTAATTTTCAAATCGAGCTATCATGTTTCTGTTTTAAGAATAAAATTAGTCATTTATTTTAAGAACGTGAACAGGTTTAGGAAAGAATTATTACTAAAGTTGCGGAAAAAACTAAAGAAAGAAAAAAACAAGTTATATGAAGCCATCTTAATTCACAATATAAGAAAATAATTTTAAAAAAATCAGTTTAAACCATACAAATTTCACACAAAAATTACATACTGGTGACACACAACGCTGTATAGTGTTTTGTAATTGGTATTTGCAAATGCTAAACATGAAAGATAATTTTGAACGAGTCGTCATTTGTTTATATATTTTTGAAAAGCAAAAAAACAAGAAAAGGCGGTTTACAAATTTACAGGGTATCCCGTTAAAAACACAACTTTGGATTATATCTATTTAATGATAGATCACTGCAAAAAACTGATTGAATCCTATGTAAAAAAAATATATAAAAGCTAGTTACTTTTCCGATAAGTTGAACAATAGGCAATATTTTCTGTTTCACCCTGTATCTTTAAAAAGTGTTTTGAATCATTTTTCCGCTTTTTAACTGAACCGCCAGAATCTGACCAAAAAAATATATATTACTTCATTAAATGCGCCGGTTATTACCGATTACAAAAGTACCAGGTTGGATACCTTTATATTTAAAGAGAAACGATAAAACTGACAAAAACCTTGCCATAAGACGCAAGGCGTTAAAGAGAGAGAGCTTTCTCTTCCAACAAGCCATAGAAGATAAAGGTATCATTTAATGAAATAATATTTTACAGGTTGTTCCATTTAAAATATCAAAGTCGATGTTCAATTTCCGATTGTTTTTTGTTTATTTTATTTACATATTCTGATGGTTCAGGTAAAAAACAAATAACTTTTATTTTCAACATTTTTTTCTATCTCTAGGTGGCTGTCAAAATATACTGGAAAACTCTGTACATAGTACTTTTTGACCTGTCCATAATTTTGTAAATTTAATATATATTTATAAATATGACATTTTAGGTGATAGAACTGAAGACAACGAATCAAACGTAGAACCGACCAATAAGAGGGAGAGTACCGCCAGCACGGATAGTTCGAACTTGAAAACGGAGGAATCGGACGACAAACGAAAAAGCACGGGGAGCATTAGTAGTTTAAAAAAATTGTGGGAAGCGAAAGACTCGGATTACGGAACAGTACAATTGAGTCCCAAATTATCCATTAAGAATACAAAAAGCGAGGACATATCGGAACATTCGCCTATCGATAATTCGGATGATTCCTCAAAAATGGAAAGAAGTGTTAGTTCAGGTAAGATATCTAAGAACAAAATTTGGTCTGTTTTCTGTTTGCTTAAATTTATTTAACTGTACAGTGTATCCCCGTATAATTTGTCTCCCTACAGGTTTAATTTTTTAGAGATAGAAAAAACTTAAGTTGTAAGTTTTTGCCTGATTCCGCCAGGATTTTTTATCAGAATGAACAAATGAATATTGCAAATCTGTCAAGAAGTATGAGCTTTTATTTTTGTAAAGGGAACACCCTATATATTATTGTTTTTATTGGAATTAACCGTTTTTCCAGTATTTCACATGAATGTTGAAATATTGGAAGAAGTAAATGCATAGGCTTACCTTCCTTGGAAACCGGTGTGACCTGTACATAATGTTGATTGTTTAGCTGTCATCAAAATTAAACTTTTAATTTAATATCTTTATATTATGGGATATTCAACTCATGAAAAACTTAACATAGTGGCGTTTTAATTTACAATTGAAACAAATACGCCAAGGGGTACTTTATTTGAAAAATTGTGTCGACGCATAATATATTAATTCAACTATAATAAGTATTAATTCAAAACTCCTAACATTATACAAAAGACGACCGAATTAACAAGTTTATATTCACTAGTCATAAATCTAGAGCTTTCAATCACATGAATCAAAAATGGTATTTGGGGAACCGAGATTAATTTGTATTATTTATTGACTATAAATTCTAGTACATGAAAAACGAGTGGGTAATCTTTTTCTAGAAGTAGGTTTTTGAACATTAGTCCTCTCTGTAAAATATTGGTAAAACGGTTAGAGTAATGTATCTATAACATAGATATATTGTTGAAATCGAGAAATTATAAGGATTACAATGAAAAAAATAGACAGGCTTATCTATTTAAAAAGCAATTTGGTATTTTTTGTCAGATTTGCGATGTTCGTTTATTTATTCTGATAAAAAAATCCTGATAGTTTATGCAAAATTCTACAACGTTTACGTTGTAAAGTGTTTTCCATTTCGAACAGTATGTTTTTAAATTCGTTAGTATTTAGTAATATTGGGTATCTTACTGGATTTGAGCTTCTGGGGTCTTTTAAGAACATTTTTAACTTAAACGTTTTTTCATAATCCAAGGTAATCAAATCGATGTATAGTTTAATATCAATTTTCAGTAAAATCTTCATACCTTTCGCTGTAAATACCTATTTTCAGTCGAATCTGTACAAATGAAAGATCAAAATAAAAAATCAATTATAAAATTTGAACCAAACATACATTACAAACAGAGAAGTAAAGCCAATTCAAGCGGAGTAAAAACTGTATATTTTCATGTTTTTAGTTTCAGAATCTGAAATTTTTGGCTTACTATAAACGTATAGTATCTAATATTATAGTTTCGGCGGCGGTGATGATTAATAATAAGTAATATAACAATACAGTAAAAAAATCAGGCGGTAATGGAGCTTCTTTCATCTTGTCGGGCCACGATTGTTTTTCGTCCCTTGTTGTTTTATCTTGGCCCCCCAGATCACCATGATGCCAAAAGTAAGGAATATCAAGCACCTAAAAATCATGCCTTTAATAATGGTATTATTAAAGGCGAATTTATTAGTTTTTAGTAAAAGTATTATATGTTTGGTAACAACGTTGTTACGTAATTTTAAACTTCTAAAAATAATTTGGCAACATGAAGCAATCATGTTCCAGTAATTTTAATGGCATTATATACATAAAACTTCTCAATATACATATTATGCACTTTTCCAGAAAAATCTTCGACCAAATCCGAGAAAAAACCTTGGCCACCAGCCGTCTCCGAAGAAAAACCAGTGATACCAACCAAACCACCAGTTAAATCAGTCAAGCCAATAGTTACACGACCAGCCGGTCCTGCCATTTATGCAACGCCCATAGCATCATCTAATAAACCACCCATTTCTGTTAAGCCTGTTAGTACTGATAGTAGTAATAGTATCAATACAAATAACAAATCCCCAGAAGAGGACGGCCAGAAAATGACCGCTTCTACTACATCTATCGACAAGACTGGAAAAGAAAGTATTCTTGAAATTTCGCAAGCATTAGAGAGTACTTTAAACAATATAAGGTAAGTTTCAGTTCACTAATAGTGAAAAAGGAACTGCTCTTCACGTTGAGTCTTTTTGTATAAACATGTTGGTGACATCCCAGAGGAAGGGATTCCTGAGTTGTGGGAATCCGCCAAAAACAGATAACATTTAAGACACCTTAAATGGTTTGACGACCGGAGATAAGCCAGTACCGAATATGAAGTTGCGCCAACAACGCCTGGGGTTCCGGGTAGGAGTCTATAACGTTTCTGTAATATAATCAGCTTTGTAACTTTATGCTTATTTGGTAGAATTACTGGATACTTTTCTTCGTAACAGAAGTCATTTTTTGCTAATCTATCTTCTACCCATCTAAAATGGACATTACAATTCTTTAATACATTTCGAATAATTTGACGAACAGAGAAAGGCCAGTATTGAAGACGAATTTGCGCCAATCAGCTTTGTACCTTTATGTTTACTTGGTAGAATTACTGGATACTTTTGTTGAATACTGTTAAAAGGTCTTACTGCCTGATATGGAAAGCATCCCCGAAACAAAACTGTTTTGTGCTTTGGGATGCTAAGTAAGTCTCTCTGGCTTGTATTGACCGCAGGTATAAAGGAGTACCAGTAATTATGATTTTATTCACAAAACGGGCCAGGTGCAGCAACATTTTGTTTCTCATGTTAAACGTTCTCATTTCCCAAGATGGTTGAGATGTGGTTGTATTTCTTCAACGAACAGATAAATTGGCAATACAAATTTTATACCGCACTCTATTTTGTTCAATTCTAGTAAAGCCTCAGATATTTAATTATCTCCTTAACCGGGATCGAGACATTATCTATAGAAAGTCGAACCATGTTTCGACGTTTTAACACAAAAGAAAATTACTGCAGATTTGGATACATTTAAAAAGACGTTATGCTTTACAGATATATCTTTATTATCTGAAGTTCGTTGTTCATAACATACTATAATATACAAATTAATAAGTTAAAAAAAAAATTGGCTGTAATATGTATCTATTTTTTAGGAGTACTCCGACTGTGTCAACTGCCAGCTGGCTGCAACTGTCAGATAAAATAGGACTACTTCACGGGTCTTGTATGGACTATGCAGACAACGTGGTACCGGCACATACAAAATTTCAGTTCAGAGAACTTTTAACCAGGTGAGTAGTACCTGTGTAATTATAGTCTAAGAATATCATATACGCGGTCATTAACATGTAACTTTTTCCTTAAAACATTTTGATGAAATGTCAATGAGTTGTACAGAGTTCTGCCAGTCAGATTTACATACAACTATTACAATTGTTGAAGTACAAACTGAATTTTAATAGTTTTCAAAGATAAAATTAAACCAGCAATGTATAAAGTTTTTGTATTTACAAAATGTAATGTTTATTGGCCTAATTATAGGCACCGATAACCTAAAAAGTACCCTAAATTTGAGCCATAGGTTTCTTTAAGGGGCGAAAGGGGATACATTATAGCGTTTTGCAATTTTCTCGAAAATCATCAATTTTTCAAGGAATCTAGTTATAAGGAAAATTTTTTATATAAAATGTTCTTAGATTTTTTTTGCAGAATCAATCGTCAAAATATTTACTAATGAGTTTTCTTTTTACACTAAACTGGTAAAAGTATGTGTCTAGTTAAGAAAAATAAGTAACCAATTTTTGCAGCATAGCCAGTTTAAATATTGTAGATAAAAAAAGTCCGTTTTTAAATGGCACAATGCATTTTTTCATAAAAAGTCAATAGATTGCATCATTCTAATTAAAATAATGAAACATAAATTAATTTATTTTATTCTAAATTAATAAAATCGGCATGATTGCCTTTACTTAGTTGCAGTTTTTGTATGCATATAGTTGTTTGGTAATACCTTTATATTATTTAAGCTGTGATTATTACAATTTTATAATAAAAGAAAGGCTAATTTTGAGAAATGTTCTGTTAAAAAATACCAAAGTACACGGAACCAGTAAAATTATAAAATCTAATACCAACTATCCACATTCAGCGCATCACAACAGCATTTATCCAGGTCCAAAAGGGGCTTGATAATGAGCTAAATCCTGAAGACTGGAGGTATATATTTTGCAACTATACTAAGAGCTGCAATGCGAGTTGCAGTTGCAAAAAAATAGGTCATCTGTTCTTTTATGCAGGAACTGCCGAAAAAAGAATTTTCTATTTATAAAGTTATTTCCAAATATTTATATGCATACATATACTATGTAATTTGTGTATGCTAGAATTTGCTATGATTGATCTTTTGGGGGGTAAAGGCAAATTCACTTTCCCTGATTGTTATAATAAAATTGGAATGATGAGATCTATGGAATTTTTATAAAAAATGCTGTCAATTTAAAAAAAATTATATTTTTATCTATAATGTTCAAACCCGTTACTCAAATTCAGGGTACTTTTTACTTAGGACATCAAAATATAGGTCTCGAAGTTTTGCCCTTTTTCTGACTAATTTTACTGTTGCTATAAAATGTACTTGGTTATGTTTAAAGAACTTTACTTCAATGTTATGCCTGCTGTCTAAGTTACATTAATTTGTAAACGACCAATTTAAAATTCTCTTGATAAACTTATATATTAAATATTTAAACTCTAAACAATGACACACAAAAGGTACTTTTTGTTCCACCAAACACTGAATTAGTGTTCCAATTGCGTAAAGTAAAGATCATTTTGAAGTAAAGTTCTCCTGAAGATACTACCAAGTGTAAATATTAGAGGTATTATCATGTAAAATATATGTATAATTAATTCACATCGACAATGTAAATACGAAAATCTTTTTTGGCTTTTTCGCAACTGAATAAAAATATTTTTATTCAGTTGCGAAAATGCCAAAAAAGGTTTTTGTTTGTCAATCTGAACGCAACAAATAATCTGAACATATTTAAAAATAATATGTAAATACGGTTTTATTTAGGGAACAGGTTGGTTTGTACTTTATTCCAATACAAGTAAAAGAAGGGGACGCCCATTATTTCTTTCTTTCTTTTTCAAAATGGAGTCAAATGCCACTTTTTTGCTTTCAGCGCCATTCTCCAGCCCAATAGGTAGGATGTCCGGATGGCGAGCTCTTAGGCGAACACCCCGAATCTTTCAAACAACTTTTTAATTTTTGAAATGCATCTTGGCTTCCACTAGATGCCCCTTGAGAGTACTACTGGTCTCACGAGATGACCTTTTCTTTCAAGCTATCCCCTTACCCCTCCCACTCCCGCCACATAGCGGCCATTACGCTAATATTCTATGTAGAACCGCGGCAGACAAACGGGATAGAATGCAGGAACAACTAGGCCTCACACGTTCACAGCGTCTGCTCCCTTTCTTGCGGGGTCGTTAGTTTCCACTCTGAGCGGTTGAGTCTCTCATTTCCCCCCGAAATAAAGCAGCAAAACCGAACACGTGGAACCACTTATGTTAATAACATAGAGGTCTGCCTTCGACGAGACGAACCGGAAGACTCACGCCCATTATTTAACAAATATTTCCGAAATCCAACGTGGAAGTGTCACATTCACAGTCACAAAACAATAATTTCCGACGTAAAAGGAGAAATGTTTGATTATAAGTAGTTTTAGGCTTAATTCTTCTCGCCCTGTGGTATAGGAGATTCTTCTAGAATTGTCTAGTTTTTTGACTGTTCAACCTGAAAGCGTGCATTGAATAAAGGGTTTATCAGAAGCTACTGGTTTTGTTATTAGCGGTCCGAAACAGTCCATTAAACTGATTTTTAATAAAATTTAAAATAAATAAATTTTAATGATTTTTTCACAATGTCATAAGTCTTGCCTACTTTGTTAATTTTTAGTGCGTTTATAATTTAATTTCCGTGATTTGTATTGCTTTTTTTTTTGTGGCGGAATAACTGGAAGGTCGATTATTTGACCCTAGTGATCATTGTGTTCTTTTAACGAATACTTCGTCCATCACTCGTCGAATCATATCCTGTATTAGAATGGAGTTTTTTTTTAGGTTTAAGTCCATAAACCCACAGCAAAATATTAAAACTGGAAAAACTTTTGTTTGTCATATATTACAAATGTTACAAAATGTTTTTTAAAGAGCAATAAAATTATTGACAAAAATTAGACACACAGAATGAAAAAAAAAACACCTGTATGAAGCAGCTCCAAAAGATGAAATATATAGATATACTTAATTATTATATTATTCAGATATGTCAATTACATATTTTATAACTTGATTTTTGTTTGTAGGTTAGAGCTCCAGGGCAGACAGATGAGATCTGCAAGTACGAGGAACCAATCAGAGAATACTAGATGTATCAATGAGGTGAACAATACTATAAAAGATGTGGTGAATGTTGTGTTTCGATAGAATGGATGAGATGTAGGTTTTACAAGTTCAGTCTGGGCTCTTTTGGGTGTGATATTTAGTGGAAGGTATATGAAGATAATTATTAGATGATTAAAATATATTAGTTATGACGATAAAATATTTTTCTTTATTGCAAGAGATACCTTATACTTCGAAATTTGTGTGATTTGCCATGACTTAATGTTACTTGCCATATTGCCAAAACTATTACTTTAACAATTTTTATTTTTCAATTCTATTTTTTTTTAATTTCATTATAAGATAAAAATAAATTTATTGATGATTATGACAAGACTGAACAAAACATTCTTGTTATCATGGCCTATTTAGAGAGCATGTCTTTCTTCATTTTCATGGTCATTGTGAGTTATTTTTCAAAAAATGCTGGTATTTAACATGCCAGAAAGAAGACATTTTTCATAGACTCCAAATTGTGTTAGATTAAAATTTTGATGGAAAGTAGTATGTAAATTTCACTTTTGTATCCGTGACTTATTTTATTGGAAAAAAAATGTTTAGTTGACATCTTTAAATTAATTGTTAAAGGTATTTGTTAACTAAAGAGTAACATATTGCGACCATAGCACAGTGATAGTGTGTCCACCTATTTTGAAAGTCTCTGATTCGGATCTCTAGAAATTCCAGTAAATTTTAAATTATCTCCATCTCATGAAAACAACAAAAGAAATTTCTAAAATTGGACCTTTAAATGTTTCCTTTTTATTATTATTATTATTATTTTATTTTTTTTAATTTAACAGTTCTACATTTTTTACCTACAGTATCATGTTTTACTTATTTGTTCTTAAAAGTATCAAAGATCTGACTCCCAAAATCTAAACCACAGAGCATGGATGTAATTTATTTTTGTTCTATAGTTTGAATTTTCTTTTATGGGCTATATGGGCCCCCTTGGAAATACATCTAGAGGACACACAATGCCATGTGTAAGAAACTCTTAAGATTTTAGATATAAAAAGATAAATTATAATACAAATTCATCGTAAATTATATTTAATAATTTAAACTTAAGACTCATTACTACCAGAAATTTCCCCAAAATAATTCATCTGCATTTCAGATAAATTTATTAAAATTGAAAAAGGTAGTAATTTGCCTTCGAACCCAGAAAACCACTCACTAACTGATTAAATGTGATAACTAACTAGGCAACGAAGACCATGACTTTAACTACAAACTACAACAGCAGTTTAACTAAGTTTCTTAATGAATTTTTATGGTTTTGCAAACTTCGGCAGCTACAATGGATGTTAAAGGAGAAAGGATATATGATTATTAATTATAGATACCTATCTATCTACTTATCATCGGAATGCGTCATCAACTTACAGCGATTTCAGGAATCCTAAGTAGATTTGTGAATATCAAGTCAGACTAGTTTTTAAATCGGTATTGCCGATATTGGTATAGTCTATTTTTCCATTTCCAATTTTAAGGCCTTTACTAGTTGGTATTGAGTCTGCTTCAATGAACGGTCAGCTAGTGGTAAATTATTGGGGGCTAATTTAATTGCGCCGTAGATTACTCCTCTCCATCTTTTTAGGACTGTTTTGGCTATATTTATTTATGAAGGCCATTAACATCCTCTTGATCTTAATACTGGGGTTGCACTTTATCTTTCAACTTGACTAATGTTTGTTCGCGTAAAATTTTCGATTTCTTTTCATCTTTTCCCCTTCCTTTTTAAGGGGTTGATTTATATTTTAAAGTTTAAAGCTGATGAAATCAGAATGAGTTGATTTATGTTATTTTGCTTGAGAAAATTGATTATAATTTTTAGAACTGAAAACTTTAGATTTTGTAGAAAAGTAATCAAGTCAAAGGGGGTCGGAACACTTCTTGTGATATCATGATAAATGCTTACATTTTTAAGAGGTCAGTTCAACAACATGTACTAAAGAGATCCAAACTCATCACAATTTGGGTCCTCTTTGACTTTGATTTTGTATAAATGTTGAGGAGTCGAACAATTCTAATGATTGTAGTAATACTAATATTCTATCAACAAAAGTCATTCCAAATTTGTTTTCTTTTTTAGCTTTTTCGCAACTCAATAAAATACCTAATTTTAATTGATTGAAACAAATATTTAAATAAATTGCATATCTCAACATGTGAACTAGTCTGTCCACCGAATGTTTTGATAATATAAAGAATATTATTTAAGCAAAAAAAAAATGAAAATTGTCATTTACCTTAAGTTTTTATACACACAGCGCAGTTGTACAAGCGCTTTCATGCTGTGGGGACTCATAATAATTAAATAGTACTTGTATTATGTGTCAAAATATCCTGAAATAGAATACTATCTAAAACGTTAAGTTTTGGCGACAAGTTTTAGCGCCCCTAGCGTTTGGAAGGGAAAATGCATTGTTAAAAATAATGAATGCATCAGGAAATATAAATTTAAATTATTTCTTTCATGGTCGCATGTAATTAAAATTTTCATAAATATGATAGAAGATATAATTTAGGATTTAATTTAAAAATGTCTTAGGGGTATGCACAATATTTATTAGGCAAACATATACATGTCATACATGGATAATCTGGTCCCCAGGGGAAATGTCTAGCACAAACTCGAAATTTTTTATGAGTATCACCATAACTGAAATTAAAAATCAAAAGATTGTTTTTTAAGTCATTGTTCTATAATATCGTTATTACCGGGATCATTTGGTTTTGGAAAGCGGCACCGATTACTGAATTTATCGTCACAGTTTGATACGCCACATTTTATTTTTAATGGATTTTTGTCTCTAAACATTAGATACATTATTATTAAACAGCACTATGTCAGTATATTATTATATAAGATTTTTTTTACGCTTTTAAAGAGCAACACACACTACACTACTGGAAATTCAATTTCAAATTTAAAAAAATGCAGCGCCCAATAAAAGAGAACTTTAGAAGTGCGGTTATGGCGCACCAAAACTATAAATTGGGGGTTAGTAGCGTCTATTAAAGAAATATTTCTATTTTGCGATGTTGTGTGGTATGGCCGGCGGTTACCGCCAGACGCAACAGCCAGAGGCTCAACTGAAACCTTACCTTTATCTGGAGTACATACTTCAAATCTAAACTGTTAGAGCAGTTCAAACAGAAATGGGCAAGGTTGATACAAAATTTTAGTTATTCTAATATACAAGATTCTTTTCCAATTAAAAAATGGTTTTCCTTAATACCTTTTAAAGATCATAGACACATTACCACTTTTATTAGAATGCCCACCGGTCATTGTTTAACAGGTGAAATCTTGCATAATTTAAAAATTAAAGAAACTCAATTATGTGAATGCGGTCAAATTGATAATCTTAATCACTTATTTTGAGAATGTCCCATTAATAAGATGGCTGGACTAGATCTACATAAAAAGTTTATCAAATTGTATTTCACCCTGCCTATTTCAATTAATATGACCTTAACTGAACCTTCTAATGAGTCAATCGGTCTATTAATTCATTTTCTGTTTTGGCCTTTTTTTTCTTCAGTATCCGGAGCGTTCCTGAAGCTGCTACTCTATTTTTTCACAGCACTTTCAATTGACCCATTCAAAGACGAAAAATTGGAATTTCGTATCCTGCGGACAAAACCACGTGTTCGACTAGTGCCCTGGATGCATCGTAATCGTGCTGGCGATTGCCTCGTAGTAAAGCATTACATTACATTACATTACTGGCTGACACACACCTAATAGTTTATAAAACCATCAAAAACTCATTTGCATATGAAGAGATTTTATTATTTCTAAAGCAAACTGATAGTTCAGTTATCAAGTAAATAGGTCAGTAAATCGACAAATAAAAAATGAATTTCTTTAATATCAATATTTGTTTCGTACTATTCTTGTTTTGAATAATCGGTTGTACTGCCGTAATTGGGATTGAAAGAAATAATTAGCGGCTTTATAGTCTTATCTAGCGTATTACCAAGTTTCTACATTCTTTCACCTTCGTTAATTATATGATCTATACATTTACTCACGTTAGAGAATATCCTTTACAGTTGTTTCGTTGGATCTTTACTTGTCCGTCATCAATCATATTCATACGAATCAAATCAGAATTTCGTAGATTAAATAGTCAAAAAATGTCCACATTCACATTCATTAAGGGCGTAGATATAAATAATATTTATAAATTACCGTCACTAATAAAAGTACTTACCAGCACCAAAAAATAAAACAAAAGTGGCTTCCTAAAAGAACCAACTTGAAGACTAACCGGCACATTGTGGGTATAAATACACAAATACGAATAATACAAAATAGCAATAATAATAACCTCCAAACAAATCCTTGACTTTGACGTGAAAAGCTGACCTAGCTGGCCTATGTTGATGTCTTTGTTTAGCAAGTTTGTTTTGGTAATTTCATCTTATTTCTCGTATTCGAAAGACAATATTTTATGTTTCATCCTTTTCTTTCATTATTGATTTAGGTAATACTAATCGATAAGAGAAATACAATGTTTATAAAGCACTTTGATATTTCGTCGGTTGATGACGCATGGAACAACTGTATTTTATACCTCGCCACGAAACATTTATGATAAACAAGTCCATTCTATGGGATTTAGTACACAGTTCACCACATATTTTGTGCCAGGTAATTGTTTTAATTAACAATTTCAGATAACTCTTTTTTAATCATGTTATATTCATATGCTGTTTCTTTAAACGATTGGATAATTTTTTTTTCAAGAAACGTTTGTAGTTTTTCAAGCTTTCTAGAATAGTAACTAAAGATGAACAACTTGATACAGACTGGTTCCACAAATGCTCAAAATATTCCTCAGAAAAATATCTTCACTTGCCAGAGCAATCTTTCTAAAGCATATTGACGCGAACTTTTTTGTTTTTATCCTGATATTTTACTAACCGTGTACTCCATGGGAATTTACTTCACCGACGGTCCCAGTTGATAAAACAAAAATACACTTTTTACATCAGTTCAAAAAGAGGCGTTTGTTGAAAAGTGCTTTTCAACAAGAAAATCTTGTGTGTGTCACACAAGTGTTGGAATATACAAAATATAATAATTCTACTAATAGTTATCGTTATCAAGGATTTCCGCACTCGGCTAACGCCTCATCCTAAATACCTCCTCGTTTGAAAACTACCACTTTCAACATGTAATATACATTCCGATATAGATTAGATTAGTTAGAAAAGATTAACACAATAATGGCGTGTATCCCTCGTTTACTCAAATAATAGATATTTCGAGGGTCTTCCCGACACTTTCTTAAATATAGTCTTCAGGAAATAACCTCGCCTTTTTTTACCACTTTTTTTTTCTACTATTCAGTTTTTCGTAACCTAAGTTCATTTCCTTTACAACTCTCCAAAGTGTCCATCTTATCGCAAACTCGGCCAATATTTTATTCAAGATAGATATGTTTTCTCAAAATAAAATGTCTGCGCAGTTCTTACAGCGGTTTTCATATTTCTTACCTTCGATCTCTATGTCCTTTCTGCATGTACCTTTTTTGCGACTTAATTGGTCCGTGTTTTCCTCTCTCATCCTTCGTATATTGAGTTTTAATGCTTAAGGACAGTAAATATATTAAGAATACATTTTTCGTTTATAGACAGAGGACTTTTACTATTTTACAAACGGTTTCACTTCTTTCCAGAAGATAAGCTGAGCATTGAATATATAATAACCCAATTTCCACGTATCCTTGCAAATTTTTAACCGTGAATAAGTAAGTTTTAATATAGATGATGTTTCTCTGAAACAAAAAGTAGACACGCCTATGGAATATTCCTGACCAGGTTATTATACATGATTTACAATTTTCTACTATCCTAAAACGTACTTTAGTTAAAAGTCATGGTCTTCATGACATGAATCCTAGTGAAGGTATAGTTTTTTTTTAATGACTGAATACCCGATTATTTTTGAAAAATTTTATAATTCTTGTATCAGTGTAACCTCTACAATCAACGGTAGTTGTAGAATTATTTTCAGAACAGTAAATTATCATCATTCTCAGATATAAACGAAATATTAAAAGAGAGCTTAGACTGAACCGAACAATAAGATAATTATAATACATAATTATTCCTATGTATTCAACTATTTGACTATAAGGACCATTTAAAAAGTTGTAATATTTCTTCGCTTGAGAGATATTCAATAGGCGTTCATAAAATTTGTATGAGTGAATGTTTATTGTGTTTTGAGTTTAGCATACTCTATAGGTTGGTTTTGTTTTTTTTTTGCTGCAATATACTGATTTTTTACTGTCGAGGATTTATATTATAAATATATGCTGGATGTGTCAGGAAAAGTTCAACGACTTTTATCTTCATTACTTTTTTAAATATAATTCCTTGAACTATTGATCGCGTTCACCATCATTAATTCGAAGTAATTGCTTTGGTAGAACAGCCGGTATGCCTAACTTGAATTTGAAATAGAGAAAACGAGCGCATTACTCTTCATTGCACAATCTGGTTGCTACGTTATATTTTGACATTTGAACATTTTATCACTAAAAATGCCATTATTTTTGTCGTTTAAATATCTTATGAAATTAATGTACACTCGGCATTGGGTTACATATCACATTTCTGTTCCGCCCCGTAAATTCATCACCAGAAGAGGATCAAAAGGCATATCACCGAAAACAAGTATATTTTTTTACCCGGGAAACTTTTCACGATGTCTGATATTTACTTAGAAGGCAATATATACCATATTCAGTCATTAATAGTTCTTTTTTTTTCAGCATTATATTAAATGATTTTATGTCACTGAAAAAAAATATGTGTATTGTTCTAACGGTTATCTATCGTGTTGAAGAGTCCATTTTGTGGTTTTCTTTTCACGTTTTGAAAATATCAAGGCTAGAACCGAAATATATTTTTATTCAGCTGCTGGTGATGCAGCCAACACACTGATTGTACATAACTAAACTTTCGTTTCCAAAATACACAACTCATAATTTTACATACAAGTCCCAAATGTGTGGTAATCTGCATTTCTTTCGATTACTAACACTATGTTATTAACATGCTAATAAGCAGGGTAAGTTGAAATGGTTCTTGATGTATCAAAATCGAAACTATAGTTTTTACCACTTAAATTAAATCATTATATTGCAGCAGCGTTTGTGTGTCCTATGATTTTCACTCAACTGTGATACCTACTTTTTTAGGTTATAATTTAGCGTAATTTGTATGCTCAAATATTATTTTATCGTTAATATGATTAATTTAAATATATGGTTTCTTGTTTGAGTATACACACGATAAAAAAATCAACGCTTCAAGTAAACTACCAGGTCTAGCTTTACATACTCTGAATTTGGTCTACGTTAGATATTATAGGTAAAAGACGAGAACATTTATAGATTGTGTCATTTCATTTTAATTAAAGTTTGTGATATATCATTGGCATTTTCGAATTATTTTATACAGTGAGTTTATTAAATATTCGTTACCTTGGAATATAAAAAATGGAATACAGGAATGAATGTAGTGTTTCAGTTTCTCTGTCATCTATTTTGTTTTGTATTAAAATCTCTCTTGTAATGTTTTAAGATTTTTATTTGTCTTTTGGGGATTGTTATATTTGTTAAACTTTAAAACTTTTATGATCTGATTAGTAATAATCTAAATCAACAATTTTCTTTAAGGTTTTTTGAGGTACGCTTCTGTGCAATGACACTGTTAAAGTATATAATCGTTGTGTCCTCTTCACCATGCTGTTTTCGTTTCTTCTTGTTTGCATTACATTGCATTAATCAGATACATTCTTTTTTATGCTAAACTTTGATGGTCCGTTTTAGTTAAAATTTCCAATTTGAATACACTCACTGTATAAACTATCGTCTAAAGTTTACAATCCGGAATAGACCTGATCTCTGGCAGCAAGCAAATTTTCACGAGGTTGGTTTCGAGTTAACCGCACAAAACTGAGACCGAACGGGTCTTGTAGTTGCATTGTGATACTAAATATATAACGGGGCGGTTTTTTGTCTGAATTTTTACAATAGGTACGTAAATATTTTGTTTACTTATTTATTGCAAATATCATTAAATAAGTTAAAGAAACAACACTCTGGCGATAATCAGTTTAAACGAACATAATCTAGCTTAGGTACTTTAAAGCCCACGTCGTGAAAATTTGCTTTATTGTGTCCGATTGGGTTTGCATCATATAAAATATATAATAAAAAAATAGAGTGTTTTTCGAAAATGAATCTCCTTCGTTAATTTTAACTGTCTTCAATATGATTATTGAAAAAGTGACCGCTGTTCGAATTCTATTTTGACCAGTGGAGTTTACAACGCAAATTTTTCCAAACTCAGTCGAAACCACTTTGGCATGAAGGTTAAAATTTAAAAAAATCGACCAAATGGCTCCCATTTTCGAAAATCACCGAGTATTATATGTGCTCTACTTTATAATTTAAATACTCCTTCAAATACTGTTGTCTGGCCATTGCATCAACGGTAAACTCAAATATATATTAGAATGGGCTTAATAGATTATCTGAGGAAACAAATTCCCATTGTATTAGAACAATTTGTTGCAATACATATATTTACCTGTTATTATTTGAATTCCAAATCCACGACATATGTTTATATAATCAGTAATAGTAACAGAAATACAGGTTTTGGAAAATCCTGCTATTTTTTTAATTAATTTATAATTTATAGTGCATTAATTAAATTGTATAATTCCATAAAAAAATCTTATTTAAGAGAACAATTGTTATGGAACATTGCATTTAAAGTTTTAAAAATATAATTATATTATTGTTTCTATTGGCGCCATTGAATTTTGTTCAAATAGCGACTGAATTATTACCATTTATCGAGTAATTCAAAAATATTTAAAAATATATCTAAATATACAAATTATTTGGCATTAGCATTCACACAAAATATTTCTTAAGCAATGAAAAGTCACTTGGATAAAGAGGACTTACCTAAAATAAAGACTTATTTCATATGTGTAAAATATTTGCAAAATAATTTCCACTAATATACAAAAGCTCATTGACTATACGAAATTGTATTATAAGTTACTTATATATTCCCTACAAACAAGAACAACAGACTTTATAGGTAATATGTGTAATAAGGGTTAAAAAGTGGTTAATTATGCAAATCAAATTAATCATTCATTTATTACTTGCTTGTAAGATATAAGTAAATATCTTATAATAGAATTTGATATTAATAAAACATAACAAAGAACACACAAAAAATGGTCATGGACATTTTGTAAATAGTGTATTTTCTAAATTCGTATTTTAGATATTTTATTTTTCATTAGGTTTTGGCCAACTTAAATGAACCCACATTAATTCAAAAATCAGCAGGATCTTTATTATATAAAATATCCCTTATCAATATGCTAGTCTTTATGTTTTATTATTTTTTGTAATATATAATTTCAGCATGAATGCGTATCCCCTAGGTATTAAGTAGAATTTTGATAGGGTTACTATTACTATTCTTAAGATTTTTGTACAATCCAAAGATTAAACGTAACTAAATTAGCCATTAGAGATGTCACTTTGTTTTTTTAAATTAATTTATACGTCGTCGAATGCGCATTTGTAAATATTATTTTTTATTACATTTGTTATCAAACTAGGTGTACATTAGGTTTTTGTTTATTTATTTTTAATGATATTTTTAGACTTAGATTTTTATGTGCATAAGAAAATTTGTATTGATGGTAAACGATCATATGCTCATGATATTTTATACCTATTTAACGAGAATATATGTTCGCAAATGAATTTGGTTTTTTTGTCACCCCATTATTAGTATTTTTAAATTTAAATTGATTTCTTATGTTAGAAGCTTGTTCTAAGTGCTCTTCAACATCTTTTGAACAGGTCAAAAACTACACCTGATCAACTTGTTCCTTAATTTGTTCACAAACTCTGGTTTCCATACATTTAATAAAGGGCACACTTCCATAGCAAAATTTCCTATCTTGTCAATTTCGACAAGTTAACTTTTAGGCTTTAATTTTATTCTCATTGTATTTTGAGAATACAACATTTCTAGGTCTAGTTTCTATGATGCAGGAAGTGAAAAAAAACTTTGTATGAAATTATTGAGGGGCTTTATTATGTTATGACGCTTTCAGACATGGAATTATTTTCAAGATGGGCTTAAATAACAGCCAGTGTATTTTCGGCTGTATAAACATAAAAACAAACGAGGCTTGCCAAGAATGCGGATATAAGTGGTTTAATAATCTACGATATTATTTCTTTTTTGTTGCTTCTAAATTGATGTATTTTACTAAATGGTCATAAAGGATAACTAAACATTTAAAATAAGTTGTAGCATAATAATGTATATGTGTTTGAGCCTTTATGTGCCATGAAGAACAAATGGCTGGAACTCAAAAAAAAGGAAGGACTTAGATTTTCCGGAAGCGAAAATGGATTTTCCTGACTATCATAGAACACAAGACCTTTGCAATGGAGGCCAAATGCGCTACCGACGCACAGTGGATCGAGCCTACCTGAACGGTTGGACATGAGGTTTTATGTCACTGACTTTTGAACTAATTGTTTGCTATGTTTTCTTTACGCTTTATAATTGCGATTGACTGATAATATACAACATTTTAATTAGTTATATCGTTTTTGAAAGTTTTTTAAATGTATTTTTTCAATTTTCTTGATTATATCCTGCAAGCGATTTATAATAGACTTTCCCTTTTTTCCCTTTTTCGTTCAAATAACGAAGTCTGCTGAAAATAAATACTGCAATTAAAAGTGATTGTGATTTTAATTTTATAACATACAGAATGTTTTAAAAATTGGCTTAGGTATTGACAAATTGACATAATAACAAAAATACTGTAACAACGAATTCTTATATCATGTATATTGCTGA
Source organism: Kuschelorhynchus macadamiae (assembly GCA_030620095.1). Classification (NCBI taxonomy): domain Eukaryota; kingdom Metazoa; phylum Arthropoda; class Insecta; order Coleoptera; family Curculionidae; genus Kuschelorhynchus; species Kuschelorhynchus macadamiae. Next base: position 4,285,570 of record JAUTXW010002618.1, read on the forward strand.
TATTTTGTGCACTTGGGTAATAGACTATTGCTGATTTTATTGTGAGTTTTGCATTGTTGCCAAGTTTACCATTTATCTGAATCTATAGAAATTTCCATTTTTTAAAAATGGAAATATTTTGAATGACAAAAAAAAGCGATACGATCTTCGACACTCACGTTAAAAAATACATTTCAAAGAAATGACAATCCATTTTTCCGATTTTACAGACCATCGTTGTTTCGGGAGGATGTTATACCAAACAAATAATCATCAAAAAACATACAAGTTATTAATAAATAACTTTCTAACCTAAAATTTCCTTCTCACAAAAAAGTACTATTAAACACTAAGTTAATAAATAAATATTATTATCTTATTCTGTTTATCAATCAACATGTTCAGGCGAAAACCATATACACAAGATACACTGCGCGTCATAATAAGTGCATTACTAAAAGTTTTCTACGATATAATTTAAGGTGTACTGCTTCCTATTTATGCACTTTATAGACTTGCCAGAGAAATCAGGTAGCGCTTTTGTTAGATATTGCATTCAAAATATACCATATAGTGAATTCCTCAAGAAGACGTTGTTTTAGATTTTTCTGGTAATGCACTAATTATGCCGCGGAGTATAAGCGTTAGAAGTTAGAATAGATAAAAACTACCTAATATAATTAAGTTGAAAGCAAATGTAATACAAGAAGAAATTGTAAGATCCAAATTATTGAGGGCTATTTTTTATCGTAGCAAAGAATCAGTGTTACCCTATCCCTGATAGTATAACTGTTTCAGCTTCAGAGAGAGAATTACAACAAGTTTATAACACTGTAGAGTATATTTGCTTAAGAGTACAAAAAGGTGTAATAAAATGAATAAAAAAAAAACATTTCAATTTGTAAATGAGGATGTGATAGTTCTACGGTACACAACAAGTAGTGTAAAACTGAACAAAGCAGCTGGATAATTTAAGAATAAATGTGGTTAATGCACTCAAGTATGGAGCTACTTGTTCGGATAATAAGTACTGAAATAAAAAAATAACAAAATAGGTGCATATCAATCAAATTCCAACAATCCCATAGTCTCAGGAAGTAACTGTTTTTCCTTAGGGTTTATGTTTGGTCTTAAATGTGAAATTATAGGATCTGAAGCTAAAAGTAAACTATGAAATATATCCTCGTTATTCGAAATTCTTGATGATTTTCTTGCATGATTTCTACGATAATCGCGAAATAACTTATGATTTGCCTCTTGTGCATCTTCACTGAGTAGGCCGATAGGAACAAGGGCATGTTGAACTATCTCTCCCCCATGCAGTAACAACTTGTGCACTGATGCAGGCATAAAATACCAATTATACAGGGCAACATATAGCTCTGCGGTTTCAAATGTGAATGTTTTAAACTTAGTTACATTAATTTTATATCCGGAAGATATTGGCTGTAGAATAACAAAAAATTTTTTGATTATATTGCGGTCCAAGCCTGTAATTTCTGAAGATATTTCAAAATTATGAAAAAATTTTCGTGCTGTGTTGCCGTCATTTGTTGAGCCGGTACCCTGTTTTATCATGTCGACCAATAACCCCAATTTATTCCTAAAAGCAGTTTGAATTTCCTGTTTTCTTAAAAGCCGTTGCTGCTTGAAATCAGCGTTTCTTACAGACCAGGTCTTAAACGGAATATTATAAGATATGTGGAGAAGGCATTCGAAACACCGAATCCAAGCATGCAATGACGACAAACCAAAGGAATAAAATTCAACATTTACGGTTTTCTTTTTCACAGATTGCAAGTCGTTCATCTCTTTAGGTAGAGCTTTACAAATATAGCATCTCATAGAGGACTGTGTGTTTGAGACAGAATTGCAAATTTTGCCGTCTACCATTGTAAAACAAAGTTTATGTTCAACTTTTACATTATCTTCACAGTTAGTTGGAAGTAAATTTTTGATCTGATTATTGATTGAGTCAACTGTATCATTAATTATTTGGTTACTTTCCTTGACAAAGCGAAATGAGATTGGTCGGCACAACCTGGTGGAAGATGGTTTTTCATTTGACCAAATAATTCTATTAGTATCCGAATTGGAAAGTCTAATAGGAACTAAACTACATATAAAAATACTACTGTCATCATACGTATTATCATTAAACCCGGTTTTATACTGTGATTGATCAGAAGCGCCATCACAACCCCATTTCGAAACTAAAACTAGATTTTTACACTCTACTATATTAATTGTTCTCAGTAATCTTTCAGTGGTCTTGTCCAATAAGCTTTGTAATGTAACCGTGGCTGAAGATTCTGTTATTGTTATAGTTTCTTTAGATGGGTAACACTCATTCTTTGCTTTCTGAATTTGAAAATAACTTGGAAAACATACTTGACTAAAGCTAACTGTAGCATTTCGTATCAAATTATATTGATATTTTGTGAGTTTGGCGGAAACAAAAACGCTCAATGCTTCTTGTTTACTTAGAGTTTCTTTTGGTTTTTCTAAAGATTCACAAAAATTCTTTATGGTTCCTACATGTTCGGGGTGGTTTTTCATGAATTCTAGTATAAATTCAGCATCTGCCGATCTTAGCTGCTTTTTTGCCGCAAAAAGTATATGTTCGTTGGGCGCACTGCGAATGTATTCGGTACGTCTTCTTTTCTGGCGTTCACTAAGAATTTCAATTTTTTTTTTCTCTTTAGCTTGTTACAAATGACTCATATTTTTTGTATATCTTAATTCCTTAGAAATTTCAAACTGTTGATCTAACCAATTATAATTTTTGCTAGCAAAACGAGATTCGACTCGGTAGGATTTGTTCCATCTTGAATTCAAGTTGGAGCAAAATTTTTTAATTTTGGCCTAAATGCTGAAGTTGACTTTATTCCCGTCAGCTGTTCTATCTTATTGATAGATGATGAAACATCCTTAAAACTGATCTTTGCGTCTTTCAAAAGATTAAAAACTTCTCTATTAGTTCCTAGCAAATTCATTTTAGGACACTGCAAAGCATCAAGGCAACAAATCAGATTTAAGGCTTAAATATTATATAAATAATTTCATTACCTGATTGACGGAACTAGAGGAAACTATTTATACATACACTATACTTAAAACATAAACTTAAATCGTATGCCAATCAATCATTAGCCACCAAATATTATATGAAAATAATCATGAGAAATTAACTCTTATCAAAAGTCAAAATATTGATACTGCACAGGTTGGCTGTCGCCAGGGACGACAAGTTGAAACAATTTAGTCCATGGCACTCTTTGTTGCGAATAGTTGCAGCTAAACTTCATAATTATTGATGTGTTAGGGAATAAAGAGTAGATTAGACGTAGAAAAACCCTGGGACTCTGCAGGACTTTTTAGATATATTGAAAATAATGACGTCATAGTTTGGTTTTTCGATTTTAATTATTTTAGTTGTGAAAACAATAGTATAAAAAAAACTTATGTTAGCTAATAGTACTTTTAGACTCTTTGCTATACTCGAAATCATAACTTCAGTGCAAGAAACATACCATAATAGAAGTTTAAATCAAATTCGGTTCTCTAATCTTTATTGAAATTAAAATGTACTTGTTTAGGAAGACTTGTGATTTCTATGAAACCAAAAACAAAGGTCGTGTTTTTTGAATCAAATTAACTTTCATATAATAAAGTATACATTTTTAAACATAAAAAAACAGAAATTATATTTTAATCTGAAATGGAAAATTTTCTGCTATGTCCGGCTTCTAACATAGAGCCGTTCCACTGTGCGACGTGCTAAACAGCTCACAGCTGAATGTAAATAAACCTTATTTATATTCAAATATTTCAGAAAACACTAAGACAGAAGGAGCCACAATAGGTTGCGTGCTGTGGCCATCAGTGAAATCCATCCTCCTTGATCTGAATCCCGTCTCTGCTTACGATGCAATAGAGCATTATGGATGAAATTCAGGTTTATCAAGTCGATCTAGACCCAACTGTTATTTTCAAAAATAAATAGAAAAATATGCTTACCAAGGAATTCCACAAGCATTTGATAGTATAGAAAACTTTAACGAAGCTTTAGCTTTATTATACAGTTTCAAACAGCTATGAGACACAAAATTTACATAGAAATAAAGTTGATATGCTTGTATGCAAGTTTAGACAAAATGTTTCTCAGATGATTCTTTTAAAATCCATGTTTGCTTATCCGTTTTATCAAAGAACTAGCTTAGCTATTACAAAAGTAGTGTAGATCAGGGGTAGGCAACAACAGAATATTTGTGTAGCATGTGAACTTTTTAAAAGTGGTTTGGAGTGCTCTTAGCTTTGGGACAAATCTGTACATTAAAAACACTACAAGGTAATTTAAAAAAGCATTCTGGGTGAGTTAAAAATTTTATTTTTAACTGGCCTAACTAACTAAATGTACTAAATTCGATTGAAAAATCTCTAAAAATGTACAAGTATCCAAAAAAAACCAAAAAAAAATACATTTTAACATGTTGAATACGTTTACCCTGTATCCTATATGGTACTCAATTTTTTGACAAACGGGGCATAACTTCCAAACATATTCTATAATTAAACAAAACAAAAACCACATATATATATATATATATATATATATATATATATATATATATATATATATATATATATATATATATATATATATATATATATATATATATATATATATATATATATATATAATGTAACTTAATCGGGAAGTTTTGCGCGAAATTCATATTATATATAAACTTCCCGATTAAGTTACAATTATCGTCAAAGAGGCCAAGAAAATAAAATGTTGACATTCTGAAAAACGTTTAATCAAACAAAAATAGTTGTCCTTTTTTCGATAAAATGTTTGTTTTAAAGTTGAAAGGCGTTTTTCACGTTTTACCAAATGATACCTTTTCCAAATACAGTCCAACGATTGGATATTTCGAGAAAACTGTTTTTTATGCATTTATTTGATTTCTGCTGAAATACATTAATCTTTAAAACACACGTGCGGGTGAACTGAAAAAAATTATAGACAATGACAAGATGCTAGAAATTTAAAGATTTTTGCACCATCTCACTCAACACCCTGTATAACAATAATATAAATAGACTGAGTTAAAATTTGTCAACAGAATTTCCATGAAACGATCTTTAAAGATCCAAAATGATCGCCGAATTCCGTTGACTCGTATTCAAATCAAAGCACTTTCCATATGATGCTAAAAATTGGTTTAGAATGGTGTTAGGGAACAATGTGTACATTAAACATCAATTTTATTTTATAGGGTAATTTTGGAGAAGCATATGTTTTCATACAAAAAAACCTGAAAGATAATTTTTCGAATTTCAGAACATGGTACGTGAGTTATGAAAATTATGAATTTTTTATTTATATAACAGAAAAAATAATCGGTTTGGAAAAATTTTTTATATTACTGAAACATGCAAAAAAAAAACATAAAAAATAAATTGCTGGCTATTCTACAGGACGATGAAATATAATGTACTAATATACATTTTAGATTTCATATGATAGTAACTAATGTAAAATTTATATCTGGACACCCTGTATAATTCCTGTATACTAGAGTTTCAAGTCTAAAAAGATCGACAAACCGCGACTTTTCTCGTTACGAAAATAAAGCAATATGACGCTAAAAGTTAGGTGGCCCGACCTTTTTGACGAGCAGTTTATCAGATGAAATCCCTTTGAGAAATCGGTTCAATACAAATTGTGCAAAATAAGCCGAGTTTGTGGTAGTTTACGGGTCCTAAAAAAGCCAGGTTTTGTGGGTTAAGCAATGGTTCAAGGAATCTCATCAAACAACCATTATGAGTTATGTTCAGTCAGTCAAAAGGCCTTCACAATTTTTTCAAAAGTTGGACATATTGCTATAAGGGAATGAAAATCAAAGAAAATGGAAAAGCTTTGGCCTTTGTAGTTGCAATTTGACAGTGAAGTATGTGAGGCTAAAGTTTTCTTGAGAAGCAAGCTTAAATGGGAATAGATATAAGTTCATCAATGCAGAGTCTATTCAATAAAAGCAATAAATATCAGAACAGAAAATCAAACTTGTGCCCAAAAAAAAATCATCATGGATTAAGTTCTGTGTCAATTTTATTGATATAAGTCTGTAAAAACAGAATTTTCGCAGTATGATCAGATTTTTTATTTATTCTTTTAAATTTACAATTATTTGAAACACCCATCAAATATAATTATAAACAGTTATTTTTGTTCTTGAGTCCGTTAACGCTATCTGCTTTCATTATATGTTAGAACAGATTAAATATTACATTGGGAAACATTTTGGATAATTAAACTGTTTTTTTGATAAACTAAAAAAATATGTATTTCTTCTCTGTCAACAAATTATTTTTCTTCCTTTTTCCTTTTTTCTATATCTTCTTGGCTTAGCACTTCTCCATTTTTGTACCTAAGCTTATATATCACATTCCTTTTAAGATCATTCTCGTTGAGGTTAACCAACACTTTAAGACATCCTACAAAAATAAGATCATTGGAAAAACTAACACTAAAAATTATCGTAACATCATTTGGTATATTAACAGCTATATACGCTGTGCCTTGCCTCCCGGCATTCATATCATTGCCAGCTAACGTCATCATTAGTTGGTTTTTATATTGATACCTGTATCGCATTTCTATATTATTTGTATTGGGAAATAAGATTTGTAGGTCTCGTCTTTAAGAACAAATTACTTTTTCTGACTTTGACTGAATTTGGAATCAATCTCAATTATTCACTAGAATATTTTGTTAAATAAATATTCTATAGAAATGATATTTAAAAGGGTCCTAGACGTATTTGTGAAACAAAAAGATATAACTATCTGAATTTTTATTTACGACCATGAAAGCAAGTTAAAAAAATGGTTTTCAAAAATGTTTCTTGCCAGATCTATCGAAATTTGTCTGTAACTTTGAAGACCAAAATTTGATATGTTGAATATCATTTTATGTCTGGATTATTCTATATTTTTTATATGATATTTGGTGTAGCCTGATGAATACTAAAACTTTATGGATCTGTGTTGTAAATTGTAAAAATATGCTGGGACACTCGCATTGTTAAGCTGCAAAATGAAAGGGAAGAATGTGGAAATGAATTACAAACATCGATTGACAACCTTTCAAGTCAGATCAAAAACAGAGATACATATATTACTCGCTTGGACAGAAACACAGAGGATTTTGAGGATTCTGTGTGTATAACTGAAAAAAGTTTAACTAACAAGATCAATGATCAAGAGAAAATAATCTTATCTTCTTAAACTGATGGAGACAAGGATTTCATGGATCAAATTAAAGAATTTGAAGCCTGAATCAGAAACTTGTTATTGAACCTTACCAAGAAAAAATTCTTAAACAGCATGTAAACACTATCGGCAGAAAATGAAATGGATGTAATTGATTTTAAAAAGGCCAACTACGAATTTTTTAATTAAAAGAGAAATACTTGCGGTGGATGTTCATCATTCTCCTTTAGAAATTACTATCGAAGCTCGCTATGCTCCTACACTCAACAACAGGACTGTAATATCAGTTTTCAAAAGCAAACTATGGCGCATTAAATAATTTTTATCAGCACACTGACTGGTCTTAACAAACAAAGCCGGTATTGAAACAAATGACCGAAATGTTCTACCTGAAATTTTTTGAGGGGATTGTTGTATTTGTACCAAAAAGGATTATGCAAGATGATAAATATCCAAAATGGTTTAGTGGATTGGTCTATCCTGCGACTACAATGCATTTCAGAAATACGTCGACAAGTAAGATTTCATACCGACATGTGTTATCTGCTTTTCATATCAAATAGGAGCATCTGATACCTGCAACATAAAGCGTTTTGGGCATATTCCGAGGATATTGCTAACGCATTTGCCGCTCATTTCCAATCCTGCTATTGCAGCCTATTGGTTTGGTTAACGCGAGTGTTGCGGAGCACCTTTAATTTGCAGCTTTACTGTCCTAGTACCGATTTTATGACGAAAATGTTAGACATAAACTGGCAGGCCTTGGTGTATTGAAAGGAGCTGGTTCTGATGGTGTACCAACAATCTTACTGAAAACTGGTATATTTAAGTTTCTTGTCAGCCCATTGAATACACTTTTTCAAATATCAATGTATGGAAATTCTCGAATCTAATCCCAATTTTCAAGGTTGGTGATAGATCGGATGTTAGCAATCATCCTGGTATCAACATTTTGTCCGCAATTCAGAAACTCTTTGAGGCAATAGCAACTGAGGAGATATTTAATACTTATAAAATATATATATATAGTGCCACAGAAACATGGATTTTATAGAGGCCTCTCAAACAACAACCAATTAGTTGTGTATATCAAGATTTCCTGGTCTTCGCTTCGACGGGAAATCAAATTGATGTTGTTTATACTCCTTTATCAAAAGCATTTGTCACTATATTCCACTTCTTACTGTTGAAAAAACTATCAGAGATTGGAATCACTGGTAATTATCTTGTAAATATCTCGAGTAGTGCTCAGTGTCGCGAAAGGTGGTGGTTACATCTGGATTACCATAAGGGTCTCACATATTTTGTTCTTGCTATTTATAAATTATGTTATCTCAAGTTTTAAATACTCAAACTGCCTCTCGTATGCTGATGATTTAAAGTATTACAATGTCGTTAATTCTGACTCTAACAATCTGCAAATGGACATAGAAATTTACTAAAATTGGATCAGTAAATGCAAGATAGTCAGATTTTGAAGAGGCAACAAGGTAATCGAGAATAAATATTCAGTGGGAATGGATAGACCGGAAGTAGTCTCATCTGTCAATGACCTAGGGGTTATTTTTGATCAGTCTCTCACTTTTAACAGCCTGGTAAGAAGCATACTAGAATATTGCTCAACAATACGGTGCCAATTCTACAGATGTAGTATAGACAGAATCGAAAGTGTACAAAACAAGTTTGCTAGATACTTGTTGTTTAAACATCGCTTTCCAAACCATAATATTTCTCATCAGACCAGACTTCTACTTGACGACCTGAAGACGTTTGAACATCGAAGAAGAGAAGTAATGCTTGATTTCTTGTACAAACTACTGAATGGATTAGTGGATAATGTATTTCTGTAGTGTACATTATGACTAAATAAATAAATAAAAACAAGAAAGCTGTTGGACTCGAGGACACTAATGGGCCACACCGCAACCTCCCTGTCTATGTAAAAACTAATTTTAGCTGAAATTATTGTTTATTGTTAAATTTATTATTACTTTCAATGTCAAGAGTAGAGAGTTATTTTAAAATAAAAAATCATGAATTGACGCGTTTTTCTTATGAGTAAACATTTTATATTTGATTTTGAGCATCCCCGCGTGATGACTTTTTTGTAAAAGTTGACAAAGACTACATTTAAGAGTAAAAATTTAAAAAATGATCTACAATGTTATGTATATTAACCTATAACTTAATAATTAATAAAATTAACTTATAAAAATAAATGGTTGAAACGCTAAAATAAATCCCACTTTCTCAATTCAGTTAGCATATAAAAAGAAAATCTGTAGACAATTAGAATCCTTCAATTCAATTCATGTTAACTGATAAAAGCAATACAGCTGTACGATATCCTACTTAATCTAATACACTGTAAATACAATAAAATTCAAATTAAACCATCTTAGTGCATAATAAAAGAATAAAGAGTTTTATTTCCAGTTAACCTGAGTACTAACTAATACAAAACGATATAACACAAACAATACAAAACTTTAATACTTTAACAGTAGGGTTTACTACAAATAACAGGTTAAAAATAAGGAGTGTACTCGGGATAACAAAGAAAAAAAACCGGAGTAATCATGATGATACCGGCATTACTCCATCAACCAGCCGCGACTGATATGAATACCGGAACCGGGACGTTAGTCACAGCTTAATATATATATAGTTAATGTGCAGAATTTCTCAAACATTTCATTCAAGCTCATAGTTACTAATTAGTTCAGAAAATAAAAAAAATCTATATTTTTATCAAAATCTAAATAAAGAGTAACAAAGTACACAACGTCCATTAATTACGGAATATATAAAAGTGGATTTCAAATTTTTATAACACCTAATATTCCTAATTATATTTAAATTTATATTAACTTATACCACTGAAAATATTACACATAAATGTAATAAAATGTATTTACGGATTGCCATTTTTGGAATCTACAAAAAATCTTTATAAGCCTAATAACTATTTAGACATGAAAATTTATATAGATTAAAACATTATTTTAATTCATTCTATAGATTATATGGAATATCATTTAATAAATCTACAAAAATTCACAAACATAGTACTAGGCAATATAATAATTTACACAGCAATCTACTAAAAACTAATGCTAATTTAATATTTTACTTTACTTTCTTTTATAATATATTAATTATCTCAATATTTATTATTTTATTGTTATACGTAACATATAATGTACATTTATAATTAATTTAGTGTTAGTTTACTTCTCCTGTATTAAATTAAACAGTTGGGAATAAGTAAATTAAATTAAAATAAAATTAATTTTAAACCGATTTTCGATTTTTTTTGTGATAGGCAATTTATACTAGAATTAAGAGAAGAGCGGTAAATAATATCTCAAAATGCTTTCTTATACAAGGAGAGACAAAGAGTTTAAGTATATATAAATTTCAAAAAGTTTAAATTAGCTGCCTACCAAATACCAGCTATACTGAATTACACAATTAGCGTAAAGTGCAAGTGAATTTCTATTTTCTCTAAAAATGCTCAAACTATTGTAACAAATATTGTTATTTAGGAATAATGTATCTGTTTAATCATTTTAAACAAGCTGAAGAAAATTATATCTTTAAAGTGTTCCAGTTAGGGGTTTATATCCACAGTAATTATAAACACAGGTAACTGCTAGCCAAAAATTTAGAGAAATAGGTTACCAATCAAGAAAGTTCAAGTTTTTGGAATCAACTGGTCATTTTTTAACCATCCGTAATTTATGGACGTACAAAATTCGATAGTGCTCTTCCTATATTTATGTAAAAAATAATAACTTTTTTTCATTATAACAAAACAATATCCTAAGTTCGAAAATTCTGCAATTTAATTAAATAGATACGAGTAATCGATTGCAGCAAAAGGCTTAATTATTTTAAATAATAAAGAAAAAAATTGACTCAACAGCTTAAACCTACTTAAAGAAAATTGATTATTCTTGCTTTTTATACTAATCTTATAATTTCGTATGTACAGGGTGTCCCAAATTCGAAGCATATCATTGGGATCTCGGAAACTATAAGAGATTCAAAGTTAATTAAATCAGGGCAAAGTTGCGCAATTTCATGCCAATCAATATGCCGCCTTAAAAGTTTGAAAATTCCGAATACTTCCGAAGATATTCAAAAAGAACCAAATATCCGCGATTCCGTTTATATTTTTTCTGGCAAAAAATTCCATTATATACTTAATTAACTTTAGTTTAAATTCTAAAATCAATGACATAACACACTTGACATATATCCGACGTTTCTAGCCGAAAATCTATCCTCAGTGCTAGTTGCTGATGAACGCGATGGAACAAAACATGCGATCAGAAGCCTGATGACCCCATCTTGTAGAGAAGAAAAAAATGATTTGTTAAAATTTATGTTCTGGCAATTAATTGCCAGAAGTCAGAATTTGAAATTTGATATTTTATAACGAATTTATTAAAAAAAAAGTCGAAAAAAATATTTGTTTTTCCAGTGAAAGCTTCAAAAATATATTTTCATTAAAAACTAAAAAAGTTAGGAACTACAAAAATTTTACAAATTTAAATAAAAAAAAATGAATTCGAATACATTACTAAATATTTAACAAATACATGAAAGTAGCAAAAGTATAAACATTACAACCAGTATTCAAATTGAAAACCGTTTGCTTCAATACATTTTTGGGTTAATCGATTAATTTTGTAAATTGCGCGTTGAATGGTTTTTGCTCGTATAGCTCTTATGTCTCTCACTAAATTATAACACAGTTCTTCGATATTTTTGGGCAAATTCCGATATAATCGATTTTGAAAAAAATCCCGGAGATTATAATCTAAAGGGTTTAAGTCCAGGCTTCTTGCTGGCCAACGTACAACCCCTTGATTCCCAATCCATTTACCAGGAAATAAAAGATTGAGAATCTTTGTCACTTCTCTTCCATTATGAGATTATTTACATATTGTTCATTGTGTCGGTTAAATATTCCGGACGTGGAAAAAGTGCACTCGTCCGTCAAAATTATTTTATTAAAAAATCATCATCTTCTTGTAATTTATTTTGCATCCAACGACAAAATTCTAGTCGCCTTTCAGAATCACCAGGTCTTAAAGTTTGACTCACGTGAATTTTGAATGGCTTGTAGCCATGCGATCTAAGAGTTCGCCAAATTCTTCTCATGCGTGGTATTTCCAAATCATCTTCATTTGCCCTAAGGGATGATCTAGGTGCATTTCAATCTATAATCTAGAAATTAGTAAATAATTAGTAACCTTTTAGTACGCTATATTAAGTTACAGCATCTAAAATACGCGCTTCTTCTTCCTGATCCATTCGTTTGCCGTATTTCTTTCTTGGTTTTTGAAAACCTCCATGCTCTATTAAATTTTTCTCAAGTCTTGCAAAATAGGAAAAATGTGGCGGTTGTCTTTCAGGGTATTTCTGCGGATATCCTTGACTTGAAATTTGGTCATTTCTATGACAAATGTATATGCGGATCATATCACGTTTTTCTAAACACGCGAAAGGCATTTTTATTGATAACACAAATCGAGAATAATCATGACTCAAATAACAAAAGAAAATTCCATGGCTAAGTATGATGGATATGACACTATGCAAATATTGCTATTGTAGAACAACACTTAACTAGGACAACTTAAAAAAAGTAACGTTGGCGTCGGAATGTAAATCTAATGGCATCATCATGTAGGGAAGTAAAAATTGAAGTTTGTTTTAAACTATTTTTTTTTTGATAAATTCTCATATTAAGTTCTGGCAATTACAAACATAAATTCTAACAAAAGATTTTTTTCTAATATTACTAAAACAAATCAAAATAAATTTGACTTTTTCATAGTAATTTTTTCTTCTCTACAAGATGGCGTCACCAGACTTTTGATCGGACGTTTCGTTCCATCGCCATCATCAGCAACTAGCACTGATGATGGATTTTGGGCTCGAAACGTCGGATACGTCAAGTAAGTTGTCATTAAATTTAGAATTTAAATTAAAGTTAATTAAGCATAAAATGGAATTTTTTGTCTATTTAAAAAAACAAAGTTGATGATGGTTGCGAAGAAACGAAATGTCGGATTGAAAATCTAGCAGCGCTATCTTATAAAGCAGAAAAAGTAACAACAGAATGTGGAATTTATTGTCATATCCTCAGATTAAGAATAGACAAGATAAGTAACACGTCAAAAAGTGTCCGAGAAGCCTCGTCCTCCGTCAGCTATGAAAATATTATTAGAGGACTCCACCGGATTGGTCAGAATTGACACCACGCGGTACCATCGTTCGGCGTTTCCGAAACTTGACGAAGCGGCTACATTTGTTTATGGTTGTTTGGTTAGGCGCTTTGTCATTTCTTACGTTGTTACGTTTATTTCAAGGTGTTTACGAGTGATTTTATGTAAAGTTTTCATTGCAAGAACGTTTTGATATCCCTTGAGACATTCACAATGACTAAAAAAATGTGTGGTTTGTGCAAAAACAGGAAAATCAGGTCGTTGTTTATCATTTCATAGGTAAGTAAACATAAATATTTCATGGTCGGAACATCAGAGGAGGTCACTGGGTTTAGTGTGTTCTGTTTTCAAATAACTGTTATTAGATCTTTAAGTTTATAGTGGAAAAACCATTTAAAGAATGAAGATGATTTTTGTATTTCTATTGACAAAAACTAAGAAATGGAAATTAATAAAGGTACTTATTTGAGATTTCATCAGCAGTTCCTACAGGAATGTCATCTTGTGTTAGAGCCAGGGTATAAAAAATGTATTGCTTGGTTCCTTGTGAGATAGTTTACGAAAATAAATAAAAAGTAAAGAAGTGCCTTGCTATGTTTCAATTTAAAAAGTCCTGTGCTCAGCCTAACTATTTTTTAAATGATAATCATACTATATTTTATTTGCAAATAAAAATGTAAAATATTATTTTATATCCCCCTCTTATATTTTCTAGCTTCAGCTAAACTGGTAAAGTTTAGGGCAAAAATGAATGTTGTATATCTTTTTAGATTGCTTGGTGTATTTGTTATTTTATTGAGTTTCCTATTTAAAAAAAAAACAGGCTGAGTAAGGGCCCACAATAAACATAAATACTTAGACTTTGATGTCCATATACATTTAAATTCAATTTTGTACCCAGATCTGGACAATTCTCTTATACAAATAAAATGTTGCTTGCAGGTCATTTTTATCTCTCCCTTGTAGAAGCGAAAATTAAAATGACTTGCAAATAAACTTTTGTTATCATATCAAAACCCTGTAGATGAGGGTAATAAAATTGTATTTAAATATTAGGAAATATAGAAAATCTCTTCTTTAATTTTTATTTACCTACCAATTATTACTTTAATGCTTGTTTAAGGTTTCCTACAGATGAGAGAAGAAAAGATGCATGGAAATCTCTTGCATTGGAAAATTCTAATAAATGGCATTATGTATGTTCCAGGCATTTTCAAACCGATGATTATGCAATCAAAAGATCTGGCTTAAAAGTTTTAAAATTGGATGCTGTGTCATTTTTGTCTTTAGAATCTAGGTGAGTATATTATGTGTTTGTCTGCTTCAAATTTTATAATGGATTTATATATATATATATATATATATATATATATATATATATATATATATATATATATATATATATATATATATATATATATATATATATATATATATATATATATATATATATATATATATATATATATATATATATATATATATATATATATCCGTCGGTCTGTCTGTCTGTTTTTCTACTTTTCCGATTGACTTGGTTGGTAACATTTTGGTAAAAATCCAATATGGCGAAACATAATGGCAGCCTAGTGAAAAAAATGTTATTAAAAAAACTACTTATCCAATTTATCTGAAATTCTGCACAAATATTAATATTATGTTGGAATAAAATGGTAAAATTTTGGTACGAATCCAAGATGGCGGAACAAAATGGCGGCATTATAAATTATTTCAAAAATTCGGCCTGAAAACCTACTTAGTGAATTGATTTAAAATTGTATGCCTTCACTAGTTTTATTGTGTTACTAATTCAACATGGTGGGACAAAATGGCGGCCAAATAAAAGGTTTGTAATCGTGGAAAAAAAAATTACCCTCTCAGATTTTACATATCTTCGCGTTTTAGAGTCTCGCGGGTTAGCTTAAAAACTACTTACCAGAATGACTTCAAATTTTAGTCAAAAATTAAGGGTTATATGGGTATGATCTGATAATAATTTGGTAAAAATCCAATATGGCAGAACAATGCTAAAAAAATTATTACTAAAAAAGTAATTATCGAATATACCTCAAATTTTGCACAAAAATCAAGTGATTTTGATATGAATCCAAGATATTAATGTGATATAGAGAAACACTGGTAAAATTATGGTACGAGTTTAAAATAGCGAAACAAATGTAGGTTAAATAATTTTTTTAAAAAGTCAATTAAAAAATCTTGTTCATCTGAATTTTGCTGAAAAATTAATTGTGAAATGGGACACACTGGTATAAATTCAACATGACAACAAAAAAGCTGCGTGTCAAAAATTGCTTATTGACTTTATTTTAAATTATGCTGGAAAGTCAAGGTGACGTAGGTAGAAATAACCTGGTAAAATATTGGTAGAAACCTAATATGATGGAACAAAATGGCGTCCAATAGATACCTTTAAAAGACAGTATATTTAACACATATTATATACTGTGACTATGTTGTGAACTAAATTGGGACACACTTCACTATTTCTAACAAATGGAAAAAAATCATAATGAGGGAAGTTCTTGGTAATATTGAGATTAAATACTTCCTGTGCTTTTTCCTTCATTGGCATCTCAAGTTTTTTTTGTTTAATACATTTATCTATAAAGCAATAAAGGTATAAACACAAAAAGAAAACATACATTAGTGGCTAAAGGCCTTTGACTTAGGGATGATAATAAATTACTTAAATTTTTAGGAATGTTAAAGCAGAAAGTGTTCGCCGAGCTTTATTTTCCAAGCCAGAAACATTATCCAATACAGGAAATTCAAACGATCAGATGATTGACATACCATCTACTAGTGAAGTTACTAGTTCTTTTGTTATGATTCCAGCTCCAAAAAGGTATGTTTGAGTTATTTTTATATCATTTTATTATAAACATTTCAAATTGAAAAACGTTTCTACAATCTACTGGGTGTAACTTCTAGCCTTCCTGCCAAACTTCTAGGGTGGTTAAAGTATGTAAAATAAATAAACTTATCCAGAAATGCATAGTTTTTATATAATTCTTTCTTTCGTAAGAAGGAAATATTGTAGTTTTGTTCCTTTAAATTTTGCTTAAAAAACAAGTGAGATAAGGATAAACTGCTAAGACTTTGGCCCTGACCCAATATGGCGGTTAATAAATTGTTTTAAAAAAATATTTATTTAATCGACTTCGAATTTTGGGAAAAATTAAATGTTATAATACTAGTAAAATTTGGGTGTAAATCTAGTATGGCAGAATAAAATGGACGCCTATTGAAATGTTTTAAAAAATTAGTAGGTATACAAAACTACTTCAATTTACTTCAGATTTCTGACAAAAATCAAGTATGATTGAAATGAATTGATAAAATTTTTGTGGAAAAATATCGATATCACCAGGCATCCATGATGAAACATTACTTTATTAAATGATATAAAAAATATTACGTTTATTTTATTTCATAATAAAAAATCAAAACTATAAAAAAAAACATTAAAACTAAGGAAAAGAGAAAAATGTAATGATAATCGAAAAAATTATTAAAATATGGGTACTAGTACTAGTCAAGAAATGTTAATTTCTTTCTTAATGATTCGCTAAATAACAATTGTCGCAAAGCATATATTGTCAAAAAACCTAGTCACAAATACTGATAATATTTTTGAGAAAGATTGAATGTTGTTGCCAGAAATATTAAAACTGTATTATAAAATGTCACCTTGATTGGGAATAAAATGCTACTCCAAGCAGTATCAATTGACTGAAAAACTAACCATATAAAAAAATTGCACATCTGCAATGTCCAAACAAATGCATTTTTTTGCTACTTCTTCATTGTTAAAACCAGGTCACCTGAAACTTCCCTCTTTAGAAAGTGAACTATGGCCCAGTTTAGTCTTGCATGTAGTTATTTAGTAATATGTACAGGGTTTTAATTATATTTTCACATCTACCTATAGCTTTAAATATAAGAGATACAAAATACATTTTAAATTCAAAAGTAGAATTTTTTTATTATCTTTAACCATGTATGTTATTATTTTATTAGTTGGATCTCTTTTAGCTGGTTATAAATATAGAGTTTGATGTCTGTATCCTTGAGGACACTCGAGAAAATTGACAAAAACTGTCATAAGCAGCATTGTATTCCTGTTGATCACATTTAGGTATTAAAAGTAAAAATGTTCATTCTCTTTGTAATACATTGTGTCTTATGGCAGGGTTTTTTTTAAGTTTTATGGGTTGTTTTTTAAGATAAGGTATAATATTTAACATATTGATAATTGGCAAGAAGAGATGGATTTAATGACACTGATAATCCATTTGAAAATATATATAAATTTTCTGTTTCTTTTTTTAGACAATTTTTTAAAGTTGACGCATGCAAAATGCTACAACTTTTGTACTTGTTCTTTGTATATTTTACAGTTAAAACTGTACATAGGTATCAAATTATAAATGAAATTCAATACCATGGAAGTTCTGGTAAAAGTCCTATACAGATCAGTTTTTCTCGATTACCCAGAAGTTCCATCCCATCATAATGTGTAAATAACGATAATTAAGTAGTGAGCCTCTCTCTCTGTCTAAGTGCAGTACAGAAACTATGCATTTCTGGACATGGGTTTATTAGTAAAAGTTTATTTATTTTACACTATCTTGGTTTTCTTTGTATAATAAGAATGTAAATATTTTTTAGAACGGATGTACATTCACCAGGTTGTTTAACATCAAAAACTCAGACTGCTTCTGAGGGTGTTTCAGAATGTACTTTATCAGTATCAAATAGATCTGAAAGTACCTTGACAGTATCTGAAAGTAGTACACTAACTGCTTCAGAAATTGAGGAGGGTAATTCAGAGCAGTCCAGTCCTAATCTTAACATTGCTGTTATAGCACAGATTGGGGATCAACTGGGCAAAAGGTAAATCCTGAAACTAAAACTAAAAATTGCATTTTCTATAATTAATAACATTTCAGACATATGGATCATTCTACTTCCAGTTCTTTGAGTACCACAACATTGTTTGAAGACAGTATTGACGTGGCCCAGAAAATTGAGCAGTCCATGGAACCACCACAAAAAAGGTAATATATTTTTGAGTTTTAGAGAACCTTTTAATTTGGTAATTTATTGATTTATCAAAATGCAGCTCTGATCCCAATTATTGGTTATAGTTTCCACTCCTAATTAAATTTTTAAAATTGTATGTAAAAGTTAAATGTTTTTTTTCTATTACAGAATGAAACGGAAAATATATGTTGGCGATATAACCAGTGAAGACTTGGCAACTCCAAATAAGGCAAAAAAATCCTTCAATTTAGTTAAAAGCCAGTTAACTAAATACCGAAAAAAGGTGGACACATTGCAGAGAATCAACAGGAGAATGTGTGCAAGAGTGACAAACTTGAAAAGTCTGTTGAGATTTTTAAAACAGAAAAGTATGATCTCTGAAAGTGCTCATGAAACTATTGAGGTAAATAACAGATAAAACTATAAAACTGTTGGTAATTAAATCAAATGCAGTTGCCTTTTAAACCTCTATTTGTATTTCTATTGATTTAAGTTGACATTACACATTTACATATACTATCATTGTATATTAATGATAATATGTGACTCAAACATATTATCCAATTTCACCCTAAGATTTTAAAATGACGGCAACTGAAAATAGGTTTTAATTTTAACATAAAAATATTAATCAAACCATACTCAAATGTATCGATTATTAAACAAGTTATTTTTTTTGTAGGCTTCACTAGCAGGACCAATATCTGAAATGGTTAAGAGGATTTGAAAAGGTTCTAGAAGTCAACAGTATTCTCCAGCATTACGAGCTTTTGCTTTAACTTTACAGTTTTATTCGCCTCGTGCATATAATTATGTGCGGGAAAAGTTTAATAAATCTTTACCTCATCCTTCCACTGTGAGCAAATGGTATCAAACAATTGATGGTTCTCCAGGGTTCACCCTAGAATCGCTAAATGCACTGAAGGTAAAAGTTTCTGCAAATACAGAGCGGGGAAAAAAAACCTTTGGTAACTTAGTTATGGATGTAATGTCCATTAGGAAAAAGGTAGAATGGGTGGGAGACAAATTTATAGGTTATGTAGACATTGGGGCAAATTTAGAAGCTGATTCGTTACCCGAAGCAAAAGAGGCTATAGTATTTCTTGTTACGAGTATAAAAGGAAACTGGAAGATACCTGTGGGGTATTTTTTCATTGATGGGTTGTCAGATAACGAAAGGGCAAATTTAGTCAACCAATGTCTACAATTTTTATCATAACAATTGTATCACTTACATTTGATGGGGCTGCTTCTAATATTAGCATGGCTAATCAACTTGGTGCTAACTTTTCGGACCCTAAAAATCTTAAAACATATTTTGATCATCCGATCACAAAAGAAAATGTGTTCATATTCTTTGATATTTGTCGTATGATTAAGTTAATAAGAAATTGCTTAGGAGATATGAAAATTTTACAAACTGGAGATGGCAAAATAGTCAGTTGGCATTACCCTAATGAGCTTGTAAACATTCAGTGTAATGAGGGGTTACATGCCGGAACAAAAATTAAAAAACGTCACATGCAATATGCTAGAGAAAAAATGAGGGTCAAAATCGCATCTCAAACGTTTAGTAAAAGTGTTTGTGATGCACTGAAGTTTTGCGAGGAAGATCTAAAACTAGATGCTTTTCGTGATTCTTCTGAAACAGCTAATTTCTGCTTGTTGTTTAATGATGTTTTTGACATCTTAAACTCTCGAAATAAATTTTCTTCATACCCATATAAAAAAGCATTTTCTTCAGAAACAGAAGACATTTTTTTACATAGATTTTCAGATCTAAGAAAAATGATCTTAGGACTAACTTTAAAAAATATTCCTGTAACATATGGGCCACGAAAAACAGGGTTTTTAGGATTTCTTATAGGAATGACTAGTTTTAAAGCTATATATAATAAGTATGTAAAAATCGAGGGTAGGTTAGATTTTTTGTTAGGATATAAGTTTAGTCAAGACCATCTTGAAATTTTGTTTAGTTCAGTAAGAACTATGCATGGCTTTAATAATAATCCAACCTGCAGGCAATTTCAGTCAGCATATAAAAAATTGCTTATATCCAGAGAGGTAAGAGGTGCTGAAACGGCCAATGCTATTACCTTGGATAACACTCTTATTTTAAAAGTGTCAAGTAGAAAAATTACCATTGACGACAATAAAGAAGATTTAGAAACTAGGGAGGAGTATAAATTACTATGCCAAGAATTGGATGATCACGATTTTCTTTCACGAATAGGATGGCAATTTTCATCGTTTTTGTCTGAAGTAATAACGTACATCGCCGGTTTTGTTGTTAAGTCTTTAAAAAAATGTGTCACTTGTTTTAAATGCCTTGCTTTATTAAAAAGCAACGAGACTACTTCTCTTTTGCAAAAAAGAAAAACTTTTGGAAATCTCGTCAGAGCTTCATCATTTGTAATAGATATTTGTATGGGGTGAAAAGGTGTTCAGGCAGAGTGACACCATTATTTTTAATTCTAAATCAAATAAAATTATGGATGTAATCATACATAAAACTATACAACTGTTGCCTACCAAAATTTTTTCGCAGTTTGGTGACCATATTTTTGATGGAGAACTTTTGGATAATCATCAATTTTCGTTAATAAAACTTATTTTAAAGAGATATTTCACGATTAGATTTCACCATGAAACCAGGAAAAAAAGCGACGGGGTAAAGAAAAGAGTTAGGAGCATTCTGACACATCTGATATTGTACCAAAACCAATAGTTATTAAGTTTAGTTAGTATATTATTATATTGGGTTAAGGTTTTAATTGGATTATATAGTTATTTACAATATAGCTTGTTTTTAGTAACTCTTATATTTTTTTTCTTTGTTATTTTGGCCATATCCAATTTCAATGGAAAGTGACCTACCTCAAAAGAAGAATAACTGTTTCTACAGAGAGAAAAGACATTATGTTATAGTTTTTGTATTAAAAGTGCTAATATCATTGTATTAAAAGTGCTAATATCATGTAGTACTGTTTTTTTGCAATTTTAGTTACTCTCTTTGAATCATTTATGCCAACCGGCCTAAAAAACATTGAATTCCCATAACCATAACTAGTCATAAAGGTTTTAAAATAAGTTTTCAGCTAAATTCACAGCATAATTGAAAAAGAAAGTGTCTAATTTATTACGAAAAATATTCTCTGGCTTGATTTTCTTCCTACCTGTTTCGAAATTAACAATCACCCAAAAGTTTTATTGTAATCACAGTAATCCAATTTTTGTTTGGTAATAGTTTTTCTTAGCCTCAATAAGTGTGTTATTACAGTTTTTTTACATTTGTTATATAAATCTATTATATCTCCTTGCATATATATATATATATATATATATATATATATATATATATATATATATATATATATATATATATATATATATATATATATATATATATATATATATATATATATATATATATATTTCTCTACATAAATTTTCATACTCTAAGAATATTTGGAATATATATGAAATAATTTATTTAATATTTCTTTTCTGATCCTGAAATACTGACGCCGTCTATGGTTTTTGTTTTGAAAACGTGCCAGAGTAAACAAGTTTCACGTCAGTTTCTTGTTTATTTATCGGACACAACATCCAATGCATTTCTTATGAGCGTTATGTATCTTGTCTATTCTTAATCTGAGGTCATATCACTTCAAACGGAGTCAGAAAAAAATAAAAACGGAATTGCGGATATTCGGAATATTTAAACTTTTAAGGCGGCATTTCGATTGGCATGAAATTGCGGGACTTTGCCCTAATTTAACCGAACTTGTATCTCTTATAGTTTCCGAGATCCCAATGATACGCCTCGAATTTGGAACACCCTGTATAGTGTGATTCAATTTATCATGATAAAATTTTAATTTGCCATATCTCGTTTACTCTTAAAGTTAGCTATATTATCCAAAAACAACATGTAGGGTTGCTTAACGAGTTTTTTTCTAATAATGTAAAAAGAAACAAAAGCTCATCAGTTTTATATATCATTATAAGTGGTACAAATTTTTGTAAATAGGACACCCTATAAATTTGTTACTGTTTGGACATCATATTTTGTTCTGATTTCATTGGTATATCAAACTTTATGTTTTCATCCAGCCATTTTCGATTTAGTCGCAAATATGTAAAATAATATATTGTTTGATAGTGCCATCGAAATTAGAAAATGCTAGTTGTCATTATAAAAACAAAGAGAAAACATTTATTTTATTTCCATGTCACTCTATATCATGCAATATAATTATTTTACACATCGATACCTTCAAATAAAAACATCGTAAGTCACAAACCACAATTTTTTCACAACAGCAGTTTCATTATGCAGTAGGTAAATACAATAGCGTTACTGGATTTTCAAGTACTAAACGCTAAAGTAAATTTTATAATTTTGTGGGTTAGTTACAGTACTGTAAAATGATTATTTTATCGAGAAAAAAAAAATTTATTGGCACATACAATGTCATTATTGAGAAATTTTAATGAAAACTGTTGCTTAAAGGCATTTACTGTTTAGTTAGGTAGTGGTATTTTACTAATTTTGTTTAAAAATAACTTTAAGCACTGTTTAAGAAGAATGTCATCACTTACTGTACTTTTATCGAAAGTTAAAGGATAATGTTTCCGCTGCTCTTTGCTTTAGAGACTGCGAATGTTGGTATTTTTTAATTGACATGATTTTATCAGTATAATATTTGGTAATAGAAAATTCACTCCCGCCATGAGATAGTCTAGTGCTTTTTGGGTTTTGGTTTGCGTTGGTAACACAAGTTCTGAGTTTTGCTTTTCAATCCTCAATTCTCTTATTTCGTTCAAAATAATTTTTTCGTTATTGTTATCACTGAAAAAGTTTTGAAACATTTCGAATAACCTTTTGAAGTTAAATGTTTCCCTTTTACCTTAACCAACATAATGAACTGATCAGGTGTAAAAGGTGCTTATATGCGTATGCATTATATTTTACTCAATAAGGGAATGAATATTGTCATTTTCATTTTGCGTAGGTCCGAGTTCCAAGAAACGGCGACAAATGGAAATATTGTAAATTTTGTTAATATAGACAAATATAATTTGACCAAGAAGAAAGTGGTACAAAAACTAGATATTTCACCAGAACCATGTTTACTGGTCTGCTCGTCGCAAATACAGCAAAATCTTTCAAAATAAATGTTGATGTTTTCGACTTAGGTACTTGTATGTCAATACAGGACAGTGATAACTTTTTGTGAGTTTTGGCTCTGTTCTTGTCAACATTTTTAATTGCCTAACCTGTTCATTACTCAATAAAGGCTTGTTGTACGATTCAGCAGTTTTTGACGTTTTTTCAGTTTTAAGGTCAAAATCAACACAAACATCACATATATCATTTTTAGGTTTGAAGAAGCCTATATTGAAATGATTTCAGTACTGTCTTTCGGTTGCTATAAATATTTTCTGTGGCCCATGTGCTATAAAAGCCATAGATTTTTTAAACTGTTAAACCCTCTTCAACATAAACTTTGTTTCTTTTTTCTCTATAGTAAACCTTCGAGAATAGATTTATTTGTTCACTTACCCCTTCATATTTTCGGAGATCATCAAAATTCGGTTGTTATGGGTTCCTTTTTTATCTGGAGTTACTGTGCCAGTGACAGATGTGTCCATTTTTTTAGAACTGCAGTAACCCACATGAGTTATTAAGTGTATGAAGAAACATTGTCTTGCATATTTCTACATTTTTTTAAAATCTTTTTTAACACAATTTCCAGTGTTTGTTTGTGTACAGCCCTCCCTCATTTATTTCTTTTTTTTAGATTTACCAGTCTTGTTTAGAGGTCCTTTCCTGCCTTTCTTTCGTACATTTGTTTTCCAACATGCACTATTTGGAGACCTCTTTCTTCTTTTTCTTACTTGCTCCTCTGTTTCAATTTCTGTTTCATTTGACAGTAAGTTGTTTTGTGTTCTACTTCTGACATATTTATATTGTGCCTTTTTTTTCAGAAATAAAGGATATTCAAAATCAATACTAAAAAAGGATCTAATATTATGTTGGAGACATTTTGACAGGCACGGCCTATAGATTAAAATACACCGAAATATTAATTTACCAGAACTATACTATAAATATTATTACTCTAAGTTCTTAATTAAGCATACATTTTATCGTTTAAACGTTTTTTTTTTCGTTTTTTTTGCCAATATGATTAAAAATAAACTTAAAATTATTACAGGAAACAACATTATAAAAAGATAAAGTTACAATAAATAATACACATAAACAACCAAATCACACGGAAGACAATATAACATACTACTAATTAATGAACTTACCATTTCCACTTAGCATGTACAATATTCTCATACTTCTTGAGGTCATTATTTTCTCTTATAACTATAACCTTTCAGAAGCCAAGACACAGACGTTTTATTCACACTTTTTAAGCTATACTACTAGACCTACTAAAACAATAATTCTATATTTTAGGGTTAAACACATAAGACGTTCCGAGTGAAAGAATTGTATCTGACAAAAATGATTATTATTCTGACAGAAAAGGCAGTAAGTGAGACTACAATTGGTTCAGTGGATAATGATGACCTTGATGTTCCAAATATCAATATTTTATAATGTTTTTAGTGTATAATCATTTACAATATTCTTACTGTTGGAAATGTATATTTTTTGTAGATACAATTGTAGACAGATTATTTTTTTTTTATATTTTAAGAAAACATTCGCCAATTTAGACTTAATGTGAAAAATATTAGTTTGCTGGGCCTCAAAAATGAAAAAATCTCAAAATTGGAAGATGCCATGTTTTTATTCGGAGGTGTCGATATTTGCAAATAAATCGAAAACGGGTAGATGAAAACATAAAGTGTAATATACTAATGAGATCAGAACAGAATATGCTATCCAAATAGTAAACAACTTAAGGTAAAATCTCGTAAAATTGACAGTCTTATGTTTTCTGGTTCATTCTGATAAGTTATAAACTAAAAAGTTATTGAGATTTAAAATGTTATCAAGATAAATTGATCGCACTTTACAATTAAGAAAATTGCAAGTGATTGAAATTGACTTGTATTCATAAATATTCCACAGTTAATGGACGTAGTGTATATTAAAAGTTAAATTTTAAGAATGTAGTCATGATCTACTTTGTTAAACTGAAATAGGTTTAGGCCAGTAAATAAATAAATAATACTATAGATCAATTTTCAAAATTATGTTTGTCTATCATTCGTAAAACTACTTACTTTTAAGATTGTTCCTTTTGTTAACCGGAACATGAGCTTTTGTCACTCCTTTCACTAAATTATAAAGTTTTAAACCAGGTAATCCTTCAAAATGAGAAGCATAATCATTCCAGCTCACAGCTCGCCAATCAATTTCATTATTTTCGTAAAGCCTACAATCAATTTTAAATAAAATAAATGCAAAATCAATTAAGGCTGCAATTAGAACATATCAGGAGCTTTAAGGTTTTGGACAATTTAGACCATATTACATTAGAACGAATCAGATACCTGACCGAACGAGCAACAGAATTCAGTTATGTAGTCCGAGTCAGTCAGCATACGACCTTGAAGTACAGTTGGGCCGCTGGATGTTTACCATACGTCATAATTGATGAAAATGTTAAAGACGTGCTGCTGAATCACTGTATTTCTCTTATCGATTAATATTCCAGAAATCATTAATAAATGAAAAGGATGAAATAAACGAATATGAATTCATTCAAGAAATATGTTAAAATATTATATTATATTACCAAAACGAACTTGCTAGACAATCAACATAAGCAGCCATTTCACGTCGAAGCTTCAAAAGTCAAGGATTTGTTTGGAGGTTATTATTGTCATGTTATTTCGTTTTTTTTTAGTAAGCAACTTTTGTTTAATTTTTTTAATGATGTTATCTGTAAATTAATTTATAATTATTATTTATATTTATATCTACGCCCATAATGAATGTGGACTTTTTTATTTCATTCTCATGAATATAAATTATTACAAATGGGTAAACATCCAACAATCAAGTCTTTAAACATTCAGTATTTGAAACGTCCAAAAGAAAAAAATGAACATAAAGTATGTGACAAGAAACATTCGAAATGCCGCAATTTGATTGATTGATTTATTATATGCAGTGAACTAATGAATCCATTAGTTCTCAATCCGACAAAATGTACAATTTTGTCACTAAAAATGACGATCAAAATGATATCACTATGACAAGTCAGAAGATAAAATAACTATTAATCTGAAGTGCATTCATGGTGAATATTAAAAAGCTATACGTTGTCCTCTTGAAAGAAGCTTCTATAACGAAATAATATCAGTCACCACAATAATTTTAATGTCGGTGCTAATGAAAAATTAATATTTCTAATTATATTTATATTTTTCCCACTCCTTATTATATCTGCAGATGTATATATGTAATTTTTTTTTCTTACTGATGATCTTTGGTTTAGTTTTTGTCAGAAGGCTTGTTAACGTATTTCCAAATTTAAAAGCGGTTTTGAGGCTGAAATCACTGACTATTCTCCGAATCTTTTCAGGTGTTTCCTTAATATAGGGTGTTGTGAGAAATGGTGTTGTTTCTTGTAGATTGAAATCATTTTGTAATTCTGATATTGTATTACGTATTAATCTTTCAGAGTAGCCATTCTGAAACAGATCTTTTTTTATCTTTTCAATTTATGCCTCAAGGTCCATCGTATTATTACAAATTGTTACAGCTCTGTTATAAAGGGTTCTTCTGATGTCCTCTTTTAATGCTACAGAATGGTTAGATTCCTGGTTGAGATACTGTCCAGTGGGTGTGGGATCGCTTAACGACAACGTCAAAAATACGCAAGGAAGAATTTTCCTTTCTCCATTGTAAACTTAATACATGTTGTTATGCTATTTAAGTGATTGAAAAATTCTGTCAAATGATTTTTATTTGCAGTCCAGATAATAAAAGTATCATCCACATACCTAAGCCAAAGTTTAGACTTCATTTGGCAGCATATAAATATTGGCTACCATCGGAGACAGGGATGACCCCATCGGAAGACCATAATCTTGTGAGTAAAACCTATTTTTCACTTAAAAGGAGGAGTTACGGATACAGCATTCTAATAGTTTCATCGCATCATTCTAGAGGCAACGTCGTTCGTTCACAGAATGTTTCGTCTTCCCTAAACTTTTGCCTATGTCTAATGATTCACACATTGGAACATTTGTGTATAAACTTTCTACATCAAAACTAACAAATCTGTCTTCTTACCCGAATGTGATGTCTTTAAGAATATTCACAAAATAGTTCGAATTTTGAACAAATGTATTGGTCTTACCTTGTAAAGGTTGAATGATCTCTAACAAAATGGCAATTATTTGTATGTACTTTAGTTATATGTTGAATATGTTAATAATATAATGTATATTTTACTATTCATAGATAGATTCTTGTATTTTAATATTATCTAGCTATAATCATTGTAATAATTGTTTTTAAATTTTTACTGTAAATTTTGATTTGCTACTGCTTTGTTAATAAGATTTCTTTTTCATTCTTTGACAATAAAGCTTTTTAAGTATGAGTATGAGTATGAGTATTTCCAAAACTGGTGTGCAGTTTGGTGCCACTGCAAAATTAAGACCCCTACTTCACAACTGTTCTTCTGTCTGCGATAATATTCTTCGGGAAACATAGTCTATTGTCATTATCATCATACTACGACACATTCCTAGCTATGAGAAACATTATTTCTCACCTATATAAAAGGAACATCTGAAAAGATTCGGAGAATAACCAGGGATTTCAACATCAAAACCGCTTTTCAATCGGGAAATACGTAAAGAAGTCTTCTGACAAAAACTAAGCCAAATGACATCGATTAGAAAAAAGAATGTATTTACAAAATCTAGTATGAATGTGGTGACTCGTACATTTGAGAGACAAAACGCCATCTTAGTACAAGAGTCAAAGAGCTTTTTAATCATATTCAAAAGGGAGAGACGTCAAAATTGGGCATAGGGGGCGAAAACAAATGTTTATAGAACAGCTTTCATAGAAAAGAATCAAGGCAAATTCAATAAGCTTAGCGTTGATATTCCAAACGTATGAAAGCCGCTTCTAGCTCAAACTGACCTAAAACTTCAAGTTTCAGGTAACCAGGAACGGAGTCTTCACGCTTCACTGCTCTTGAATAATATATAATCCCGTAATTTTAGAGTTAGCATTTAGTTTACACTTGAAAACAATTGGATATAGTTACCATTCGAGAAGATGTAAAACCCAAAATAATAAAGACAATGCAACTCCGACAGAACAAGTTTAGTGAACATTATACATCGTCTAGCACCTTCAAACAAACAAAAATCGAAAAAAATTGAAATGCCAACTTTTGATTCAGCCAAATTAATGAGCCGGCAAAACAAGTCAAACAGCTTTTATAAGTTTTTTGACTTATTAGATTCATTATATCGTAAGACTTAGTTGTTGAGAAAATTAATACTGAATATGTAAAAAATTACGAATTTTTTACATAGCACTACTATTTTTCTATGGAAATCGAATCAGAAGGCACGATTCCCTTTCTAGATGTTCTTGTACAAAGGAAAGGGGATGGTTCCTTAGGACACTCTGTATATAGAAAACCCACGCATACGAACAGGTACTTAAATGCAAATTCCGATCATCATCCAGCACAAAAGCAATCAGTCATTAATTCATTGGTTTACAGAGCCCTCGCGATTTGTGACCAAAATTCTTTACAATCGGAAACAGAGAAACTGACTCAAGCTTTAAGAGGGAATGGATATTGCATTGATGATATTAGACGATCAATTAGAAAATATAATAATCCTACTCCACCAAATGATACTAATAAGGAATTACCGATAGGAAATGTAGTTCTTCCATTTATACACGGAACGACAGACAAGATTACAAGGTTACTTCGCCGGTCCAACATACGTACAATCTTCAACACACACAAGAAAATTGGACAATGTTTGAGATCGCCAAAGGACATTATTCCTTTTCAAACGAAAGGAGTATATGCAATTCCTTGTTCCTGTGGTGATGTTTATATTGGAGAAACTGGACGATCCATATCGACTAGGCTTAAGGAACATGAACGATGTATCAGATACAAACAAATTGTACAATCTGCTGTATCTAAACACTAACATTCTACTGAGCATGTCATAAATGTAAAAGAAGCCAAAGTTCTTGCATCGGTTTCGGGACTCTATAAACGCAAAATTAAAGAATCTATTGAAATTTATAAGCATCCTAACAATTTTAATAGAGATACGGGCTTCAGTCTACATCATACGACGAAACCGATCGCTGCACGGA
The DNA here is from genome assembly GCA_030620095.1 of Kuschelorhynchus macadamiae. Classification (NCBI taxonomy): domain Eukaryota; kingdom Metazoa; phylum Arthropoda; class Insecta; order Coleoptera; family Curculionidae; genus Kuschelorhynchus; species Kuschelorhynchus macadamiae. The sequence continues at coordinate 4,315,492 of JAUTXW010002618.1, forward strand.
ATCACGCTTCGGTAAACACAAGTCGACGATAAATAGCCGGCCTGGGTCTCACCGAGCTCATTCAGTCGTGAAGTGAAGATCCCTGAAGATGCCTCTTGCAATCGAAGGCGAAACGTCGGAAAATAATTCCATTTTGACACGGTCTAATCCCAAGAACCGTGATTTCTTAAGTTATTCTATATTATTTATTAGAGGCTGTTTTTTTTTTGCACTTATGCCACAACAAGTATGATAAAACATATGGGTATATATTGTTCTCATACAATTTACAATAAATTCTAGTCTTATTGTTTTCCGTTTATTTCTTCAATGATAAATAGGTAGGCGCCAGTCTATATATAGCAGATCTAGGCTAGAGTATATATTTAATAAACAAGAAAAAAATGTTAGTAAAACGCTCTAGTCAGTCAATTTAATTTTTTAATATTTTAATCTATCTTGCCTCAAGAGGAAAATAAAATAGATGATGCCAAAGTGAAATCTACAACCAAAAAAGTATATTGTCCAGCAAGAACCACGATGCGGCCGGCCGACTTATAATAAAACAAATAGAAAATGATATTTTAAAATATTCACTTCACATTTCGTCACCACATTTAAACATGTAACATGTTTATGACTAATGTAAACAACTAACAAATTAATTTAAAAATAAGTCGTATCATTTTATAATAATTACAACTAATACCTGAAAAATAGTGGTATTCAATTAGAAAAAATTCCGGGGATATGGACACATTAAGACCGGTGTTGGGTGATATAAGCTACGACGAACGTTATAGCATGGGAATGTATGCGAACGTACTACGTACCGTGTGAATTAGTAGCCGAGCTGAAGTCTAGCATGCGAGATGATGGAATCAGCTGGCCGAGCCACCGTCTATAATACATATATTAGAATATCTGTGGTTGGTGGCCCACAGACTGCTGTTAATGGCGTTATTTGTATGTTAGTCAAGCAAAGATAATAGGAATACCTACCTATTTTGCTATGTGCCCAGGAAATAATAAAATACATTTTGGTTTTGTGCGCTTTTAGAATGTTTGCAAAATTATTATCTAAAAAGAGAATTTTCCTTGTATATTTTCTGTTATGGCTCGGGCGATCCTGCCGCCCTTGAGGAGCCGTCACTTATTTATGAGAGGACGAGGCTAAGTAAAACATAAATTTAATTTGAAATTGATTGATAAAAAAAGACGAATTCTCTTGCTATTCAAATTTTCAAATGAAATCAATGAAAAAATTTAACATATCAAATATGTAACATATTTTTAGCGCCTGTTTACGGGCTCCTATGAGCGACTAGGAATATTCTCCTATCCCCTTGGTCACACCATTGCTTTAAGTGAACACGCAAAAATTTACCCATGTTGCAAACATTACTCACATCTGTATTAGTTCAATTTTGACTTTGCGTAGGTCGCATGTATCCTCAGGTATAAATAAAGCGGGATACAAATTATCTAGCCACACCCTTATTAAAATTCTTGGAGGGACGTCATCCAGTCTCTTAGATAATTTGTTCCAATCCTCGCTAGTAAAATGCCGGTGTTTCAATTCCACGATGTTCTTTTCTGAAACCTTGGCGACCTTAAGGAGATTTTTTATGAAAGTCGCTGCATTTTTCCCCCGCCACTTGATTTTTCGCTTATGTGTGCTTTGAATTTTAGCAATTCGTTGTTCTACCGCTGAGGGAGCTCTCTGCAACAGCTGTGCTATTTCAGTCACTGGTTTGTTGTGACTTTCGGCATGTTTTATCATTTTCTTGATAATCTTGTTTTCGACATTCGAAAATCTAAAAATAAATTATAATAAAATGTCACTATTTTTCGGTGCAGAAAATCACAAAAATATATTATCTCTGAAGTAATTTGATGAATTACATTATGCAACAACAATGAAGGATTGCCAACACTAAAAACGGCATAAAAACTGAGTACAGGAATACAGGCAATTTTACATCAGATGCAGTTTGGTTCTTCTTCAAATTTAAGGAATTATTTGACAAATGGGGAAAATTATTTAAATTAAGTTTGAGTTAAATCTTTAAAATTTCTAAATAACATGCATCAGTTTCAGCAGGAACAGTTTTATTATTTTCTAACAGTGCGCTAAAAGTTGAATGAAAATATGTTGTTTATCAAATACTTGATAATGATTATCTGCAGCCCTGTGAATAAAGCCTTATTAAAGACAATTTTTCTATCCCCTGTCTAAGAACAAAATAACACTCATCAATTACCAATATGCTAAGAAAACAATGTTTAATTAATCCTTAATCATAAATTAAAAGTCACGCCTAGGTGACAATACCACTGTTCCTAGAATTTAATATATTTCTGAACGTGGCAAAACAATAAAGAAATAACCATTTTTTGTGCTGTCTTTATCACATTGACTAAGTGTTTTTTATTCCGTTTGGTCAGCCATGTTCTTTTGGGTCTTCCATAAGAAACCTTGTTTAATTTCAATGGACCAATAAAGTTCATTTGTTTTTATTCGTAGAAGCCCAGTATTCAACTTGAAGGTTTTTTATTTATTCCTCTTAAAAAGGATGCAGTAAAATTATCATGTAAGTGTAAAATATTAATAGGAAGAAAAGGTTCATCTATAGATCTTCTCGTAGAATGATTGAAAGAGTGCGAACTTTCTATCTTATATTCAAGAAACGTCAAGTTCGATGAGACTTACTGCATACAAAACCCGAATATCAAGGGAAAAGTTGCCGGAAGTGTTCGTGGGAAAGTTTCAGGGAATTTTCACAAGTGGGAATTTTGTCCATTACTAGATAACGTATAAAGAGAACTTGCTAAAAAATTTGTAAGAATCTGTGTATCTAACACATACCTTCCTTTCTTTATTTGAGCCATAAGTATTTTGAATCTTCTAAAAACACTAAAGAGCGTTCTTTCGGGCATGTTTCTTGCTAAGTAGTATAGGAATGTTCTTTTTTGATCAGGAGATATATACCGTTTATCTAAACGAAAGAAAACTTCTGGTTTATGATCCAATTTATTGACCTGTAAAAGAGTACACAGTATAGAATATAATATTAAATACGGAATAACCATATATAACAGTAGACACATTTTATATTAAGTTTCTGGGTATGTATTAGGTTTATAAACTTACCCTAGCTCTGACAAACGCATCGACCATAAAGGTTTTAAAAAAGTACTTGAAAACTCAAAAAATACAAGCAGAAATTAACCACCGAACAAACATTAAATCTGTCTCAAGTCATGTTTTAAGTTAAACGGTTACACGTCTTTCGCCTGATCGGGCATCATCAGACCATTAAAAAAATATTAAACCTAATTACTAACTAAAAGCAATTAAAATTAATAACAATACCTTTTAAATTGGAAAAACAACACACATAGATTACAAAAAACAAACACGATACACATTACATGGCTTAACGGACGATGAAAGGAACTTGAGTCGAATCCTCACTTAATTTTAAGTCGAAAATGCATTATAAACGTCGCTTAGTTTTCAAAATACAGCGTGTTCAGTTTTTTTATTTGTATTTTAAACATCCTTTACCCAATTTTGTTGAAATTTGGTACCGTTATTTGTAGTGATAAAGGGCTTATTTAACCATAAAGAGATCGGGGAATAAAGGAGCGAAGAAGCGGGAGTCCTTGGGCTTTGCAGTTAGAGAGAGAAGGTGTGCATGTGGGTCGATGCTTGTGTTTCCCTGGCACAAATGACTGAAGAAGGTATAATCGATGATAATTTTTGAGAACAGAATCTCTGTTAGTATCTGTAAAATAGAGACAAATCGCTCGATCGACGATGCTCTAGTGAAGCAAACATCTCCTGCTATATGTGAGCAATACTTCAAATTTATTCAAGGATATACAAGTAGACATAAAAGTATGTTTGAGCTTGGAAAAGGAAATCCCATTCCTTCGCGGGTGCTGTGGCAATTGAGGTGATGTGATCATGCCTGCGAAGATCTTTCTGAAAGGTAATACCAGCTACGCTGGAAAGTTGGTTTCAAGCTTTAAAAAGGGAGATAATTTGTGAGATAGTAAAGATTGTATCTTAGAGGCGTTAAACTGGTTATTTAACTCACTATTCTACGATATATATTAGGTCCTCGGTTATGGATAGTCATTACTCTATGCCTATCATCAATTTCAGTCTTGGAAACAAATTTTGGAAATTGTATGTTGGAATGAAGTGTACTATCCTCAGCATAGCTGTGAATAGGCTTGCTGGTAGACGAAACAATTTTTTTGAAAGTCAGATGAATGGCCATCAACTGCTACAGAAATACTTCTCTTGGAAAGAAACTAACGATACAAGACAAAGTTTTGGAGGAAGACCATAGGGAGGAAGTTTGTTAAGAAATTCGACATGCCAGACTTGATCAATTGCTTTAGATACATGGAGGACAATAATTTGGGCTTCTCCGTGAAATTCGATGAACACAGTTGTGGGTTACGAAGGTGAGAAGATGTGTTATGGAATTTTGATGGCTGCCATGGATAAGTTTATATCTTACAAGGTAATTTAAAAGATCAGTATTGATATACTTCTCCACACTTGGTAAACATAGGGGCCAGTCCAAAAGCGCACTTTTTTAGGGCTATGGCCGCAACACCATCAAGACCAGAAAACTTCTTGGTATTAAGTGTTTTGAGAATACGTACCTTTCTACCCTGAAGGTAATTTCTTAGATATTGTATATGGCAAAGCTGGTATTTCTGGAGGGAGAAAGTGAAAAGGAGGGATTAAAGTAGCGGCGAATTGTCTTGTAAGCTTAGCTTTTGCTTTAGACGTGGAGACGATTTCATCACCAAAAGTTCATCACATTTTACGACTTATTTTGGTTTCGGTTAGGACTATAATAAGATGCTTGCACGGTTGAAGATAGTGGTGAATAGAGTTGAGGTTTTTGTTCAAGCCACAGATATTGTAAATGAGAAACGTTTCGATGGTGCAACGCCACAAGTACCCCTGACAGGGAGATCCGAACGGAGAAGTATGTTTTACTTGAAGAACAGTCATCATCATTTTTGTATATAACATTGTTAGGCTTTGGTAAAATAAAGAAGAAAAAAAAATAAAGAAAAGAAAAAAAGGGAAGGAAAAAGAAAACCAACCCATATCCACAGGGCTGGAAACATAAATACTTCACCAATGCTTGAAACGTGTATGTGTATTCTTAATACTTTATTCTTAACAAAAAAAAATAAAAAAGTTAGATGAGGTAAAGAAGATAATTAAATTATATATTAACCTTAAAAAAAGCCTACGAAAGAATAAGCCCAAAAATGCAGTAGAAAGTCATGGAAAAAAGTAATATCAACGTAGAAATAATCAAAACCAAAAAATCGCTATATGAAAGCTCGAAAGCAAAAATGGGGAATAAACCTATAGGCGGATTTAATGTTACTAAAGGTCTTAAGAAAGGATCCAAAATCCAAAGTGAATTTGCAAGAAATGCAAGGATTAATTGAATAACATTCAATTCTGATTTATGGGTAGAATGAGAACTAAAGTGGCACTACTTGACAGTATTGTAACGGTAGTGCGTGATCGAAAAAAAACACCTAAAACTCATTAACACTTCAATCAAAAGGCTATATATATATATATATATATATATATATATATATATATATATATATATATAAATATAAATGATGAAGAGTTGATGCTGTCGCCACAGGAATCAGCAAGTATTATTTCAAAAAACACTCTGGTGTAAGATCGAAAGTTTTTAAAAATCTAATAAATTAAGCCAGGATGGAAATACCATTAGAATCTTGGCGACTTTATAAACTCAGACTTAGAGTTGCTAAACTACTCGTCAATATTTACTAATAAGAATTTAAATTTGCCAATCAGATTTTTGCAATGTATTTGTGGGTCCCATATGTCATTGTCATTGAAACTTTAATATGCAAAGTGCTAAACTTATAACTACAGTTTATATACAAAAAAAAACAGCCTAACTATGAGACATATAGTAACGTCAAGTATTCTTTATTAATACTTTCATGCAAGGAAGAGTTGATAGAAAGAAAAAAAATCATGGTTACAAAATATAAGAGAGTGAACAAATGTAAAATCTAATGTCGAATAACTTGACAGGGGCATTTAGAAAATAACGATTAATTTTCAAACAGCAATCCGTGACTATGACGCCACTAGCGAAAATTTGCTTAAATATATTTTTTGCTGTTTTAGTATACACTTTTACATCAACCGAAAAATAACTTAACCAGAGCTAACCAAAAATTGCCTACAAAATCAAACATTCTAAAACAAAAAAAAACGGTTTTTTTTTCCTTACCGGGAGCTTCCCTCGTTATGAATATTTTCTTTAATTAGAAATAGTGATCCAACTTAATGTGATAATAGTCATTTAGTAACACATATATACTGACTTTAAATATTTATATTGGGCACCGTTTTGTTCCCCCATATTGGATTCCTATCAATATTTAACCAGTTTCTACCTAGGCCCCACTTGATTTAAATAAATAATAAAATAATTTAAAATACATTCAATAAGAAGGATTTTATATTGACACATACCGCTATTCTGTTCCTTCATGTTCAATTCGTACCAGTTTATTCCTATATCACATTACATTTTTCTATAAAATTCAAAATCAATTAAATAAGATTTTTTTACGTTCTTTTTTAAACGATTTTATTTGGACGGCATTTTGTTTCGCCATCTCGAATTCGAACTACAATTTTACCAGTTTATCTCTACATCAACCTTAAAGTTTGTAGATAAATTGAATTTAATTTAATAAGTAGTTTTTCAGGGTGACTTTTAAAATATTTTATTAGGCTGCCATTTTGTTTTGGATTCATATCAAAATGTTACCAGTTCATTCCTATGTAACACTTGATTTTTGTCTAACATTTGAGAGAAACTGAATAATTGGTTTTCGATTCACTAGGCCGCCATCTTGTTCCTCCATAACAGATTTTTACCAAAATATTTTTACGAAGTAAAAAAAAATCCTTGACGTGATCAATTTAAGCGAATCCCCGCAAGTAGCGCCACAAACACGGATTGCGGTTTGAGAATTAGTTGATTCTATTCAGAAATATCAGAAATGCATTTGCTAACCTTGTATAGAAGACGGTACGGTAAGAATACTTATTAGAAAAAAAAAAATGTGTACATTTATTATTTTACCCGTGGCAATACAACACCTACCTCTATAAAATTGCTCCAATTCTCCTGAATTTGTTTGTCCTCGGCTCTGGTAAATTTTCCGTATTTTACTTTAATTTCTTTCATAGAGAGTAGAGCCCGCTGTGCTGGCGTCGGTTTCGACGCTTTATTGACGATTTTATGTAACTCTGGTACTTCGAAATCCACCTCTTTCTTTTCAAATGTCTAAAAAAGAACAAATAATTGTTATGAACATAATTTCATTAAATCTAATTTGTTACTTTTCATTTACTTTCAATTAGATACTGCTTGGGCTAGTTTTTTCTATTTTTTTTGTATAGCTGGTATTGTATATCTTTTCGTTGTTGTTTTATATTTTTTATGCAATAATTGTTTTCCCTGTCTGTTTTTTTATATTTCAACCCGTTTTCAACACTCTTTAAGAGATACGAAATTGTTTTAAAAAATCTTCCTCCATTCGTTTGATATGAATATTTGTTACTTTACAATTACTTTGTGTTCTTCACAATTTTGGACACTCACTGATATACATTTCCAAGCAGTCAGAAACTGTTTTACATCGTACATCTTGTGGTAATATTACCTTCTTCTCATTTTTGTTTGTACCTAGCATTTGGCAACTGGTTATTTTGAAAGTATTTTACAATATGCACTACATAATCTTTCACGTCTTACTTCTAAATCCTTGCAAAGTAAATTCAATATATAAGCAGAACACCTGAATGTAAAAATCACTTTAATCAAAAAAATGTGGAATACAAAGTCAATTAATATAGCACAATTTAATGATCCAGCGTCATATATGACAAAAAAAGTCAATTTAAAAATAGAAGAAACTGTTACTAAAACTAACATAAATACTGTAAAAAAAACTCATACCATGACACATTACACTAAAACAGGTCCTATTTAAAAAACGTAGTCCAAAAACTCATTAATAGAGTATGGCTCTATATTTAAAATAACATTCAACACAAATTCTCTGAATAATTTAAAATTAGTCACAGCCTTGAGGTGATTAGGTAATTTATTAAAAAAATGTATACATGCATATGTGGGTCCTCTCTCAGTTGCAGTCTGTAAGCAGGGACATTTAAACCCTGACTTCTAGTATTAAAGTGATGGTGAATTTCAAATTCACAAAATGTTTCTCTGTTTTTAAAGAAAAACACCAGACACTCGTATATATACAGACCTGCAAGTGTCAAAATATTAAGTTATCTAAATTTTCCCTGCAAGATTGGCGTCGCATTACAGACAAAACAACATGCACAGCTCTTTTTTGTGCGAGAAATGCATGAATTGCCTCCGTACTTACTCCCCCCCCCCCCCCCCAAATATACTGCTCTAATGTTGTCTAGGTATTTAGATACTATTTACTACTAAGGATCGTTTACCATTCTTCTCAATCACCACCGTTTGCCTCCGATCATGTAAATAGGAACGTTTCCTTTCAAATTATACCACTCAAGCTTCTCCAACAAAATTCCATGGTGTAGACTATCAAAAGCTTTTGATAGGTCGAAGAATATACCCACTGACAGATTTCCGTCGTGCAAGGTCCCGATTATCTTTTCAACAAAGGCGTTAACTGCAGTCTCAACAGATTTTCCCTTAAGGGAACCATGTTGTGAAGCACCGAGCAACTTTTCCAAGCAGAAAAATCGCAAAACAATATAGTGCACATTGCCACCTCGAATATCTTAGAGAATGTTGGTTTCAGACTCTTGGTCGGTAGATCTCAAGTAAAGTTTTATCACCTTTTTCATGAAGGGGTTTAACGGTGGCTTATTTTAAATTATCAGGGAAAATGCCATACTTAAATAAATTGTTTATTATGTGGGTCAAGAGAGTAGCCAACTCCAAAGCGCACTCTTTAATGAGACTAGATGATATTTCATTCTGATCGGAACTGTAATAATCCAGTGCTTCCCCAATTTTTTTTTTCGTCTTAACATTTTGATAGCCTTAAGAACTTCTGCATATTCAATTGACCTGAAACTGCAATTTGTGTCACATACTTGCTCTTGCTAGTTGCTTGTCTAGTTCTTTTCTTGTACAATGTACATGTTCTTACAAAGCAGGACAAGGAGTTTAAACAACTGCTGCTTTCACTAGCTTGATCTAAATATCCGCCGGCGTTATAGTTGTTGCATTTTTGTTTTTTTACTGACTGGGAACCCTGGAGAGTTGTTTCTTCATCACCTAACTCAATTAACTGATTTTTACACATTTCCCAGTAATTTTGCATCTCTTTATCACATTTTGCGCGACATCCAAATTTGATCGTAACTTTTAATTTGACATAATGTTGCTAAATACTGTCGTTTTTCCTGTCTCGACTAGCCATACATCCCTCTTAACGAATTCCACCACACACAGCTAAGAAAGATTATATATACATATATTTATTTGGCAATATGGTATAAATTATATTTTACTTTTCATAATAAATTGATTTTGTTTTCAGATAAGGTCTGGTTACTTTGATACAAAAAAAGCTAAAGCCCTTCTACCAGAACTTTCCCTGCATCAAGCCCAAGGCATATATTAATATTTATTAAATGTGTATAATTCGGTACCAAGTAACTATATGCATATATAAAATGAGTTATATGAGTGGTGGAATCTATTACGAATGAAGTTGTGGGTAAAAATCAATTTACAGATTTTTTGCTGCAAAAACGAGGACATCAAATACTTTTAACGTAATAAAAATTTGGATAATTTTTATGTTTTTTCTCGACAATGAAGCAAGATGCGAAGAAAAAATTAAGTAACAATAAAGAGGCTATTTTTTTTGAAAATCATTTATTTGTAAGTTTAAAATACCTCTAGACAGTCCTTAAAAGCTCTGGTATCGAGAATATTAATAGTAAAAGTAAAACATTGACCAATGTGGCTGCAATCTAGTTAAAGTTTCAGCGTTTTTTACATTAACTCGTAATAGGTTATACTCAGTACTAGCGCTCCCGAACGTTGAAATAAACCCTTGTCAACTTGTCAGGTTTAATCAAACTCCGCATAACGGTTTTTAAAATATCAAGCCAATTTTGTTCAAATGTATCCCTGTATCTCAAAAACGAAGCAATCTAGGACATATGTTAATAGAAATGTTTAATCATAAAATAAGCCAAGGAAATACTCTTCAGTATTTACGTAACATTAAGAAACATCCTGTATATTATGGTGTTTACAAGAATATGTTTTATTGACAGAACGGGGTATCTGCACAATTTTCTATTATTTATTAGCCACTCTGTATTCTGTCACTGAGGAATATTTTTTATTAAGCAATATTGCAAAACCAACTGTACATATAACGAAGTTAAGGTGGTGCAACAGGCAGTAAGGTCCCTGGTAAAGGTAATAAAACACGTCACTTCCGGGAAGGAGCAATAAGTTGATATGTTCCTATTAATTTTCAACTTTGGGTACATATTAATTATTATTCTCTAGTTTACCTGGAATCTAGACCCTGAATCTTCCAGTTCATAATCCGATGGGAAACCTTCATCTGAAAGACAAAATAAAAGTGAAATACAATTAAAATGTTACTTTTGTAAGCCTTATTTTAAAATAATATTTAAATATCAACTATAACTAGGTTAAAACACATAGGTGCCATTCAAACCCTTGTAAAATTGCTTGTAGCAATTTACCACAAGAGAATATCATGTAGGGTGAAAATGTCCCTTTTTTTTCAAAAAGTCCTATCAAAACTAAGTTTTTTAAAATAAATATGGAATTTTTTACTAGTATTTTATTACAAGCGTTTATTACTACTACTACTACTACTTCTACCGCCACTACTATTCGCTGGGTAAGTTATTACACGATTATCATTATTAGAAGCTGATTTTATGTCTATTTAAAGTTTTATTCGTTAAAATCATGGGCACATTTACGGGGAGGGGGCAAAACGGAGAGCAAAAGTTTTGAAACCCAAAACAATTTTATAATACATTACCACGATTTTATTTGCATAAAAATTGTTATGATTCTTAGCCGTTGATTTCTATGAAGGATTTTTAATTATTTTTAATTTTAATTTATTATGAGACCCATACACCCAGGAAATATTTTAAATACACCTATGACTGAAATAAACCTAATATAAATGCTCCTAAATTTTACGATAAGCCTCACATAGAAGTGATTTGTAAATATCCACATCGTATTCATAGGTACTTGTCCTCCATCATCGAAATGTTATTTCTCATTCACCAATTTATTATGAGAACCATACACCCAGGAAATATTTTAAATACACCTATGACTGAAATTAACCCTAATATAAATGCTACTAAATTTTTTGAGAAGCCTCACATACAAGTGATTTGTAAATATCCACACCGTATTCATAGGTACTTGTTGTCCTCCACCATCGAAATGTTATTTCTCACTCACCAATATCTGCGGCTTGAGTAAAAACCTCAACTCTGTTCACCACTATCTCCAATCCTGTAAGCCTCAAATTCTCTTCCTGACTGAAACCAAGATAAGCCGCAAAAATGTAATCAATCACCTTTTCTTTCCTCACTATGAACTTCTTCCATCATTCCGCCTGAACGGTGACGTTAGAGTTTACGTTCGTCGTAATCTATCCTGTACAAGACTTCCGAATCTTGAATCGAACAGATCCGATATCCTGTGACTCAAACTAGCTCTCAGAACTTTCACTAAATTTATCTATTGCTCTCCCGCAGACAATTCCTTCAACGAGCTCTTCGATTTTCTTTCTGCTAAAGTGGATTTCCTAATCGCTAAATTCTCTTCCTCTGAAATCATTATACTTGGTGACTGTTTAAGTCCATATATAATCCATAATAAGGAATGGTTAGGGTCTACTAAAACCGATCCCCAAGACAGAGCAGCAGGGTCCATTGCAATCACCCACTCTCTTACCAACCTTATCAGAGAACCTACTTACTTCCCACGCATCGTCACACATATCCAAAATCCATTGGACCTCTTTCTCACCACTCACCCAGAGTCTCATCAGTCTTCCATTATCGCACCTCTGGGTTCCTCTGACCACGGTCTAATTGCTGTTTCCTGTCCCCTACAACAGGAAGTTGTAGAATCCATGCCACCTCGTACTATTTGACACTATAATTCCATTGATTGGGATGAGTTGCAGGATTTATATTATTCCTTCCCTTGGAACGGTGTCTATTTCATGTTCTCAAATTTCGGATGTAATCCATTTAGATATAGAAAGCTTTATACCACATTCTATTAACACTTCAAAACCTCCCAAAATTAAACCTTGGTTTTCCAAATCCTGCGATAATGCCAGACTAGAGAAAATCCGTACTCAAATATTTTTTTAAGAACCGTAATTTAGAAAATCTACAGGCTAAAAAAGAGGCACGAAATCATTATAATCGCATAATTCTCGAAGTTAAAAATGCCTTTAATACACGCATAAAAGGCAAACTTTCTTGCAGAAATGGTAGCCAATCCTTTTGGTAACTTGCCAAAAATGTTAATCAAACTTCTGTGAAAGATCTTGTTCACAGCAGATAAGCACTAAGACACAATCAAAGATTCCTTTAGCCTAGTCGATATCACTTTGATGATCACATCACCTCAATTGCCACAGCAGGCTCCAAGAAATTGGGTTTTTTTCCGAGCTCGAAAATACTTTTCTTCTATCAACTTGTTTATCCTTTACACTTCGCAAATCAGACCCTGCCTTGAGTATTGCTCGCATATACGGGGAGCAGCCTTTCCTTCAATCTTTAACATATCTGACTCTATCTAAAAAAAGAGCTATTCGTCTGACTGATAATTCAAAGATCACAATGAAGCTTGCATCACTATTCACTAGAACATCGAATTAAGGGCGATCTGTTTGTTTTGCAGATACGACCACGGATTCTGCTGTGATGAATTATCATCCATTATGCCCTCCTTAGTCACTCCTGCCAGGAAGACACGAGCATAGACCCACACGCATCCGTCCACAGTCCAGCTGCAAAGACCAAGCACCTCCCACTTTGTTCGCTCCTTTATTCCAAGATTGTCCCGATTATGGAATGTGTTACCAACAAAGGCCTTTCGTTCTTTTCCTAATTTGCAAGTCTTTAAATCCCGCATTAATAAACTTTCCCTATCTTTATTTAATTTAAATAAAAGCAACCACGGTACCAAAGTTTACTGAATAAAAATATAAGTTGCAGCACTTGAACACGGGATTCGATTTACCTATTCCTCGCGTCCCGCCCGGCTGGTGCATTCTGGGTACAGGTCGGGTCCCCGGTACATACACAGTTGGTCAGACTCCGTGATCGTGCCTGTTTGTTATTATGCTATATAGCGAGACAAAAAAAATTTTTTGTTGTTGCATCCTCAGGACACATATAAATTCTACATCCTGCATAAAACCCACATTATCAGTCTTTACCTAGTACGCTGGTCCGCCAATATTTCCCAGATATTAAGTTTCTAAATGATTTTCGTTAACGATCTGCTTGTTGTTATGTTAGAGTGGTGTATTATTTGGGGTTGGGATCCAGTAAAAAATCAATAATAATAATTCCTTTATTTAGCATTTAGCTAATACATAAAAAGTATAATAAAACTTATCTTAATCAAAACAAACAATCAAATATATCAATAAAATTAAATTTTTACAAATCACTTTATGTACAATTATTTATTAGAATATAGTATGTATCACTCTCCCATTAGATGTCTTTTTAAGAGTTGTTTAAATAAATCCAATTCTGGAGTATCTTTAATTATCTGTAGCAAAGAGTTAAATTTAATCAAACCTCTATGGTTAAGTGCTTTCTCAGTACTCCTCTTATTTTTCGTATACACATAAAAATTTTTGTTATTTCTTGTTGGATAGGTATAGACTCGTTCGTGACAAGTTTTTCTGTCAGATAGTTAGGAGTCCATTTTTAATTTTATAAATAAGGATTAGTACTTGATATTTCAAAAATGATTCTATAGAGAGCCAATCTAATGCCGTTAGCATATTTCTTATAGGTGACTCTCTTTTAAAATTAATCTCATACATCTGTTTTGAAGTTTTTGCATCCTGTTTAGCTCATTTTTGTTAACAAAATAGAGTATTGAGGAGCTAAAGACCAAATGTGGAAGGATTAATATGTTAAAGACAGTAGTCTTCGACCAGCGAGTAAGATATGGTGAAACTCGTGACAAAAAATTAATGTTTTTGGTTATCTTTCCAATTATATACAATATGTGTTCTTTAAAACTAAGATGTTTATCAATAATAAAACCAAGATATTTAATATTTTCTACTACTTCTAAATTATCACTACCTACTATTATATTTAAATTACTTGATATGAATTCATTTTAAACTTTATTACTTCCCATAAGCATAAATTTCGATTTTTGTATATTTAATTTTAGTAAATTTGTATTAAAGAGATGACTTAATTCTAAATTTATTGTGGAAGTTAAGTGAGTTAAATCCTTTGAATTAAAACACAGCAATGTGTCATCTGCAAACAAGTGTAAAGAACAATTTTTTATTACCTGGTTTATGTCATTTGTTTGTGTAACTCTGTTTTATTTTACTTTTGTTCATTAATTTCAAAACAAATCAATTAATAATTAATTTCAAATCTTTTCGATATTATTTTGTTTCGTATTCAAATACACAATCGCAACCCTGTGATTCGTCAAGAATACGGAAGAAACTTCCTGGCTCACGCAGCGCAGGTCAAGATACATTTTAAAAATCAGTACTGCACTAACCACATGTGACAACGGAACTCGTTCATTTCGTCGGCCGACGCGTATTTTCGGATCGGTTTCCCGAGAAAATTGGAAAATTGGCAAGATTGATGTAGTGTGATGGTTTTCTAGGGCGAACTGAGTAACCCAGCCACTGAAACTATTCGGTTCTACTGTGATAGGTAAGCGATTGTGTTTCCTTTCATCAATTAATTAATTTTGCTAATTATCAACGTTTTATTGTTTTAAAAGTTACCCAATACAGTCCGCCATATATCGAATTTTCATATTTCCTACAGCATTTTGGTCCTTCGAGCCGGATGGAGATCAAATTGAATATTTAATAACTTAAATTGCTTTAAAACAAGATTCGTTGGTAGCCATTTTCTTAATTCCGATCTTATTTTTAATTGCGCACGCTTGGATATCTAACCTGTCGTCTTTCGTCAAACCGGCGAGCTACATTCGTTCCGTTCCACATCGATTCGCCGTCGCGACGTCACTCTGACGCCCGGCGCCAGTCTATTGTTATTTTTTTAATCTCGCAGTACCACATTTAATAAATAAGTATTTTCATACATTTAAATTCAGAAATAACTTATTCTCGTTCTTCTTTAAATATAAACAAAATACTCATATGTGCATATTTTGCGAACTTTAATTATTTCAATAAATAATACAATTTATTTATTCTACTTTGCCATCATATAATATTTATGTGGCAAGTACCATTCGACTAACTTTGCACTATTGATATTTGTTTTGCGGCATCACAACTTCTGATATTTTTTATTTTGTTTGTATTATATCACAAATAAAATAGCATACAATTTTGTGTAGGTATAATTGTTGTCTTATATATTGACCATCAGCAGGCATATGTTAAAATAACAGCATTTATTGAAATAGTAAATAAAATATATTTTGATATTTTTTAACGCTTTTCTGATTTTTAATTTTTTTCTTGTTCTACTGAACATCTTTCAAAATGTCAGATAAATTAACAAAAGCTAATTTAAAACGAACCATCGCACTCAAGCGGTTGGAAGAGGCACACGAAATTGGGCTGCAAGCCGTTTCTGATGACTCCTTAAAATCTAATTTTTTAGTCAGAGCAGATTCTGTTGACAGCACTTTTAATGAATTTCAATCAGCTCATAATACTGTCATATCTTTAATTGACGACAATGATTTCGCAAAATATGATGAAATGAGGCGTGCTGCAGACAAAGCTTATTATGGCATAAAATCTTTAAAACATGATTTTCTCTTAAGTAGTCAAGCATCTCTATCTGCTAATACCTCAGCTAATTCCACTTTCGCTGCTCCCACAAAAATAAAGCTTCCCAAGCTCAATTTGCCTATTTTTGATGGCAATTATAAAAATTGGCCTAGTTTTTTTGACTTATATAACAGTCTTATTCATGATAATACTGACTTATCGAACATTGAAAAATTTCAATACTTGCTGACGTCATTAGACAAGGAACCCTTAAGTTTAGTTAAGGGCATCCCCCTTACAGAACTTAACTATTCTGTAGCCTACGATATGCTGATAAAACGTTATCAAAATAAACGTATTCTAGCTACACAATATTATAATGAGCTTTTTCATGCTCCGTCTGTTCAAAAAGCTTCCGCAAAGGAACTTAGACAAATTTTAAATATTTTTTCTGAGAACATAGCTGCTTTTAGAGCCTTAAATTTCCCAGTCGAACATTGGTGTTTTTTATTGTTTAATCTGTTGATAAATAAATTGGATTCAAAAACTAGAACTGACTTTGAGCTCGAACATGGTTTTAATCAAACCCTGCCGACCTTTAGGCAATTAATTTCATTTTTGGAAAAACAGTGTTTAGCCTTGGAGTCGGTTAATTATTCTTTGAAAAGTGCGGAAATCCCAAAAGGTAATAAAAAATCGTTTCTCAATTTAATGCTTGACCCCGATGTTGATAATAGGAGTAACAAAAAATGTTTTTTATGCTCGACTTCTCACGCATTATATAAGTGCCCTGCTTTTTTGGCGAAATCGCCGCATGACAGGTTTTCATTTGTCAAACAGCACAAATTATGCGTCAACTGTTTAGTATCTCCTCATTCTCTTAAAAATTGCGGGTCTTCTCACAAATGCAGGGTGTGCAAATCGCCACACCATACCACTTTGCACTTTGGTAAAACGTCTTCTACAATACCTTCAGTCCAAGGACAGCCCTCTCATAGGGATACTTTTCAAGGAACTTCTATGCCCCACATTTCTAGTTCTGACCCCATTATTAATTCTACCGAGCCAATTACTAATACTCATTGTATTGCGAACCATTTTTCTGCCTCTCAACAAACTATTCTTTTGTCTACGTGTGAAGTAGACATCAAAGATATTCGAGGTAATTTTCAGAAAATTCGGATACTTCTGGATACCGGGTCCATGGCAAATTTTATTTCTGAGTCTTGCGTACGCCGACTTGGTTTTAAACGTAAAAGTTTTTCTGTCCCCGTTGAAGGTTTAAATGGAATGTCTACTTGCACTAAAAATGGTTCTACACAGTGTATAATAAAACCTCATGGTGAACCAAATCCCTTACTTTCGTGTGAAGCTATTATCATACCAAAGGTTTGTTCTAACCAGCCTAAGATTCATATTAATCCTGATCAACTTGAACACATTAAATACTTGAAGCTTGCTGATAATAATTTTCACACGCCGGGTCCTATCGACATGCTTATTGGTGTTGAACTCGTACCTCTTGTATTAAGATCTGGTCGTATTATTGGGAGTCCTGATCAGCCTGTTGCTTTGGAGACCATCTTTGGTTATGTGTTGCAGGGAAAAACCAATGTTTCTTGCGAAGCTTCAACCTCTCTTTTGAGTTGCTACATCTCAGTAGAGGATAATATTGATATTGTATTACGTAAATTTTGGGAAATTGAGCATCTTCCTAAACAATCGTTTTTCTCCCCTGAAGAAAAACAATGTGAGGAAATTTATAAAACTCTGACGTTTAGGGATACTTCGGGACGATTTTCGGTACCATTACCATTTCGTCAATCAAAGCCTAAATTTATTGACACTTACTCTCAAGCTTATCGCCGCTTCGGCATGCTTGAAAATCGTTTTTGCAAAAACCCCGACTTGCATACAAAATATGTAAAGTTTATGCAAGATTACTTAGATAAAGGTCATATGTCTTTGGTTCCCCAAGACGATTATAGATCTTTATCGGGTTACTATATCGCCCACCATGCTGTCTTCAAACAAGAGGCATTTGACTCTAAAATTAGAGTTGTATTCGACGCAAGCTTGCGTGACATTAACGGTGTTAGTCTTAATGACACTCTTCTTGTAGGTCCTAAATTACAACAGGATATTTCTACGCTTCTTTTAAAATTTCGATTTTTCGCCTACGTCTTTGTTTGTGACATAAAGCAAATGTACAGACAAATTTCTGTTCATCCTGAGTTTTGGACCTATCAACGAATTTTATGGCGTTTCAAACCGAGCGATCCTCTTCAGGAATATTTCTTACGTACTGTGGTTTATGGAATTAATTCTTCCCCATACTTGGCCTTAAGGACTTTAAAAGAACTTGCGGCGCAGGAAGAAGCTTCTTTCCCTAAGGCTGCTCAGGCTATTCGCAGTCAATTCTATATTGATGATGGACTACTAGGAAGTGATTGTTTGGAGTCAGCTTTAGCACTTCAATCTGACGTCATTGAGGTTATGAAAAGGGGAGGTTTCGAAATGAGCAAATGGGCAAGTAATCACCCTTCTCTCTTGGCTTCTATTCCATCTTCTGATGTTCAAAGTTCTTGTACTTTTGATAAGGAGGAACCATCATTTATTAAGGCACTTGGTCTCAAATGGAATACTAATTCAGATGCTTTTTCATATACTTACACCCCTGTCGACCGTCCTTGTACAAAAAGAAATATGTTATCGGAGATTAGTCGAATCTTCGATCCCCTTGGATTTATTGCTCCTTGCCTTCTACTTGCCAAACTTCTTTTGCAGCGTTTATGGGAATCTAAAGTTTCCTGGGATGAACCCCCGTCTAAGGCTATTTCAGATATTTGGGATACCTTTAAAGCCGAAATGCCTCAACTTGGTATTATAAAAATTCCTCGGTACGTCGGGTCTACGTTAATATCTCGAATTGAATTACACGGTTTTGGCGATGCGTCACAAAACGGATATGCCGCTGTTTGCTATTTTCGTGTGGAGGAAACATCTGGAACAGTAAAAACTTTCCTTGTTTGCTCGAAATGTCGAGTAGCGCCATTAAAAACTCAGTCTATTGCTAGGCTAGAACTCATGGCCGCCATTTTGTTAGTTGATCTAGCTATTTTCATTAAGGAAAGTTTTGCTGATCTTATTACTTTTGACGATCTATACTTGTGGTCAGATTCTATGGTCACACTTACTTGGTTGTCTTCTTCCCCGCACAAGTGGAAAACCTTTGTAGCTAATAGGGTTAACCATATTCAAGAGCTCATACCCGTTTCTTCTTGGCATTTCGTCCCATCAGCGTTGAATCCTGCTGATTGTGCCAGTCGCGGTCTTACCCCTGCGCAACTTTTAGATACAAAAATATGGTGGTCTGGTCCCGAGTTTCTTTCACAAGCAAAGGATTTCTGGCCAACACAACCTAATTTTTATTCCCCAACCGATCCTGACGTATCTAAGGAAGAAAACACTGTGGTTTTATCCAACATTATTTCTTCCCCAAATTTTATTCTTCTTTTGTTAGAGAAATTTTCTAGTTGGCTGAAAATTCTTTGCTTGTGAAAGAAACTCGGGACCAGACCACCATATTTTTGTATCTAAAAGTTGCGCAGGGGTAAGACCGCGACTGGCACAATCAGCAGGATTCAACGCTGATGGGACGAAATGCCAAGAAGAAACGGGTATGAGCTCTTGAATATGGTTAACCCTATTAGCTACAAAGGTTTTCCACTTGTGCGGGGAAGAAGACAACCAAGTAAGTGTGACCATAGAATCTGACCACAAGTATAGATCGTCAAAAGTAATAAGATCAGCAAAACTTTCCTTAATGAAAATAGCTAGATCAACTAACAAAATGGCGGCCATGAGTTCTAGCCTAGCAATAGACTGAGTTTTTAATGGCGCTACTCGACATTTCGAGCAAACAAGGAAGGTTTTTACTGTTCCAGATGTTTCCTCCACACGAAAATAGCAAACAGCGGCATATCCGTTTTGTGACGCATCGCCAAAACCGTGTAATTCAATTCGAGATATTAACGTAGACCCGACGTACCGAGGAATTTTTATAATACCAAGTTGAGGCATTTCGGCTTTAAAGGTATCCCAAATATCTGAAATAGCCTTAGACGGGGGTTCATCCCAGGAAACTTTAGATTCCCATAAACGCTGCAAAAGAAGTTTGGCAAGTAGAAGGCAAGGAGCAATAAATCCAAGGGGATCGAAGATTCGACTAATCTCCGATAACATATTTCTTTTTGTACAAGGACGGTCGACAGGGGTGTAAGTATATGAAAAAGCATCTGAATTAGTATTCCATTTGAGACCAAGTACCTTAATAAATGATGGTTCCTCCTTATCAAAAGTACAAGAACTTTGAACATCAGAAGATGGAATAGAAGCCAAGAGAGAAGGGTGATTACTTGCCCATTTGCTCATTTCGAAACACTTGTGTGACCATAGAATCTGACTTGTGGTCAGATTCTATGGTCACACTTACTTGGTTGTCTTCTTCCCCGCACAAGTGGAAAACCTTTGTAGCTAATAGGGTTAACCATATTCAAGAGCTCATACCCGTTTCTTCTTGGCATTTCGTCCCATCAGCGTTGAATCCTGCTGATTGTGCCAGTCGCGGTCTTACCCCTGCGCAACTTTTAGATACAAAAATATGGTGGTCTGGTCCCGAGTTTCTTTCACAAGCAAAGGATTTCTGGCCAACACAACCTAATTTTTATTCCCCAACCGATCCTGACGTATCTAAGGAAGAAAACACTGTGGTTTTATCCAACATTATTTCTTCCCCAAATTTTATTCTTCTTTTGTTAGAGAAATTTTCTAGTTGGCTGAAAATTCTAAGGATAGTTGCTTATATTCTTCGTTTTATTTCAAATATAAAATTAAAGTCAAACCTTCACGGTATTTTAAGTTCTCGTGAAATTGGCTCTTCACTTAAAGTTATCGTAAAGCACGTCCAACAAGAGACGTTTTCAGATATTATTTTAAAAATAAAGCAAAATTCCTTGCTACCTAAACCTTTTAGAAAACTTGCTCCTTTTATCGACGCTGATGGTTTACTAAGAGTTGGTGGTAGACTCAGAAAATCTCAATTTTCATATGATGTCAAACATCCAATTTTACTGCCTAAGTCCCATAGGCTTACTGAGTTAATAATTGAATTTACTCATAACACATATCTGCATCCTGGGCTTAAAACGATGCAATATTTATTACTTCAACAATTTTGGATCCTTTCGCCTCGGAGTGCCATCTATAAATGCCTTTCAAAGTGCATTAAATGTTTCCGATGTAAACCCAAGTCATACAATCCCTTTATGTCCGATTTGCCTGCTCTCAGGGCTTCTGAAATCAAAGCATTTTCTTCTGTCTGTGTGGATTTTGCTGGTCCCTTTTCTCTTTTAATGACTAAACATAGGGGTGCTAAAACTTATAAGGGTTACGTCTGTGTATTTGTTTGTACAACTACTAAGGCAATACATTTAGAGGCCACTTCCGATCTCAGCGCCGAATCTTTTTTGGCTGCGTTCAGGCGCTTCGTTGCCAGACGAGGCAATTGCATAACTTTAACAAGTGATCAAGGCACAAACTTTAAAGGAGCCTATAATATGCTTCTTGATTTGGCGCAAAAGGCTGCTCAAGCCCTATCTATCACTTGGAATTTTAACCCCCCTGGTGCTCCAAGCTTTAATGGACTTGCCGAAGCGGGTGTCAAATCATTTAAAAGTCATTTTTACCGTGTTTTAGGAACCCAAGTTCTTTCGAAGAGTTTTATACTATTTTAACGCAAATAGAAGCGGTACTAAATTCAAGGCCACTATGTGCTATGAGCGAAGATCCAAACGACCTTCAGCCTTTGACCCCTGGTCATTTTTTAGTTCTCGAGCCTTTAAACAGCTCTATTCCAGACCCTGATCTCAGTCATTTAAACCTGAACCGGTTAAATCGTTGGCAATTAATTCAGCGAATCCAGAGTGATTTCTGGAAACGGTGGTCCACCGAATATATTCATTCCCTTCAGGAAAGATCCAAATGGACAGTGCCGTCGCCTCCAGTTAATCAAGGCGCTCTTGTTCTCATTAAAAATGAACAAACCACTCCTCTTCACTGGGAGTTAGGTAGGGTAATTAAATTGCACCCTGGACAAGACAATGTAGCTCGCGTGGTAACACTGAAGACGGCTCGCGGAACTTTACAAAGGCCCGTTCTCAAGATATGCCCGTTACCAGGCAACTAATTTTTTTATTTTTTTTTTCTTCTTTAATATTATTTACTTTTGAAATTAAGTTTAATTTTTTTTTTCTTATTCCTAAGTTTAAAAACATTCGTTTTGGTGGGGTGAATGTTTGTGTAACTCTGTTTTATTTTACTTTTGTTCATTAATTTCAAAACAAATCAATTAATAATTAATTTCAAATCTTTTCGATATTATTTTGTTTCGTATTCAAATACACAATCGCAACCCTGTGATTCGTCAAGAATACGGAAGAAACTTCCTGGCTCACGCAGCGCAGGTCAAGATACATTTTAAAAATCAGTACTGCACTAACCACATGTGACAACGGAACTCGTTCATTTCGTCGGCCGACGCGTATTTTCGGATCGGTTTCCCGAGAAAATTGGAAAATTGGCAAGATTGATGTAGTGTGATGGTTTTCTAGGGCGAACTGAGTAACCCAGCCACTGAAACTATTCGGTTCTACTGTGATAGGTAAGCGATTGTGTTTCCTTTCATCAATTAATTAATTTTGCTAATTATCAACGTTTTATTGTTTTAAAAGTTACCCAATACAGTCCGCCATATATCGAATTTTCATATTTCCTACATCATTAATATAAATTAAAAATAACATCGGACCTAATGTACTTCTTTGTGGAACACCATTATTGTTAAAAACTTAATAAATAAAAATAAATTTCATTAATTTTTTATATACAATTTTATCTAAATTTTTCTCAATTGTAACCAGCATATTAATGGGTCTGAACTGACCAGCCTTAATAGTACCTTTTATTTTTGGAATTGGGATTACTGTAGATAACTTCAATAAGGATCTATATCCTGCACGAAACCCATATTATCAGTCTTTATCTACTACGTTAGTCCATAGTTATTTCCCAGATATTAAGTTTCTAAATGGTTTTCGTCAACGATCCTCTGTTGTTATATTAGAATAGTGTATTATTTGGGGATAGGATGCAGTAAAAAAAAATAAAAGTCCTTTTTTTAAATTGTTGACGTTTCGCAACTTTATTGTTGCATCCTCAGAAAACATATATAGATTTTATATCCTGCATGAAACCCAGATTATCAGTCCTTACCTACTCCGCTGGTTCGCAGATATTTGCCAGATATTAAGTTTCTAAATGGTTCTCTTTAATGGTCTTCTTGTTGTTATGTTAAAGTGGTGTATTATTTGGGGTTAGGAAATATCTGCGGACCAACGGAGTACGTAGACTGATAATATGGGTTTCAATTTAAGATGGTGAAACGAAATGGCGGCCAAATATTTTTTTTGAAAAATCATTGTAAAAACAATTTGTCCAATTGACTTTAAATTTTGCAGAAAAATTAAATGTGCAAATGGGATAAACTGGTACAAATTCAACATGACGTAACAAAATGGAGGTATGTGTCAATGTAAAAACTATTTATTGAATTTATTTTAAATTATGCCTAAAAGTTAAGTGTGACATAGGTAGAAAGAAAATGGTAAAATAATAGTAGAAATCCAATATCATGAAACAAAATGGCGCCCAATAAAAATGAAAAGTATATGTAACACATATACTGTGACTATGTACTGAAGTAAACTGAGTCACACTTCACTATTCCGAAGAAGTGGAAAAAAATCATACGAGGGAAGTTCCGGTTAAAGAAAATTTACCGATTTTTGTATTTATATAATAAAAATATTGTACTCTTAAATTCGACTAGCAGGTAAGTAACAATTTAATATTAAATTCACTATATTTAAATAACATTTAAAACTGTAATTGTGAAATATTAAACTAGTCCGACGACAAAATTCAACTCAATAATTTTTGTATCAAGTTATTATTTATTCTTTTGAAATTCCCTGGTAGATACAAATTTCTAGCGCGAAGCCAAACTACTTTTAAACAGCTCGGTAACAGGAGGCAGTGTCGAGCGGGTTTGAAACTAGGCGGCTCGCCTTTTACCTGCCATTTTCAAAGTGCCTACGGCCCAGTGCGGCAACTTATATTTTTATTCAGTAAACTTTGACGCTACCTAGTACTTAGGCCTTCGTAGTCTGCACATAGATAAAAAAACCGTTATTTTACAGTTTTCAGGTGTAATTTTAAAACAAAAGTGGGGCATTCGAGGCGGTCTCACTCGTTTATTATTACGTCACCAAAAAGCAAAATATTTATTTTCTTTTAATTTATTATCAATACTACCAAATTTAGGTCTCATTATCAAAAATACATATTTTTAGGAGTTTGGGAATTAAAAATGTATTTTATTATAATTTATTTTAATGTAAATGGCAAATAAACAATAAGTTAAATTGGAATATTTTTTTTCGCTTTGCTCGTCAAAATTTGAAAAAAAAATCAGCAGATCACAAAAATCCGATGTCTTTTCGACACTGTCCCCCAGATGTGTGTTATTCTACTTATTAATTTATTAATATTAATTATAATTGGTACTAATACCTTTAACATATGGGACTCTCGGAGTAGTCGTATTGTTAGAATTTTGGCTCACATCTTGATTTTCAATCCTTGGCGATTTTTTTCTAGAAACAAAAACCAACGTGTTAAGATATAATGTAAAGAAAGCCAAAAAAAAGCTGGTTTCAGAGTTTGATAACAAAGTTGAAATATAAGTTTTACCAAAAATGTTATAAATAATAACTTTTTATGCCATATGTTAACTAAAACTGAACACATGCTTCTAAAGAGATAAATGAATGAAAACTTGGCATAATTTTACAAATATTTATACATGTAAGATTTATGAACATACCCAGAAAGGTTGACATAAGATAAATTATCATCAATATGTTCATAAACATGTACTTTTTTCGAATCCACCTCATTAGGCGACATATTATGATCCTGGACAGTCCCTGCATCAATTCCCAAATCTTTTGAACTTATAGATGTAGGATTAGATTTTTTCCTTAACTTGTTGTGTTTACTCTTTTCTACTCCAGCAAATTCTAGTGACATACTATCTCGAGCTGAACTCGTGATTCTCTTCCATTCATTTGACATGGATGACGACTTTTGCCTTTTCTTCATTTTAATCTCACTTAGTTGTATCCACCTATTAATATCACCATTTTTACTATTTTCTTTTGTATTTTTCGCGTTATTCATAGCATTTTTCTGGTTAATATAATCTAATTAATTTAGCTAATTGCTTTGCATTTAATGTTATTCATATGGAAACTATTTCCCCAAATATCTGTAACACTCAGTAAAAGGTATGAATAACAATATACTTATAGCAAGTTAGTTTTTCTATAACATTTTTTTATTTTTGAACAAGCCAGTAGCTTGCTCATTTAATGTAAAAAGATAATTTATGTATATACATAATTTAAAACTAATATAATTTTGAGATCGGGTAAGAAATTATTTTTAAAAAGTAAATGAAATAATTAACTATATTTATATAACTACAACAGGATGACAAAGTAAAATGTAATTTGTAACAGCCATAGTAAAAAGTAAATTATAAAAAAAACAAGGAGGTAAAATATGGAATGATCAATGAAAAACTAAAGCATTATGATAAGTAGACGAGAGTATCTAAAACTAGATGAATTTAATCCAGAACTCTAACAAGATATACTATAACTAATAAAAAATAAGTAAAATAATCGTATAAAACAATTAAGTGAAATCGTTAACTTTGTAAAGAAATAATTTATTTTTAATATTTGCATTGTTAATAAATTAAAAAGTTGTAAAATGATTTTAAAAGATTATGTTACTATAAAACCACTGACTGATGCATACCCTTAAGTGCAACAAAGAATTTAAAAAATAAAAGCTAAGTAATTTCTACTTGTTGCGTTTTTTGCTCAAAAATAAAATGTTGGAAATAGTACTAATCCTTGACAGTGGTTGCTAAATGCTTTGACATGTTGTAACACGCCTCAAAAAATTATAACACTTTGGTAATTCTAAAAATAACAATTTTTGGGCGCAAGATAAAAGTTTGCAGCTCCAAAAGAGCAAAAAATTAAAAAAAAAACATTAGGAAACATAAAACGCGGCAACACTGCATGATTTTCAATGTAAATGAATCTTTGGGGAGGTTGAAATCCCTTCTTTTAGTAATGCTAACATTTTAGGAAGATTAACAGTCTCCACATCATAACAATGATCAAAATTAAGCAGTCACTCAAAGACTAAAGAATCTTTTTCTTTCGTTTGAACTTTGCATGTAGGTAGACCGGGTAACAAACGTAACATAACTCTGACATATTTATTGAATATGTGTGCGCTTTCTTAAACAAAAATGAAATTCTTACTTAGCTAGTACCGTCAGTAATTTCGGATCATGAGACGATTGTTTCCATATTTTCTTTATCCACAAAACCAAAAAAGTCTAAGGGGCACTTTGGACGAGTTTATTGCTATGTAAACTTCAGAGTGGTTCGGCAGCAAGGGGATAAAACTGATGACATTTTCTGCTTAACTGCTTGGATCCTCTGTAAGGGTTTAATGGGAATGTTTCTTTTGACAGCAATTTTATCCCTAACATCCGTATTCACTAAAGAGGTTTAAATTTAGACCAGATATAACTTGACAATTATAAGTTTAAGATGACATTTTTAACAATTGAACAAATAAACGTGACATTACAAAATGACAGTGACATAAGCGAAGCATAACTGGCGGACTAAGAGTTTTAAGTACCATGGCAACTAGACCTGGTCTAACTCTTAAACCTTTTTAGTGAATACAGGGGTCAGTGTTTAAACATAGCGATTGTCCAACCGATATATAGAAGGCTGCAAATCCTGACGAACCAGAAAACTTTCCCCTTCTCCTTTTTGCCAACTCTGTCCAAAACTGTTGAAAAACTTGTAAAGACTACTGAAGTTTCTCAATCATCACAATATCTTAACAACAGTCACTTTGTATTTCAAGAAAATAATAATACAACTGATGGGGTGTTTAATTTCTTGGAGCGCCTACATCTTAGGTTTAACAAGGGTAAGCTAACAGCAGCAGTCTTCTGTGACTTTTCCAAAGTGTTTGATTGTGTAAGTCATGTAACACTGCTGGGCAAACTGTCTCTGTATGACTTTAGAGGGATAATGTTTCAGTGGTTTTCGCCCTATTTAGGGTTCACGAAGTAACTGCTTAGGGGGTCGTTATGGCTTGTCCGAGGTGCTGAATATTAAGCATGGTGTCCCTCATGGTTTAGTATTGTAGTTTAGGTCAGTTTACTTTTTTGTGGATGATACCACACTTCTATGAGTACGTAAAGAGATCCATGCTTTGATTGGCAGTGTGCCTGCTGATATGATGAGGATTTCGTCTTAATGTGAAGCCAACTCTCTTAGTTTTAATATTACCAAAACTAATATAATAAATATAAATTCGTAATAGATGGGACTGACTTACCCATTTATAACCAGACTTTTACCAAGTTGTTGGGAGTCTGGACATTTTACAAACATTACAAACTAAACTTTAGTGACCACATTCTAGCACTTAAGGTTAAGTTGGCCTCGAGTTGCTATGCACTTCGCATAGTTTCAAAACAGCTACGAAGTAACATGGCAAGAAATCTAGCTTGGTTTGAAGCCCATTTAAGATAAGATACTCCATTCTGGGGATTTTACACCCAGTATCTATTTAGTTCAGTTTTTGTTACGAAAAAATAGCAATTCGCGATATGTCAGGCTAAAGCTATCGCACTGGCACGTTACCCCCCCCCCACATTGTCGTTCTTAAACGCTCCACGTCGATTTCCTTAGAAAACTCCTGAATAAGCGCTGAGTGTACGAGACCGTGTACGATTCATTCTTTATAAAAACTTTTGCTTATCTATGTTGGAGTTTGACTTAGTTATACACGTTGTAAAATTATCCTGTGTAAAGTACCCTAATTTGTATAATTATTGAAACATTTTATAAAAGAAATATATAAATAAATAGGGCGGTTCTAATATCGAATCTAGATAAATTTAGGTCGACTTTATAAAATTTCCTATTTCCAACAAGACTTTTCTTGGGAAGTTTGAGTACACTATTTTAGTTTTTTTATTCTTTTAACGATCTTTGTTGAATTTTAGTAAAAAATTAATTTAAGACATTTTTTTATTTTTATAATTTGAATGAAAATAATTAAGGAACACAATGAAGAGCTGAAGAACTCGAACATAATTTAAAGTATGTTTTAGAACTACATTGTTTTCTCAATTCGATAAAGTTGGGCAAAATAATAAAAACATGTAAAATAGTGTTTTGTGATCAAGACAATGGTTTAAGAGATTTTGAGCCCTTGAAATGAAAAAAAAAATGCATTTTTTGAAAGCTCGTATTTCCCAAAACTAATGACTTATTTTGTTGAAATTTGGTATAAGGGGGTTCTTGATAATGCTGAGTAAGAATCAAGAATTAAAATTTCGTTAAAAAAAAATTGCTAATATCTTTTTCTTAAAAATCGTACCATTTCCCCCCTCTAGGCTCGCACGCCAATGAGCGAAATCAAAGTTGAATATGTCAAAATAGTCATATTTACACATAACCAAAATTTGAAACTAACCTATATTTAAACGTGGCCACTGTCGGGTGCTTGCTAAAGCTAGCCCTAATTTAATAACGGACTATAACAATATTTTTTGTTTAAAGGTTTTTTATTAACATTTAATATATCATTTGCCTGTTTTGATTACCATATTGATAATATACTTCTTTTCTAATTTATTCAAAGAGCAGGAGCTGAATGTGAGTATGCAAAATGTAGTCACCTCATTCTGTTAGCAGATATTATAAGTTCTAGAGGCGTTAAAAATTAATAATTTTGATGTTGCTAGAACCGGAAATTATGCAATAAAACAAGAACAAAAACTTAATAAAAAAATGTATTACTCTAAGAAATATGGAAGAAATAAACAAATTTGCAAATATTAATAACATATTTACATAAAGAAATATAATTTACTTTTTTACAATTACCAGATATTGTTAGGCAATCGGAGCTACATCTGAATGATTTAATTAAAGACTGCGGCATAGATGGCTTTGCATGTTGTTGAGGGTACAAGTTACACTGTAATATTTCATAGCCAAACTGTATCCATATACCTTGACAATCAATTGTTTTAAGTTTATGCCAGAAGTAAATACCCATCACAAAAGCACCTGTACCGGCACTAAGAACAATGATAACAGAAAATGCTGGAATCGGCTTCTAAATGATTGGGCTTCATTCTATAATTTCAGAAAAATAAAAAGCCTATAATTGGAAACATTGTATTAAGGGTACTTATACATAATATGTGGAAAGATTTTTGAAATATCATCGTACCGATCGAAGGCGACATCGACTCTTTTCACATAGGGTTGTGAGATAAGCAGCATCATTTTTTTAAAGAACTGTTACAAGTGAAATGCTTTCCACAACGTAAATTGAAAGCTATTTAAAGAAATTATTTTGTAGCAATTTGATTCCACTGCATTAAAATTTTGAATTTACTTTCTATCATCACATATAGTAGGAACTGAAACAAGATGAAACTACATAACCACATAATTAAAGACAAATCCAAAATTTAATTAAGATTAACCAACTATCAAGCACAGTCTCCCCTTCATATGACATAAGGTTGTTTAGACAATTTTTGATTCAAGGTAATATTTTTTCAATGAAGGAAATTAAGATTAATTTGCAGGGTTCAGAAATAGTTTTTATTACTGCAATACATTAAAAATGGTTCCCCAAAAAATAAACACTATGTTTTTGACATGGCCAACCCCGCAAAATCATTTTTTTACATAATAATAATTTAGCTATAAATACACTTAACACATACAATGTGAAATTACACACAATTTTAAACATATTTCTCTCTAGGTGGCTTTTATTTAGCTATGTAAGAGGCAAGGGAGAAATGAACAAAACCACACTGGAATCTGGAATTCTTTATAATGTGATGTCTTATAGAGATCGTTTAACAGAATGCAGTGCTGATATATACTTCTGGAATCTGCACAATGTTTTCTTTTGCAATTTACTTCGTGTTTCTTTAAACAATAATGACTTTTATGGAGTTTTTATTGTTATTTTTATTTTATAACTTATTACTACTAATTATTAGTGTTATAAAATGTTTATAGTCATGCAAAAAAACATTTCAGAACTTTTTAGCGTCTGGTATACCGCTTTCCTTGATACCTGGAGATGACGGGGTCTTAAAAAATACACACTCTCTGGTTGTGGCAACATCAAAAATATTAAAGTCAATCCTAAAGTTCACTTCGGCACCTACACTATCATATAATATAAAAATTAATAATAATATAAGTATGCACTAGGCAAAATTTACAGTAAACACCTCTGAAAAAGGAAAAAATACAAATTCTTATTTTACCTTAAGGGTTCTTTATTTGTTTCGTGGTGACTAAAACAGCCATTTTGTCTTGAATGTTTCTTCTTTTTACTTGGCAATATCTCACTGCCGTCTGACAAAATCGCAGAGTCTTTTAAATCACTTATTTCTAGAACCGAGTGCAGTGTTTGGTAATCTTCAACACATGATTCTTTACTAAAATATGCATTATTCTTTATTTTTACTATTAATAACATATAGAAGTAATTTTAAGCAGATCATAAAAATCTCTTTGGTATTTAGCGTTTTTCTTTTTTGTTCATTAATGACAGATTACCTCGAAGAAATGGTCTTTTCCACTTTGGTATCTTTTACGTTCCACAAGTTATTGTGTTCGTTAATTCTGTTATGAGCAAATCATAAATAATCTTTCCTAAGTTCAATGCTAACATAAAATGATTGCAATTTGTGTTTTAGTAATTATGAGATTACTTTTATTTTAATTAGAATCAGATTAAACCTTTTTCCATATTGCATTCAAAAGTCAATTTGCAGTTTTGTGATCTTAAACCAGGTGGTCTGTTACTACAAATAAATAACTCACAATTATAATTTTTTTGGGTGGTTAAATAGAAAGGACTTTTTGGATTTTTTTTACAGTGACAGTGTTGTCATATTTTATTTTCGAATTTCTGCTACTAACTTTTATTTGCCAGTCATAATGCTGACCACAGAGGGTAATGTTATAGTAAGATGAAGTATATACCTCCTGTATACTTGACGTTGTGGGCACCTCACGCATTTTTTCATGTAATAGATTTATATATTGGTGGTCCAAAATTGTATTGTCCTAAATTTATATAGTTGTGCTGAAATTTTACTTTTTGCCTTTTATTTCATTTAAAAAAAAACGTGATTTTTAATTTAATATATTTAGAAGTTTTACTTATTTAAGTTCCAACAACCCTTTGAAAAATTCCTAGAAGCTTTCCAACGAAAACTTCTCCCTTTAAATTAGGGTCTTGTAATCAATAAGTCTCATCGAATTTGACAATGTTTTAATATAAAATAGAAATATAACTTTCAATTATTCTAAGAAAAACGAATTTCAATATTTTAATTTCCTT
Organism: Kuschelorhynchus macadamiae; assembly: GCA_030620095.1. Taxonomy (NCBI): domain Eukaryota; kingdom Metazoa; phylum Arthropoda; class Insecta; order Coleoptera; family Curculionidae; genus Kuschelorhynchus; species Kuschelorhynchus macadamiae. Next base: position 4,347,298 of record JAUTXW010002618.1, read on the forward strand.
TCAATGCAAAAACTTCTTACATGGCAGATATTTTACAGTGGTGCCAGTTTGACCTTGTTTTTTTTGTTTAAAAATTTTAACAAGCGTCTAGAGGCCAGCAAAATACGAATCGGCAAAATATTTTAAACAGAGATCTTCATTTAAAGGCCTACAAAATACAACTAACACGAGAATTAAAGCCAATTGATCATGAAGCTCGGCATACATTTGGTAACTGGGACTTATAGACATGATTTTTTCGAGTAAAATTATCTTCACTGATGAAGTGGATTTTCATATCGGGGGATATGTTAACAAGCAGAACTACATAATATGGAATGAGGATAATAGGCGTATAATACTAAAGAAACCATTGCACCCCAAGTTTCCCCGGCGCCGGCATTATCATATAATATAAAAATCAATAATAATTTAAAACCAGTAGGAAACGTTTACAGTAAATATCTCTGAAAAAGGAAAAAATATAAATTCTTATTTTACCTTAAGGATTCTTTATTTGTTTCGTGGTGACTATAACTGCCATTTTGTCTTGAATGTTTCTTCTGTTTACTTGGCAACATCTCACTGGCGTCTGACAAAATTGCAGGATCTTTTTTTATATCGCCTATATCTAGAACTGAGTGCAGTGTTGGGTAATCTTCAACAAATGATTCTTGGCTAAAATATTAATTATTCTGATATTCATTTAAATTTAGCATCAATATAATAGTTAATTTTAAGCAGACCACCAAAACCCCTTTGGTATTTAATGTGGTTTTCATTCGTCATAAATGACAGATTGCCTCAAAGGAATGGTCTTTACCACTTTGATATGGCGGTCAATTGAAATAGTTTGTTTATTTACCGCTCTGTTCCACAGTTTATTATGTTTTTTAATTCTGTCATAAACAAATCATAATCAATTTTGCCTAAGTTTAATGTTAACATAAAATAAATTAACACTGAAAAAGGATCCCCCTTTCGTAGGGTAATGAACAGGACTTGTTTTAATAATGATGACATTACTTTTATTTTAATAACAATCAGATTATACCTTTTTTACCATCGAATTTGATAGATAAAAATATAATATTCTAAGTGAAACAAATCAATTCAAACAAAAGGAATTTCAATATTTTCATTTTTTTTTTGTTTAAAATTTTTAACAACCTTCTAGAGGTCACCAATTGCACGTTAAAAATGCGAACTTGCAAAATATTTTAAATATTCATTTAAAGGACAACAAAATACAACTAACACAAGAATTAAAGATCATCAAATTTGTTAACTTGATGTTAACTGGCTTAAAAGGTTAAAAGCAAGAAGAGAATGGTGATTTTTTCTAGTAAAATTATCTTCAGTGATGAAGCGCATTTACATCTCAGTGAATATGTTAACAAACAGAACTGCAGAATATAGGGTGAGAATAGGAGTTACTATTTGGTGTAAACTTTGGGGCTAGAGGTATTATTGTCCCATATTTTTTCGAAAATGCAGCCGGCAATGCGCTAAGTATATGAAGAAATCGGTATAGCTCGATTATTGAAAACTATTTATAAATGAATTAGATGGTATAAATATCCAGCGTATGTGGATTCAACAAGACAGTGCCACTCGGCATACAGCCAATGAAACTTGATCATTTGAGGGAACAATTTCAAGACTGAATAATTCGACGTAGAGGAGTCGTTGACTGAACCCTACGACGTGGATTTAATGTATTTTAAAAGTCTACGCTGATAATCCTCAAACCATACAGCATCGTAGGGTTAAGAGATTACTGCTATTGGTGAAATATCAGCGCAATTATGCAAAAAAATTGTAGATAATTTCGCCAAAAGAATGGTATCCTACCAAAGGTCGAGAAGGGGTCACTTAGCCGACATTGTTTTCCATAATTAACCGCCATATTTAAACTTTAATTTAAAATATAAATTTCCTAGCATATAAGTAATTTGAGCATTCAGTTACAAATTCAAAAAGCAACTTCAAATTTGAACACCTTTATTACTACTGGAGTCAATCTACAGGGAAAATTTCGTGAAAAAGAACTGCTCTTCCCTCGAGTTTTTAGTATTAACATGTTGGTGGGATTACAGATTCACTAACTTTTTGGATTGCACAACGACCGAAAGCCATATTTTTTTACTTTTGTAAAAAATCCTTTTTGACAATTTTTTTCCAACGAGTATAGCAACTTCTATTGGCCCGATCCGAACCAGGAAAAAAAACTATTTCTTCAAACTTCCGACACAACCGCGCTAGTACTGGTCATCTATGACCTTCTTCATTCTAATTACTTTTACCCTGGATTGCTCAGTAAATTGGGACTATGTTCAGCACCGTCGGACCAGTGAGGCTCCTTCATTTTATGAGCCTCCCCATACAACTGACTATGGATATAACTCCTTCCTTACCAGAAGTGCCAGAAATGCCAGCAAAATATCAACAACCCTTGATTTCTTCTCCCGTCGGGCTGCGATCAGTGGGCAGGTTAGATATTTTGCTAATATATTTTATTTCACGTTAGACCAACGTCATAACAAGGACACTACGATGCTTGTCTGGAACATGTCCTGCGATGCTGCAGGCGCAATGGTCCATTTTAATCAAAAGACGATCGCGATTTCGCATTTTTAGAGAGGCCGCCATAAACTAGCTAGCCCCATGTGGGGCAAAGGTACAAAATGGAATTACAAATAAAAAAAAGAATCATTGCGCCTGCGGCATTGCAGGACATATTCCAGACAAGGATCGTAGCGTTCTTATTATGACGTTGGTATAACGTAAATTAAAATATATTAACATTATTGCTCCCAGTATTAGCTAGAGGAGTAATTGTTTCTGTAACTTCCTTTTGTTCCTTTGCCCTACATGAGGCTCGCTAGTGCATGGCTCTAAAGAGCTAAATCGCGATCGTCATTTGACTAAAATGGATCGTTATTGCTCCCAACCTAAGTCAGGAGTCAACAGTGTAAGTGTGTGTCGGTCGTGGTATTAGCCAGCGGAACAGCTGTTTCTGTGATACCAATTTAAGCTAAACACTTTATTTAGATTCCACTATTTATTATGGTTATGTTCCTATTATTACTATGTTATAATATGTATTTTGATCGTTACTTTCCTGTAAGTTTTGAGTTTCTCAATTTTGTATTTTTCTAGGTTAGGTTCATAGTATTTGAATATTCTTTTTTTATGTTATTTTATATTAAAATTGGGCTTTTAAAATAAATAAATTAAAGAATTAAATCTGCTTATGATAATGTAAATATTAATAGTTTGTATGGAATTTTAATAGGAAAATACATGTTAAGGACTCATTTACCTACAAGATGTTGAGATCAGATCTGGCAGAGATTACTCCAAGGATTCCACCTGTTACCAACATTATTTAATATATAATGTTACTCGATGACCAAGGTGGGTGCGTGTATACTGACATCTGGTAGCAATAAGAAAAAAGTAGTCACAGAAATTAGAAAGTCTCTCCAACAATTAAGGGAGTGACTAGATAACCATAATTTGCAATTGTCAGTCGACAAGTCAGCAGCTATATTGTTTACTTGGAGAAATAGTATTATTGACTCCAAAATTTCTTTCAATTGTGCAGTTATTCGATGGAAGAATTTAATCAGGTACCTAGGAGTTGTTTTAGACTATAGATTGAGAGGGTCACCTAGAACTGTTACTAGCAAAGGGACAAAAAAGTTAAATATCATGAAATTCCTTTGCATAACTTGGTGGGCTGTGGAACTCAAGATACTGTTAATCTTATACAAAGCATTGGTGAGAGCCCACTTGAATTATGGAAGTATCTTGACTGGCAAAGTCCTAAAAGTTACCTAAGTAAATTGACAGAGTACAGTATCAAGCTTTGAGAACTACATCGAAAGACAATGGCTTGGCGTTTTGTAGTAAAAACATTTTTTATAAAAATGTGAATCCCTAGGGAATGAGGTACGAAGGATATCCTGAAAGTGAATGGAAAGGACAATCTACCAACAGTATTCGGAAAACTATAGGAAACTTGGACAAACAGGTTTAAAGCTTAGGGGATTTAAAAAACTAGGAAGCATTCAACAACTCTGGAAACACCAGTAAAAAGCCTTGCTTTCATTCCATGGGACACCTGAGACGGTACCACGTACCTATTATAATTAGAATGCGCTCGACGTTTAATACCAGCTCACTTGACTAAAAGAGGTTAAAAATGGTCTTTAGCATTGGTTTTTTTCATATCGCAATAATAAAAGTAATAATGACAATTTTCATAATAATATCAAATCTCAATTCAAACAATGCCCATTTTCTATGCACGACATTTTATTTACTCATCCCAACTTAGAAATAGTAGAAGATTTATATCATGATTTATTCATTATTAAACATTAGTGGATGGCTACTCTTTTTGATTCATATTGTTTGTTCATCATTATAGTTTAGTAAATAAAGTCAAACTTCTAGAAGATAGGGAACTCCCAGATCCACTTAGATTTAGCCTTTGGAAGTAGTTGTAGGTTATGTATTAGACGTCTGAAACCAGCGCAGTTTCGTCACAATCATATTTGTGACGAACAAATCGTTTTTTCCTGGCTCAGATTGAATCGATAGAAGCCACCATAATTACTTATAGATTTGTTGAAAAGAATTTGTCAAAAACGCCATTTCTCGAAAAAAGTAAAAAATGGCTTCCGGTCGTTATGCAATGCAAAAACCTAGAATTCACTCCCTATGATCATATCTGCATGTTTATAAAAAAACCGAAAGGAAGGGCAGTTTTTTTCAATGAAAATTTCTGATATATGTGCAAAATAGACAAATACATAAACAGTTATCAGAAGGGGTCTAAAAAACTATTTCATACCTAAATGTTTAACAGATTTCAAACAAAAATTGTATTCCCTTGTATTTTAGGGGTGCTAGAAATGTGAGATGGTATAGTCCTGTATTGGGTAAAATGCGAGAACATTTTAAACTATTAAATGAGCTTTATAGTCATCTTAATTTGCCTGAGGTTTTAGCCATAAGAAATCAATATAGACTGAAATGTAGAAAAGTTATAGTTGATGCAAAATTAAAGGCCAATTCAGACTTCATACTAAACGCCGACAACAAGATCAGGGCAGCCTGGCAAATTACAAATGACTGTAAAGAGATTAAAGCAAAACAGGCTTCCAGTGCGATCAGTGTTGACGATTTTAATCGGTTTTTTACTAACGTTTCTCAGACGGTTTTAAACAAACTTCCCCAAGATAATCAGGACCCTAAAAATTATTTGTTGTTAAAAGTAGTAGGGATATTTTTGGATTCAATACAATTAATAATAATAATAATAATAATCTCCTTTAATTGCCAACAACATGAAACAAATCACAAAGCAACGTCAAAAATGTCGGTGTCTACGACACCCTTAAGATATCTTAAGTATTCACTCAACATAATTAGCCATACACACTATATAGCAGATAGACAAGTGAATCAGAAGAATAGTACCTATCAGATTTAAAATATAGGATTTAAAAATATAGTAAACTAGTTTAAAAATAAATACATATAGTTTAAAAACAAAATAATATGAAACAGAAGACAAAGCTATCACAATTACATTCTAAAAAATATTTTATTCACCAAAGGTAAAGTAATAAAAACATCTCGCATGCAGAAATTCAATGGTGTGCTTTCTAAATTTTACTATACATTCAATTTGTTTTATTTGATTGGGCAGCATGTGAAACGCCTTTATAGCTCGATAAACGGGGCCTTTCTTGAAAAAAGTGGTATTGTGGAAAGGGATGCTAAGTTCAGTTCTATTCCGAGTTATCATGGTCATTTGCAGAGAATAATGATCTATATTTCTTTCAAAAAGGTTGGGCTGTTTTTTAACATACATCACTAATGCCAAAAAGTATAAAGAAGGAGCTGTTAGAATGGAAAGTTTTGAAAAATAGGGCTTGCAGCTGTCTCTTGGACGAATTCCACATATAGTGCGGATAATTCGTTTTTGAGTCCTAAAAACATCCATGGCCGTAGAAGATGCGCCCCAGAATAATATGCCATAGCTCAGAATTGACTGTATACAGGACATATAAAAAATCCTAATGGTTTTAACAGTAAGCACTCAGTCTCCGCAATAAAGCACAGTTACTATTTAGTCTTGATATAAGCATCTTATTTTGTAGCGCCCAGTTTAAAAGGGGATCCAAATAAACACCCAGGAATTTAATATTTTCAGCCATAGGTATAGACCTTCCATCCACTCTGACGTAGAGGGATTCGCACTGTTTGGTTTTACTGAACAAAATTTGCCCAGTTTTATCGGTATTAAGTTTTAGATAGTTATCCTGACACCAGGAGCTCATTTCACCCACTGTACCCGAACAAGCCTCAGACAGACCCATTAAGGAGGAGGCCGTAAGTATGACTGATGTATCATCAGCATACCGACAAACCAGCCCACCACCAGGAATTCCACCAGAAAGCTCGTTCACATACAGCAAGAACAATAAGGGACCCAGAATTAAACCCTGAGGAACCCCCTGCTCCAGATCTTCAAAGGATGAATAATTTGGCCTTCCATCATGCATGATGCAGACAGACTGTACCCTGTCTGTTAAATAGGATCTGAGAAGAGACAAACATGCACCCCGAATACCAAATGCTCTAAGTTTCTGAAGCAGCAAGTGGTGGTCTATAGTATCGAAGGCCTTTGATAAATCGAAATAAAGGCCTGCGACCCTTTCACTCCTGTCAAGGTTTTCGACTATATAACTCACAGCAGCAAATATAGCCTGTTCCGTAGATTTTTTAGGTGTAAATCCATACTGGTGGGTAGCCAATATGTGCTGTAAGTTCACAAAATTGAAGATTCTGTTAAATAAGGCCTTTTCGAATATTTTTGATATAGATGATAATAGTGATACTGGTCGATAGCTGCTAATTGATTGAGGGTTTCCCCTCTTAAATACAGGAACGATTTTGGCTTTTTTGAGAGCGGTAGGAAATGACCCAGTTGTAAATGATTCATTTATAATATGTGTGAGATGTTCGGAGATAAATTCCGCAACATATTTTAATACTATTGTAGGAATTTCATCCAGACCAGCTGAGAATTTATTTGGTAAACTCATTATCAACCTAAAAACCTCAAACTTATCTACAGGATAGAGAAATATAGTTGGATATTCAAAATTATCATTGAGAGTATTGTCATTATGATGTTGCAATGAAAGTTTAAAATATTTGCTGAAAAGTTCTGAAATTTCTGCAGGCTCTTTTATAATATTGTTGTTTTCTTCAATTACGAGATTATTATTTGTTTTTAATTTGTTGGACGCTTTGTTAAATATGTATAGAATTTATGATGTTATTTTCATGAACTGATTTCTTAAAATCTGACAAATATTTTTTGTATATTTTTTTTTCAGCTTTATAATACTTGTTCACTTTTTGTTTTTTGATACCAGACAAATAAATCTTTTATATATGCAGAATAATTTTTTATATCTTTATTTACCCAATTCTCAGACTTACTAACTGGAAATGAATTATCAAACAGGTAGAAGAATATTCGAAAAAAAGGGTTGTATTTTTCTTCAACACCTACTGCGTCCCATACTTCTAGCCAAGATTCGGCACTAAGAAGGGTTAAAAAATCTAAAATGTGGCTATCAGTAAAGAACCTTTTTTTAACATAAGTTGGTTTATGTAACTTTTGAGAATTAATTCTTAAAATTTGAGAGTGATGATCAGAAACATGGCATGGATATATTTCACAATCCACCTGCGAAGGATCGATATTAGTAAATATGTTATCAATTTGAGTTTCGGAATTTAAACTGACTCTTGTCATTCCCTCCACCTGTGAGGCAAGGCCAAATGAATTTAGCAGCTGCACCAAAGAAAATGCACTATCATTATTAACCATAGAAAAATCAGTGTAAAAATCCCCGCATAATATTATGTACTTATTTGGTGAATAAATGTTGACAAGCAATTCATTTAATTTATACAGGAAAACATCAAAGTCTTCATTACGAGATCTATATATAGTAAGTAACAAACACTTTTTATTCTTTAAGACAAATTCTGACATACAAAATTCAAAAACCTTTTCAATGGGATCCATCTCGGTCTCGACATGCATGGCGTTTAAACCCTTTGAAAAAATGGCAGTGCCTCCTCCTTGATATAATTCTCTAGAGGAATATGAGTGAAGATTGTATCCCATTAAATTAAGTTGTTCAATATCCTGGCCCTGTAACCAGTGTTCGGTGACACAAAATAGGACTGGCTGTATTTCGGACAACATTACTTCCAGCTGGACTATCTTGTTGTTGATGCTTTGCACATTAAGGTGCATAACAGCAAAATCAGTGTTTATTGTTTTTGAAGAAGCTCCCGGCCTAAAAAATTACGCCCCAAAGAAAAATCAAAACGCTGAAAGGCAACTCCTGACGGCCAGAAATCTTCGCTATAAACGATCTCCTTCAGTTCCAGACCAACTCCAACCATGAAACATCGTTGTTGTGACTCTGGATTTTTCACCTGGCAAAGTTTTACCTCGATTTCTTCAGCCTTCGTACGTGCATTTTTGATAATATAGTTTTTAATAATTTCACTGTCTACAGTAGTTTTAATTTTAGATAAATACAACCAAATTTTCTTCTGAATCACCGGCTTTTTGGGTTCAAACTCACTGTCCTCATTTTTGGTGCCAATTTTTCTAGTCGCTCGGTTTTTTCTTAAGTTAGTTTTCCATTTTTGGATATATCCCTGCCTTTGATTATCGTCGTTTGCTGATAAATCTTGAGGGTTATGTTTTTGTTTAGCATTCCAGCCCCGCCTTTTTTGTATTTTAAATCCATCATCAAAACTGCTTTCCTCACGATCTTTTTCTTCTTTATTTTCCCCGTTTGCGTGTCCAGCTGTTTCACTCAGCTTTATCGGTTTATTACTTATTTGGGCATGTTGGCATGTTGCCAGTTCACGATTGTCGCTGCTAACTTCATTCTGGTTCTGATTCTTTGCTGGTATCGATTCCACCACATCACTACATGACGTTTGTTTACCTTTTGCCAGATTGTTTATTTTTTGCTCCTTTGTTTGAAGAACATTTATTTTCTCACATAATAAATTATTATTTTGCTTCAGTATGTTGTTTTTATCTACCATTTCTTCCAACATTCTTTTCAAATATTCAATTTCCGTATTCATTTTGGCTTTTTCTACTTCAAATACCTTGAGATTTTCCCTGTCCTTGTCACGATTTCCCGCCAGATTTACACGCGAGCAACACTCAATTTTTGTTTCATCAACGAATTTAATTGTTTTACCTAAACGCTTTGCACAACTATTATGGTAAATTGCACAACAATTTATGCACACATTGACGTTGCAACTTTTATTTACACAGCACTTGAAACCTGACTTTTTAATACTTTTTGTACTACATTCTGATTCAACATCTGACAGGTCAGACATCTTTAATAGCTTTTTTTTTTCTTTCTTTCTTATCAAAAAGATTCAAAACTTATTAATTATACCACTTACATACCTAATCAATTCATGTATAAGGGAAGGAATATATACAGACATGTATAAAAAGGCCAAAGTTCTTTCAATATTAAAAAAGGGAGATGTAAATCATGTAAACAACTATAGGCCCATTACTTTGGTCCCAGCTGTGTCCATGGTCTTTGAATATCTCTTGAAAGTCCAACTATATGCCTATAGTCGACGGCTTTGAAGTACATAAGAGCAGTACTATGTGATCTCTCCAAGGCTTTCGACTGCATGTCCCATGAGGTTCTTCTGCAAAAGCTTGTGTACTATGGACCCCATGAAAATAGTGTTCAGTTGATAGCTAGTTGTCTAATGGGTGAACGCAGCAGACTTCCTCTGAGGGGAAACTGTCCGCATTCCTGGCCATCAAGCATGGGGTACCACAGGGGTCCATTCTGGGTCCTCAGCTTTTTTTAATCTACGTTAACGATATTGAAACTTCCACAAGCAACAAATTAGTGCTCTTTGCTGATGACACAACAGCAATTTATAGAAATAAGAATTTAAGTGCACTGCAGGTGTAAATGGAACAATGCACGACAAATCTTGAGAATTGGTTAATGCAAACACTGTCTTTCAATATTAACAAGACCGAGAATATGATTTTTAGTTTGAGGGATATGGATCGTGATGTAGGCGTTTCAGATGAACAATGTTGAACATATGTCAAAAATTCTATGCAAATCCATCTTTCTCCTAAAGAATCTGAAAACAACTGTTGACAACGTTCTACTCATGGCATTTCATGCATTGTTTCAACCCCAATGCAAGTATGTATTACTTACTTGGGGACACTCGGCACAGGCTAACGAATTTTCAGGCTTCAGAGGGGAGCTGTTAGAGTTCTTGTGGGTTTGCCCTATAGAGCTGATATCAGGCAATCCTATAGTCAATTAAAATTTCTTACCTTCCCATCATTGTATATTTTCCGTTGTCTGGTTTATTTTAAAAGATATCTGTCCAAATATAGTCTTTGTAGTGAATGTTATAGTCATAACATTAGGACTGGGAGTAACATTGATGTGGAATTTGTGAGACTAAAAAGGTCTTGTATAGGTAGCAGGTATCTTGGACCAAAATTTTTTAATAAACTTTCTGAACATGTAAGAAATCTAAGCGAGAGGAGGTTTGTCAATAGCGTAAAAAAAATATCTGCTAATTCAAAGATAAAAATATTCTCATCTAAAACTAAGCTTTAAACAATCTAATAAATGTATCATAGTATAAAATGTATAGCTTTAGTTTAGATTTAAGTACCATTTATTATATTTTTTTTGATGTATCTAAAAATAATTTTGTTTATGAGCATGAATAAATTCAGTATCTTAGTATTTCAGGATCACAAATCATAAAATTGAACATATCTAATACAAATAAATAAATCAACTTACGTGACGTGATCATTTAGTTTGTGATTGACTAATATTGCCTTCCCTTCAATATTCGAAATTTTGGGACTGGACTTGACAATACCTTTGTGGTTAAATTTATGTTTTTCCTTCAGTTTTTTTGGTGTAGAATTTTCAAATTCTTCAGATTTAAAAATATCTTGAGTAAGTAAATCAACAGAATCTCTTCTTTCCCTTTTCTTTATCGGTTCTTCACTTTCTTGTTTCAGTGTTCTCTTTTTGTGCTTATTTACACCACTACTGAAATGAAAATCTTTAACATAACATACCAATAACATTATAAAACTAACCATTCTAAAAGCTGCAGTCAGAACTAAAATATGTTGCCTTTGGTATTTTTTTCTACTTCATTAAACAAAAAAAATCAAAAGGGTCCATTTATAGCTAAACAGTCGGACCTACTGCAATTATTACACAATAAAGTGAGTTTAGATAATCAAATTACATCTACCTCATTAAACAAAGAAGTTAAACAGGACCATTTATAGCAAAACACTTGGATCTACTAAAATTACTACACTACACAGTATAAAGCAAGTGAGTGTGAATAAGTAGGCATACTTTTTTCTGGTTGTTCAATTTTTGCTAGACCCTCTAAAAGTGCAACAAAATATTTCAAAATAGTTGCATTTTTTTTGTAGAGCTATTATGAAAATGTAAAAAATTAGTGTGAGGATATCCCGAGTATAAATGACCCGCATGATTTTTTCCTACATACGATAATTTACTTTCTGCCACTGACATCTATCAGGGGAAAAATCTGAATATGAACAAATGTGTATACTTCTACCAAAGTTTATATTATTGTGTTCAAAACTAAATTTGAAAGCGGAAATCAGTGGCTAGCAGGTTGAGAAGTTGTATTGTTGTAAAATGTGTAGGCAACCTTGGAACAAAAAATATTTATTTAGGAAATTACATAAAATTACGACAATCTGTTTGACTTGCTTGACTTCATTCCATTGCCTTTGTCATTTGATTATTTTATAATATTAGTGCGGGTATATTAATGATCATTTTTCCAAGATATGCTCATGATAATTGTGTATGTATGTTCTTTTTATTACGGAGAACAACTAAAGAAATGTATTTAGGAAAGTGATATTTGAAACATGGATTTTTAACTATTATAAAAAAAGCTAAATATTTGAATTTTAGAAGCAGATTGTAGTTTTTATTTTGGCATAAATTTGCTTAAATGAATTCTCTTGCTTAGTTTTGCAATAGTAAATATACTACATATAAATATGCTGGCAGCATCAATCTGGAATACACTATTGTAATACTAATCGATCACCGATAATCTAAAACGAAGCAAACAAATATAAAACATAATACTTAAATTAATTCCTAAAATTTGAATAACTCAAATTCAAAAATATCAGAATAATACAAGCGTGTTATTGTCTGTATTCCTCATTTCCATGATAAGATAGTTAATGTGTTGCCCTCCAACGAACGTAATCTGCATAGAACTAGTATACGGGTTGTGTCATATAAGTTAGCAGAGCATGTCTCAAACTAAACTGAAACAAAATGTTGCCCTGCAGCGCGCTTATATAGCCTTTAGAAAAGGATGGATTGATCTAGAAAATTCTAGAATAATCTAAATACTACAGGGCGAAAACAATGTAAGCCTAACAGAACATTCGAGAAGGTATTTGTGACACTCTCATAGTTGTGACATGGATAAAAATTAAGGTAAGTCTACTTCATTAAAATAAGAAATAATAAATAAATTCATCTAAAACTTAACAAACCTATAACTATGTCTAAATTCTCAACAATATTTTTACCGTTTTTAATAAATAAGTGTTTAATCGCATTGCCCGTTTATCTTCCATAGAGAGACCAGAATAATATTGCTGCATTGAAAACCTTTCTTTATGGGGTAAATAATCATAAATGTATGTATCTTACTTGTTAGTACTTGGATTTTCAAAAATCTCATGATCAACAGCAAATAAAAACCTTAGAAATTATGGTATTGCTTCATATTTAATATCACTGGCAAACTTTAAATGTTCACTTTTTAAGGAACTTTTGTTTTTTTTTTCTTAAGTGTTCCATTTTTGAGAATTTTAAAAAACCCTTACTGTCCAAATCAGACTACATTTTCCTTTGAATAACTTTTTTCTGGAGTAATTTTTGAAACTAAAGGTTAATTCACAATGTTCCTATCTATCATATTGTCTTATTGATCACCACCTCTTATATAAGCGATGAGAAAACTTCTAAATTACTAGAATGCTTCAGCCGCTACCCCCGTTTTTACTGGCCGTGTAAGCCCAGTTTGTAGGTAAAATAAAGAAAAACAATTATCACCTGTTGTAGCCACATATTTCTCCAAAGACCCGCCCCTGGCACATACCACTACTTACTTCTTCAAATCAGTATGGCCTTTATACAAAGTGGATCAGTAATTAGAAAAACAGTATGTCCACGTATTGAGTTAACAAGAGGAAAAACTTTTTTAATCTTAATTTTTCCACAAAAAGGTAACCTCCAAAAAATGTTTTGCTTAAAAAAAATATTATTGTCATTGAGTAAGTTATGAACTATACAACGGAGCTTTTATGTTAAGTGTCTACAGATTTTAAATATTTATATATTTGTTTTACCTTTTCGTATCATCTGACAAGATTGAGTCTGACATATTAACTCCATTTAGAAATGACTGGCTTTCTTCACAGCTCAAGGGTTCATTTCTGGCATTCTTGAACTTCTTGCGTTGCTTTTTCATAAAGTTATCACTAAAATGTATACTAAAGTTATTTAATCATTAATTGTTTGCCTCACCTTTTGATGTTTGCATATATTGTATCACTATATATATATATATATATATATATATATATATATATATATATATATATATATATATATATATATATATATATATATATATATATATATATATATATATATATATATATATATATATATATATATATATATATATATATATATATATATATATATATATATATATATATATATATATATATATATATATATATATATATATATATATATATATATATATATATATATATATATATATATATATATATATATATATATATATATATATATATATATATATATATATATATATATATATATATATATATATATATATATATATATATATATATATATATATATATATATATATATATATATATATATATATATATATATATATATATATATATATATATATATATATATATATATATATATATATATAGTATTGAGTTATTAGTTCGTTGGATTCATCTCAGAAAGAGGCATCTATTAAATATAATTGTAAGCTCCAAAAAAATATAAATATAGATTAATACATGGAAAATAATTTGCATCTTATGCGGCAATTCTCTAAAGAACATCGTATCCACCTGAAAGAGCTGACGCCTACGTTGTTTTCTATCTAAAGCCAGAAGATAATTTTAACTGGGTCGATTTAAAACATCGCAAATTAGTCCAGTCCTTCATATAAATAGCGTCACTTAAGCTTTTTTTCATATCATCTATTGAAACGAGTATTTGGGTCTAGTCTAGGAGTCTAATGCAATCACAGCCTTGACCATGTATCTTGAAATGTTAGACAAAATTTATACATAACGATTTATATATAACAGAATACTCCAGAACGATTTTTGACACTATCATAGTCGTTATATGGACAAAACTTAAGGTAAGTCTACTTCAATAAAATAACAAATAATAAATTCATCTAAATCTTATATATATATATATATATATATATATATATATATATATATATATATAGCCTGTATTTTCGTTAGCCCCGACTTTCTGGTAAAGCGATTTTACCGATTTTTATATATCAAATTTTATAGTATTCTATAATTATTTATTTATTGCCTACAAAATTACAAATGTACTAAAAAAGTAAGTAAAAAAATGGTGTCAAATCTAATAAAAAAATGTTTAAATTAAAATTCACTGGCTAATATCCAGGAGCCGGTAGCAAAAGCTCTGAGAATCGGTATAAGGAATGTACAGAAACTTGTGCATCAAAAAAAAACATAATTTACTTCCAAAGAAGATTAAGAAATGTACACTAAAAAATCCAAAGGCAAAAGACTTAAGTTGCAATGCAAAAATGGATATTGATAATGCTATTTATGATTTATACACGTCAAAGACTAATATAATACTTCAGAAACTTTTTAATATTATAATATAAAAAATATCATCATCACTTAAAAAGTCCTCATCTTCTCAGTCGTCCGCAAATGGCGCAATGATCATTGGTGCTATCTCGACATCTAGAGCTGGTTCTCGATTCCACCAATCCCATATTAATTTCTCCGTATGTTCCACAGATTTCTTCCAGTACTCCGGCGTAATATAATTTAATGAATCTTGCCAAACAATTTGCACTTCATCTGATGTAAGACCATCGTTCACATATTAATTCTATTGCGTTAAACTGGCAATGGTATGGCGGCAGTCGTAAAACCTCATGTCCATTTTCCCGTAATATTTCATCTACAGCACATATTGTTGGTTTTTTAATAGATTTTGCCATTAAAATAAGTTCTAGTTTCAGCATATTGGGTAAAGGATTTTGTTTTTGTTTTATTAGCCAGTGATAAATATCATTTTTCTTCCAGCATGAAGTAGGTTGTTTATTTAAGATTCTTGAATGATAAGATGCGTTGTCCAGAATGATTAAAGATGGAGCATCTAAATTTGGAATCAGTTGTTCTTTTAACCACTTTTCAAACAGTTCACAGTTCATATTATCATGGTAGTCCATACTTCTGGATGTTGAAGAAAACAGTAAACTTGCCCTTGGGAGAAATCCTGTTGAAGAACCTGCATGCAAAATGATGAAACGTTTTTCCGTCCCACATCCCTTTTTTCTCTTGACACTTTTTATAGACTCGTCCTGCCAAGATTTCGAACCACTTCCATTAGAAAATATACAAGTCTCGTCTAAAAATACCACTTTTCTAAATTTTGAATTAACATTTTCCGTGTATTTCTTTAAAAACTGGATATGCTGACTTGCTATATGTGGCAACTCGCATAAAAATCTTCGATTACAGTCCTTTTTATATTGAAAACCCAACATTTTTGTTAATTTTGACAACGATTTTAGTCCAATTTCCAATATGCCTCGATTTTTTAAAGCTTCTTTTAAAACTTATACACTTCAAAAACTCTAAACAACAGTTTTTGATGTGTATAAATCGTAAATTGCATTTTTACATTGTCATTTAAGTCTTCTGTCTTTGGCTTTTATCGTGTACATTTCTTAATCTTCTTCGGTAGTAAATTATGCTTTGTTTCAGGCACAATTTCCTGCACAGTCCTTATACGGATTCCCAGAGCTTTTGCTACTGTCTCCTGGATATTCGTCGGTGAATTTTCATTTCCGTAATATTTTATTAGATTTAATACCATTTTTTTCGCTTGTGGATGCAAAAAAGCCGAAAATTGTTTTCTATTACTCATTTTGTCACTGACTTGTCAATCTGACTTTGAAGTGACATCGCTCAAAGATTTTTGCAACTGCTGGTATTTATATGTTTATCCTCTTTTTTCATATGAAAATATCATAGGTCTATCTAATTCTTCTTCCGGATTTTATGCGGAGTATATGATTACACGTAATAAAAGAAAAACAAACTTAAAAAGTTTGTCGTTGCTAAATCGTATGACCCGCACGATAGCACTGCTTTTGAGTATAGGACCTTACAAATAAATAAATATATTTGTGTAAATAAATAAACAGGGTTATTTATATTCTGGCTACATATTTTGAATAGACCCTATTTATTTTACCTTTCCATATCATCGTTCAAGATTGAGGCTAACCTATTGACTTCATTTAGAAATGACTGGCTTTTATCATAGCTCAAGGATTTCTTTCTGGTAGTCTTGAAGTTCTTGCTTTGCTTCTTCATAAAGTTATCACTAAAAATTTGTACTAAATGTTACTAATTAGTTGTTCGTATCACACTTTGATTTTGGCATACATTTTATGACATGGAAACAAAAAAATATTTGACTGTCAAACAAATACAAAAAAAAAATATAAATATGATTAAATTTTTTTATTATGAAGGTCTGAATCATTCAGATCCATGTATGTTTGTTGTTTTAAACATATTAATATTAATATGCAATAATTCAATTAAAGGACTTTGATCCTTCCAAAAAGGCTGGCCCTGATGGAATTCCTACTATTCTACTGCAACGATGCTGTGAGTCATTGTCTCAGCCTCTATGTATAATTTTTCAGAGATCCATTAATCTGGATTCCTTTCCTGAATTTTGGAAGTTTTCTACCCTTCTACCCATTTTCAAATCTGGTGATAAAAAAGATGTGAAGAACTACAAAGGTATTTCTTTACTTTCACATATACAAAGCTCTTTGAGGCAATTATCACCGATCACAGATTTGAGTCTTTAAAACACTATATTACGAGTATGCAACATGGTTTTTATCGTGGGCGTTCAACAACTACCAATCTTGCAATATTTCAAAACTACTTAGTGACATTGGTTGAGGCTGGCAAGCAGATCGATGTTATTTACACTGACATATCTAAGGCTTTTGACAGTGTTTGCCATCAGCTTCTGTTATGGAAATTGCAGCAAATTGGTTTTTGTGGAAAATATCTTGAGAGGAGATTCTTGTGTCATCGGGTGTCCCGCAGGTTCGCATGTGGGTTCAGTTCTCTTTCTGCTCTTTATAAATGATATAATATCCTGTTTCGAATTTTCCGAATGTCTTTTATATGCAGACGACTTAAAATTCTTCTCACCAGTCTCCTCAGACTCCAATCCTCTGCAGTCTGATATGGAAAGGCTCGTCAAATGGTCCAGAACTAATTATCTCTCTCTTAACATCTCGAAATGTAAAGTGCTTCGTTTTCACAAATGTATTAATACCATACCCTCCACCTACTTCATAGATAATTTAAACCTTAAAGTTTTTAGTTCTTTCACGGACCTAGGTGTTATTTTTGATGAAAATCTTACTTTTAATCTACATATTGATAACATTGTATTTAAGGGTTTTAGACTTCTGGGTTTTATAAAGCGACATACGAAACACGTAGCGTTCTAGAATATTGTTGTACAATATGGAATCCATCATACCTGTGCCACATCGACAGAATTGAAAAGGTGCAAAATAGGTTTTCAAAATACTTCTTACATAAATTGCATTTCCTATATCAAGGTCTGTCATCTAATATTAGAGCTCTTCTTTGCGGCCTTCAAACCCTTGAATTTAGAAGAAAGAAGGCACTTCTGGTCTTTTTGCATAAATTGGTGAATGGGGGGATTGACTGCGAAGTGCTGCTTGGATCAGTCCCGTTTTTAGTGCCTATTAGAAGAACAAGACAATCACAACTGTTTGTTGAAAGGTACCACCGTACAAATTATGGGTTTAGCGCATTTGTTGACCGACTGGTTCACAATTACAATCGTCACTTCCCAGAATATGATATTTTCAGACTAAGCACTTTGCAGCTGAAAAGGCAGTTAACCGGATTGGTTTTGTAATGTTTTTTGGCCCATATTGATGTTAGTTTTTGTTTATGTAGTTGTGTAGTTTTATCATTATTCATGTATTATTTTATTTCAATTGAAAATCTTTCTCATTGGTAATTTTTGTTTGCTGATCTGACATATTTTTTTTTAGAGTTACTGACTTTATTATTTATTTATTTGACGTTATTTGCGAATGCGTACCATTTGGAATGTTTAGGATTATGTAGTGTACGTTTCTGAAGGGCCACTTGTCCGATGCGTGCATCGGCTGCGTCCTTACATTAATTAATTAATTAATATTTGTTTACCTAATTCATGTTGAGTTTCTAGGTATTTTATCCTTTCTGAACCATATTAGTACTATCAGGACTACTATTTCCATCGGCATATTCATTTATATATGAATTATAGTTATTTTTCCTTTGTCTAGAATTTGGTTCGAAAAGCTTTTCATTATGTGTTTGTTTGTCATATCATTTTTGTATGATTATTTTCTTATTGGGTTCTTGCATTACCATCTGTTTAAGACGTTTTTGTTGCTGTATTAAAGTCATGTGTTTGTTTTTTGTGATGGGATAATGATGTCTATCCTACTTTGTGCCATATTGTCTATTGTCCTATTTGGCATTGTTGGAAAATTCCTTGGATCATAACTATAGCTATCGTTGTTTATATAGGTTTTTTGGCACATTTTTTTCTGTGTCAAAATAGGAGAAGTTTTCACATGCCATGAGTTTTTTATATTAACTTGTTTATGGTACTCTGAGCAAGTTTTTGTGTTTGTTCTGTGTTTATCTCTACAAAAGTGGCATCTAGGTTTGCATGAACTTGGATTATACGTATCAACATGTTTTTTCCCTGTGCAATTCAAACATTTTTCTTTCCCTTTACAGTTGTTTTTTATATCTCCATATAAAAGGCAAGAGAAACATTCAAGTAACTGGAGGGATATATATTGAAACCAGGAAAGGTAACCCATAAAAATAAATATACTTAGGTAATAATGTACCTCTAAAGATGATAAATAGATCGATACATCTATCTATCATCAGAAAAAAGCTTTTAGAAGTTATTTGGAATAGAGTTAAAATTAACGATGAATATGTAAAAATGACGCAATTTTTACATATTTACCTTTATTTTTTTAAAAAACTAAATCTATCATCAAAAATCTTCTAAAAGTTTTTTCACTTGTATTTGCAGGCTTTTTAATTCAGCTGTCTTAAAAGTTGGAATTTCTAACACCGTTTCTGTAACTAACTTCTATTTTTGTATTTATTTCATCATGTATATAAAACGACATTCTTTTTAAAATCAATAAACCTTATTTTGTTGTTTCGCTTAAAATCACAAATAAAAAAAATTGTCCATATGTTACCCATTTTCGCCCTATTGAGCATCAAATTAACTAAAAACTACACCCTGTACAAAAAAACTTTAACTGACTGACTCACACACTGTATAACTGATTTTTAAAGGTTAAATAGTTATCTATAACAAAATCAAAATATTTTATGTCACTATATCTATATTGGATTGTTTATATTAGTTATAAGAACCATTGCTTTTGTTTTATTTATATTAAGATTCAACTTGTTTAAATCTAAGTATTTTTCTACTTTTGAAAGTTTCTCTATTTATATTTTGTAAAGCAGTTTCACATTCTTATAATTACAGGACAACAATGAATTAACAGCCAAAAAAATTGAGGAAATCTTATATAATGATTTATTTCATTTAGGTAAATAATAAGAAGTAAGGGACCTAAAATGCTTCCCTGCGGGACACCAAAACTGTTTTCTATTTAATTTGAAACACTATAATTTATTTTCGTTATTTGTCTCCTATTTTCAAGATATCAACAAAACCATTTGAAAACTTTCTCTCCTTCTTCTGGAATAACCTTGTTGTTTTTAGCAAAATTGCACACTCGATTTTTTCACAGGCTCTCTTAAAGTTGAGAAAGACACCTATTACAAAATTACCATTATTTATTAAGTCATTCCATGTTGCTATTGGGAGTTGCAAAGCTGACTCACAAAAATGGTATTTTGTAAAACCTGATAGGTTGAGAAAAAGTAAATTATCTGAATTAAAATACTTGTTCATTTGTTTGTTGTCTGTGTGTTTGTAGTTTTGGAAAGGGCCCAAAGCCACGGTCAAAATGTTAATAAATTACTAAGACATGACTATTAAACAGGATCTTTCAAAATCTAGAACCATATAAAACCTTGAAGAAAAGCCCAACGAAATGAAAGAACTTTTTAGAGCTTCAAGGAAATCTTGGATTATAGAGAGTATCTTATATGACCTCCCTTAAATTATTGTTTACCACTTGTTTGTATCTTAGTTTGATATGCTGTACACTCAACAATTGTAATCTTATTTTATTGTCTCTTATTATATATACCTAGACCTAACTTACATTAAATGACAAAACCCATTTTATATATTGTAATTTTATGGCAAATATTCAAATAAATAAACAAATATGCAAAGACAGTACAGGACAGTGCATCCTATTACAATAAATTATTTCTTCTTAATAATTTCCAAATCTCTATCAATGTAAAAACACTTGAAAAAAGTGGTATCAGGGGCTCCGTGTTGGACATCTTTAGGTCATATTTAACAAATAGAAACCAATTTCTAAAAATAAGTAACTCATTAAGTGATCCTCTTAAAACCACTATTGGTATACCACAGGGAACCGTACTAGGGCCAATACTATTTATCATTTACATCAACTCAATGACATTTCTTAATATTGAGGGTTCCATCGTTTCATATGCGGAGATACTGTTCTAGTTTTCTCTGGCAGAGACTGGAACAGTACTAGGGATAAGGTAGCCAACGGCTTAGCTATTATTAAGAACTGGCTAGATTTTAACAAACTTACTTTAAATTTAAATAAATCCCATTATATAGCCTTCACATCTACCAATGTAAATCGACCTAATTTTTCCAACATCCAAATAAGCAAGTCAAACACCACAATAAAAGAAGTTTCTAACGTAAAGTATCTGGCCATAATTATTGACTGCTATTTAAAATGGGATCACCACATTTTAAAACTAACAAATAGCCTTAGAAAACTTATATATAAATTTTATATTTTGCGAGAGATCCTTTCTAAAAAGCTTTTGTTTATTGTTTATAAGGCATTGCTGGAATCTTTAATTAAGTATGGAATCGTTTTTTGAGGAGGACTTTATTCTTCTGCCTTGACACAACTCAATGTGACACAAAATTACATTCTTAAAGTCATAAACAAAAAAGAAAAATTATTCTCAACAAACCTTCTATACAGTGAAAGAGTCTTTAATGTTAGATCCCTATATATTCATTCAGTTTGTTCCTATGTCCATAAGGTTGAAGGTCTTAGGAAGTATGTAAATCACTGTCAGTTAACTAGAGGTAGAACACTTATAAGTTGCAAGTTCCTATTAGTCATAAAAATATTAACCAAAGATTTATTGGATACTTAGGACCAAAATTCTATAACTTATTACCAGGTAATATTAAGGAAATAAAAAATCTAAAAAAGTTTAACTTAGCCTGTAGGAACTATATTTTTGTAAATAACACAAAATGTATCACTTTGTTATAAAAAAAAATAAAAAAGAAAAAACCTCTATTAGTTTATTATTAAATTGTTTTTTTTCTTCTTACATATTGTTATAGTTTAAGTTAATACGTAAATAATATTATTTTCTATTTTGGCACAGACAGCTGTTAATTCTGCTAGGTGCCTTCTGATAGTGCCACCTGATATTACATTAAGAGTTATTATTAATATTGTAATGATATGTATTACTATTGAATTAATAAATGAAATGAAACAAAAAATTCCAGACTAACAGTTTATGTATAAAATTATTATTCAGCTGCATTTAGTTACTGGAGCAGTACAATTTATTCCTTTAATTAAAATCAACTTTCCATTCTTCAAAAACTATAAAATTGGGGAATGCATGTAATACTTAAATGCAAGCGATATGTTCTTATCTCGTTAATGTTGGATGCTTTACAGTGACTATCAGCAGAAGACAGACTCTATATGATATTTATGTTTAAGCTCTTGAATACTTCTGGCATATTTTGATCAGTTTATTGTTTTTAAGCATGATGTTATCATCATTTAACTAGAGATTTTACTAACTGTGATTTCTACACGCCTTGATGTAATAATTCAGGAACAATGAAACTTCTGTTTCTTGAGGGTAAAAAGGCCCCTAATCTTTCTAGTTTTAAGAGAGAGCTGTATAAGTTTATGTTTTCCAAATAACTAGATCCCTAGTTTTCTTTAAAAGACAGGTTGTCAAATATTTCTTGAAACATGAAAATATATGAGGGGGTGATTTATTAAAAATATAGCTGCTGAAGCAGATAGGACTTTTCCTGTAAAGCGATAGTCTGAAATTTGGGATCAAAAGTTCTTCATTTTGTCATGTTTCGTAATTATGCAGGCTAGAAATAGCTTGAAACTCTTGAGGATGTCTTTTTACATATATTGCAGCCTTCATTATAAGTATACTAACAACAGTT
This sequence comes from Kuschelorhynchus macadamiae, assembly GCA_030620095.1. NCBI lineage: Eukaryota > Metazoa > Arthropoda > Insecta > Coleoptera > Curculionidae > Kuschelorhynchus > Kuschelorhynchus macadamiae. The sequence continues at coordinate 4,370,337 of JAUTXW010002618.1, forward strand.
AATCTTCTTTTGCTTTTGAAAATAGGTCTACCACTTTCAGTTGTATTTAACAAAAATATTTTTCTGATAATTCGTCTTTGCAAAACTAGTTTGTGATTTAGGTCAGTTGTCTGGATAAGACAGATTTTAAATTTATAATTGCAAAGTATGCAGAGTTTAATGTTTTTGGCACATGATCAGTGTGATTATTCCAAGTTAAATTACTTTCTATGTATAAACCTAAAAACTTTGCTGTTCATGTTTATTTTATTTCTATGCCATTCATATATAGTGTAAAATTTGATAGGACAGGTTTTTTGGAGAATACTATATACTGAGTTTTAGCTTCATTAACTATGAGTTTGTTTTTACAGCACCACTTTGCCTTCTTATTAAATTATAATTTCACGTATACACTGCGACCCAAAAGCAAGTTATGAAAGTTAACTTAATTTTTTTTAAATACAATGTTCCATTTTTTATTTTATTTCCGGATTCTAAAGAAAATTTTGATCACATTTCATGTTTCATAGACTACATATGTCTAAATTAAGCTGTATAAAAAATCAGTTTTATTACACACATTTTAGTGCACTACTTGAGCTTCTATCAATCTAATTTCCTGTCTTATTCAGTCTTTAAGGTCATCAACATTGTTGGGTCTGTTAACATACACTGTAGATTTTAAGTAACCCCACAGATAATCTAATGAGGTCAAATCAGGGAATCTGGCAGGCCACTCTATCGGACCCCGTCTACCAATCCACCTACCAGGGAAAACACTATCTAAATATTCACGAACATAGAATATGTAACAGGTAACAATGTTATTAATGTTACCACTTTCAGTAGATTTGAGTTTGTTTAATTCTTAATATGAACAGCATTCGGATATGAGGGTACCTAATGCTAAGTTTTGCAACTATTAATTAAAAAATTTTTTTTATAAAGTGCAGGAATATTTGGATCTACTTGATTTGGATGCAATACAGTAAGAGCAGATATCAAATTGAATGTTAAAAATTCTAGATATCTTTCTTCAGTTAAAGTCTCTTCAAAGAAGGGCTCAAAATTCTGTTTCCAATAATCCCAGCCCTCACATTTACTTTTTGGGAGTATTGTGTGAGGTAATTCATTTTCCAGTGTGGTTTTTCTGTAGCCCAATATTGACAATTTTGTTTATTCACACTTCCGTTTAGAGGGAAACCGTTGCTTCATCCGAAAACAAAATTCTTCATGAAAATTGAGGGTCATTGACACATCTCCCCATCATTATGTCACAAATTGCATTCTCCTATCCGGATCGTCCTCATTAAGTTCGTGAACTAACTGAACTTTATAATAATAATAATAATAATAATAATGTTTATTGGTCTGAAAAATACAAAGGTATTCATAGACAGGTCTCAGTGTTCGAAAAGATATAAAACATCAAAATAGTTACAAAGAAACAAAAATACTTACTAAAATACAAAAATACAATTTCAATTAAAAAATATATCTATATTAAAAGTTTTCAAGGGAGGTCATTGATATTAGATATTACATTATAATACTCTTCTCGGCTATATATACATGCACTAGTCAATACCTTATTTAGCTTATTCCTAAAAGATTTTTGACTCAAAATTTTTATTTCATGAGGCAATGCATTAAACAGCTTAATTTCGTCATCTTGGGTTCTTATTAATCTGTTTCTAGGAGGCACCAGGTTACTACAATGTCTTGTACCATAAGCATGAACCTCGGATGCAACTGTATACCTTTCTAAATTTTTCTTGACATGCAGTAGTTTGGTGAATATAACCACTACATGAAGAGTCATCACTTTCAATGATTTGAAATGTGGTCTACAGGATTCATCACACTTCAATTTGGCAATACATCTTATGGCAAATTCTTGAATTTTAAAGACTCTTTCAAGATGTACAGTTGCAGCCGATCCCCATGTTAGGATTCCATATCGCATAACAGTGTCAAACAGAGAATAATATGTTGTAAGGGCAGCATTTTGATTTACTGTTTGTCTAACCTTTCTAATGGCATATATTGCTTTGTTTAGCTTGCCACACAATACATTCACCTGTTCACACCATATCATATTTGCATCCAACACAACTCCAAGAAACTTTGTAATGGGCCTATTTGCCAGATTTCCAGCAGTTCGGGTCTCAAACAACATTGTTTGGGTTTTACCTTGATTTAGAAAAAGTTGATTTGAAACGAACCAGGTTTTAGCATGCCTCAGCATGTTTTCAATGATTTCAGCTGTATCCGCTCCTCTGTCTGCTGCAAGTCCAAATGTGGCGACATCCGCATATAGAACGCTTGTCACGTTTTGATCTGTAAAAGTTCTTGGTAGATCATTTATGTATATGAGGAAGAGGAGCGGACCAAGCACAGAGCCCTGTGGTACTCCACTTTGAGACAATAAAGGATCACTTTTCTCATTTTTACAGCTGACCATTTGATATCTATCTGATAAGTATGATGTTAGTAGTTTGTGGGCCACGCTCCTTATACCATAAAAGTAAAGTTTATCCAGTAGGATTTTATGATTAACAGAATCAAAGGCAGCAGTGAGATCGGTGAATAATCCTATATAATTATTTCTGTTCTCAAAGGCTTCATTTATACATGTTGTTAATTTTTTTATTGCGTCAGTTGTTGTGACACCTTTTCTAAACCCAAACTGCTGGGGTATCAATATTTTATTTATTTCTAGATAGGACAAAATTTGTCCATGAATGATATTCTCGAAAATTTTAGAAACGATAGGCAGGGAAGCAATCTGCCTGTAGTTTTGAGGGAGGCCCCTATCCCCATTTTTATAGATTGGGAAAATTTTTGCAATTTTTAGTAGGGTCGGAAAGCAGCCTTCCTCCAAACAAGTATTTATTACATTTACTAAAGATTGTAGCAGAAAGTTACTAACTATTTTTATACTGTACACATTTACACCATAAATGTCATCCGTTTTTTTATTTTTTAGTCTGTTTATAACTAGTTTTACTTCATTTTGATCAATGGGTTTGAGGAACATTGAATGACTTTGAGTTAAATTCTTATCCAGGAAAGTGGAATAATCTGTGGTTCCTAGAGGTAACCTTGTTATTAGATCAGTAGCATGATTTATAAAAAAATAATTCAATTCAATGGGGGTTAGGTTCTCTGGTTCATTTTTAGATTTATGTTTTCTGAACGTTTGTGTTTATTATATCCCACACTGTTTAGCTGTAATTATCGGTTTTCTCCAGCTTCCTCAGATTATACCTTCTCTTTGCTTCAGTTAATATACTATTATAAACTATTCTGAACTCTTTATAAATCGCTATGTTGCCAGCTGTTGGGTATGACACTTTTATTTCATAATAAAAAAGAAAAATTATAAGGATGCCATTTATTTTTATGTAAATATTTCCTTTACAATTATTGTTTTCAGTAGCAATAGTGTGACTAGCTTTATGGCTGTTCTCTTAAACTGATTGTACCACATTTAACTGCACATCTTATTTATTTATTTATTTTTCAACAGGTGAGCAACCAATGACAGTGATTAATATAAAATATAAATTAATAAGATAATATACAATGTATCATTTAACCTATATAATAATAGAATACCAATAACAGCTTATAGTAAATACGAATACAAATCCATAAATGTGGGGTATAAGTAGCACTAAATTACTTCCCAGGTAGCCTGATAACGGATAGTCGGTCAACTTTCCATTTCGTAGGTCGACATAAACGACCTCACAGTGATGATTGGCGGACTGCCAACAAAATAATTACAATAAGGGCGGTCCAAAGGGCCGTAAATTCTTTTCGGCCCTTCAAATCGCCTGGGGAGGATGGAGTCTTTCCAGCTCTGATACAAAAAGGGTTGGACGCACTCCTTCCTTTCATAACAAGACTATTCAGAGCAAGTCTGACTTGGAATTATATACCGGCCAGATGGTCTGCAACTAAGGTATATATATATATATATATATATATATATATATATATATATATATATATATATATATATATATATATATACCTAAAGTGGGTCGAAATGATCCTCTACCAAGTTCGCTTAGACCAAAAAATCTAACCTCTTTTCTGTTGAAAAGCCTGGAGAGAATCCTCGATGAGCACATCAGGGACGTAGCTCTTAGGCGACATCCGCTGAGTGAGCACCAGTATGCTTACCAAACGGGCAAATCGACAGAACTGGCTCTCAACAATATTGTTGAGAGCATAAAAAACTCTCTAGAAAACAAGGAGATTGCAGTTGCTGCATTCTTAGATATCAAGGGAGCATTTAACAATGCCCTTTCTGGATCACTCTATGATGCAATTACTGAAAGAGGGGTAGAACCCCTTATATGTGGCTGGATACAGGCAATGCTGGAAAACAGGAAAATAACAACATCCCTACAGGACGACACAGTGAGCTTTAGAGCTGCTAGAGGGTGTCCACAGGTAGGAGTGTTATCGCCCTTGCTGTGGTCACTACTGGTGAACAATCTGCTGGCTGTGGTTCGGCTGTGGGAGGTTGATCTGCAAGCATATACCGATGATCTAGTCATCATAGTAAAAAGAAAGGCTGAAGCGGAAATCTCAGCAACCCTTCAGGAAGTACTGAACACCACACTAACATGGTGTGAGAGGGAAGAGATGTCTATCAACCCTAAAAAAATGGTACTAGTCCCCTTCACAAAGAAAAGGAATCTGGAGAGACTTCGAGCACCTTCCTTAAGGGGACAGATGATACCATTTTCAGCTGAAATGAAATATTTGGGAGTTATCCTGGATAAAACGCTGAACTGGAATGCTAATCTGAATAAAATAATTCAGAAAGCTAAACTATCCCTGTGGACCTGCCGCAAAATCTGCGGGAATTTATGGGGTATGAGATCAAAACAGCTATATTGGCTGTACCTAACGGTTATAAGACCAATGATAGCCTATGGCTCTGTAGCCTGGTGGAGCAAGGGACAACAAAGTGTTGCCCAAGCCAAACTGAGCCGACTGCAGAGACAGGCTTGCCTGTCAATTACAGGAGCGATTCGCTCCACTCCAACAGCGGCCATGGAGCTCCTTTTGAAACTTCCATCACTCCACCTATTTGTGAAAGGGGAAGCAATGAGGACAACATACAGACTCCATCATGTTACCAACAGCATGGTGGATAGCACGAGTCACATGGAATCATCCAACATGCTGAAAGTTGTGAAAAACCACTACATGTTGGGAATGCCATCGGACCTGCTATCAAAAACTGTTAGTGCAACCCTACTCCGTGATCTTCCCAGAGAGAGAGGAGTGGGATTAGAATAAATCTGAGCTACTTAAAGGAGAGCTGTGCCTCTTCACAGAAGGCTCCAAAACCAATAAAAGTGTAGGACCTGGAATACATGGGGTAAGACCGAATATTGATCTGTCAGTAAGCCTGGGAAATAACACCTCAATATTCCAAGCAGAAGTCTATGCTATCGAATTGTGTGTTAGAATGTTGCAGGATCAACAAACAACACATAAAACTATAAAAATACTCTCGGATAGTCAAGCGGCCCTTAAAGCACTTGAAGCGAGTCACTGTACATCCAAAACACTCTGGAACTTTATTCTTTATTAACAAAACTTTCATAAGATTAAACAGTAATTATAGTACACAACATGAAATACATTTATAAATATTCAGAAAGTTTTCTAATAGAATGCACCTAGATGTGGAACATCTGTATGTGCATAAGGAATAAGTATATTTATATAAACATAGTCCTGAATATATTTAATTGCATCACAACACAATCAACACCAAAGGAAATTTTATACAATAAAAATTATTGAAAGTCAAGATAGTTTTTAGATTATATGTAAATTTAGTTTAGCATTGCAAGTAAAAACAACCATTCAAGCAGTGTATAGTTGTCATAAATAAACTTTTTGCATAATAAATTAAATTTATGCTTATTTTTTACCTCTCGTATCAATAATGGTATTCTATTATAAATTTTTGGTCCAATATAAGTTACATATTTCAAATTAAGATTATTGTGACTAGTGGGAAGTTTTTTCTTTTTTTTTATTTGCTCTAGTTACATAATTATGATTTATAGCTATTTTCATTCTGTCATGGCAATGTATGTAAGAGCATATTGTTGTCATATAAAATGTTCTTATGTCAGTCATTTCTGGAGTAAAAAGCATGCTTGTTGGATACAATTTGTTTTTTTTTAGTATTATTTTTATTAAATATTTATGAATGATCTTTAATTTATAAAGACTGGAATCATAGAGTCCACCCCAAACTAGTATTCCGTATCTAATTATAGATTCAACAAAAGCTTTATAAACCGTTATCAGTATTTTCCTGTTTAGAAACTCTCTCAAAAGATAGAATTTATGAATTAACATTTGAATTTTTTAGATAAATATTCAATATGCGGTTGTCATTTTATGAATTGATCAATGATTATGCCTAGGTACTTTGTAAGTGATATTTCTAAAAGGCTATAATTATCAATGACAATATTATTAAAATAAGGTATATTAGCTCTAGTAGGGGAGAAAGCAATATAGTTTGTCTTTGCCAAGTTCAAGGTTAGCTTATATGTTTGAAGCCAATTTTTTATTTTTTTAAACCCAGTTATGACCTGATGTTTCAAGCTATCCCATGTGTCACCCGCAAAGACTATTGCTGTATCATCAGCATGAGACACAAGTAACCCATATAAATTAGTTTTTAATAGGGAGTTGATATATGAAACAAAAAGTAATGGTCCCAGAACTGTGCCCTGAGGAACACTAATCTTTACTTTCTGTTTATTACTTAGGATGCTATTAAGTTTTACCATCTGGTGTCTATTAGTCAAGTAACTTTCAAATATTTTAAATGCTATTCCCCTTACACCACTATTGTGAAGAACTTGAAGAAGTTTATCATGAGGTACAGTATCAAAAGCCTTTGCAAGTTCTAGAAATACAGCAATACACTTTTTATCATTGTTTAAATTATGTACAACCTCTGTTACAAGTCGGTGCATCTGAAGTACTATACCCCTCTACAAACCCATATTGATTTTGTGACAAGATGTTATTGTTTATATAAAACTGAGTTAATCTTCCCTTTAGGCATTTTTCAAACAGCTAAGTTAATCTTCCCTTTAGGCATATTTCAAACAGCTTAACTAGGTTACTTATAAGGCTTATGGGTCGATAATTATTAATACAACTTAGTGACCCAGCTTTATGTATAGGCGTAACTATTGATATTTTAAAGTCTAATGGAACAATTCCGGTGTCAAAAATCAGGTTAAATATATACAATAAAGGATTAATTATTACTAAGTGAATCTGTTTAATTAAATGAACTTGAATACCATCATAGCCTGGCGAGCTATTGTTCTTAGGGGAGGAAATGTGTTTTATTAGTTCATTTGCTGATACGGGACTTAGGAATATAGAGTTTGAAACTGGTGGACCTGCTCGGCATTTCATCTGTGGAAGAGGAATAGCGTCAGCCATTTTCACCCAGATACTTATAAAGTAATCGTTAGAAAAGTTCGCCATATCCAAGGGATCAGTAAAGTTCTCGTCAACGGTATTTTTTATATTAACCAAGTTACATTTATTTGTTTTCGTTTCATAAGACGCATCCTTAATAATCTCATAAAGTTTTCCCAGGTTATTTTTATTATTTTCTATTTGATGTTTATAGTAATCACTCTTTTGTTTATTAATTAGTTTATTAAGTCTATTGTGATATTCTTTATATTCATTTATGAGTTGCACATTATTATTAACATGTAACATTTTTTTCATTTTATCCCTTTTTTTAATAGATGTTATGATACCATTAGTTATCCAGCTCTTTATCTTTCTGTATTTTTTTGTGTATATTAAATGAGTTTCAGTAGCCCTACTAAGTTCTTTGAATGAGCTTATAAATATTTTAGTGGCTGTTTCAGGATTACTTTCTTTTGTAACACATGCCCAGTCAAATTCATTCAGTATTTTTTTAAATTTGGTTATATTTATTTTAGATTTTGTTATAGCTTCACGATCGCTTAATTTTAAATTGTTAGTTATTTTATTGTGACTAAAAAGAAGCATGACAGGGTTATGATCAGTTACATCACTATTAAGAATATAAGAATTTATCTTTAGATTGTTTGATTTTAGTTTTTCTTTGACAAATATATGATCTAAACAAGTTTTAGTGAGAGGTCTAGTTATTGAGTTTATATAGGATTGATAACCAAGAGAGATCATCAGAGAAAGGTAGTCCATTACACTATCATTGTCCCTATCTAAAATATTAATGTTAATGTCCCCTAAAAATATTTGAATATTCGCTTCAGTCAAGTCTTCCAAAAAGGAATGTATGTCGTTTATATAGTCAGTTTTTGGTATAGGAGGTGGCTTATAACTTGCTATTATTGCATATGATACATTATTTATTTCAAATGTCACTTTGCTCAGTGTTGCTCTTGAGTTCTTTAACTAAGTAAAAGAAAAGTCGGTATTAATATTGTTCTTTACCATGAGTAAAATGCAATCATTTTTGTTATAATTAGCTTGGTTATAATAGGTTTTATAACCTGGTAAATTACAATTCTCAATAGTCACAAGTTGAAAGGTTTCGCTTAGAACAATAATATCAATAAAATTCAATTTATATGTCTCTAAAAAACTAGCCAAGTTGTCAATGTTTTTATTAACGCTTCTAATATTAATATGAATAATACTTAATTTTTTACAAAGGATTAAATTTTTTACATTCTTACTATCAAATATCACACTACTAATGTTTGTTTCATCCTCCATTATGTCTAGAATTTCATCCTGCGTATTAATAACCATGTGTTAAGAGTTATAGTCCATTTTATTTTTTATTAGTTCCATATGATATTTTAGACAGTTTGAATCTAAGGCAGTGTGATCAATGTTGTAATGAGTTTTAAATTGTTTGTTTGCAGTGACACAATTAACACATTTTTTATTTTGATTATTGCATTCAACTGTTTTGTGTTCACCCGCACAGTTCCCGCATACTTGGTCCTTTGTGCACTTGTTACTTTTGTGGTGGAACCCCTGGCAATTGAAACATCTCCATACCGTAAGATCCTCATACACTGGCAGTCTCTCCCAATCTATGTATAACTTTCCACAATTAATCATTTTCATAAAAAGACCTCCAGAACATTCTGCCTAAATTGTAGAGTTATTTTTATTTTTAATTTTTCTCATATACGTTACTTTTAATAGATCACATGTGTTTATCCATTTATTTTGTTTCCTAATTGTTTCTTCTAATTCGGCCTCTGATTTATCTCCAGTAGTAGTCTTTTTAGGTTGTTCAATTTCATACTTTCCTCCTAGTTTGTTTTTAGCTTCATCCATAAACTTCTTTATTTCCTGATCAATTTCACATGTCACTACAATATTCCCTTTTTTGGTTTCTTTTATACCTCTTATTCCCACATTTAATCTAGTCGGATTAATGGCAGTTTTTATTTCTTTCTAACTTTTTTCAGATTTTTGAGGTACCTTTGGTTTTATTATTATTGTAGGCTTATTTGCCTTAATAAAATTTTCTTTACCAGTCAGATTATTTTGAAGTGTGCTGGCATAGGTTCTTTTTTGATATGTCGTGTTCAACAGCTCTATCTCCTTTTTTATATCCTCTATCATCTTCGCCATGTAGGGCATTCTTGCAATAAAAATCTTACATTCTTCGCATATCAATAGTAATACTCTTTTTTGAAGCTGCATACATCTTGTTTCCGTGGATGTGACGTTCATACAGTCTTTATGAACTCGTTTTAAACATGAATCACAATTGTAGTATTCTTCACTACATATTTGTTTACATTTAACACAATGATTTTTAGGTTCATTGCCCTCCATGCTTGTTTGTTTATGTTTTGTTGTTAAACATATCAACAAACAAAAAAAAAACTGCCAAAAGGCACTTGCTGGCCTGGGGAGCGACAATAAAATCGCTCTTATCTGGATACCAGAACATGCAAGTTGGAGGGAAATGAGTCTGCGGACCTTTTAGCAAAGAAAGGAGCAAAGACGAGATTTGTGGGACCTGAACCAGCTTTAGGAGTATCCCACGAAACGGCCAAGCGCGCAATTTTGGACCTGGTTGAGGAAAAAGCTAATCTCTACTGGCTTGGACTGCCAGGCCTGTCCCATGCAAAGGCACTTATCCCCCCAAAAACTAAAAGTTGCAAAATTTACATATACGAATGCAGATCATATTAAGAATTAAACAAACTCAAATATACTGAAAGCGTTAACATTAATAACATTGTTACCTGTTACATATTTTATGTTTGTGAATATTTAGATACTGTTTTCTCTGGTAAGTGGATTGATAGATGGGGTCCAATAGAATGACTTGCCAAATCCCCTGATTTGACCCCTTTAGATTATTATCTGTGGGGTTACCTAAAATCTACATGAAATTAGATTGATAGCTCAAGTAGTGCACAATGTTTTGCAAAAATTTGAAGATTGTCTACAATATTGTCACGATGCTGCTGGTGATCGATTTCAACAATTTTAAAATTATTATTACATAATTTTGTCATCTAGACACTTATTATTTAAAATTAAGCCATTTTTTAATAAAATTGATTTTTTATACAACTTAATTTAGACATAATATGTAAAATATGATACATGAAATGTGATAAAAAAATTTCCGTAGAATCCGAAAATAAAATAAAAAATGGGACATTCCATTTAAAAAAATTAAGTTAACTGTCAAAACTTGCTTTTGGGTCACCCTGTATACATGAAATTATAATAAAAAAGAACGGCAATTAAAAAATCGAAGGGTACGAGCGTTTTTCCAAGAAAAAAATACCTGATTTTTAATTGAATTTATTCTAATCTTTTCGTCCTCTCTGTATGTATATATATATATATATATATATATATGATACACTAATAGGATGGGATAAGATGACAACTTAAAATTATGTTATTATAAAATTGTAGCTAAGAAAGTGTCACATTTACACAAGCAAATACATTCTCATTTTTCAGATATTCTATTATTTACTTAATGTAATTTCAAGCACTTAAAAATACTCCCTATAGGGCCAAATTACTAATAGGCTGATAATTTTACCAAACAGATATTTACCATAGTTACAATTGTCTCAACAATGGTATCCTTGACAGTTATCCGCTTGGTAAAGTTACCAGCCTATTCATAATTTGGCCCTTAGGTAATATTGATACAAGAATTTGCTTTGTTTCACTGAGGTATGATATCTGAAAAATATAATATCCAGAAGATATTAACAGACAAGAAAAGAGAAACAAATTTATATAATGTAAACAAATTCTCATCTAGATCTTTGATTTTACTTGTATTTTTATTTAAAGCCATATTTATTTATGTATTATGGTTAATCTATTTCTTATGTTCTTTGTTTACCTGTCTATATTATCTGACAGTAAAGAATTTGACATATGATCTCCGTTAAGTACTGAGTCACTCTGTACATATTTATGTTTCTTCTTCTTCAACTTTTCACTAAAATAACATTAAATTGTTACTTTTATTAGTTATATGCGGTTAGAATTATATATAACGAGGAAGATTTTCAAGAAAAAAATCAAAGAAACAAGAAGATTTGTAAACATCCCCAGTAGCATTTTAGGACACATTTTTGGTAATATTCCCTATATATGGTATATGTTTATGTGTCCGAATTCAAAATAGGTACCGTTGGCTACAAGTTTTGAAACATTTTCGAGACATTTTTGAGAATGTTTCCAACTAGTTAGCACTAGAGGTTTCTTTCAGTGTTTCAACATATTTTAATAATGTTGATTATAATATTTCCATGCCTTTAGAAATTATTTGAAAAAAAATGTCTCTATAAGTTGATGCTGCTATATCTATAAACTATCCTGAGAGAAACAAAATAGGATTGTCCAAGTGCAATATGTGAAAACCAAACACTCACCAGTTTTCAAATAACACAGATTTTCTTGTAATATATCCCTACTTTACTCTTTGTTTTTATCACTTTCCTGGCTTTCTATAAAGCAAAAATCTTGATGAAAATTATTTCTGTATGTAGTTTATTTCAGATTCTGAATGCCTGTCATTTGTTCACATTTTAAGAAAACGTTAAGATAGATATTAAAAAAAAATAGTATGACGAACATAAATCTGAAATGATTAAAATACAAAATGGACTATAGAGACAAGTCTGAACTGATTGTTTATAAAGAGACATAAACCACATATCGATAATTATTAGCAAATGTGTCGAAACATTCGCAATATTTCAAAAATATATAGAATATTTTCCCAATAATGTTAAAAGAAAAATATGCCTGAAATATTTTCAAACTAATCAAGAGGGCCCTATGTAGTTTAACATGTGGTGGGAAAACAATATTGTAGACTTGACGAATGCTTAAACTGCTGCTTTGTCTTGTCCATTTTTGTTGATAGAATAAAAAAAATAATTCTTATTATTTTTATTCCAATTTTTTTATATTAAAGAACTAAATAATAAGGTAAGTAAAGTAAGTTATGTTTGACTTTTAACTTTTTTAGCATAATATCGAACTTACTGATACAGCAGAATTGAAAATGTTTTTTTAATTGTTTGAAAATGCATGCGTCATGGCCACTGTAGACTTCGTATATTCGCTTCTCAACTGATATTTTGTTTCTAGAAATGCTACCTGGGATAAATTCTTGCTTTTAAAATTATACATTTTTGTGCTGGCAAACATGACAGTGATTGAAACTGTTTTGACATTTTAGATGAAATGCTTTTGCCACAAAAAGAAGTCCTAACCATTTGTTTCTGCTCACATTCCTCTGTAATATCAGACATAATACAAGTTATCAGTTTTCTCTTGGATTAATTGTTAGTGTGGGCATTCATCTTATGTTGTGCAGATTTATTATATTCACATACTCCTTGCAATGTTATTTGAGTTTAGAAATTTTTTTTTGTCTAGGACAATATTAGCTTTCTCAATTTTATCCTATGTTTGAAAAGCTGTTTAAAGTTCTGATTGTCTCCTAAGTTTTATATACTTAGTTTATAACAATAGAAAGCGAACCAAATATTATTCCTTCTTTTAGCCAGACTATTTAATTCACCTTTATATGAAAATGTAATATAGCAAGCTGTAAAATGTGAAAACGAAAGATTTGTGATCTGCATCAGAAATGGTTAAATTAGCAATGATCTTTTGATAGTAAGCGACAAAAATTTTATTATTTTCCATTGCAAAAAAACCAATTCTATTCAAATGTGGTTTTCAAATCTTAGCTAGCTATAAATATGAATTCCCAAAAATTATTTGACTGCAGGAACCCACAAATATTTAAGCGATCAATAACACTCTGTATAAGTGTCGACGCATACTGTTCGTCTTATATTAAGACAAAATATTCAAAGCCCACCACCAAAAACCATAAATCCTTCTTACTTTTCTAGAGAAGCAGTTTGAAAAGAGTCTTGCATATTAATTTCTCCAGGAAATGATTTATTTTGTGTAAGTTTAATATTTCCATTACTGCTCTTAGAATCTTTGTGTTTCTTTCTATTGATTTTTAATAAGCTAAAACTAAAATACAACACAATTACCGAAAAATTAAAAAGCATACACAAATACTAGATACAAACTAAAAAAAACGAAAATGTAAATACTTAATAAAACTAAAACATATATAAATAGTTTAGTTGTTGAATTTACCTTTCATCATCTTGGGTTAGTTGTGATCCGGACATTCCATTAGGGTGACAACTCTTTTTATCTTTCTTGCTTTTCTCCATTTTCTGATTTGTAGGATGTAAGGCTATCATATTATTTATTAGCGTTCAACCTGTGTAATTTGATTGATATTTCAACGTAAACGTGCTGTACTACCGTACCATGTGCTTCTGTTTATTTCGTTACTGTCAATATTTGTTTCGTCTTTTAGATGATGTACCAGCTCAACTCATGGAATCTCAAGACAAACGGGTATTACTCTTAATTACGTTTCTTTCTGTGTTTCATTTCTATAGCGAGAATTCGAACACATAGGCGCCGCATCCAAAGCCGAATAACATACCACCGAGCCAGGAAACCTATGCTGAATAGCAAACTTTCAATACAACTCGTCTGAATAAACGACGAACTGATACGAAGCAGACTGATCAATCAATGGGATTGGCGTTAATTGTTGCAGATCTAGAATTTTATTAAGTTCCAAAAAAAAGTTGTACCTTTTTCAGCTGACAGCTTGCTGAACTCGGAGCAGTATCAAAATATAACAAGCAAGCAAACAACTTTTAATTTAGCTGGCGGCATGCCAAACCCGGAGCAGTGGCAAAACATAATAAGCAAACAACACTATTTAATTTACTAACTTCATATTTATCGTTTGATTTGATTGCTTAAAAATGTGTTGTTTAATTAAATAATTACTGTTGTGTTGTGTGATGTGAACTGCGGGATTAAATCTAAAACTGTGTTTTGATAATTAGTAGCAGTTTGTATATATGACAGTTTTTAATAATTGTTAATATACATTTTTCATCTACCTATGTATAGTTTTAACAGGTAGTGGAAAAAAACAGAATATTACAGATTCTGGAACATTCTGTAATTATGGAAGACAATTGTCCAAGCCTTCTCGAAACGGGTAAATGTATATCAGAAAACTCAAGCGAGGATGGTATTTCCGATAAGAAAATATGTATAAAACCTTTGGAAAATGATAAATCCGAAGAATTGTTGAATTTACCTGAAACATCAAAAACCCAGCAAGACAGTGATACCGCAAATAAACATTGTGATCCTCAGAATGTTCACTATGATGGAGATACTGCTATTTACACTGATAAAGATACAGGCTATCAATATCAGTGGGATAATGAGAAGAATGAGTGGGTTCCGAAACATAGTGTAAGCTATGGTTTTGAAGATGATACACATGTTTACACAGATACTGATGGAACTAAACTATTCTGGGACAAAGAAAAAAAGGCATGGTTTCCAAAGGTTGATGATGACTTTATGGCCATGTATCAAATGTCTTATGGATTTAACAATCAAACTACAGCTTCAGACATACCTGTTCCAAAAGAAGTAGAACTTCAGTCGGAACAACCAGACAGGGAAAAAATAATCAAAGGGGAGAAAAGAAAAGCTTCAGAACCGACTTGGTTTGAAGTAGATGAAACACAGAATACAAATGTTTATGTTTCAAATTTACCATTGGATATTGAAGAACAAGAATTTATCGATTTTATGCAGAAATGTGGTCTAGTTATGAGAGATCCAGTTACAGGTAAATTTAAGGTAAAACTATACAGGGAACCTGGAACAGGATATTTAAAAGGTGATGCTCTATGCACCTATATTAAAATTGAATCAGTAGACTTGGCTTTAAATTTACTTGATGGCTATAATTATAAAAATCATAAAATTAAAGTGGAAAAAGCAAAATTCCAGTTGAAAGGGGAATATGATCCAAAATTGAAACCAAAAATGAGAAAAAAGAAGGAAAAATTGAAACTCAAGAAACAGCAAGAAAAACTTTTTGACTGGAGACCAGAAAAGAAAGAAGGGGAACGTTCCAAAAATGAACGTGTTGTGATAGTTAAAAATCTTTTTGATCCTTCAATATTTGATAAAGATGTTAGTCTTATATTAGAGTTTCAACAAGACTTGAGAGAAGAAGCGAGTAAAATAGGAGAAGTACGAAAAGTGGTCTTATATGATAGACATCCTGAGGGTGTGGCTCAGATTACCATGTCTTCACCAGAAGAGGCTGACCAGGTAGTAGCCATGTTAAATGGAAGGTGGTTTATGAAGAGGCAGCTCACTGCAGAAATATGGGATGGTAAAACAAAGTTTAAGATTGCAGAGACAGATTCCCAAATTAGTCAGAGGTTGGAAGGGTGGGATAAATTTTTGGAAGAAAGTGATGAAACAGTAGCTAATAATAAAATTAGTGATAATGCAGATGGTTTAGATAGTAAATTAGTACAATAGAATGTAAATATCTTGAAAAGTATTTATTAAATATATTTTGAAAACATTAGTTTTATAAAACTGGAAAAATGTTTCTCTTTTTCAAGCAGAGAATTTGCTTGATAAAGATTAATGTGAATGCAGGTTTATCCTGGGAGGCACACAGTGTGACTCTCGGGGGGTTGGCTTCAAAAAAACTTTTCCATTGTGAGGATCAGTGAGTATTAGCACCATTCGAATATACTACTATTTGTGCATTCACTCCGTTTATCATAATATGGTATCTTAATCTTATACACCAGAGACGAATATTTCTTAATATACTGGGCATACCACCATTGCCTCCTGTAGGGAGTACTTCAGATACAATTTACTGTGCCTTTGTTGTTACGTCAAGTGAAATTTCAGTCATTTAGAAAATGTGTTGACCTAAATACTACTGTAAATAATACCCGTTCTTCTGAAATTTTATATGTATATACTATCCATTTATTAAATCTCTAAAAATATTAATGGACACAGTAGGTTGCAATTTGTTTAGGGTAAAAGAATGGTGCAGTTCAAACTTTTTAACATTTAATGCTGAGAAGTACAATATTCTAACATTTAAATTTAGCATGGGAAATCTGCAGTTTGACTGTATTCAAGTTCAGAATAGCTCGGTAGCCAAGTTCCTGGGTCTCCATATTGATAAGGATTTAAAATTTGTGAACCATATCTATTTCTAATGAAGTGGGTCCGTCTGTAGCTCGCACTGCCTATTTTGCACTGATAGAGTCCCACATTCGATACGGAATTGGCTTTTGGGGATATTGCAGTCAACAGCTACTATCATCTGTTTGTTTCGCAGAAGAGGGCTTTGCGCTATATTTGCAAGGTGCGTATGGGCTTTCCCATTAGAGAAAAAATCCTCACTCTGCTTGGTTTTTATCTTTCGTCATAGAGCGTACAATATATGGATGATGATGTTCCCATTCCGAGGACGACACTTACAAAGAATTCGCTCATTTATGAAAGCATAAAGATTTTTAATTACCTACCTAATGAGTTGACATTTATAAATTTTTTGTTGTTAACATTATTGCATTACATTTTTATTACATATAGTATTTATTAGATTTAATACTTTGTCTAAAAAAAAAAATATATATATATATATATATATATATATATATATATATACACTGCTCAACAATTGAAGTGGATAATTTTAATTATCCTTATTTTTGTATTTAAAATATTGTTAAAAAAGGTCGCTTTGTATACTGTTAAGGACCACTGTGTATTGCGAAGATTTTTTATATGCAAGTTTTATTTATCGTTGTTTTTATCTTTTTCACAAAAACAATTTAGGAATGTGGTTTCAAAATGATAATGTTTTAGTAGTACAAAAGTATATGTAGTGAGTTCATTCCTGTTATTGTTAGCATTAAGTCAGTTTATTTTCGTTAACAACATGCCATTGCGACGATTAGAAGCGGTGCAACTCGAGCAATTAGTACGTTGGTTACGTGAGGGTCTGTCTCAAGAAGAAGTCGCTGCGCGGCTGAATGTGTCGCAAAGTGTTGTAAGTAGAGCATGGAATCGGTACACGACAACTGGCTCTGCAGCCTACACGTATGGAGGAGGTCGAGAACGAGTCACAACCCCAGCCCAAGACCGTTTTATTGTCTTGACTGCAAGAAGAAACCGAACATTTACTGCTTCAAGAATTAACAGCGTCTTTAGGCAAACCACTGGAAGAGTCATAAGTGGTCAAACGATCAGAAGAAGGTTGCACGCATGTAACTTAAGAGCCAGAAGACGCGCTACTCACCCTCGGTTGACAGGGGAGCAGCGTGCATGCAGATACCGGTGGGCGAGAGAACACAGTGATTGGAATTTTGAAGACTGGAGGCATTGCATCTTCACCGACGAGTCAAGATTTCGTTTATACACGTGTGATGGTCGAATACTGGTTTGGAGGGAAAGAGGACAGCGATACAATGAAAAATTTAACAGCTCCAACTACTCTTTTTGGTGGCGGATCAGTTTGCGTGTGGGGAGGCATTTGTTTTAATGGGCGCACTGACTTAGTGGTTTTAATTATTAATGAGACAATGACTGCTGTAAGATATCGAGACAGAGTTATCGAACCGATAATTGTGCCATTTCATGGGGCAATAGGCGAAAAATTTATTTTTATTGATGACAATGCACGTCCGCATCGTGCGGCAATTGTAAACGATCGGATAGAATATCATGGGATTACAAGAATGGAGTGGCCACCCTGTTCACCCGATATGAATTGCATAGAACATGTTTGGGCCCAAATGTCTAGGCAATTAAACCGAATCCAAGAGCCTCCCTTAACTTTAGAAGATTTGGCTAACGAGCTGCAAGCCATACCCCAGCACTTTATCAATAATTTAATAAGGAGTCTTCCGAACAGAGTAACAGCATTAAGGCGAGCTAGAGGTGGTCCCACACGATATTAATTTTCTCACAGGACTTTTGTGTATTCTGTAAAAAGAAGAAGTTTTTATGTTGTTACTTTTTTCGATTATAAAATTGTTAA
Source organism: Kuschelorhynchus macadamiae (assembly GCA_030620095.1). Lineage (NCBI taxonomy): Eukaryota > Metazoa > Arthropoda > Insecta > Coleoptera > Curculionidae > Kuschelorhynchus > Kuschelorhynchus macadamiae. The sequence goes on from JAUTXW010002618.1 coordinate 4,388,887, forward strand.
TGTTTAAGTATTTAAAAAAGAATTCTTGTTTTATTTTTTGCTGTAACATAATGTTAATGAATAAATATTTATTTTGTATTAACAGGATTTTTTTATTTTCAAAAATAATGAATAATACTTAGAGAACTCTTAAATATCCACTTCAATTGTTGACCAGTGTATATATATATATATATATATATATATATATATATAACCATCTTCCTGAAACTCTGTGGGCAGTGGGTGGCTTTCATCATTTTAAAACAAGTTTAAAGGGTTTCTGACTGAAAAATCATCGTAGAAGTCTTAGGAAGGAATATTTTTTTTTACAATTCTCAAAATATTTTTTTAGGTAGTAAAAAGTTCATTTGACTCAAGAGAAAAGAAGTTGCAGATAAACAACGAAATAGTAACTTTTTTTGCAAATTAAATTGTTATTGGTCAAGAAGCGCATATCTTAAACAGCAAAGAGAATATTAGTCAACAATAAGGTTTTCCCACAGATTTGTAGATTTTAATTTTATGCTTTCATTGATTTGTCCTACTGTAGTACATAGTCATATACATGTGCTATAGCTAGGCTATTAGTTCTGCATTATCACTAACAGTGAAAGGTTTATGATATAAAAAAAATCTATAATTTGGTTTGTCAGACTTCCCCAAAAAAAATAATTCGGCCTACGGAAAAGATTGTAAAATCAAGTTTACCTCAGTCTCTAATCAACCCATTGGCGCGTAAATGGGTCGGACAAAACAAACTACTTTGGAATATTTTGTCAAAACCTAGTAAGTTTGGTTTGTATGTTTTGCGACATCCGAGAAACAAGAATAAGAACATGCAAAAGTGTCTATATCGTTCCCATTTTAAGAAAACCAAAAAAGATTCGTTATACTCCATAAAAAAGACCCCCCTAAATAGATCTTTACGTTGTATTCTGTATAGTTGGGATGTATAGATCAACAAGATTATAAATAAAATAAGAAATCGGGAATATAGGATAGCTTTATAGAAGTCAAAAAATGTTAGTAAATATATCACATTTTAGCCAAGAAAAAGCTACTGTTTTTCATCCAGCATGAACAAAAAACCCTTGAAATTACAGAAATCGAAAATTTTCAGATGAGGCGAGATTTAATTTAATGGTAGAGCATTGGTACAGAGACAAATCAAAGGCACGAGGAAAATCTGTTTGTAGTAGCATTATGTGCGATGGAAAATCGAAATACGTTACTGCTAGAACTATTAACGTCAATCTAACAAAATTGTGTTACATCTTATTCTTTTCGCCAGGCACATTGGATAAGAGTTCGTCCACACAGGCCGCGAATTGTAACAAACGCTTGCGAGAAAACGTCATTTAGCTCATGGACTGCCGGCAAAATCATCGAACAAATGTGGTCTAAACTGAAGGTAAGGTAATGTGAGAAATCTGGGTAAACTATTTTTGAGGAATCGGAAAATATTAAGTTTTGTAAAAAATCTTTGGTAATATATTCTTTAGAAGCAGAAGTTAAGTGTAGGAAGAACCTGCAAAACACTAATTTGTTTTTTTTTGTCGCATATGCATCTGTTTGCAGATACATATGCAATTCTTTTCTTCCACAATCAAGGCGTTTTCTTTGTTTAGTTTTCAAAAACTTTTTTACTATAATAATTTGAGTCACTACGTATGCATAATTATTTACCTATACTACCTAGTTATAACTGATCTAATTTTTTTCTGTAATTAGGTGACCTAAATGAAAAAGTAAAAAAAACCAGTTCCGATATTTTAATGTTTTGAACTGCTAAAAATTCTTATAAAATCCATAAAGATAAAAAACAAATTGCAGTTTTATTTACCACCCTAGTATGAATTGGAATCAATAACCTAAATAAAAGACTATGGCGTTTAAACACCACAATACGTTCAAAACCATATTTATATATGTATTTTATATGAGATTTCATTTTCCAGGAGACTTGTTGAATACGAGTCATTTTTTATTATGATGGTTTATGGCTTTAATGATGATTCCACCTAACAGCATAGTTTCGTTAAAAAAACTGACCGCTTTAATATAGATAAATTTCTAAACTCAAAACTATAACCAAAAGGCAATTGGATTTTTAAAACACAACTACATACAAATTATAAGTTTTATTCGTATGGGCCGTTCACACATAGGATTTATAAATGAGAGTACAGATCTAAACTCGGCAGTTTTTTTTTACAAGCGATTAAATTTTTGAATATCGGATCGAGTTTTTGGTTAGCCATTTTTTTTTGTAATGTAAAAAAAAATATTTATAATAAAACAAATCCCGCATTGGTTTGATATTTAGTCGCTAATTTTTTTTGTTTTACCAACATTCGACATTATGGTTTTCATTCTAATAAATCCAGTTTAACACTAAAAAGCTTCTATAGTTTATTTCTATTTCCTAAGTGGAAGTCAAAATATAGTGGACAAATTATTTTCTTTATATCTTTTCTTCAAAATATTAGAGCCAGGGGATTACAGGAAGGTGGTATAGGGGAAAATAAATATCTATAGTACAATCAGAACTTTATTTTGTTTGAATGGACATAATCACTATCCATTCCACATCAGATTTAAAAAATGAATAACAAAATTAATAGAACAAAAAACGAGTTCCAAATTACATACCTAGATTATAATACTGTATTACATACAAGAAATGCACTTCTCTTGAAACTTACAGAAGAGTATCTTTGATAAAACTTATATATCACTTTAATTAGAGAGGTTATACCCTTGTAAATAACCTAATGTCTTAGATCGTTTTTTAACGTTTTAACTGCGATCCAATACCGCTCATCTATTAGATATTAACATCACAAGTGGCTTTTTAAATAGTTTCTTTTTGTGAGTGTAATATGTATTTTAACTTTTAAGGTACTTTTTGAGATGCTTCTTGCGAATTTAAGTCCCCCGACTTTTTTTTGTTTTATTAGAAAGCTTAACTTAAACAGAACAGATTAACAACATAAAAGGCGTTTTATATATTTTGTTATATGCTTATACTTGTTTTAAACCAAAAAATGTTATAGGAATCAACTGATGTTAACTGAACTGTTTATGTTATGTTGTTTATGGCTCTGCTCCTTGATAATTCGCCAGCATATTCGATTAAAAATTATAAAGGAGTTCAAAATCAATTGTAAGCTCATTATGACTGAGGTTCCTGAGCTACCTATAATTTTTTTAAATTTCATCTTTTAATTTTAATTTATAATTTGTAGACCCGATTTGTTCTTTAAATCTGTTCTCTAAAAGTAGTCTTCCTATTAAAGAAAAATATGCAGAATCGATGGGGCTTATATTACAAAATACACTTTTGAGATTAATAGAAAATACCCTTTCAGAAATTCAAACATGTAAATTATACACAATGAAAATCGTTAATCGTTACGAATGCAATGGCGCTTAACGATAACATCACAGAATAATGAAATAACTTTGCTTTGTGCATCTGAATTTTGTTTCATGCACGTAAGTCCGAATACAAGGTACGTTTTAAACTTAATTCCTTTTTGTATAATATAGTCTATAGGCCAAAGTGAAAACCCTACTTTTTAACTATTTAGACAGTCTCTTTAAAAATATAAATTACTTTTATATTTTTTACCCTGATTAGTGCAATATCAATCCTTTTGGTTACTATAAAACAGCAACATTAAGATTTCAAAAATCTGGCCCACAGGATTACTATGTTGCAAGAGAAAACAAAAATGGATTCAATTCACCCGTAGCGAATCAAAATGGATATATGTCTAGTAAATAGTTATTTCAGTCTTAAAATTGGGAATTAATATCACATTACTATGTTTAAATCGTTAAAAACTTAACGCGCCTCTTGTATTTATCGGAACAGTTAATGTTATTATTCTTTGCTACCTTTTTACTTTCTAAATATCACAGATGACACCGTGAGCTTAATTGCCTTTAGCAAAACACAGAACGTGCTCTTCATCGAGACGGGATATTTTATCATGCCTATCCCATTTCAACAAAGAAAACGTCCTGGATTCCTTTAATCGCTAGCTAATTTAGCACCACGCTTATAAACGACAAACGAGAGATTAAATACTTAAATACTACATATATTTACACGACACTAGCAGTCCTTTAGATCCTCTTTTATTCCCCGCATACAACCTTAAAATTTAACCATAAACCTCCAAGTAACGTAACATTCGAGTCAGAACTTAAGCTAAATCATAAACGGAAATAAAAAAATAATCAAAACTAACTTCGAGTCGTTGGGTTAGCCGATATTTTTTTCTAAAGCATAGGATTCTAGAAAATGTTTTCATGACAGACAGAAAGAGGACAAATTTTTGTTTAGTTCTTCTTAGCAAATAAGTCAAATTAGAAAAACTCATCACTTTCAGAGACATAATATACAACTAATTCAGAATGGCATAGAAATATCTAAAATTATCACTTTTTTTAGTTAGGAAAATATACTCATTGTATAATTAAAAGGAAAACCAGGATAATTTACTATACACGTTTCTAATAAACATGCTGTTAATTAGTGAATATTGGCACAAATCAAGAATATTATGTACTTTGAAGAATATCGGTTTTATAATTATTTTAACAGGCGAGAATCCTGGAGAGAACTTTTAAATAAAAAAAAAATAGAAAACTTTTGGATTCTGCATATTAAAGAAATTTTAACACAAGAAATCTTAAAACTTAGGTAAGGGTATGTGTTTTGTAGGTTAAATTTATGGTATCGTAATTAAGGGGTCCAATATACGCAATGATAATTTAAAAATAGAAGTCACTTGCATACAAACCTAGTTTATTACTGAAAACGAAATATTTATGACTCTCACTCTTTGGCTAATTTCGACGCAGTCAGCATCCATATTTTTATAAAGCACAGCCTATTTAAAGTTTAAATTATGGAATCCTTAACAATCCTCTAATCAAAAAGAAAACTGTTTAAACTATGAACTAATATATTTTGATAGAGAGGGAAAGACATAACAGAAAACACGACTACTCAAAACAAACAATGATTAGAAATATAACACCGCTTCTTGTCAATATTTTTCAAGAAAACAAACAAGTCAGAAATACAGATATTTGACTGCTAAAAACTAGTATTATAATTTTTGACCCAGACTTAATTTATTTTCATAGCTCGTCTTGAAAAAACGAAACCTAAAATTTTGGCACCTAACTAACCTAAAGATCTATAACCTTAATTAAAAATACTGTGTTTGTTCTACTATATAATCTGAGTCAATTAACTGGGATCCTGGTACGATATTAGCACCGCATAGCATCAATATAATATTATGTATCATTTTTAAATACTATATAATAAAAATATAGCCGAAACTCCCCTTCTATATGTTTCGTGCATTTCAGTGGCATACAGGTAGTTAACTACATCTAAATACTCACATTAATAAAACTTCAGTCCACATTATGTATGTGCACACATAGTTCATTGTTTCATAATGGGATTTTATTTCATCATGATTTTTTTTACACATTTTTGTTGAAGTAAGTATGATAAACTAGTTTTTGACTTCAACTTTTCATATAAACAATGATTACTAAGTAAGAGAAACCAACAAACATCTAAATTCAATATAACATTCATTTTTAATTAAAGTTTTACTTATTATGGAATATGAAAAACAAAAAATGTTCAAATTATCCAGAATCACCTATTTGTGTTTGTTGAGTATAAAAACGTTGTTTAGTTATGTCAACACTAAGGACGTGTTAACCTTTTGGGTAAAAAAAAATAGATAGGACAAAATTATCACAATTGGTCTATACATTACAGACAAAAGTAATATTTTCGAAGTACAGCTATTGGTTTTTACCTATTTATATTTGCTTCGAAGGTACATGTCAACAAAAGTCAAGTTAATGAAACAATAAAAAAATTACAACACATGTGCTGTAGTGACATAAAAATGAACTGAAGTTTACTAAACACTAGAGAGAAACTTTAAAGGTCTGACTTATCTCCAAGTTTGCTAGAGCGGGGAGCTGGCATTGAGCGTCCGCTGTAGCTACAAATCAGCTATAGGATCAGATAGAAATGGAATGGTATTAAAACTAACTTGATATCTCGCTTTGACATTGTAACATTCCACTCGCCTTAGAAGAGTTATGACGAATAACCGCAACTTTAAGGAACTTGTACATTTATTATTAAAACAATTTTCGTTGAACCAATTATCATTCGATCAACCATAACCAACTTTACTACAATACTAATTGAGGAAGCCATACCTGAAAGGTGAAAAATTCTTCAAATAAAAAGAAAAAATTAAACCACAAGCAAAAAATTTAAAATTAAACCATATTATTTCTAAAAGCCGATACAAGAATATTAAATGTTGTGTATAAAAAATTGTAAAGGAAGGACAAATGACTCATATTACTGACCAAACATTTTTGACTTAAAACAGATATATCTTTTTCTCTTGATTATTATTGCTACCAGAAATAATATTGAGTTTTTATGGTAAGCAGCATATTGCCTACACATTAGTAATAATAAATAAATGTAGGCTAATAAAATTTAAAAAATCCTTCAAAATTGCAGATAAATATATATTTGTTAGACCATTAAATGGAACTGAATGCCACTTACACATAGAGAACCCAATACAAATAAATGAAATATAGCTGGAGATCAATTTCGAAATTCTGGATGATAGTTATATTAGAACTGTGACTGTTACCATATATACAAACACCAAGGAGTGATATTCTGAATACTGTCAAACATATATACTAAAGATGTACATGTTTAACACACTAGACAGTCAGTTAACAACAAAATATGAATGTCTTTCCTTTACCATTTATTATACATGACAACAGACTCAAATTTCCACCTGACACACCACTACTGTTGGACTGTGGCAGCTGGAGGGGCTGCATATTGTGGCGCATATGCTGGGTATCCTACGTGCGCAGGGGGATACTGTCCGTAAGGTCCACCTTGACTTTGTTGGAACGCGCAGGGATTGGCTGCCCCTGTCAATCCACGACTCTGGAAGAATTTGTGACTGATTATAGATTGAATTCCGTCAGGTACTCCGGAACCTGCGGGTGCCTGCATCATATATGCCTGCGTGTTACCCGCTGGCATGTATGAAGTGGACTGCATGGGATTTTGATATTGCTGACGGGGATTGAATCGTTGATTGTTGAAGTTTCTTTGATTTCCTTGCCCTAAAAACAAAGGAAATGTTAGTCTCCAAAAAATAGTTTAATTTTTGCAAATATAAATAGATCAGATTTTATGACATCTGTGTACAAATACTAGTTTTTCAGCTAGTTTCAAAGTAACGACTAGATTAAAAGTAGTATTTCCATTTAATCTACCACAATTCCGACACCCAGTCAGCCAATAAAAAATCTAACTGAGCTCTAACATGTGGTTCATATTTAGTGTGTATTGTTAAAATATGTATTGTTTTTTTTTAATTTATTTTATGAATTTATTACCTATAAAAATTGTTTTTTGTTATGCCTTGTATTTACCAATTGAAATACTTATTCTTGACTAAATGAATAATAAAAATAATAATATTAAAATATGTTACACCAACCATGAGTTTATGCGGACAGTGAATCGATACGATAGCAAGTTACTTAAGTCATTATGTACTTACTACATTCCATACATATTTATTTATTCCAAACACAGTTAATGCCTAATTACATAGATAGATATATATTTATTTGTGTTAATAATCTGTACAGATTTTACACACATCAAGTAATGTATGTGAGACATTTAAAATTTAAAGTAAGTATGAAACATAAAAGTAAGAACCAATTATTATACATTAAAACATTCAGTAAAATAAAGACTAAAAAACATTAAAAATAGTAAACTAATTTAAACATTAAAACATTCAGTACCTAAATATAAAGCAAAACGATCAATTATTTACAATACATTTGTTTAAAACATAGAGGTAATTATTGGACCATCAAAATCGGTATTAATAAATTCATCTATTGAGTAAATACTTAAGTGTATCAATAATTTTTTAATTTTATTTTTAAATTTGTTCAATGGTAAGGTCTTTAAATGCAATGGGAGTTTGTTGCACCAACCCAGAGGCGTGGAAGTGAATACAGCATTGACTTTTTGTTAGACAAATAAAATTAAGAGCAATAAGGTGTGCGTTCCTGGTATTATATTGATGTATATCACTATGGAGTGCAAATTGATCTTGCCTTTCATGAATCCATAGGAGGCACCGATATATATATTTATATGTACATATTGATAGATAGATATAGATATTTATTGGTAACATTACACAAAGTGCTTTTACATGTCAATAAATAGATAAAAATAAAATGTCAATAATAGAACTAACACTATTTGGACAGTTACAAAGTAAGTATACAGATACAAAAAGTACAGTTAAATACAAACATAACTAAATTTAAAATTTTTAAACAATACAAACTTTACACATTAAAAAAAATATACATATATAATTATTTGTTAACAAATCTAATTAAGATCATTAAAATCATTATCGAGGTACTACTCAAGGGAATAAAAAGATTTTCTCAAAAGATAGTCTTTAATTTTGCCTCCTGCCGTCTGACATTGTGCGATAGGACATTGTAAAAGGTCACACAAAAATAGTTAGAGCCACCTCGAGTCCTCCCAAGCCTGTGAAAGCTGTGCATAATATTGGCACTGTTACGAGTGGAGTAGGTATGTAAATTAGCATGTGATGTGAAGTCTTCTATATTTTGTTTGAGATAAGTCAGACAGTGCAGCACAAAAATACAGTGCAAGGTAAGTATATGCAGTTCTGAAAAATATGATCGGCACCAATCACGATAGCCTAATCCCATGATAACACGCACACACCTCCTTTGCAAGCCAAATATTTTGGCTGCGTGTGCTGAGTGGCCCCAATTTAATAGTGCATAAGTCATATTGGAAGCGAAATATCTATGATATGCAGACATTAAAATTCTTTTAGAAACATTACCGGATAGTCTTCTAATTAGATAAATAATTTTTGATAGTTTAGAGGCAAGCATATTCACATGTTTTTCCCAAGTCAACCCAGGGTCAAGGTATACACCCACAAATTTTATTGAGTCATTGTTGGGCAAATTAGGTCCTACATTTCTTAATGTGAAATTAAGATTTTGAGTTTTGGAATTATTAAGGCTAAGTCTATTTGCCAAGAACCAGTTACATATGTCCAGCCGCGCGGTACCTACCATATTCTGAATAGGATCTGAAGGATGATATTGTTGTAAGCTGGTGGTATCGTCAGCGAACAAAATCAGATTAGAGTTTGGGTGGCAAGCAGGAAGATCATTGATATAAATAAGGAATAAAAGGGGCCCCAGAACCAAGCCCTGAGGCACCCCATGGAGAATGGTCTGTCTGTTTGAGGTAGCAGCATCATATGTAACATACTGGCTCCGTTCAGTGAGATACGACTTGACAAAGGCAACACTGTCAGGATGGAAATTGTAAAGAGCTTTTTTATAAGGATATCAAAGGAGACACAGTCAAATGCCTTTGTCAAGTCAAAAAATGATGCATATGTATCCAGGCCCTGCTCCATGCCCTGAAACACACACTCAATCAAACTATTAATTGCCAGGTTTGTTGACTTATTATTCCTAAATCCAAATTGTTTTTGTGAAAAAAGGGAATTATTTTCAAAGTAACTGATAATTTGGTCTTTAATGAGGGATTCAAAGATCTTTGAGATAATGGGGAGGAGGGAAATAGGGTGGTAATTATCATAATCATCAGTGGAACATTTGTTCTTGAAGATAGGCACGATCTTTGCAACCTTTAGAACCGAAGGAAAGATATTCTCTGAGATACACAAATTAATAAGATTGGTTAATGGATAAACAATGAAATTCTTCAGAGTCTTCACAATACTGGCATCAATCTCGTAGCAGTCTTTACTCTACTATTTTTTATCTAACCATATTGTAGGTGACAGGTTGAAATTTAAAGCTTTGATTATTAAGATTATCCACTAAATACTCCTCAAAGGTATTAGAGCAGGCTGAGGAAGCTGAGAGACTAGCTCATGAGCTATATTAACAAAAAAGTTATTAAAAGTCTCCGCATTAAGATTGTTAGCTGGATGGCTTGATACTGAATTAGATTGTGATTTGATTATATTCCACATAGCAGACTGTTTATTTGTAGACCTGTCTACAAAGCAATCATTGGCGGCCCTCTTAGCTGCAACTATCTCTGATCTATAAAGATTCCTATAGTCAAAAACAGTTTTTTTAGGAACCAGGACAGGATTGTTTTTATTAATAATATTTAGCCCATGAAGCCTTTCTCTCATATCCCTCAGTCTATCACTGAACCAGTTGCTCCATATGCCAGGGGAGGGGCCATCTGTCATTTTAGTTTTTAAAGGGAAACTAGCTTCCATAGCATTGGCTATAATATCTGTAAAAACTTTAAATTTTTGGTCAGCATCCTCACCATGAGCCAGAACAGAGCCCCAGTCTACCGACTCAACGTTGTTATACAGGCAAAATAGCTCTTCTTCAGTCACCAGTCTCACAGATGAAGAATATGTTAACTGACAACAGAAAACAATTCCCGAGTGATCAGACAGACCACAAAGGTCATACAGGCTGGCACCATAGTTATCTGTCGAGATGTTAGTGTAAATTTTATCGAGGCCTTCACCACCCCTAGTACTGAACCCCATAGGAGCTTAGAAGATTATTGAGATAAATCACTCTTTGGTCAGATTCATCAGTGAAATGAATGTTAAAATCTCCAGTTAATATAATAAAACTACTTAAATTGATGGATTCAAAAGTTAGAACAAGTATCTCTAAAAACTTGTTAAAATCCCCACTAGGCGATCTATATACTGAAATTAACTGTAAATTGAAGGCTTTTGGGAAGACCCCAGCCACCTCACAATGTATTTCTTGTGAAAATATAGTTATATTTAGATCATTGTATTCAATATGATTTTTAAGGTATACCCCCACTCCACCATAAGCTCTCAGAGATCTGCAAAAACCCGAGGCAGCTCGGTATCCATCGAAACTAATGCAGGAAAACTCATCCTAAACTAACCAATGTTCATTTATACATATGCAATCAAAATTATTCTCCATAAGAATTACCTCAATTTCAGAAATTTTTTTCCTGATACTTTGGATATTAGCATGAAATATGGTTAGACTTTTATTTGATGTTTTCCCATTGACTGAGTCCTGACTTTTGGAGTAGCGCTCATTTGTCGTTGGGGCTGAAGATTCAAAAAAATGGTTGACATTGATACCATCAGGCCAAAATTCGGGTTTCATTACTTCGTCCTTGGATTCTGTCGGCACACCTAATCTGAAAGAACTAATTTGTTTATTTTTAGTTCTCATTTTTTCACACACAATATCTTGTTGCAATTTATTTGTTTTCAGGTAATTAATTATATCTTTTGCCTTTGTTCTAGCATTTAAACCAGAGACAAATACCCAATGAAGTCTTTTTGCAACCTAAAGTTTACATGGCTGTTGATTGGAGCCCTTAATTGGTGGTGGCCTAGCTCTTTGGAAAGTTTTATTATTTTTATAGTTATAGTTATATTTATTTCTTCTCCATCCATGAGCTGTTTTCCATTCATTTGGCGCCTTTTTATTTTCTGGAACAGTGATTTTTTCGTCTTCTACTTTCCCATCAGATTTTGCATTTTTATTTTCCTCAAAAACATCGTCATCTGTCAACATCAGCTGATTTGTCCGTGTCTCTTGCTCCGTTACCAGATCTTTTTGGTCAGTCCATGTTATTTTCTGCTGTTCATTTGGTCTACTTGTTGGTTTCTGGTAGACCGTTTGTTCTATGATGCTATCTTCACACTTTTCGATTACAGTGTTGCCACCCTCTATGGGTGCATTCTCGTAACTTTCAAAAATATTTCCCACTCTTTTTTGCATACTATTTTTTTCTTCGAGGAGTTTTACCTTTTTCTCCAGAGAAACAACCTTTTTTGAAAGTGTTTCATTGTTTTTTTCCAGTGTTTTGACCTTTTCTGCCATCTCTTCAAGCAATTTTTTTTATTTCACTATCGTCAGATTTTGAGATTAATCCATTGACAAGATCTTCAACGTGCACGCAAACAGCTTTTTTCTGATCTGCTGCCTGTCGCATACATGCGGGATGGAAAATGCACTTGCACTTTTTACATTTCACTTCATTGATCACTATTTTGTTGCAATGTATGTAAACTTCAGCTCTAGATGAAGTTCCATGTAATATTCTAAAAGATATATCTCACTTAATAAGTAAACCACTTGAGTATATAATTAATTACTCTTTCACTGAAGGTCAATTTCCTGATATTTTAAAGAAAAGCAAAATCATACCCCTACATAAAAAAGGAACAAGAGGTAATTTAGAGAATTACAGGCCAGTGGCCATTCCTTCAGCGTTCTCCAAGATAATAGAAAGGGCATTCTATCAAAGATTACTAGTCTTTTTGAACAAAATATCATTTTTTAGTGCCTCTCAACATGGGTTTCTTCATAATAAATCCACCCAAACAGCTCTTTATGGCCATATTAGATCAGTAATGGAGTCTCTCGACTCTGGTAAGACTACTTTGGGGGTTTACTTTGACCTCAGTAAAGCATTCGACTTAATGAACCATGAAGTTTTGTTTGATAAACTTGAGAGGCTGGGTGTAAGAGATATTAGTTTAAAGTGGATTCAATCATTTCTACAAGATCGTTCACAGGCTGTGCAAATAAAAAGCATGAAAAATGACATAATGAATTTTACTTATCAGTCTGATTTCACTGCTATCACCACAGGAGCTCCACAGGGATCTCTTCTCTCACCCCTCTTATTTCTTATTTTTTCCAATGATTTGAGTATCAGACTGGGTGGAAATGATATATTGGTAGTGCAGTTTGCGGATGACACCTCAATTGTTGTATCAAACGGGAGCACAGCTCTCGCTTATCAATTAGCCAATCAAGCTGCCCAAAATATGCAAGACTGGTGTGAAAATAACTTACTTCTGCTTAATGCTAGCAAATCTAACTTTATGGAGTTTAAAAATAGAAACAATATTTCGACCAATTCGCAACTTTCTATCGGAATTAGAAATCAAAAAATTAATCAAAATGAAACATTAAAATTTCTTGGTCTTGAACTGGATGACAAATTGAGCTATCATTACCATGGAGACCTTGTATGTAAAAGACTTTCATCAGCAAATTACGCTATTTATAATCTGAGAGATGTTGTAAGTGAACACTCTCTTATGCTTTTCTACTATGCTTATGTCCATTCTCGTCTCCTGTATGGTGTAATATTTTGGGCAACTCATCCTCAGACTGCATCCCGGGTGTTTTTATTACAAAAAAGAATTATTCGAACAATGTGTAAGGCAAGCTATCTAGAAAGCTGTGTACCGCTCTTCCATAAATTGGGCATAATGACCCTGTACTCTGTTTATTTGTATGGCATGTGCTGCTTTGTATATAAAAACAAACACGAATTTAGAAGTAATGATTCTATAGGAAATAGTAATATAATAAGGAGACATGGAGATTATCTTAATACTCCAAAACACTCAACAACACTCTATGAGAAAGGACCCCATTATATGGGAATTAAGATATTTAATTCACTTCCAAAAATTATCAAGGATGTTAAGTCATATAGTAGCTTTAAAGCAATAATTAGAGACTTTTTTAGAAACCATCCTTTTTATTCATTGGAAGAATATTTCATACATCAAACAGCAAAACATATTAATTACAATTATCAATGTGAATACTGTCAGATAAGACATGCTATATAACCTAGTCTGGTCATTGACAATCCTAGTTTAAGCTTATATTTCTGTTAAGTATTAGTTTTAATTTGTGTGTTTGTTGAATGTGTGTCCGTGTGTATGTGGTCTGCTTTTAATTTATATTTTTAGCGTTTAATTTATATTTATATGTTTAGTATTTGTGACGACCCAATGTTATGCTTAACCTGAATGGCAATAAAAGAATTCTGAATTTTTTCTTTGTTTTTCTCGGATCCGAACTATCAGACGACCGAACCGAACCCACCATCTTGTTATTTATTTATTGAAGGGAGAGTCATAACAATGAGGCCCTTAAAGTGGGCTTTAACATCTGTGTGGAAGTGAAGACCCCTTATAATTCTGATAACTGTTCTTTGTAAAGTGGAAGGCTTCTCAGAATGAGGTGAGTGACCCCAGGAAAGGATACCTTACGACAGATAGGAATGCGTAGGCTAAAGTAGCAAAGCAGAAAAAAAAATTAAAAATACTGACTTTCCAATAATCTTAATGAAAAACAACATATTTTTACTGCACTTTATTCATCATTCATTCATTCTCATATCCTTTTAGAAAAACAACACAGAAAATTGACAAAAAAAACCCAATATTAGCAGCAATGTGAACCTCCTAATACAAGAAGTCATTGGATCAAACCATCTTTTAAGAAAGTTTTATCAATTTTCTCGTAGCCAATATAATTAAAATATTACCAATAAAAAAATTATGTCAATACCTATAACATTTAAAAGTGCCACTGTTAATAACACACCCATACAAATTTTGCTGTTTCCCATATTTTGTTTTTTGAATCAATGTTCTAACCCAAAAATTAAAAAACTCAAAAAGATCTTAAAGAAAGGAATAAAATGACAATCCCAGACAACAAAAAATTTAAAATAAATGTGAAAAGCTCACCATAATTGTTTCTAGGTTGTCCATTCATCTGTCCGTTCATTGGATTCTGTCCATACAATGGGGGACTGTAACTTTGTTGGTAAGTCTGTGGGTTTTGATATTGAGGATTCTGGTACTGATTGAAATTACCATTGTTATATCTTGGTTTTGGTTGGAATGTGTTTTCCCTATTCTGGGGTCCATTCTTTGGTGAACCATCACCATTTTGCTGCCTGTTTCCATAGAACTCCATACCATTGAAGTTATTCTGGGGCTTCTTTTGCCAGGTACGATTGACAGAGTTATTCGAATTTGGAGAAGAATTATCCTACAAGTCAAATGCCAATTAGTGTCAAATAAATTATATAAAACAATGCAATTTAAAAAAGGTTTCATTTTCTA
The DNA here is from genome assembly GCA_030620095.1 of Kuschelorhynchus macadamiae. Taxonomy (NCBI): domain Eukaryota; kingdom Metazoa; phylum Arthropoda; class Insecta; order Coleoptera; family Curculionidae; genus Kuschelorhynchus; species Kuschelorhynchus macadamiae. Next base: position 4,404,012 of record JAUTXW010002618.1, read on the forward strand.
AACAATGGGTTGTATAAATTAATTATCCATAAAAATGTATTTAGTTTTAAGTACGAAATGATAAAAAGCAGTTAATATTTTATCCCATCAACAATCTACATGCATCACTCAAGTCTCTAGTAAATAGTTAACAGACATCTCACGAAATTGAAATAAAGCAAAGCTATATGGCAATCTATCTAACAGACAAATGGTTTTAAAAGTTTAAATATTGCAACACCTTTACAAAACTCGGACGCAATTACCGACAATGAATTGGAACTTTAGTCACACAAACGAAGCCAGTTTTAGAAATTGTTATCGGCGAATTAAAAAGCACCATTTCTTCTTCCGAAAAAAGAAAATGCTACTTACATTAAAATACTCATTTTCTCTAAAATATCTATTATTAACCTTGTTTCTCTGGTTCCAACGATTACGTCCAGTTTGAATGTTCCTTGAATTTTGCGCCAATTCTTGCAACTTGGGAGTGACGGTCTGACCAGCTTCTTCAAGGACCGAGATCAGATCTTTGGCTTGACGTTGATTGTTGGAAGTGAAGAATGTGTAGGCTGTACCGGCTTGTTGGCAACGTCCTGTGCGACCTAAAACAAAATTGTTACTGTTATTGCAAGTTCACCGATCTAGAACAATCAAATAAAAATGTAACAATATATAATATACTATATAACACTAACATCTCACACAAAAAAAAAATGTAAATATTTAATTAAGTATTATTATTATAGTTAAGTTTAGTATAAGATCTTGTGTTGATAAGTACAGGAAGATTGACTGAATTTTGCCCACCCTCGATAACTTATTATTTTTTAAGATAGAAAAATTATTTTTTCACCAAATTGTAGTAGATGTGATGTTGTTTATTGCCTGAATACTTCAGAAAAAGAGGGTAAATTAAAGTTGTAATTTTGAAAATAAAATATCCTGTATATTTATAGATATTTTAAAGAGCATTAGAGAGATTTTCAAAAATACCTTATATATGTAGATCTTATTTTTTGAATTATTTTTAGAAAACTAATATTCTGTTTGTATATTCTTATTTTATTAAATATACTGTAGGAATTCTTAAAATGTATCAAATACTCAGTAAATGAACTGGATAACTTAAGAATTCCAATTTTATTTTCCACAATTCCGACACCCAATTAGAAAACAGAACAATCTAACTGAGCTCTAATATGTGGATAATTTGCACAAAAAAAAAACAGTCGTTATTGAGAAAAGCCTAAAATAAAAGTTAAATGTCATCAATATATTAAATTTAACCAAAAATAATAATTAAAACTAATTACATCTGGAAATTTCCTATTGGAAGCCACTGAAGAAAGTGTTAAAAGTTATATTATAGTAAATTTCCCAAGCACATTTTTATAGTTATAGAACAACCAGAGACCTGAGCTACCAGCAATGCATTGAAAATTGGTGATGATTTTGAATTACTTGAAGCTGTATGACATATGACAATAACAAAGGAGTAACATTTATGAGTCAGATACAGGATTGGTAGAAATAATCTACAGTATATTCATCTGAATATAAGTTCCATAGTTTCAAAATTCCAATATTTTACCCACTTTCACTAACACAGATCCCAAGTAGAGTAACTGTGGATTATTTTAGATATTATTCTACTGAGTGAGCATGTTCAATCTCAGAATTGTAGAGATTTGGATTGTAAGTTGTCAGACTTCTGTGATATTGTGTGTCAAGTTGAACCTGAGAACTGTTAAGCTAGTTAGAGAATGAGACTATCATACTTATAGTTACAGGAATATCTTAACTGATTGAGAACTTGAATGAAAAGGTTAGCCACTTTAATTTCTGTCTAGAAAATTAATTCAATAAACAGCTCTATATAAGATAATTTTTGTAGACCGCAGAAAATGGTAAACATATAATTAAAAATTTCCAAAAAGTAAGTGTAACTGACGGACAATACCATGTATGTATAAAAAAATGTTATGAGCAGGAAATTAATTCTGAAAAGAAGTCCTACTCTGAACAGTTTATTAGAGTAAATCAAGACAGTCAAAAAAATCTTTAAGTAGTATTTAAAAAACTGGAGATTTCACCCAATCCTTATAAACATGACTGTCCTCCTGAATTATGTAATGCTGAAAGCTTTAATCTGCAATTATTTCTGAAAACCTACTTTGAAGAGTTTATTAGAGTAAATTAGAACAATAAAAAAACCTCTGGATAATATTTAAAAAACTGGACATTTCACCCAGTCCTTATAAACATGACCTAAATTGTGTAATGGTGAAAGCTTTGATCAGTTCTTTGAAACCTCTGTACCTAATATGGAATGTGAGGAAGATAAGTTTTTTTAACAATAATAAGACACCGTTTCATCCAGTTTCCTATGAAAAAATAAAAAATATTCGAATGAAACAGAAACAATACTGCATGGGCAGTGGTCAGCTGTTACAATTTGTGGAACCCATCTGTCTTCAGCCATTAGCATATATATATATATATATATATATATATATATATATATATATATATATATATATATATATATATATATATATATATATATATATATATATATATATATATATATATATATATATATATATATATATATATATATATATATATATATATATATATATATATATATATATATATATATATATATATATATATATATATATATATATATATATATATATATATATATATATATATATATATATATATATATATATATATATATATATATATATATATATATATATATATATATATATATATATATATATATATATATATATATATATATATATATATATATATATATATATATATATATATATATATATATATATATATATATATATATATATATATATATATATATATATATATATATATATATATATATATATATATATATATATATATATATATATATATATATATATATATATATATATATATATATATATATATATATATATATATATATATATATATATATAAACATTACACCAGTGAATCAGACTTCAATAAATTTTAGCCCAACAACTACCTTGTTGTCAGTGATACTAACAATATTATTTGGCTGATATTGACTGGAACATTTTGCTAACATGAGTGTGGATGTGGCAGTTGACAGATTTAATAGAGCTTCGTATCAGAGTCTTGATCAGTGTATACCACAAAAAAGAATGAATACAAACTTATTTAAATGGTTTAGCCAAGAGCTGAAAGATAGGAAAAAAACTGCACAACCGAAATTTATGTAGTCTAGGTGTCGTTCTGACTATCATGTTTTTTTTTCCAGTTTGTAAGAATGTATTGAGAGAATATCGCAGGGCATATATTATGGATAGAGTTGAGGTATCTGTTATGAACACTCCAAGATATTTTTGAAAATTTCCAATAACTTACCTAATAGTATGTATTTTGGAGTAGAAGAGGTGTAAGATAGCAAAAATAATAATCTTCATTGTACTGTAACAAAAAGGTGCATACAAAGGTGGAAAGTACAATTAGAAACATATTTTATATAACATATTAACCACCTGTAGAGTGCAAGATACAGGACAGTGATTTAAAGGAACATCAGGTCTTTTTCCATTGTATATTCTCAAGCAGACACTTTTTGCTAACTAAATTTACTTACTAAACTATTATTGGCAGAAATTTGAACATTTCCAAAAATACTAAAATAGAAGCTGGAGACATTCTCAATGAGATAAAAAATAAAATATCTTCTAAATTCATGCAGGAATGGAAATTAAGCCTAGAAACAAAAGGTAAATTTTACTCAAAGAATAAGTTTCAAAAAAAAAAAATGGTTCATGAATTCCCCCTTCTATAGTCGCAGACACATTACCACTATAATCAGAATGAAAACGGGACATTCTCTTACTAAACAACAGTTATTTCGTATCGGCATAAAAGATAATCCATATTCTGAATGTGGACAGGTAGAGGATTTAAACCACCTATTTTTTGAATGTTCGATTAATATACGTCCAAATTTCGATATATATCAGAACCTGATAAATATAGGCCTCCAACCCCCACTCAACATCGAAACTGTCTTATCCAATGTTTCCACAACAATGAATATCTTGATAAAATTTCTAAATGAAAACAAAATAAAACTATAATTAAAACTTTGATTACTTGTTATAGACCTGTAAAGACAAAGGTAGAAGACTTTGAACCCAGACGAGATACAGTATTTGTAAATGTTTTCCTTTTGTTTTATCCTATAACTAACCTTAAATTGCAACCTTCATCGTTAAAAATTACAACCACAGAGCACTATAAACAAGTATACTAAGAACAATTTTGTAACTGAGAGTTCAAGGGGTGACCGGGAGGAGTAACAATACTCGCTAGCTGGACATCCCACCGATAACGTCTCCACTCAGGCCACCTGAATGGAGAGTAATCTGGCAAATGGACTAGTATCCGCGCCAACAAGCTAGAAACAACAACAACAACAACAAAATATAAATGATGCGGTTACTGGTCACTTTATATGAACAATGAAACATATAGATAATATAGACTTAGAAATTAGTTTGGTTGCAAACTTACCAATACGATGAACATAATCTTCACTTGAGTTAGGGTAGTCATAATTAATAACATATTTTACATCTTCAACATCAAGTCCTCGAGCAGCAACATCTGTGGCCACCAGAATGGAGAACTTTCCACTCCTAAATTCATTCAAAACATAATCACGTTCAGGTTGAGATTTATCACCGTGTATGCAGATAGCTGAAAATCCTATAAAGAAATAGGTGTCAAAATATTACACTCACTAAAATAAAGCGACTGCACAAATATATGTTACTATTTAGTAAATTCAGTCACATCAATTTACTTTTTATTAAATTTCTACTTACCAACAGACTTCACAGCCTTGGTAATATCATCAACTTTCTTTTTGGTTTCAACAAAAACTATTATCTTGTTGTTGCGGTCCGAAGCAATTTGTTTTAAAAGGCCATTCAATTTATCTTCCTTTTCAGATTCTTCACAGACATCAACTACTTGTTTAATGTTGTGATTTGCTGATAATGACAAACCCCCAATATTTACCTACAAGAAAATGCATGTTAATTGTTAACAGTAGTCATAATATTTTTGTACTGCACAAGTTATTTTCTTTTTTAAAATAAGTGTAAAAGAAAAAGCATCATCTTCAAATCAATAAGCATACCTGAACATAGTTAACTAAGAATTCCTCAGCCAGAGCTTGAACTTGTTTAGGCCAAGTTGCAGACCACATCAGTACTTGCCTATCAGGCCTGATCTGTTGAATAATTTTGCGGATCTGTGGTTCAAAACCCATGTCTAACATCCTATCTGCTTCATCTAACACTAAATAAGTGCATCTTGCTAAGTTGGTTGTACCCTTTTCCAAGAAATCAATAAGCCTTCCTGGTGTGGCTATAACAATTTCTACTCCCCTTTCTAAATCCCTGGCTTGAGGTCCCTTTGGTGATCCACCAAATATACAAGTATTACGAATCATGGTGTTAGATCCAAATTCATGCGCTACTTTTTGAATTTGCTGGGCTAGTTCCCTTTAACAAAACAACAAAAAACCATGTTGACAACATATATGTAATTATGCAGCTTCATTAAAAAAGTTGCCGTAAGCTAATGTTAAAATAAAAAATATTATATATTACCGAGTTGGAGCAAGAATCAATGCAATAGGTCCTTCTCCCCTCTGGGGTCTTTGTTGGTGATTGATATGGACTGTAGCAGGTAACATATATGCTAAAGTTTTGCCTGAGCCTGTTTGTGCAATACCTAAAAACGGGATGTTATAGTTTTTTTACAATACCTATTAATCCCTGCAGGAATGAACAGAAACTAGATCTCACCTACTAAATCCCTTCCACTCAACACTACAGGCCAACCCTGTGCTTGAATGGCAGTAGGATCATCAAAGCCCTGACCCATGAGAACTTGCATTATGTAGTCTGGAAAGCTGCTTTCATCAAAGTTGAAGTTAGGTTGGGGCACATTATCTCCCTGTACAATAATGTCTTTCACTTCCCTATATTTTTCAATATCTTCCTTTGACCTGCCTTTTGTGTTGTTGTGTGGCACATAGAAATCTTTCTTGAAAGGTTCCTACAAATGACATCTTGAGAACTCAAGAGTAGAATTTGCCATAAATTAAAAAAAAAACTTTACATTGTAGCAAAATAATTGCAATTTTTTGGTTTCAACTAGTTTTAGGTCATGTATGAAACCATAAAAATTTAAATGTTGCAGTTCTTAAAAAAACATACCAATTCAGTAGGTTCCCAATTTGCAGCAGCTTGGTTGTCAACTTCATTTTCTTGCATTTGTGGTTGCTGTTGTTGTTGTTGCTGGTCATTATAATTTTGGTAGGTATTGAAATTTCTATTGTTGAATTTTCTATTATTAAATTGCCTTGTGTTTGGGCCACCGAAATCTTGTACTGGGGCCATAGCATGTTGTGGTGGACCATTCCAATAGTTAGACTGCTTTCCATATTGTTCACTGCGGTCAGGCCTGGACCTATACCTTGCAAAAAATAAAACAATCAAACCAATGTCATTAACAGAAATTATTTCTAGTTTTAATTTACAATACTTATTTATGCAGTGCTGGAAGGTCATCTATTTTGGGGAACAACTGTAATAATCAAAGGAAAAAAGTACCAAAAAAAAACAGGTCTTATATTGTTTTTTTTTATTGACCAGAGAAATCTAACATCCATATTTGAGACAATTCTACATTAGTTAAGTTGTAAAGACCAAACCAAATGCTATTGCAATCTAAAAATAAAAAACTCAAATAAAATATATAGTTCTAAATTTTGACCGTTATATATTTAAAATAGCTTGTCTGATCCAATATATAGTTAAATTAGTAACACTTCCTTTGCAAAATCTATAACGTAGTAGCGCGTACAATGTTGCCATATCAACACTAAAAAACTCCCGACATTTCCCTTAACAAATGACATTGTCATGTGTATTGTTTAATTATTAATAGTAGTATTTCAGTAAAATAATACAAATAGTTGTATTTTTAGGAATATAATAAAATATATAGTAAGCTGAAAATTAAGTAAAATTACTATTGCTTCTTGCTCCCAATCCCACAAAAAGTAATTGAGTCTGTTTCATTTTTTTTTAATTCATAATAGTCTACCTTTTTGAAGCTAACTGAATGAAAATTAGAACACATAGTACTTTTTGTAATACCTATAGAACACTATCATTCATTCCAATCTACAGGGTGAAAATTTTTTTAAGATCATGACCCCCGTTGGTGGCATTATAGACATAACAACAGGGAGAACTACCATCTTCTGCTGTTTCATTCATAAAATCGTGAATGTTTAACGCAATGATTAAAACAAATAAACATGTACTGCAAGTAAGTGACAGAAAAAACATCTATCCTCCTTGTCAGATCCCACAAATAGCAAACCTGTGAAGTTGTAATGATAGACTTCTTTTGTATATCCATCATTTAATTACAGATCAAAAATAAAACCTATTTTTACTGTGAGTATATTTATTAACATACCTAATTTATTCTTTTTAGATTATGCATAAAAATGTAGTACTTCTCAGTATTTTAAAATAATTTATGGTGGTGGTACAAACAGTTTTATGGGAGAACATTGACACAAATTAGAAGCATATTTCCCGCTTAACGAATCTACTACACTTTTTCAATATATGGTCCTATTTGGAAGCTGTTTAGAGAAATATCCATTTGTCTGTGGTCAATATATAGAATTTTAGATTTTATTCAATTTAAAAGTTTTGTACTGAAATTTCATATGTATGAAAGAGTATTTTGCTAGATAGGTAACTCTTAAACAATGCCACATATCAAAAAAATACAAGAGGCCACCTCCATATTTTCAAAGATATGCATTATTTGACAAAAATACATATATACCGTGATAATAATTCCTTAATAATTTTATGAAACAAAATAGAAGTTTTCCTGATGCTGAGAACCCTGCATTTTATGAAAATGGATAAAATATGCCCTACTAATATGCTATTTCAAGGGGACATTTTAACAAATAGACAATTATTGTACATTAAGAGCTATGAAAAAAACTTATTAATGACAGGGTTGGATGGGACAGCCAGGCAAATGCCTGGTGTATCCCTGTAATTATTAACATAGATTAAATTTTTGAAATATCATATATACTAAGTTCATTTAAATTAGCATTAGTGGGTTGCGTAAACATCTCGGGCAGCTATCAAGTACTTCAAAAGTACTTGTTTAGTTGGCTGCAGGTGGGGTCGTATGTCCACAGCATAGGGTGGAAGTGATTGGTGGTCTTCAACTACAGACCTTGAGTTACAACTTACTTCACACCGACACGGCCCAAGCCCAAGTTTGTCAGCTTTAGCAAATAGTGTTCTGTAGATTAATTAACAGTTTAAAATTCAGGGACGATTGTAGGTTAGCTTTTAAAAACCTGGGATTCTGCCTTTTCCTTATTTTCATACTTGAAAATATAACCTACAATAAAAAAATGTCAGGACCAGTTCATCACCCGTCACTTGGCGCCCTTCTTTTTGCCGACTAGCGAAGTGTCAGGGAAGACCTCAATTCATTGCTGTTAAGTTTTTAATAAATACCACCTAATGTTAGAATGTTGCCCTTGAATAGATTAATTAAAATGAAAAATGTGCTGTGTCAAAATGTCTTCTATAGTATACAGGACATTTTAAACTGCTATGTTAGTCTTTTAACCGTTTAATGTGAGTGTTTATTTTACTTAAGTATTATTTTTATATATGTATTTTATTACAGTGTATTACAAATTTTAATTAAGATTTTATGATAAGATTATGACATTTATTCTTTTATTGACTCAGGTTTGTATACTTTACTGTAATATACTATCTACCTATCTATCTACATAATGTTATAACCTTGTATTATTAATTCATTCTCTCATTGTGGGGCTATTCTGATGGAGCATTGAGGGCATTTAGGCTTCAGAAACAAGCGCTTAGGATAATTTGTCAACTTGTCCCTTGTGAGCTCTGTAGACCTCATTTTATTGCGACTAGCATTTTAACACTTCTATTACTGTTGATTTTTTCGTCAGGTGTGGGATATACAGAGACGACATCTATTCAGTATACATGTGACCACAATTATCAGACTCTGTCTGCAAATCTTGTAAAGCAGGCAAACTTAAGATTGCCAAACATCAAAAAAACTTAATTCAGGTTTTCTTATATAACGTTTAAAGACTTTCAAGATCCAATTTTCAAAAGAAAAACGGGGGTTTTAATCTAGGAATGAATATATTCAGGAAGCACATATTGCTACCATTTGACTTAACATTGCTCACCGTTTTAAACAGTAATTTTTTTTATTATGCTGTGAGATTGTACTTTGTTTTTAAGTAATTTATATAAACTTTATTTCATATCCAATTTTCTTTGTTTTTTTTTTAAATTATAAGATTAATGCATGTCTAATTATAGTTTCATCCCTGTCATTATTTATATTGCAACTATTTTTATACTTTTTATCTTTAAGACTGGCTGCAATGATTATTTTGAACATAGTTAAATAAATCAAATATCAGCCAATTAATTTTTAAATAAAATATTTTTTGTAAAATCAAGTTTTTTTCATTTGAAAAATATATAATTATTATCTCAGTTAATTTTGTTGCAATTTAACTTGATATATATAGTAATATCTTTTGTTCGAAATATTGATTAATCAAATAATTAACAGAAATTAAAGCAGTCTTACTTTGTTTCCAATGACGCCCTTTTAGTTTACCCTTTTTCTTTTGATGATGTTCCCACAGGTTTCAGTATCCATAAAAAATTCAGATTCAAATTTCTTTATTCACAAACAGATCACAATGTGAAATGTGTTTCATCAGAGATTATAAAAAATACAATAATAGCTTAAAAATAAAAAAATACAATAATAGCTTAAAAATAAAAAACTACAAAATACTTAAAACAAGCAAAAGGAATGCAAAGTCATATAAAAGTCAAATATAAATACAAAAATACAAATCAGAGCTTTTTATTATTATACAAAGTTTTTAAACAAGAACTCGTTTAAACTGTAAATGGGGTCCCTACAAAGCAGGTCAAATAGTTTTCTTTTAAAAGATTTTAAATTTGAAGTCCTTTTAAGTTCAGTCGGCAGGTGATTGTATATTTTTAATGGCATAATAAAGCATAATTTAATACAGGTAGTCCTATATCAAAATTATTTCTGAACGAATAGCAATGGGGCATATCATCAATCAGCAGGAAGGAGTTGGAATGTTTACAAATATATAAAGCACACTGCATTATATAAATTAATACAACTGTTTGTTTTTGAAAACAGCAAAATTTCATTTTTTTTTTCAATGATATAAGTCTAAGATAATATTTAGATTTAGGTATTTCTGTTACTGATTGTATATTATTTATTAGTATAAATCTAGTGTTAAATTTGTTAAAAAGCCATTCCAAAATGTGCATATAGGTGTTAATTCACTTATGTGCAATACAAACTAAAGATGAATATCAATATGTTTATTTACTTAGACATACAAATATTGTAAACTTTGCAAACATTTCTGTCAATAAACATTAACAATGTTTGTTTATGTGGAGATATGAACATTAGCATTCTTCAAAAAATGACAATTTGGAAAATGATTTTAAATCCTGTCCTCATAAAGTAACCTTAAGAACAAGAAAAAATACAAAACTTTGGTTAACTCCAGAATTACAAAAAATCATAGACTCGTAACAAATATTATTTAAACAAAAAAAATGTACGGAAAACTTACACCATGCACAAATTTATATCGAATGCAATAAATATGTAAAGAAAATGATTAAGTTAATGAAACAAAATTTTTTTAAAGAACAATTTAATTCCTTTGACCAGAAAAGTATATGGAAAAATATTAACTATCTATTAACAGACACTCACAGGAAACAAGCAAAACAAATTAATATTGAATATCTTTTAATTGACGGAAAAAAAATAACAGAAGAAAATGGGATTTGTGAAGAAATGAATAACCATTTTATCAAAATTGCACAAAATTTATATAAAAAATTAAAATAATACAAATTAGAAGCAGAGCCAATGCAAGAAAATTGTATGTTTATGGATGAAGCGAGCATAACTAATGTGGCTATAGAAGAAATTATTGATAACCTGAATCCAAGAAAATCTAGTGCTCATGATAATATTTCTATAAAAATTATTAAAACAGTCAAAATTCAACTAACTCCAATTTTAAAACATCTAATTCATTTATCTTTTATAACAGGTATTGTTCCTAAAAAAATGAAAATATCTAGAGTATCACCAATATATAAAGGACCAAATAATATTAATCCAAATCATTATAGGCCAATATCTGTATAACCAGTTCTATCAAAAATTCTAGAAAAAGTAATGCACAAAAAATTATGAATTATTTAGAAATTAAAAATTTACTATTCAGTGGTCAATATGGGTTTCGAAAGTCTAGGGATACAGAGACTGTAGTTATTGATATTATTACCGATTTTCAGTTAAAAATTGATCAAAATAAAAAATATTGTATCTTATCCTTAGACTTATGCAAAGCTTTTGACACAATTAATCATAATATTTTACTAAAAAAACTATAAAATATTGGAGTCCGAGGAAATATCTATTATTGTTTTCAAAATTACTTAAATGGTAGGCAGCAATATGTCCAAATTGGAAATAATATTAGTTCTAGGAAAGAAATATCATGTGGTGTACAGTGTGTTCCAGCGAGGACTGAACAGGGACCTATTTTCAACCTTCCTTGTATTTTGGAAAAATTCAAAATAGCCAATCGATGTATTTTTTCTTGTAGAATCCAAAAATATCAACGAAAAAATATTTGAACCAGAATCAAAAGAGTTACGCTATGCATCAGGTGTTTTTTAAATGGAATGTATCGTTTTTTATACGATATCTGTTTATATTACATTTTAATGTTTTACAAACTAAAATTTTAGCTTCACCTGTTTAAAATATACGATAGGTTGGTATAGGTGATCAAGGTAAAATGACGTTTGAATGCTTTGTCAATAAAAATTGACATTATTTTAATTATTGGCAAAGTCTTCACCCAAAAAATATATATTTGACTCTGATCGAAATGAAATACTCTTTGGACGAGAGACTACAGATTGCAAGAGAAGCAAGAAGATTTATTGCAAATTTTCATAGAAATATATCCATCAATACAATTCTAAGGATAAAAAACCTATTTGAGGAAAATAAAACTTCACATTTATATTTAAAATACATCGATTGGCTATTTTGAATTTTTCCAAATTATAAAGAAGGTCGAAAATAGGTCCCTGTTCAGTCCTCGCTGGAACACCCTGTACCTCAGGGTTCAATATTAGGACCTATTTTATTTTTAATATACATAAATTTATTTCAAAATTAAAACTTAATGGAACTATAAAACTATTTGTGGATGATACAACGATTTTTTATTTTGGAAATAATTTTTCAGAAATTAGATACTAGATTGCAGAAAATTTAACAACTCTATCCAATTGGCTACAATCTCATAAACTAACTTTCAATTTTGAAAAATCTTCTTTTATGTTTACAAGCAAAAATCATATGTGATCAAATGGAATCAATTAAATTAAACCAAAAAAATATTAGTTATAGTAGATGCATTCAATTTTTGGGACTACACATGGATGAAAATTTAAGTTGGCAGAATCATATAGAATACCTTAGAAAAAGTGTATCTCCTCTAATAGGAATTCTATATAAAATTCATTGTAATATACCATTAAAATTTACGAAAAATATTTATTTTGCATTAATATATTCAAAATTGTAATATTTCATTTCAGTTTGGGGATCTGCTAATTTAAAAACATTGAAACCTTTATGTTGTTTACAAAATAAAATTATTAAATGTATAGATAAAACTTCCTTTCCTAGAACCAACAATAAATTTATATACAAAATTTGGCTATTTAGATACTAACCATATTTATAAGTTAAAAATATGCAATTTGATTCATTCAATCCCTACAAAAGAAAAATTATCCAATATAGATTTAGAAAAATGACATACTATACATAATCATGACACACAACAGATTTATTAAATACAACTGATATTCGAAACAATTTTGCAAAAAAAAATCCTTATTATATATATATATATATATATATATATATATATATATATATATATATATATATATATATATCAATATTATTATATTATTATATTAATATATAATCATATTATTTTATTTTAGTATTTAATATTATTCTTAATTATTAGTTATACTATTAATATTGTTAGAATTCCCTGTAATGAACTTATACAGTTGGTTGGGAATGTTGAGAATAAATAAGCTGTTAACTTTTTTCAAATGTTGAAACTTTATTTTGTGTTATGGCTTTAATGCCTGTTTCGATTCACCTATATAAAATCAACATTTAAGTCACCCATCAGAAGAGTATAATCAAAAGAAGGCAACAAGGAGGACAATACGTTTTCAATACAATATAAATGCCTGAAACTGACCGACTGAGGTTTATAGTGCCCCTATTAAAATTTTTTGTTTTTCAAAATCAGTTCTATCCAGTTGTTCGACCTGACCCATTTCATCACTTGTCGAGGAGATATCAATGACTTTGCATTTAAAACAGTCAGCTATAAATATACCAACTCTGACTCCTCTAGTTATTGTCATTGCCAAAAATCTGGTAACCAGGAACATAAAAGGAAATCTGGATGGTCGGGAGATAGCCATGTTTCTGTAATTGCTAAGATTTCTTATGTTTAGAAATATTCTGCTTTTAGTTTTTTTATTTGTAGGTTTGCTGAAGATGGGGGTATACTTTCCCCCGAAACGTCCAGAAAACAAACATTTTTCAGTGTCGTTCCTCGGGTACCTTCATAGTGGACCCAGAACTTAAGATTGTCTATTGATTTTATAAAGTAAAAAAATTTTCTTTATGTTCAGATTTTATTAAGGCGAAAAACCCAAAAAATAGTTTTAAACCATGAATCCGGCACTACAATTTCGTAAATATTTACTCAAGACATATTGTTATAAAAAACAATGGCAGGGATTTCAGTGGCTAATTTTACATTTCTGAAGCAACAAAGGAATGTTGTAATAATATTCGTGTTTCAGTAATATAAAATTAGCTACTGTGCTACGAAAATAAATATTCAGATTTACGGTATCGTTGATCTTGAATATATGCATGTTTAATAATTTAAAAAATAAAATACATGTTTTAATTAAATTTTCGTAGGACTATGGACGGGCTGTACACGTAAGCACGTTTGTTAAGGTAATAAAGTGGATAAAATAATTTTTCAACTAATTTTGAACCCTTTGCATTTTCCTTTTCATGGTTAATCAAAACTAAACTCGTCCTTCGAAATCATTATTCAATATGCTAACAAATAAAATAAAAGTGTTGAAACGAATAGAAATCGTATTGTGGGATCCCAAGATTAATTATATGTCCCATCGATTCTGCGCCTGGGAATTTAGCAATTTGCACAAAATTTCTAAAAACGGAAACCGCTACAAGAAATTTTTTTAAACATTTTAAATACCTATCTACTTGCTCAAATCAGCACTATTACTAAAATTACTTACATGTTCGAATTGTGAAATACGTTGTTGTACTGCATTTTGCAGTAAAGTATGTCAGCAGATTATCCCTTAATGGCGACCAGTGTTCAATCTACAAAGGATGGTTGAAATTAAAATGCGAGCTTTGAGTTTTCGTGACAATTTAACTTTTAAAAGGGTACAGGAACTCTGTACGATGAACAAATATACAATTATGTGAGGTTTTAAGAAAAATATTCAAGAAAAATCTGCAAAAATTAAAGGACGTTTAACAGCCTTACCTTGCTCCAACCAACCCTGCAAACAAACGATTTTTGCGCATGATCGTCCACCAAGAGGAAGGGAAATCGATAATGGATAGAAAGGTTAAATAGAAGGGGTATAAGCGGAAGTAAAGGAGAGGGAAACCTAGAAGAACATTGTCAGATTGTAGTATTTTCTGGAAATACAAGAATTTCGGTAAAGCTAACAAGCTGTATTTTTCCATTTTCGGGTTTCGATTTTTATAACAGCAATAGTTAAGAAATAAAAGGCAAACGATTACAGGGGCTGCACCAAAAATATTCGAAAGAATTGAACATGGAATAGAAATATTTGTGAATATTAGTATTTAATAATATTATACTTGGGAAAATTATTAAGAGAATTTACGTATACCAACATGTTATTGCAACTTCTAAATGTAAAATGAGCTTTTAATTTATTGGAAATAAATTATTGTTCTAGGTGTGTAGTAATTCTCGTTCTCTATAAGCTAGGTACCTAAATTGTTCTAAAATTGGTTCCACCAAACCAATAGTTAAATTCCTGCCTATGAAATAAAATCTAAAATCCAAGGCCGGCGCTAGTTTATCCCTCGCCCTGTGCCACTTCTTGTCGCGCTACTCCTCTTTCTACTTTCTTCCAGCTAATTGCTCTTTTATGATTTAGCATTGGTTGTTAATCTGTGATTTAGCTTGAATAGATTTAAGGTTATGTTGTTTTTGTTTTCATAGAGATTCGGATTCATTCGGTGCACTCGCACGCTTTCTTTATAGCAAACCTAAATAATCTTAACCTAATCTAATCCTCATTTTTATTACTTATAAGTTTTGTTAACATTTTGGCACAGATTAATAATTGGTTTAATAATAATTCCGCGGAGTATAAACAAGTTTTGTTGAATGTTTCGGGCTCGGTGGTAGAATGACTTTTTTGTAAGTTTTTTTAACGAAGGTTAGGTTAGGTTAGAATTGGCTACCGTTGCTGTAAAGAAAGCGTGCGGTAGCACGCAAACACAATTCCTAGTCTATATTAAAACAAGGATTTTTTAACATACCTATACCGTTAGGTTAGGTTAGGATCTGTCCCGTTTGCGTTAGGTTTGGTGATTAAAATCAATTTTGATTTAACCTAATCTCTTTCCGCAAACTTTTATTTGTTTGTCAATGCAAGATACAATGGTGGATCTTGTTCTTGTTCTTTTACCTTCTCAGATGACGCTAAGAACATATATTTATAGTGCCGTCTGCAAGCATAGTAAAAGATCCGTAAATAATGAGCGATGCTAAAAAATTATTGTACAGAAGGAATTGGATTGACAATGATTAACATACAGTGTGTCCCAGATCCGCTTCTCTATATAGGGATCTCGGCTCCTATTATACCTACAGCAAAGGTTAAATGGGGAAAGTTTTAGAGGAAACTTATTGCATTCGATATCTGGCTTCAGATTTACAATCGCTCAATAAGTTTAAGAAATATCGGCGAAAAACCGAAAATAGCGGATTTTGTTTTTCGCCAGTATATCCAGAACGGTAAATTTGACAGCTGTAAAAATGTGACATTATTCGGACACATTTTTAAGACAAATAAGATGGTGTATATGACACGTCTTCATAGTTTTTTGTTAACCCGCAACCCTCCTCAACTTTCATTTTTCTTAAGACCGCCATATTGGATTTTTCAATTTTTGGAAAGAGCCTAAAATTTCCAGTCTAGTGATATGTC
The DNA here is from genome assembly GCA_030620095.1 of Kuschelorhynchus macadamiae. NCBI lineage: Eukaryota > Metazoa > Arthropoda > Insecta > Coleoptera > Curculionidae > Kuschelorhynchus > Kuschelorhynchus macadamiae. The sequence continues at coordinate 4,420,649 of JAUTXW010002618.1, forward strand.
ACAAGTGCATTAAAGATTTTAGTGTCATCAAAATATCACACTTCGTAAATTAAGTTTCAATGTTTTTAAAGGAGGCCATGATTTATTTGTCACAAGATTACATTAATAAGTAAGTAATGTATTGAACGCATTGAATTTTCAATACGACATGAACGACTTAAAAAATCTAAATAAGCTTTAACTACTTTGTAAGTGGGTAACATTAATTTACAAATCGGCAAAATGACGTCCATTTGCATCGAGATATTTTTGACAATTGGTGACTGTTTTTCGTACAACCCTGGTAAGTGTATTTCAGTTAATATTTCTAAATATGTTCAGAACTCTTTGTCTCAGGATTTCTATGGTCACGGGGGGATCAAATTCATAGATTTCATTCTTCGTGTGACCCCAGAGGTAGAAATCCAACCATTTAAAGAAATTATTCTTTCGTCAAACTGCTCTCTTAAGAAGTTCCTGACTTGAATGGTATTGTGAGCCGGACATCCGTCTTGTTGAAACCAAGTTCTTCTTAATTCATCTTCCGTTAGAATAGCTCGTAAGGCTGGTACAACCTGGTTCCGCAAAAGCTCTAGGTACCTCTGCCCGTTTAGGTTGTAGACAAACAAAAATGGTCCAATAAGTCGATTTCCTGAAATGATTAATAATTTATAAATAGGTGCCCAACAGTCAAGGGCGGCCTGGCGGTACTAGAAACTATAAATTATAAAGGGAAATTATCTTTATTAAAAAGAAGATTTTTCTTTCCAAAAATAATTATCAAAACATCCCGTAATGAATGAGCTTGTATACAGTTGAAACCTATTGAGCTTTATTATGAAAAAGAAAAACATATTTGGTTAGCGGAAAGTAATAGCAGTAATAAATTATTTTGTTGGTATTGCATATTAGTTTCGGAAATTCTAAATCAATTTATTTCAGTGATATAATAATTTTAAAGAAGTACACCGTGCCTTAATAAAACATAAAATATCAAAAGAACAAACCTCTTGCGCTTTAAAATTTAAATTATTCGGAAATACAGCTGAACGCCTTTCTATAAATCATAATGAAAATCGAAAAATAATTCGACACTTGATTAATATGGTATTTTTTTCATAACGCAAGAACTAGGCTTCCCGGGTAATAATAAATTAATAAATTCAGACAATCAAAATAATTTTAGAGAATTAGCTAAATCTGCAGAAAATTTAGATAAAGTATTAATAAATTTATACAACCCAATTCTATTTTTATAGGTTCTTCGAAACTACAATACAAAATGATTGAATAAAAATGTAATACAATATCAAAAAAGTAAGTTGACTGACTAGAGTAGAACGTTTTACTTTTTTTTTATTAGATTATACTCTTTTAGTATCATTAAAGAACTAAACGAAAAAAAAAAAAGATTATAATTTGACCATTTGGTGCCTATTTAAAAAAGATTGGTTAGATTAACTTACCAATGATCCCACACCAAACGTTACTTCCAAATCTGATCTGTAGACGTCTCTCCGCCACTTCGTGAGGATTTTGCACAGCCCAATGATGACGGTTGTGCCTATTAAAGACTCCACAATTCGTGAACCTGCTCTCATCAGACCACAAGACATGATTTACAAAATCAGGATTTTCATTACATCTCCTAGTATACCACTCACAGAACTGAAGTCGTCTTGGAAAATCAGTTTCCTTAAGTCCTTGTACTATTATAGGTTTGTATGGATGGTACTTATTCTTTTTTAAAACTCTCTGTACTGTTGATTTTGGGACATTAGTTTCCTGTTCTACAGTTCTTACCGATGAACTAGGGTTTTCGTTGATAGCTTGTAAAATGTTTCTGTCTAGATTTTCATTGTTATTATTGTATCCGCTTCTAGGTTGTTCGAAGGCACCATGGTTAATGAAATTAACTACGATTTTCCTGAATTAGGTTTTATGAGGCTGCCGTCGTTCGGGGTACATCTCCAAATACCTTGCTGAGGTAACGTCCACGTTTCTGTATGATTGAAAGTACAGAGCTAACATATCAACCTTTTTTTCATTTGAATACGGAATGCGGGCTATTTTCTATAGGTTTTGACAATTTATGTGTCAGATTTATGATTTTATTGAGATAAAAGCGTATCTATATACTACTTATTAAAACACAGCTTTGATACTTTAAACTATTTAACTTAACGTCAAAGTCAAAATCCAATTTTGTTACAGATAAATCATGGCCTCCTTAGAAAAGTATTGAGAGCTAACATTACTTTAAATCATGGCCTCCTTAGAAAAAACTGAAACCTAACTTTACGAAGTGTAATATTTCGATGATATTAAAATCTTTAATGCACTTGTGAAATATCTCTAGACTGGAAATTTTAGGATCTTTCCAAATATCGAAAAATCCAATATGGCGGCCATAAGAAAAATGAAAGTTGAGGCGGGTTGCGGGTTAACAAAAAACAATGAAGTGTCGTATACGCCATCTTATTTGTCTTAAAAATGTGTCCGAATAATGTCACATTTTGGCAGCTGTCAAATTTACCGTTATGGATATACTGGCCAAAAACGAAATCCGCCATTTTCGGTTTTTCCTCGATATTTACAAAAACAACTGATCGATCGCAAATCTGCCGGATATCGAATGCAATAAGTTTTTTTTAAAACTTTCCCCATTTAACCTTTTCTGTAGGTATAATAGGAGCCGAGATCCCTGTATAGAGAAGCGAATCTGGGACACAAAGTATAGGGGGGCTGCTCCCACCCCATATATTTTCTGTGAGGAGAATCTTATCTTATTGGTGGCAACAAAATATGTTGCTGTGTTTTTAAAAATTGCTTGCCTTGAGATTGTGCGAAGGAAAGCAGTGTTGACCCGATTTTAGGCATTCGGTTTAAGACATTAAACATTTTATAATGTATGCCATTGAATAATTTGTATTAGTACTTACCCCCCCCTCCACCCAATATGTGGGCTTCCGTCTGTCGCAGACGATTGGACCTCTTTACTTAACAACCCTGTCTCCTTTAGAGAAAATATACAAACTAATGAATGTTTGTTATAATTTACACCACTATTGACTTTAGCCAATGACACCATCAAAGGCTTTGGAGTTTTTACAAAGTCAAAGTTAAACATTTTAGGGAACCTAAAAGTTATTTAAATAGTTACTTATTTTTTATAATTATTTAATTACAAATAGTTTAAACCATTTTATTAAATTATTTAACTGACAACTGACATTTACATACACTCTCCATAAAGTCTTGCGCTGATTCAATTACAACTTCAGTAATTATTTTTTACTATAATGTTAAAAAATGTACAACGCTATCATTTATATTTTGACACTATATATATAATATATATATATATATATATATATATATATATATATATATATATATATATATATATATATATATATATATATATATATATATATATATATATATATATATATATATATATATATATATATATATATATACACTGAAACAGACCGCCATTTTGTTACGTTATGATGAATTCGCACGAGTTTATCACTATATCACATTTAATTTTTCAATTCAAAGTCAACAGAATAAGATTTTTTTTAAATTTCACTTGGTCTCCATTTTGTTCCGCCATCTTGAATTCATATCACAACTTTACCCGTTTATTTCCATATACACTTCTGCTTGCACAAGCATGTGAAATTAATCTAATAAGTAGTTTTTTCAGGCTGATTTTTTAAACATTTTATTGGGCCGCCATTTTATTTTGCTTACTTTGTATACATACCAAAATCTTTCCAGTTCATTTCCATATAACACTTAATTTTTGTGCAAAATTTGAGATAAATTGGATAATTAGTTTCTTTTGGAAATAATTTTTTTAACAATTCGCTAGCTCGCCACCTTTTTCCGATATATTGAATTTTTACCAAAATATTACCAGGTCATCCCATATGACCCTTAATTTTTGACTAATCTGAGAAGTAGTTTTTAAGCTATACAACGAATTGACAAACAGACACACTGGCAAACGCACAGACGGACCAACGGAATTGCTAGAACATATTTTTTGGCATCTTTGGACGCTAAACCGTGAAGTATGTACTACCTGATATGGTGAGTTTTTTTCACCATTTCATTTATTTGGACGCCCTTGTGTTCCGCCATCTTGAATTAGTACCACAGTTTTACTAGTTCATCTGTATTGAAACAATTTGAAATCAGTCCATAAGTCTTTTTAGGCTGAATTTTTAAATATTGTATTGAGTCGTCATTTTGGATCCATAATAACCGATTTTTGTGCGAAATTTGAGATAAGCTGCTATTTTCTTTTGCTATATTGGATTTTTTTAGTTATGCTGCGAACAGACAAACAGACCGAAGGAATTGAGAAAACATGTTTTTCGGTTTCTAGGGACCCTGAACCGTAAAGGTCTGAAAAAATCTCGGAGGGTGATTTTTTTCACGATTACCATAGTTCCCTTTTACGAGGGTAGTAAAAATTGACAAAAATCGAGTTTTAAGAGGGAGATAAGGTCTTGCGAGTGTAATAATGTATTTCTACTAATTCCACATTTATGTATTAGAATTTTTGTTTTCGCCAGCAACACTCACATGGCCGATTTTGATATGTATTTTTTTAAAGCTGTTTAGCTACAGACGTGGTCATACTACATTGAGTTGAAGAGATATTGCGAAAAGTGGAAAAACACAATCCAACCCTTTTTACACGCTTAAGGATAAAATTCCAAAAAATCTAGAATTTTGAAAAAAAAAACTCTAAAAAATGAAAAACACTTCACTCCCACCCTAAGTGTAGCAAAATAAAAAAACCTGTAAGTCTTACGTTTGGTTAAAAAAGAAAATTGTTATTATTTTTATTAAAATAAAATTATAGGCAGTATTTTTTTTCTTACACACTCGAATGAAAATAGCATTTCGCCAAATGACGAATTCATCTAACTAACTGACTTTCGGAGGAGTCATTTGACGAAGACTACCCGCTGTCCATGCGTTAATCCATACAGAAGTTCTTGGATTAGAAAGCTTGTGGATATACTGGTCCCAGCTCCCCAGATAGTATAACAGTATTCAAAGTTGAGTTTGACTTGTGATTTGGTGTGTGGCTGTAGAGTATTTATCTTTCATATATAGTACGTCACTCTCTGCATGATTTTTTTAGACTTTTTAGTTTAGACTTTAAGAGAACAGTTTATATAAACATAAGTCTCTGCAGTTTTTGAGATACTTACCTACAAATTTGGAATATAGGTAACTTTTGACGGCCTACATCATTAGACATGCCAAATACTTGTAAGGATTTACAGAGTGATATTTTTTTTTCTAGTGTCCCCCCTCTTTTTATTATAAACTTTTTTCTGTGATCGTTTCTTAAAAAAGAGTTGAATTTCCTTTTCTCTATCCTATATTTTTTTCATATCCGCGATCGTTTTAGAATAAAAAATTATAAAACAATTTTATATAATTCGCTAATTTAAAAGTAGGATTCTAAATTGCTGTAATAAGACTAATAGGCTCTGACTGTAACATGGATAATCATTTGTTTTTGTTTATAGTTTATTTGACTAACAATCAATTAACAGACATTTAAAATTGTTTTAAAATATTTATTAAAACAAGAAAATATTCTTCTCTAATACACGGTTTTCAAAAAAACATCAACTGGTGTATGTTACACAAAGTCGTTATTTATTAATGTGTTAAAAATAAATAAGACGAGAACAATAATACAACAGCCAGAAACCAGAGAAAAAATTAAATAAACTGCTGAAAATGCCTTTCACCTGTAAGAATACATGCCGCTGCAGACTCTGTTTTTTTTGCATATTAGCATATGGGGAGGTCAATAACAAATTTAAAAATAGGCATACTTAAAATAACAATAAATATCTTATCTTTGAAATGAGCTTTAAATTCTCTTGAAGTTCAGATCTACTCTTCGTTCTTTACAAACGGAAAAATGCTGAATTACACGTTCGTTAAAATTGCACGCACATTCCTTTTATAAACGATTTCTCGATACTTAACATTGCTAAAGCGGATAGTCTATCTTGGCTCAACTCCTCAACAAAATTTATAAGCCCTCGAAAAACCCCTGGATTTTCAGACAAAGCCGTTTCATCATAGCCACGTAGTGCCAGCTCGAATGCCCCACAAAATTTTACACAATCTATCATTTTGTTTAAAATATAAAGATTTTTGGGTACATTTTTATTAAAATCTCTAAGTGATTTTCTATAAGCTGAGTGCGAATATCAACACTTCCGACCGTAGGACATTTCATGCGATCTGCAGAAAACGCATGTTTTTTTCTTTTTTCTTTTAAGTGTTTTAAGTCCTTAGAAAACAACAAACAAACATAACAGTAAAATGAGTTAGAGACTTCACAACCACATATCCAGTTAGCTAAATCGTACATACTTTTGCGGAAGTTTCGATGAACCTCTTTATTTTTGTCTTTACTAGTTTGTCGTATACTAAGTTCTGGCAAATTGCGACCACTTACCTCGAATTCGGTTATTTTCTCAAAATTAAGTTCGCTAGCACCCTTTAGTTGTTTAATTTTTTGCACTACCGACATTTTATTTCATCTACATTCACAGCTCAAACATAGACCTCCTTGAAATTGGTTATTTTTGCAAAATTAAGTTCGTAAGCACTTTTTCGTTGTTTATTTTTTTGCCCTAGTCACTACCAACATTTTATTTCCTGTATATTTCGAACTCACACATGGATTATAAAAATAAAAAAAAATATATTTAAAAAACACTATATAAATCAATTTTCACCGATTAAAAACGTCCGAAACAATATCGGGTTAGAATATCACGTGACCTCTGAACAATTGACCTTCCGCATGCCGACGTGATACCGCGACCGATTGATCGAATTATGAGAAGAGACCGGCTGATGACCCAAATCGCGTTTTCATATTCCATTTGCTATCACGTTCGGTTGCCACTTGGTTGCTGTGAAATCTTTGGGTACTTTCGTCAAGCTTTAAGGCAATCAGGGCAATTCGGTCTGCCCAGCCTAGCTTAGTATAGCGTATTTTATTATGCCTAAAGAACGCAACGAGACCATTCGAACCGCCGCGCGCGGCTAATAGTGTAGCGTATTTAACGTTTCCCAAGGTTCGCGTTTTATTACAATTATTAGGAGGGACGGTCAAACGAATAATTTATTTTCTGAAATATTTTTGGGGGGTCATTGACCTATGGAACAGCCGCCACTGCGGTATAGTACAGATATTTCAATCAAATTCAGACAGAAGTTTAGGTTTGAAAGTCGTACTGTCAAAATTACTAAAAACAAACGATTATCCACTTAACAAGTCAAAGCCTACTAGAGCACTTTAAAATCCTGATTTTAATTTAGCGGATTACAGAAAATTGTTTTTTTAATTTTTTACTAGAAAATGTTCGCAGGTACGAAAAAAGGTGGGAGGAGGAAATGCGTGATTCAACAAAAAATGTCATCCTATAGATTCTCACAACTATTCGTCGATTCTTATGATAAGGCCCTAAAAAGTAACCCATATTCCAAATGTCAGCTAAATATCTCAAAATCTGCAGAAGCTATAAGGAAAAAACGAAAAAAAAATTTAAAACATCAACACCCTGTACTTGTTGTAACTGGAGATCCTAGTCAAATTTTACTAAATAAAATAAGTAAACTTTGTCCTAGTGGAAAGCACAAGCCATAGAGAGGCCTTTAAGTTGTATTTTTTTTATAAATGAAATATTTATGAATGAAAAATAATTTTTAAACTTACTTATTATAGCTGAAGCTGAAGAAATTTAAAACATGGGTGTTTTTGAAACAAAACCTATGCTGCTAGGTGGATCTGTCCAGAAAACCTTAAATATACGAAGAGTCACATATTGTTCAATGTGTTTCCTATTGGTTCGATTTTCGCGGAGTATAAACAAGTTTTATTGAATGTTCACATGGGTTTCCTATTCCTAGGTCGGTAGTAAGGTCCTTGTTTCTATATATATATATATATATATATATATATATATATATATATATATATATATATATATATATATATATATATATATATATATATATATATATATATATATATATATATATATATATATATATATATATATATATATATATATATATATATATATATATATATATATATATATATATATATATATATATATATATATATATATATATATATATATATATATATATATATATATATATATATATATATATATATATATATATATATATATATATATATATATATATATATATATATATATATATATATATATATATATATATATATATATATATATATATATATATATATATATATATATATATATATATATATATATATATATATATATATATATATATATATATATATATATATATATATATATATATATATATATATATATATATATATATATATATATATATATATATATATATATATATATATATATATATATATATATATATATAACAACGGTAAGGTATTGTGTTCGAATTCCCGTTCAGGCGAATGACTTTTTTTAAGATTTTTTTTTAACAAAACTTATAATACATAAAAATGCGGATTAGGTTAGGTTAATATTGGTTAGGTGTGTTGTAAAAAAAAGCAGGCGGTTGCGGGCTAATGATTTAAAAAAAAAACTTAGGTATACGGTTAGGTAGATCAGGTCACGATATCGTTATGCTAGACCAGGTTTGTCGATGAAACCATTATTAAGGCCATAATGAATGAATGAATGTAATGAAAAGGTTTTGTAAATTTCCTGAAATTTCACTTAAAACTTCCATTTTAAAGTTTTCGGGAAAGTTAAGTTTAAACATTAATTTTTAGACTGTAAGATTTCCCAACTGACAATGTATTTTTAAAAGATAGGAGGAATAGTATAATTAGATACACAAAAGTATCACTAAAAACTGATTCTTTTAAAAGTTTACTAAAATGATAACAAAAAGTAATATAAAATACATACTAAAAAACAACGGCAATTAAAAAAAACAGAAAGGCATATATATACAACAAGATTATGTGATGTTTAATATACATATCTATAATTAATTTGTTCTACACAACTTTCTAGGTTTTTAACTATAAGTGTATTCTTATTAAATAATTTGAAAAGGTTACATTTTACAAAATCTATAATAATAAATTAATTAAACTGGAAAATAAAATTTTAAGTATCTAAATTTAATTTATTTATTCAGCCCAGTGTTTCACCATTTCCAAAAGGTTAATATTTTTCCTAAAATTTTTTCACTTTTTTATAGTATTAAAGGTTCAAGTTGTTCATTAGCTATTATTGTTGACCTACAAAAATTTTTAATAAAATTTAGCACATTAAACAGCCTTTCATTTGCTGCTGTTGAACACTATTGAACACCCAGTCGTAAAAATTACGTGACAAAGTTGTACTGCAAGTCCCAAAGGTTCTTTATTTAATTGCAATGTTCATTATGTCTTGAATGTTACTGGCCTAATTTTTCAATCATATCGAAAATTTCTTCCATTTGAGCCTGAAGTACAAATGGATCGGTCTGACTCGGTCTACGCCGTTTCTTTTTTCTAAATTAGATAGAAATGTACTGACTAGCATAATAACTATAAGAGCATGACATCATCTTTGTACGGAAATTACACGTGTTTCACTTATCACGTTTTCGCATCATGTTCTGGTTCTAAGTGACCTTCACCTCGGCACCGCATGAACGGTCGATCAAAAACGATATGAAAACGTTTTAACGTTTAGCCAGAGCCAAAATAGTCAATAAAAAGTAAATAAATGTGGCAACACACACAAAAATTACTAACAATTTGAATTTCCCGCCCGCTAGAACGGAAGTTTGGACATCTTGCGGCAACTTTTTCTTGAAATATTCCCTTCTCTACCGCAATGCAGCACTCTTTCTGATTGGTGAGGTTTTACCTCACTTTTCCGCTCGTCCCGCAGCTTCCTAGTTTAGGTCAAATTTCCCCTCGATCATTCTCTTTTCCTTTGGACGTCGTAGAGGTAAGTTCAACTCTAGTTACTTTGCAACACGAGTCTAAACGTAGTTTTTTTGTTCTGTAGATTTATGTAGTTGCTTTTTGGTGATTTTATCAAGTGCTAATTTAGAAACATGTTTCATTCTATTTTTAGATTAAAATTATCTTTCGGTTCCATCTGCAAAGAAGCGTTAAAATTGAAGATCATTCCAAAAAATCTACGACTCACACAGATAGCAAACATGTAAGTATTTGAAAATAACAGACTTTTGAATTATATAATTCCCTAACGGCTTCATTTTCTTTTTTATTCTATTCGCAAATCATTTTCTCTAAAATCTAGGTGGTTAAAATCCTTTGGATTGGATCGATAATTGGCTTCCATTTTGTTCTCTGCACATTACTTTTTAAATGTATGAGTCATATTCATATTAGGTAATTTGAATTTGTATGAAATTATTTATGCATATCCTAAAAATGTTTTATAAAAATTTTTAAGTGCGTGGACCTAGGACTTTTTAATTATTCCTTTAATATTTGATTTTTATTTCGTTCACGTGGAATGGTATAAAAATTATGTTGAAAGCTCTGAATTTTTGCTAGTTTTGTCATAATACACTATAGGTATACACTTCATTTTACATTTCCTGTTTAGATATGTCTTAAAATCATGTAATTTATCATTTTTAACGTGTTTAAACTTTCAAATTTGTGTAATTTCGTATGGTGTTTCTGAATAAAATGTACACGGGTATAATCATAGCCTTGAAAGTGGATCGATAGTTAGACGTCCATTTTGTTGTGCAAACCAACACCAACCCACGCCCCCCCCCTCCCCAGACCATGAATTACGTCATTATTCTAGTAATTTTTTCCAAAACTAGGTATTTTTAATTTGAATTGAATGTTTCATTCCTATCAAATTTTAATGATTTTAGTCCAGTTGGCTTTCTTGTCGTCTTGGAGACGATCATTTAAACAAAAGTAGAATCCGAACAAATATTTTTTTGATCCTCGCAATTTCACACAATACTTTTTAAATGGCATTGAAAGTGGTACCACCTTTGATGACTTATACTAAACCAACTTATTCTGTTAGGACTTACAAAAATGCACCACAAAGCAACTTCAGAGGCCGTGAAAATGGTTACCAGAATGGTGGTAGTAAGGGAGGTTACGGACAAAGGAATGGAGGCTTTAACCAAAGAAACAGTAATGGGTGGGGCAATCAGGGAGGTTACGGGAAATCTGGCGGAGCAGGCGGTAGGATGCGTCCAGTTGAGTGGGGTAACAAGTCCCTTCGTCCTTTCAAAAAGGATTTCTATGAAGAACATGAAGTTATCAAGGCTAGGTCAAATTTTGAAGTGGAACAATTCCGTTTGACCAAGCAAATCACCGTAGAAGGGGACGCACCAAAACCTATTCAGAATTTCCATGAAGCTAACTTCCCAGACTATGTACTAGATGCAATTGTTTCTCAAGGCTATGAATTTCCAACATCAATTCAGGCTCAGGGCTGGCCCATTGCTATGAGTGGTAATGATATGGTGGGAGTTGCCCAAACTGGATCAGGTAATCTATTTTTTATACATGTTTTTCTTTGATAATGTATAGATATTTGAAAATATATGGTTTTTAATATGAATACTAAATTAAGGAAATACATATTCAGGGTCTAAAACAAGCACAAATTTAAAAAAAAATATCAAAAACCGTTGTGAAGGATCCAGTTGTTTTTGAAAAAATACATTTTCAAAGTCGTGGATATACAAGAATTTTATTGGGAGAGCTCTTTTGTATTACATTATGACCTGCACTGTTTTTTTATTTTGAACCATCCATCATTAAAAAAAAAAACGCAGTCGTATATATAAAATAAGTTTATATATAAGAATACAGTGTAAAAAGTTCATTCTTGGGAAAGAGTTAATTGACTAATATCAGTTTTTGCCGTAATTTCTTAAATTTTAACTTCCATATTTATAAATAAATATTTTCTCAATCAGATACATCAAATATTTAAAAACATCAAATTTTAAAACATTTCCTATAACAAAAATTCTGCAAGTCCTTACCATTTAAAATGCAATTCTTACTCAAAATATTGACACATCATAAGTTTTTTGTAGGTAAACATTTATATCTTGTCATGATTTCAATTTCTGATAAAAATTTGGTGTAATTGCAAGACAAATAATTGATTCAAGATTTTTCGCATAACTCTAAATATTTTTGTTCTTATTATGTTATAAAACGCATATCCAGTTGCAGTAAGATTTTTTTTTAATTAAAAATTACAAATGTTTCTGGTTATAAATTATATTGAGAATTTTTTTAAATAAAAATTAGAATAGAATAAAAACAAAACAAAGATCCTAAGGTTCAAATCTTGAGATGACAATAGAAAAATTTGCTTATTCAGTAAAAACTATACCTAAAATTAATTTGATAGGTAAAATTAGATACCTATTGTTTAGTGTATTTCAATGGTGTATTAAGTTTTATAAGCCAAGTGTTTCGATTTTACATGAAATTACAAAGCACTTTAATATAAAAATTAGAATATTTAGCCAAGATGTCTATGAATATTTTTATTTTAGAAGCATATTTGGACTACATACTTAACTTTTGTAATGTTTGAAGTATTTTTACTTTCCACATAATGGCTATTGTGGTATCCTAAAGGAGTTTTCATTTATATTTCGAGATAACATCTTACTAGAAAAATAACCGTCAACTTTTAAATAGTTTTGATAAATTTTTAGTTTATCATGGCCGTTTTGAAGATTTTTTTAGATGCTGTAAGATACTGTTTTGCTTATTGGGAATCTGAAGACATATTTGAGTATTTATAACCTTATAACAAAACGAGACTGAAAATTTCATCTTCAAATTTCGTGAAAATTTGTGATCATAGGCAAAAGTGAACATTTACTAAATCTGTCTTCATATTCGCAATCCGCGCAGCAAAATCGGCCGTGGTAAGTAAGTTTAATTGTTGAATTGAAAGAACCTTTCAAATTTAAAGAATATCAACTGTTCTATAGTTTCTTAAAAAAAAAAAAAAAAGGTATCGACATGTAGATCTGCCACTGTTTAAAATATTAATGCCTGATTGTCACTAAAAGTAAGAGTGATGACACGTTTTCGCTAGGCTGTCATCTGAATATTTTAAATACATACTGCTTTTAATAAATTTATATACGTTTTTATACTGCGGCAGCTGACTAGGCGTTTTTTTTTTTATTGAAAGCACAAGTGCCGTGTTTTAAAAACAAAATTTGCAATTCTTGGTATTTTCGAAAAAAGCAAGAAAATGTGGATATATTCTAATTTACAGGATGAGTTTGAATTTCAACTAATAACTTTTCAACAATAATTATTTAATATTCAAATTATAAAATGTGACTATTTGTTCCTGTTTTGTTTGTAATATTTTAAACCTTTCTTTTTCATACTTTTCAGTAATATTTCAAACTAGGTAGATTAATTGTCCATGTACTTTTTAGTTCTTGAACACCACTGAAAAAAAATTGAAATAAAAATTTGCAAGTACGTAATTTCTTAATTTTTTTTACTTCAGCGACTCCAGAGAGTCACAAAATAGCTTTAAAGATTCACAGACATTACACATATTTTTGAGTTGGAATCATTTTACTCCTTTTTAGTCCAGCCAAGGGACATGCTAATCTAGTTTTTTTTTGGAGTATCTATGTATTTTTGACTCCCTCCTGGTAGTTCAGTACTGTATTACACATTTTCTAGATTTTAATGTATAAGATATATTTTGATATTCTGATTTTATACTTTTTTTTAACCAGAAAAAAAAAATACTTTTTGTATATATTTCACCAGTAAAGGACTTCACACACTTCTTATGATCTTAAAAGATCAACTGACATATATTGCCTTGCCGATCGTGGTAACTAAAGAAGGTTTATTGAGTGTTGTTTTTGCAATATGCAAAAACACTAAAGGATTTTTTCAAAATATTACTTATTAAATGATAATGTGATGAGCTTTTAACATGAAATTTGTGATTACTTAATTCACCCTTTACCTCTAAGAAGAACTGATTAAAATTAAACTGAATTTTGAAGAACTTAATGTCAATAAAGGGCCTTCATATATTTTTTGTTTTCAGGTAAAACCTTAGCCTATATCTTGCCAGCCATCGTCCATATTAACAATCAACCTGAAATTCAACGAGGCGATGGTCCAATAGCTTTAATCCTTGCACCAACCAGAGAGCTGGCACAACAGATTCAACAAGTTGCCAATGATTTTGGCAGATCTTCACACATTCGCAATTCCTGTATATTTGGAGGAGCTCCTAAAGGACCTCAAGCAAGAGATTTAGAAAGGGGTGTAGAGATTTGCATAGCAACTCCAGGTAGATTGATCGACTTCTTAGAAAAGGGGACAACTAACTTGGAGCGATGCACATACCTCGTCTTGGATGAGGCTGACAGAATGTTGGACATGGGTTTTGAACCTCAGATTCGCAAAATTCTTGGCCAAATCAGACCTGATAGGCAGACACTTATGTGGTCTGCTACATGGCCTAAAGAAGTTAGAAAGTTGGCAGCTGATTTTATGAATTCTTACATTCAACTAAATGTGGGTTCTTTAGAGCTTTCTGCAAACCACAATATTCTGCAAATCGTTGACGTGTGCCAGGAGCATGAAAAAGAAAACAAGTAAGTTTTGCTTTTTTAATTTTAGTAATTTGTATTCATCTTTTTGTAACTGAATTTATCCATTAAATTAATTGAGCCTTAACAATTGTATACAATTTCTTTTAAAAAGTTTAAGTCTGAAATTCTTAAAAAAAATTGTTATAAGAAAACATTTTCTTTAAAAATATTACCTTGATTTATTCTCTTTGTATCCTAGTTCTTTCATTAAAGAATTAATGGATTAGTTTTTCTTGATGTTTATCCCTTAGGGTAGCCTGAAAGGTAGATAATGAAAAAACTAGGCAGTTTTATATTAAATTAACATATTTAAAATATTTTTTCTTTAATAAAATTATTGTTAAACATAACCCTTTTGAAAATATATTTTCATATGATGAGACAAGTAAATGAAGTATTATGATTATTTTACACCCTTTAATCCTCTAAGAAGACCTGACTTTTTATATTTATATTACTATGTCCTGTATAATGTGTGGCATAACCTCTAATTTTTCTTATTTTCTGTTTAATTCAGATTGAACAACCTCTTACAAGAAATTGGTTCAAATGGTGAAGCAGGATCCAAAATTATCATTTTTGTTGAAACCAAGAAGAAAGTAGAAGGCATCACCCGAACAATTCGTAGATATGGTTGGCCAGCAGTATCTATGCATGGTGATAAGAGTCAGCAGGAACGTGACTATGTCCTAAGAGAATTCAGGAATGGCAAAGCTACTATTTTAGTAGCAACAGATGTAGCAGCCAGAGGATTAGGTAAGCAGTCAATCAAACAATTAAAAAATTGATCGAAAGCTTCGAGATCCTAAGTTTAAAATTGTGAATTAAAAAGATTCAATGAGTATCTTACATCTAGTTTACTACGGGTTGGTTTATCAATTTGCAGTTAGCTAAGTTCGCATCTTAGGCTCAAAAGTGTTGTTAAAAGTTAGTGTTAATTGGTTAAACCAGACCTAAGGTTTTTAGTAGCAGTAGTTAGGATTTTCCAGACTGGTATTTTTTAAATCATGTCTAAGAATATTTTAGTTAATGATTTTGGTGTTTCTTAATAGAACATATTTTTTTGACTAAAGTATTAATAAATCATTTTCAAAAAAGGCTACCAATTATATTTGTCAATGGTAAATTAGAAATACAGGGATTCTTAAACTTTTTGGAAGTTTCAATATTATTTCTAGTAGAGAACTGTTTGGAGGATGAGTCATTGTAATTTGTTGAACATAAATATAAATATTTTGTATGTAGAAAGACACTGTCAAAGGATTACAAAATATTGATAGAGTTGACCTAGATATGGTTGTTTAAAATAATTGGACTTACTTTAGTCCAGGGGCAAAATGTGTTCTTAATAAAAATTTTGGTTGATGTAACTTTCAATAGTGAACTATTGTAATTGTAATTTTTCATAATTAAATTTTAAGGCACATTGTATAAACTACAACCAAATGTTAATCATACATTTTTGGATACAAAGTTAATAGTAAATTTGGATAATTGGTAATTATAGCATCCTTGATAAAATTTAATCAACTTATAGTGTTTATTTATAATAATAATATTATTTGGTAGTTTTTATGAATATTTCGAATATTTAAGTCAATTATACTAATTTTAAGTGTGTCATGGGTGATATTAAGCCACCAGGACTGTAGCCTTTTGAAGGTTTTTTTATGGATACTTATGAAGTGTGGCCAAGTACTTTTCTAATGGTTAAAAGAACTCTTACCCACTTAACATTGTACTACAAATGGGGGTTTAATGTTACCTTTAAACACAAAATGTACTGTAAACATTTGTGGAATTTGCTTTTGTAGTAATCAGTCTGGGTATCCTTTTTTGTTTCAGAGGCACAAGCAGGATAGTGATTGATTTAGCCCAAATTAATGAGCTAAATACATGCCAGTGTTGTGTTCTATTAAAAGTTAAGGATGCAATATTGTCTTGCGGGTGCCTCTATAAGACCAGCGGAAGATTTTGACACCGTCAGATATTGGCATTGACATTGAAATAATCCCTCAAATAGACACCAAATTCTAAATCCTTTTTTCTGCCCTTCTTTCCCAGTAAATCCAATCAATTACTGGGAGGATATATATTATACTCCTGTCCCTCCATTTAATCCAAATACAAGTAAACTCAAGATGGAGGAAAGCTAGGTATTCATCAAATGTGAGAAAAAAAATTGTCAGCCATAATACAACGTTTGTTTATCTTCCTATGGTCAAGAAATATCTGCTGAAGAGTTTGAGTAGACCTTTTTTGTTGTCATCATTAATAATATTCAATATGGGGTCGACTGAACCAAGGCAGATATGCTACTAATTTATCTAAGTTACTCTTGTGAATTGAATCTAGCCACGATTCACAACTTCATGGATTTTCGTTAGAAACTCGATCATGGTTAGTATCAGTTTTTATTTGTTTATTAATTTTTGCATGTTTTTTATTTTTCAAAATCACATTAACTAATATCAAATTAGTGGTATAATGATAAAATACAGGATTTTTCTTTCTCATTAAAATATAAATCATTGAATATTCAGAAAATATGTTTGGTTAGCTTTTAGTAAACTGTTCAGTTTTCAACCTATGTTAATCAGATTGGGTACTTCAGTTATTTGTATTAGGTGGATGGCAATAACTTCAATATTATTTTGGTTATGAGTATGTATGATTTATGTTTTTGCTTGGTAATTTTAAAAAACTGCCTTTCATAGTTGAACTAACCTGAGGTTGGAAACTGAACATGACGTGAAATATCTCATGCTGTTCAATAATGTCACCCCTAATTGTTTATAAAAATATTCTTTTAATTCTGAAGAGTTTTATCTTCTTTAGAAAGGCTTAACAGGAACAACACTTAATGAACTATTCCAGTGTTTGAATAAAAATTGGGGGTAATTACAACAATAATGAAATACTGTATTTTAGACTTCATTTTAGAAGATTTTGTCTTATGTAAAAAAAACTTCATTTAAGATAATAAAAAAAATATTTTGTTTCAATATAAGTTACTTAATTTTATTGCAATGGTCTATATTGGCACTTTTTTTTTTTTTTTTTTCGTTTCTGTACATTTTCGTAAATAATATAAATATTTTTTGAACCTCAGATCATTATTACGATTTTCAGTGACTGCAACATGATTCTTTACAGCTACAAGAACAGTATGAGATGTAATTTATTTGCTTAAATTAATATGTGGTTTCTGTGCAGATGTGGACGGTATCAAATATGTAGTCAACTATGACTATCCTAACTCTTCAGAAGATTACATTCATAGAATTGGGAGAACAGGAAGATCTGACAGTACGGGTACTTCATATGCATTCTTTACTCCATCCAACTTCAAACAAGCTAGAGATTTAGTGTCAGTATTAAAGGAAGCAAACCAAGTAAGTAATTTTTGTAAATGTTTAGTTATTGATCTAAACTTAAAAAAATATATTAGTAAAATAGTACAAATTTAGGATCACAGAATATTAAAACAAACTAAAATATTACAGGTAAAAAAAAAAAACCTCACTGATCTAGTTTATTTCTAACATCCTCTTTTCTGAAATCAGAGTGTGTAGTGGTAGACTCATAACATAATTTTTTGTAGCATATTAATTTTTAATTCAGTTTCAGTAAAAAGAGCACTGTTAACTTGACTAGAAAGTGCCTTACATCTCATCTCAGGCATGTCAGTATTTGAAAAATGGTGAGGCAAAAGAAAGTTGAAAAAGCAAAGCCTATATTAACTTTGTATCACCAATCAATTAGTCAGTTTTTCAACACCAGTGTTAAAACAAGTTTTTCCATTAAAATAAAGGTCCTAGTGAGAATCTTGTGGTCATAGGAAAAGTAGTATACATTAGTTGTGTGAAAGTGATCATTCTGTTAATGCCTTGTGCTAAATACATCCTTGTTTGATAACTTGTGCTTTCCATACTTGATATATATTTTTTAATGGGCCTGATTCCACAAAGTGTATTTAATTTACAAGTTTTTAATGATTAGGTCTTTCCCACAATTGCTGCATTTTTAATTAACAGCCCTTTCAATTTGGCATGCCTTTGTTTAGTTTTATCAGCAAAGCATGAATGCTCTTGAAAGGGAAATAAAAGTGGGAAATATGCCTTCGGTGTCCACACGTTTTACAGTCTGGATCCCATCCTCAAGTTTCCCTACATTATTGTTTATTATTTTAATAATTAAATAATTGTTTATTTTAATAATTAAATAAGTTGTATCATTACTGGTTGGTACTTAATTGTTTTTTTTTTTTTTAGATTGTTAGTCCAAAACTTCAAGAAATCGCCAGTCGGTCTGGAGGTTTTGGAGGTGGAAACAGAGGTAGATGGGGCTACAACAGTGGCTTTAAAGGAAGGGAAAACACTGGACCTAGACAGCACACACGATTTAATGGTAGTGGTGGTGGATTCAAGAGCAACGGATTCAGCAAAAGTAATGGTATGTATTTGAATATTATATTTGTGTTTAAATATAAATTCCTATACTTTTTCCTGAACTATAGTAATTTTGATCATATATAAGTCCCTAAATCGACTTTTTGTTTGTTTCAGGTTATTGAAAAGCACAAATGGAACTTTGATGTTTCCTAGGGTCATTCTTCAGTATTTCACTTCGTGGATTCCACAATGATTAGTTCAAATTTTTTATTTATTGCATGAGATCGTGTGTTGTATGTCAAGGTTATTCCAAATCTGTCATATTTATAAGATTGTGTTTATGACTGTGATAGAAGTAGGTTTCTCCTTCTCTTAGATTTAAGTTTTATAAAGAAACCTTAAAACAAGTTGAATAATAGATGTTTTCTAATTTAAACTGGATTTTTATTTATAATGATACGTTATCTGGAATGTGTAATGGTTCAGAGAGCATTATTTTTAAAACTTTGTTACATGTTTTAAATTGTTTGACATTGTAATGTCAGCAATTGTGTAATAAGCTTTTTACTTGAGAATAACCACAATTTTACTTTCTACTTAAGTACAGAAATGAATAAATGTGTGAATTATCGAATTTTTTAAACTTTAGTAGTTTTTTCCTTATATATTCACACTGGATTAGTATAATAATGAAATTCGGTATAGTTAAGAACGTTGTCAGTATCGCCAAGGATTGATGTAACAATAAGCTAGAATATGCATTTTTTCACAATTATTTTCGATAGCTTTGCCTCTGACTAATTTTACACAAAAAAAAACTAAGTTTACGACGATAAATCCAAGCGTGTCTAGACATTTTAGATAATGCCGCACATTAAAATCACGTACATAAAGGTATTAGATAGCATTGAAATACAAAAAACAACTAATTAAGCTTAATTTATCTTGTTACTTGAGTCATCATTTTTATATTTATAATAATTACCATTGTCTTTACATAATAAATTATTTCGAATTAAAATAGCTGGTACATGGTTGCATTTATCAACTTTAACTAAGAGTACTTTTTTTATATAAAGTATTAAACAATAAATGCCAAACATCAAATCATCAAAAATGCCAACACAAAAAGTTGAGGCTGAATAATAATAAAATAAAATAAAAAAATGCATAATCTTTTTATCAATAATATAAAAATTATATAGTCAGGGACGCACCGAAGAGGAAATATTGGGGGGGGGGGGGGGAGCAAGTAAGAAAAACTTATTATTTATGGTATTTTTAAAGATATGAAAACGATCCAAAAAACAAAATGTATGGTTAAATTTATCAGGTTTTTAAAATCAAAATAATTAAAAATTTCAATTGACAAAAATATAAATATACTTTGAATTTTTTTTTAAATAAAACACCCTACAAATGTTACTTTTAATATATAGATCTTTTTGTCTAGATCCTAAATATACTGGGTTTGATACCTTTATTTAACTTTAAAAAATAAGGAGAAAATGGAAAAGGTCTTCCATATTAAGAGGTGTGAGAGGAACAAAGAAAGATAATTGTCACATACAGTGGTCTTATAGCACAGGTTTTCTTCATTTTCTAGATTGTAGGATAAAGATAGAGACCTATCAATTTAAAGAAAAATTTACAAGGTGTCTCTCAAAAAGCTAGTCGTATAGGTGTGACAAATTGATCCTTATTTAATTTTTACAAAAAACTTGGTAATTGGCCATACAATTTATTTTGGGTCCTTCTGATATTTTGAAAAATAAGAAAGTTATAGTAGATTAAACTGTGAATGGGCTGAAATGACCACACTGTACGTGTGCTTACTATACCGAGTTTCATTCCAATTTAACCCCCCTGGTTTGAATAAACGGAAAACCAAATTTATTTAATCCCCATATTTTTTGAAATACACTGTATACTTCAACCTCTTCCTCATGCGCATAAGGATTAGGTTTACTGTACGGATCCGTTGATGGAACCGTTGTGTGGGTGAGGTTTAACTTAGATGTTTTCAGCGAGTTACAAACTACAGTAGTGGGTGAAGCCAGTACTGCTGATGCACGAAAAAATCTGATTTGCTTTTCCCGAAATTTTGTTTTACTAGGAATAGTAAAGCACAACTATTTAGTTATCCACATAATCACTGAGTAACATATATAAATTGTTTTCCTGCATCTTTGTAGATAAGAAAGAATTCAGAAGAGAATTTCCCAATTACCCTTAAGTTCTCTAATAACCCCGCGTTTTGTCTAGAAAATTTAAATATATGAGCACTATGATATTTGAATCTAAGTAGATGCTTTCCTATTCGAAATATATAGAATGGTTAATAACAACGCAAGTACTGGGCAAAGGAAATCTACCGACTTTTTACATTGTTTTTTCAAATATCAGTAATCCGCCATTTTGTTCCACTATATTGGATTAGTATCAATATTTTGCCAGTTTCTACCTCTCACACTCGATATTTGGGTAAAATTTAAAATCAATTGAAAAATAATAATAATAGTAATAAGACATTTATTTTGCAATTATTCAATAAAAATACATGAAATAGTATATAGAAGTAATATATGAATTGCAAAAAAGGAGATGAAAACAATTACAAACTGACCAAAGTTCAACCCCTTTAAAAAATTGATATACTATAATTATTTTTTTTGTTTGCATGAAAACGCAAGAAAAAAATATAGCGAAAAAAATAAAGATTGTAACAGCATAGAAATATCTCATTAGTTACATTCTGAATGGCATTTAAATCGACTGCACTTCATTTATTGACTAAACATTTCTTGTCTTTAAAAATTGATGGTTTTAGGACTTTTAACAAAGAAAGAACTGTATTGTAAAGCTTATAAATGTTATAGGAAAAGTTACTTTGAAACAGAGCGCTTTTGTGTGGTGGTGGAGAGATTAGACCCCTAAATCTAAGGTTTAAGCTGTGAACATCTGTTCTATATATTATCTTATTTGTCAAGTATGGTGGATAGTTATTAAAAATAATGTGGAAAAACACCGTTGAGTGTAGTATACTTCTAATTCTGCATAGTCAACCATTTGGCATCATATAATTTGTGCAAAACCGGATATACTTTTTCAATTCTGTTTGTATCTGTTTTATCTAAACATGGTCCATATACAATATCACAATAGTTAAAATGACTTAATACTAGAGAATCCGTTAATTTTACTTTTTAAGCCTCAGTCATTACATAGCGATGTGGATAAAGCAACTTTAAGGAAATGTATACCTTTTGAATATAATGCGCTTAATTCTTAGACCGAGATTATTTGCACAAATTGTAAATTCTAAGACCTTACACTGACATCTATATTAAGTTCCAACATTAAACGATTCTTATACTTACCGAAAACCGTAACATGATTTAGTTGAATTAATTAGCAGCCCGAGACGTGCTGAAAATTCAGTTAATTCTCTTAAATCTTCATTCATTAATTTAACGAAATAGCGGACATTATGGCAAAATCAGCCATAGGAATCTGTTCATTAACTCCATACATCTTGTATTATAAAGATCTTATACCGCCAATTAAAAATAAAATTAGAGATCTATTCCAACTAGAATGGGACCTAAATGAAAGCAACAATAAACTTCAAGAAATTATTCCCACCATCCCCTTATCTAAAAGTTAATCTTAATAGAAAAGATCAATCAGTAATCTTCAGAATATTAATAAGCCACTCAAACATTTCCCATTCATTTATTCTAAAGAAAGAAAACCCCCCTATTTGCCATCTATGTAACAATAATATTATGTCTATCAAGCATATATTCCTACAATGCAGTTTCCTAACAGCCCTAAAAATAAAATATAATATATCAAATAACACAAATTTACCTGATATGCTCGAACCCAATACAAAAAACAAATATATAATACTTCAATTCCTAAAGGAAGCTAACTTATATAACAAAATATAAATATACAATTTCATGAACAGCGCGCTAAATGGTCATTAGATACCGATGGGCCCACAATAAACCCTAAATTCTCTCTCTTCATTAATTAGTGCCTGTGCCTCACGCCAAGTACTGGGGATAAATGAGTATAGTACCAGTGTCATGGGCATAAAAATACGCTGTGACATTTTTTAGACACGAGACAAAGTTACTACTATATACTGCCAGTGGCGGCTCGTGAGTATATTGAAGGGTGAGGCTACATGAGGTTAATTTTGTTTAAATGTGAATAAATTTCCACGTCACCCATGAGGTATTATTCTGCGACGCGTTGACCTTTTTTTTTAATGGAGGTCATCGCCAATAGCCCTACTAAACCATTAAAAACTAAAAAAATAAACTCTAAAAAAAGTAAATAAAAAGTAAACAAAACAAGTAAAATATGTACACCTATCACTAAAATATAGCGGTGATTGCGATAATAAAAACATAATTTAGTTTATTAAAACTTAAAATAAATAGTTGTATGAAATAAGATAAAAAAACTACTTTTTGTACATTAAATCTATACGTCTGTCTTTTAAGGTTGCAAATTTATCTATAATTTGGTCGTAAAAGTTTTGGTCTTCACTAAGTTCTGACAGTAATTCCTGCTCTATTGACATCATTGCTAAACCCGAAAGCCGTTCTTGTGTCATTGTGTTTCTTAGGTAGGTTTTGATCCGTTTAAGACATGAAAAATTTCGTTCGGCCGATACACTTGTTGCGGGAATAGTTAAAACTAAATTAAAAAGCTTATATGCTTCCGCAAAAATTGCTTTAAAATCTTTAAATAACAAAGCTAGACTTTTTTCGACATCTAAATTTGAAAATTGTTCATCCCTATACATTACAGAAAGCTCATTCTTTAATCTATCTCTGTCAAAAATGTTTGGATAATTTTTTAATAAATTATTTAATAAGTCGTCTGGAAAGCATTTAATATATTCCGAATATTTTGTGCAATCGACTAAAGCAAAGAAATTTAAATTATTTAAATTTTCAAACCGCGTCCCTAATTGAAGAATTATACAATCTATTATTTCGAAATATAATATTTTATATTTAGTAAAAATATCAAAGTCGCTAGAACATTGCCCTCGACGTGTGTTAGTTGGCAGAATAGTGGCTTTTTTAGCAATATTGAAAAGTTCTTTGAAATGGTCCTCGTTTCTAAATTCAATAATTCGTTGCTTGGCAAGGTTTATTTGCGAAATGCAGTAATTTATATCTAAATGCTTTAACTGTAATATTTGAAACAGTACATCAGTGCAACTAAAAATTTGTTTATAAATATGCGTTAAAAGGCAAAATTCGAAATCATTAAAATGCTTTAGAAATCCTTTTGCACCATTAATAGATTCTGTTCCAGAACTTAAGTCATTAATAATAGTTTCAAATACTATAATTAAATTGTCCCATTCATTAGCCACTAAGTTTAAAATTTTAGACCGTGTATACCATCGCGTTTCTACAGCTCGCGGAATTCTTTTACCTACTATCTGATTAAGCACAAAAGACCGTTTTGGTGATTGGTGGAAATAATTTGGTATTCCTAATAAAGTGGCAAAAAATATACGACTTTGGGTAATCAGTTTTGTTCCCTGTTGTAAAACTAGATTTAATCTGTGGGCGCAACAATGAGTAAACATAGCTAAAGGAGCAATAGATCTAACTTTTGTTTGAAGCCCATTTATTTCACCTGCCATAACACTAGCCCCATCGTAACACTGCGCGACCAATTTATTTTTAAAGTCATAAGGCTCTAAGCTGTTTTGTATTAAATGAAAAAGGCTCTCTGCTGTTCTATTATCGCTAACGTCAAAAAATCCTAAAAATCTTTCTTTTAAAGATCCGTTGGTCACATACCTAACTGTTATCGAACACTGTGATTTTTCTGTTATATCAGTACTATCATCCGCAATTACGCCAAAAAAACAACAATCGGTGTCATTGATTTCTTTTTTTATATATTCTTGAATATAGTCATGTATGCAACCAATTAGTTCATTTTGTATAGTCTTAGATTGTCCCGTAAAAATATTACTAAATTTAGCACAATGTTCAGTAAGTTCGGCATTTCTTTTTATTAAGCATGCAAATATTTCCTTAAAATTGCCACGGTTAAAAGAATCTGTTGTTTCATTATGACCTCGAAATGCCAAGTCCTGTTTACCCAAAGTAATAGTAACATCAATTAAATAATTTAATAATAAACGGTTAATAACGGAACATTTTCATTATAAACAATTTTATTAAGACTTGCATTTTCTTGTAGTGCATCCGCAATAGTCGCCCTATTTTGCTCCAGTCTTGTAAGTGCTACCGAATTTTTAATATGCTCTCTTGAACTTTCATGCGATTTTACTGCTCGTGAAAAATTTTTTAAATCCGAATATCCGCCCCCTGAACTCCAATTATTTTTGACGCAACCTAATAAAATACAAGGCCAACAATATAAGCTTTCTTTATAAATACTTCCGCATAGCCACCTATAAGTTTCGTACCAAGATATTTGAAAAGTTCTTGAATATTTTTTACCTTGCCTCTTATCGTTAAATATTGCTAAAATTTTCGGCGTCGGACGGCTACCTAATATCTGTTTCTTTTCAGTTTCGCTTCTTCTTAAAAAAGGCGTTTCAATTAATGAAGCAACATAATAATAGGATTCATTTCAAAAGCAAAAAGCAAATACAAAAAATGGAATGGTCCAACTTACCAAATCAAAACAAAACAAAAACTTACTCACGCGTATTTATTCACCTTAAAAGACAGAACGCCCTCAATCAGCGATTATCGCAATCTATTTCCTATTTCTTTCTCAGCCGCACGCACCACGTAAAAAGAAGCCGTTGGAATATTTCGCTAGTCATGTGATTTAAATAACCAATAAAAGCATATCCAAGCTACAGATTTATCGCCTCAAGAATGCAATAGAAAACGCGTGCATCGGCAATCGCCATCCCGCTCTGTCGTAATCAGGTGACTCGCCGGCATCGGCACCGGCCGTTGATAAATAGGTCAGAAGTCGAAACTTTCCAAGCTAAAATTATTTCGCCTCATTCGAGAGCACTTTCTTTAGGAATGGGTTTGCACGGATTGCACGGTCGGTTTTTTGATGTGGTCAGAATTTATTTTCTAAAATATTTATTATGGGATTATATTTTGTTTTTTTTTTAATGTTATTATGTTGTAAAACTGTTAAAAAGTATATTTCTAATTGGTAATAGATAAAAAGTTATATAAAAAAATTCTCTTTTCCTTTATTTTGGGGGTGAGGCGCGGCCTCAGAGGCCTACCCTGACGAGCCGCCACTGTATACTGCAAATAAAAGAGGCCCCAATACGGAACCCTGCGGCACACCACAACCAACAGTTTCTCTAGTTGATTATCCTAAACTTGTTTTAGTAAAAATTATGGTACTATCCGAAAACCCGACATAGTTTAATATAGTTAATAATAGTTCATGACAGAATGGCGGACTGACCCGAATCTAATGACATCATAAGGTCATCTGTAATACTTAAAAGTGCCCTGTGGTGCAGTTACGCAACTATAGTAGTCCGAGATCCTGCCTAGTTAGGAGGCAAAATGTAATTTTCTTGTAAAAAACTTCGTATTTCATTATTCATAATTTTTTCGAGCAGTTTTGAGAGTCAATGTAAAATACTGATGGGTCTTAATTCATTAAAACTCTTTATTCTAACTATGGAAATGCCCCTTCTAAAAGGCATGAGTATTGAGTTGACAATGTTAGTAAGAAATAGAAGAATTTTGGGGCAGCATAATAACAACATTTCTATATTTATCAGATCCGAACCAGATGCCAATGATTGAATACTATATAGCTGCGTTTTTACCTCATCTATACTAACCGTAATAAAACGAGAATTTGCTTTTTATATTCTTTAAATTATTTTGGTAATACTGTAGGATCCGTTGGTTGTTTATTTTTAGAAAATTGCAGTGGCTGCTCGTAGATTTAAAAACGGGTGAAGCGCAGCGTAGCTAGGTGCAAAGCGCCGCAGCGAAAAATTAGCGGCGCAGGCGAAAATTTTTCGGGGTGCCACGCTAAAATGGCTATTTTTTTAACCTTTTTATGAGATTAATTATCCATAGCTTTGGACCGTTTTGTAATACTTAGGGGAAATAATCTGAATTTATAAGATTTTAAATATATTTCTTAAAAACAGTTATGTAGCTATATCTTTAAGTTAATTTCGATCGGATTCGATCGATGCCAAACTAATTTACATTAATTCTATAACAAGCGAAGAAGCGCCTGCAGCCTACAGCAATATTTTACGCCGCTCCCATCTTTATTTGGCTTACGGATATTCAGCATTGCGTTGCCATAGCAACTGCCGTAAACAAATTTATGCGCGAAAGTCGGCGTGCGGGGGGAGTCTGATGCGGAATTTGTTACTGCTGATTGTGATGCCTCAACGGGTCGCTCTTATGAAAAGGTGTTCAGCGCGCTACTTTTTAAGTCACTATTATTTTTTGAGTATATAAAACATACTACATTTTTATAATACATAAAAACATCAAAAATATTTTTTATTAGAGTATTAAAATATGATACTTTTTGATTAATATTTGAAATTTGTACTGTCAAAAAAAAAATGTACTATCCACAAATTCGAACAATAATTCTTTATCAATGCGCTTTAGATTTCGTATTACAACATACTTTTCTTCCTTATTTCAGTATTTAAAAAGAAATGTATCAATACATGATCTGAAATTTGGGGAACGTTTTTTATTGAAAAAGCATAGTTTTCTTCTTTAGGTAATATAATTTTAGGTAATACAATTAAATCTATTAAACTACTAGTTTTGTCGGTGACTCTAATTGGAGTATTGACTATTTATTGCAAGTTAAAAGTTTCGATGCAAGAAAGAAAATCCTGAACACTCTTATTCTTCAAATCTATTAAATTTAAGTTAAAGTCACCTCTGCATATAACCACATTCATTTCAACAATATATGAAGGATTGTATTTCCCGCCTCTTCCTTCTAGATCACTCTGTAGTTCACTCTTCGCCGGTAGGTGGAGCCACGCATTCCAAAGCCAACAAAAATCGATCCTGTCCCTCGCCTGTACTATCCCGCCGGGCCTTCGCTTCATTATTCTTTTGCGTGTAAGTGGAACCACGTCGCCGCGTCGGCCGTTTGAAAAATGAGTAAACGAGCGCGTAAAAGGGTCGTTTCGGATGAAGACGACTCGGATTCCAGTGTTTCTAGTTCGTCCAATGAGTTGTCTATGATAATGGACCAATTAAAAACCTTATCCAATAAGGTTTCTCGACTCAAAAAGAACAAAAGACGTAAAATTAGATGCGAGCGTTCTCCAGTGGACTCTAACATTAGTTTCTCAGAGGATGAAGTTCCTCAAAATGTGGTAAATCAACCTAATACTTTTGGACTTGTAAATTATGAGCCATCTGATTCAGAACGTAAGTAAAATACTACTATATTCCTTTTTTCCCTTTAGACTGTAGGTTATTATGGACAATATTATATAAGTAACAATAGACAGTTCTTACCAACGAGTTTTGGTTGACACAATTTTCTAACTGAAATGGTGGCTCTATCATAAACGTCAACGAGTTTTGACATGAGCAATTCATGAAATTGGAATTTTATGTTATTTTATTTTTTAATGTTTTGCTAACGAGTTTAGTACAAATTTGTGTCTCTGTCTGAATGCCCATTCTTTGTTAAAATTTCAGTCGTTGTTACCTCTCTTGTTTATTGCAGAGGATAACAACAGTGCTGGGCCTAGCGGTGCGGTTCCAGAGGATCTGCTCGCCATTTTGGGCAAGAACAACGCTGCGAATCAAACAAATACCCAAGATCTGAACAACGAGCTTGTTCAAATATGGTCTAAAATATTGCAAGAAGGTCTCGACTCCGAAATACTCGCCACCATATGCAAAAAATATTCCCCTCCTTCTAATTTGGGTCTCGCTAGTGCCCCTAAACTTAATTTGGAAGTGTTGACAGTTCTGACTGACCAACATAAGCAGCGAGATCAAAGACTAGCGAATTGGCAAGACCAAATGGGAGCTGCCTTAGTTGCTATAGGAAAATCATTAACAGCGTTGCTAAAAGAAGGGGGGAGAGCACAGACGAGCAGGGATCTGATAGAATGGCTCAGCGATGCAGGGCGCCTTCTATCCGATATTCACCACGAACAGTCTTCTTGTAGGAGGACTCTAGTCTCGGTGGATGTGGACAAACAATTAAGGTCTACACTTACCAACGTTTCCGTGGATGTCTGGCTATTTGGTCAAAACTTAGGAGAAAGAGTGAAAGCTGCCAGGGAAATGGAGAAATTGTCGTCCGACCTTAGAGTCAGGACAGTTGTTGCCAAACCTAACAACACTTTAAACTCGAAGGGTCTGCCTCGAGGGAACTTCAAAGGGTATCGGGGCAGACCAAAGTACTCCCAAAAAAGCCAGTCATACGACATCAGGAGTCCTCGAAAGGTTTCTCGCTCAACGAGGGAGAACCCTCCTCCTTATCGGCGGAACCAGTTCAAGGACGATCGGAGACGTATGCACTAGAGGTACCTTACATTTGTGGTAGATTAAAATATTTTTCACGTTCCTGGGAAGCATTAACCTCAGATAAAGTTGTGTTATCGTGGATTCAAGGTTACCAAATTCCTTTTTTGCGGAAACCCTTTCAGAATTACGTACCGAAAGAAATAAAATGGTCCTTATCTGAAGAAAAATTTTTAAATACGGAAATTAAACGTCTTCTCTCAATTGGTGCCATAAAGAAGTGTTCATTCCAGAACAATCAATTTATATCAAACATTTTTTTAACACACAAACCTAACGGATCATTCAGATTAATATTAAACCTTAAAAAACTCAACAAGTTTATTAAAACCGAACATTTTAAAATGGAAGACCATAAAACGGTCACCAAACTTTTAGCTAAAAATATTTTTATGTCATCAATAGATCTCAAAGACGCTTATCACTTGGTCCCGATACATAAAAAACATCGTAAATATCTGAGGTTTATGTTTGTCGGGCAGCTTTATGAATACACTTGTTTACCGTTCGGTTTAAACACTGCCCCTTTTTTATTCACGAAACTGTTGAAGCCTGCATTATGTCATTTACGACAACAAGGTTTCTTATCCGTATTATATATTGATGATTTTTTATTGCTCGGCCGGACTTATACAGAGTGCATGGCAAATATTACTATAACTAAAAAAGTTTTACTAGGCTTAGGGTTTATACTTAATTTAGAAAAGAGTGTAATGATTCCATGCACAAATATAAAATACCTCGGTTTTTTATATAATACTGTTGATATGTCAGTAAGTTTACCTTTAGAAAAACAAAAAA
This sequence comes from Kuschelorhynchus macadamiae, assembly GCA_030620095.1. Classification (NCBI taxonomy): domain Eukaryota; kingdom Metazoa; phylum Arthropoda; class Insecta; order Coleoptera; family Curculionidae; genus Kuschelorhynchus; species Kuschelorhynchus macadamiae. The sequence continues at coordinate 4,451,088 of JAUTXW010002618.1, forward strand.
GTATTTTAAAACATGTTATTAAAGTTACGAAAAGTAGTAAGCTAACCACACAAGAATTCGCAAAATTAATTGGCAAATTGGTCGCTGCATGTCCAGCCATTAAATATGGCTGGCTTTATACAAAAAACTGCGAAAGAGCAAAGTTTTTAGCGTTAAAAAAATCCAAAGGGGCTTATAATCAAAAAATGGCAGTTTCAAAAGACGTTTTAGCTGACCTTGCCTGGTGGAAAATTCACCTTTCCAGTAAAAATAATTTTCATAGTTTTACTTTTAAATTGGAAATATTCAGTGATAGTTCCAGGTCGGGTTGGGGCGTTTACTGCAATGGGAATAAAACTCGGGGTTTTTGGTCTAAAGAAGACAAGAAAAATCACATAAATTATCTAGAATTATTAGCTGCATTTTTTGGGCTTAAATGTTTCGCTGGTAATCTCATAAATTGTGAGATTTTATTACATATAGATAATACCACGGCAATTTCTTATGTAAACAGAATGGGCGGCATTCAGTTCCCACATCTTAACAGCCTTGCTAGACAAATGTGGCAGTGGTGCGAACAGCCCAATTTATTTATTTTTGCTTCCTATATAAAATCACAAGATAACTGTATTGCTGATCACGAATCTCGTTGTTTGAACACCTAAACAGAGTTTACACTTGCAAATTACGCGTACAAAAAAATCTGTAGTATATTAAGAACACCTGAGATTGATTTATTCGCTTCCAGAATTAATTCAAAGTGTCAGAGGTTCGTTTCATGGTTTAAAGATCCAGAAGCCGAAAACGTCGATGCATTTACGATACCCTGGACTGATTATAACTTCTACGCTTTCCCACCATTTTCCCTTGTTGCTAAAGTGTTACAAAAAATTATTACGGATAATGCTGAGGGTATTGTGGTTGTCCCTTGCTGGCCAAGTCAACCATGGTACCCTCTATATAGAAAATTGCTTATTAAAAAATCAATAATTTTTTCTCCTAATTCCAATCTATTATTATCCATTGACAGGACGCCCCATCATCTGCACCAGAAGCTTTCCCTGGAAGCAGGGCTTTTATCAGGCAGGCTATGATATTTAAAAGGATTCCTGAAGAGGCGATTGAGGTATCAATTTCGTCTTTAGCGGATTCATCAATAAAACAATATGGAAGCGGATTAAAGTTATGGTGGAAATTTTGTGCGCAACGTAAATTAAATTGTTTTGAACTAGATATACACAACATATTATATTTTTTATCTACTTTATATAATCAAGGTATGTCATACAGTGTCTTAAATACTATTCGTTCCGCTCTAGCGTTGCTTATCTCGCCACGAGTTGGCGAAGATCATAAAATCAAGAGATTTTTTAAAGGCGTCTCTAAATTACGACCGCCCCTACCAAAATACCACGTAACATGGAATCCGGCTATAGTGTTAGGTTATCTGGAAACTTGTTATCCTAACGATAGAATTAGTTTAGAATTACTAACGCAAAAATTATCGATGTTAATGGCCCTGGTAACAGCTCATAGGGTCCAAACTTTCTCATTAATAGAAATTCAAAATATTGAAATATCGAAGGAAAAAATAGTAATAAAAGTCCCGGCCAGGATCAAGACCTCTTCTCCAGGCAAATACCAACCTTTATTGATATTACCTTTCTTTCATAATAAACCCAAAATATGTGCTGCAAGTACACTTAGTTGCTATTTAAAACGAACCGTTGCTTTTAGACAATCTGGCAAAAATGCAAAACTGTTTCTAACTTACAAAAAACCTTACAAAGAAGCAACGTCCCAGTCCATTAGTCGCTGGATTCGTTTGGTTTTAGAAAAAAGTGGAATAGACACGGCAATTTTTACAGCGCATAGCACAAGACACGCGGCTACCTCAGCTGCTGTTAACAGGGGTATTAACATCGAAACAATACGCAAAACAGCAGGGTGGACTGCATCATCTAGTGCATTCGAAAAATTTTATAACAGACCTCTAGTAAATTCTGACAGTTTTGCAAATGCAATTATGCAGTAACCAATAATAGATTATAGAATAAGGATGCATTATGTTTTATTTACAATTTAAAATTAGATTATCTTAGAATAAGGTTTTATTTTTTCTCTTTAAATTTGATGTTATATTCTATTTTTTCTTTTAAGCTTTATTTGCAATTTTTGTTGGTCCTAGAATAGGATTTTTGAGTTCGATGTTATTATTTTGTTATAGGAGTTCACAAAATAAATATCATACTTTCCCATAGAGATTTTGTTTTTCTCCTGTAACTGTTGCAATGTTAACTTTGAACATCTACAGAGTGATCTAGAAGGAAGAGGCGGGAAATACAATTATAAGATTAAACGAACTTACCAAGTGAAGTTTGATCTTAATTGTATGACCGTCTCTTCCGAATAGATCACTCCCTTCCCTCCCAAAACCCGTGATCTATTTATTCTATTGCAACAGTTACTGCTTTAAAAATAATGAAGCGAAGGCCCGGCGGGATAGTACAGGCGAGGGACGGGATCGATTTTTGTTGGCTTTGGAATGCGTGGCTCCACCTACCGGCGAAGAGTGAACTACAGAGTGATCTATTCGGAAGAGGCGGTCATACAATTAAGATCAAACTTCACTTGGTAAGTTCGTTTAATCTTATAATTATTAATATTTAATTTAATCAACAACTGTTCCAAATATTCCGTTTGTAATGAATTTAGAGTGTCAAATTTGAATATATTTTTAATATACATACCGACTCAACCACCTCTTTTAGCCCTATCAGCTCTCATAAGAGCCTTTTATTTGGATTTGATTTTCAGGAACTTCACATGTTAGCCATCTTTCTGAAATTCCAAGAATAGATAAGAAGTTTTTTGCACTGATTTTTCAAAATTTTATTATGCGCCATATCTATCTCAAAAATTAGATACTCCGGTGTCTAATTTTTGTGCAAAATTTGAAATCAACTGAATATAGTGTGGTACGCTGATTTTTTAAACATTTTTATTTGACCTCCATTTTAAATTTAAATTTACTAGTTCATCCCTATATCATACGTAATTCTTGTACAAAATTTGAAATGACTCGAATAAGACTGAATTTTTAAACATTTTGTTAGGCCTCCATATTGGATTCGTAACAAAATTTTACCAGTTCGTTCCCAAGTTACCTCACTTTATTTTGTGCAAAACTTAAGGTATCTAAACTGAATAAGTAGGGTTTTAGTAATAATTTTGTTAACATTCTAATAGGCCCACATTTTGTTCAGCTGTATGACCCTTCTTTATTTTTGACCAAAATTTGAAGTCAATCGCTACGTAGTTTTTTAGCTCCTATGCCGTGAGCAGGCAACTGACGGAATAGAGAAAATATTTTTTTTGCATCTAGGGTCTCTGAAACAAGTTTCGCATTGGAATACACATACGGATGTTTACTTTTTTTTAATGCTCTGTGGTCCTGAAGATGATTCGTGTTACAGAAGGTAAAACGTCGGAGAGTAGGTCTTAGTTCCTAAAGCAGCATTTTTTATATAAACTTACCTAGATCAAATATACATAATTATATGTAATAATATTTTCCCAAGTTTAATAACTACAAAACAAAGCTATTACATTGACAATTTGTACTTGTTTGTTAAATATTATATGAATTTCATTTTTGTCCGGCTAGATTTGTGTTACGAACTACTGGGTTCTACGCTACGCCGCCGCCGCTTGCTAGGTGGGTTATGATCGGCTAATACGTGACTTCAGCCAGTTGGGGATTTTGATTGGCGGGTCGCTTTCAAAATGACCGCTGATATTCCAGAAGGCCACATAGAAACAATGTTTCGTATTATAACGTTATTGGCTTGGATACCGGGCGACTTAATATAACTTTTTCAAACAACGATTGGATCTTTGATCAGTTTCGATTGAGAATCATAATAATTGTTAACTAGCTAGATCGATTTTAGTTTTTTAATAAATAATTAATATGAAATGTATTGCACACACTTGGGCCTAATTTAATTTAGTAGTACGTAAATCGTCTTCTTATTGCAGTATCCACTTCTGCCACATCGACGAAATTTCATTCAATCGTTTTTCATATCTAAAATTGAAAATTTTCGAAACTTACAAATGAAAGTAACATTGTCTTTTATACCTCTACATCCACAATTTGCAATACAACAAAAAGAAGGCATTTTAGGGTAAAAAACAAAAAACAAAAGTCCCATATACGCCCATGTAAAAATTCTATTTGCTTGTCCTACGCCTGTCAAAAACAGCTGATCGGTGACGTTTAACTGACAGTTCGTTGGAGTGCCCCATAATTGTCCAGTCGTTAAGAGGCAAGTGGTTATGGAAATAAGAGAGAGAGAGAGCAAGTCAAATTCAAAATTGCTAGAGAAAGTGGCGACACTCGACAGTGACGTTCTGTTCTGTAATTTAATCCTTTTAAATTTTAAAATCCAAAGCAAGTGCGGAAGTGCGTTGATCAGACAACAAAATTATGTCGGTAAAAAACGGTTCCGTCCCTAATGAAGAATCAAAAACTGCTTTTACTGTGTTAAGTGTTTATTTTCCAGAACCAGGGGAAAAACTAAAAACCGCTGAATTTTTGGAAGCATCTTGTGGAGTTGTCAGTTTAGTCGGTAAACAGAAGTCTTAACCTCCAAAGTGGTATTTACAAATGAATATTAAAAACTCTTTTATTTCTAGAGAAATTTGGTAAAGTGTTCGCCCCAGTTGTTAATGATATGAATGGAAACATAAAGGTAATTTCTTCATCAACTTTGTATTTTTTCAGAATTTTGTGCAGTTTTATATAGATAAATAGAAACATATACATATATTATTTACATTGTTTGAAAATCAGTGAACTGGTAGTGTTTTTCTTTATGTACATATGTCTGTGTTTCAGAAACTACAGCAAAAATATGATGAAGATATTGAACAATACCAAGATCTTGAAGATATGATTTTGAGGGAACAAGTAGAAGGTGATATGCTTGCTACCGATGCATTATTATGGTTGAGAAGGTAAGACATTTTGTTAGTATCACTTTACTTGTTCAGTATGATTTTATTAGTTTTTAACCTTTCTTGATTGATAACATTGTTTTGAGATAATTAAAATAAACTTTTTATAGCACATTTATAGATTATCAGTGGTTGCCAGTGCCAATGATAAACAAACTAATAATGTGTAATTATTTGTTTAGTGAAGATATACATTTACAGTGCCTAGAAAGATTTAAAAACCCGTGTTATAACACTATATATTTTTGAAAGTGTTTGTCACCAATTTAATTAACATAAAACTTGTAACACAAATATTTAAATATGTTTTATGATAATATTGGATGCTGTACATGTAGGTACACTAGTTTTGCTATGTGAGGTAATAAAAAATATTACTTAAGCCTTGGAAATATTTTTGAAATCCCTTAACATGCAAATATTGATGTTTTGCCAATTATTATTCTTAGTGCAAGTGAATTGAAAAAATATTATTAAAGGGTTATTATTAGTATTTTTACTGGGTCATGCAGTGAGGATTGAACAGGGCTCTTTTTTCAGCTATAGACTTACATATTAAAAAACTGAAATAGCCCTTAGATGTATTTTTCTCTGCAGAATTGGAAAAACAAATGATCCACAATATAATCATATTTTGTAAAAGAAGAGTCCTATCCTTTATTTAATATTTGAATTCTTTACATTTTTGTATGTTTTTTTTTTGTAATTAAAAAAAATCATATTGAACTTAATTTAAGTTTTTAGAAATATTAGTCCCTATTTTAATAACATTACCCTATTCTTTTAATACAAAGGTCTAATTACCTGAGACAAACATTTATGTTTTCAAAATTAAAAATGATAGACATGGGTAATTTTGTTGTTAAACAATCTGAATACATTTATTTTTCAATTTGTATTAAATCTGTTGCTATGAAATACTCTCTGGAAGAGAGACTGAAAGTTTAATTTATTGTACTCTCAAATAAGTAATATATTTGACACTTTAGTTGACACTTCAAAGAAAACCTTGACCTCTGTCTCTAAATGACTACTAGTAAGCAGCCTTATAATTCAAGTATAAAGTGTTTAAAAGTTCCATGTCACAACAGACATAAAAAAATACAACCTTTAATTTAAAAAACTTTATATCATAACTTATTTATTGTCAGTTCAATAGTTTTGTTAATAGCATTTTACAATTTTGCAGAGGGGGTTAGAAACAATGGCAAATGATGTAGCAAATGACAAAGTGGTCATGACATAAAGAGTAGAACTCACTTGGTTCCCTAGTCACTATGAAATAATAGGCAACGAGAAGGCAGACAAGCTAGCAAAGCTTGGAGCCAACAGCTAGGGTCAAATTTGGTTTTGGCCTTCCCTCAACTTCTACTAGAAACAATGGTTGTTTCATTCTCTTTAATAGGTAGGATTATAGCTGAAAAAAGACCACTGTTCAGCTTTCGTTGGACGACCCCGCACAGGGTGTTTAAAATAGGGTGACCTATCCCCTGAAAAATCATAAATATTTGTTTCTTCTCAATTTTTATTTTTACAGGAAGCTGATGAGAACTTTCTTATTTGATTTAGAACATCCTATATATAATTACAGATGATGATAGTGCATTTGAAGACAATTTATATTATTATAGGTCTAAAAGCAATATTTTGGACGTTTTGATTTTTTTTTTAGTTTTTTTGTCTATTTTCAAACTAACAGAATTAAAGTAGTTTTATACTTTTTTTTTTAAATTATACTGTAGCAAAAAAGTTAGAGGTTCATTCTACTACAGTCTAATAACAAGTTATAAAACTTAATAAAAGTTTTTTTATATTTTTCCTCCATCTTTTATAGTTTTTCAGATAAGGGTCATCTTATTTTAGACACCCTGTACAATACCATTTTATTAGACTGTGTTCTAATACTGCAGCAACAATACTATTTTAGGAATAAATATAAAAAACATATTTTAATTGTTAATTTAGGGGCTAATGCCGCTTACATGTATAATCTATAAAATTGGCTTTTAAGTGTTTATATTTTCTTAAATGGTGAAACCAAGGCACTGGCTACTAAAAATTATGTATCTGGAAAAAAAATTAGGTTTAGTACAATTGTGGTTATTTTTATATATAGTAGGTATATACCACTAATTAAAAAAATCATTAAAGAGTAGAAATATAGATAATCTTTATTTTTTAACCCATCAACCTGTATAGTATTGTTTTAATAATTTTCTACCCTGATGAATTATTTGTGTTAAAGGATATTTAACATATTTAGTCATTCTAATGTTGTGTGATTTCACTGAATAAATAATTTTATTATTTAAGTGTTATATTTTGTAACTTTAATTGCAGAGCTCTGCACTTCCTTAGTAACTTTTTCCATTGTATCATTATTGACACTGAGAGTGAGAGATTATCACAAGATTTAACCCCATTTGTCAAGAAAGCCTATTCGGAAACCTTGGAACAGCACCATGGATGGCTTGGAACACAATTATTTAATGTAAGTTAACTACTAAGAGTAGTCTGATAGATTAAGAAAATAAAACTAAGAGCACTATCTCTTAAAATGTATTAAAAGATAAAAAACACTACATTTTTAAAAAATATTTGTATTATTTACATACTCTTACATACTGGCATTTATTTAAAAAAAAAAGATACATTGATTTTTGAATAATTTAAAATAATTAAGGCACTGATTGTTGTTGATTGTATTCTACATGCTCTTAAGGGTAGGTAAGTAGATAGGACCTTGTTGTTTTGTTTATTGATGAAAATAGCTAATTGAAGATCCTGGCACAGCCGCTTTTTAACTGCTTGCATATTTTGCAAATAGGAGCCTGATAATTACAAGGTAACATTAGCTCTAAAAATATCAGTTTTAGATTGCGAGGTAAATGAATAGTAGTACTAAAAGCATTTCAACTACTGGGATTCTTTAAGCAATATACTGAATATATGACATTAAAACTATAAGTTGCCTATTTAATAGCTTAGTTAAAAGTGTTTTAGAATATTGTTCCATAAGATGGTGTCCTTTCTGTTTAATATTAATATAATGGAAAGAGTTCAGAATAAATTTTAATAAGTATTTACTCTTTAAACACATTCTCAATTTTAAGACCTAACATAGCATACTAAACTTTTACTTTGTGGCATGAAGATCTCTTTTTTTTTTGTAAAATATTTTATACTTTTGTACATAGTTTCTAAAAATTCGTGTACCATTTAAAATGTTTTTTGATAGTGTACATAAAACTAAAAGTTTATAGTACCAAAAACACACAAAGGGAGAACATCATGATGTATTTTGCCAACTGCAAATAGAGAAATTTAAAATTCTACAGTTACAACTTAAATATGTATATTGAGTATTGAGTTGCATGTTATAGTCATGCTGCTGTTAAATTGAGTGTAATAACCAAATATAATTGTAATGGAATTCTTATTAATTGAATTTTAAATTTATGTATACTTGTATATACTTCTGTATGTTTGTTTTGTCTCACACATATTTTTAAGTAAGTTTTTAATGCTTTTTATATTTATTTAATAAGGTCGACATATTTTTTAGGAGAGAAGCATTTTATCTTTTTGTGTTTTATATTTATAATATTGCTTTGATCCTTATCTATAATTTCCTTTTTATTTAGCTTTATCAATCAGATGTTTCTTTAGGCAATAAATCATTATATATAGAAAACATTACATACCATTTTTTATTCGTCTCAGGATTATGACATTGCCATCAATGTTAATTTATCAAAGCCTTCTTGGATTTCACAAAAACAAAAACTTAATACCACGCCAATTCAGACTTTTATCATTACAATACTAACAGCCAGTGAGCTTTCAGTTAAAGTTTAGAATATTTAATGGAATGTCAAATTTGACAGCGAGTTCCTAGTAAGTGAAGATGCTAACTAATTGCGACCACCAAGATTAATGGCGGATTGCACAAAGTATTTAACTAAGCATTAAGGAATCAGACGGCTCAGAGTGTGACAATGTCAAAATTGATTCTAAACGTCGCGTCAGTTAAATTTATTACGTGATTAAAAGTTTTGTGCAGTCAGCTGCCAGACTACAAGAATCTGTAAATAAATGAATATTACACAATTCAAGGTAATAATTAAAAGAGTTCTGGTTAAGCAGGTTTTTTTATGACATTAATGAATACATGACCACTAATGTTACTATTTAGAGCATTGCTTTTCACAGATGCTATTTAGGGTTGGTATTTTTGATTATTATGTATTTATCATTTATGACTTTTTGGGCTATTATAACAATAACTTGTTTGATGTGTGTAAATTGTTTAAGTTATTAATTTTATTAGTGATCTAAATTATTTACTTTTACTGTTTTTTTTAAAGTAAATTTGCCTAGAATACAAGGACATGTGTAAAACTTTTAAGTTGAACCATTAAAAATTTATCTATCTATTTACTTTTAAAAATATTTATTTTTTAACTCAAACAGCACAGTGTAAGTGATACCTTACATCATTTAAAAAAAATGAGGCTATTGAAACTTTCTTAAAATAGCAGCAATTTGTGCCTCAGTGTGCAAACTTTAAGCTATTTGCACAGACTCAGAAACTAATCCCATAAACCTCCATTTTAACAGGGTATTCTACACTAATCCACAACTTTTGAAACTTACTTACCCCATTGAGCAAATCAAAAGTTAAATTTTCGGTCCACCCTATTAAGCATCAATTCAATGTTTTTATTTTTATAATTAAATCATCTCTTGAAATTATGATATATCTTTGTTTTTTATTGTAATATTAGTCCTTACTACTAAATAAATAATGTAAATATTTTTCAATATTCAAATTTTATGATAATCTGTTGAGAGTATCCCCTTGATGATATGGAACGATTTTTATCTTTATATTTTTTAATTTTTATTACAGAACATTTTTTCTGTTGGAATACTTAATATGTATTTTATAATTATTATCATTTTTATTTTATGATCTTCAGCTTAAACTTCTTCAGTATAAGAGGTCGTTAATAATAATAGATTATTTTGAAATAGGTGCTGTCACGGTTTTCCCCAAGTAGAAAGAGCCTATTCTATACCCTAGCTTTGGACAGGCATCACAAAGATGAACAAGTTCTCCGTGACATGAGGCAGTACCACCAAAGAATGACAGCTTGCGTAGCCAAACTTACAGATTTTTATGCTGAACATCGACTAGAAAATTTATAAATGAATAAAATCATATCAGTTCTACTTTTTAGAACATTAATAAATTATTTAGGTAAAAGTTTCCAAAATCTTTTAAATCGAATATTAACAATTTAGATGGTTTATCTTTTATCATCTATCCAAAATATACCGGTGAATCTATGTATAGTATATCGAATCATTATATTTTAAAGATCTGAAAAACAATACTTTTATAAGTCTCTCTTGATTGACAACTTCAATTACTCAAAATATGTATCTCTTAAATTAATAAAAAAAATTGTAGGGTGTTAGTTATAGTGTATTAAATTACCATTGTGAATATAAATAATAGTGTATAATTACTTAATCACTTCCTAATCAAGGATATTGTAATTATGGAAGATTGTATCAAATTTGACAGCTTTAAATTAAGAAAGTGACTGGGTGCTAATTTATAAGATTGACCAAAGATATTGTATGTTTTCTATATTAAAAATAGTGTTTTATTTTGCCTTTAATATTCCACATCCATCTATACATTTTTTGAAAAAATCATGATATGCTTTATGGGATTAAAGATATTTTATTTTAATATTAATATAAATACTATTTTATGGATTGCAGCTCATTCATGCGTGCCTCCACCCTCTCTAATTTTTAAACTTATTACCAAGATAAAAATTTGAAATTTGGTAAACCTCAATAGCAACTTGCAAAGTTTTGTGTATGTTTTATAATTGAAAATTCTAAAATGGGCGATAGGCGTCATTTTGAAGAAGAAATTAAGTGGGAAGGGGGTTGAATAGCATTTTTTAAAATGGTTTTTGCACTCTTAATTTATCACCAAAATATGAGAACATTAAAATTATCTATTTCAAAATGGCCATTCATTAATGTTCCAGAACCTAAATGTGTGGGTAGGAAAAATTTTGAAAACTTACAAACTAATGAGTTTTATTCCGCTGATCTCTAAATATATTTATAAGCATGGGTGCCAAACACTGTACTTTTCTATGTACAAAGTGATCTAATTTTAAATAAAATTTTCTGTAACTAGAAAAGTAAAAATACTATACTTAGCCTACACATTAAAAGCTTTTCAATTAGGAATCACTTAAGGTATAAAATACTTTTTTATATTGCTTATTCTGTTTATTATTCTATCATATTTATGAATAAAACAAAGTGTAATTCTGTGTTCAGATTATGGGGAGTCAGGTTAAAAACACTTTCTAAAAGACGTTTCCACTCGATTTTTTTCTACAAAATGGGGTCTGGTAGCTATCTTAAAAGTTTTGATCATAAAAGAGGAGCACTGCAATTTTTTATCTTGACTAGTTCGAAAAAATTAAAGGAGCGAAGGGGGACGTTAAAGGGCTTCACCGTGCATTGGCAAAATGTGTTATTCTAATTAAAATATTGTACCAAATACTGTATTTTTATTTACTTTTTGATTTTATTTACCAAAGCTAATTTTTTAATTTATAAGTTTTCTATTAATTAAATACATTTATCATTTAGTTTTTCTAAACCAAGTATTTAATTCGTCACAAAAGACTTTATCAGTCTAATAATAAACATTTTTTCAAATGCTTTATTTGATAGTCAAATTTTCAAAAAATGTATATGTAATTTCCTGTATCGTAAATCCCCCATCAATTTATTTTGGTTTTGACAGAAAAAAAAAAGGGTTTAGGTCTGCTGATTTAGGTGTGGCATCTAATCTAGGCGTCAGTTTTCAAAATTAGTCATATTTTGAGCAACAACTGACAGTGTTTCAAATAATGATAGAAAAGCAATTTTGTGTTTAAATTATTTATTTATATACAGATTTAAAACATAAAAAATAAAAAGTAGAAACATAAATTATAAAACAAAATTCTTAAAAAAATCATTTAAAAAATATCACAAAGTTAGATTATGAGTACATATGGGTCAATATGAGTGGAAAGACTTTATATAGAATTCTTTATGTTTTAACTCGCTCACGGTCGCTTCGGCTGCCTGAAACAATACAAACTAGTTATCAAAAAAATAGTTTTTTAATTGTATCAATCTATCTTGGTAGTATCTTAAAATGTTAATAACTTTTTTATTTTTTAAATTATTGGAATGAACCAAAAACCAAATTGTAGGATTATATATATTTTTTTCTATTTAGAAAAATACTCAGTTTAACAAGATATCATTATAAGTTTATTTTATTTTTTAAATGGGAGACCCTGTATATTATATATTATATTCCTAAAATGGGTTTCTTCTTTCTGTTTATAAATATACCAAGTTTGACATCTTTATCTTATCTTTGAAAACACCTGATAAATTTAAGAAAACCATGCCTTAAGAGGCAATGTATTCCCACCAACTCCAGTATGTAACAGCGTTTTCCGTCTCTTTCTAACACACTGCCTCTTATAGCAGAGTTTTTCTTAAACTTCCCGGGTGTTTTTAAAGATAATGGTATCAAACCGGGTATATTTATAATCGGCAAGAAGAGTCCCATTTTATGAACATATAATAAAACAGGGTGTCCCATTAAAAATACCACCAAAAAACTTTTTTGTAACCTTACAGTTAAAACAAACTGTGCTCTCAAAAAACTTGGTATGACAAATTCTTTCCTGCCACAGTGTCTGTCATACCTCTCGAAAGGGTGTGACGGGAAACAGAAAAGAAGTTAAGCAAAATTTGTATTTTCTAATGGCAAACCTCTATGAGGAATGTCTAGTAAAAACTGTATACTAGATTTATACTTACATTTCTTACACTTTGTATAGAATCAAACATCAAAGCTTCAAGAGTCCCTCTTATTTCAATAGTCCAAATTTTTTCTAAAGTACTGTGTTGAAAATATTTGCCCATTAACAGAACAAAATGGCACGATCTCTCCCTCATTGCCGAGTCTGAATTTCGAAGAAAATCTGCCAAATGGAGTTGGTTTACACCATGAGTGGAATTGTTTAAAACTATTTTTTCTATTATTTCGGTGTTTTCCGGAAGTCTTCGTATTGTCTGCGTTAATATAGATAGAATGTCCATTGAGATTCTTAGTTTCTTTTTGGCTAAAAATACACAGAATTAATAATTAATCAAGATTTTCGAGAAAACTAGGATCAAATAATAAACCACTAGAGAAAGGAGCAAATAAATTTGGGTCGGCAGCTTTTGTTCTTACTCAAAATACTCTTGATTAGGGATGGGTGATAAGTGATAATAGAATTTACCTATCGATACGTAAAAATAGTCGATAAAATACAGTTATCGTCTATGCTACCTATCGATATTTGCGACAAAGGCGTTTTGTCGCAAATATCAAGGCTTACATATTATATATTATATATATATAATATGTAAGCCTTGATGCTATCGGCTACTTATCGATATTATTGAATTATCTGTCGGCGTTATTGCATACCTATCAGTACTTTTCGAGGAAGCGCCCATCTCTAGACTATCCATTCGCATATTACTCCGTAGTTTTTACAATTTTGTCAGCAGTGTGCAGTGAATTTCTAGATTGGAAAGTCTCAACATTCAAGGGACTCTAAATGGCTCCATTTAGAGTTTTGAGTATGGTTTAAATGGGTTCACCTTTTTCAGTGCTTCAGTGAACGGGGCTTTCCATTTGATTACACAGAATTGTGACAGTTGGTACATCAGTTAATTTTGCGTCAAGGGATAGAGGAATTTATGGAATCTAAAATACCCTGTTATAACTGGTGCTTTAGATTCATTCGGATGCACAGAAATGAATTAATTATTAGAATTTGTTAACATTTGAAGAGGTCAAGGCAAGTGTATCACCTGAAGTAATCACAGAATACTTTTCCAATTTAAAACAAGTTCTTTTTGAAGAAAACGAGCCAATAAATGCAAGCCGAATTTTTAATTACGATGAAAATAACTTTTCCAATGGTCCTGAGGCTAAGGAATGTATTTTCCGACGAGGAGTGAAATACCCAAAACGTGTCAGAGATTCTTCAAAAAGCAGTATATCTGTAATGTTTCGTAGTTCTGCAACTGGCCAAATTCTTCCTTCTTTCGTGGTTTACAAGTCGGATAGTTCGATGCAGGTATTTTCGCAGATTGGTTCTTTAACGTCTTCGTACCATTCAAACAGAATATTGAAAGAAGGTAGTACTTATTGGCGATAATATTTCTAGTCATTTTTCCGAAGAAGTCTTGAGAGCCGCATATTGCACAGCTTCTCGATGTTTCGTTTTATGCCCGCCTAAAGCGAAAGTGGAAAACCATATTCGATGCTTGGAAACAATAACTAAGAAAAAAATCTCAGAAATTGTCTAAGGAAAAAGTCTGTTTTTATTAACAAATTATTTGAAGCTGTTGCACCAGAGAACAAATCTGAGAACCTAATTTCAGGCATTAGAAAATAATCCTAAAGAAGTCTTAGAGTTGCCCAAGGAGCCTGTAGAGAATGATGAAACTGCTCCTCCAGAGTTTGTGGTTCCTGATTTTGTAATAAATATGTTGAAGTTTGAGATACGGAGAAAAAGAGCAAACACCTCGCCAAAAAATAATTAAAATTGATGTAGCTACTGGGAAAAGTATTAGTTTTGAAGATCTTGAAAAATATGGTCTGTCAATCAGAGCAAAGAATTGTCCAAAGAAACCTTGAAAAACAAAAAAAAACAGTTAATAGAAATCTCATTTTTAGAGATGGCAGTAGCAAATCTAATGATTCAGAAGACAATATATAGAAATTAATATACAGGGATTCGACAGGAGAAGATCTTGCTACATTAGCGTGGAAAGAGTGAGAGGCCTCATGTCTTAGTTCTGATTCAGAAAGCAGTTTTCCAATCGAATCGACAAAACTTCCTCTTACGGAATTGAATCTTAGCGACCAAGCAGATAGCAACTCTTTTAATAATTCTTCACCTCAGATGAACATCGTTCCAGTTCATCAGTATGTGCTTGTAGAATTTACTTTTAATGAAGGAACAAGGAAAGAAACTAAGAAAGTGCTTGTATCAAAAATTCTGGAAAAAATGAAAAGGGCTTTAAAGTAAGTTGCACTCAACATTCTTCTTTCCAAATGTGGAAGACGTATCTTTCATTAAAAGTTGCCAAATAAAATGCGTATTAAGGGATTCAGTAGAATACAGAGACAGTTTCACGTTTAAAGAAGACCTTAAAACTATTTAATCAAACGTTAAAATTTATTAGTATTTTTTTAAAAATTAATTCTTAATAACTTTTCAAGATAAAAAAATATGTTTTGTTTCTTCTTGCAGAAGGTACTCAGTGTTAAGATTTTGTAAATTAAGTACTGTTATCAGGTTAAATCTTGTTTAAATTCATTTTCATACCGTAATAAACATTTTACCACACTTTCTAATGTTTTTTTTTCACAATACAAATGTATTAGCAAAAGCAAGCAAAGTCCAAATCAATAGAATATTTCTAATAATAATGTGTGTTCAAAGTTATAGCTAAAGGGCTATAATTTTGAACATCATAATGTTAATAGAAATAGTTGAAGGTTTCGTCCATCCACTATATACTTGTAACTAGTTTTCTTCCACGCCTATTAAAAGAAGACCTGCTCCATGAAAGTTCAAAACTGTTCAAAGTTATAGGTTTTTCCGGTAAACGCGATCCAGTGATGAATTTAATGAAAACTTGGTATTATTAATTATGTTTTAAGTTACAAATAAATAAAAAGAAAACAGCAGCAACAGGATATTTTCAGATCATCCGCTATACACCTTGCTTATTAACATAATAAAATTATTAAGTAGTTTCAATATCCAAATGATTTTGTAAGAACTGATATAATCTAATAAGAAAATAGATTCCCCCCTCCTAGGTCGAGAGATATACCTATCTGGACTTTAGGTTAATTACATCTCAAATAAAGCATTTCGAAGTGTACATTCCGTTCTTTTTAACAATATTCCGGCATAATTGGTGTACACACATAAAAATATACATATGGTCGATTTAAGAATGTCTTCTTTTTTTGAAGCCGGTTAAAAAGAGTCAGGAACGGTTATAGTTGTATGATAAGGAGTCTATTTCAGACTTGTTAACTTTTCAACAAACAAAACTCTTTGTAAGTAGGAAAGTTCTATAATTAACCACACAATCCTATGAATATTTTGACTGCTTTAGTGATAGTGGCTTATCTTAGCAACTCGTAACAGAACATGATTGTAGCTTTTTTACATAACAGAAGAACAATTTACATCAATTAAATGAAAAATGTTAAAACTGACTTACCTAATCCTAATAGCATGTTAATCAGACCATATACATTCAGTATTACAACTGCATCACAAAACTGGATTACAAACTCATCCTGCAAGTGTACCAGATGACATACTAACATGATGAGGTGTTCCAAAGCTTGCAGTTCTTCACTTTCCAGCTTATCTAAGGATTTATAAGTATCAATTCGCTTAGGTTTTACGTGAGCTTGATCTTCGGTAGATGTGTCAGAAGAAGAGTCTAGTTTTACATTTCTTAGTAAGAGTTTTGAAGCATATATCAAATTGGGTAAGAGTTTAACTTCTAAATAAACCTAAAACATTTAAAGCATCTCACTTTGCTAAGCAGACATTAAATTTAAAATTTGTTATTGTTAAAAAAAAAAATGTTAAGCAATAATAAATATTACAATATAAAAAACATCATTAAGAACAAATGTATGTAAGAAGTACAAGAAGATTAAGAAGTTTTAAGTATAAACATGAAACAATCCAAGTAATTGTATCCGCACAAAATTCAGCAGGAGTAGGAGTGTAAGTAGTATACTTTGCCTAATAATAATTTTATTGTTTTATCCCCCTACAGGACAAGCCCATTATATTAAAAATGAAATATTTTATAACCTAAAAACTACACAGTTAAGTATGCCTATAACACTATTACAAAAAAAGTATATAAACATAATTGACTACCAAATTGTGAATGTAGGCCATATTCGTTGTTTCTAAGTTTAAATGTGATGCTAGGGATTTTAAAAATATCTCTTTGAAAACCATTTCCATTTTTCGTTATTCTACTAATAGAGGAGAATAAGAGTCCGAAACTATTTTAACAACCCAACTGTAAATGGCAAATGGCTTGCTATACTCATAATTAAACAGATTTTAGTTACAGTACTTTTTGGTACTGGCATCGGCAAATTAAAAGCTTTTCGGGTTCCATTGACGTTTTTATAGATCAGTTTAAAAATCAGATTTTTGAATTTTAAAGAATTTGTTATAATGTATAAATCCTTTATAGAAACATTAATAAGGTATACTATATTAGTATAGGGTGGCCTATACAATATTGCTTCATCACTAACTAAATATAGTACAGAAATACATATTAAAATAATTTATAAAAACCCTTTTGTCTAGGTCTGATTTAATTTTTAAATTAAATCATTTATGTCTTTCTTATTTTAAATGATATCGGAAATATATTCTCACATTAGGAAAAAACATAATTAATTCCTTATCGACCTAGATTAAAGTTTTCAGTACCCAAATGCGGTAGTTATGTATTAATTTCTATATCTCTAAGTATAATCATACTGTCTATTAATTACTTGTAACATTATTACTAATAAGCATACCCTGATTGTAATGACCTAATGTAAAATTGAATTATATATTCAATATTGTTCAAATTCAAATTCGTTTATTGTATCAAATTTCAAAGAAATATTACAACGTCAAAGGTTCCTGCTATCTAAGTACACACGCACACACATGTAATAAAAAAAACAAGTCAAATAATTAAAAAAAAAATAGTAATTTGTCATATCAATACATTAGAGTAAAAGAAAAATATAGGTATACATATCTGTCAACTAACTAACTAACAAGCTATCAAAAGAACATAATACAAGCACAATTATTGATCAGGATGTGTAGGAAAAAGCCTGTAAAAACAACCCAATTACCCTTTGTTACCCAATCACTAAAATCAGGAAATTTCAAAAAATTAATTCAAGCTGCAGAATGCGTTTAACAGGAGGTAACTTTTCAGCTCTTTTTGAAACTTACTGGTTTCAGGTATTACCTTATTATGATCAGCCACTTTACACAACTAAAAGAGGTTTATATGACAAACAGTTTGCATATTATTATAGTAGTCCCCGTTTCTAGGAAACTTTTGTATGTTCTTTTTAGTGTGTACAATTTTAAATATATATATATATATATATATATATATATATATATATATATATATATATATATATATATATATATATATATATATATATATATATATATATATATATATATATATATATATATATATATATATATATATATATATTTGTCTTCTGTACCCGATACTTGAGACCTCATGCAAATCCTCTGAGTTTTTGTCAAATAAGACCTCAAAAGTTCCAACTTTGTCAACAATAACTCATGATTAATGACATTGAATGCCTTCGAGAGATCAAAATAAATTCCGGCAACTGTCCTACCCTTATCCAGTTCATCAACTAAATAATTAAGTGAATCCATTATTGCATCAGTTGTTGATAAGTCGGGCCATACTGAGTTGAGGAGAATATGTTACTTCTAATAACATAACCAAGTAGACGTACATATACAGCGCGCTCTACAATTTTGGAAAAAACTATAGTTACCCGGATCACTTTTATTTCATTTTTTATAAATGGGAATCAATTTGGCTTCCTTAAGTTTATCCGGAAACACTCCTTGACTGAAACAACAATTAATCAAATCACTCAAAGGGTTACATATTACATCTCTGACAAACTTAACAACATTAGTAGGAATCTCATCCAGTCCAGTAGAGTGCTTAGAAGGCAACTACATAATAATTTTCTGGTTCAAGATGGTCAGTAGGGGCAAGAAAAAACTATCAGTTGTGCTCAATATGGATGATGTTATTTTGTACTTGTCAGAAGAACTTATTTTGTCTCTATTCTCATTTACCCTAGATATATCTGCAGGATCCGTTACCTTCTGATTATCTTTGTTAACCAATACAATATCATTAGACTCATTACTAGTTCCCTGTAAACTGTAAAAAATATTCCATGTTGTTTTGGTTCGATTCTGAGAGCTTATTATTTTATTTTCATTATTACTAACTTTCACGTTTTGTATATACTGCCTATATGCTTTTTTTCCTGTTTATATCTATCTAATACATCCCGGCAGTTGGTACGTTTATAGAGGTTGTACCAATCCCTTAAATTTTGTGACTAATCTTTAATTTCTTTTGTAACCCAATCCTTATTTTGATTAGAATTTACTGTTACTTTTTTTAAAGGAAAATTACTGTCAAAGTAATAAAAAAATATGCCAAAAAATATATTATACTTATCATTAGCATCATGTGCAGAATACACATCTTGTCAATTTTCGGATAGAATCTGCCCTCTGAACTTGGATATATTTTCCTCATACAACTTTCTTTTAAATGTTGTTAAGTTAGGTTTGCACGATTTTGTAGTATTAAATGAAAAAAGCAGAGAATAATGATCAGATATATCAGTGTCAATCAGGGTGAGTCAACGATTGGAAAAAGTAAATTTACGTCCAACAGGTAAAATCTGGAAACAAACTGTTTATGTTGTGAGATATATATGTAAGTCGTGCTCATTTTAAAAATATTTTAAATTATACGGCGTGCGTCAAAAAAGTAGGGCAACTAAAAGTTGTATTTTTTTAAATGGGACACCCTATATTTGACTTGATTTTTAAATTCTACATAAATTTCTAACACCTTTTTGTATAACATGTTATATGGCTAAAATTGATACTTTCTTAATTATTTAGCTTTAAACAAAAAAAAAATTAAATTTGATGCACATCTATGATTAGCAATATAACGCCTAGTTGTGCCACAAAAAATAAAATATTTTGCTTCTGCACAAAATAAGCATGTATATATATATATATATATATATATATATATATATATATATATATATATTAATTATTATATCGGAAATTCCATTTAAGATGGATTTACCTAAATCTAACTAAATTTTTTAACAAATAGGGTAAACATTTTTTTCTGGCCAATTTGGAGATATTTTTGCAATATTCCACAAAACTCTTAATTCTCCTATCCACCTCTTTTTCCAGCCCTTTATAGATTTGGCGTAAAGGCAAATTTAAGAAAAACCTGGATAATCAGTAGTTTCAAACGGAGGTTAACTGTTGACGGTACGATATAATTTCGAAAAAATGCCATGTTCGATTTTCTCCGTTGCAAAAGCATAACCGCATCTGATATTGAAAAATCGGCGTATTAAAAAAATCATGTTTGTGTGTCTTCATAGAGCATCTACTTTCATTTTACTTAAAATATAAAAAAAATGGTTTATAACCAGATTTCTGATTGGAACTCTTTATGAGAATGATTGCCTGCATATACAATTCTCAACTTACAATTTTTTAGCAAAATCATGGAAGCCCATACAGTTGTAACATTGCAATACAATGATATGGTTAAAAACGCGACATCGAGACCAAGCCAGTTTTACCCTTGTTACATTTAGATGTAAAATATGAGTTTTTGAGTCCAGTTCTAAAATTAAGTCACTATTTTTGTATCTATTCTCCGCCTTCTTTAATACTATCATATGAAAATTACCAGCGGTACTAAGATCGTTCTCTTTCTTCAGTTATTAATAAATGTTTTACCTATTTATAATCTCTAACTTCGCGTCCCTAAAGTGGGGGGTCTCTATAGTACATTTGTCTCAACTGGCCAACCAATTTCACATGTAAGGTAACAATATCCTTTCGATTCGTATATCCAATCAGGAGCAGGTTTATGTTAAACGATGGTGGGATTTGCTTCCATGTTTCCGCTATACAACTGAGGTGTCATCAACAAACACAGTGCATTTTCTCAATATTTAAACTTGAAAAAAGTTATTAATATAATAATACAAATTACAAATAAGAGGAGTCTTAAAGCAGACCTGAGAGATAGAAAGCAAACTACAAGAATCCTAAATCATTAAATCATACAGTTCAAGACTTCACAACAGAATTCCTTGATTTATGTAGTCAAAAGCTCCCTAAAACCACTGTCCCTGCTTTCCCCTGATTAATGAACTCCTTCAAGAAAACTAAATATTGCATCATGTGTCCCTTTCGCATTCTGAAATTCCAATTGACTCAGGTAAGTAAATTAAGAGAGACAAGAAACCTTTACATTCTCTCTTTTATTTTTGTTTAAATAGTCTTACAATAATCAGAATAATAAAGAAGTAAGACGTAATTTCTAGAATTCTACATCCCTACCTTTATACAAGGGGAATCGTTATTGGTGACTTAAGATATGAAGAAAAAATTCTTCAGATTAGAAGTCCAGAAGCAGCAAGGACATCTAAATCAGCAAAATATATAACTAAAACAGTAATTTGTTTTATAAACGACTTACTTTTTTAATTTGTTCCAGAGTTTCATCTGAAGTCCCTTTAACAACAAAAGCTATGGATAACAGCTTTGCCACAGAACTCAAAACTTTACTATTGGAGTTGGAATTTCGCAATGGCGAGACTATGATGTTAGTTAAATTCGGTTGAACTAACGACGACATCTCGCCTTTTATAACCTCTTGTATCGACCGTTGTAAAAACACTATCCATTCTTCTGGTTCAATTGGATGATTGTCTTCGATGAAGTTCAGTTTTTCTTTCAAACCTTTAAGACAATTATAATTATTTTTCGTAAAAATAAATAAAATTAAATGATTGTCATATTTTTACAAAAAACTTTATCTTCACCATCCTCGGGATTAATTGAAAAAGGCGAAAAAAATATTAAAATTGGATCATCCTAATTGTATTAAAAATTATAAATCCATGTGCAACAAATACTCAGGTCAGTACAAACAACCATAATTGTAAAACATATAAGCTTCTCTGTTAGAGACTTTTGAGAGTAGCCAGCCTATTGAAAGTCTTTGACAGATGTATATCCTCAATCAAAAGTTTGCGTCAAATCACCTAGAAGAACAGCTGAGAACTCCCCATCATTAAAAGCATCATCATTGGTTCATTGTATTTTGCATGCAAACATCACCTTTTATAGTGGCAACTTAAAATTATATATCAGATATGCCAGGATTTGAAAATCCTGGAAGTTAAAGTGCTTTGACAACCGAGGATTCATTTCTTCACATACCTAGCAAATTAATCATGAGAGGCGATTGTCTTAAAATTAGGTTCATTTTTTAAATTACAAATTATTGAAGAGCCACTGTGACTTTTAGCAAGAAACGGCATGAACTCCTTGTGAGAAATCGCTATGTATATTTTCAATAACAAGGTTTTAATTGACGTATTTCGTCTATCACGAGAAGACTTTAAGACTAAACTTTTTTAAAAATATTTAAAATTTAGTAACGTGCCACAGTCTAAAATAAAACACTCTTCTTTCCTCATCTTTAACAAAACGTTTATAAAATTTCATTTTATAATTGATTATAAAGAAACGAATTTCTGTAAATTTTATTATAAATAACCATGTGTATTTTCTTTAAGAATGCAGTAGCTCAAATATATTGAATAATTAAATAAGTACTTGCATTTGCTCAAATATTCTTCCTGTTTACTACTGAAATTACTTGCTGAAGATCTATTTTTTGCATCCTTCTCATCAGTCTTATGTTTAATATCCTTGTGTTCTTTAGAATTCTTCTCCAACTTCTCTCTTGAAGATTTTTGTTCCTGAGACTTTAAGGGTTCCTTGCGTCTTGCTCCCGTCAAATTTTGTTCACTTCCCATGCTCATGCTTTTATTGCTGTCTAGATTGTCTGACTTTTTCGATTTTGAGTCTTTAGGTTTATCGGTACTGGTAGCTTTTTGATTGTCATTTTCTAGAACAGTACCTTTGGGTACTGCACCCCTAGAAAGAAAATATATTTTAAAAAATTGGTTTAATATATCGATTATAGGCTAAAAACCTATAATTTACAACTCCTATCTACTAATTAACCTGATCTAATCCATAATTTACAAACTACTGTTAGTAAAGCCAAAATACTAATACCCTAGCAGTTTCCGTGAGCCAATTTTTCGCCTTGACATCACTGCACACGACTCTACTATATAAGCTTGTAACTTTAAACTATGTTCTTAGTTTACACATGATAACGATTTACTACTCTGATCGAAACGTTGTGAATAATTTGTGTTAAAGACAATGCAAGTTCAAAAAGTGAATTTGATTCAGAATACTTCATTGTCTATAACAAACTGCTTTTGACCCAAGAAATAATTTTAGAACCAATTATATATTGTACCTCTTATACCGATCTGGAACAAGTTTTTAAGTAATATTTTATGGTCTACAGTGTTAAAAACTTTACACAAATCCAAGAACAATAGGCAAGATTTTTCATATCTATCTAAAGCAAGTTAAAATTGTGTTACCAAATCAATTGCTTCTACTTCAGGACTTGCGAAAGCCGCATTGACCAAAAAACAATACACTTTGATTTTGAAAAATTATTCAACTGTATCGTAAATAAATATCTCAATTATTTTCAGATATATTCAAGATAGATATAAGCCTATAATTATATGGGTGATTTCTTAGGCCATTTTTAAAAACACGAAAAATTTTAGCAATTTTTAAATGGTTCGGATAAATTTGTTGTTTAAAAGTTTCGATTAGATGACGTAAAATTGAAATAAGTTCACATTTGGGGATTTTAATAATTTTTACTGGTATTTCGTCATATCCGCAGGCTTAAATTGAATCTAAAGAACCTGTTATTTCAGCAATTGTTTCTTCATGTATATCTTCTAAGTTTAAAAATATTAAATGTGAATTTTCGGTGTATTTGGGAGGATTTACAGGTGGAATATGTTTTGCTAATCGCTGTCCGACGTTTATGAAATGATTATTCATTTCCTAGCAGATCTCTTCTTCGGCCTTAATTTGTTTATTATTAATATAAAGGTGGTCAATTTCTGTTTTCTTTTTCGCTGGTTTTCCATGGATTAAAATATATTTATATTTCCCATAATACTTTGTGATTCCCTGTTGTAAATATTTGGTTACAATGATCCCTTTTTTTTTAAATCCAATCAACTTCTTTATATTTTTATTTAAAGTTTCATAAATTTTATATTCATCACAGAACTCTATATTTTCAATTAGTCAATAAATATATTTTAATAAGTCAACCGATATAAGGCTAAAAATCTTTTAAACATTTCTATAATGTATAAAACTAAATTATGTATTTTTATTCATTCAAATAATAACATTCATGACCATAATACAAGACAAACCGATTATTTCTCCACCATAAAAATTAAAAGTAATTTCGGCAAACAATGTATACAGTGGGGTTAATTATTACAATAATCTACCAAAACGATTAAAAAATATTAACAAAATTGATACTTTTAAAAAACACTTAAAGAAATATTGTTTGAGGAATTAATATCCTCACGTTTGATATATTTTTTTAATGTTTACAGTTTTTAATTTATTTGTAATTTATAATAATGTTTATACGTTTATGTGTTTTATATTAGTTATTAATTAGTTCCCTTTAATATTTACAGTTTTTAAATTATTCATAATTTATAATACTGCGAATACATTTTTATATTGTTAATTAGTTCCCTACTCTAAACAATATTGTTTCTTGGGAATAAATGATTCATTAAAAAATGAATTTGTTGGCTGTTTTTTCTTTTTTTGGCAATATTCATCTCGACTTTTAATTAGATTTGCCAAAGATTCATCAAACCATGGTTTTGAATTTTCTTTAATTTTTATTTTTCGCATATAAGAGTTTACTTAAAATATTATAATAATTTTGATATAAGGATCTTTAGTTTCAGATATTTCATCGTTTAGTTGAATTAAATGACAGTTTGTGTAAGTTAAATTTTTTGATATCAATATACATATATTTGGTTTTTTCTTTGAATGAAATTGGCATATTAATAATTTAGATTTTATGATCGAATATTGGGCTATTACTTTACTTTAATTTCACAAAAATGTTCTAAGATTTCGAAACTTCCAAAATTTTATGTGGAATATTTAACTTGCAGGGAAAATTTTCTCTATAGGGCACACTTATATTAATGAAAAGGTCATCTAGCCTCAGTGGCTACTTCACAACTATTGATAAGTTTAATTATCTAATAGAAAAAAAGACCGTTGAATTTTCGCTGTTTTTGTAAGCAGATCAATTTGTATATTATCTGTTTATATTGCTCGCACTTGGGCTTGATAAAGAAGTATTTTGATAACCTTGACTTAATTCTATCAAATATTCCATCTTCATCAAGAATCATTTTGGCTGGGAACTTTAATATTAACTTTTTGGGTAAGATTTCTGTAAATACAACCCTACTTGCAAACCTGCTTGTTACATATAGTTTGCATATGCATGTTGACGAGCCAACTCGGATCACAGAATATTCTTTGACTACAATTGATTATTTTTGTTCAAATTATGACAATGTAACATGTTCAGTTATAGAAGTTGGAATCTCTGATCACGAGGCGGTAAGTTGTATCATTAATAATGCAGAAGCTCCTTAATAAACTTCCAGGCGTAGACCCGATATAATTTTCAATACAGCTAGTTTTGATAAATTTTATTCTTGGTGTTTTAATGTAGATTGGCAAAATTTGGATTTTGTGTCAGACCCAATTGCCAGCTTTTATAGTGTGTTGTGTGACTTGTTCAATCATGCTTTTCCCTTGTGCTTGATTAAAAAAAAGTCTAAAAAGAGTAAACCCTGGCTTACTAAAGGTCTAAAAAAATCAGCGAATAATCTTCGTTCTTTAAATTAATTGAAAAAAATTACTGATAATCTTAGTTTTATTTCGCATTTCGGTAAATATCATAGCATCTATAGAAAACTTATTAAATTTACAAAAAATGCGTACTATAAAAATAAACTCGCTAAGGCAAAGAATAAGCAAAGAGAGAGTTGGTCTATGATTAATGACTCGTCATAAGTCGTCTCATGGAAACTATGATATTGATCTGGAGCATCAAAATACATTCTATTGTAATATAGCAAACGATCTAACAAAAAATGTAACATCTAACTCTGATCCACTATCTTATCTCAAAAATGTTCCTAACACAGGCTTTTTTTGATTTTTCCAATCAGACAGGCATGAAATTTGAGAGGTGATTTCTGAAATAAAAAATAAAAAAATCTAGTGGGGATGATCAAATCTCTGCTGAGGTCCTTCTACGGCTGCCTGATGGAGCCTTGGATGCGCTTTCAATCTCTATCAGCGAGTCTTGGTCGCGTGGCACATTTCCTGCTTGCTTAAAGTCTGCATTAGTAATCCCCTTATTCAAGGGAGGTGACTCGGCGGAGCCATCTAACTTCCGCCCAATCTCATTACTGCCTACTTTATCTAAAGTTATCGAAAAGCTTGTCAAAAGTAGAGTCTGGAACTATCTTCAGTCATTTAACCTTATAACTGTTAAACAGTTTGGATTTCAGTCAGCGAAGGGAACTCATGATGCTATTTATAGCTTTCTTGAGGGGGTCTATTTCGGGGTGAATCGGGTCAGCGCATTGGCGGCTGTGTTCTGTGATCTATCCAAGGCTTTTGATTGCGTGAATCATGGAATACTGCTATCTAAGCTCGAGAGATATGGATTCCGAGGAGTGGTTCACTCCTAGTTTAGATCCTATCTTGAGGGTCGTTCTTAGTCTGTGGTGCACTCACGAACAAGGTCCTCTGCTTTACAAAATAACTGTGGAGTTCCACAGGGCTCAGTTTTAGAACCCATTTTGTTTCTACTTTATATTAATGACCTTGTCACCCTAAACATCTTTGGAGATTTCACCCTTTTCGCTGATGACACGTCTATATTGTGGGAAGACAGGGAGATCATGCAGCTAAGGCAGACCATTGTAAGTTTCCTGAGAATCATTAAAGAGAGATTTAACTCCATCCGCCTTTGTCTGAACTTGAGTAAAACTCATATTGTTGGATTCAGGTGTGATGTGGAGGGATTAGTTTTGGATGGGGATCCGCTTCCGGAGATGTCTGTGACTAAATTTCTTGGCATTCTTATTGATGGTGAGTTGCATTTTGGAGAGCACATCGTAACTTTGAGCAAGAAACTCTCATTGCTGTGAGAGCAGTTAAAGAAGAGCTGAGTTTGTAACTGGCAGGGAGAGTATATTTCGCCTTATTTGAGTCGCATCTGAGATATGGTATACCATTCTGGGGTGTGACCAGTCAGGGTCTTCAGAATGTGCTTTTCATCCTTCAGAAAAAGGCAGTTCGATTTATTGTCGGTATTAGTCAGAGAGAATCTTGTAGATCGTACTTTGTGGCAGAGAGAATTTTAACTCTCATGTCTCTCTTTATCTTGGAGACATCATCCCTGATATTTAAAAAACGTGTTAGGCTCCAGAGTCCCACTCCCCAACATGAGACGCGTCATGCTCTCAATTTGCCTCTGCCATTGCCAAAGAGTACTCTTGTAAAAAGGTCATTGATTTATGAGAGTCGAAAGATTTTTAATCATTTACCAACTGTTCTCAAAAAGGTTAATTCTCAAAAAATTTTTCGTCGTGTACTTAAAGGATTACTTTGCAGTAAAGCATACCATAATCTAGATGAATTCTATCGGGATGCCCTCAAGAATGTTAATTTTTAGTGCTACTTTATTATAATTTTTTATGCTATGTACATTTTTTTATATCCTTTATTTTTTTTATATGTTTTTTTATTGTTGTTTGTTTGTTTTGATTTTGCAACTCTTGCTATCGTTTGTTTTTTGTCTTTTAATTCAAATATTATACTGGTAAGGGTGTTGCCTATTAGAATTTGTATGTACCAACTTTATGCTTTGTCAACAAGAATTTTATTTTTTTGACTAATAAAGTTACTTTTTGAATTTGAATTTAACATATTGATTGGTTATTTTACATTTACGATTATTAAATATTCGCAGAGGACACTAATCGTCCCAGGTCCGGCCATGATCTCAAATCATATGATTGGGATGATATAGCACAAACCAAATAAATATTCTGATTATCCAGCTTTATTCTTGCAACTCGTGCAATGTTGGCTAGCCGGCGGTTAGGCACAAAACTATCGAATATTTTTTGTACATCACACTGAAAAATGAGAATGTTGTATGTGTTTTGAATACAAACATATCACAAAATTAATTTAAATAATCGTTTATCTAAATAGGAATAGTAACTGTTACTTTAACAAGAAAAAAATCGGGTAGGCGGCACCTTACAGCACATGGGCCATGGTCATGTAACTACTTACTTTAAGTGTTTATTATTAATACTGTCTTTTCTTTGTTGTTCCTTTGCTTCCTGTGTACTAGCGGTTAGAGATGATGTTAGCGGCATAGGTACAGAAGATTTGGATATTTGTACATGTCCCTTGACAAAGGAATGGTTGAGTATTTGGTTCCATGACAGTCTTTTGGATGGATTTTTCTGAAGTAAACCCTACAAATTATCGTTTCAGACAATAAAAGAATCAATACAAATGCCAAAAATTGTTCGAAATGTATCTTAAAAACAATACATTTTAAAACTCCAGAACTTTCACATTATTCTACTTACCACATCCAAGAAATTAGAAATTTTTCTTATAACTTTATTTAAGAAATTAGAAATTTTTCTTATAACTTTATTTAAGATATTAAAAAGGTTCATTGTATTTGTAAAACTCATTTTTTATTCAACACCTCCAAATCTAACAAAATAATGCTTTACACAACACAGCAGATAACAAGATATAAATTTAATAAAAAAGAAAATATTTTATTTCAATTTCTTAAGTACTAAACAATTCTGCTATTTTTTTAACTACTACAGGCTACAGTTTCCAACCTTTGTTTGTAAACTATGAATTGGTTTTATTAGTTTTTTAATCGTATATACGTCCTGATAGATGAAGGATATTGGTGTTTACATGGATCAATCAAGGTGAATTATTAACAACACCTCATATATGATAACTAAAGAACCTTAAACATATTATATATACCTACAGGTTACCGAGAAAATATTTTTTTCTCTGTGATTAATATTCTTCTCACAGAAAATTTTGGCAGCCAATAACAACAATCTTAAAGTGTTGCCTGCTCAGCAGCCTAGCATACGACCTCGTAAAAAATGCATTGTTCATAACAATGTTTCAAAAAACATAATTGGTGTCTCATTTTTATGCATGCATTTAAACTCTAGAATAAGCATACAACTTATTCTATTACTATGTTAAAATATAGTTAAGTTAGTTAATTCTTTATTCAATCCTCTAATATATTTCAAGGTAATACTTAAGCTAAGACTCGAATTGAGGTATGGATCATGTCACAATAAGACTTAAAACTTGCAATACCTGCAGCTAAATAAACTTTAAGACCATAAGATTATAATAAAACATAAAACCAATCAACATTTAAATTCATTTAAAAAGTACAATAAAATTATAATAAAACTAGTCTATAAAGGAACAAGTTTATACTTATTGCAGTGCCTCATTTATAGTATTAACATCCTCAAAAAATTTTCTGACTGTAGTATATCCTCTTCCTAAAACCTTACCAGATGGCTGTTGCCTCAATATGAATACAACATTTCTTTGTATAAATGTAAAATTTGGTTTTTCAGTCCTGAAGTTTGTTTTAAACCTTGTAGCGTAAGAATGTTGTCTCATTTTATCAGAGAAAAGGGAAAAGTTATTAATTAAAAACTTAACACATTCCAGAATATAGAGGCTGTACAAGGCAACTATACCAGTTTCCCAGAATAGCTCCCTGCAGGTGTCTCGACCTTCCATACCAAATATTCGATCTGATTCAACAGAATTATCCCAAAATATTCTTGGTCTAGTATTATTTAAGGCTATAAGAGGTTCAATCATTCACCACTGAGTAAGGACTCTATCCATGACAGCCATTTTCATTCTTTTACTGTATGGAGATCACTGGGGTAGACAGTACTTACTTTTAAAAAAGATGTACAGTCTGGAGAAAGGAATGTTGGCCACTTGATTTGTTCAGTCTTTATTTTCCTGATTAAATGTAAGATTGAATTTGTACAAAATGGAGGTGTGCCCATTAAGAGTTCATAGATAATGCATCCCAAAGACCACAGATCAGCATTATAATCATAAGGTAATTCATCAATGAGTTCTGGGGCCATATAGAGTGGGGTGCCTAAAAAATTGAGTATGGTTATTCCGTTAAATCTCCACCCATGCGTCATCAATTGATGAAATATCAAAGATGTGCTTTATAAACATGGTATTTCTCTTATCAATTAGTAATACCTGAATCACTAAGAAAAGGATGCAACATGACAGTTTTGTCTTCCAAAACATTAAATTACCAAAACAAGCTTGCTAGACAAAAACAACAACATAGGCAGGTTTTTCATGTCAAAGCCTCAAAAGTTAAGGATTTGTTTGGAGGATGCTATTGCTGTGATTTTATATTATTCATATTTGCTTATTTATAAAATCTTCTGTCATTTAATTTTTAAGTGTCATTTAGGAAGCTACTTTGGTTGATTTTTTTATTGCTGGTAGGTACTGTTATTAGTATCATGGTAATTTAATTTATAATTATAATATATATTTATATCTACGCCCATAATGACTGTGGACTTCACTATTTAATCCACGAAATTTTTATTTGATTCATATGAATATGAATGATGACACATGGGTAAAGATCCAACGTAAGAACTGTATCTGATGGGTTAATATACAAAAATGTTTTTAATGCAGTTAAGATGGAAAATTAATTTTTTTCTAACACTTAGTTCTACCACATACCCTTTATAGATGTTAAAACATGAGTGCCAGTACTCATATTTCTTGCAAATCCAAAATCACACAATTTTGCTCTATTCTTTAGGTCAAGTAAAATGTTTTGAGGTTTCAGATCTCTAAAAAATAACAAAATATTTAAAAAACTATGCAAATCCAAAAACTATACCCTTTCAAACTTTTTGACATTCTGTACAATATTATTTATTACCCTAGAGTATGTGCCATTCAGGAGGAGGGTTTTGAGGTTGGAAAAATTGGAGGAACTTCTTATGTGATAAGATATAATACTAACCTATGCAACACCCTGTTAGAATGCAAATAATATAGTGCTGACACCAAATCCCATACAATTTGCTGAACTTTTTCTTCTGTTAAGTATCCATCCTTGCTTAAAACTCCAGTGAGTTCCTTAGGGGCAAATTCTGTTATAACTACAATCTAAAATAAAAATGACTCTGTTGATCATAATCCTATTTAACGATCCCAAAGTGTGTTATGCTCAATTTTACTACTCACCTCATTTTCTGTTTCGAAAGAATCCAACATCTGAATGATGTTTGGATGGTGCAAGTCTCTTTGAATTTCACATTCTCTCCTAAAACCCTTTAGCTCTTTCACAGATCTTCCTCTCTAGAATAAACAGGTACTCCATTATTCTGACAGAATAAGGAGTGTACAGGGTGTCCCATTTTCGTAGGTTTTACGGGGTTTCCAGCTTATGAGTAGAGATAGAGAGATGCGGTTTTCGCGACACCGTGCTACTTTTCGATGAAACTAAAGAGGCCGCAAACAGATTTGCCCTAACCATTTTAGTTTCCGTGCTACAGGGTGATTTTGAAAATTTGTCATTTTCGGACACCCCCTGTAACTCAGCTATCGTAAAATATATTTAAAATGTTTCAACTGGTATTTATAGATTTTTTCACGTAGAATTCAGTGGCATACTCAGATTTTTGCTGAGAGTCATAGTTTTTGACATAACCTACTATTTTTTAAATGGGAGACCCTATATATTATTTTTTCATCTTATTCTTCGTGTCGAGAGCTTTTCAAAAACATACCATAAGTCATATTTATTTTCATAAATAACATGAAAAAATGCATTTTTCTTTAAACGGATTTATGGCATAGCAGATCAATCGAAATAAGAGAAGGTGGCTGTGGTAGCCATGGCAACGCCAACAAAAATATGATCAGGCAGCCATTACTGCTGTCATTTTTGGCATTATTACGTTTAAATTTTTCTTGACGTCTATTATAATTATTGTTTTTAATATGGCTCAGAATCAAAAATTTGAATATTTTGAGAAATATGATATGAACGCGTGTTTTATATTGTCTAATGAAGATGCAGATCAGGCGGCAGAGCTTTATCTGAACAGGTTAGTTCTTTTTTATCTTCCTGCATTTTGACTTTATTGGTTCGCTTTATTTTATCTTAGATATCCCGAGAGAAGACAACCAGAAAAAAGAATTTTTCAAAAAATTAAAAATAATCTTTGCAAATATGGATCTTTTAACAAGCCTTGATCGCGAACTTACAATAAAGACAACGAAGAATCTGAGGTCAACGTTTTAGCCCTCGTTCAGACAGCTCCTGAAACATCTTGCAGGAAAATAGACGAAGAGGCGGGTGTACCGAAAACCAAAGTGCAGAAAATTTTGAAAAAGCACTAATTCAAACCCTATAAATACAAACTTGTGCATCATCTGCATCCTGGTGATGCAGAGCGCAGATTGGAGTTC
Source organism: Kuschelorhynchus macadamiae (assembly GCA_030620095.1). Classification (NCBI taxonomy): domain Eukaryota; kingdom Metazoa; phylum Arthropoda; class Insecta; order Coleoptera; family Curculionidae; genus Kuschelorhynchus; species Kuschelorhynchus macadamiae. Next base: position 4,483,793 of record JAUTXW010002618.1, read on the forward strand.
TGCAATTGGTTTATAAATATGAAGGCAGAAGATATCGATTTTGAAAAAAAGATTATTTGGTCAGACGAGGCACATTTTACTAGTTCAGGGATTTTAAATAGACACAACACGCGATTTTGGAGTCAAGAAAACAACCATGTTATTTTTCCTAGGGAGCGTCAGGGCAGATTTGGATTCAATGTTTCCTGTTTTATTTTCAACCAAAAAATAGTTTACCAAATATATGAAGGAAATCTGAATTCGATTGGTTACGTGCGAATCCTAGAAGACGCATTAGGAATTTTGGATGATGTTCCCTTGGCTCAACTAAATAGGATTTATTTCCAGCAAGACGGAGCTCCAGCCCACAATGCCAGAATAAGTCAAAACTGGCTTAACGACCATTTTCCTGGAAGATGGATAGGAACACACGGACCTGTTCTATGGCCACCACGATCCCCTGACCTCTCAGTTTTAGATTTCTTTTTGTGGGGTTATTTAGAAAACAAGGTTTATGTAAGGCGATACGAAAACTTAGAACAACTAAGAATGGCCACCGAAAACACTTTTGCAGAGTTACAAAGACTGACATTTACAATAGAAAATGCATTAAAAAGAATTTTTAAAGTGTGTCACACTTGTAGGACACATAATGGTCTACAATTTGAACAATATTTGTAGTTTTAATGAAATTATAATTATTACCTTTTACCTACTTCCTAATTTTTTTCTGATGCTGTTACTTTGTTATTTCGTTAATAAATATTTGTTAACTTTTTCCATGGCTCCACAGCCACCTTCTCTTAGTTCGATTGATCTGCTATGCCATAAATCCGTTTAAAGAAAAATGCATTTTTTCATGTTATTTATGAAAATAAATATGACTTATGGTATGTTTTTGAAAAGCTCTCGACACGAAGAATAAGATGAAAAAATAATATATAGGGTGTCCCATTTAAAAAATAGTAGGTTATGCCAATATGTCAAAAACTATGACTCTCAGCAAAAATCTGAGTACGCCACTGAATTCTACGTGAAAAAATCTATAAATACCAGTTGAAATATTTTAAATATATTTTACGATAGCTGAGTTACAGGGGGTGTCCGAAAATGACAAATTTTCAAAATCACCCTGTAGCACAGAACCTAAAATGGTTAGGGCAAATCTGTTTGCGGCCTCTTTAGTTTCATCGAAAAGTAGCACGGTGTCGCGAAAACCGCATCTCTCTATCTCTACTCATAAGCTGGAAACCCCGTAAAACCTACGAAAATGGGACACCCTGTATATTAATAAGGAAGGCTAGATAAGCAATATATTCCCTACATTCGTATCTACATATCATGTAAAATATGAATAATTAGTATTAGGCATTATATTTAGCAGTTACTATTTATTGAAGGTTACAAAATAGTTCCACAACTCAGAAACAATTACTATAATGCTATTTACAAGTATATGATGTACTAGCGCAACATTAGTAGCCTAGTAGTCACTGTCCTACTTTATGTTTTACTTTATTGCATTCTTTGATTTTGTGGTCTTTACTGACATTAAAATAAGGACTACTAGATAATCAATAATCAATAGTGATGCACTTAAATTTATCTAATTTTCTACAAAATAAAATTATATCTGGGAAGCAAATATGTGATAGCTTCAATGAATTCTTTCTGGACAGCATCATAGAAATTACAGAAAATAATATACCAACAAAATCGCAAGAAGAAATAGTGGAACAGATAGTAAGTATTCACAGAATGGAGAATTTCTATAAAACAGAAATGGCAGAACTAAGAAGAATTTTCAAAAATATGGAAAATAACAAAAGTAACATAGTATAATATTACAGTGAAATTAGTGAAAATAGCATTTGGAACAATTGGTGATAAATTTTTAGAATTAATAGAGGTTTACAAAGTATGACACTTCCACTTAAAAATGGAGAAGAAGCTCGACTGTATCAATTGAAAAAATTATTGAGACTATGGGACTACCACCTGTGAAGAGTTCCGACCCATAAACATTGTTACGTCTTATGAAAAATTACTCAAATTATGTGTTAATAAAAGTAATAAATTACATTGAATAGAACAACTTAAGTGAAAACCAATCTGGTTTTAGAGGTTTTAGATATAAAAACTCTTGTGAAAATGCTTTAGAGAGTGTTCTTTTTGACTGGAAGGATTCATTGGAGCAAAAGAAAATAAAATGAGTGGCTTTTGTGGACTTTAAATGAGCCTTCAAAACTATAAATACTTCTTAAAATAAAGAGACATGGTTTTGATTAAACTATTTTAAAGTAGTTTAATGAATATACAAGTGATCGAGCTCAAGTTGTAAGATATGGTGAAACTTCATCTGAAAGAAAAACATTATATGGTGTGCCACAAGGGTTTTGGGCCCTACTCTCTTCATTCGGTATTTAAATGACATAGTCAGAGTTGTTCAGAGCTCTAAATTCCAACTTTTTGAAGATGATACTGTTTTGAATATAGTTAGGAATAGGACAGAAGAAATAACACAAACATAAATCTTGAAATTAATAATTTACTGAATTGGTTGGATAACAAAAACCTACAACTAAATATAAGTAAAACAAAATTATGTTTATTAGGAATATTAAATTAAATATTAATATAAACCTAAATGTAAATATTAATATTGGAATGATTGATGAAAGTATAATTTAAATATCTAAGCTGTGTGAAAATTTTATCACTCTCAGAATACTTCAACTATATAAAACAAAAACACAGCAAAAAAAAGTTAATATATTAGGATATATATCAGAAGATTTCAGCTCATGGACTAAACTAACTATATACAACACTATTTTTTTAGAAATACTTATAATCCACAGCAAAAGTTATGGTACGAGCAGGGATCGAACACACACCTCTGGATCTCTAGCTCATTGCTCTATCCAATTGCAAGATAGTAACACTGATAAGTAATTTGTTAGAACTTGTACATAGGTTCGATCCCCGCTCGTACCATAACTTTTGCTGTTGATTATAAATATTTCTAAAAAAATATTTCACAGTTGTGAAATTGATACTATTAATGCACTACCCCTTTATTTCTGTTACACCCTGTTGTTTTTGATGAACACTTCTGAAACTGATACTTTACAGAAAAAACTAAATAAAGCTTTAAGAATACTATTAGGATGTAATAGATATACTTGTAGAATAGATATGTTGGAAGCAACAAATCTTTTAAGTGTAAGGCAGACTGTAACATTCAATGCAATGGCTTTTATTTACAAAATGTTAAATAATTTGGTACCTAAATGCCGAGCTAAACCCATTTTAAGTCATTGTAGATTTGTTAGAGATGTACACGAACGCAATACTCATTTCAGAGACAATTTTCATTTAAATAGGTATAGTAGTAGTTTTGGTCAAAATAATGTATATTATAAAGGTTTAAAGCAATTTAATGAGTTACCTGATAATGTTAAAAATTGTGATAATCTAGCTAGCTTTAATTGTGCATGTGTATTTTATATCAAACATATGGTTGGATTATGAGTATGAGAGTATTTTTGTTTTCATTTGTTACTTTTGATATTTTGCTTTTGTTATCATAAAAAATATGTAATGTATTCTTTGCTAGAAATGTGCTAAATAAATATTAATATTATTAATGGTTGTCTTAAGACTAAAACGCAAGTAAGTAATTCAAACTCAACGAATATCTAAAATAAAGAGTCTAATCCAGCTCTGGGTTTCATCCGAAACTAAAGAACCCTACCTTGCTAATGACTTTCAGGGCAACAAAATTTCCACTAGATAATTGTTTTGCTTTATAGACTCTACCAAATGAGCCTTCTCCTAATGTTCCTATAACCTCATATTTATCCATCGTAATAGATAAATTTTAATTAATATAAATATTATTCTGTATATCGAAAACTATGCTTAATAACCCAAAATAATCAAAACAATAACAAAAACAGTAAACACTAATAAATGACATGTAGGGTTCCGGCAGAAGTATTTTTAACAGGAAGAATTTATATTCCCGTCAACTAAAAATGTAAAACGAAGTGGCAACACCGGAGTAACGACCAAATAGATAGCTGCTTCTCCTTAGCTATAAGGGTAAATATTTACTTTATCACCGATTTGGAAGATTTTAGGTATCTAAGTGGACATTGGATTCCTGATCACGAATCCGAAGTCAAATTTTTTCGGACTTGTTTTGTTTTTGAGTTATTCATTCTCAAAATTCATTTTTATTTTTTTTTACGAAAATTGCTTGGGTCTGTATGAAATTAGCAGAAGTTAATTTTTTTCGGTCACGTTCTGTTTTTGAGTTATTTATTTTCAAAATTCATAAACATCCTAACCCCAATTTACTTTTTTTTTCCTTCTTTTATATATATATATATATATATATATATATATATATATATATATATATATATATATATATATATATATATATATATAATATAAGTCACTGATTCTGTATGAAACTACTACAAACAATTATAATTTTTTATTTATTCTTTTTATCTAAGAACTAGTAATTTTTCTTTCATCTTGGCATCGAAAACCAGAGGGATACAACTTTAATTACAATTAATTATGGATACATTTGTTACAAACATAGGTGGACCGGTATCAGCAGAAGCGTAGACGCACTAGGTGGATTGGTACTGGGTTAGCACCAGATTAGGTGCCGTAGGAATCACCGAAATTTCAAGTAAATTTTATTTTACCTTATCTATTTTTAAATAATAATTATTAGAAACAACTCTATTTAATTTAGTTAATGTTTGCTTATTTCCATCAAAAGCTAGGGTAAAATTGCTGTTAAGCTACTTATCGTAGATTTTTATTATTTTTGGTTGTTTGACAGATTTTGAGGCACTCATAAAGTAAGATTTTGTCAGCGGCAATTCATTCATGAGGTACTAATCATCAAAGTCTATAATACGTTTTTACTATTTCTTCTTTCTTTTTACCATTACGCCAAATTTTGTACGAAACCGGTAGAATTGGCAATAAAACTACAGAAAGTTTAGTATATTTGTGATTGGTTCCGTTATTATATACAAAAAATGTTAACAAAGTAACTTTTGACATTAGCAAAAGAGGTCAGATTAAAAACTAGGAAATCATAGTATACTTGATAAGTGGGTACGTGGACACTATTCTAAAGGGGAGATTTATTTTCTTGTAAATGTTTAAAACAAAATGACGAGATTAAATACAAAAATATGTATAACTTTTACATTTTTATAGAGTTTTCTACGCATTTGCTACAAAATTTGCCGAAATATTTGTGAAAAGAAAAAAGAAATAATGGAAACAAGTTATAGATATTGATGATGAATAACTCGGGAACGAAACTTCTTCGAAAAAATGTAACTTCAGATCCGTAATCAGCGGCTTAACATCTCAATATACCAAATGATTAGCTTGACCGAAATTTTATCAGAGTTAACCGAAACGAACTTTATGCAGGTCTACCGGGAAATTCTCTTTGAATAAAAAAATATTCAAAGTCAATAATTGTAATGGTTTTTTTAATAAGGGCGAATACAGCGAATTACGATTCTTATGGAGCAGTTAAATAAATTGATTAAAAATATAATAATATATAACCTGCCCATTCTAAATTGTTTTCAGTAAATGCTCACTTGCACTTACCATACTTCTGATCTTTACAATAGTTGGTAGCCATGTTTTGTTTTCGGGTTATCCGTCATCAAAATTTCCAATCTTATATTCACAGTTTTTCACCTTCTTTTGAATTTCATATAGTATTTTTTTAACTTACAAATCATTTCAAGGAAATCGTATTTTCATTAGATAATTTTTCTTCTCAAATACAAAAATTTGATGTTGGTAATCATTGTCTAGAAATAAAACTAGGCGATAACTATTCAGATTTAAATTTGAGGATTGTTATAAAAGTCAATTTACTATGGATATTTTGTTATATGGATTCCTTGGTACCCGATTATCACTGTGCTGAGAGCGAAGGAATTAGGTTGACCGGAAACGAGTTAGCACTAATTGTCGGAGCGCGACAACGCAGAGGCGCGATAACATAAGAAATATAGTGTTACAACTGTAACGCTGATGCCTCCGAGGTACAGTGTTCCGGCGCCTAACCTAGTGCTAACCCGGACCAGTCCAAATATGTAACAAAATATCCATGAAACACTATTATAAAAATTGCTACATTGATAACGTTTAATTTTGGATTTTTACGGCTTTTTCTTTCCGCATGGCAATGATTACAAACATCAAATACAAAACAGTAAACCTCTTCTACAGAATTTGACCGAAATTTTACCCAAATTCAAATTCAGAAATTTTGTTAGTTTATAGTAGGTAATTCCCGGACCTTAATATGTTAAATTTTTATTTTTGTGCCGCTAATACTAAAATTTAAGATGGTAATTATTTACTTTTTTACACCAACGCCAATTTTGTTCATTTTTCGTATATAAATAAATTTTGGGGCCCTGATCACGAATCTGAAGTTAATTTTTTTAGCTCTGTATGACATTACTACAAACAATTATAAAAAGACGTAAAATAAACCTTCTTTTAGTTTTTCTTACTTTTTTTAACTAAAAAATTGGTGAATACTCAATAAACTCAATTCACATTTTGTGGACTAGTTAATTTTCTTCATGTTGGCGTCTTGACATCATGAAAAACTACCGGGATACAAGTTTAAAGACAAATTTTTCATACATAGATACATATTAATTATGGGCACTTTTGGCACCAGGTTAGCACCAGATTAGGCGCCGTAGACATCGACGTTAAAGCCCTAAGACAAAAGGCGAACAACAGCGAAGTACAACTGTGTAAATCAGCTAGATGACGTATACTCTGTAATTACCAAATTTTTAAAGATATTTTTAACGTATCCTTAAAAGGATACAATAACGCCTGTGCGGTATAGTCCTGGAAGCTGAGGCCAACCAAAATTTCATAGAATGAATGAAAGAATGTCAATAGTGTCAATGCCAAGGCTGTTTTTGTTATGTTCGTTATTTTAATTTTGGAATCTAAATTTTGTTTTTTCCAGATTTTTTCTTTTAAAATGTCTGAAAAAATTAACCCTAGGGAAGTACTGACGTACTTGAATGAATTGGGTTATACAAATATTACTGCTCATCAATTAAAAGAATTCATAAAAGGTGAATATACTTTGCTTTTTCAAGTTTTTTATAAAATAACAATATTTTTTTCTTTTTTTCCAGATTTAAAGAAGATAATTAAATATGATTCACGCTATAAAGATCATCGAGGGGAACTTACCAGCGAATCGTTGTTTGTTGAAGAGGACGGTTCTTGCAGGGTACCTTCAGGGAATTCTGAGAAAAGCAACTTCATGAATACTGATATCAGTGATAAGGAAAATGAAGCAGAACATTTAGATTTTAGAAATAAACACAGCCACCCAGTCCAATCAGATAATATAAAAAATATTCAAAAAGATAAACATATTTCTGTTCATATATATGATAGAAAGAATCATAAAATTGTAGAGCATAAGCATTGTGTCCATATAGACCAGCCATTTGGTAATATCACTGATAAGGGCACTTCCAACTTGAGAAGTATTCAAAATGATGAAACAGAATTAAAAGCTGTGATATTATCTGGTAGTGGTACCACTAAACCTGAATCCACAGAATCCACAATAAAAAGTATACCCCCATCTTCAGACAGAGAATTACTGCTTTCACGTTCCAGTAAAACAAGCAGTAAAGATAAAAAATCAAAGGTTACATGTAAGTAAAGTGTAATCTTTAACCAGATAAATTATCAGTATTTAACAAAAAAATTTGATTGTGTGAGTACTCAATTTCTCATTAAGTACAATTATTGTAAATAAATCAGCAATTTCAAATATAATTTTTAGACATGTAATGTTTTTTTTCCATAGCTGGTTTTTAAGTTTTATGAGAAATAATTGTCAAAAAAAATGTGTAAGTTTTGTGGTTAACATCAGTTTAGCAGAGAATATTGTTGCAAAAAACTTTATAAAGAGAAGAAATAGAATTGTATAAATATATTTTTTTAATTCAGGGAGAAACTTGCTTAGATCAGTAGCAGTAATATTAATATTTGTTAGATAATTTTATTTGTGTTTATAAAAGTATTAAATGTTTTGTTGCTTTCCTATAACAATAATATAAACAAAATATCTGGAATATTTAGGGTAATTATTTCTACTTATAGTAATAGCTGAGGCAATAGCTGTATACAAATTTGACTCCTTGCAGTCCAACCTCTACTTATGTATATAAACAAAAAAAACTTGGCAGTACATGAACTGGTTGATAACCATACACTTACTTGTATTTAAGTTCTTGCTCATGTATATTTTGTTTTACAGTTATTCGGCCTTCTATTACAAAGTCATGCATTAACAAATGTGATCCAGTAGCTCTGTATCATTATTATCAGTCACAATGGAAGAAAACGAAGATTCCAGGTCAAGATGGGCGAGAAGATCTTAGATGGGCAGTCAGAGAAAAAATGCTAAGTGGACCAAAAGTAAGTTATTAAAAAAATGTATAATAAAATGCATTTGCCTTTTTTTTTTGGCATACAAATAAGTTACCAGATTTTCCAAAAAAATGACAGCCAATGTGATCTGCCCCAGGCTCTGAAGGAGAAGTGAGCTGAACTCTTTTAGAGGCCCATCCAATAGGGTCACTACGAGACACACATGTCTGAGATGTTTGGAGGACATTTCATTTTTTAAGATTAATATTGTTGTGCACTTATAGGGCATGGCCAAGGTGAAAAATATTTGGAGAGTGGGTGCTTTGAAATTAGGATGGAGTGACATTATGGCATTTATTGTTAGGGTAAACCTCTGGGGGAGTGGCTGGTAAGGGTATCTTCCTGGTCTAATTGTGGAAGTTGGAACCTCTCCACAACTATTAGTCCTACTAAAATAGGCTTTAAAAAAATTATTGGGCAGTGAAATCTGTTATTGTGGAAAGTTTTCATTATTTAAGTATAGGGTTGTTTAGAAAGAAAAAAGTTACATTGTTCAAGAATATTAGACACATAAATTTAGGATATTAAACTACTAAACTAAAAATAGATAAATAAACTATTATGCTTTATAAATGAAGTAAAATACAGAAACTGCAGATAATTCAAGATCTCAATATCTTCAGTTTTAATTAATTAATTTATTTATCAACAGCCAATACATAAATGCACAACAATTTTGGATATGCTCAAAAATTTAAATTAATTAATATTTTACAAATTTCAGCTGTGGCCAGAACTACCTCATGCTCAAACTCATTTATACAGATTTATCTGTCTTCTAGGGCCTAGAGTAATTATCTCCTTTTTCTTTCTTTTAAATGTGCCAGTTTAGATTTCTTTCAGAAATACTTTTAAATCTTATTTTTTTTATTTATCTACAGCTTTTTAATGAAGTCAAAAATATGTCGTATATTTGTTTTTGGAAATTTAGCTGTGAACGAAAATCTGAACTGCAGCTTGGTGTCTAATTTTGAATGCACCATTTTGTCCAATTCTAGTTTGTGGTCATTAATATGCAATCTGAGTTTTCTCAGTTTTTTATAAGCTAAGTCTTTATAAACTTAAGAAATTAAGTTTTTAAGTATACTACATAATATAAAAATTTATTATAGTGATTAAAATAAAACATTCATACTGAGTGTTAAGTTAATATCAATTATTTTTTTAAGGTTCAAGTAAAATCAAGATGTAACATTCCCCGATGTGGTTGGTCCAGGTAGTAGGGGAGTTTTGTATCTAGTTTAAGCTTAAAGTGATTCTGTGTCTTAAACACTAATAGTGTTATTATTTTTTGACAATGATTTATTATTAAAATTATTTCATATTCTTAGCCATTCTATAAAAATAATTAAGTAAATAATTTCTTTTTGTATAAATCTTGTTAATATACTTACATAAACCTAAAATATTATAGACTAATTACTTATTACTATAGGTATGTTGAAGAATATTGTGAGAAAAAATATGCATTATGTTTTGTTAGGAAAACAAAATAAATCTTGGTTATTCTAGATTTTGACTGAATATATTTTTGTTATTTATTTACCTGTCATTTGTTTCATCCAATCTATACTCATATACATAGATGTTTTTAAAGTTATTTCTACAAGTATTGAATAGTAAAAAATTCTAAAAATTACTAAAAACAAATATGTTCATATAGGTACATTTTAAAGGCTACAAATTGTGCAACTATTTAAACAAATTGAAGACGTTTCAAAGCTGTTGTGGCTGTAAAACAGGGTTAACACCAACATTATTTATCACAATCCTTATTAAATAATCTGAACAATCATTCTTTTTTGCCTGTGCTTGCTATGATAATATAGAAGTTAAATCCTATATATCCTACTGAATGACAATTTTAATGGTTTTGTGTGGTTAGAAATGTGATTTTGACTTTAATACATTAAATTATACTTCAAAGGAGATAATAACATAGCAATAAAGCAAAATACATGTTTTAAGTCTTTTGAGCAAGTACAAAAAACTTTCTGTTATAATTTAAATCACTTTCTTGTATGATAGAGAAGAGGGTAATAAGAGAGATTTTCTTGTGATGATTAATGTAATATTTTACCTATATGAGTTTATTCTTTTAAACACATGGAGATGTATTTTGTGTTATTTATTTCTGCTTAATGGACTCATTAGTGACTTAGAACGACATGACGTTCTTTTTACAATGTGTTCTTTTGGATGGATAATAATTTTGGATGTCCAGTTTTGTCTGCTCAACTTGTTTATTTATATACAGTTACAAATTACAAACTTAGTAATAAATGACAATAAGATTAAAGAACACTAAATTAAAAAAAAACTAAGTTTTAGTGAAGCTTGAAACCGATGTCTTTGAATTTCCAGATATGTTTCGCATCGAAGCAGTAGTTCTGCATGGGTTTTCTTATTGAATTTGAATTTATTTTCATGGTTGTCAATGGAGTATTTTTAACTCGATTTTTTATTGCTTCCTAAACAAAAAATCGAGTACAGTAACATCAAGGGACCATTGTGTTTAAAGAAAAAGACCATTGTTGACTATCCGTCGGTCATAAATAAACAGCTTGTAAAAATCGTCGATTAAGTAAATAACTACCAGGTTCAGGAGCGCTGTCATGTTGATGGAATATATTTCTATGATCCTCCAGCTGCAAATGTACAAATATCCATGTTCAAAATTGCGCAGGCTATTTAAGATCTTAAGATTGTCTATGATTTTTTTAATGGTGTGAGGTGATGGTTTCTGTTTTTGCGGATATTGAATACTAAATGTATCCGTAAATGAAAAGTAAAAGAAAATTATTCAAAAAAACTATAGAAGGTAGCCCTAAGAGGATGAGACAGCCACCTGGAAACGAAAAAAAAATCTTTTAAGAGTGTTTAGATTCTCTGTACCAAATTCAATTAGGTCACACTTCACAATTCCTAATAAGGAAAAATTTGGAAAGGTTAGTTCCGGGTAAAGGAAATTTACCAATCCTTTTTTAAATATTGACACCCGTATTCAATAAAGAGGTTTAAATTTACACCATATCTGACTTGACAGTTATATTCATACTTAATAATTTAGGAGTTTCTACATGTGCCTCACTTAATTTTTTTACCTTGATTTTTTTAAACATTTTATTTAGCCGTCTTGAATTCTACAACTTTAGGAACGTATCTCTGTATCACACTTAATGCGTGCACAGAATTTGAATTAATCTAGTAATAATAAGTAGTTTTTCAGTCTATTTTTTAAAATATTTTATTAAGCCGTCTTTTTGGTTTGCTATACCAAAATGTTACCAGTTCATTCCCATGTAACACTTGATAATTCGTTTTTTAGTAATATTCTTTAGATCGTTTCACTAGGCCGCCATCTTGTTCTGTCGTACTAGATTTTTACCAAAATATTTCCAGGCCATCCCCATATGACCCTTAATGTTTGACCAAAATTTGATCTTAATCGGGTAAGTAGTTTTTAAGCTATGCCGAGAACTGACAGACCGAAGGAATTGATAAAGCATATTTATTTTGGCATCTAGGGATGCTAAAACGTGAAGATATATAAAACATGTTGATTTTTTCACGATTAAAAACATTGGATTTGGCCGCCATCTTAAATTCGTACCAAAATTTTACCAGTTCATTTCTATACCATAATTAATTCCCGCACAAAATTTGAAATCAATCAATTAAGTAGGCTGAATTTTATAAATGTTTTATTAAACCGCCATTTTGTTTGTCAATCTGCGATTCATACCAAAATTTTAACAGTTAATTTTCTCATAATTCTTTATTTTTGTGAAACATTTAAGGTGAATTGGATAAGTAGTTTTTATGTAATAATTTTTTTAACTTTTCAGTAGGCCGCCATTTGTTTAAGCCATATTGGGTTTTTACCAAAATGTTACCAGGTCATTCATATGACACTCAGCTTTTCATCAAAATTTGAGAATTGAGCATCTAGGCACCCTGAAACGTAAATATCTGAAAAAATCTCAGAGGGTGTATTTTCACGATTACAAAAAATGGCAAGACTTGATCAATTGATTGTATATATAATATAATCCTCAACTTGAGAAAGCTATTGACGTACATACTTATATGGAGAAGATCCAGTGGCGCACAGTGGTTGAAAAAGGACCATTTTCGAAAAAAAATATGTATCTCCGAAATTATTTAACCGAATTTCTTGAAAATTTTCACATACTTTTTGTACAACACAAGAAATATTTGAAAACATTTTCTTCCTTTATTTACATAAAGTCTCAACTCCATCACAAATTGTTATCTATTTAATAATTGCCCCAACTTCAAAAAAAGATAGACTAGCCAAATTTAAATTGAAAATTAACCAAAATACAATAACGCGCCGCTGACAAAATCTGGAGCATATTATTATACAGGGTTGTGATTTAATAACGGACAAATTCATTTAAAGGGCGGAGAATTTTTTTTTCAGTTAAGTCTTTGGATACATCAATTTTTATTTTCATTTCTGCACTTTTATTATCTTATACTCGTATATACAGGGTTTTGCGTAAATGTGATACCACTTCAACGTAACTTTTTTAAATGGAATTGATTGAAATATTGAAAGGTAAAAATCGAGATATTTCAAATTTGACGCCACGTAAAAAAATCAAAAATAATGAAAATAGGCAGACAAGTCAGATACAAAGTATTATGAGGAAACTAATATTTTAAGAAAAATAATATTTTATATTAATGATAATAATTTTAATTTAATCCTTATTTATTTGATACTGGTTTCACTTTTATCGATATTATACCTGACCCTTCATGGTAACAAAAAGCGTATGTTTATATTAAGTTGATGATAAAGGAAAGATAATTGGTATTTACCTAAGATAAGCCGAACTTCGACTTTATCATTTATGTCCAGCGAGGTTTACCACTGTGCATTCATAAACCCAATTACTCATGGGGCTGAAAGACAAAGCAAGCTAGAATAATATTTATGGTTACTATTTTACACCGTTTACTAAATTCCTACCTCCTATTTAAGTCACAAATCTTGCTTCGGAAGTTTTGACCCGCTAAAAATCCAATTCGCCGCACTGTGATGGAGGGGGGGAGAGAGGGGATATTTTTATAATTTTCCATCGAAAGAATAAAGTATCCTCGCCTAATCCAAAATTTAGTAAATGATCATGTTAGTATTGAATCACCAACATAACTTTCAATCTTCATGATTTTCCGAGTTACATGCACCTATGTTTAGAAGAATAAAACCAAAAGGGGCAAAAACGAGCAGCCAAATTTAGTATAGATAAAAAAAGGGGAGATCGTAGATAACAAATTAGGTTCATTAGCTATTTGGGGCAACTTGTGGCAAAATAGTTTTTGATCCAACGAATTTTTTTTTAAGAAAAAAATTTGAGTTTCTATGATTTTAACTTTTTTTTAGATGAAAAGCTGAAAATGTTCTATTTTTTTTGTGATGTGATAAGTCTAATTTTCTATCTTTACAAAAATGTAAACTATTTTAAAATATGTTTAGGCGTGCCGGATCAGACGTCCATAAAAGTATGTTCCGTTTAGCAAGAAAATACACTCAAAAAGTAATACATTTTTAGTTTGCAAAACGATTTTAGAGCGAACGAATCAACATAACATTTTTTATAAAAAAATGAAACTGACTTCAAAATAATTCACTAAAAAGTGAAAAATAATATTTTATTCGATCTTGACAGTTTTATTCTGTGAAGTCGGCTCCAAACTAATAAAAGACATTAAGCCCTTATACGCGTAGTATTAGACATTAAAACACCGAATTGACCGAACACATGGTTATATTTTTGTAAAATATAGTAAAATTTTCAAAGTGGAATAAAATGTTATTTTTTCACATTTTAGTGCATTTTTTTGAAGTCGGTTTCATTTTTCATACATTTTGTAATTTCATCCTCTTTAGTTTTATCTATACGAGTTTTATTGTAAAAATCAGGTTTAACAAATGGTCCACTGCATACTATTTTTTTCTGATGTAATCGTGAACACGTAGAATCGAGACGCGAGCATAGAATATTAAAAAACTTCTTGCAATATATCTTAGCGCAATAAAGAAAATCGCCACATTCCGCCATTTTTAACATATTTTTAATATTCCAGCTATGGGACCAATCCGGCAATATCCTGAATATACCCTGAAAATTTCATCTAAATTGGTCAAACCATCGCGGAGTAATCCATGGACAAACAAAAAAAAACAACAAAATGGCCGCCATTACGCCATTTTTAACATGTTCGTACTATACTTGCTATGGAACCACTCCGGTAATATCCTGAATGTCCTCTGAAAATTTCATCCAAATTGATCAATCCATCGAGGACTAATCGATATACAAACATAAAAAAATACTAAGGGTCAAACTGATACCTCCTCTTTTTTTGAAGTCGATAAAAATACTAGATTTTGAGGTTGCACATTTTCATGGTCACTCTGTATACATAAAATTTCATAACGGGATAGCAAAAGAGATACCTTTTAGAAAATGGGGTAGAATGTCTATTACACACCTCAATGCTTTAATTTGGAAAAGGTACGTACAGGGTGTTCCAGCGAGGACTGAACAGGGACCTATTTTCGACCTTCCTTGTATTTTGGAAAAATTCAAAATAGCCAATCGATGTATTTTTTCTTGTAGAATCCAAAAATGTCATTGAAAAAATATTTGAACCAGAAACAAAAGAGTTACGCTATGCATCAGGTGTTTTTTAAATGGAATGTATCGTTTTTTATACGATTTTTGGAAAGTGATTTTTTTTATGTCCGTTCTGATTAAAAGATTCGATTTTGCGATAGCTGTTTATATTACATTTTAATGTTTTACAAACTAAAATTTTAGCTTCACCTGTTTAAAATATGCGATAGGTTGGTATAGGTGATCAAGGTAAAATGACGTTTGAATGCTTTGTCAATAAAAATTGACATTATTTTAATTATTGTCACCTAAAAAATATATATTTGACTCTGATCGAAATGAAATACTCTTTGTTTATAAGCAAGAAGAAGATTTATTGCAAATTTTCATAGAAATATATCCATCAATACAATTCTAAGGATAAAAAACCTATTTGAGGAAAATAAAACTTTACATGATAGAAAAAGAAATTCAATAAAAAATAATTATTAAATAATAAAATAAAACTACTAATAACATAAGTTTTCAATGTGACCGCCGTTTTTCTCGAAACAACATCGATAACCCCTTTGTAGCCTTTCTAAACTTGCTGTTACAATATGATTTTCCTGGCTAAGGCGGTTTATTTCATCGACAATTTTTCCCATGATCTCTTGAATATTTTCGTTTCGTTGTCTGTATACGACGTTCTTCAAATGGCCCCAAAGAAATGTATCCAAAACTGAGAGGTCGGGGCTATTGGGCGGCCAAGCATATGTTCCATTTCGCCCTATCCATTCGTTATGGCGCCGATTTAAAAATTGAACCACATCATGCACGCCCCATCATGTTGCCAAATTAAATTCTGATATTCTGCCGATGGTAAGTCTTCCAAAAAATTTTCAATTTCGTTTTCTAAAAACTCATAATATCTGTGCCCATTTAAAGTCCCGTTAAAAAATATTGGTCCCAAAATTTTATTGTTTTTTATCCCACACCAAACATGAACAGAATTCCTCCCTTGAAATTTAATAGTCTGAAACTTTTTTGGATTTTCAACGGCCCAGTGGTGACTATTATGTCTGTTGAATACTCCCGATGTTGTGAAAGTAGCTTCGTCGGTCCACACAATATTTTTGAATAAATCAGGGTCTTCGTTTTCTTGCCGAATTACCATTTGAAAAACAAATTGGAAGCGAAGTTCTTTTTGTGCCGGTGTTAGGTGCTGAAGTGGAAGGATACGAAAAGGCCTAAATTTATGAATTTTCAGAGTCCTGTGAACAGTCCCTCGGGTAACTCTTCTGCGCCTTACACCGCCACCGTACTGAACTTCCCGAACTACATCCGAAATAGATTTGGTTGGATTAACTTGAAAATAATTTATAATGGCCTGGTCTCGATTTCTTCTTCTTTGTATATTTCTTTTTCTATCATGTAAAGTTTTATTTTCCTCAAATAGGTTTTTTATCCTTAGAATTGTATTGATGGATATATTTCTATGAAAATTTGCAATAAATCTTCTTCTTGCTTCTCTTGCATTTTCTTGGCACTTGTAAAATAGCATAACAATCTGTAGTATCTCGTCCAAAGAGTATTTCATTCCGATCAGAGTCAAATATATATTTTTTAGGTGAAGACTTCGACAATAATTAAAATAATGTCAATTTTTATTGACAAAGCATTCAAACGTCATTTTACCTTGATCACCTATACCAACCTATCGTATATTTTAAACAGGTGAAGCTAAAATTTTAGTTTGTAAAACATTAAACATAAACATTCCAAAAATCGTATAAAAAACGATACATTCCATTTAAAAAACACCTGATGCATAGCGTAACTCTTTTGTTTCTGGTTCAAATGTTTTTTCGATGACATTTTTGGATTCTACAAGAAAAAATACATCGATTGGCTATTTTGAATTTTTCCAAAATACAAGGAAGGTCGAAAATAGGTCCCTGTTCAGTCCTCGCTGGAACACCCTGTACCTATTTAAAAAAATGTAAATTTAATTATAAAACTCGCTGCTGTTATCGCCCTTACCTCTAAAAGGGAAGTATTGTAATCGTGAAAAAATCACTCGCCGAGATTTTTTCAGATCTTCACGTTTCAGGGTCCCTAAATGACGAAAAACATGTTTTCACAATTCCGTCGGTCTGTCTGTCTGTTCGCGGAGCAGCTAAAAAACTACTTACCCGATTGACTTGAAATTTTGGTCAAAAATTAAGGGTCAGGGGATGACCTAGTAACATTTTAGTAAAAATCCAATATGACGAAACAAAATGGCGGCTTAGTGTAATCATAAACATCAAGTATTATGTTGGAATCAACTGATAACATTTTGGTACGAGTCCAAGATGGCGGAACAAAATGGCGGCTTAATAAAATATATAAAAATTCAGCCTGAAAAAAACTGCTTAATGGTTTGATTTCAAATTGTGTGCCATAACTAATTGTGGTACAGGGATCAACTAGTAAAATCGTGGTACTAATTCAAGATAGCCGAACAAAATGGCGGCCAAATAAAATGTTTTTGAGCGTGAAAAAAGTCCCCCTCACTTTTACACAACGTTTTAACGTCGCTAAATGCCAAAAAATATTGTTGTATTAACTCCTCGGTCCGTCTGTCGGTCTTTCTGCATGTCAGTTCGCGACATCGCTTAAATACTACTTACCCGATTGACTTCAAATTTTTGACCAAAAATTAAGGCTCATATGAGGATGACCTGGTAATATTTTGATAAAAATCTAATATGGCTGAACAATGTTAAAAAATGTTTGTTAGAGTGGTGTATTATTTGAGCTTAAGATCCAGAAAAAAACAAGTATTTTTTTAAAATTATCGACGTTTTGGAACTTAATTTGTGCATCCTCAGGACATATATATAGATCCTATATCCTGTAGGAAACCCATATTATCAGTAAAGAAACAAAAGGCTTTTTTAAATTTTCGATGTTTCGCAACTTTATTGTTGCATCCTCAGGACACATATTGATTTTACCTACTACGTTGGTCCGCAGATATTTTCCAGATATTAAGTTTCCAAATGGTTTTCGTAAACGATCTTCTTGTTTTTATGTTAGAGTGGTGTATTATATGGGGTTAGGATCCAGTAATAAAAACAAGTCTTTTTTTAAATTGTTGACGTTTCACTCAACACACATTTTATATTCTGCATGAAACCTATATTATCAGGCTTTACCTACTCCGTTGCAGATATTTCCCACATATTAAGTTTGTAAATGGTTTTCGCTAACGATCTTCTTGTTGTTAGAGTGGTGTATTATTTGGGGTTAGGAAATATCTGCAGACCAACGGAATGTAGACATTTTAAAAAAAGGCTTTTGTCTTTCTGGAGCCTAACCCCAAATAATACACCACTTTAACATAACAACAAGAAGACCATTAAAGAGAACCATTTAGAAACTTAATATCTGGGAAGTATCTGCGGACCAGCGGAGTAGGTAAAGACTGATAATATGGGTTTCAATTTAAGATGGCAAAACAAAATGGCGGCCAAATACATTTTTTAAAAAATCAATGTAAAAAAATCTTGTTCAATTGATTTTACAGAAAAATTAGATGTGAAAATGGCATAAACTGGTACAAATTTAAATATGACGTAGCAAAATGGCGGTATGTGTCAATGTAAAAACTACTTATTAAATTTATTTTATTATGCCCAAAAGTCAAGTGTGGCATAGGTAGAAAGAAAATGGTGAAATATTGGTAGGAAACCAATATGATGGAACAAACAAAAAAGAAGACAGTACATATATACTGTGACTATGTACTGAACTAAATTGGGCCACACTTCACTATTCATAACAAATTGAAAAAAAAATCATAACGAGGGAAGTTTCGGGTAAAGAAATTTACCGATTTTTTTTAATATTATTATTACAGAAAAACGGGTGAACGGATTTGAAATCAAAATATATGGGACCACCAGAGAAACGGCGTTTGACTCATCAAAATAGGCCAACGGTTTAGTTCTTAGAATAAGAATTAAACTAGAGATCACAACTCCTTCATAAATCAAGTTAGGGGTATGCGCCAATATGGTTCACCTATTTTTCACATTCTACCCACCATTGTTTACGATAAAACAAGAAGTGGGGATAGCCCATGTCCAAGCCGTGGCCATTTGTTGACGAATATCATTAATTGTGAAAAAATAATCGTTCCGGGTTTTTACAGATCTTCGTGTTTTTCCATTACGGTCGGTCGCTCGGTCTGTTCCGGAATAGCTAAAAAATTCACTTACCCGATTAACTTTAATTTTATTTAATTTTCCACAAGAATTACGTCTGATACAGAAAAAAAACTGGTCAAATATTGGTATGAATTCAATATGGCGAAAGAAAACGACGATCTGTTAAAATATTTGATGGACGAAAATGAAGAAATGGGCCATGCTTCATTATCATTGACAAAAGGAAAGATTCTTACCTATTCCTTAATTAAGCAAATAGGCATTTTTACGGATTTCAAAGAAATAATCGTTCTCTATTTCACTATCTAAAATCAAACCATTAAGCTAGGTAAGTTTTAAAAGGAAATTAGTTATTTATAAATTATTAAACTTTAGTTTTTAGTTATGTTTGCTTTGTGTCACTGTCATTTTGTAATGGTGACATTTAGAAAAATTATTTGTTCAGTTATTAAAAATGTCATCTTAAACTTCTAACTGTCAAGTTAGTCCTTGTCTAAATTTAAACCTCTTTAGTGAATACACTTTCGAATATAAAAAAATCCGAATTTTTTTAGTCAACGTTTAGAAATCCGAAATGGCGGCGCCAATACGGCCGACGAATTTTGTTACTTGTGTAGATTAAATTGAAAATCGGTGCCTAGGAAAATTGTGAGCATTTAAAAATTCAAAATAGCGGTGTCAAAATGACAATATCAACAGGTCGGCCGGATGATTTTAACATTTGTGGGGATTATTTAAGAATGCACAACAAAAATCAAAATGATGGCGCCAATATAGCGAACGAATTTTGTCTTTTGTACAGATTTGGCTGAAATATCAGTATCTAGAACTATTTAACAATGAAAGTTATGTGTCAATATTTGAGAATTAAAAATGGCAGCACCAACATAGCAGACTAATTTTAAAATTTTTGCAGATTTGATTAAAATTCGGCAATTAGGGGCATTTAAAACTGCACATCATGAATTTTTGTCAACATATTTGAAAATTGAAGATTGTATTGCCAACATGGCGGCGGAATTTTAACATTTGTATAGATTTGGCTGAAAGAAAGTAGGCATCAGGGGGTATTTGAGAATACATATCATACATTTTTAATAAATATTTAAAAAATGAGAGTAGAAATGCCTAGACTGCGAGCGAATTTTAACATTTATACAGATTTGATTAAAAATCAATATTACGTGAGCAATTCATACATTTTTAGTAATAAATATTCAAACGGGATGTCATGAATCAATTGATCCGATAAGTACTTTTTTCAGATATTTTTAAACATTTAATTAGGCCACCGTTTTGTTCCCCCATTATGAATTTGTCTCAACATTTTTATCAGTTCATTCCTATTTAATATTTAATTTTTGAGCAAAATTTGAACATAATAGATGCAGTAGTTTTCTGATTTGACTTTTATAACATTTTATTAGGCCGCCATTTTGGACTTGTAGTAAAACTTATCATGGTCATTTTACACCTAATTTTTGTGCAAAATTTGGATAAAATGGATAAGCAGTTTTTTAGTAATAATTTTTTAACATTTGAATAGACCGCCATTTGGATTTTTAACAAAATGTTGCCAATCAATAGGACAAGCAGTTCTTGAGCCTTGTCGCGGACAGACCTACAGGCTAACCGACGGAACTGAGAAAACATGTTTTTTTTCAACTAGCCCCTTGCGAGGAAAGTAAAAAAATCGAACGTTATGAGATAAAAATAGAATAGCCAATTGTCAAATTGTTATTCCGTGTTAATAGCTAAATTTAAAAAATAAAAGATTTTTTAAATTTAGCTAGTTACCTATTACTACCAGTTTAGAACATGTTTACGAACACATTTTTACTTTTAATTACCCAAAGAATCACCATTTAAATTTCTTCTTTCTCACAACACTTATATAAAAAATTGGCCCAATTCAAGTGAAAATCAAAAAAAGGCCCGAAATGATCCGAAATTTTATTATTTCCCCAGATTTCATCCAAAATCTAGTGATTTTCGAAATCGCAGTAAGTTTTTTTGAGCGTGAGATGTCCTTTGACTATTTTAATATAGTATAGACATAGTCTATAATTATTTTAATTCTCTGAAAAACTATTGTAATCGTCAAAAAAATTACCTCAGAGTCTTTCTTGTATCATTTTGCTTCTGAGTATTCTTACATGACCCGCGATGAATTAAACGTTCGAACCGAATTGGTTAATACGTCATGTGATTCAAAATAACTGAATACGGTATCTTCCATTAGACATAACAAGTCCCCTGGAATTTCTTTACAAACTCACATTGCCGCACCATAGTTAGGTCAACTAAAGCTCCTAGTTTCGCAAAGTCCGAGTTAAAGTAAATAAAACTTATTTATTAAATATACAAAAAATCAATGTTCTTCTAATGTCACTGCACCTTTAGAACGCTGTTTCTTGAAGTAATGCAACATATAATTAGAAAATTTGAACCAAATCAATAATTACACAATAATACATTAAAACACACGCAGTAGTGAAGCTAAGAAAAGCTTGGTACCTAATGAAAATTTGAATTGAATTAATTTCTGGGTTAAAATATTTTTTAGCAAATTAATTTCTTTAATGTTAAAGTTTATTGTAGTTCCACGACCCGCTATTGGTTTTTAAGCCACGCCGGACACGTGACCCTGTAACAATCTTTACTGTAGACTATTAAACTTTTTTACTATAAGGATCCCTTGTCAATGAAAGTGGAATGGTCTAATACGATAATGAGATGGTCTAATACGTGGAGTTGTCGGTCGGGTTGTCATATCTAACTAAAACTCTTGTTACTCGTCTAATCTGAACTGAGGCTTTGGGTATTTTAGTTCGTATTTTACTATTTTGTAATAAAAGTAATTTCTTTATATTGCTGAGAAACTAATACTGGAAAATGTTTGCTTACTATTCTTTGTATAAAAATTTTATTGCATCATGTTTAAACATATTGATCGTAATATAAATTGGTATAAACATTGGTTGGCTAGGCATGGCATCGTCGTACGATCGACCTTATACTGTGAGGTAATCTTGGCAGTGGCTAAATATGTAAATAATGAACTCTATTTTTATTCTTCCTCTTAGGTCCAGACCCTCCCGTCATTGGGGGACGGCCTGAACAGGATAGGTAAAAATATATTTTAGTCTTCCGTCTCGTCGAGGGCAGACCTGTGTTATTAACATAAGTGGTTCCACGTGTTCGGTTCTGCTGCTTTATTTCGGGGGGAAACGGGAGACCGAACCGCTCAGTGTGGAAACTAACGACCCCGCTAGAAAGGGAGCAAACGCTGTGAACGTGTGAGGCCTAGTTGTTCCTGCATTCTATCCCGTTCGTCTGCCGCAGTTCTACAAAGAATATTAGCGTAATGGCCGCTATGTGGCGGGAGTGGGAGGGGTAAGGGGATAGCTTGAAAGAAAAGGTCATCTCGTGAGACCAGTAGTACTTTCAAGGGGCATCTAGTGGAAGCCAAGATGCATTAGAAGGGTTTATAAAGAAAGACAAATTTAAAGATTGAAACACACGGGATGACCGGGAGCACAGAGCTCGCCATCCGGACATCCCACCGACAACGTCTCCAAACCGGAATAAGGTGTAAATTATCTGGAAGGGTCGCTCCAGCTCTAAATAAGCCCCGGACGGAGAGCAATCTGGCAAGTTGTGAAGTGCAGTGCCAAAAACATAGATTGAAATTGAACTCTATTTTTATTCTTTCTCTAAGGTTTAGACAATATCAACGAACAAGTCGAATTGAGAATCTCCTCCTTTTTTGAAGTCGTTTAAAAATATGGCCGCGCGCATTCGAGATAAACAAAGCAGCTCTCAGGGTTGGGATTTCAGTACATCCAGATGAGATTGAAATTTGGTGTACGATTGTAATAAACAAATCGTAATAGATTTATGATAATGACGGATTCATCCGGTGACGTCACTTTTGTCTTAGAAATTTTGCTACGATGTGGAAAAACCTCAAGCATGAGCTGTTCATTTTCTGTGTATATATATATATATATATATATATATATATATATATATATATATATATATATATATATATATATATATATATATATATATATATATATATATATATATATATATATATATATATATATATATATATATATATATATATAAGTTGTTCGTTTTAATACTTTATCCATAACTATTGCCTTGGCATGGAAAAGCGCTTTACCATGTTTTTAGCCGATTTTTATTTTTTGTTGTTATCAAATTTAAATTTGAAAAACTTCTGCTCCTGCAAAAGAATATTATAGCCTAAAATTCCTCCATTGCTTTA
Organism: Kuschelorhynchus macadamiae; assembly: GCA_030620095.1. NCBI lineage: Eukaryota > Metazoa > Arthropoda > Insecta > Coleoptera > Curculionidae > Kuschelorhynchus > Kuschelorhynchus macadamiae. The sequence goes on from JAUTXW010002618.1 coordinate 4,507,474, forward strand.
TATATATGTTTTTTTCGAAAATAAAAAAATTTAAAACTGAGCCATCAAACCTAAACATCTTTTTAATTTCCTTGCACAATTCGAAATATAAATTTCAACAGCATACCTTAAATTTATTAAATTCGGCCTCTGAAACTAATTGTTCTAACATTAATATTCATATATAAAAAAATTACTTCCTACCAACTGAGCAGGTAATCGACAAATATGCATAAAATAAATAATATTATAAGGTATTTTCAAAAAAATATATTACAAATTCCTAAATAACACTTTTATTTCCAACTTACTTACAGTTTTTAGTCCCTAAATGAAACACAAATTATAATATACCAAAAGAATGAATGTCCAAATTTTAAATTAGTTTTTACTGGATAGTCATTGTCCTTAAATTCTTCTTCGTGTTCAACATGATATTTTAAAAAAACTGAAATGGATGTTTTATAAATATTTCTCATTTCCTAATTCGATCTTTCGCTTAGGAAATTTTGGCGTAACCCTGGGTCTATAATCACTTGATAGCACAAGTTCATGTATCAAACAAACTTACTAAGCACTTTTGCCGAATTTTAGCAACAAAACCACAGAAAAAACCGTTTTCTATATAAAAAATATGAAACAGCAAAAACTCCTTTGTTTACAACATTCTCAATTGCAAAATAATTTATCAAGTATGTAAATGTCATTTCTGACCTTGTGACTGCGCTCTTTGCCAAATTGCGGTCATTTTTTAAATGCTTATATGGCGTTTATGACATTCAATCTATATTCCCTCTCATAAATATATGGGACAACAGTAATGGGAATGCTCAATGAATTTGGAAAGAAAACTGTAATATGACGTATACGCCATTACAATTATTTAGTATCGTCAATTCACCGCTGAAAACTATTGTGCTTTTTTACCCAGATGTTAGAGATTTATAGTATGCAATATAAGGTTGCCAACTACCATTTTCCATAATCCAGGACCGATCAGTTAAATTCTGTAAAAAATCCAGGACAGAGGGTAACAAAGAAGGACACCTAATAATATAAATATTTTATCAGTTTTGAACAAAATAAACGTGATAAATAATATTTTAATTAAGTAAAAAAAATTGAAAAATCACTTATACGACCGCATTTCAACTTGCAACTAAGTGCCCATAAAGTTGTATAACGATTAAAAAAATAATAATAAAAATTAAACATATTATTATGGAGGAAGAAATAAAACTTTGGTTTAACATAGGTATTAATGTGTCTGTTTGTTTCATATTTTATTAGTTTTCACAAAATAAACGTAACAAATAATATTTTCAGTGAGTAAAAAAAAATTAAATTTGATAACTGCATTGCAACAAGTTATTTTAACATATATCTACCTTACCTTATCTCTTAGGTATTAGCTCGAAAACGAAATACAAACTAGATAATAAAAACTAAACCAAACATACATTATCAATACAAAAATAATATTTTTATGTAGTAGACGTATTATTATTATTAATGTAAAATAAACGTAATAAATAATATTTTCAGTAAACAAAAAAAAAGAAAATTTGAAAATCACTTTAAGACACAACTAAGTTATAATAAAAGAGTTACCTTTTTCCTCATACTTCTTAGATATGACTCACAACTTATTTAGATAAATACAAATAGCAGAAACCATAGAATTTCGCTCCTTAAATGCGCATTTTCATTATTATTTGTACAGTCCACAGATGACATAAGGGAATCATTAAAAATAATAAAATTGTATTTTATGCTGTGTTGTTTCAGAAAAAAATATAAAAAAAGAAAAAAATATAAATTGCCAAAAGGACGAAGGACAAATACGGTAAAATCTACTAAAATCTAGGACGTCTTTCCAAAACGGCAACTCTAATGCAATATAGAAGCGGCCGCTTACACCCCAGCACTTCTTTTACCGGTATTACTATCTTGTTAAACTAATACTAATTATATTTGTATGATGAATTACTAAAAATATAATTTCTCTTTTAATTCTCTTGCTCAGCATGTTTACGCTTATTTTTGTTTTTAATGTTCTTATATACGAAGTCAAGGCAATGAGAACAACTCAAGGTGTTGCATGCGTACCGAATTAAAAACCGTTTAAACGCAGGAAATGGCGTTCGTCATTATCTTCATTATGTGGCCGCCTATTTTTAGACACGCCGATTTATGGTCTTTGCGATGTTTTGTGGGTCAAAATCATAAACGTAGCAGCAATTCGTCTTGACCAGCTGTGCTTTTTCGGCACCCAAGTTTATTTCGCACTTAAAATTAACTCGTCAATAAATACGTTTTTTTACTTTAATGTGGTTTCCAATTAGTGGCCAATGTTATTTTAAACAATATTTTTATCGCCGAGAATGAATTTTAAGGCATATAGGACTGCAAGATACATACAACATACTATTATATACATACCTACTGTGACGGTTCATGTTGGTAGTGTTCGATCGGTTTAGTAATTATTTTACTTCCCAGCTGGCACGATGATATGTATACATCTTTGTCCGACTTGATGTTTTGTTACCACGGAACACCTTAAAGCGGATTACGCTTGGCGCTAGTTCAGCTAGTTGTACTCGTCTCTCAAATATTTAGTTAACTTCTACAACAGAAAATTTTTTGTGACAGTACTGATGAAGACCTTTAGTCAAAACTATATCTCTAGGGTAGGTCACATTTTATTGTGCTTTGTAGCATTGTAAAATTTCCGGAAATATATTTTTTTGAAAATGTTTCCGGAAATATTGGAAACAAATTAAAAACTAAGAAAAATACAAAGAATAAAGTTAAATTTGTTAAAAAACAAACATTCACGAGAAACAAATTGAGCAAGAAGCATATCTTCATCGCTGTCATCACTTTCAATATTATTTTCATTCAACATCAATGCCTTCTTCATGCCAGTCAGCTTCCTCTTAAATCTTCAATAGTATCAAAAATAAAAACTGACCTATTGCCAGTTTCTATTTTCTTTAAAAAGTCTTCGTTGTGGGACACGTGGAGTAGCTCAACTGCTCTGTCATTTGTAAGTCGGTTTTTTTTAATGAATTTATAAATAACTAAACTATAAATGCTAAGACTAAGCTCAGTGGCTGCTGAAGATGCTGGCATCATCAAAATTCGAGATGTTACTTTTGATAATGAAGTTGATGAACAAAGGCCTTTCCACCGTCTGTCTAGACTACTTTTCCATATAAAATTATTGATAAACAATTTACCGCTTCTACAACTGTAATTTGCTAATTCGTCATTTACCTCTTGCCCTTTTCTACTAAGTTTACATTTTGCTATTTTAAGTATGCATTATATGGCTGAAAGGATTTCTGTTTCATCAAGTTCAGTCCCTTGTGATTTTTGATTTGGTAATTCTGCAGCATAATGTATGGGTTTAATAACAAATTTTTTTCTTTTGTCAACAAATTCTCACAATTCAGTTTTTTTTTGTCGTTAAGTGGGGACAATGCAAGATTACAGCAAAATGAATAGTGCAGTAGTCTCCTACAATTTTTAATTAAATGCAAAATGGTTGAAAAATGTGAATTAGGTTGGAAATTTAACCCCAAAAAAACTTCGTCATCTAACATCCATTGGTTTATATATTTATCACCTAAATTAATTGTCTTGTTTCTTGGCTAACTGCAACTCCTTGTAAACTGAGCTTGGTATTGTACACACTTTTTAAACACATCAAAATTGAAGGCCAACGAATTTTTATCTTCATTTTTGTTGTCTTCTTATTGTTCGAATTAGTTCATACAGAACTTGTTTTTTCTCAATCTCTTTTACAATGTCTATAACTTTGACGATTATAGCCAATATCGTCGCTCCGTAGAACTAGAATTTCACTTCCATCGATTGTACTTTCAACCCTCTCATTTATTTAATTAAATTCCGCATCCGACTTTATCACTTTGTATTTGATAGTTTATATCCTCTTGGTAGTACGAAACTTGGTTGAATCATCTTGAAAAGTTTAACCCATTCGGCGTTATCAGCAATGGACAATGGACACTAATTGACGTATACTGCACGAGCTAGTTGGTTTTCGATTTTGTCCTGTAAAAAAAATTGGGTATTTCGCATATTTTGCGATTTTCTGCTCATTCTGTTCATTTTGGTAAGATTTTCGACGAGTTTAAATAATGATTTTTTCTTCTATTATACATTCGTACCCCTTAAATTAAAACAAATCCTTCTTTTTTGTATTGTATTATTCTAAAAAACCTAGGATGCTGTTTATTTAATGAAATATTTTTATTTTCCACTTATTTATGCTACTCATTTGGTCTTTTTTGGAAATTCTGTCAGCAAATTCAGACACTTCTATAACTAGCAGGTTTCATTAAAACATTGGATGTAGATGGCTTAGTGGGCAGATTTTCGATATCGATGTCAATACTGGAACTGCTGAGGTAAAACTAAACAAAAAGGTTGACGGTTGTGGTAGTATTTTTGGTACTGAGCATTCAGAGGGAACAGTGATGGAATTATCAGTCGAAACTTTAACACATTCATTGCCGTCGTCACTTAAGGAACTCTTTTTTTCTTCATTTTGCATAAGCACTTATATGTGCCTTCATCCTGGACGCGCTTTTGAAGAACGTTTGCACTGGTAAATACTCTTAGACTTCTGCAATACTTCCAAACAATGTCTTTTGTTTTTCCCATTTTAAAACCCACTATCGGTACTATCAAAGAATTAAAAATATACTTCAAAATAGTAAACTTTCACGCACTTTAGACTCCAGCACTCACTTTCTTACTGTAACAAATAATACGAAACTAATACCATATTTTTGTCGACCGGGAATCCCCGGTGTCATGATCTTCAGGTGCCGGCCGTAGAAAAGCAATGATGCCAATAAATTGATGAATTATAAAATGAATTGAATTGTATTTTGCGGAAATTATATTTCTTGTTTGATACCTATATTGTATAAAATTATAAAAGTTATATATATATATATATATATATATATATATATATATATATATATATATATATATATATATATATATATATATATATATATATATATATATATATATATATATATATATATATATATATATATATATATATATATATATATATATATATATATATTTTTTTTTGTTTTTTTTTAATTTCTTCTTGGGATTAGGTTTATCTATTGAAAACGGCGGTGGTTACATTTGGCTTTTGGTTAAAAACTTTTTTCAATGGAATTTATTTTGACTAAAAAAGTTTTTCCAATGTATGTAACATATTTTTAATTATCGGTCTTAACTTAAACCATATATAACATAATATTGTTGGTTTTATGTTGATAATGTAAGAAAGTTCCTTCAATATATTTTAACGTGCTAAATTGTAAAAGTCCGTTATAAAAAAAAATGTTTACTGTTAAATGTTTTAAGACTAATTTTAATTTACTAGTGTTTATAAAAAAATGACAAAATAACAATTCTACCGACATCATTTTGTATTGACTAACACTGTTTTTACTCTTTTTTAGTCAAAATAAATTCTCTTGAAAAAGCTTTTAACCAAAAGCAAAACGCTGAGCAAAACGTAACCACCGCTGTTTTCAATAGATAAACCTAGTCCCAAGAAAATATATATAAATAAAAGGTTTAAGAAACAAATTCAAAAACAAAATTACATTTGACATTTTCGAAGCTTTCTTTCTCGTTATTTGCGGCTTGTGTATTATTTGTATCTTGTGTTTTCTAAGAATTCTTCCAATTCTGTCTGTTGTGCCTTTTACCTATGGTAAGACTACTTGTTGCCTCCCCCGCTCATAATTTTTGGTGTTGTTCCGGGAAGCTTGTGCAGCTTTCTTTGTGGTGCGATTTGTGTAGTTATTTTTCTTTACTAGATATTATATTTAGTTCATTTTGTCTCGTCTCTGTTTCAGTTAATCGCACGAATCTAGATATTAGGGTATTGGTCACAGCTTAAATTTGTGCTCTATCAGTTGGTATGTGTTGGTTTTCTATACACGGTGTATTCCATATGTCCGTTATGCAGTTTTGTCATCAGAACATCTAAAAATGGAAGTTTGTTGTTTTCTTCGAACTCCAGAGTAAATTGTATACGGGGATGCATTGAAATTACGTGATTCAGAAAATTTTCGAGCTCTGCATGTCATCCACATAACGAATCCATAACTTGGGCTTCAAGTTTGCTTTCTCAAGGGCATCTTTCTCGAACTATATCATAAATAAATTCGCGACTACTGGTAAGAACGAGCACCCCATTAGAGCCCGTTAAATGAATAATAAGTATTTTTAAGGCAATGCTCTGAGAGTTATTTTATGTGCCTGGAAATCCTCGTTCATACCGAATATGTCTAATGCTTCGTCGATGGGAATAATAGGATACAGCGACTTGACAACTACGGTTGCGTTTTCTTTACCTGCTGGAAGGATTGCTAGGTCTTTATTTTTTCCCTAAGGTTTGTCAGGGCTCTCTCTGTTTAGTGGCATTTAGGTAGTGTTATGGTGGTTTGCTTGTACGCGGTGTACGTACCTTACATATATATATATATATATATATATATATATATATATATATATATATATATGTATATATATGTATATATATGTATATATATGTATACTGAATATACTGAATTAGTGTTTTGCCTTTTTAAGATTCAATTGGGAAATTAATACTATGTTTTATGTCAGAAGTAACCAATTTATTTTCTAGTTTCGACAGTCCTTATAATGTTGAATGCGTAATTTAAATATTACTTTTATGAAGAGATCTAACAAATAACCCACAAATCGACAGGTGCTAGGTTCATATACGCTAGAAATCGTAATGCGAAGAGACTTAAAGTCATTAGCTTGGCTTAAGTCATTAATATGAATTAAGTTTTTTCTGTTCTGATTTAAGTCTTTGAGAAAATATAAAACAGAAAAAGTTATAAGTCATTCCTAAAATGACTGGTACTTAAGTCTAAAGTTAATTTTTGAAAAATTAATTAAAATGAAAAAACTGAAGTCAATAAATGAATTAAGTCAATAAATTACTTAAATGTTTTAGGTCTGACAGCTCTGTTTTCTTGGTAACCATAAATGTCGTTTTGCTCTTGTTGGTGACTGGTTTAGTTTTGTGTGTGAAGTTTGGCGCTAGCTGGACTCGTCTCTTAACTAGTTGACTGTACTGATGAAGATCTTCAGTCAGAGAACATGTCTACGGCTGGTCAAATTTCATAGTGCGTTTTTCCTACATTCGGGTTGTGTTTGACCCAAAACTTCAATGGGGAAAGCACATTGATCCCTTTATGTCCTGCAGATCATCTCCCGGTGTGTCTCTCCTAATGTATTCCGGAGAGCATATCTTGCTATATTTCAAAATATGAATTGCATCATGCAATTCCTGGACCGGGACATTCGATGGAGGCACACAGGATCTTCAGTTTGCAGAGGAAGGCTGTGCATGGGATTGTTCAGTCGGCTGGGATTTCCGGATAAATGTCGGCTTGTGTTTCCTTTTTGTTGTGGATCTCTTTCGGATACACGAAGACGTCAACGACTACACCTAACTTTATCACCGCATATTGGTGTTTAAAGAGGTGCCAGGTTAACCGGAGTTATTGGGGTATACGATTGTTTAATGCCGTACCAGTGCAAGTTACAACCATGTTTCTTGCAAGTTTTAAATGCAAGATCAAAATAGTTTTAATAAAACAGGCTTTCTATACGTTGAATGAATGTTATAATTTCCATTTTTATTTGATGTAAATGTCCCAATGTTATTATTTTTAATCTAATAAATCCATATATTTTTTAAGCTGGGCGTTTATTAATTTTTACTTGTTTGAGGTATAAATAAAACTGCTCCAGTGAAATACGGCATCATTTTGTTCTTTTATTCTATTGAAAACCAAACTTGCTGGAATTTAAAATTTTCTTACGATCGAGAAATGATAGCATGTTTCCTTAACTAATAATTTTTGAAACGTTTGATCCAGATCTCTTTTGTATACTTGAATGACTTTGGCATCTTGGAAATTACCACAAATCCAAGAATGGTTGATAGCAGTAGAGAGGGTCTCAACAGATGTTTTTGGAAGCGATAGAAATATCTTGATTCTCAAGTTATCCCGACCAGACGACTTTCCATTCGTTTAATGGAAGTGGGATGAAAAAAAAACGAGTCTTGAACCGACACATGTAATTTTTAAACAAATCTATCAAACTTCCATAAATAATGCGATGTTGCCCTTAAAACATAGTATTTACATATATATATATAGTGCCCAAATAAGCAATGCTGCAAAAGTGTGTTTGTAAGTTTTCCTAAAAGGACCAACTTATGTAAAACTGCTTATGGAAGTATAGGTCTACATTTTTAAATAAAAAAGCCTATATTAGGTTTAAACAAAATACTGGGTATATGACCCGATATCATCAACTAAATAATCATTATTTACGCGTAGTACGCCCCTGATATTCAAATGAGTGTTTTGAAAGTCGGCCAACAATAAACCAAAGCCCACATCTGGCATAGGCTAGTGCAATCTCCAAAAATGAACCCTATGGGAATTGTAAATAAGACCTAATTTTATCCGAACATAATTTAAGGCGTTTCGAGTACAATGAACTCCCTACCCTAATTGAATGAAACTGATATATTCAAGTTTATTATCACAAGAAAAAAAAAGTAATTCAGACGGAACAAATTGGTTATGTAAAATTAATTTACTTTTTTTCGGCCATATGTAATGAGTTTAATAAAATATTCCGGTACATTGCGTGTTGTAAACAAAATAACAGCTTTTTCGTATGGACCTAAAAAAATATTCTTGTGGACACAGTCGATTTTAAACCACCTGTTAATTAATGTGTAAGTGTACCACCCATTTAAGGCTGATTAATTGGTTTTTTACGGTACAGAGCCTCCATTCTCGGACCAACATTTCCAAACATTTACTCCTTTCTTCTTTACTTGCAGATTCTGGAACCATGTAAAAAGCATATATGAAAAATGTATTGCTTCAAAAAACTATAGAAATAATTTATTCTGTACAAAAATCCAAAAATATAATTGCTGTGATCCTATTACACCAACTTATACACGCCGAAGATATTAATATTTACATGATTGTAAATATTGAAAGCCTCACATTATCCAGAGCCGCACGAAACGCAGTGCTCGAAGCTTGTGTCGATAGGTATCCGACGATATCGATAGATAATTGATATTTCCGATAGGTAGCAGAGAACATCGGTAGTTATGAATAAACGGATTGCATATTAACAAGCAAATTGTGCGCTATATGGAACTGACGAGTTTTTTTACTCTTCACTAATTTTGTTCTTTACAAAATTTAATTTCTTACATAATTTAAACAACATTTAAAGTCTTGAAAATAAAACAAAATCTATAAAAATGCCCAATCGTAACCACAACCTATCACACGATCCACATTAAACGCATCAACTACAAAAATATTTAAGTTTCCTCGGCGCTGCTATTGACCCAAACTTTGCCAACGTAAGCCGTATATTACTTATTCGCCCCTATGCGAATTCGATCGGGAACCAGGAGGTTATAGTGAACCGCCAGCCTCCATCGATGCCCACGAAACGAAACCTCAGGAGATTGCTGCGCGAGGCGTGCGTCGGTAGTGTTGCGAAAACAAGTTAAGGGTCAACGAGTTTATACGCCTAGAATAATATAAAGAATTAAAAAAATATAAATTATTTATTATTTTATTTATTTGTTTCTGGTTAGCAATATTTATTGGGGGGTCATTGACCATATGATCTAATGAAGGAGCCGCCACTGACTCAAACCTCTTTTTATTTGAGTTTTAAAGGAGTTAAACTTATTTTTAAAAAATCTATACTATTACTACCCGAATAAGTATTTCCAGTATTATAGAACCTAGTGGTTAAACATGAAGTACCATAGTTAGTACGATGGAAAGATACATGAAAGAGACTTTTACACTACGTGCCTGTCTTGGTAAAACTGAAAATGACGAGATTTTATCAAAGAGTACTGGGTAATTAGTATTTGAATTTATCATTTTATACAATGTACATAGATTTTGCATTGCTCTTCTATTTTCTAACGAATTCACATTTAACAGCCACTGGAGGTGATTGTAATTAATATGTTCCATTTTAATGTTCATTTTATAATATCCGTCAAGCCAGCTCCTTGTAGCAAGCAACAAGGAGCCAGCAACAAAATTTTACAGCGGACCAGATAAACCTTTGGCATAATATAAATAAAGATGAAAATTAGTTCCAGGATGTTTCAAAGGGTAAAAATATCTTCTTTAAGTTAAATCTAATTGCAACAAAACTTTGCAAACTCTTCTGATAGTGAGTGACAAACGTTAATGACGTAACAAAAAAATCATTTATTTCTAAAAATGCAATATCTCTTTTATAATTACCTCAAATTTAACGAAATTTTGTGGACAGGTGGAGTAATATACGTGCAATACATGATCTTTTCATAGGTGGGGTGGCAAACGACAGGGGCGGAATAAAAAATTAATTTATATTTGCAATATCTTTCTTACGTTAACTCGATATTAAACGAAATTTTGCATATTTGCTATCAATCTCAGAAACTTACTTTGTACTCCTTCCAACTGCCCGATGTAAACCCTGTAATAAGGAGGTCACAGAGGAGAAGCATACTCTAAAATTGATCTTGAAGCAATTTATGTTACCAGTTTCTTTGTTCTATTAACCAAATTTTTTATGTGATAAGAAAACGTTATTTCTTTATTAAAATAAACACGATTTTTTTATAAAAATAAACACCTAGTCCTTAATAACATCTATTTTCCTTACATGAATTCGATTAATTCTATAATTAAATAGCACAAATGTTTTTATTCGGTAAAATTGCATTAATCTATATTAAAGGACAATCAACATTAAAGGACAAACTATGCACAGTACACCCATCCAAATAACAAGGGATTAATATCTTCATGAATGAATTATCATATAGTCATACTTTTCTAAATATTTTTAAATCGTCAGCAAACAAAAATACATTACAAATTTGAACACGGTCAACTCGGTCATTTATATAAACATTAAACAGCAATGGCATCCAAATGTTAATTTCTTCGGCGCGTGTGGCGCGTACGGCTACGGTCAGTGGGCGCTTGCCTTAAATCGAGGGGTAAACAGCTCACCTAATTCTGTACACATAACCAGTGATGCTAACCTAGGGAATATTTCCCTATTTTAGGGCCTTTTCAGAATAAAATGGAAAAAGCAACTTTCCAAGATTTTTGGCATTTTTCCATATTATTAGAAAATTTAAGATTGGAGCAGTCCAGCGTTCGCCACTGGCTCGATTCTCGACTATTTTTCTGACAGAGAAAAACCTCTATAATTAATGGATTATAGTGTCACAAAAGTAATGTTTTTTTAGTATGAGTTTGTGTTAAGATATTAATTATTTGTACAAGTAATAAATAATTAAAGAAATATATGTCCAATTAGCATTTCTATTAATAAAAACCTTCCAGAATTGATTATAATAGGTTATTACTTAGTTATATTTTGAAACTAGGGAATTCTTGGGATTTTTCTGGAGATTTCTGAACCCGCCTGGTTGGTAACACGGCACATAACCTCCTAATAGCTAGGGAACTCCTGTATACCTTCTGGGATTTCCATTTACCTCCTAGGAAATCCTATATACTTCCTGGTATACCCCACTTACTTCCTGGTATATGCCATATACTTCCTAGGAAAACCTGCATAATTTTTGGGACATACCATATATTTCCTGGGAATTCCTGATACTAATGAGCATACGAAATTTGTAATTACTTGCAAACTTTCCAGAAAGTTTGAAAAAAAAGTATCAAAAATCAACTTCATAAAAAAAAATTAATACAGACAGCAAAAAAGTAGGAAATGCGAAACACCAAAAATAAACAGTTTTATAGCGTGTTTTAATATTATAAAAAATAAATGGAGATATGTTATGTATTCAACAGTTCTCAATAATATCCAGATACAATATAATATTTAAAAAAAAGTACAAAACTCTTATTGAGAAACAACAAAGAGAATGATCAATAAATAACTGAAATGATTAACATAACTTCTTAAGGCAGTAGCTCGGGTAGTAGTAAACAAAAAATAATAATAAAAAACATCGTATCTACTTGTAGCTACCTACTTAAAAACATTCAAATTGTATTCTGCCAATTTTAAAAATACCCAAAAAATCCTTTTTGAGTCTCTAAAATTAAATAATTTTGACATAAATATTTATTTAATTACATTTCTGACAGTGTCGAAAGTCAAGGATGAATGGATGTTTTGAAATGTTTGATCATTTCAGAGAAACCTAGAAATTGTGCAAAAAGCGTGCACTTTTTCCTTTAAATCGAATTTTCACCTATGTCCCCAGTAGCTAGAAGAAACGCTATATCCTTCTGTCAGGAAATAATTCCGTTTACTGTCTACAGTGAGGTTAAATTTGGACGTTAAAGTTTCAATTTTGAAAAATCGTAGTAATTTAACCGTGTACGCTAAAATTTTGAAATTTGGTCACAATCTACCTACAAGTATCTAAATTTGTAAAAAAAATACCCCACGCCCTAGGTGTATTCTTGTAATACAGGGTAATGTGGAAAAATGTACCCATTTTTGGGAAACTATATATTTTATCTAGTAATTGCACCACCTGTACATACTTAGAATCCTTCACAGATATTCCATTGTGTGCATATTTTTGAGCACTTTCCGATGCCGTAATCAGTCCGACAGGACGCCAGCTTTTTTCTATAAAAAACAAAACGAAAAAAAAATTTTCTTTGAAAAATTTCAGTTTTTCTTACAAATTTCTACTTTCCGGTCATTTTTCCAACAGAGAAGCATTCGAGTTGTTCTTCTTTTCTGTATTTCCAATGAAAAATGTCCCTTGCAAAATTTCGCACCCCGTTCGAGCTATAAGCGCCCCAAAATACCCTTTTTTCGAACGAAAAAAAATCGTAAAATCACGAAACGGGATCGAAGCTCAACCAAAAACAATAGGGTTCTGTAGGACTCGAAGAGCCATCGATCCAGAAAGTTTCGACAAAAAAAATCAAAAATTGCCATCTGATCCGTGTTACATCGAAGTTGGCTTTTTTGGTCGACTTTGCGGTACCAAATGTGGTCAGAAAAATCTGCAAACGAATCGTGTAGATCTACGTCTTCTCTAAAAACACATGTCAAATTCACCGCCCTATCTCTAATAGTTTCCGAAATATACGCAGAGAAAGGTCGAAAAACACGGTTTACTGAAATGACGCGACATCGCCGCACACCGCTTTTTGTTCCGGAGAGTGAGAGCCGTAGGAACAAACGGCCGTAAACCGTTTGTTAACAAGATAATGTTCTGGTAGTGATAATTTACATCCCTATACTGCGAGCTGGTAGGAGTGGTAGGTATTCGAGAGAAATATGCTCGGAAATATGTAAAATTAAATCAACCTATCTGATTAAATAATATTACCGCATAAGAGTACGAAGAGGGTGTTATTTCCTTAATCTTGTTTAAAATATCAATTTGTCCTCGTCCACGTGACCTCCCAAGCGACAATTTTAAGAATTAAAAATACTAGAAATAAATATTACATAATTTTGATTACAACATAAGTTCCGAAAAAAATTATCTATCAAACTCCAAATATTGAGAAGATCAGTAAAGAAACGATGAATATTATATACAATAATAAATTAATTATTGCTATGCATATTTGAGGGTTACGATACACTCAGTTTTATACTCGGTTTTAAATTAATTCAATCATTTGTAATCATGGTGCAGCATAATTTCGTTAAACAAAAACACTTTACAAATAATTAGCAGGGCATTCCCTAGCAACTAAAACGCTCGGTCAAACGTCAGCTGTGACTAGGGAGAAGAAAGCGGAACGATCTCGGTAAGAACTAGTGTTGTTCGACGTTCATCGATATTTTCCCGTATATATATTTAGTCCGTACCAGTTCAGTGTTATTTTGCGACAACATTTTTGCTTTTAGAAAATTGTGTAATTATAGTCAAAACGAGGTCAAGATTAATTCACTATTTGATGCGTATTATTTCGAGGTACCTCCAAGAATTCCTCGATACTTCCTGGAATTCCATCATAATGCCTGGGAAATCCACATACTTCCTAAGAAATCCTAAATACTTCCTAGGAATTTCCGCATACTTCCTTGTGAATGTACTCCTACTTCCTGCAGCTGTTTACCCCTCACCATGCCTGTACTTCTTGGCATTTTGAATGTAGCAATGAAAATTAACAAAATCTAAGTAAACATTTAAAAAAATTGTTTATGCTTTTCTAATATTTAATTCTCATAATTATTTTAATTTTCCTAATAAAACTTCTATGCTAGAAATTTGGTTGTTGTTTGTCCAGTAGGCTCAGATTTTCTATTTGTAATAAACAGAGGTTTAAATGTTTATAGTTACTCACCGGTACACTTTGAAAAGAAAAATTTAAAAATATCTCCAGAGATAGTCTTGTTAGTTCGAATAAATCCCTTACGAGGCTTCCGTTTCTCAAAAAGGACAAAATGGGGGGTAACTACCCTGTTTGACTCAAGAACATAAGAAAATGGCAGAGTAGTCTAATTGACATGAAAACAGCAGCAAAGAAGCTCCACACAAAATATTTATTGAAGCAAAAATTTTTTTTTACCGCTTTTATGTCGATGCTTCTAGTATCTTCCTTTACATTGACAAACAATAATGACCGACGCCCTTCTTCATACTTCATCTTTAACATATATTTTTATTTTACTAATACACCCTAAATATAATACCAATGTATAATAAGACAACTTTCTCGAAATACTTTTAATATTCTTAAAAACATCTCAACTAATAGTGCAGCACTCACGATACAGAAGCACACCCTTGAAATTTCTAGTAATAAATCCTAAATTCCTTAGTCCAGTATTAACTATGGCACTCCAAAGTGACTAATCCGTACGTAAATTATTCTAAAAAACATTCGTTTATTATGTTTTTGTTTAAGTATGCGCCTGACTTAAAGAAATAGAAATACTAAAACAATAGTTTATGTTTATGGTTACGATTTTTCCCTAGATATTTAATATTAATTATTAAAAGAAATTATTTTTTACTTTTTGTATCTCGAAAATAATCCGTTTGTGTAAAAATATTTATATCAGCCTTTTCCCTATTTATTTGTAAATCACCTTGTGGGCTGGATCCTTTAAAATGTAGAGTTACTATTTAATTTTCATTGATCTGGAGAAAACGCGATGTTAAAAATATTTTCCCAAGAGAAGTGGACAATCATTACGACCACAGCCAATACGTATATAAATAGGTATGTACATATGTTTTGAAGATATATATTTTTAAAATTAGTGATTTCTTTCCTCCCAACAAAATTATTTTATTACAGTATTATAAGTAGTTACTTTTTTAAATACCATTTGCAATTAGATAAACTACTATTGCTCTTGTTTATAGATATATAAACAAGGCTATTACCATTGGCATTATAAGGATAAAGCCAATGCTATTGCTCAGAAAACGTTACTTCACGTATTATATGTCGACTGTAAAAAGTTCCACCCCATAGTCTATACTTAAATAAGGCCATTGTGGGCAAATGATCTCATTTCCAACATTTACAGGAGTAAAATCTGTAATATTTGGCCACAATGGCAGGAATAATTCTATAAGCTATGTTATTACTATATAACTTATTATAATACTAAATCCATAATAACTATATTGTATTCAAATTCTTGACAGGATGGTGGACGACTGTATCGCAAAATTATCAAACAGCAGCAAGTTTTTGATTTAGTTTCGAAATGTCGTTTTATTAGTGATTAATGGTGAATCACAGAATTGGCGAAAGTCCGGAATTCTGTGGTTAGAATGTTAGATAGCATTTTATGAAGAAATAAGTATGTACGTAAATTAATTTTATTTCTTAACATGAGTAACACAACATTATTTTCTTCGCAGAGGTTTAATAACTAAGGGAAATGTTCAGTAGGTATGGGCGATATTAGATTTTACCTATCGATAGGCGATATCAATTCATCTATCGATGTATTTTACTTATCGATAGTTGCACAAAGGAGTTTAAGATGACATTCCTAGGTGGGGTACCGTCCTTGTAAATCAGCGAACAAAATAAAAAAAATGTCTTCGCCGTCATAAATATGTAACCCATTTTTAATAAATTTAATAAGTATGGATAGTTACCGATATACCGCTATTTTTTTCTTTTACTTATTGTTTTCTGATATTAGGCTTAAATGTATCTTGTACGTAGTGTGGCCGGTACTTATTTCAACCAAGAAAAATTAGAAATTTCTTTTTAAAGCTAATATGAATTGCAGTATTGTAGATTCCTAGTTACCAATTTGCTAGCTTATGGTTCTTTTTCCAAACCTAAACCTGAGACCTTCTTAAAAAAGAATGAGGAAAGAGATGCAATTATCGTAGAAAATATCAGGAATAACCCACGAACCTCGGTGGGGATGGAGGAAATTGAACAACAATTCCGAAATCCACTGCACATTATTTTATCAGACGCACATTTTGTGATTGGTTTATAAATAAATACCAAGAAATAAAATAAATTTAGCCTAAATTTCTTTGGACATATGAAACATAAAATTCTAGAATATCCTATAAACACAATCATCACTTCTGGAGTACAGAAAATCCGCACAATTTAGAAGAACGGCGATTGCAAACAAGATTTAGATTTAATATGTGGTGTGGCATTATAGGTAATTTGGAATAAATGTTTAGTTTAGTTTCACAAATTAAGATAACTTGGATTTTTGTATTTTAGAGAACCATTTAATTGGGACTTTGATTTTCGAAGAAAATCTAATTGGAAATAGATATCTGCATTTGTTACGAGAACAAATTATTCCGGCAATAAGTAACATCAATTCACCTAATGAATTGTGCAACACTTGGTTGTAGCAAGATGGCTGTACAACTCACAATACTAGAGAGATTACAGAGGTTCTTTGAGACATCTTTTATCATTATTACAACTTACAACTTTATCCGTAAAGTTGTAAGTCTGTGTGAAAAATGTGTGGAAAATGGGGCTAGACATGTGTCATGAGTTTTTAAACATTTCTTTATTGTTTTTAATTCAAGAGTGTTGCTTAATTTAATAATTAGTTCAATGTTAGAAAGTATGCCTTATCAGACTGTCGTTTCATTATGGTGGCCAGGAGTGATCAAAGCCTAATATAAAAAGAAAGAAATTTTGGTTTTCAGACCTTAAGGATAATAATAATCTCGACTTGTAATACAGCATTTGAAATCTCTTAAGGAATTTGAAAATTTGTAAATGTATATCGGAGGGAGAGCTAACATTTTCCTCCAGAGCTAACCTCCATCAGATTCTTCTAAAAAAAGTGTCTTAATAGTGTACTATTCCTAAAACCACAAAACTTGTATTTGGTAAGCTACAGATAAAAATTGAAAACACATATTTTTAGTATTTCCTAATTATCTCAAAACCCTCCGGCTTATAATTTAAATCTTAAGTAAGAATCAAATTTGTACTACTATTACTACTACTACCACCCTCCTAATTTAACCAATCTTGGACATAATCTGTTCCTTTGAGCTCAGACGGCTTAACCAATCTATCTACCCGGAGAAAAGAATTGTTTAGATCTGTCCTTAGGTAACATGGTTGTCCGTAAGTTGTTGGATTTTTTTCCAAGATGGCGCCCCATTTTGAAAGTGAGAGTTGTCATTTTTACGTCAAAATGTAGTTGGCCGTTTGCCATTGGCTATCTCCAAATTTTATAAACAAAAACAATTTTTAGAAATTTAAATATCAATAAATTCATTTCAGATTTTTAAGAATCGGTTATTGGTGATTTTGAATTTTTATCAGTTTAATAAGAGGGAATTTTGTTGTCAACGAAATTGAATTTAGAATTTTATTTTTAACCTGCTCTTTTTAATTTGGGACAAAAATCTATCTTCGCGATAAAAAGTTCATTAGATTCATTCATGTAATGTCCTACAGGGTATCAAAGTTTTCTTTCTTAGTTAACTTTCGATGTTTTAATGGAGTTTCACACTAATATTTTTCATAACTACTAACAAATAAAAGGAGTTGATGAATTTTTTAAATTTTCGTAAACTTTGGAAAATCCAAATATACTGCCGTTATATAAACATTAAATTAATATTCTAAAGATTAATAAAATTATTTTATTTAAAATAAGATTTTTGCTATTTACTTTTTTATTGCCTTTAGGGTATAATTTATTTTGGAGATTATACTCAAACACTAAATGTATTTTTATTTTTCAGAGGGGTTAGAATTTTTTAAATGGATTATATAGTTAGAATTTCGATAGAATCTTGCAGAAGAGCCTGTATTTTTTTACATTTTTAATTGATTCAAGATCAACATCAACTCAGTATCTTAAACTAAAATATCAAATTGGACAAACATTTTTGGTTTAAAGTTGTTTTACATGAGAGTGGAACATACAGGGTATTTCAACAAAAGAGATATGACGTCATCGATACTTTTTTTGCATTATAAAAAATTTAGAGTTTAATTATTTATAAATGATAAAACCCTTTCCTTAAAATAGGTAGTGAGCCTCGCATCAGGCCGTGTTTTTAATACATTGCTATTAAAATATTATCTATTTTGAAAGTTTAAATACTTATCATAAGATCTGTAAACCTCTATATTTCGCGAACCTCAACATCTTATTACTTGTTAATAGTTAAGTATTAATTGTTGTATAGTACCTAAATATTCTTCGTTATAAAACAGTTTTATCGTAAAACGTTTTATTTTACCATGAAACATTATTTAAGGCATTTATTTGGGATAAAATTGTTGCATTATATATCGCCATGTTTAAATAAAGAGTTCTTGTATCGCCTATCGCCGCCATTATGCAATTGAGTTATTGAAAGCATTAAACTAAATTGTAAAATACGACTTTATTACTATTTAGAGAATCACATTGTGAAGGGATTGTAATATCAGTAATAAACTGTTCAAATTAGTTAAAAAACAGTATTTTATGAAAAAAAATATTTTTATTTTATTTTTTACATAAAACTTAACCAAACCAATACAAAACCACCATTTTTACATAGAACTTAACCAAACTAATACAAAAGTGCCTCTTTAATCCCATTTTAAAGATATGACTACCTGACACATTATAAAACCATTTTATAGTAGTTGTATAAAGCTGTATAAAACAATCGTATAAGAGTTGTATTCACTTTTTATAGACCTGTTATACTACCAAGCTGTTGTATAAAAATAGGCCCTTTTTGGTTTCATAAGCATTATTCAATTGTTTTGTAGCACGTTATCAGAATTTCAATATCCTATAAAATATATCTTATAGTTGTTTATACAAACCTTATAAAATTTATTTTGCTACTTAGGATATCACTACCACATTTTGCATCAGGACCTCGATAGTTCTATGGACTCCTCTGCAACTCAAACAATATCTCATATCTCATGGTTAAGCTTATTGGTCTATGCACAGAACCGCTTAAAAATTATGTAATTGCGGACGTAAAATGTTATATTAAAGAGTATTAATTATAATATTTAACGACATCAAATAGGTTTTACGACCAAATGGCTAGTAAAACACTACGGAATGTTGCATTCCAAAACAGTAAGGCGTAATAGTTACCCGCATTGCGTTTTAAATAGAAAGATTTATGAACTATAATAAGTCGCACGTTAAACGTTTATTTGCAAGGGAACCACGGTGCAAAAAGAGTCTTTTTGTTTGTTCTTAAAATACACTTGACATTGTTACATTACAGGAAAATACTATTATTGTGTTATCTTAAATAGATTAGATAGAGAACTTTATGTCGTTTTCCATTTTTAAGTCGTCATATTTAGTCAAAGTCAAACATGCTTTATTATCAAAAGGTGTAGATCTCATTGACAATGCGAAAAAACTGTATAGAAAAATTAAATTAAAACTACTTATTGTCTAACTAAGAATAAAAAACACACATACAAAAAAATAATTAAAAAAAAATGATAACTATATATACACATAAAACAAGATGCTAATTATTATATTATAAAAATTAATATACCCATACATACACACCAATTACTGTTATACAGTCAAAAGGCAATACATTCAGACCATAAAAGGGATATACGGTCTTAGTCACAAATAAAAACAAACAAATTAAAACCGATCCTCAAAATATTCTTTGACACTATAATATGACCGTTGAGATAGAAATTTTTTTGTTTCATTTTTGAATTTTGTAAAGCTTTTTATATTTTTGATATTAATAGGCAGATTATTGAACAACTTTTTCCCATTGTATATAAAACTATTTTTTAATTTAGTAGTTGTTGGGATTGGCAAAGGAATATTTTGAGCCTGTCTAGTGCAATATGCTCCCTCAGTAGCTAAATACTTATACTTCTTAAAAACTAGATGAACACACTCAGCAATATACAAACTTCGAAGGGTCATTATTTTTGCATTTATAAAATAAGGGTTACAGTATGCACTGTAACTGTCCCAGAAGCAAACTCCATACCTCAAATGAGATTCAACAAGAGCATAGTATGCCATTCTTATAGCATAAGGTTCTAGTTCTTTAGCTATCGTTCTTAATGCATAACAACTGAAAGATAGTTTTTTTAAAAGTGCTTCAGCATGAATATTAAAATTAAGTGACTTATCTATATTAAGCCCCAAGAACTTTACATTATCTGTATTGTTGATATGTATTGAGTCTAAATCTATCTTGTCAATAGTGCATCTAAAGGTTATAACGTTTGTTTTGGCCACATTGAAAGTCAACAAATTACTGTCAAACCAGATTTTAACCCTTTTCAAGTCTTCGGATATCACTCCATCTAGCCCATCTGAGCCAGACGTGTGCCACAAAATGGAAGTGTCATCCGCAAAAAGAGTGAACTCGCCTTCAATATCAAGTGCAGCCAAATCGTTAATATAAATTAAAAATAAAAGTGGTCCCAGGACAGATCCTTGTGGAACACCACAGTTCACTGTGACATTATCGGACAATGATCCATTTATATAAATGCTCTGCGACCTCTGTGAGAGGTAGGACTTAAACCAATTCAGGGATACATCCCTGAAACCATAAACTTCCAGTTTCCTTAACAGTATTTCGTGACTGACACAATCAAATGCTTTAGTCAAGTCACAAAACACCGCCGCAGCAAGATCTCCTTCATTTAGACTAACATATAAGCGGTCCAGAAAGGTAAAAATGGCATCATTTGTGCCCTTCTCGCTCTGAAATCCAAACTGGCTTATACTTAGAACATTAAATTTAGTTAAAAAAGACATAAGTCTGTTCTTCACTAATTTTTCAATTATTTTAGACAAGGTCGGCAAGAGGGATATAGGTCTGAAATTAGATGGAGACAGATCTTTACCACCTTTATGCAAGGATATAATTATAGCCTTTTTTAGAAGTTCTGGAAATTGACCATTAGCAAAAGGATGGTTAATTCGGTCAGCTAATGACAATAATGCAGAGTGATTCAACTCAGAAAATACCCTGACTGACATGTCATCCCACCCTGAAGCATTCTTGTTTTTGATGTTGTGAATCACAGACCTTACCTCGAAGACATCAGTGGGGTACAGAAAGAATGTTTCGGGGACATATTTATTGGTTAAATATTGTAATGGGTAATTTTTTGTCTTTATCTTAACCGAAAGATTATGACCCACAGAACAGTAGAATTTGTTAAACTCATCAGGTGGCTGTGTTGCAAAAATCTGTTTACTGACACCATTCTGCCTCAAATCATTAATAATCGACCAAGTTTCTTTAGAAATATTTGACCATTTTTTTACTCTGTCACTGTAGTAGATTTTTTTAGCAAACTTCACCACCCTTCTGTAAATTGCTCTATATTTAGAATAATAAGACATGAAGAACAAATTGTCGAAAAAGAATTTTTTGAGTTATATTTTTCTAGAATGGTATAGTAGAAATTTTTCGGATATGCTGTGACGTCATATTTTTCATTTTTGTAACAGTGAATTTACTAAAAAAAGTCACGTCTTTTCTTATTTCAACTAAAACTTGACACATTGATAAATCCTTAAGTGTGACATTTCGAAACTTCAAAAAATAGTTAATATATGCGTGAAAACACAGTCAATATTGTAAATGCCGAAAAAAATTGGAAATAGACGACTAAGAGAGCAAAGCCAGCTTATTATTCTTAATATATTAGCTTTTTTTGAGCTAGAAAAGCAACAAGTAGCTGCAGGAATTGCCTTAGACCTTCAGAATGTGGTGGAAAGAACAGCTTCCGCAACGAAGGTAAGTTCAAATCGATATTTAATTTAAGAAAAAATGGTCTAAAATCGGACAAAAGATTCAAAGAATTATCATCAACAAGAAAAAACGAGCATATCAAGATAACCGTTTACTTAAAAAGTAAGATCCGGGATACCATTTATCGCATGTATCTCCAAAAGAACATATTACTATAAAGTCTATTCTATTAGTTTTCTGCGAAAATGGAAGAGGAGTAACAACCGCAAGTATCTCGTGGATTTAGCAGATATTTTTAATAAAAGAATTACATTTTTGAGGGAGTACACAAAAAATATGAATTCACTAGAATACGGTTTAACGGTTGATGAAACATGGATATTCAGCAAAGGGTCTTCTAGAAATACCTGGCAGGATGATACAAAAGCCACAAGCTCTTCAAAAAGCGGTGAATGTAAATTTATGGAGCATTTTGATTATAATTATTTGTTTTTTGTTTGATTTAGTTTTCTTGTGCATTTACATTAAGAGCATCGGTCGGGTTAAAATTTTTGCTAATTTAAGGTGTTCTTTTAACCCAAATAATAAAAAAAAAAACATATTTTTTATAGACAACTTTTTAACGGTATTTCAAAGATAAATAATATGAGAGTGTGGGAAAGTTATAATTTTTATTAAATATCAAAAAATAAAAATGTTACAAGCTGTTGAAGATGGCTAAAAATCAGTAAATTTTGCAGCATAAAAAGTATTTATATTTATTTTTTTGGGATTAAAAACCCCTCAATAATCAGGATTATAAATCCTCAAAGATACTGTAATTTAATTGCTTTTTTTTAGTAAAATCGTCCTCATTTCCATTTTAAAATGTACAATTTTTCCTAATAATTATACTACCTACTACCTATTCTACAATAATATTATATACATATGTATTATATTTTTATCTTACAGTCAATACTAAAAGAATAATATTTTTTACCTGAATTTATTATTTTAAATTGATAAGCACGACCAGGTTTTGGGTTAAAAGCTAACCGTTTTTGGTCGCGAAAAAATAAAAATGTTTAGTTTTTGATATTTGGACAATAGGCTTTGGATAGTAGAAGACATACCTCGAAAATCTTGAACCAAAAAAATATTAATTTTGTGACTATCCGAAAACAATATTGCAGTGAAAAAAATCCAAGTACAGAAAAAAATATTTTCCTGACGAATATGTAAAACCTTTTGGCTATATGGTTCTCCGCCTCCCATCATGCCATTGTCAATATAACATCATCGAAATGGTTTGGTCAGAGTGCAAAAGAAAATATGACCAATATGTTTTTGCCTTTAAACGAATATCCTCTGAGTTTTGGCAACGTGGGAAAAGGTTCTTGGCAAAGTAAGCGCTGATCATTAGCAGAAATACATTCGGCACACCCAAAAAGAGATTCTAGAAGCTTGGGAAGTAGTCAGAGTTTGCGACACTTTAGATATAAACACCCTTATAGTGACCGATTCGGATGACGAAGATGACAGCGACGATCTGTTTTCTGACATTGACGATCTTTGATTTATATCGTTTAATATTTTATTTAAAAATATTTTTATAGTTTTAGTTTAAATTATTTTGGAATGTTCTTTTCCCCATTGTTAATGACACTTCTTTGAATCTTTTGTCCGGTTTTAGTCAATTTTTACTCAAATTAAATATCCGTCTTGAACTTACTTTCGTTGCGAAAGCTTTTTTTTCGAAGGCATTTTCAATGTCAAAGAAATTCATGCAGCTTTTTGTTGCTTTTCTAGCTAAAAAAGGATATTTAAGATAATGGGCTCTTTGCGTTTTAAAATGTTGTTAAAAAGGTATTTCTTACCAACTTTTTTAGCCCAGAAAGTTTTGGCTTTGTTATTATAAAATAGCTTAATATAAAATTTTAGAATAAAAACATATTTTATACGTTTTTTAATGAATAAATCACATTTCATACTTTTCTTTTCTTTAATAATATAATTATATATAGTTTTTGTTAAATGCCTATATAGCTTGGTAAACTGTAAAGTTATTAAAATTAGCCTTTATCCTTCTTAATGGCAGCCACACAGTCAAGTTCGAAATTATTTACTATTTCGGATTTTGCCTGTTATGTAATCCGGCAGTTTGTTTCACACGTTCGGCCAATTGACGTTGCGGGTATTTAAAATTAACATCTAATTTGATTTTCGGCCCTTTATTGACATATCCATAACGGATTTACTCCGCCAACAGACTTTCGGCTAATTGGCGGAATCTCTTTATCATGTTTTATAAAAAAAACCCAATCGAATCGCGTTGTAATTTTTTTTTGACATGCCTAAAACAAAACAACTTTGTCACTGATACGATAAGAAAAAACAAATAACAATCTAGTTTCTAATGAACATAAAACAAAAAACACAAATCATAATCAATAAACCGTACGTATATTAATAATATTAATAAAATAAATAAAGGTCAGAAATGTGGGTAACTAATAATTAAATTTAAAATGTTTTATATTATGTTAGAAAAAAAAGTTTGTCTGCTAGTCTAGTAAAAAAACTCAAAATAAAAGGATGACTTCTAGAAAAATGTGAAAAAGATTCAAACCAGTACACATTCACAATTTCAAATGTTATTAACAAATTAGGATAAAAAAAATTAGTTCAGTATTTTTGCAAATAACTTGGAAACTATTAACATTTAATAAATTTAAAAAAAGGTTCTTAAAGAGGAAGACATTCCCAATCAAAAGTTCCGACTCCCGGAACTCTATCTCTCTCTATTATTAATAATCTTCATTTAAAGTTGAAAACTGAGATGCGCGTGGCGGGAACTAATCCGTTACGATGCTCCCAATCGGCCGTAAAAAATATATTTTTTTAATACTATTTATTATCTAACAAAAAAAAATTAACTTTTTGTCAAGCAAAATAATTTTAGTGGCATTTGTTTAACAATTAACCGACCTGAAATTTAAACTAAAACGCTAAAAAAAATTGTTACAATAGGCTTATTTTATGGATAAGCAATGACACATTTTTTTCAGCTTACAGTATATTGGTATTTCAAATGCTTAGATAATACCAATTTTTGTTTAAATTAATATTTTATAGTATAAAACAATTTTTTTTATTTGTCTCGGCCGATTTTAGGGCATAGTTACGGCTTAGCGCTCGTCCTTCATTTTCAACATTAACTATTAGTCGGTCGGACTCTAGTGCCAAGTTAACAATCACTGCCCCAGCTTCCCCTATTCCGTATCAATTTGCAATTAACATGGAATGTTCAATACACTAGCCATAAAGTGCAGTAGGTACAGATAGATAGATTATACTAAGCAGTTATTATGTTATGTGACTATGTACATAGGTTCAATGAACTACAAGGTCGTATAAAAACAGTGACGTAGAAATAGGGCCTTCTTCCTAATACTATATCGATATTTAACTTGTTATTAATAAATTAACTTTTGATACCTACTTCGCTATGCCCAGCTTTTGAGAAGCTTATATATATATATATATATATATATATATATATATATATATATATATATAAATTGGGAATTTTTCTTTAACCATATATGTATACGTGGAAACTTTCTGGGTCTAGGTTAATAGTAATACACAATTTTTCATATCAAGTCAACGTTTCGCTCATTGGGTTGAGCTTTTTCAATATTCTCAATATTCAAATTCTAATTTATATATATATATATATATATATATATATATATATATATATATATATATATATGTGTTTTCATTCCGGGTGTACATCCGTTCACTACTGTCGTTCTGAAAAGAACAGTTTTGCTGACGTTTCGCCAAAATCACATTTGGCATCACATTTCTCGCGTCCGAATAGAGACTCTATTCGGACGCGAGAAAGAAAGCTTCGAAAATGCCAAATGTGATTTTGGCGAAACGTCAGCAAAACTGTTCTTTTCAGAACGACAGTAGTGAACGGATGTACACCCGGAATGAAAACACATTGTATTTTTCCATCCGTGAAGGAGTAAAAATCAACACATATATATATATATATATATATATATATATATATATATATATATATATATATATATATATATATATATATATATAGTCATTATTTATGTTTTCCGGATGGTGCTGTTGTTGTTGCGCTAATTGCGCTTGGGTTTTTGCGACTTTAGATTTGTCGATTATTGTCTTCCATACAGTTGGTAGTTTAAATGATTCGTCCATTTTATTCATATCAACTTGTTTTTCGATTTCCATGGCTTCTCGGATTATTCTGGTCTTATAATGTTCTATATTGGCAATCTCCCTACACCCATCGAAATTTATTTTATGGCCTGTTTCCTGATGATGTAGGAATAAAGCTGAGGTTGTTTGTTTGTTTCTGATGCTGAGTTTATGCTCTTCCACTCTTGCTGATATTCGTCTGTTAGTTTGCCCCACGTACAACTTTTCACAGTCCTGGCACGGAATGCTGTATACTCCGTGGTTTTCCAGTTTCCTAAGAATTCTTCCGATTCTGTCTGTTGTGCCTTTTATCATTAAACCGGCCATAAAATAAATTTCGATGGGTGAAGGGAGATTGCCATTATAGAACATTATAAGACCAGAATAATCCGAGAAGCCATAGAAATTGAAAAATAAGGTGGTTTGAATAAAAGGGACGAATCATTAAAATTACCAACTACTAACAGTATGGAAGACAATAATCGACAAATCTAAAATCGCAAAAACCCAAGCGCAATTAGCGCAATAAAAACAGCACCATCCGGAAAACATAAATAACGAGCAACGGCCTCGCAAATCTAACCTTCGGCCCCGGGTGGGGGTATAAAAGTCGCAGTCACCAATACTTCAGTCTCTATTCGGACGCGAGAAAGAACGCTTCGAAAATGCCAAATGTGATTTTGGTGAAACGTCAGCAAAAATGTTCTTTTCAGAACGAGAGTAGTGAACGGATGTACACCCGGAATGAAAAGAATTTTTCCATCCGTGAAGGACTAAGAATCAATATATACATATATATATATATATATATATATATATATATATATATATATATATATATATATATATATATATATATATATATATATATATATATATATATATACATATATATATATATATATATATATATATATATATATATATATATATATATATACAGATAAACGACGTTGACAACGTTGCTGGATCCAATAACACGAATGAGGTGTAAACATTTCGACTAGAATATGCAGTTATATTATAGTTTGTTACCACCCTCTACCAGGTATCAAAATCTAACACAAAAGCATATTACTGACTACTCTGTTACTTATTTTCTTGAGAATCAATAGGATTAACTTCGTGTTTTTTGTCTCTCCTCGGTTTTTATTACACGTTACTAAGTTATTTTTCAATCTCAATTAAGAAAACATTTGACTTCATATAAATTTGAGAGCAAATATATGTTTTTTTAATATTCTAAAACTAAGATTCTAGCCTTTTAAATTTGCTTGTGTTAATTGCTTGTTTGAATTTTTTTCTTGAAAATTATATCATAAGTAATTTTTGTGAAATCTAATAGGACACTGGTACACACTGTATGGTGCCTACCACCTATTTATAATATGTCTATATTTTTATCAAATAAGCGTTTTTTAAATTTTTATGATGGTTCTGAAGTTATGATCAAATATTAAATAGGAATATTCTATGAGCAGTTCTAAGATTAAAATATCATAGTAGGAAAACGCGTCGTTTACAAGATATAAGTTACAGGATATAATGTGTTTATATTTGCAAAATTTATATAATACCATAAACATAATAATCTAGTTTATTAAACTTTAATAAATGTTAATAGTACCTTCATAATAAAAGATTCCCATATGTAGACCATTTACGTGGACATACTATATGTCAATTAGCTTAATAGCTTTTAAATGTTATTAATTATTGTTATGATTTTTACTTTAAAATTTTAACATCTGTTGCAAACGAAGCTTTTACAGACGTTTATGTTTATGTGAACAAAAATTAAGAATCAGGAGACGAATATGGGAATTTGCTTATAAAAAAAAACCGAGTATAATTTTATTGCAAAAATCCCATATATGTATATGTAACAGTCATCCATTCCATTATATTTATAACATGTTAGTCTAATCTGTATTACATGTCTAAAAACATCCTTATAACATTTGCAGTTTCTGTATAGTATTTGATCCGAAGGTTTTCTTTGTGATTATGCAACACCTATCTCAGATCTCTATTAATTAAGTGGTATGGAGTTCCCTCTATGCTACAGTTAAAACAGAGAGGACTATCACTTATTTCTAATATGTATAGATGTGTATACTACTACTTTGTATTTATTTAATCCATTCTTTGACAAGGGCTCAGATCTTAGTTTAATTTGCCAATTTGCAGTTCTTAAAATATATTTAAAGCTTTTAACTTCAATTTAAAAAAACCTGTAATTAATAACTTTGAAGGAAGTAAGCGGCGCTAAAAAAGTGAATTCCGTCGTCAGTAAGAACAAAAATATTTTGTTAGTATCCGCGGTGAAATATTTTGAATCCATCTCTGGTAAAGGACTTTCATGGGACCGATATCGAAGTGACAAAGCGTCTTTTGTATGGAAATGTGAAAAATAATAGGCTATTAACGAGTGGGCTGGCGTTGTGAACCACTGACCTACTGACGGCGCTATGTTAGCAGCTAAATTCTTCGCCATGCTATTTTCGGTTCCGGCCAATGACCTCGCTCGCTCGAAGATCTCTCAAATGTACAAAAGTTTCGTTGTGAGCGGAAGTTTTTTTTTGATGACATGAATACAGAGCACAGGTCTGTAGTTACTTTTTCTACTGTCAGTTTGACGAACGGCTATAAAATGGAATAAATATTGTTCTCTTATACTTTTTTATACTTCCCTCGTAAGAGGGAGGTATTGTAATCGCAAAAAATCAGCCTCCCAGGTTTTATTTGATTAATTTTTCTAACAAAAATAAGGGTCATATGAGGAAGAAATGGTAACATTTTGTAAAAACCCAACATGGCGGCCCAAAATGGAAGCCTAAAAAAATGGTAAAAAAAGTTAGTGTAAAAAACTTATATACCTACTGAATTGATTTCAAATTTTGACATAAATCAAGTGTGAAATGAACTAAACCGCTGGACCTTCGACCACCAAAGAAATTTTTACTGGAAATTTAGAATGAAATGTTTTTAATACGAATAAAGATTTTGAGTTGCGGTTTTCGGCTTTTGTTTGATCAATATCCATAGCATGCAGTCCGATGAGAGCTGCCTCCGGGTAGTGTAGCAACCGTCTTATACAGAGGGTTATATAAGACCGTGTCGTTTTTTTAAAAGTTTGTTCGGCCAGAATTATTACTAATGGAAGACTTCTTTTTCTCTTTGTGCAACCAAAATAATCTAGAGGTAGGTACGAAAAAACAATTTCTAGCTGTTTTTTTCTTTTTCGACATACGGTTTTTTTTTTCGAAAACTTGATTTTTTTGAATAATCTGCTGAGCAAAGCCCGCTTGTGGTTATCAAAGGTATATTTATAGGATTATGAACAAGGCTGGCACCCTTAAATTTTCCAACATGAATACTGTCCACAGGGTTCACCAAAAACTAAATAGTGATTTTTTTGGGTTTGGTTTTTTTTTATAAATTTTGAATTCAATGTTGCTTCTAATGCCAGTTTTAGTAATAATGGACATTTTTACCGAAACAGTATTTTTACATTTGAAATTTGCTCTTATTCTTTCAGATATTGCCTTTAATTTAAAACAAATTTTTTAATAAAAAATGAAAAATCGACATTTATCATTGATATAATTCTCTGTGTCCCAATAAAATACGGTTTCATATGCTATTTTTATTTATACGGATTTACTTAAACTGTTTACCCATTATTTCACAGGGTAACAAAGGTCTGGAATACTTTCTACCTTGCGGAGTAGAAATTGAACATTGTTAAAGTTTAGAATCGGTAGAGTTTTTGGTGCACCCTATATACAATATTCATGGTGGAATAGTTATTGTCTAAAGAACTCTGTATGTCGAAACGGAGAAAAAATTTGAAAACCGCTGGATTGTTTTTTTTGTACCTAGCTCTAGATTATTTTGGCTGCACAAAGAGAAAAAGAAATCTTCCACAGTAAGAGTTCTGGTCAAATAAACTTTTCAAAAAATGATATGGTTTTATATAACACCCTGTATAAGACGGTTGCATTGGAGTCCTGAGGCTGTCGTTATCGGGCTGCATACTCTAGGAAATGATCAAAGGCCGAAAACCGTAATTCAAAATCGTCATCCGTATTACAAATATTTCATTTTGAACTTCTAGTAAAAATTTCCGAATTTCGAAGTTCCAGGAGTGTAGTTGAAATAGAAAGCTTGGCTTAAGGTCAAGACTTGCCTTGTTTCACGACATTTTTTTGTCGCAAATTTTAAAAGCTTAAAAGAATCCCTAAAAGTAGCATGCCCCAATGTAGCTCCGTCCCTACTATACAGGGTGTCCCACATTTCGCCACTTAATAGCACGAAAACGAAAAATGATATCGAAATGCGGTTTTCACCGAATGGCTTAGATTTGCCCCGAGTTTTTTCTTGTCAATGTTGCCAAATTTTCCCATTTATCCTAGGATCGCGGAGAAATCCCTATTTTTTGGGAATAAATTACTGTTTTATTTTAAATGGGACACCTTATATATTTTTATGGTCTTGGATAACATGACACTTCTTTTTTTCAAAAATACATAGTTTGGGAATATTTATTTTAAGTTCTTAGATTTTAAAATTAACTTTGTAAATTCTTGCTTCAAACTAATTTCAAATTTCGTCATTGCTACATATACCTATTTTTTGGAACTAAATTTCTGTTTTATTTTAAATGGGACACCCTATTTATTTTTATGGTCGCTATCCATTCTTCGTAGTTACGGGACACCATAACTATCAAGTGTGCTTCGAAACAAAAGTATGTAGACGTCGTCCTGTCGACCATTAAAAATAAGTTTGTTGTCAAATGCAGCTGTCAGATTTTTAATGTCTTAGCTGTAAGGGAAATTTTAAGTAATAATAATTATAAATTATCTATTCGTAAAATGGCCAGCACATTGACTGTGTCGAAAAGTAAAGTAGTGCCACTTTTAAAGATAATTAAATTTAAGGCATACAAAGCTCAAACATTTCAAGGAATTATACCCCACGCTTACGAATAAAGATACTACACATGTGAAACAATTCTAGATTTAACGAGACAATTTCCTAATGCGCAAATAATAATGTCAGACGAACCAACATTTCATTTAAACGGAAAGGTTAATAAACATAATTGCCGAATATGGGGAGAGGAAAATCCGCGAGAATTTGTTGAATTTGAAAGGGATTCGCCAAAAATAAACGTTAGGTGTGCGGTGTCGTCCGCTAAGGAGTATGGTCCTTTTTTCTTCATGGAGAATACCGTCTTTGGATCTAACTACACCGATATTTTGGAACTTTTCTTTCATCCGCAACTTGAAGAAGAATGGATAATTAATGACATATATTTCCAACAAGATGTCGCCCAAGCGCATTATTCAAACATTGCGAGAAATTCATCGCATCGAGTTTTTTCAAACAGGTGGATAGGCAAGGGAGATCCTATACCGTGAGCTCCTTATTCCCCAGATCTAACGATCCCAGACTTTTTTCTGTGTGCTTATGGGAGGGAAGCGTGCTATCAATCCTCTACCACGAAGTTTGGAAGAACTTAAAATTAACATAAAAAATGTTATAAAATTAATTCCACAGGAAATGTTGATTGACTAAGTGGGTGGAAGTTAATGGAGGTCACATACAACAATTGTTATAGTTTTTATTTATCTTCACGAAAATAAAACTTTTTACTTTTTGTTATTTTACTAAATTGTATTTGTAGCAATAAAGAAATTTGAAATTAGGTTCAAAGCAAGAATTTACAAAGTCAATTTTAAAATCTAAGAACTTAAAAGGAATATCCTCAAACTATGTATTTTTGAAAAGAAGTGTCGGGCTATCCAAGATCATAAAAATATATAGGGTGTCCCATTTAAAATAAAACAGTAATTTAGTCCCTAAAAATAGGTATTTCTCCGCGATCCTAGGATAAATGGGAACATTGACAAGGCAATTCTAAGCCATTCGGTGATAACCGCATTTGGATATCATTCATCGTTTTCGAGCTATTAAGTCGCGAAATGTATTACTTTTCCGTGGGACACCCTGTATATTGTATAGGTGAACAGTTCATGATGATGGTCGATAATAATACTTGACGTTCAGTTTTTGTGTGCATTCTCAGTAAAATAAATAGTTTCGTTGAACTTTTTTATTTTATGGTTTTCAGCAATCAAAGTCTTGGATTTTTAAAAATATTTTTGATAAGGCAATAAATACTAACTTATAGTAGATTATGTACTATGTAATTTATTATGTATATACAGTAACGAAAAAGTTAAATTCCCTTTGTAAAATTAAATTAATTTTTTTTAAGTTTGTAATATAATAAATAAATATTTGGCATAAAATTAAAATACTAAAATAACTATAACTGTTAAAAATCCGCTTATAAGAGATAATAACTGACGACAAAAAAATTTCACCAAAATTTTCCTTGGGCTCCATTATTCATTATCGCCGGGCAGGGGTGTAGCTACGCCACTGGTTATAAGCTTTTAGTTTATTTATAATAGAGGGATTAGAAAAAAGATGAATAAATGAATTGCAAAACCTTGAAACGTATTTATAATGAGATTTGGTATAGAAAGCGTTTAAAAACCTAAGCTAAAAGTATGTAGAAGTAAAAAATGTATGCTTTTTTTATTAGTTTATTCCAATATTTTGCCCCCTGTATAAAAAGAACTTGACAGAGAAAAAGTGGCTTTTTAAGATGTTTGAACGTATATTAAGGCAAAAAAGTCACGGTTTCACCAAATGTGTTGGAAAAAAACGATAATTAGTTTTGTTTTGGAAATAAAGACGTATTTACGACTCATCTTCTTTAAAATCCTCGTCGAAGGGTTTTTTCAGGTTAATATGTGCACGTTCAAAAAATTCGTTTTCGGGTGAAAATTTTCATATCGTTTACTTAATAAATTAGTTTATGGAAATATATATCATAATTTCCATTTAGTGAATAACACCTCTAAGCTAGCTACACCCACGCTAGCCTCCGGCCTTCAAAGTCAAAGTAAGGGATTTTTTTTAAATTTCCAGTATTCGCAAAAAAATGTTTGCTACTTCCTATTCTCTGTCTATATTTTACGAAACCCTGCTTTAACACCAGTACATTCTTGGAGTAGATTTTTAACGAATTTTTACATTCAGATTATACATACCCATCTAGACCAATAAATTGGTGAACTTTGTGGGTGTTATGTACGCCAATTGGTAGATGCATATAAATTGATGCTTTGCACTAATGCATTGCATCACGCATATTGAATAGCGGGATTCAACGAAACATCGAAGAGGTCATTGTGCGTTTTGAAGTACACGTGCGTAACTAACGGGGCTCCAACCACGGTTTTACTTTTACTTTCAAAATTAGATGATCGTAGACATAAATGGCAACGCGAATAGATCGTTTCAATTTAGCACTTATTGGACCAGTAGTGTACAATACGGTTTGAAAGTTTCTATGATCCTTTATTAAACTTCACACTAACTTTTAGAAACTACCTTAATCAATAATCGCCATATGTTCCGTCAACAACCTTATTCTTTTTTTTTTTGTTTCTGATTGCAAAAACATGCATTGTTTCTCCTCCAACCATCTCATCTTTATTGTGTGGATTGCATATGATCTATCAAAGACAAACTTGGGATGACCATAGCCCTCCAACCCTTTTAGAACTTCAGTCAATTTTCCAGTTCCTATGATAAAGAACGTTGATGACAAATTGGAAGAGATCTAATCACTTTGAATTTTTCACATATAATTATGTATTTCTTGTTTGATGGATGGTGATGAAAATTTGCAATATAAGTATCTACTAAATTTTGTAAAATATTTTTTATAATCTTAAAATCTACAGTATCATGTAAATACGATACTGAACTTAATAAAATATTAGATTTAAGATTATAAAAAATATTTTGAGATTTGAGATTATAAGAAAATATTTCACAAAATTTATAAATTATTATCTTTGTCACAATGGATGACTTTTTTGATTTAAGTACTAGTTTATGTTGGTTTCTGTGTACTGTTTATTCTAATATATAACTTCCTTTTGAACAAGTACATCTAGCAAGAAAATTATTCTATCTGATTTAATTTCCAATGTGAATTTTAATTTTTGGTCTTGATAGTTTCAAAGGATTTGTTGGTGGATACTGATATAACATTTTTGATGCCATTTCTGTCAGTTGACAGTTGTCAATTCTAAATGTGAAAACATTAAAGCCTGGGTTATAGATTGAAAAAGTTTGCGTCTTGCGTCATCCGTTTGAGCTAAGTGTGTTATAGATTAAAAACGTTTGCGTTTTGCGTTGCGTGTGGAACTAACTTTACTTTAGTGTTTATATTTATCGCCTTTTTGTGCAAAGCAATTTTGTTTCGCTTGTTTTTCAGTTTATATGTGTTTTTTTAATTTGTTAAGCATGGATAATCAAAATCATAGTAATGATGCCTAGTAAAGACTAGGCATTGTGTATATACTAATGTGTGCCGCAGCTGTCCGTTGTTGAAAAGAAGGCGGCAAAGAAGATCGCCTGTTAATTGGGGTGGAAATACTTATAACTCCTACCAGTATTTTCTTAAAATTAAAGAATTGCTTTAACACACCGTAATTAAATATATAATACGAAACCATATAGCATACTAAAGTCAGCGACACTTTAAATACTAAACACCAAATGGGTATAAACCAAACAATAAGAATATAATTAATTCTAGTAACTGCGTATATTCAAGGAAGCAGTTATTTCGAAATTACTAAACATACTGGAAGAAATAAACATTACTTACTATCACCTAATGGGGAGAAATCCCTTAATATTTAATACATAAAATCATACCTTTCCAATCAACCATCCATTTACTATTTGGATTATAACGACATTCGACTTCTACTTTTCTGGATGTATATTAATTTTCACCACCCCTCGAAGCATTTAAAATTGATTGATCAACAGATATTTACAAGTTTTGAAGACATTTCGGATTAAAAACATCGCTGTTCTGTCAAACTGCTTATTATGACATGTTAGTTAAAGCTACACAGCTGGCAGAGCTAGGCCAACCTCTAAAAGTGGCAAATTCAATGGCAAATGGAAAAATAATGCATTTTTACTCTAAACTATATTTTACCCAATTTTACGACTTTGCATAAAAAATGTAGATATATGTCTACAGAACAAAGATGGAATTTTCCATATACTTAATTAATAATCTTTATCCCAGGAGGTACCTATATCATTTTACGAAGGGCTAGAGAATGGCAAACAGAATTCGTGCACTGTGTGCACAGGAAATAAATGAAGACTAAAAAAATCGAGGGTTCTTTAGGCCCTTTGGGCACCGCGGGTCTCACTTTCTTTTAGTGAGGCGATTAAGGTATAAAAATTACCTATGAAAACGGCCCCCCTGTTTACGTGGTACTTGTTTTAGTTTATAGGGTTTGTGTAAAGTTATTACCAAATAATTACATACAGCGGCAACCTCCAGAAACTTGGACAATTGATCATCCAGTTTTAATTAAGTTTGGACCAGCATGGAAATGCAACGAAGCCGTGGGTGACATTTGCAACATTGCAAAGTTTACCGCTTTTTAGTAATTGGTAGAAACTTTTATTTTTTAAATGGAATACTTTGCATTATATTACATTTCCCGAATCCACTACTTACTAAAGATGTTTCCTAAGATACATTTAATTCCTAAATTCAAGGAATTTTGAGTAAAGGATAATTTTTAAAAATTCTTAATGTTAATTGTTCACCTATTAAAAATACCAGCTCAGTTTTTAACCGACTTAAAAAAAGGAGGAGGACCCGTTTTTTTGTAATAATAATATAACAAAAAACATAAGTATAAAGGCGATAAAGGCAGTGAGTTTTATAATTAAATTTGCATGTTTTTAAAATATCCTTTTCAACATACATACGACCCCATATGCCAAAAGGTATCTGTTTTGCTATCCCGTTTTGTAATTTTATATATACAGGGTGACCATGAAAATATGCATTTTCGAAAAATGAACATTCGTTATGAATAAAACGTTATTAACGGACTACCCTCATTATAATTTTTCACCGACTATGTATTTTTTATGTTTGGATTGAATGGATGGAATTAGCAAATAGTAAGAATATTAAAAAAATGTAAAAATGTCGGAATGGCGACAATTTATTTTTTGCACCAATATATATTGCAAGAAGTTTTTTAATATTCTACTCTCGCGTTTCGATTATACGCGTTCACCATTATATCAGGAAAAAATATGCAGTGGACCATTTGTTAAACCTGAGTTTTACAATAAAACTCGTATAGATCAAACTAAAAAGGATGAAATATTTTTTTATAAAAAAACGAAACCGACTTCAAAACATGTACTAAAAAGTGAAAAATAATATTTTATTCCACCTTGAAAATTTTACTCCGTGAAGTCGGCGCTAGATTTATTCTTAACTAGCTGACCCGGCGAACTTCGTACCGCCTATAAGATTATGATTTCAGAAACAAAATTGGACTGGTTACGAAATCGCAATGTTATCAGTAATAAGCAGAGACCGGATTTTAAGCAATTTTGCATTAAATTTATGCTTGACAAAAAAATTTATAAAAAAATATGCCTTTTTTGCTTTTTTCTTAATTTCGAACTTATAAAATCAGAACTTATTTTGCTTATTTTGGCCTTTTTTTGTCATATATTTTTTTAATTTTGTTTTGACATGTTAATTTTTTATTATGTTTTTTGAATATTTTAATAGTTTTTCAAATACAAAAACATATTTTTTGGGTGTTTTTTTATTACTTAATATACCGAACTTATATTTGATTTTTTGACAAAAAGCGATGCTTATTTTGAAAAATTGGTCAAGTGCGAGTTGGACTCGCGCACGTAGGGTTCCGTACCATGGATTGCTACCTTTTTTTGAACGGAATAGAGTATTTTTGCAAGATATTAAAAAATTAACACTTTTACATAATATTTAAAATTATTGTTGATAAAAATTCCCTAAAGCTGAATTATGATTATAAAAAAATTGAGTTTAAAATTTTTTTTGAATAAAAAAAAAAGTAAAAAAAGTTTGCTTGCCGCAACCAGGATTCGAACCTTGGTTACTGCTGCATTGCTATGACCACTTTATCGCCAGACCGATCCTAAACGATCTAGGCTATTGAGACATGGAAGGAAAATTAATCTTTCCTGTATATGTACATCATAGTAATAACTTAAAAATTAATTAGTAATGGTTAATAATACGTCATATAAACTTATTTAGTATTTGTTGTTAGAGCGGCAGCAGATATACATCATCTGTGAAAATTTCAACTATCTGACTATTACGGTTCATGAGATATAGCCTGGTGACAGACGGACGGACGGACAGCAGACTCTTAGTAATAGGGTTCCCGTTTTTATCCTTTGGGTACGGAACCCTAAAAAACCTTAAGCTTTTTTTTTCAATAATTTGATGCTTATAATTCCGGTCTCTGGTAATAAGGTTTATGTTTTTCTATTAAAACTTACCAAAACTCTATAATTAAATTAAAGTTTTAATATATCTATTCTTTAATATTCTTCTAAACTAACTTCTAAATAACTTCGTCAACTAAAAAACATAAACAAAAAAATAATTTACAGATTTTATTTATGTTATTCTATCCAAACTTACCAAAACTGTATATTAAATTACATTTAATATTCGGTGTAATGGCTTCAAACTAACTTTTGTTTTAAACACCTTGGACGGACCCATTATGCGGCGCGAAAGGGGGAGGTAGGCAGTGAAAATGTATTATCGAGATTCGGTGTAATGGCTCTAAACTAACTTATCAATAAAATAGATTTGATTATATGGTTGTTAATATTCTCAAAGTGTTCTTAAAAAATCAATTAATATTGAACAATAATTGCGTTCGTAACGTCAACTGAAAAAACATATTAAACAAAAAAGAATTTACAGATTTTATTAGTAGCGCCATCTATGAACTTTTGTTTTAAACACCTTGGACGGACCCATTATGCGGCGCGAAAGGGGGAGGTAGGCAGTGAAAATGTATTATCGAGATTTTTCTAAGTTTCCTCGCAATTTTTTTTAGTTTTTCTTTCATAAGAACATTCTCCTGACAATAACAAAGACAACCAAAAAAAATAAGTGAAATTGGTCCAGCCGATCACGCGTGATGCCGTGACCAAGGGAAATAGGGAGTCATTTTTATATATATAGATTATTTTAATCACAAATATATAATCATGTATTCAGCCAATTCGGTGATTTGATGTGTAGTACTACGAGTATAAGGTCTTACTGTCTTGAAGTCGGTTTCATTTTTGTATAAAAATGTATGCCAACGTCAGATTTGAAATAGTAGGTTCGTTAAGTGAAATTCTAACGATACTGGGTTATGGGGGCCGACGAGGAACGTTGCAGCTAATTTGAGGAATATTTAATGATGTATATACTATTCGCAAATCAATAGCAAAGTCTACAATTACATTTTCTGATTCTACTAATTATTCAACGAATTTTTGAGTAAAGGCTCATTTTTTAAATACCTGATAAGTACTAAATACCAAATTTTTAGCTCAGAAATTCAAAGCCTTTTCTAGAATATCTCGTCAAGGGGGTAAAAGGTGTAAATAAACGACCCCGAGTAAATACAAGCAACTAAAAAAAAGCTTTTTTGTCGTTTTTACCACTATTTCCTTTAACTCGCATATTTTGAACGAATCTACAGAATTGACTGTTCGATTTCGTCGTTCTAAATCCTCGAGGTTTAATCGCTTAGTTTTGAAAAAAAAATTCTTGAGGTATCCTCACAAAAATAATCGGCAGGCGTCAAGTCTGGAGACCGAGCTGGCCATTCAATACTGCCCATTTCCCTATCCATCTTCAAAAGAAAACACATTATCAAGATATTTCCGAACTTCTTTAGTGCTTTCAGTTCTTAATAATTGCAAATATATGGCATCATTCAGATTTCTCCAAATGTTCTGTTAACTATTTAGGGGTTTCCCTCGTCCATCTCCTATGGACAATTTAAAGTGGAAGTCGACTCATCCGAAAACATTATTTGACGAATGAAATTTGGACTGGCGCTACAAGGTTCCATTATCGTCCCTTTCTATTCATCTATTCTAAACGCCTGTCGTAATCATCATCAAAAAGTTCTTCCGCTAGTGTTTTGTAGGGGTGGAATTTTTCAGCATGTAGTGGTTCACGCACGGACATACGTCCTGGTTTAGGTCAATTGGTCTTGTAGAAAGATGGGGATTCATATCCAAAATGACTAACATAAGGAAAATCTTATCGCTATCTGTCGCTGATTTAGGACCAAACCTCGCAGCATTTTTAACATGACTTGAATTTTGTCGAAATTTTGTACACAGCAGACATTGATATTGGATTTCGATTAGGATACTTATTATTCAATCATCATTTGAAAGGGTAGTAACGTAAAGATCTGAAAAATATCTCGGAGGGTAGTTTTTATGATTACAATACTTTCCTCTTGTGTGGAGAAATGCACAAATTTTTGTAAAATATTGAATGATAAATATCTTAATCGAAATCCAATAGCAATGTCTACTAGATGAGATGCCGAAAAACATGTTTCATACTTATCCGATTGACTTTAAATTTTGGTCAAAAATTAAAGGTTATACGGGGATAACCTGGGAACATTTTGGTAAAACTATATGGCGGCCTAATAAAATGTTAAACAAATTATTCTTAAAAAACTACTTATCCAATATACCCCAAATTTTACTAAAGAATTATTTGTGATATTAGGATGAACTAGTAATATTTTAGTGCAAATCCAAGATAGTGAAACAAAATTCCTTTCTCGGTGATATGGTTATGAACTGGTAAAATTTTGGTAAAAAAATTATTACTAAAATACTCCTAATCCAATTAACTTACTTTTGCACAAGAATAAAGTGTGATATAGGGATAAATTGGTAAAGTGTGGAGCCCTTATGGAAAAACCAAAGGGCGGTCAAATTAAATGTTAAAAATATCGGAATCAAAAGTACTGTAGCAAAAACAGTAGAAAATATATTCAAAAAGAATATAATGAAAAATAAATTTAAAACAATCCGTAAATTCTTCTTTCCCTCCTAACAAATTCTACCACACACAGATAACACAGTTTCTACATACATATATTTCTTTTTATAGAAATTATATCAATTGTATTTATAATTTCTTATAAGGTAAGTCCTGGGTACTTGGGTATAAAATTAGGTAAAGTCCTTTGTAAAAAAGAAAATTGACACATATTGATATTTATACACCCAATCGGCTAATTTATTACCAAATAACTATATGGATATATAAACTGTGTTATTTTGCAATGGGACCTAGTACATTTGAACCCACGCTCTCCCTCTATCGGTGGCCCTGGTCCAAACACATTTTTATCATATTCCTGGCTCTAGATATCATCCCTAAATTTTCGTATATAGCGTAATAGAGGAAATAGATTTTGTAATTGATAGTTTAGTTGTATTTTTTAAAACAAGATTATATTTCTGACATTCCAAATCAATTTCTTCTGCTGCAGAACAGTTGTAAATTTGGCGGTATTTCTCAACAAAACAAATAATATACGGAAAGGTCATTGTGCTTTTGGAAACGCTCCCCAATGGCGGGAATACAACGTGCGTGAATAACGGGGCTCCAATCGTGACTTAACTTTCACTTTCAAAGGTAGATGATCGTAGACATACCTATCCGCGATTTTGGTTCGATTCGAACATATGGGCTAATCTCGATAAGCATACGATGCGAGCGCATCTTTCAGGCCTAAAGGTGAACGTAACTGGATTTTTGAAAACACTGTGCCACATTATCGATGAAACCAGATTTTCATTAGGTATGCAAGATATGATAAATTACGTTTGAGGATATCGATATAGATTTTTTACAAGTTACTGTTATGGAACAGAAGTTTTTAATCAACTAATTCATTGCTTGCTTTTATAATAAAATTATTACTTCCCTCGTAGGAGAGAAGTGGGTATTGTATTCGACATCGTGAAAATATCACCCTTCAGGGTCACTAGATTCGGTTGTCTGTCTGTCAGCCTGTCTGTGTGTTCGCGGCACAGCTAAAACACTACTTTCCCGATAGGCTTCAAATTTTGCTCAGAAGTTAAGGGTCATAAGGTCATAATAAAAATCCAGGTATAAGTTCATGAAAAGTCAGATTCAAAATCGGGAAGCGCCACAAAATTTTACACAAGAAGTTGCTTTGGGTATGCATTTCAAATTTTGATGAATAAAAAATTTACAGCTTTATTTTAAAAACGCAATATTTTATTTTTTCCAAATACCTCAAAAACCATAATGACTAGCATTTGCACTACAATTTTACCAGTTTATCCCTGCTTCACACTTGATTTTGTTGCAAAATTTCAAGTATTTATTTGGTACTGAACTTTAAAACATTTCGTTAGGCGGCCATTTTGTTTTGTTCAAAATTTGAGGTCGACTCGATAAGTAAAGGGTGTTTCTTTAAGGACGATAAAGCTTTAAATATGAAAAATAAAACAATAAAGAAAAATTTTTTGATCAAAAAAATAATTGTATTTGAAAAGTCATTCTATGGCATTAACATTTAAAAATGATTTGGGGCATGTGGCCACTGCAGCTATTCACGAGTTAGCGCATTCTTTCAGTTCAATTTTGACTTGATGTAGCCCCAAAGCAAATAATCTAGGGGTATCACATCGCAGGAGCTGGGTGGTCAGTTAACAGGTCCATTTCTCGAAACTAACTTATCACTAAATCTTGTTTGCCATAAGGCGATAGTTTCGTTTGCCGTGTGACACATAGCACCATCCTGTTGCATCCACATCTCGTCTGCATCAATACCATCCATATTTTGAAATAAATATTCATTTATCACCGTCCGGTAACGTTCTCCATCGACTGTAACGTTCACTCCAGCACCATTTTTAAAGAAATAAGATCCGATTATGCCACCAGCATGTAAACCGCACATAACGGTACATTTGTCTGAGTACAATGGGCTCTGTTGAATCTCCTGTTGATTGGCATCACATCATATCTGGTAATTCTGCTTGCTTACAAATCTGGTAAGCCAAAAATGGGCCTCATGGCTAAACACAAATTTGTCGTTAAATCAACGGGTCAACTTCGAACTGTGCTAAAGCCCAATTAGC
The DNA here is from genome assembly GCA_030620095.1 of Kuschelorhynchus macadamiae. Taxonomy (NCBI): domain Eukaryota; kingdom Metazoa; phylum Arthropoda; class Insecta; order Coleoptera; family Curculionidae; genus Kuschelorhynchus; species Kuschelorhynchus macadamiae. The sequence goes on from JAUTXW010002618.1 coordinate 4,550,186, forward strand.
AAAATGTCGACGCATGCGATGATCTTGCGGCTTTAATTCCAGTACTAGCTGGATCTTATATGGGTACAGCCTAAGATCTTTCCGCAAAATTTTCCACGTAGTCGATGGGCAGAGCCTAACTTTCTGCGACCGACGACCAATGGACAAATTTGGATTTTTTTCCACACTTTTACATACAGCGGCGATGTTTCTTCCATTACGCACATTTCTTCGAAGCATTGTTGTTCTCACATCATGTAGAGAGTATGTGGTACGAAATCTATCCACAGTGAGACGGATAGCTTGCGCAGAGGGACGGTTAGGTGCGCCGTAAAATTCACAAAGTCTTCTGTAAGTTTCGCGAATCGAAGACCGACTTTCAAAGTAAATTTGAATAATTTCGGAACCTTGTTCAAGCGTGAGGTTATTCATTATGATTTACTAAACTATACTGAATATAAATTCTATAAACTGCGGCAGATTGATAGTTTCAACTAACAGTAATTTCTACCAAAAGTTAGATCTAACCTAAAAAAAACACCCTTTAGTATCCGAATAGTGATGTTTTTAAACATTTTGTGAGGTCATAATTTAATTTTGTTTCGCCATATTGTATTTTTCCCAAAATCATAAAATTATTCCATAAGGGGATGGCCTTATGACTCTTGAATTTAGACCGAAATTTGAAGTCAATCCGATAAGGAGATTTTGACCTATGCCACGTACAGACAGAACAACGGACACGCGGAAATGGGAGAATATGTTTTTCGTGGTCCAGAGCCCCTAAAACGGAAAGATCTGTAAACATTTTTTATTAGAAATAGTGAAGTGTGAATCCAATTTGTTCCACCATATTGTATTCGAACCAGTATTTTAACAGTTTTTGCTTGAGCAACACTTGATTTTTGGGCGTAATTTAAAATAAATTGAATAAGTAGTTTTAACATTGATATTTTTAAAACCATCAGTTTATCTCTATATTACATTTCATTACGTTGATTTTGCCGCCATTTGGTTTCGCCATCGTGAATTCGTGTTATAGTTTTGCCATTTTAACTTTATGTCATACTTAAATACTAGATCCTTGTAGTACATAACAAAATTCTCAAATGATAATATTAATTTTCTTACATACTACAATACGTACCGAAGGATTTCTCGTGCAACTATTAAATTCGTTAAAAAAGTATTTTAAGGAGCGGAGATTTTATTGCTCTTTCTTCTAACAAATCAAAAGAGGCTTGAATAATTTGAGGGGTAAAAATGGCATTCCGGTACATAGCAATTTGTGTGCTGATTATTTAAATTCATTTTACTGCACTATTGATGGAGATTTGTGTGAGAAAATTACACAAAGAAATGATCCCAAGGATTACTTATTCCATGTGTCAAAGTCTGAGACATTATTTTTTGCTCCTACCACTGTTATTGAAATAAAATCAACTCTCCGGGAAACTCAAATGCTGCAGGTTGGGATAGACCTGCCTTAAAGGCTTTTCAGGCACTGACGAATAGGAATTTTCCCTCCGTGCCTGAAGAAGGTTGTGGTCATTCCAGTCTATAAAGGTGGAGATAGTTAAAGTCCAACAAATTTTAGGCCAATCTTATTACTACCAACATAGGCAAAGATAGTTGAGAACGTTGTCAAGGTGAGATTGGCATCGTGGTTCTGGTACGATTTAATACATCTCGATTTTTGAACTTTTTTGAGTTTTGTTAGGAAGCTTACCTCAAATTTACTACATTTAAGCCAAAAAAAGCGTGGATGCATTACAATTTTTCACAAAATAATACAAATTGTAGATACTGTTACATTTTAGTTTAGTTAGTATTAATTTTCTTTTTTAATTATTTGCTTTATTTTAATCTTATTATTTATAGTTTGTTATTTGTCTTTTTTGCTCTGTTTACATTTTATATTTTGACTTGTAAAAATACTTAAATATGTTCAATTACCAATAAATATTGTATTGTATTGTATTGTAAATTAGAATTTTATTGATTTGTCAAGCCGCACTACGGCACTTTTAACACATTTTATTTTAAATTCCGTTACATTTTATGCATGTGACCATTGTTGTAAGTTAATATGTGTGTATTTTGAAAGATTTGTTTATTTCTAGTATATATTTATTAAATTAAAATTGTTTTTTTTGAAATTACGAATATAAATAATTCTTTTACATAATATCTAACAAATGAAGTTTGTTTTGTATCTAAACTCTGCTAACTTAACTGTATGTTATTTAGTCAGCCGGTAAGCGCTGTTGCCAAAGTAAATTTTGTAAAATTCTTTGATGTGCCAGTAATATTTTTTTTATATAGATGGGTTGGTGCAAGTCAGAGTGGAAAGGAATGAGGTGGATTGGTACCGGGTTAGCACCGGATTAGGCGGACAGCGCGGAGGCACCATCATTAAAGCAAAAATATTTTGGGGTCAGTTTCACATTAAGTAGGCAACCAGTTCTACACATATTGTGTCGGAAGGGAAATTGGGCATTTATTTGGTTTTATTATCGTTAGTATTGGGGTCTACATTCAAACAAGGTTTTTTTTTAACAAAACTTATACTGTTAGGTGGATGTGTTCCGTTAGCATTAGGTTAGCCCAGGCTCGTCTATAAAACCATCATTAAAGCCATAAAATCACATGCTAAAATCATATCTAAAATATGCGCGCACTCTAAAGTAGCCTGATTGACGATAGCGATTTAGGGTCATGTGATTCATACCGGGTTAGGTTAGCACCAGGTTTGTTAATAAAACTATCGGTAAATCGTTTTGTTTCAATTTAGTAATACTATTTGTTGTATATTTGAAGAAAAGGAAGTAAGTTTGGCAACAGTGCATATAATTTAGAATCCCTATTTTGTCAAAAACTTCATAATTGACACTATTGACACACGTACCAGACCCGGCGTCGTTTCTGAGTAAGTATGACTTGATGAGCACTCATCAATTTGGGTTCCTAACCTCAAAAAGTATAGGGGATGCTATCTATCAGTTCCTGGAACACCTATATATTGGCCTAAACTCTGGAGAAATCGCCTCAGCGGCGTTGTGTGATCTTTCAAAAGCCTTTGATTGTGTGCACCACAGAACACTTCTGTGGAAATCGGAGAATATGGCTTTAGGGGTGGAATGGTTTCGTTCTTATCTGACAGATCGGACTCTGTTGTGTTCAACAATGACAACTCTCAGGAGTTGAACATCAATACTGGGGTGCTTTAGGGATCTGTACTAGCACCTCTGCTCTTTTTAATGTACGTAAATGACCTTCCTCATCTGCAGATCCAATTTTTGCTGACGATACTACCATTTTTGCCATGACACTGATGTTGATGTTTTTAAGGAAAAGATAAGCAGTGACTTACATAAGATTAAACGGTGGTGCGATGCAAATGTACTGTCTTTTAACACTACAAAAACAAAAATATTAAATGTGTAACTGATGACATTTATTTGGCTAACGAAATTATTGTTAGACCTGATGAAAGTAGGTTCTTAAAATTCGATAAGCATATACGCAATCTATGCAAGAAGTTATCATCATGTTGCTATGCATTGAGGGTTATCTCAAATAATTTGGATATATCAATAGCGCGTAGCACATATTTTGCACAGATTGAATTACAAATACGCTATGGAATAACATTTTGGGGTTCTTGTTCTAATTTTTGTATAATGATGTCTTTTTACAACAGAAGAGGACAATAAGGTAATAAGGCATTCTATTTTAACTGTGCCGTATATTTATAATGGAGACCGCTACTTTAGTACATAAAAAACGCAAAAGTAAAAAAATAATTGTAATACGCGACAAACTTATCAGATGAGGCTGCCGCTTTCCAAGTTACAAATGACAAAAAATTCTCTTGTTTATGACGGTCGCAAAATATCTAACTATCTTTCTCTTGAACTGCGTATGTTGCATTGCCAGAAAAGCTTTAAAAAGAGTGTTAAAAGGTTATTATTCAAAATGGTTCACAAAAAATGGTCAAAAAAAAAAAGTTTTTGTAACATATCTTCGTTAAAAAAAGCAGGGCAGATCATTATAGTATTAGAATATTCAAGAATTTTTTAACGACCATTTAGAGTGATTTAAATGTGAGAATTTTACACTGTGAATTGTTTAACTGTTTGTTTGTTTATATATTATAAATTCTTTTTTTATTTATTTTTTGTTATTTTTTATGTACGAATTTTTTATGTCTCGTTTATATAGGTATTTAATTTATTTCATCTATGTAACATATGGACATATAAGCCCTTTTGAACTTGACTTTAAATAGTTTCTCCTTGTGTGTTTGTATAATATGGTTACTTTATTTAAATTTTAATGTTGGTTTTGCTTTATAATATAACTTTTATGTAAGCTTATATTTCTGTATCCTGGAATAGCATGGCTTTGTCAACAATGAAATCAACTTTGATTTTGACTTTAATGCTTGCGCAACATCTGAAATTAATCTAATAAGAAGTTTTTCAGGCTGATTTTTTAAACATTTAATAGACCGCCATTTTGTTTTGCTATCTTGAATTTGTACCAAAATGTTACCAGTTTATTTCCATGTAGACGTAGGAAGATAAATTGGATAATTAATTTTTTAGTAATAATTTTTGTAACATTTCACCAGGCTTTCATTCTGTTCCGCCATATTGGATTTTTACCAAAATATTACCAGGTCATCCCCATATGACCCTTAATTTTTGCGCAAAATTTTTCAAGTCACCCAGTTAAGTAATTTTTTAGCTTCGCCGAAAACAGACATACCGACGGAATTGAGAAAATATATTTTTGGCATCTAGGGACGCTAAAACATGAAGATGTGTAAAACTTGCAAGGGTGATTTTTTTACGATACAAAAGTTTTATTTGGCCGCCCTCTTGAATTCCTACCACAATTTTACTTTGAATTTAAAATCAATCTATTAAGTAGTTTTTTTCAGGTTGAATTTTTAAATATTTTATTAAGCCGCTATTTTGTTTCGCCATCTTGGATTCGTACCAAAAATTTACCAGTTGATTCCTACATATATATGATTTTTGTTTTGTGCAGAATTTGAGGTAATTTGGATAAATAGCATAATTTCTTAACATTTCACTTGCCGCACTGCCATTTTGTTTCGCCGTAATGAATTTTGACCAAAATGTTACCAGGACATGCTCATGTGATCCTTTTGACCAAAAGTTTTTTTTGGATATGCTGCAAACAGATAAACAGACAGAGAGACAGATAAACAGCCAGATCGACAGTTCCAGGGAATCCAGAAAATATGTTTTCCGGCATCTAGGGATCTTTAAACGTGAAGATCTGAAAAAAACTGGATTTTTTGACGATCACAATACTTCCCTTTTACGTGGGAAGTAAAATTTCCCAAAACAGATTGCTAGTTGGTTTTTCGTAGTTCGCTTTATTGCCAGCTTTGAAAGTGTTTGGCCCAGTGTGCGACATTCATGTATATTTAAACATTTAAGAGGATATTATTTAACTACCAGATTAGTTCGAGTTGACCATAGTCTAATTTTATTTGACTCGACTTTTTTTCAGTGTATTATGAGACGCACCTGTGTGGCCCCTTCGAGTGTACGGCTCTTGAGTTCGGGCGTTGATCCTACACTGACCTACACGGGCTATTAACGGTTACATAACAACAAAAAATTGCCAAATTATTCTGTCCGATTGATTTTCTTGGGTAGCGGTATTTTTTGTCATACCGGACGGTTATAATTACGTTTTCGAGTCACCCAGGTTATTGTCATAGAAATCCATTTTGAGTGGATTCACTTTCGATTTTTTACTGTTTTAATTCATCAGATCAAAGTCGTATAACAGAATAAATTATTAAGCACATTTTATAACACTCCTATATATAGGGTAAGTACAAACTTTCATCCGTGGGATTTGGGTACTAGGGAACTAACGAGTAGTTCAACCTGAATTTGATAAAAGTGTAAGCAGTGTCGCCAAATGTAATTTTTTTTTTAAATGTTGTAGTTTTTTTGTTCTAAATAGAATGCCATACTTATTTTTAGTACAATCGATTGCTGACGTCCACTTTAATATAATATTAAAACATGATATTTTCAATTTTGCTGTGATTTAAGATCTAACAAGTCAACATTTTTGGGATAAAATAAGAATACTGCCCAAAGGTACGTTATAAACAGTAGCGTATTTAGAGAGGAGGCATAGGCAGTCATCGTCATTAATTTTCAATTTTCATGAAGGTTTTAAACTTATATCGCGTTAACAAAAAAAAATCAATGATATTTTTTTAGTTACCAAATGTAAATGCTTGCCCCCCCAGGAGAGCATTCTAAATACGCCACTGGTTATAATGTTTAAAATTTAAAATAGTTTGGGCAACTTTTTCATTTTAATTTGAATAACTTATCGACATTGAGTTCAACTGGTTGAATATATCTAATTTAGTAGTCTTTTCAGGAAAAAATATCGAAATATCTTTTCTTTTAAACTAAAACATATGGCCGCCTTCAGTACAGGGCAATCATTGATCATGGCCGTTTAAGACAGTATGTAGCAAGGTTCTTGACCATCGATCGATATTTTTACGAAATCTAAAACTGTTTGATACTACATAGAACACCGTATTCTTTTTTAATGCAGCCTATTGCTGTTTTTATTATGAAAAAAATCTTGAAATGATAGTAAATTTCTTTTCTGTCCGTTTGTCAGATCTCGAAATAAATAAAAACCATTATTTCGAAATCCTAGTTAAATAGTACGAAAGTGTAGGAGAGACGTACAGCTGGGCCGCTGGATTAACCCATGCATAATCAATCGATGAAAATATCGAAGACGTGCTTTTTAAATATCGTATTTCTCTTATCGATTAGTATTCCATAAATCAATAATAAAAGAAAAGGATGGAAAATAAAATATTATCTTCCGAATATGAATACATTCAAGAAAGTTTATACAGGAAATATAATAAAATAAGATATAAAGGAAAATAAAATAAGAAATAAGGATTTGGAGGTAGTTTATACAGAAAATAAAATTAAATAAGAAATAAGAACAGCAGTCAAATTCTGTAAGACAACAGTTTTTTCCAAGCCTTCCAATACTGGTGAACCTATTGCAAATACAAAAGTATTCAGTGAAATCGTCAATAGCATATGTTCCAAGACGCAATGCGCACGCGTATGTTCGAACTAGAATAAAATAAAATAAGAATATAAAAGTTGGTCGTCTCTTATTTTATTTCTTATTTTTTATTTTATTTTATTTCGCTGTATAAACGCCTTATTGGACTTGCATGTTGATTTCCTTATTTTATTTTATTTTCTGTATAAAGCTACCTTAAATTACCAACACGAACTTATTTAGACAAAAACATTCGAAGGGTTTTCACCTCAAAGCCTTAAACGTGAAGGATTTGTTTGGAGGTTATTATTATCTTGATTTTATATTGTTCGTATTTGTGTTTTTATAAAGTTTTTTGCCGTTTTATTTTAAAATCAGTTCTTTTAGAAACTACTTATGTTGTATTTTTTGTATAGTTAATAGTAACTTAATTAGTAATTATTGTTTATGTAATATAATATATGATATTATATTATATAAATATAAAGTAAAATACTAATATATTAATTAGAAAATTCCATACAACGAATTTTTACACGACGCGTTTCCATAACACTGTAGCTTCGTCTGGTGTATGCTACATACTGACTTTAAAAAGAATTCTTCATTTGATATTAACAATGTCTGTCTAGTTTACGGTCCTTTATTTAAATTTTATAACCTAATTATTCTAAGGTACAAAAGATGGGTTTTTTAAACCACCACAATCGTTAAGATCTATTTGGTCGTTAACTAATAAATTGGTATCGTTTAGGTGGTTTATTTCCAAATTTTCCAATAAATTTAATTTAGGGCATTTTTCTTTACATGAAGGATCTTAAAAGGGTCGTTAAACAGTTAATCCTCCCTGATGATATGGCTTGCTAAGGTTGAGTCATGTTTATTGAGAATAAAACTGCGTTTATGTTCGTTTATTCGCCTTTTAAAAGTTCTACCCTTAGAATAAGAATTAAATTAATAATTAAATTCATTCATAAATCAAGTTAGGAGTATGCGCCAACATGGTTCCCTTACTTTTCAGTGGCGGCTATTCAGGTGAAGTAGGTGAAGTGCTACTTCACCAGGAAAAATAAACAAGCAAACATCTAACTATATTTATTATATATCTCTTAGAATTTAAGTTTTTACATTCATTTATTCACCTAATTGGCAAAAGATAAACTGTACATCTCGAATAAATATTTTACTTGACCGTTGGCGGCATGTCTTTTTAAAACTTTCAATCGAACTTTATTATAACAACTATAACAGTGGCGCAAACCGCTTCGACTTTGCTGGAGGTGCTATGTTTAGTTTACGATTTTCCTACTACGTTTAGATGACAACGCGTTCACGATGACGTCGAGCACGTGGAAGAATAATGTTAACCATCGCCATACAACGCTCTCGGTGAATTGCTAACGCAGTACACTACACCCACGTGTCGTTCAGTTTGGGGTGGCTGTTTAGTGTTTACTTTTATTTTCGCGGATTTCGCTGCAACCGGTTAGTTCCTTTGCAGTTTACTTGTCTGTTTTGTGTTATATTTACTTCTAGTCTTGTTACAATTTACATTATTGATGTATCCGATCACGGATGTGGTTTGCATTTTGTTGGAAATTCCATTTAATCGATGGAAGGAACAAGATCAGAGTTTTAATTGTCATCCTGGTTTTCGGCGTACAAATGGTTATGTAGTAGTCAAATATTACAAAAATTGTTTTGCTGGCCTTGTTTACTAGTTTCCTCCAAATATTCAGTGTCGAATAAGGAAGGATTTGCAGGTATGTTAAATATATGAAGGTCTTTAAATAAACATGAGGACTCGGCGGAGCATTTAAAATGCGAATTAATGCTAAAACATTTGTTAAAAATCAAAACACTGTAGCTGACACTTTAATAGAAAATGCTAAACTATATAAAATACATTTAAACGAAAACTTCCGATCAAATAGACTATTTATGTGCTTGGCAATTGCCGCAGTTTTGTACCTTTCAAAACAAGAGTTAGTCTTTCGCGGCCATGATGAGAGCAGCGAGTCAATAAATAGGGGGAATTTTAAAAAGCTTTTAGGTTTATTAATATCGAGAAGTTTTCAAGAACTAGAAGATCATCACGAAAAAATTAAAAATGTTTTTAATGGTGACTCGAAAACTATTCAAAACGAAATAATTGAAAGCATTTCTGGTTATTTAAATGATCATGTAAAAAATGAAATAATGAACACACAGTTTTTTTCTGCGCAAGTGGATGACACCACTGATATTACACAAACTTCCCAGTGCTCCATAATTTTAAAATTCGTTAATTCAGAAGGTTCAGTAGTCGAGAGATTCTTAGGATTTTATAATTTCAGCTCCGATAGAACGTCGGAGAATTTATATTTTCTATTGGATCAAATTTTGTACCAATTTGACTATAAACATAAATTAATAGCCCATGTTACGATGGCGCAAGTGTGATGTCTGGACATCTAAATGGTATTAAAAAAAAAGCTGTCCATTGTCTTGCGCATCGTCTTAACCTTATGATGCAGCAAAGTTAAAAAATATTTCTAAATGTCGAATTTTTTTTGCAAGTCTTAGTGGTATTCCCTCGTTTTTTCATCACTCAGCCAAACGAACTATCTGCATCTACGAGGCGTATATCAACAATTACAGAAACTCGTTGGTCTTCAAATTCGAAGTAAGTAAATGTGTTTGTTCAAGACTGGAATAAATAAAAAGACGTCTTTGAATTTATTACAAACCTTGACAAATTTGATGAAAAATCAGCTTGCGAAAGGATTTTTAGGTGAGATGAACGAATTTGAATTCACGTTTCTGGCGTTAGTGACATTTTTTCAATCACGGACATACTATTTGGGTTTTTCAAAAAAAAAATCGCTTGACATTCAAAAAAAAAAAGTAAAAAAAGAAATGAACATTTTTTTAATACCATGTTTGATGAAGCAAATTCTATTACAGAAATAAATCATTACAAACGTGAGCTTGCTAAGCTTTCACCTGAAGAAATTAGGGCTAAGTATAGAACCCTTTTTTATGAAATATTGGACCATATTTTAATGGAAATGACACTAAGCTTTCAAGACTGTGAAATACTTACATTTTTATGTTTGGCAGATTCTGCTAAATTATCCGAATATAGTTTAAATTTTCCGACTGGCCCGTTTTAAAATTTGTTTTAGTTATATGGGAAATATTTTCAAAAAGTCGATGACTTAAAAATGAGCTTGGTCTTATTTTTGCCAATGGCAATAATTGGAATATATCGCTGCAAGAGCAAGTGAAAAAAATTAATAAAAACAAAGATATTTTAACCAAAGCATATAAAGTGTTTTCGCTTATTTTGACAATACCGTCGACAAGTGCTTCAGTGGACAAGGACAAGTTTTTCTTGCCTCAAACGTGTAAAAACTTATTTAAGAAATACAATATCTCAAGAAAGACTTACTTCTCTCAACTCATCCATTTTATGAGGATGTCATAAATAAATTTGCTGCTATAAAGGATAGGAGAATTGATCTCTATACAAAATTTAGATAAGTCGTAAAAAAATATTCTACCCCTTCCATATATAAAAAAAATTCTGGAAGAAAAATTATTATATATTAAATTTCACTTACTTTTTCACCCGCGAACCGCCACTGCTACTTTTCACATTCTATCGACCAATGTTTACAATAAAACAAGAGGTGTTGAAGTCCCATATTCAAGCACATGGCCATTTGTGACGACTACCAGTGGCGGCGCGACTTTTTACTTCCCGCATAAGGAAATATCATTAAACGTGAAAAAATCATCGTTCCAGGTGTTTACAGATCTTCATGTTTTTCCGTTTCTGTCGGTTGGTCGGTTCCCGGTATAGCTTAAAATTCTACTTACTCGATTAACTTTGATTTTATTTAATTTTCCACAAAAATTAGGTCTGATACAAAAAAAAACTTGTAAAACATTGGTATGAATTCAATATGGCGAAACAAAACGACGACCTTTTAAAATATTTGTTGTACGAAAATGAAGAAATGGTCCATGCTTATCCTTCACAAAAGGAAGGATTCTTACCCATTCCTTAATTAGACAAATAAGGTATTTTTACCGTTTTATGGCATCATTTTCAGTGTTTTCACAAATATGTGCGGATTTTATTAATATTAGTAATAAGATTTACGACATAGTAAATTTCTCATATTTTTTAAATTAAATTATACTAAGAATTAGATATCACGAAATCGCATCCAGAAAAACGAAATTGTTTTTCATTTCTTGAATTAATTACCTACAAATTTTACAGAAATAATCGTTCCGCACTTCGCTATCTAAAATCAAACCATTTAGATAGATAAGTTTATAACAAAATCAGTTATTTATATATTATTAAACGAGTTTTAATTTAAAAAACAATGCTTTTAACACGCTTTTATTGGCTTCATAATCTTCTGATTGTATGTTGTCCGTCTTTTTTCTTTTTAGTCAGCGTTTGGAAATTCAAAATGGCGGAGCCAATACTTCAGCTTGTTTTTTGTGTAGATTAAACTGAAAATCTGTGAAAATTTAAGAGTGTCAGCATTTAAAAATTCAAAATAGCGGTATCAAAATGATAATGTCAACATGCAGGACGAATTTTAACATTTGTACGGATTATTTAAGAATGCACAGCAAAATTCAAAATGGCGGCGCCAATATAGCGAACGAATTTTGTCATTTGTACAGATTCGGCTGAAATATTGGTATCTAGAAGTATTTAAGAATGAAAGTTATGAAATTTTAGTCAATAAATGAGAATTAAAATTGGCGGCCCCAACATCGCAGAATAATTTTAAAATTTTTGCAGGTTTGATTAAAGTTCATTGGCATTTGGGGGTATTTAAGACTGAACACCATTTTTGTGCAATTTTAAAATTCAAGATGGTAATGTGGCGGAATTTAAACAGAGTAGAGATTTGATCGAAAGAAAGTCGGCATACCCCCAGTATTTGGGAATACATATCATACATTTTTAGTCAATATTTAAAAAATCAGAGTAGAAATGCCAAGATTGCGAGGGAATTATAACATTTATGCAGATTTGATTAAAAATCGATATAGTATATACAAATAGTACTTTTTTTCAGATATTTTTAAACATTTAATTATGCTACCATTTTATTCCACCTTTTTGAATTTGTCTCAAAATGTTTACCATTTCATCCCTATATAATATTTGATTTTTGAGTAAATTTTTAACATAATCGATGCATTGATTTTTATAACATTTTATTAGGCCGTCATTTTGGATTCGTAGTAAAACTTGCCAATTGATGGTCATGCCACATCTAATTTTTATACAAAATTTGGATTAAATGGATAAACAGTTTTTAAGTAATAATTTTTTAACATTTTATTTTGCCATATTGGATTTTTACCACATCTTCCTCATATGACCTTTAATTTTTAACCAAAACTTGAAGTAAATAGGAAATTAGTTCTTGGGCTTTGTCGCTGACATACATATAGACAGACCGACGGAACTGAGAAAACATGTTTCTTTGCAACTAGAAGACTTTCCTCTTACGAGGAAAGTAAAAGAAAGCGAGAGCTATAAGACAAAAATAGAATAGCCAATTGTCATATTGTTATTCCGTGTTAACAGCTGAATTTAAAAAATAGATGTTTTTTTTTTATTTTCAGTATCCTAATTCTTAAATTCTAACCACTTTAGATCGTGTTTACGAACGCATTTTTACTTCTAAATACTCAAAGAATCAGTATTTAAATTCCTTTGCCTCATAACACTTAAATAAAAATTGGCCCAACTCAAGTGAAAATTAAAAAAGGCCCGAAATTATCCGAAACCTTACTATTTCCCCAGATTTTATCCAAAATCTAGTGATTTTCGAAATCGCAGTACGTTTTTTTGGGCTTGAGGTGCCCTTCGACTATTACCCAGTAGTAAATAACAATACTTTAAGTTAGGTTAGCATATACATATTTATAATTTTTTTATATTATATTATTTTTTTATTCGAAAGGACAATTATTAGTCGAACTCGTCCGATAGCCATTTTATTCTATAATTATTTTATTTCTCTGATAGGAAAAAAACTCTTTTAATCGCCAAAAAAATCACCTCAGAGACTTTCTTGTATCATTTTGCTTCTGAGGATAAACGTTCTATTATACTGAACCGGATTGGTCAATACGTCATGTGACCCAAAATAAGTGAATAAGGTATCTTTCATTACATTTTACGTCTGTCTGGAAAAAAAATCTAGCTGTTTACTTAGTGATGAAAAGATAATTCGAAACTTAAACGGATATTTTTTTTGCAAACTCACAATGCCGCACCATAGTTAGGCCAACTAAAACTCTAAGTTTCGCAATGTCCAAGATGAAGTAAATAAAACTTATTTAATAAATATGTAAAAGCACTGTTCTCCTAATCTCACCGCACCTTGAAGTAAAGCAACATATAATTAGAAGATTTAAGCCATATCAACAATTACACAATAATACATTAAAACACATGCAGTAGTGAAGGTAAGAAAAGCTTGGTACCTAATGACAATTTTAATCGAATTAACTTCTGTGTTAAAATATTTTTTAGCAAATTAATTTCTTTTTGTTAAAGTTTATTGTAGTTTCATGAACCGCCATTGGTTATTAAGCCACGCCGGTCACGTGACCTTTTAACAATTTTTGCTGTAGACTATTATATTACTTTACTCTAAGAATCCTTTGGCAATGAAAGTGGGATGGTCTAATACGTGGAGTAGTCGATCGGGGTTGTCATAAATGTCATATCTAATAAAAAGTTCTGTTACTGGTGTAATTTAATCTGAGGCTTTGGGTATTTTAGCTTGTAATATACTATTTTGCAATAAATGTAATTTCTTTATACTGCTTAGAAACTAATATTGCAAAAACAGTACTATTCTTTGTATGAAAATTTTGTTGCATCATGTTTAAATGTATTCACCGTAATATAAATTCCTGTAAACATTGGAACGCCTGGCTAGGCTTGGCATCGTCGTACGATCGATCTTATACTGTAAGGTAAATCTTGGCAGTGCCTAAATATGTAAATAAACCACATGTTAACTTATAGACCGCTGACTTTTCATTTCTATTACTTTTAGGTTTTGTATTTTATAGATATTTTCCTAGGGAATTATTAGTTTTGAAAGCTATGTTTACATTCTTCCTGTTAAGACAACGTTTAATTGTTAAAGAAGGCTTTCCGCAGTATGTTATCATTTTAAAACATTTATTGTCTTCTCATTGATTGGGATATAGTTCATTAATAGTTTTGTGCCTTAACTAGGTATTTTTTATTTGTTCCACTATTGAAACTGGGTAGCCATTATTAACTGCAATTTGATTAATTAAATTAGTTCATCATTAAAATATTCTGTCATAACGAAACGCTAATCAATCTATGAATCATATTGTCAAACACTGCTAATTTATGTTCTATGGGATGTGAAGACTTGTAATGGGTATCAGTATGTGATGGTTAGGATAAATTTGAAATTAATGTTTATACAATTCTTTCTTCATTCTTAAATGTAAGAAGTTAACGGAGTCGTTATCTTCAACGTCTAACGTGAATTTAACATTCCTTTGAATTGAATTAAAAAAGTCTAAAAATGTGTTTAATTGTCTGTTTGTGCCTGTAAAACAAATAATAAATAATAATAAAAATCATACAAATTCCGATACCAATAGACACATTTATTACTCAATGTATGCCGATGAATCAGTTTTTCCATGTTATCGATGGAAATCTCTGCCAGTATGGGGCCTAGCCGACTTTCCATAATCAGACCTTCTCTACTATTGTAGTGTACATTATTGAAATAGAAATAGTTTTGGTAGAGACATGTTTTGAGTAGCTCTAGAATGTCTTGCATAATGATGTAATTAACCTTGTTTTTTATTAATAAAGATTCAACTAAGCTTATTGTATCTTCTGGGGGAATGTTAGGAAACAAAGTTTTTACATCGAAAGAAACTAGCTTAGCGTCATTAGGTGAGTAAATCTGTGCAATATTTTTAATTAATTCACCTGCATTTTTAATATTATATTTCGGGGTAAACTTACAGCAATATTTTCTTTTGTTTATTAAGAGTTTCGAAAGTTTGTATCGAGGTGCTGAAAAGTATGATACAACTGGTCTTATAGGGTAGTTCTCCTTATGCAATTTAATAAGGGAGTAAAGTTCGGGACTTGGGGGTTCATATTTTTTTACTTTAAACTTATCAAAATTTCTTAGTTAACTACTTTTAATATTTGGAAATTTTCACAACTTGTGTCCCTTTATCAGCTCTAGTGAAAATGATATTTTGAGTTTTTGTTTTATTTTGAATAGATTTTTGTTATATTTTGAATAGAATTTTGTTTTATTTTGAATATGTTTTCGTTTTATTTTGAATAGATCTAACGACTTCATTATTAAAATCAGTACTCTGGTGTTTCAGAGTCCTATTATGAGAAATCCCATAGAACATAAGTTAGCAGTGTTTCACAGTATGAACCATACATTAATTGGCGTTTAATGATGGGTTTAATTTAAATAAACAAATTGCAGTTAATAATGGCTACCCAGTTTCAATAGTACAATAAAGTTAAGACACAAAACTATTAATGAAATATTCCCCAATGATAGAGAAGATAATAAAAAAATCAACATAATGCGGAAAGCCCTCTCTACAAATTAAACGTTGTCTTAATAGGAAGAATGTAAAAATCGCCTTCAAAACTAATATTTCCCTAGGAAAATCTCTGAAAACACAAAACTTAAAAGTAATATAAATGAAAAGTCAGGGGTCTATCAGTTAACATGTGGTTCA
Organism: Kuschelorhynchus macadamiae; assembly: GCA_030620095.1. Taxonomy (NCBI): domain Eukaryota; kingdom Metazoa; phylum Arthropoda; class Insecta; order Coleoptera; family Curculionidae; genus Kuschelorhynchus; species Kuschelorhynchus macadamiae. The sequence goes on from JAUTXW010002618.1 coordinate 4,566,086, forward strand.
TACCAAAAACATATATTGGACGGAGACGGGTAGAACTTTTAAAAAGCGAATAAACGAATATAAATGCAGTTTTATTCACAATAAACTCAACGTTAGCAAGCTATATTATCAGGGAGGATCATGTGTTTAACCACGATTTTAAGATCCATCTTGTAGAGAATAAAGGCCCTAAATGAAATTTGTTGGAAAGTTTGGAAATAAACCGCCTAAAAGATAAAAATGTATAACTTAACGACCAGGGGCATGCGGTGAAATTTTAAGAAAGGGAAGCAATTTTTAGAAACTTACCTATTTGTAATGTAATTCGATTCTTCGATCATTTTTTGCAAATTCGTCAATGACGTCATTATAAAAATGTCGATGCTCCGACATATTTTAGAGAAGTTTATTTTCAATGGACAACAGCGATGTATGCGAAAGTCTCTCCTGCCCCGTTGAATTTCTCACAAAATTTTTTATACGTTTAAGTGTTGAAAAAATGCGTTCTACTAATGAACTTGTGGCAGGTATTGTCAATACTAATTCACACAATTTCGAGATTTCGGTGTAGACATCTTCCAGCTCCTCGTCTTTTAAAAATTGCATTAGTTCCTTAGCGTTATTTTTTGGGCTAATGTCATCAGTTTCGTAAATCACTTTTAGTTCAGATCGCAGTAACACTCGGTCGAAGAACTGACCATAATGAAGAAGAAGAGATTTAAACGCATCTTCTAGAAAAGTTTTTCCTTTAAATGCATCAAAATTGCAGTTTGTAATATATTAAAAAAATTGTCCGAGAATGGAAATATTTTCGAAAATATGTTCAACAAATAATTAAAATTAAAATCTCGTTTCACACAGTCGAAAAACCCCCTCGAACTATTTATTGCTTCTGAGTCCCACGTTTCATTATTTTCTATTATATTCTCAAATAATTCAATCAGTAATTCACGATTTTCAGATACTGTTAATACAAGTCTTCCATTATAGTTCCACCTAGTAGGAGCTACTTTGGGCAATCGTTTATGTACAATGGAGTCCAAAGCTTGTGTATGTTTTGTTGACTTGGAAAAAAACCAGCCATGCCACTTAAAGTAACGAAAAATGCTTTACACTCTTTAATGTGATTGATGGACTGGGATAAAACTAAATTTAATTTATGAGCAAAACAATAGACAAACACTGCACTTGGGAAAGTTTCTCGAACTCTACCTTGCAGACCCCCCTAATTGTCCTGCCACCACTGCAGCTCCATCATAGCTTTGAGAAACTAATTTTTTCTCTCTAATAATTTCTTTAGTAACGTTATAAGCCTAAAAATCGCTCTTGAAAACTTCCGTCTTTTTTAACATAGCGTATTACTATAGATAATTGGCTAAAATTAGTGATACAAGTTGTTTCGTCCAGAACAATAGCAAGGAACTCGCCTCGCCAATCTCCTGCTTAATTCTTAGAATAATGGTTGCAACAGCGGAAATTAAATCATTCTGGATTCGATTCGACGTTCCGCGAAAAACGCTAGACTGCTCTAAATGATTTTTTAAGCAATCATCATATTTAGCCATTAAACTAAGTAAATCTTGAAAATTTCCTCTATTTGAAAAAATCCTTGTTTTGTCATGACCTCTAAATCTCAATTCGTGCTGTCCGAGAAAACAAATAACATCGATAAGTCTTCTTGATACTTGTCTATTTTTATCGACTAGTTCATTGTGTTGGCGGTGACTAATTTCCAACTGTTTATTAAGGGCGTGTTCAATTCTGGTTTTGCCGAAGACTTTTTCTTTTATGACAGCCTGTAAATGCGCTTTGGACATAATGTGTCTTCTCGCTTTATTGAAATTGTTTAAATCGGAAAAAGCAGTTTTATTTCAGAGACCTTTTTCATTCAAAAGTAAACATGGCCAACAATATAATTTACTTATATTTTCACACCCTGTTAGGCATTTAAATTGTTCATATTGTTTTCCCGGATAAAAATGTCTAATACAGTTTTTCATTTTTGTGGTTAAATTTTTCATAGGCGGTTTTGCCCTTCCTTTGGAAATTATTTCAAGCTTATCAGCGAAGTTTAATGTTGAAAATCCCTTTATTATTAAGAGACACACCACATATTCACACACACTCCTCTTACTAAATTCTCCAACATTTTCAACGTTATTACCAACAGCCGAAGTTGACGGTATTTGCATATCCACGTCCGTATTATTGTCTTCCATATCGCACCATGCACGACGCGACGTACGCATCACACAACACACGGATAGCCGTTCAAACAAAGAACCTACTCCAACGATAGCTTTCGCCACCACTTAAAGCACGCGACTGAAATGCAAAAATTGCAAACAGCTGGTGGATTCACAGGAAATCAAGCATACAGGACTTGGCTGCAGAGAAGCTAGCGGCCCGCATAGGTTCTATTCCATTTTCTATTATCGCTCGGTCGGAGTCAAGGCCGCATTTATTATGGGCTTGATAATTAAGATCATATTTTAGCATTCTACTTTACTCAACATTTTCTGAAATTCCAAATAATATAGTTACTAGAGTCAAAGTTATGGTGGTTTAAAAACCCAGCTTTTGAACTTTAGGATAATTAGGTTATAAAATTTAAATTAGGCGCCGTAGGCTAGTCAGACATTGTTAATATCAAATGTAAAATTAGTATGTAATATACACCAGACGAAGCTACAGTATTAACGAAACGCGTTCTGTAAAAATCATTATATGGAATTTTCTAGTTACTATATTAGTATTTTACTTCGTGTAATGGAATTCCATCAGCTAGCAGCCACTAACGTTCAATAAATAATAAATATATAATTATAAAAATATAATAAATGAGGACTTTTTTTATCCAAGATTTCGATTTGACTCCTATAAATATGAATGATGATTCATGGTTAAATATCCGACGGTTCAACAGTACATATTTTTTTCATAACTCAGACTTTAAACTCTGAATTCAGACTTTTCTACTAGAATACGAATTTAGAAATTGTGATTGACGTCTAAAAAGGTCAGCAACGATTTATTTAACAAAACTTGTACAGAATTGGAAATGTATTGTATATCGAAATAAATGTTAAAAAATAACCGTATTTACAAATTCTGTAAACATCTAGGTATTATTTTAAAAAAACAATTGAATTTTCCAACATAATTTATAAGATAATTCATGAAGTCCTTCTTATACTTACAGTGTATAGGTCTCTAGGCTATTTTAAGACAAAATTCCCATATATAATAAATATATAATAGACCCATTACCGATGTATGTACAATAATGGAACCTTTAGAAAATGAAATACATTTTGTAAAACGAACATCTATGAGTATTTTTTATTAACCTCTCTGTTTAATATAATGCTTATTGAGTTCCAGGAATATTTTGTAAATTACAGTGTACAGGGTACAGAGTGTTCCAGACTCGACGTCCCTGGCTGTTATGGGAAAGTGGGAAGTGCAAATTAAAATATGCATAAAGAGTATTTAATGAGTGTCCCTAGGATATATTTTTAACGTAAAAAAAAAACAATATCTTGAGTTGTGTTGTGACGTCATTAATTTTTTTTGAAAAGCATACCTATTTTTCTGCATATTTGAATAGCACGGTACAGCCTTGTACAACGCTAAAAAAATTAATGAGAAAACCATTCCCATCCGCTGATTACATATAGAATCCGAAAACTTTATTCAAATCCGTTAAGAAACGCCAGAACGACTGATATTTAAACATCATGTTGTCGTTCGGTTTTAAATAAATATAAATATCCAAGCCTATCTTTAATACCAAAATAATAAATAATACTTGCTTCTTTGCTTAATTTTCAACAGATATGCGCATGCGTAATATATGAGCAAGGCGAAAAATGACTTCAGGGCCATCAAAGGTTCCGACAGCGAGTTGGACAACTTTTTAGCGTTAACCCATTAATGCCCAAGGGGTCGTTAATGAATCAGGAACTAAAAATAAATCTAGTGAGCGCTATATTTGCTATATGGCGCTGGGAGTTTGTCCCGGTATTTCCAACAGACGCAAAAGCGCCGAACTAGTTTCAGTCCTGTGCGAGACGTGAGCCGCATACGTTTCCTTCTAGGTGCTGCGAATAACGAGTGAAAATAAAAAAGAAAGACGATGTCTTCGATTTATTATTGGTAGGTAACTTTAATTTTAATATTTTATTTATATAGGTATTATAATATCTTTACTAAATGTTCTTGTAAACATCTGTATTACTTCCATATCTGTTTGCAATAATATATAAATATGACAATCCATTTTTTGTTGCTAGGTCATTAATGACCCCTTGGGCACTTGTAAGACTATATTACGATTAGGTATTTTTTTCAGGAAAAAGCCTCTTTCTGTTGCTGAGCTCCTAGAAGAAGCCGAAATAGTGCATGAAGTTGACAATCGAATCTTGCCAGAAGGCATATTTATAACTCCCCCAGAAAATGAAGGCGAAAATACAGACTGCGACTCAGCGGATGAGAAAGATACTGATCCAAACCATCTGAGTACCCGACAACTGAGAGCAGAAGGGGAGCTTATGTATAATAGAGAGAACAGGCGTATTTTAGAGGAGAATATAGAAATAGAAGAACAGAAAGAAGGTAATTTAATTGACCATCAATCACAGTTGGTTAGCAAAAGCATGAGTTCTATAAAAAAAGTAAAATCGAAATTACATTTTATTGGGAAAAGGGTGATACGAATAGAGCAATTTCTCCTTGGAGTACTTTGGTACCACCATTGACCCTATCTAAAGATAGGCATCCTGTTGAATTTTTTCAACTATTTATGAGTCCGTCACTAGTAGAGGACCTTGTAAAATATACTATAAGGTACGCTACTCAAAAAAATGTTTCTGGATTTGAGCTATCAAGCAACGAATTATATGTATTTATTGGAATTCTTCTGGTTAGCGGTTACGTCCCTTTACCACGTAGGAGAATGTTTTGGGAAGAAGCAGAAGATGTACATAACAACCTAGTATCTCAGTCAATGAGGCGTAATCGATTTGAGGAAATAAGCACATTCTTTCACGGTGCAGGTAATAACGCGTTGCCTCAAGGCGACAAAATGGCTAAGCTACATCCAATTATTGACTCCTTGAACGAATAATTTATCCAATATGCAGTCTTGCAGCCAAACATATCAATAGACGAGTCCATGATTCCGTACTACGGTAAACATGGCTGTAAGCAATTTATACGCAGTAAGCCCATTCGATTCGTCTACAAAGCTTGGGTTATGGCTACCAAACCAGGCTATTGCTTACAATTTGAGATTTATCAGGGACGAAAAAACAAAGGAATGACCAATGACTGCCCAGGCCTTGGGGAATCGGTTGTACTTAATTTTGTTGATGTGCTACAAAGATAATATTCTGGTTTACTCAGAAAAATTTCGGAGAACAGGAACAGTCAAGGAAAATAGAACCATGAAATGTAAATTAAATGATTCAAACATAATGAAAAAAGAAAAAAGGGGAAATATGGACAGTGCCGTGGATAAGAACAAAGAAATCATAGCTATAAATTGAAAGATAACAGAGTTGTAACTGTCATGTCAAATGAATTTGGACTTGAGCCATTACAAAAATGCAAAAGATTTTCTGTGAACGACAAAAAGAAAGTTGATGTGCCGCAACCGCATGCAATAAAAATGTATAACACATACATGGGAGGCGTACATCAGTTAGATAATAACATATCCAATTACAGAATTGCTATTAGGGGCAAAAAGTGGTATACCCCCATCCTTTACTGGATGATCAATTTATGCATGGCTAATGCTAGTCAACTAGCCCGCGCATACGGATATGATCAAGATAATTTTCAATTTCGCAGAGAAATTTCTCAATACCTTTTAAAAAATTATGAACTTAAGCTAAAAATGCCTGGTCCAAAGAGATCTTCGCTATATTGTGCCACCTCCGAAGGACCTCGCTTGATAGTCTGCCAACAGGCAACAAGAAGGTGTTCCCTATGTGGGAATAAAACAACAAAGGCTTGTGAAACTTGTCAAATTCCTCTCCACGACAAATGCTCTGACGAATTTCATAAAATGTAATGGTTTTGTAATGTTTCAGTTTAATATATCAATAAATAAATAAAAGACAATTACTTGTTGTTTTTGTTTCAATAAGTTGGTCAAAAAATTGACCTTCTAAATCAAAAACGAAATTTGAAAAAAAATTTTAAAAATTTTTTTATGTCTTATTTTATCATTTTTTAACACAAAACATTTAATTTAATTGTTTTAAAAAAAGGTTCTAGTTCTGGGCACTAATGGGTTAAACTTTGATTTTACATAACGCATGTGTAGAATTTAATAGAAAATCCAAATATGTTAAAACAACGTCCCGCTTTTCAAAACATCTTGAATTACAAAATTTTTCACAATAAGTACCACCAAAAATCGAGGAGCCGAACGTTTTTCTGAAAGAGTTTCTTTTTGATTCATTATATTTATCTCATCCCTGTATAATTCGAGTCAAATTACCCAATGTTAAGAAGTAAACAACAACAAACAAGATCTCAAATTAGTGGGTACCGTACAACCAGGTGCAGCTTGAGCTAAATGCACGTACAGGTCACTTTTTCGCATAATCTAGATCACGTTCCGATAATATTATAGTTATTTTTTTTTAACTTCCAAAGCATTTCACAATACTCAAACCGCTATACGTACACCCGTTGACGCCCAGTGACCAAAATTCGTACGGTGCGTGATGAAAGCCGAAATTGATTTTGGTATACATGACCCATTCTAGGTCACTCAGTTGTGAAGGCAGCTGAACGAGTCCGTATAATGGGTTTCGAATGTTTTTGAGTCAGCCTTGTATCTGTGTCTATGTGTGTAGGAAGTTTCTATCTCAAGCAAATGCAGGTCAATGTAAAAGCAGAAACACTCAGTTCTCAAAGCAGCTGAACGAATCTCTATAATGCGTTTCGAATGTTTTTGAGTCAGTCTTGTATCTGTATCTATTGACTAGGAAGTTTCTATCTCAAGAAAATGCAGGTTGTGCCTTTTCTATATAAGAGCAGAAGACATATTAGAAGTCATATACAGGGTGTTATAAATTCAAGGCGAAGTACTGGGATATTGTAAACTCTAATAAATACCAAGTTGGTTAAATCGGAGCTATGCTGTGCGTTTTAAAGCTTAGATAAGAATTTTAAAAATCTCGAATACATTAACCAAACATATTTTTTTGTGAGACATTATTACTGAAGTTATTTAAAAACTAAAAAACATTTTTTAAATATTACTTTATGTCCTCTCCTAAAAATCCTACTTTCTTTTTTTAAATAACGTTTCGTTTTTATGAAATGAACATTAAATCTTTTCTAACACATACCTGCTTTTTATTTATTATTTTGATACATCTTAAAATTGAATAAAAACCTAGTTTATTTTTGCATAAATTATGTTTCTATCTATCTAGTTTAAAGAAATGAATTTAAAGTCTAAAGTAGCTCCTTCCAGTTTCTTTAAAGCATAATTACTTTCCTCCGTGAAATAACGGATTACTGTTAGTTTTTGCCCAAGGAGGGGTTGAACCAAACCGGAATTTTCCGGCAATTACAGGCACAATTCGGAAACAACACCCCGTCAAAAATCTGTGTGTTTGATTGCCACAAGCAATTCTCTGAAGGACCTGAAAAGATCGAGAACAAGTGCCACGTTCGCCGTCCGAGGACGAGTGTGACCGGGGCCAACACTGAGGCGGCCCGAAATCTTATAAAAGGAAGTTGAAGCATAACTCTCTTCAAAATCGTTGTTAACAAAGATTTCGAAGAAATGTATGAAGTTGTATTTTATATTACCATCAGTGGGCAGATCTCCTGCAATAAGCAGATTATAGATTTATCTATTATCTAGAGAAAAATGGATAATGGAACCCATTAGCAGATTAATTCAGTCTTAAGATAAAAAAAGTGCACTAAAAAACTAAACTTTTTTTTGATAATCATTGCTTGCGTTCTATTTTTATTTAAAATTATTTTGACTTTTAATTTATTTAAATTACTAAAATTTTCTATTTTTATTTAAAAATTATTTTGACTTTTAATTTATTTAAATTACTAAAATTTTAATTAACTATGGAGGAAAAGTAGAATCGCTAAATTTTAAGTCAACGGATATTAATACAACAAAACAGGAAACATTTACTACTAAATATCACAAGGGAAATGATAATATTTATAATAACTGGAAAAGAAGGAGTAAGGTATATATCGGGTGTTTTATCAATCAGCAATCAAAAGCGATAATAATTATAAGTTGTTAAATAATATATTTTTTCAGTATGTTTCTATGAAATGATATGGTTTCAGCATTTTTAATATAATATACAGCCCAAAATTTACCAACGCTATTTTTTTTTATAATTTCACTGAAATCGATTTGTCAACCTTGAAATAAATAATGTTAATTGTTTGCGACATTCCCAATGTTTTGTTCTTTTATTTTCAACTTGAGTCAGATGTTTATAAAACAAATAACACTAAAATATATATTAATTACTATGCCAATCAATGGCCCAATAAGATGGCCCGCCCGTTCACAGGATCTCACTGTTCTCGATTTATTTATTTGGGGATACGTTAAAGAAAGAGTCTATGTAACAGCCCCAGCCACTCTTGAAATCTTAGAAGAAAGGATTGTACATGTATTTAGAAGTATTACGCCTCAAATGCTGCATAACGTGTTGAGAGAAGCAACTGAACGAGCGGAAATGTGTCGTGAGCAAGGAGGAATGTACTTTGAACAACTATAGTGAACTCGAATATTGTGCTTTTACATTTTACAGCGTTATTGAAGTTAGTTGAAGTTATATTTTTGTTTAATACTCTGAACTATTTGTTAGCCAAAGATACAGATTTGCACGCCTAAATTGACGCATAGATAGATCCAACGTAATTAATCTTGATCAACAAACTGTCACAATTAAAAATTCTACTTAATATCCAGCATGGATATCCATGGCACACTTGATAAAAGTAAATTATTGATTATCGAGTATTTTTCTTAGTAATATTTAATTTTTGAGCTTATTTTTAATACAATCGCAAAAAAGTTAGTACCGTTAGATTCGCAGAAAAATCCTCTTTTCAAAACATGCTTGTCTAAAAAGGGTCGCCATTTGAAAAAAATAGTTAGACACAAAAATTTGATTTTAGCAAATTTTCTTGTTCCTAGCTCTCAGATTAATCACTAAAACTTAGCGATTGTATTATTCTGTCATCATTTCAGGTCCTTAGATTAATTTGCGTCCGGTCATGGCCACCTAGATGCAATTTTAAAAATGGCTATAAAAAAATCAAGCAGGAGTAAAAAGTTTTTAAAATGTCACATTCTGATTCAGAATTGTGTCAGGAATCCAAAAATGTAAAAATATATAGAGTATTCCATTTAAAAAATCGAAACTGGAGTCATTTCCGGTGAAACCGGAAGTGACCAGATAGTGAAAATATGCGGAAACTCTCCTCTTTATGTGCCATTTACCTATTTGAAATTTCGTTTTGATACAACAAATACTTTAAAAGTTATGGCCCGTCTAATAGATTCGTTGACACCCGGTATGCAGAATAGTAACAATAGTTAAAATCTTTGACAAAATAATTCTACTTTTTAAAAAAGTCCAATTCGGAATTCTTTACCTTTGTGATGTTTAACAAAAAAATGTTCTACAATACACCTCTTTCACTAAGATCATTAATTAATAGACATATTTTCTTAGTTTATCCCAGGAATAAGATTGCTAATATATCCAAGTTAATAAAATACGACATTAAAATTGCATGTAACATGTAGATTGTCGTAAGTTATTAAATTAAATACAATAAAAATATCCAGATTACCAAACAGCGTAAAATACCGTAAAATGCGCCTAATATGCTGCAATAGAATTCAGTGTACAAAATGGTCTACCTAATTTGGCATTATCGATAATACTAATACAAACTTTATCCAATATCGGACGTGCACGAATTGAGCACAAAAAATAATGTTAGTTTGGGTAGCCATGACGGTACCTGAAACTCGTCACATGAATTGAACACCATTCTTCTCTTGATTTTCGATGACGTGATGGAGTTTGTTAATGTGTATTCGTGTTCACTAAATTCAGGTAGGTAAGGATGAAATTTGGTCATTTAAATAATAGTACCGTAATTTTGTTGTAGATGTAAAATGTATAGCCCTGCCGAGAAAATTATGAGACAACGAAATATCGTCTTAGCGCGTAGACTTTTAGAAAAAAGTTTTCAGTTGTCATCGACGTGTCCGTAATATTAGTTAAACTTTAATATGCCATCTTAGACACCAGAACAGAAAACGTTGATATATGCACGATTGAGAGACTGCGTCTACTTACGACATATCTCAGCAGAACTCCGAATTAGCAAAAATATTGTCCTTTTGACGAAGAAAAAAATTGAGGAATAGAATCAAATATGTTGGAAACTGAGTCTGGTCGGTAAAAGATCTCCACTGATGTCGAACATGAAACATTAATAAATTGTGACCGACAAGATTTTTTTAACACAGGCCAGCTTATTATTTTCACAATGGAAATACCCACCCAATAATAAAAAAAATATTTGGAAAGCCCTAATACGTAGCATTTTTAAGAGCCTAATTAGAACCTTTTATATTGGCAGGTAAACAATTTTATTGTGGGGCGGCTAAAATGGGTCAATTTTACAATGGAAAAATTACCTAGACTGGGTTGTTTACAACATTAGACATAAAATAAATGCTAAATATCACATTTTTCAAATTGAGTGGTTCTCTGTGTATCGATAAGCAAGTGTATGTGAAGACGAGAATGTCGAGTCAAACGTGCCGAAGTTGCAAAATTTCTCCTGACAAATTTCCTTATATTTGTGGAGAATTTCTGGTGAAATCACAAGCCAGGCCATTTTCCGAACATGTAAAAAAAACCTACTTTAAATATTTTGGTGTGTTAATTGGGGATCAAGATAAGCGGTGGGCTCCCCACGTGTGCTGTGTTAGTTGTAGTGTATTATTGGTGCAAAGGATGAAGGGAAAGAGAAAAAGTATGCCTTTTGCAGTTCCAGTGGTATGGCGACAACCCACCAATCATTCTGACGATTGTTATTTTTGCCTGACAAAGACTGAAGATTATTCCAAAAAGGGAAAGCACAATATAGAATATCCAAATTTGCAATCTGCCATACGACCTGTTCCTCATAATGCAAATTTGCTAGTGCAGATTGCGCCTTTAAATTGGCAAGCTCTTGATTTGGCAGATAATGGAGATAGCGCATCATCAGGCAGCTCAGAAGAACAGTGCACCGATCCCACTTTTACTACAGGTCCCAGTTCCGGCGAGCCATATTTGATTGTTCAAAGCAAATTAAATGATTTAGTACGTGATTTGGGGTTATCCAAGCAACAGTCAGAACTTCTGGATTCCCGTCTTAAGGAACGGAACCTATTGGCCAAAGAAACAAAAATTACGAATTTCAGAAAAAGAAATGCTATGTTTTCTGAATTCTACAGTATTGAAAATTCGTTGTGCGTGTGTACTGATATAGACAGTTTAATATAGGAACTTGATATTGAACATTCCCCCCGTGAGTGGCACTTATTCATAGACTCATCTAAATATAGCTTAAAAGCTGTGTTACTGCATAATGGAAATTTAAAACCCTCTATACCAGTTGCCCATTCAGTTGCAATGAAAGAAAATTATGAAAATATGCCAACGATTTTGGATAAAATAAACTACAATAACTACAATAGGTATAAATGGCAGATATGTGGGGCCTTAAAAGTTATAGCGATTTTAGTGGGACTTTAGGGGGGATTTACAAAATATTGATGACCGGGATCTCAAAATGTTAAATTTATACCTCTTGTTGATCCCAAAAATGTCCTTTTGCCTCCTATTCACATTAAACTTGGGAAGATGAAAAACTTTGTGAAGGCTTTGAATAAAGAAGGTGATGGATTTAAATACCTAAGACAAGTCTTTCCCCAGTTAAGTGATGCCAAATTAAAAGAAGGCATTTTTATTGGGCCAGAAATCAGAAAATTGCTGGACGATGTCAATTTTACGGAAAAACTTACCAGGCAGGAACTCAGAGCATGGAATTCATTTGTTAATGTAGTAAGAGGATTTTTAGGCAACAATATGGATTGATGCCTATAAAGCGCTTGGTGCCAGAATGTCATTAAAAATTCACTTCCTCCATTTCCATCTGACATTTTTTCCCAAAAATTTGGGGGCTGTTAGTGACGAGCAGGGTGAAAGGTTTCACCAAGATATCAGAACAATGGAAATTCGGTACCAAGGACGATGGGATCCAGCCATGATGGGTGTACTACTGTTGGTTTTTGAAGAGAAAAGATAGGACACCTCATAAATGGAAAAAATAAAGTTTAAGTAGTATTTTAAGTTAATATTTTTCTCGTTTGATTTTCTGTTAGATGTATGCTATGTTTAATAGGCGAAACTGTAAACATAGTCAATAAACAGGGTTAAGAATTTTCTGAAATAATTTTTTTAATAGATCTTAAGTATCGTAACATTCGATATGGTTCTACAACTCTAACAAGAAAACCCTACATGCTATAATTTTCTCTTTGTCTTTCTATTTGGATAGGTTCATTCTATCAGATTATGCTATTCTGATTTGTGTTACAACAAAAAAATTTTTTTTGTCGGTCAGTGTATCTAAGAGTTTATCCATTCCATACAGCTATTAAAGCCAAAGAAAAAACGCATTTTCCTGGTTCTGCAAACACTGCAAGAAGTAGAATCAGGTGCATCAGGAAACGATCTGCTGCCAAAAAAATATTTTTTACCGATAAAAATAAGTCAAGAAGGGTAGCATGTGCTTATGAATTGGCAAATCAACATAATTTGTGGGAGTCTGTCATGTTTTCCAATGAAAAAACATTCCAGTCGTGCAGTAGTGGAAGAATCCTTGTATATAGGCCTAGTAATACAAGGTATGATGCTACACCCAAACACACCACATTCGACGTTGTCCTATTAATATTTGGAGCTGGATCAGTTTGAGGAGCTCAGGGATTTCACGAGGTATTTAGAGAAGACTATCGGCTGCGCTATACTGTGATGTGTTAAATTAAGTCATTTTACCATCTGCTAGAGAGGTATATGACGATAATTTCATCTTCCAGCAAGATAATGCGCCTATACACACGTCACGTATAGTACAAACATTTCTACTCGATCGCAATATTCGAGCTTCAACGTGGCCTTCCAAAAGCCTTGACATCAACTCAATGGACAATGTTTGGGCAGAAATGACACAATTAATTTCCAAACAAGATTTCCGACCAAGAAACCGAGAAGAATTTCGTCAAAGAATAAACGATGCATGGGAACAAATAATTCCCGGATATATAAGAAGCCTAGTTGGTTCTGCAAACACTGCAAGAAGTAGAATCAGGTGCATCAGGAAACGATCTGCTGCCAAAAAAATATTTTTTACCGATAAAAATAAGTGAAGAAGGGTAGTATGTGCTCATGAATTGGCAAATCAACATAATTTGTGGGAGTCTGTCCCGTTTTCCAATGAAAAAACATTCCAGTCGTTCAGTAGTGGAAGCATCCTTGTATATAGGCCTAGTAATACAAGGTATGATGCTAGATACACCCAAACACACCACATTCGACGTTGTCCCATTAATATTTGGGGCTGGATCAGTTTGAGGAGCCCAGAGATTTCACGAGGTGTTGAGAGAAGACTATCGGCCGCGCTATACTGTGATGTGCTAAATCAAGTCATCATACCATCCGCTAGAGGGGTATATGACGATAATTTCATCTTCCAGCAAGAAAATACGCCTATACACACGGCACGTATAGTGCAAACCTTCCAAAAGCCTTGACTTCAACTCAATGGACAATGTTTGGGCAGAAATGACACAATTAATTTCCAAACAAGATTTCCGACCAAAAAACCGAGAAGAATAAACGAGGCATGTGACATGTGACCAAATAATTCCCGGATATATAAGTATGCCAAGACGTTTACAGGCCGTCATTGACAGCTACGGCGAAATGACCAAATACTAGGAAAATGATAATATTGTCTTTTTTTAAATGTGTTATCAAATAGTTTATTCTGAATATACTTTTGTAAAAAAAAAAATCTAAAATTTTATTTTCGCAAAAACTTCTAAAAGATGAGAATTTTTATAAATAAAATACTTCACTTTTTTTTGTTAAAACAATATATTCTCCGTAACGACTTAAACTACTTTTGAAAAATGTTCCTAATAGTCTGGGAGCCAGAATAATGCTTGTCGGAGATTTTTCTCGGCACGAGCGTACATATATATTTTTACACAACAAATATGTGAAATAGAATGTGTAAATATACATACATTGTATACCTACATTCACATCGAAGTATTTTACTTACGTATAATGCATACTTATAACTAATATTTTGGTAGGTAATTAGGGGTCGAATTAAGTCGAAATATTTTTCTAAGAATCAGGTAAATAAGACAATCCCTTGGACAGTGTCCAATTCGTGAACTTGAAAATAGCATTGAAATATTTTATGCTCAATTCGTGCCCGTCGAAATATCTACTAATACAAACAAAACGTTCCTCAACTTCACCTTCAGTTAAGAATTTTTATTTTATTGGCTCCTGATAAACTTTTAAATAATCTATATTAATTTCTTCAACAAAATTAATTGTAATAGTTAATATAAAGTTCTTATTTAACGATTAATTTATTGTCACAATTGAGCCTGCAACTTGCAAGTTTGATGTCTGTCAGTTCTGACATAGTGATTTTAGTGGGAACTTAATAAGTTCTTAATTGCGTTACTCGAAATCGTGTTTTTATAAGAATAAAAAATAAAAAATGAGCAGTGCTGTTTCCAATCTCATATTGCACGAGTTTTGGGCAAAACTTAGGGACAATTTCAAAAGTTCATAAAACTAACATAAAAACTGGATACTATCAGGACAAGGCCGTCCTACAGTAAGCACGCTCAACGACAATCGTTTCCTGAGGGTGCAGTGCTTTAGGAGACGATTTGTTACGAGTTCAAAGCTAAAAGGTGAATTTGTCGCTGCACATGGAAGGCAAATTATTCTACAAATAATACGGAGTAAATGATGGAAAGCATTGGGTCCTAAGTTAGAAGCGAATCACCGCAGGGCATGCTTAGAATTCGCGAGAGATCATTTGCTGTGGGGTGAAGATCACTGGAGAAATGTTCTTTTTAGTGACGTGTCCCGTTTTTGCCTCTCCACCAACGACAGAAGAATGAAAGTTTACAGACGACCAGGGGAGCAGTATACCCAGTCTAATTTTAAGGAAACTGTAAGCTACGAAAGTAGGTCTGTAATGGTTTGGGGAGAGATTTCGTTGGAGCCAAAAACAAACTTGGTATTTGTAGAACATTTGACGGTTGACCGATATGTTACGGAAATTTTAGAGCCCCACGCTCTGTCTTTTGCTCCCGCCACACTGGAAACGGATTTATTTTTATGCATGACATTGTACGTCCACAAACGGTACAAGTGGTCAGGGATTATCTAACAGACTCTGAAATTTCCGTAATGGATTGGCCAGCCCGAAGCCCTGATATTAACCCCATTGAGCAGGTATGGGTTCATATGGGAATCCCCTGCAATATCTACAGGAGACAGGAGCTCCGGTCGACACTCAACCGAATTTGGCAAAACATTGAACGAAGTTTAATTTTGAGCATACCCAATAGATGTCAAACCACTATTAACGCTAGGGGTGGAAATACCAGGTACTAAAAATCCTGATTATATTGTATTTATTTATTATTAACCCTTTAAATTATCCCAAATAAACAATAGGCTATACTTTTGTCTTCTTTGTTACATAAGGCTATCAATTTTTCGTTTTTTTTTGCTTAGAGAACAATACATTAAATAAAAAAAATAGGGTACTTAGGTACCTACTCATTTGAAATAGGAAAGTTGGACATAGCCTAAATTTTTAAACAGAGCTGTATATGCAAAGTTAAAAAAAATATTCTTATATATTCAACACTTTTTCTCAAACCGTCTAATAAAAAAGTTAGAAACGGGTTAAATTTGTCAAAATAACGTGGAATACCCTGTCTTTTAGTGATATCCTGTATTATTGATAAGGTAAAGGGCACTAAGTTTAAGAAAATTTAAATTAAATACACCAAAACTCTAATAACAATCTTTAAAAGTCACCATTTTCCATGGCGGTATTAAGCTTGTAAACATTTTGAAACACCCTGTAAAATTCGGCAAAATCGCTATAATGTTCAGTAAAGCAAAACTTCTAACGTGGCAAAAATTTTAAGGAAATCGTGTTTTTTACCCGTAATTGAAAAAAAATTATTTTCTAAAAAATGTCATCTTTTTCGTACCACCAACCAGATTCTGGTACAGCAAGTACTTCCATGGAAACTGCACCCAAGACATTCACAAAATGAAAATTTCATCACCCGGTGTATACCGTAGGTCAGTTTTAAATTTAGTAAAATTTACATTTTTTTGCCCCTCCTGTACAACAAAGCCGGGATGCAACAAACATATACCGTGCTAAAAAGATAAATAAATTACCTACTCGTCAAAAAAAATCATCTTGATTGGATTATTTACAACGAAAATATAGACATTTGAAATAGCCGTTCTTTTTTACCCATTCCATAATTTATGTGGGAAGTATATATAATAGTGTACTTTACGCTCGTGCGAGCGTGTCACTCGGTGCCCCATGAATAAATTTTCAAAACATGTTCTTTGGCAGTACTTTAAACTTTTTTGGCTAGAATCATTTTGACCCTTGATTCTAATATTCGCTTAACTGATGGTAATTAGCGATGTTAATATACTTATTTAGCATTAAAGTCTTCTTTACCATCGAATATTTGGCCATAAGGAACTCGAAGATTATTTGTCAACGAGATCGCCATCTCCAGCAGTATAGTTTCCAAGCAGTATACTTTCATTAATATGTTCCATACAGTTTTCTGCCAGTTTCAAACATTCATAAAACACAATTATTATACAAGGTAACCTCAAAAATATCTATATTTCATCAATACAGAAAAACAATTTGAATATGCTAATAATTAACATTATATTCAGAAATCATTTTGGAAAGATTGCCCAAAATGTTTGGTGTTTTTAAATTATATTTTTGTAAACTAAAAACATTCATATAACTAATGATCTAAGCTAAAAGATGAGTGATTTAAAAACAAGGACAGCATATTAATAACAATAAAATAAAACTTATTCCTTAACAAATATAGGCAGTTATTCAGAATTACTACTACTGTCAAGGTTGCTTAAAGATGATTAATTTGGATTAATTGATTTTTACCAAATTTAAAACTTTCGAGCTGAACTTTTTCTTTTTAGGCAGCTTTAAGTTCCTTAAACTCATAATAAAAGGATCTGAATAGTTAGAATCAATATTAGTTTCCATTCTGCTCATTTTTCTTGAATGGTGTTTCCTGTATTGTCTATAATTCCTATTTCGAGCTTCTTGAATTTCCTCCGATAATTGTCCAATGGGTACAGGACATAACTGAATAATTTCTGCTCTATGAAGAAGAATTTTATGTATAGTGATAGATTTTATATCATGGATAAATAGATACAAATTGTTTGGCAGTTTCTAAGGAATTTGAATTAAAATTGTTAATACTGAGTCGTCTAACAATTACTTGTAGAATTACAAAGAAACAATATATTTCGATTTTGATGTTATTTCAGAAGATATTATAAAATTTTGAAAAAATTGCGAGCGGTATTGCCGTCATCACTGTACCCACCTTGTTTTGTTTGATGTAGAATTATGCTCAAATGATTTCTAAAGTATTTTTGAATTCTTTGCTTTTCTTCATCATTTATTATTTTATCTTCTTCACAAGTTTGCCATTTTTGTATATTTAAACGGTAGCTTATCTTAAGCAGGCTTTCCAGACAGCAAATCCACGCGTTAAACATTACAAAATTTAAATAGTCCTCTCTAATTGGTCTTTTTAATATATCATCTATGTAATTCATTTGCCAAGGTGAAGCCCCACAAATATAATACTTCTCTCATGATGTATCTGTCAAAGCACTAACCATTTTGCCATCAATCATTGACATTATTAAAACATGTTTTATGCTAATGCTCACTTACTATACGGAGTTTCAACAAGTTTTTGTATTTCGTTATTCACGTAACGCTTCTCATTTTTAATAATCAATGGATTCTTCTTAAAACTTAATTTTTATGGGACTACAGTAAACAATGGAAGAAGGCCGCGGATTTTGCAACATAAGAATTTTTACGCTTTTTCAGTTTTTCGAGTATAATTCTAATGGAACCAGCTTTTCTTACAACACCATACGATGAATACAAATTTCAATAATTTTCTTTTGCTTTGTTTCTCAAGAGTTGATAGTGACACTTAGATAGATTTGTATCTACTATCAAAGAAACTGGAGATATCTGAATTTGTAGGCTTGTTGTATTGTTATTATTTAATATTTTTAAATGTTTTCCTAATTGATTGGATGATTTTGCTATTTGGGCCAATAGATTTGCAGTTGGTAGCTTGCCGGAAGTCCTTAGACCCACTTCTGCATCAAAAAAGAGCTCATTAGTTTCACATTCTTGAAATTTTTCAGTTCTTTTATACTTCCCAGCATAACTTAATCAGATGATACTTTTCGTCAGCCTAAGGTGGGAATCTTTGGATTGATGCATGTTATTGTCATTTTTAAAATCTGTTTTTTTTATTAGTCGCTTGCCATTTTTTTCGAAATTAAACAAAATAATTATGTGCCAATGGTTTTGTTTCCGACAATTTGCGTAAAAAATATTAAATAAAATCCCTCTTATGGCAAGTTTTTGATATATATTGATTTTATCTAAATCGAATGATGTATTTCTAAATTTTATGTGAAATTTTCAGGATCTACCCGGTAAGTACGAATGAAATGATTCAGTTATTTAAAATATATTTTTGTAAAGTTGAGGAGTTGGGAGCAAGATTTTGTTTTACATGAAACATTATAAGATGTTAGTGAAACATATAAAATTAATAGTAGCCCTAACAAATATCAACACTCATAACGCTTAATAAAATTTAAAAAAAAACAGTTTTTTGGCGTATTTTTTTGATTTCTTCAATCTAGTTTACAGTTTATTTAGAATCTGGCTGTCCTTAAGAGCAACTTTATCAGCATGCAAGTAGAATCAATACTTACCTTCAATGGCTTCTCGCGTTTTCGCTTTTGTTAAAATCTAATTTTGTTAAAACAACCGCTTCACATTTAATAGAGAAAAATACTTAAATAAAACATATCTACAAAAATGTCACTGTCAACAAACCCAACAAAATTATTTCTGGCATTGCCATTGCAATTACGTGACTTAAATGGCTTATTTCCCGAAACTTCATGGCATACATAATTAATCTGTATTGATAAAAAAAATTGTATATGAAAAAAATTTTTAGAATTATTTAATAGCTTAGGCTATCCCTGATTCACCATGTGTCGTAGGCGTCTCGCGATTTATTCGGTTTCAAAACTTTCCTGCATTTTGACTTTTTAAGTTTGACAGCATTTCCCTAGCAACGATAGTGTCTACTATGACAAAGGGAAAATGTTGGTGAAATCAAATTGAATTTCCAGATTTTTTTGAACGTTTATATTGTGGATACAATAAGAAACTAGTATGACATAAAAGTTTATATGCTCCTAATGACCTCGGGCGACTTACAGGGAATAAACATTTATTTAATACTCTTGGTAGATAAATAACGACTAAACTTCAGATTTAAATAAACCTTAAGTGCATCGTTGAGCTAGTTTCGTACCGTCTACTCCACATTTGGTAAATGAATCTGAGATTTCTGCCTTGCAATTTACTAAAATATATAAGGGAACCTGAAGTTTTATATTATTATGTTCATATTTGTTAAGAATGTATTGTTTTTATTTTCAGCTTTGTTTGTGCATAAGTTCAAACCGATTAAATAAAAAAATCAATATATTACACGTTCACTTCATATTGAATACAGCTTGCTAACTGCAATGGGTTGTACGTTGGTTGTCCCTGAATTCTTTTTATATGGACCAAAGACAGAAAACAGAATCATAGGAAATTTAGCCCTGATGATGACTCGTATTGTGTCGAAACACCGACAGCTGATTTGGATAAGGAAACCATTTTCTGTCCAAACAAGCTGTTAAGTTCTATATTATCAATACATTTTGGTCAAATAAAAGTACCCATTACTCGTACCAATGAGTAATGATTTATTACTCACCGGCCAGAACCAATTACGTTATTCCAGATTTATAACTCATGCTCGCTGTAACCAATCACAATTGTCGGTTTGTTAGGCTGTAGTAAGATTGTGTATTGAAAACCAGATTGTTTCTCAGTAATTTAATTTTACGCATGGTGAAACGTTGTACGCGGAAAATGAATAATTAGGAATAAAACAAGTTCCAACCGTCTCTGATTGTTGATTTAATAAAAATAACATAATTTTAAGTCTGGTAATTTGTTTTAGGTTTATTTTTACGGTCATTTTTCAACTGATATGCATTATTAATTACCCGCCTGCAATTAATAATTCGTTCAAAATAATATAGTCGCAGGTATTCATTTGAAACTAATGCCAACACATTTTCATTACACACAATTCAAGTTTAAGGGCATATGTAATTAATGTCGACTGAATTTATATGTTGCATAGAAAACATTTACCATATCGTTTGTTCAAAAGTATGTTGTATTATTGCCAAAATCATCACGAAATATATTGCATTTTTGTGTATCAATAAGGTAAACATTATAAAATTGTACTCAACAACGTGATGACGTTAATATGTCGCAAGGGATATGATGGGGCAACTTTCGTTGACTTGAAATGGGTTATTTGAACAAAACATTTTCATTGCCTCCTTAACAACAGGAAATACAAATTTTCCTGCGAAAATAGACTATTTCCATTTTTCACACTTTAGAATACCTGAACTATAAAAAGTACTTTGTAGTAAACTTGTAAGTAACTTTGCTTTGGATCTCATTCCCAACACTTTCTCGAACACTAAAACGCCAAAATGTAGAAATTTGGCGTTTTCATTTTCCGTGGAAATATTGTACACTTTAGAATACCCGAAATAAGTTACATACAAAAAATGCTTCCATTGCCTTTTAGAAGCCCTCCTTAATAACAGGAAATAACAATTTTACATTTCCATTTTCTACACTTCAGAATACCTGAAATCTGTTATATAAAAACTTTGTTTTGCTTTGCATTCTAAACATTTTTCTGAACATAAAAATATTAAAATAATCTTGCGGAATAAGTCATTTTCATTTTCAGATGAAATTTCACTTCCATTTTTCAGACTTTAGAATAGAACCGTGTTACATGGAAACTTTGTTTTGCTTTGCATTCTACACATTTTTCTGAACATAAAAATGCAAAAATGTTCTACCAAAATACGACATTTCCATTTTCCAAGGACATTTTGTAAACTTTAGCTGAAATGTCATGTATCCACCAAATATTTTTAGCTTCTATTAAGCCTCCTAAATATCGTAAATTAAAAAAGTCTCTACGGAAACTCTTAATTTTTATTTGTTTCTATCTATTTGGATATTTATTTATTTTTTATTAAATTAAATATTATATAAATATTTTTATTTAATTAAAATATTATCCTTTTTCTTCACTGAAATGTGGTACATTCACAAAACAATTTTTTTACTTCGATAAGGCCTTCGGATTGTTGAATTAAAAAAAAAAATGGGATTCTATAGTTTAAATGATAGTTTATGGCTTTAAAGATGGTTTTATCGACGAACCTAATACCTAATACCTAGCGGGATAGATCCACCTAATAGTATAGGTTTTATTTAAAAAAATCCTTTATTTAATATATACCCGGAATTTTGTTGTCGCGCTACTGTGCGCTTTCTTTACAGCAAACCTAACCGATCCTAACCTAATCTAGTTCGCATTCTTATTATAGTTTACGTCTATAAAGCCTTCTGAATGTAGAACAAAAAAAAATAATGTGATTACAAAATCATAGTTTATGGCTTTAATGATGGTTTTATCGACGAACCTGAGCTAACTTAACATCCATCATATATGTTTTGTTATAAAAATCCTAGTTTTAGAATGCGAATCAAACTAATATATGTATCTGATTTCCTAGGAAAATCAAAACAATGAAGAATTTCCGCAAAAAAAGTTTGCATTTTTATGTTCAGAAACAAACAAAGCAAAATCTCCATGTAACTGATTTCAGGTACTCGAAAGTATAGACATTTCCTCGGAAAATGGAAATAACAAATTTCCGCAGAAACATTTTTGCATTTTTATGTAAAGAAAAATGTTCAAAATGCATTTGAAGCAATTTTTTATGTAACTGATTTCAAGTATTCTAAAGTGTAAAGCCTTTCCTCGGAATGTGGAAATAACAAATTTCCGCAGAAATATTTTAGCATTTTTATGTTAAGAAAAATGTTCGGAGTGGCAAGCAAAGCAAAGTTTTCATGTAACTGATTCCAGGTATACTAAAGTGCGAAAAATAATAATTATGCATTTGCGTAGAAAAATTCTTATTATCCCCTATTAAGAGAAGCTTCTCGAAGACATAAAACTAGTTGGTTTTCTTAGAGCTGATTTCAGGTGAACGAAAATTGATCCGATATTATAATTATATAGACTAATTTTGCTGTTACAAGCCTTACAATATTAGGTAAGGGGGCGTCTATGAATTACGTGAGATGTTTTTTTAAAATTTGGATCCCTCATGGTGAGATTTGGTAAGATGTCCTGGGTGCCCCGTCCCCATTACGTGAGATGTATCCTATAATTTTTAAATAATTTAATTTATTTGGTATGTTCATATACTCAGCTTCATGCCAGTAAATACCTAAGCATTAATACTGATGTTTTCTATGTTCTACTTTTTTTCTGTGAAATAAGAGAAGAAAAATGACATTAGGTTTAAGATATACTAAAGCGAATTTAATTAAATTTAGTAAAAGTTAAAAATAAGCTGCGACTTTTCATAAAATGAGTAAATTTTCATAAAATAAACCTACTGTTAAATAACATTTTCTTTAAAGAGTTTTCGTTTCTATTTTAAGTCGTATATTTGTTAAACAAAAGCCACTAAAATTCTATAGCTTCGTGGAGACTTTATCACAACTATACGAGTTGTCGAGTGTCTAGATAATGCCATGAATTTTAAAGTTTATAAACATTATTATTTAATGTTATTTGCAAAAACTGAACTCCTTTTTTTAAACTTAATTTGTTGATAAGTTTTGGAATTGTTTATATGCGGTTATGAATTTTTCGCACATTTTTACGTCCGTATATTACAATCATGAAAAAATCACCTTCCAAGATTTTTGCCAATCTTCACGCTTCATGGTCCGTAGACGCCGAAAAACATGTTTTCTCAATTTCGTTGGTCTGTCTACTACATGATTATCTTCAAATTTTGATAAAAAATTAAGGGTCGTATGGGGATGACCTGGTAACATTTTGGTAAAAATCCAATATGGCGAAACAAACTGGCGGCCTAGTGAAATGTTAAAAAAATTGTTATTAAAAAACTATTTATACAATTTATCTCACATTTTGCACAAAAATTAAGTATTATGTTTGGTTCAAATGGTAAAATTATGGTCCGAATCCAAGATGGCGGAACAAACTGGCGGCTGAATAGTGTATTTAAAAATTCAGCCGGAAAAAACTGGTAGCATTTTGTAAAATCCAGTATGCCGGAACAAGATGATGGCCTAGTGAAACGTTAACAAATTTATTACTAAACAAACTAATTATCTAATTTACCTCAAATATACTGGTCACATTTTGGTATGAATCTAAGATAACAAAAGAAAAAGCGACGTAATAAAATATTTAAAAAATCAGCACGAAAAACTACTTATTAAATTAATTTCAAATTTTGTGTAAGTATTAAGTGTGATATAGAGATAAACCGGTAAAATTGTAGTACAAATTTAAGATGGCGAAACAAAATGGCGGCCAAATAAAATTTTTATACGTTATATTTTGTAGAAAATTTAAATGTGATAATGGGATAAACTGGCACAAATTCAATATTACGTAACAAAATGGCGGTGTGCGTCAATGTAAAAACTACTTATTGAATTTATATTAAATTATGCCCAAAATTCAAGTGTAGCATAGGTAGAAAGAAACTGGTAAAATATTGGTAGGAATTCAGTATGAGGGAACAAAATGGGGCACAATAAAATGTTTGAATAGACAGTATATATGTGTTACTAAACGACTATGTACTGAAATTGGGTCACACTTCACAATTCCTAATAAAAGGAAAGAATCATCGAGAGAAGTTCCGGGTAAAGGAAATTTACCGATTTTTCTAGATGTCATTCCAAATCAATTAAGTTCCCACTCATGTTTTTACTAGCAATAGCAAAAATGATTTATTTTGTTATGTATGTAAAAGTTTAAAATTCAATATTGCGACTTTTATCGATTTTATCATCCTCTTTTTATTTTTCTGCATTTTTTATTAGGCGTAGAAAAATGTTATATTTTCGTATCGCCATATTACACCAATTTAAATCCCAGTCACATAAACACTTAAATATACATAGAAATAAAAAATCTTTGTGTAAATATGACATTTTTTTAAACAAAAGTTAATGTCTGTATGCATGCGTATGGAAGTGCGAGTGTAAATGGGAGTGCGAGCGAAAGTATGAGTGGGAATGGGAGTGCGAATAAAAGTGCCATTTAGGAAGCGAGTGTAAGCAGAAGTGCGAGTTAATCGGAGTGTGAGTACTCGAGAGAAAGTTAGTGGGAGTACTAGTGAAAGTACAACTAGGAGTGCGAATGGGAGTGGAAAAGCACTGGAATTGTGCGCATTATCAGTCGATTTCAGAAAAAATATTGTATATATTTCCGATTAATTCTGTGACCTTAAATAGCTTTAGTCAATACTGAGAAATTATTTCAAATCCTCTAAAAGTATCTTATTTGTGCATTTAAATAGGGGCTCATAGGTAAGATACAGCTTACGTTGGCAAAGTTTGAGTCAACAGCCCCGCCGAGGAAACTTAAATATTTTTGTCAGTTGATGTGTTTAATGTGGATCGTGTGATAGGTTGTAGTTACGATTGCGTATTTTTGTAGATTTTATTTTGAAGATTTTACATTTTGTTTGTTGATTTTGTGGTTTGAATTAATGTTTTAAAGAAAGGTAGCGACAGTGTTTTAGAATATTAAGACTTTATAATCCGTTTTTATTTATATTGCCGAGCTGAACTTTCAGAAACGACTCGAATTTAAGGCCAGTAGTTGACCTTTGTCGAAATTTAAAATTCAGCAAACAGGTAAAGATAAAAACAAAGAAGTAAATAGTTATTTTCGTAGAAATATGTACGATTTATGTGTCTGGACATGCGTTTGCGAAGTAACAAAGGCATTTTATTGTTTCGCGTGTCTGATTTTTTCAGATGACTCTTTGTGGTGTATATGTATTGTCTGAAAATTTGACCACGAGCTGGCACTGTTCCTTCGGCGTTTCGTAAAGTGATCACGAGCCAATATCGAAGCGAGAGACTGCGCGTCGTAGAATGTGTTTGTGGTTTGCGATTCGTGAACGTGATAAATTAGATATGAAGATTTCAGGTTTATTATTAATATAGTGTACAAGGTGGTAATGGGTGTAGGTTAGATTAGGTGTGTGAAATAGCTTTTTTTTCTAGATTCGAACTCGTGCAAGAGTTTTAGGTGTATCTACTAATTTTTTTCAAAATAAACTGCTCGAAAAAGGTAGTACATCACTTAATTTAGTAACATAACGAGGTGCTATTATGTAAATATGAGATCTTCTTTTTCTTCTTCCTCTTATTTTAGGCCTTTGGCATGTATTTTCTAACTAATTTTCATTCTCTTGTAATGTAGATGTCCAGGAGTCCTTCCATTTTTTAGGAGGTCTGCCCAGTGGTCGGCGTGTCTGTGGAACACCGTTTCGTCTAATTTCTGCTATCCTGTCCCTGTTCATTCTAGCAACGTGGTCATTCCAAGCTCTACGCCGCTTCCGTCCCCATCTGACTATGTCCTCTACCTCGCACTCGTTCCTTATGTCGCTGTTCCTTTTCCTGTCTCTTGGTTTTAGCTCTTTTGCTCATGTGTTTGTTGTTCCATATGACGTCCCGAAAAGCACCTGCTATCCTGCTTGCTTTGCTTGCTTGGGCCTTTACTTCATCGATTCTATTTTGGCTGGAGGTTATTTGCACTCCTAGATAGTTAAATGCCATTACCTGCTCTACTGGTTTTTCTCAAGTGCAAGTTTACATCAGGTTCTTTAGCCACTACGAGTGTTTTTGTTTTAGTAGTGGATATTTGCATGTTGTACGTCATGTCTCTGTAGGTCATTTTCGATTTCGGCTATGATTACTGCATCATCGGCGTAGCAGATGATTTTTATTTCTCCCGTTGTGAGTCTATAGCCTCTGTTTGTATTCTTAACGTGGTTGATAATTTTTTCACTCATAAATGCTTGATTATAAAAATAGCGTCTAGCGTCGATCTATTCTTTCTAAAATCCTGTTGTTCTTCTGACGTATCAACACGTTCAATTATTATTGATTCCAAAATTTTTGTAAACAATTTCATGGTTATGCCTCTCAATATGAGATAATGGACTTTAATCAGTTTTCGATCTTTGGATTTTTGGTTACTAAGGACCAGCAGTTTGTTTAAAAGTTTGTTGAGAGTGTTAGTATTAAGGTAGTGTACTGAATAAGGTAAGATCAAAAATGAAGAAGACTAGTGTCTACTGGAGAAATATTGCTTTGGCGGAATTAAACATCATTTTTTTGTCAACTTATTTTTGCAAGATTATTAAAAAATATTTTAAACTATGTACTTGCCTTTAAGTTGGAAATGTATTTTTATTAATAAATAATTTTAAAATTTTTAGTTTTCATATACCTAATCTTTTTCTACCCCTTCATGAATTTGTTTCTGCTAACAAACTTCATTTTGTGATTTTAATAACTCAGTGTAAATAAAATTTATCCCCCGCAAAGGTCAAACTTTGTAATTTCCTCGCAACCTGTATATTAAGTCTAAAGCCTAACACAACATGCATACAGTATTCATTTACTTTACGCATTTGATTGCCCAACATTGTCAAAAAAGAAAATGAAGATTGGCTATCGGTGATATTTGCACACTATCCTATTAATAGTGGCAGACTGATTGATTATTTCCGAACAGACAATCCAAAAATGGAATATAAAAGTCCCCTTAAATGGACCTTAGCTTTACGGTCTTTAAATAGAGTTCAGACACACGGAAAAATATAAATCATTTATTGCCGAAACAAAAACTAAACGTAGAAAACTTCATCTGATTAAAAAAGTCCCATAAGCAAAAAATAAGTCCATGTAAGTAATAAAAAAAAATGTAAGTACATATACTAGAGTACGTAATTACTAATATGGCCACCTGACCCTTTGTCGGTTTTTTTACTACTTCACTTAGAGTTTTTACTACAGATACCTGTAAAAGTATTTGAAATTTGAAAAATGAGTACTTCAGTTACTTTACTTCACAACAATCACGTACAAATACTAGTTACTCGATTCTTCAAATCATTTTAAAATTTGAAATTACTTGTTATTTGGTTCTTGTTGATGATTTCCTTAGTATTTGGTACTTATACTTCCAATACATGCTGTCAGTGTTTGTGATAGCTCTGGTGTCTCGTAAAAAAGGAACATTCTCGGAATCCCGTGGTTATAATGTAATAAGTTCACCTTCATCCAAAAATGTTCTACTTTTCTTACTACATACACAACATACTATTATTTCTGTTAGATCCTCTAGTATATTAGACGCCCTGTAAACATTTAGTTTGTTAGCCGTAGTAAAAAATGGATGAATTAAAACACTCGCTTGGCTTATGTTGCAAATTTCGTTATCTCGAGTAACATCTATCATCAACTGTCATTAAATAATATACTATTCCCCATATTCGCACCCAAATTGGCAACAGGTGCTAACTGTGACGTATGAAATGTGAAAACGTCTTATAGGTTGAACTTTTAAGAGCAATCGATCGTTGACCAGAACCCCGAATTAAGGTGAAGATTGGTGAGGTCGACGAACTCCTGGATTTAATTGGTCTACTCTTGTCAGTGTTGCAAACGCATGTCTCAATTGAAATTTTTGTGCGTTTGTTCCAGTGGCGCGCTCAATAATCAAATCAATGAACATCTACACAAAAACAAGTAATTTTCATTTCTTAAGGCTGTGTTAAGCTTATGTTACAAAAATCTCTGAACTATGTGAATTTAGCCTAAATTAATTCTTTCTCATGACCATGTTAACTTATTAGACAAGTTAGGCGGCGTTTAAGGATGGCTAAAAGTATAAACCTTTATGACAATACATTTTGGGCCATAGATATATAAATTTATTACACGGACAAAAGCGCCAGTAAATGCTGTATTTTTCTTCATTGACACCTTACGCTTCTTTCGTGCAATGCATTTACATATGGGATTCAAAATGTATTCTCATAAATTAATACCTGTGCTAACATTTCCTTTTTTACTTTTCAGCTGACTCCATAAAAGCGTGATTTTTTAAATTTTCAATATATTATGTATTTTAAATTTTTTCTTTTCAGAGATTAAATTATTTCACTCAGACGAAATACCATGTATAAGCGATCGTATTAATGTTGGTCAGTATTACTATTAGTTACGACTATGCCTTTAATGAATTTTAAAGTAAATTTACATTTAATGAAGGTAATTGAACCTGGGATTTCCAATGTACAGTAAATTTCACAATAAATCGTTTTGATTCAATGACTGCATTAGAACTGCCTGGGCCTGGGTCAGCAATAAACAAAGAAAAATATTTGAAAGGGCCGGACCGGAATAATTTCTAGGTATAAAATTTTCAATAATTTCTTCTGTTGTAGGTATAAAAAGATGATTTTAAATGTTTTCAAGGTTTATCTGCAGTAGGATTTTAAATACATTTTTGAAAAATTAAATATCAGTCTTTATTTCTCACGAGAAGTGTGCATTTATATAGGGATATCATTTTATGAAATACTATTTGAACAAAACAGCATTATATCCCTGGAAAAATGATAACATTGATGGTGCTCCTTCTAGTCTTCCTGTGAAGAAAAATCATTTATCTGTCGATGTTAGGAAATTGTAAAAACTGTTTATTTATGACGCATTTCATTGCTAGGTTCTAATAAGGACGTTTTAATATGCGAAAAATGTCTGAACCAATGTGACTTGTTTGGTAGTTGTTACATATGGGCAGAAATGTAAATAAAATAAGCTACTTCTGTGTCCTCGATGCTCTGAATTATCAGTATTTAACCCCTTTAAATGAGATTTCAAGAAAGAAGGTAAGTTGATCTAGATTCTTTTTATGTGCTTTTCTTGGCTTAGCAGTAACTATTTTTATAATGTCCCTTTTCGGATTTTTACTAGACTTTTTTTTAGTGTATTATTTTAATGTTAGCTTTAGAGTATTTCATTTTGTTACTTGTTGATGACACTGTTTTGCAATTTTAGTAAAAAATCAATTAAATTAATAAATGTTATTTATTCATACTGGGATTCTATCACTATATATGATGAAGTATAAATCTTAGGCAAAAAGAAAAAGAAAACAAGTTTTGGATAGAAAATTACGAGCGGATTATTGAAGCAAATTAGCTCATCAAAGAGAAGGCGGTTGAATCTGAAAATAAATAAAAGACTGCTGAGGTAATTAATATACTACAATAATCATAGTTGCTTGTATATTTTAACAATAACGAGTAGAGTTGATCAAACAGATATTTTACCATAACAAACAGAATTATGTTAATAAAGGGTTGGTTTATCCTACTTCTTAACCTCCTTGACAATATGGAGATTTTCAAAAAGTGGCTCTCTCAAAATGTTATTCAAATCCAGTGTTAAAATTTGTTTTCTATTAGTCTTACCTAATTATTGATATAACAAAATTAAAATACCATAGGGCTGGGGATGAATATTACTTTCATGTTACTTGCTCAATATTTTATAATATTTATTATAAAATGGTGTTGCCTAAATCTAATCAGCCCATAAAATAAATATATTATTCTCTCCACTTTCGGGCATATCAATTTGCATATGTTTTTTTGTGCTACTTCTCTAGCTCTGCTCAGGTTTTCTCAATGAGTTGGACTCGTTCAGATTGGTGCAAAATGTGAATATTGTGTTAAGAAAACAATGTCAAAGTAAGAATTACGAATTAAGAAATTGGATATAGCTAGCCTTACACAGATTACAAAGTGATTTAAAATAAATGTTTATAAATGATTCAATAATTGGTTAAGCTTGGGAGAAAAATCTTCTGGGCTCTCTTACTGATTTTGTCAAGGATTTGATTGTCATTTTTCGAATTTCAAAGCTGGTTTCTTCAGCTCTTAAAAAATTGCAATTTTAGAAATCACCTATTTATTATTAGTATAATTTATATGTTATGCTTCATTCACCAACTATTTAACAGTACACTTTTATTATCTGAGTTAGGTTTTTTGAAGAATTTTGAGAAAAATTAATATTTGCTTTAGAACTTTTTCAAATTATTCTAATAATCGGGAAATTTGAATAGACTGTTGATATTTCATGAATCAGTGGTCCACATTCCTTGATACATCACAGCCTAAATAAATCAGTTTCGGCTTGCTTCCCCTATGTACAGCTCTATTATAGTTTATGTACATACGTATATATTTATATTTTTTTACTTTGTTCTTTAGGACCAAGATCAGACAGGTCTTGCCATGGAAGTGATGTCACTAAAGTTTGAGCAGACAAACAGAAAAAAGTATTAAATATGGAGAAAAAAATAAAACCTTATTTGCTCCAAGATTAAGTGCTACAGAAGTTTTCATTAAAATTAAATCATATATTTTTATTACCTCTATATTTTAATTTCAGTGCAATATACTTACGATTCTATAATATTAAAGTATTTTTAATAATTTTTTTACACGAGGTTTTTTTATTTATCTATTTTGTTGCTCTTTTTCCTTAATCAATACTGTAGTCGATCCCTACTTGCGTCAATCAAATTAGGATTAAATTTTACATTTTAAAGATTTAGTTTATGTAACAGTTTACCAAGTACTTTCTGAACAAAAAAATGACCTTCACGTTTCAAAGAAACATTTCCTTTTTTTAGTTAAAAACACACACAATTACTGTTTTAAGTTGTTTATTGAAAATTTCATTCGTCACTTATGTCGGTTTGGACATTTTGATTATAATATAAATTTAAAAAACCATTTGATGAATTGTATTAATTAAATTGAATATTAAAAAAATCGCTGTATGGTAGAGTTTCTAACAAAAATGCAATGCCCTATAATTACTAGCCAATGTACTAAACTCAATTTTAAAAACAACTCATAAAACGAGGAACTGTGGCAACATAGGTATTCCCACAAGATTTTTAATGTTCGCTTGATGTCTTGTCCGCTTCTGTGTTTCTTGTCTTGTCTTCAAAACCTCCAAACTAAAAAAAAAATGAAAATCTCTCAAATATTATTAGATTCACTGGTTATTTGGCACCCAAAATTTACATTCTGTTATCTATTGACATAACAGAACATGCGCAATGTAAGGACATTTAGTAACAGATAGAGCATTTATATACAGTATATATATTATAAAAGGTTAATCTACAAAAACTTCTGCTTTCCGAGAAAATATTACCAGGCTATTAAAACTTAGATATAGACAGTATATACTACAACTGAAAAAAAAATACAAAAATTTAGCTGTGATAAATGGAAAATTCTTCAAGTTACTTATTTTTCTCTAAGTTTATCAGTTTAAATTCTATAAAGTCTTAAATTTTCAAATGATAGTAAGATGCCAATATTTCAAAAATAAAGTTACATGTATAGCAAATTAATTGCATAAAACATGTTTAAACTTTTTATAGGAATCAAAAAAATCAATATGGTATGTTTCATAGGACATAATTATTTTTGAGCATTCATGTTGATCCTGGTTCTGCCAACAAAACAAACAAACCTACAGAGGTGTATAAATAGGAGGGTTATAAATAAATTTATATATGGAGTTTCTGGACCAATTGATTTATAATCTTAGGAGACTTTCTTGGGTTTTTGGTCTGAATTATCTTTTTGAAAAATAAAACTTGTTTATTCTTCGGAAATCATTTTAATTTGTTTTTTTTTCTTTTATTCCCAAACGTTTCGGCAACATGCCTTCATCAGTGGATTTTAATACAGGTCACTAAAACTAACAAACAATGCTGTTTTGGATTCTTACTTATAAACATTAACTAACCTAACCTAACCTAACCTAACCTAATTAATATTACTTGTTTTTTTATTTTTAAAACAAAACGTTCAAATTGGATGTATAATTATACTATAACTCACCTAAGAAAGTAAATTTTTTTAATCCATTCACAATTGGGACATATAGACTTAAAATTTGTTCTACATATATGTGACAATACAGTATATACATACTTAAAACTACTGACTGACTGAAATTAAAATTCGTTTTGCTGCTGTTGCTCGTCATATATATTGTTTTTATTGGGTTAAAAAACAAGGTGTTTTATATTGTTATTATTTTGGTATGTGGAAGGAGCGCATTTATTTTATATTTTTGTAATTAGTGTACCTATTATTATTTCATTTAAGATAAAATGTAGAAAATTGAACAATTTTTTTATTTTTGCAAATTGCCATTTAATTTTAAAAATTTAAATTTAGATTTACGAGAAAATTGCAGAATATATGCAGTTATTTTATTACGTTGTAATATATTTGGTTTAAGTTTTTAATTTCCGTTTTGTCATTAATTGAATTTTCGTGTTTTTTAATGTACATCATTTCCAAGAATTCCCTTTTTTTCTGATTTATTTCAGTTTTTAAGATTTGTGTGTCCTTATAATTAAATTTATGGGATGTTTCATTCTCATGTTTTGTTAATGAAGTTTTATTTTTTTTATCATATTTATGCCCATTTAAGCGATTTTTGAGGTTTTGTGTAGTCTGACCGATGTATACTCCAGGACAGTCTTTACAAGGTATTTTATATATGGTTTGTGTTTTTTGATTGGTTGGAGTTGGGGTTTTGAGGGAACTAAAAAATTTTTTTTGGAAGGTGTTGTAAGTTTTGTGGCATACGGTTATATTATGTTTATCAAAAATAGTTTTTATATTTTCTGAAAGGCCTTGTACGTATGGGATTGATAGAAACTTATTTTTATCTGTATTTTTTTCGGTTGGTATAATTTGATTTGGGCTGTTTATTTTATGCAATCTAGAATTAAATATAGAGTTAATTAATTTTTTTGGATAGCTATTTTGAATTAAGATATTTTTATCTTTTCTTATTGCTTGTGGTTGATATTTTACATTGCTTAATTTTATTGCTCTATCGGCTAGCCCGATAATAACTGATTTTTTTTGGCTCATTGGATGTTGAGAAAAATAATTTACATATCTGCCTGACTATGTGCTTTTTGTATACCATTCTGTTTCGATAATGTTGTTCTTATTATGCAATGTCATATCTAGAAAGTTTATTTGAGAATTGTTTTCAGTTTCGATAGTGAATTTCAGCTTTTCATGAAAATTGTTAAAGGCGTTTAAAATATAATTGCATTTGTCTCTGGGAATTAAGGTTATACAATCGTCGACGTACCTATAGAAGAATGGAAGATGAATATCTAATTTTTCGATTATATTGCGTTCTAACTCCTCCATAACTAATTGTGCAATCACACCAGATATAGGGGAACCCATTGCGCATCCCTCTACTTGTTTATAAAAATTATTTTTGTACATGAAAAATGTGGACTTTAAAGTTAATTCGATAGCAATTAGAAATTCTTCCATGGGTATATCTGTAAATTTTTTAATTTCAGACCATTTTTTTTCAATAAGTTGGAGGGCTAGTTCTATTGGCACATTTGTGTATAAAGAGACCACATCAAGTTAGATTAGAATATGATTTTGTGGTACGGGAAAATTATTTATTTTTTCTTTGAAATCCCAGGAATCTTTAATGTAAGTAGCGCTTTTGTTTATGATATTTTCTAGAATTCGTTTTAAAAATGTAGAGAGGTTGTTTAGTGGTGATTGTATACAAGAGACAATTGGTCGCATTGGTATGCCTTCCTTGTGTAATTTTGGCAATCCGTATAATTTTGGTGTTTGAGCATTATGGATTTTTAAGTCTTTTGCACAACTAGGTGATATGTAGTTTTTGTTTTCCCAACGCGTAACAAGTTCGTTATTTCTTTTTTGAAAAATATTTGTAGGATCTGTGTTTATTTTTTTGTAAGTATCTATGTCATTTAAAAGTAATTCCATTTTATTATCGTATTGTGTTGTGTTCATGATAAGGGTTTTATTTGATTTGTCAGGTCGTATAATTTTTAGGTTAGGATTATTTTTCAAAAAAATATTACTTTTTTTTATTCTATTATGTAGTTCCTTGTTTATATCATTATGTTTGATTTTATATTGGTTACATTTGAGTTTATTTTGATAGGTTTTGAGGGTGTTACAACAATTTGCTCTGATTTTATCTTTTTCGTTATTATTAAGGTTAGTAATTGATGTTTCGACGGATGATATTATATCAGGAATAGGGAGTTCATTGGGATTTGTTATTGGAAAAGCAAAATTAGATCCCAAACTTAATATATCAATTGCATATTCTGGAATTTCAGTGTCGGTAATATTTTCGATCCATTCTTTTTGTACATTAATTTTTTTTGGATTAGTTTTATTTTTTTTCTCAATTAACAATTTAATTTTGTTTATATTTTTTGTTTTGATTTTTTCAAATAAAGATTCATATTTTTTGTTTTCATTATTTAAAATTTGATTAAAATCATTAGTAGGAATTGTTTGTTGTAGTTTGTTTTTGATTTGAGAGATTTTAGTTTCTAGGTGCTTTATATTAATTATGGTGTCGCTAATTAGTAATTTTAAGGTTTGTAATTTAAAGACATTTAAGATATTTTCACTAAATTTCCTTCCTAGGTTAGCTGCTGAGAATACAATATGTTTAGTTTTTATGTTTAAAAATACAGGAAAAATGTTTTCGGTTTTACATACAAATTGCCTTCTATTCTTTTGGTTTGCTAGTTTTCGATAATATTTTGAAAGTTCTTTAAGATCATTGTTGTTGTCTTGGTTGAAGATAGTCTCAAATTGTTCAACGGGTTGCAGTATTTCATCCATTCTGCGTTTATATTTTTATATGGACTTTCTGGACCAATTGATTTATATTCTTAGGAGATTTTCTTGGGTTTTTGGTCTGAATTATCTTTTTGAAAAATAAAACTTGTTTATTCTTCGGAAATCATTTTAATTTGTATTTTTTTCTTTTATTCCCAAACGTTTCGGCAACATGCCTTCATCAGTGGATTCTTACTTATAAACATGTCTACTTTTTTCTTTTTTTTGTTTTGTGTAAGAGGATAAAAATGTTCTTTCTTTTTTCTTTTCACATGGTCAGGCAGATATGTAAATTATTTTTCTCAACATCCAATGAACCAAAAAAAATCAGTTATTATCGGGCTAGCCGATAGAGCAATAAAATTAAGCAATGCAAAATATCAACCACAAGCAATAAGAAAAGCTAAAAATATCTTAATTCAAAATAGCTATCCAAAAAAATTAATTAACTCTATATTTAATTCTAGATTGCATAAAATAAACAGCCCAAATCAAATTATACCAACCGAAAAAAATACAGATAAAAATAAGTTTCTATCAATCCCATACGTACAAGGCCTTTCAGAAAATATAAAAACTATTTTTGATAAACATAATATAACCGTATGCCACAAAAGTTACAACACCTTCCAAAAAAAATTTTTTAGTTCCCTCAAAACCCCAACTCCAACCAATCAAAAAACACACACCATATATAAAATACCTTGTAAAGACTGTCCTGGAGTATACATTGGTCAGACTACACAATACCTCAAAAATCGCTTAAATAGGCATAAGTATGATAAAAAAAATAAAACTTCATTAACAAAACATGAGAATGAAACATCCCATAAATTTAATTATATGGACACACAAATCTTAAAAACTGAAATAAATCAGAAAAAAAGGGAATTCTTGGAAATGATGTACATTAAAAAACACGAAAATTCAATTAATGACAAAACGGAAATTAAAAACTTAAACCAAATATATTACAACGTAATAAAATAACTGCATATATTCTGCAATTTTCTCGTAAATCTAAATTTAAATTTTTAAAATTAAATGGCAATTTGCAAAAATAAAAAAATTGTTGAATTTTCTACATTTTATCTTAAATGAAATAATAATAGGTACACTAATTACAAAAATATACAATAAATGCGCTCGTTCCACATACCAAAATAATAACAATATAAAACACCTTGTTTTTTAACCCAATAAAAACAATATATATGACGAGCAACAGCAGCAAAACGAATTTTAATTTCAGTCAGTCAGTAGTTTTAAGTATGTATATACTGTATTGTCACATATATGTAGAACAAATTTTAAGTGTATATGTCCCAATTGTGAATGGATTAAAAAAATTTACCTTCTTAGGTGAGTTATAGTATAATTATACATCCAATTTGAACGTTTTGTTTTAAAAATAGAAAAAAACAAGTAATATTAATTAGGTTATACGTGTTTATTAAAATTCTGTAAATATGTATATATCTGTGCAGGGGTGCACTTATGTATGGATGTATATGTATATAAAAGAACATTTTTATCCTCTTACACAAAACAAAAAAAAAAGAAAAAAGTAGACATGTTTATAAGTAAGAATCCAAAACAGAATTGTTTGTTAGTTTTAGTGACCTGTATTAGAATCCACTGATGAAGGCATGTTGCCGAAACGTTTGGGAATAAGGGTGCAAATTTTTATAATGTAGTTTGTAATATCTGAATTGCTTAGTACCATATTTTATGACCTGAATAAAAACTATTTTTATATATGAAAGCAATACAATAAATGTGGCTTAGTAAGTATATTATATTCTGTCTGTGCATTAAATACTCGGTAAAAATTTGTGAAAATAAAATATTATTTTGAAGACTGCAGCAGCCAGTTTCTAAAAATAAAATGTGAGTCAAAAACTATCTTTATAAAAATTTGCAATTTGATTATCACATTGGGTTTGGTCTCCAGAAAATATGAAAACTTTTACTTGATTCTGACTATATGACTGAAAATACAAAATTGGAAGATTGTAAAATGTAAAACCATCCAAACTTCAAATTACGGTACAAATTAAAATAAACCAACTTTTTAATTTTGACATCGCTGTCAAAATCGGCGCATGCGCACTGTGTAAATGTTCCTTTGACTGAAAATTAAAATCGGGACGCAAGGAATAGGAGTATTTACATCGAAACAATTCGCGCCATATATCCACTCTTAAATATATGGGTTTAACACACATTAAACGCCATTTCATTTGATTAAATTAATATAAACATATCATACTAGCATAATTACTTGTTTTCCTTAGATCCTTAAATTTGCGTTAAATACATAAATATCTAAAGTCTTACTGTATTGTCGACACAGTGGAATCGCAGTCATTTAGTCAAAACCATTTCTAAAATATTGACAGAATTCAATCAATTTTCAAGTCGATGGCCTCTTCTAATATTGCCACAAAAGGGTGATATAGTATAATGTATACATCTGTTTTGACTTATTAATTTTTAACAAAATGTATCTGAGTAACATCTCAGCGCCGTATTCATGTGTGTTACTAAAGTACACTATTGTCTGAACCTGCCAGTTTTTACAGATTAGTTCAACTAAGATTAGTTTTAACTCAGATGCTGAATTTAAATAATAGAAGAACATTTGTTTTATTATTTTTCTTGCTAACCTCAGCATTTTTACAATTTGTATTTTGTTGGTTTTTGAACTGACTTTTCAATATACAGCGTGTAACAAAAGTAAGGAAACGGCCAAATTTTTCACGTAACGCTTATCTGTTGCACTTTTAGGTCTGCCAGAACATACAGCCCCTTTTACCTTTCCAGTTTCACCAAATTTTTTGTTAAATTTATTTACGGTTGATTTAGTTCTTACATTTCTGTTAGGATATTTGTCATTAAAAATCTTGCTTGTTTCGCATTCTCTCCCCATTATCCAGTATAGGTAAAATATCAGTTCTTTAGGTTTCAGTTAAACGATCCATTTTTCTAAATCAACAAGGTAGGAGTGGTATCACAGGGTCACAATTAAACATGTATCAGTTCGTGGCCTTCAGGACTATTATGGGATTTGTACATCCTCATTGCGAACGCCGTACACCTCTAATACTCGTTCATTACTATAGTAATCGTAATAATTTTTAAATGAGTACTGACTAATAACTAAGTATTTACGAAATTGATGAAGATGTATATACATTTTTGAGCATTGAGAATTTTACGCAGATTTTAAAAAAGTAATATAATATAGGGTGCATTAAAAAAAAACAGGAAAACGGTAAACTTGGCAGCAATGCGCCATTGGATCCGGCGTACTTTCATACCTAAGTGTACATATTTTCATTAAAGCGGTACTTGAGATATTTCGCCGTTTCCTTACTTTTGTTACAAGCTTTATAGTAACAGCTGAAAAATGAAGTAATATATTTTATAACAGAAGCAGGGAAAAATACCATCTACAATAAATCCTAGCTTGATTTTTTTCTTTTGCTTCAAAATCCGAAACAACAAACATATTAAATGTTTACTAAATAAGAAGGATATCATTTAGCTTCATATTATGAAGTTATTTTGTAAGCTAACAATTTTGTAGTCGGACTTTATTACAGTGGTTATTGGACTACTGTAGTTGACCCGGAAATTTTTTAGATAAAACTATATGTGAGAAAATACTTATAACATTCAATATCTCCTTGTCAGCTTCATCACTAATTAAAATTACTACACAAAATAAAGAATTCATACTTACCATAAACTTTATTCAACAGATTTATAAGATTACCTAAAACAATAGACATTGGATCATGTAGATATCTATCAATAGTATTTGTATTAATACAATTATTTATAATATTTAATATACATATACTTCAGAAGATTCTTCTCGATAAAGCCATAATCTTTTCGATCTTTAAAAATTTGTTTCATGTTCATCAATGAATCATTATCCGCATATAAAAAATAGAAACTAAAAACACAGTAATCTCATTACTAAATTCTTCTAACATTTTGAAAGACAATTTAAACGTCATGTGCTACAAATTTACTATCACATGCTATTGAGATTATTGTCCAAATAAAAAATACATAAAGTTTAAATTCAATTTATTAAATAAAATACGTAATTTAAAAATGAAAGTGAAAAATTATAAAACAGAGCATCTGGTCTGAGTAACCGTAACGAGTGAACTTACTTAACAGTGCCGCACAAAAACCTAACCTAACCTAAGAATTCGCTTTACAGCCTGCCAATGTTCAGTGGCCCAATTATTTAAAAAACGACTTACCTGGCTCACAGAAAAATGAGTGATCCAACAGCTTCACGATATGGTTCATTCCTGGACGAGCTGTCGGTTGTATTAATCGGCGCCTGCAAATGAATTCCTGGTTCTGCAGGAACACCAACAGGTTTCTCTTCATTCATATAGAATTTATGTAGAATTCTTTTCACATATGGTCTTTGATGAAGCTTAATCAAATGTTTTTCGCGGTCGTGCTCGATTTCAAGTCCGACAAAAACTTTTGCGTCACTTACTGTGATATCAAAACTTTCTTCTAAGTTTCCTAACTTGTCGGAAATCAAATCTGTCAATGACAACACCAGGACCATAAAAATCTGGACGACTTAAAACTTCTCGATTAAGTATGCGGGGCAGTTCGACGATTTCCTCAGGAACTTCTTCGATGATATCTTCAGGAAGTTCTTTCTCCTGGAAGTCAGTTTCAAGCTCTTGCTCAGGCTCATTTCCATAGTTTCCAAAAAACTGTGGAATCGTAACCGTATTATTTGGACTATGTTCTTTCATGTTCCTTTCATCAAAATTCACTTTTCGACTAATATGAATTTTCCGGTTGCACATCCCATAATCTATAATTTTCAGAATAACATTCCTATCCTACAAACATTAATTTTTGGCTCTTTAAGTCCCATTTTGGGCTGCAATAGACATATATGCCGAGCATCCAAAAATCTTCATATGTTTGAAGATAGGTTTTCTTCCAAACCACTTTTCGAAAGCACTTATACCATTTTCTGCAGGTATAACACGATTCAAAACATAAGCTGCTGTATTGAGAGCTTCTGTCCATAGTTCTGTAGGGACATTTTTATTAAATATCATCGATCTGGCGTATTCAACCAATGTTCTCATTTCGCATTCGGAGCGACCATTTTGCTGAGAGGAATATGGTGCAGATTTTTCGTGGATTATTCCTTTTCTTTCTAAAAATTCTCTGAACTGACGACTAGTGTATTCTGTTCCATTGTCGCTTCTAAGAATTTTTATTTTATTCTCTGTTTGTGTACTCACCAGTGTTTCAAACATTTTCAATTTGTCAAAAACTTCGGCTTTATGCCTCATAAAGTACACTTGTCTATATCCTGTGCAGTCATCTTTAAACAGAACAAAATATCGAGATCCCCTTGGTGATTCTATGCTCAATGGTCCACACACGTCGGAGTGAATCATTTCACCTGGGTTCTCAACTTTCGATCTAGCTGCAGGATAGAATGGTTTTCGAGCTTGTTTTCCGAACTGACACGCTTCACAGAAAAACTCATCGTAATTTGTACAGGGTAAACCACTATGTTTGCTCGCGTTTTTCAGAAGCTCCATGTTAACGTGTCCAAGACGTTCATAATATAACTGTAGAGAATTTTTAGTAGTCAAGTTACACTAAATGACAGGTTTTATCCGGAAAAGCATTTTTCATAAATTACTTCTACGCTTTCCAAAGCAATAAATATTACCTTGTCTACCACGAAATTCACATCGGTCCTGATAAACATAATGAGTAAAATGTTTATCCGTCATTGCTCCCACTGAAAATAAACTTCTATTGAGTTCGGGAATGTACAACATTTTTGTACTAATTTTTGGGCTAATTTTTGTAAATTAGTCTTTTTGATGTGTCATGTGCATAGTGGCATCTGAATCACAAATCCAATCGAATGGATTCTCGTTAGAGCTTAACGAGTAAAACGCTGAAATATCACAGATG
The DNA here is from genome assembly GCA_030620095.1 of Kuschelorhynchus macadamiae. Lineage (NCBI taxonomy): Eukaryota > Metazoa > Arthropoda > Insecta > Coleoptera > Curculionidae > Kuschelorhynchus > Kuschelorhynchus macadamiae. The sequence continues at coordinate 4,607,416 of JAUTXW010002618.1, forward strand.
TATGCAGTTTCTGTTGACGAATAGCTTCTCTTCTCTTTTTGTTTTGCAAGCCGCTTTATGCACTCACGTGACCAGTGCCCTTTTTCATGGCAAAAATTGCACTTAGTCTTTTTCGTCAGTTCTGCAATATTTTTATTTTTACCTCCAATACTACTTTCTTTACTTTTAAAACTATCAAGTTTCATTTGAAGAGCTTCTACTTTTAATGCCTAACTAGAAGTTTCTTCTTCGCTTATACTCATTAAAGTTTCCTCTTTTAATAATCGAGCAACTAGATTGACAAAAGTTTGCAGGGACGGCGATACAGAATCCCAAGCAGTTCTGAAAGAGTTGTATTTTGACGGTAAGCTATTAATGACTTTTGAGCAAACTGCACTCTGACTAATTTTCTCCTCAATATCTGTTAAATTCTTAATAAGAGTTTCAATATTTGCAATATGGGTGGCAATTTTTGAATTACCAGGCATTCGATATTCGTAAAATTGTTTGGCTCTTTAGAAATATCCGTTTTCTGCTCATGTATAGAAATCAGTTTTGACCACATTTGAGCAGCATTTTGACAGTTAACTAAATATTACAATTATTCAGGCATAATCGAGGAAAGAAAAATCACTTGCGCTTTTGAATTCTTCGCATCCAGTAGATGTTTGATCCTCTGGTTCAGTTTCTTTTCCTATAATCACATCTTGCAGACCCTCGATTTTCATCAGGATAGACTCTCTAAATTTCAACAGCTGGAAATTTGTTTCGTCGAACTTGACGATGTGTCCGGCTGAGCCCCCCCATGCGGTTGCCATTTCACAAAAAACTACACTTACATATTTTCAACAAACGAACAAACAAATGCATTTTAATGTATCTAGCTGGAGTGTTCGACGGCGCAACGCACTCACAACGCGAACTTAGGCAAACTCGTGGTTTGGACAATCTATAAACAGGGATCTGGGCCCATAACCCGTTGAGATTATTGTCCAAATAAAAAATACATAAAGTTTAAGTCCAATTTATTAAATAAAATAGGTAAATTAAAAGTGAATGTGAAAAATTATAAAACAGAGCATCTGGTCTGTGTAACCGTAACGAGTGAACTAACTTAACATTGCCACACAAAATTCTACCTAAACTATAAAACACTAGACTTATTTTAAAAATAAATAGAGACCCTAAATATGTTCCAAGAGGAGTAACCATAAGGCTGGTGCAAACTTCTCGTTGTCTTCTCGGGCATACAGGTCAATTTTCCAAACTAATCAATATACTGAATATTACAGAAAAATATAGACTACATCTTAATTATGCAATATTCAACACATACCTACACACACAAAATAATAAATTCAGTTAATCTGCCAGTCTGATCATTGAATTATAATCAAACGTTAGTATTTTGGAACTTTGACATTTTTGAATTATGATGCTCTCAGAAAGAGAGCGTATTGAAATTTTGATATTGTGGTGTTGTGGAGACAAAGTACGAAGCCAGGATGAAGTTTGTGAGTTGTTCAATGAAAAATATCCCGAGAATACAATTAAGCGGTCAAGTATGAGTAGGATATTTCACAAATTTGAAGAGCATATAACAGTTGAGGGTTTACCTAAAAAGGGCCGACCCGCTTTAACTGAAGACAAAAAATCTACCTTCTTCAACTAATACCTTAGCATTAAATAACCATGTCAGTAGAGCTTCTGTACAGAGATTATTAAAGGCCAGAAGTATCACCCGTATAAAGTGCATCTTGTACAGATACTTCTTGAAGATGACTACGATAGGAGATTACAATTCTGTGAAAATATGATGACAACATATTTTTTCAAAATTTTATTTTTTCTGACGAGGCTACATTTTATCTAAATGGAATGATTAATAGACATAATTAACGATTCTGGTCTGATCAAAATCCTCAGTGGATATGTGAGTGACATAGACAATATCCTCAAAAAGTCAATGTGTGGAACAATTTTAGGACCATATTTCTTTGAAGAAAATCTTATTTCTGAATGTTACTTAGATTTTCCCTCATTCCATCTAATACCCGCATTAGCAGTAATGTTTCCTAACGAGGTTGTTTCAGATATTCACCATGAAAGAATATCGTTTCAACAAGATAGCGCACCACCGTATTTTCGTATAAATGTTTGAAGGTACTTGGACGAAATTTTTTTAGATAGGTGGATATGTCAACGGGGTCCCATTGAATGTCGACCAAAGGCTCCGAACCTTACACCATTAAATTTCTTTCTATGGGGTATTTGAAAAATAGGTCAAACAGCCTTGAGAACCTACAAGATATATAAAAAAAGATATAAGGATGGAAGTTACTAATTTACCAGCAGAAAGTATTCGAAGTGTGGTTGATAGTATTTACCACAAACTCGGCGCATGTCTAGAAGAAGGTGGAGAATATGAATTTTAATAAAAAAACTTATGTGGACTAATTTCACTGTAACGAAATAAGCAGACCCCTAATTTTTATAGAGCCCTCCATGATCTAGGTTACAATTTTCAGAAATAAGTTGGGGAGCTTACAAATTAAGGGGTTGCAAGGAGGGGGCTGAAAATATTACAAAAAGACGAACAACCATTTAAACCACTTCACGTGTTCCAGCGTTTTAGTGAACTCATACAGAAAATATGAATTTTTGGGTTTCTATTGAACAACCCTGTTTACCGGGTGTCAACGAATCTATTAGATAGGCCATCACTTTTAAAGTATTTGACGTATCAATACGAAATTTCGTATAGTTAAAGGGTACATAAAGAGGAGAGTTTTCGTATATTTTTCACTTTCCGGTCACTTGTGATTTCAGTTTCGATGTTTTAAATGGAACACTGTATATTTTTAATTTTTGGATTCCTAAGACAATTCTGAATCAGAATGTGATATTTTACAAACTTTTTACGCCTGCTTGATTTTTTTATAACCATTTTTAAAATTGCATCTAGGTGGCCATGACCGGACGCAAATTAATCTGAGGACCTGGGTGCGATTTTGCACTTATCATTTCGTTAGTTAACGAATCGCTAAATCACGTGATTTAGCGAAACAACTGACAAAGTTTGAAAGTAGCATCCATTTCTTAAATGGAAAATTGCATGTATTTTTTGACCTCAAGTAGGCCAGGTTTTCATTACGATTTGACAATTACTGTTAACCTTAAAATTATTTTGTTGACGTTGAGTCTTCCGGTTCGTCTCGTCGAACGCAGACCTCTGTGTTATTAACATAAGTGGTTCCACGTGTTCGGTTTTGCTGCTTTATTTCGGGGGGAAGCGGGAGACTCAAACGCTCAGAGTGGAAACTAACGACCCCGCTAGAAAGGGAGCAGACGCTGTGAACGTGTGAGGCCTAGTTGTTCCGGTATTCTATCCCGTTCGTCTGCCGCAGTTCTACATAGAATATTAGCGTAATGGCCGCTATGTGGCGGGAGTGGGAGGGGTAAGGGGATAGCTTGAAAGAAAAGGTTATCTCGTGAGAACAGTAGTACTCTCAAGGGACATCTAGTGGAAGCCAAGATGCATTAGAAAAGTTTTTAAAGAATTAATAAATAAATAGAACAAGGCAGGAGCTGTCTCCGATGCGATTTATTTCGCAGCCTGAAAAGTTAACAAACTAGGCCTGGCCGAATACCTAAGGGTGAAGGCCAAATCAAACGAACAACAACAAACAATTGTTGACGTTGAGCAAAACACGACAAGTTTGTTTGGCATAATTAAGTATACTTTATTATTTTGGAAATAATTAAAAGGTGATGAAGAATTAAAAATCTGAAGCTTCTAAAGTCTGCCTGCAGATCCTTAATACTTGTGTTTGTTATTCTTATAAAAGGGAAGATACAGCAGCATTGCTGGCATCAGTTGGTGATAGAATAATTATTGTACCTAACACCTACTAATATTCAAATAAAACAGAAGTTAACAAATAAGTGATGATTTCAAGAGACCTAAATTTGACTTTCATTAATCGCTACATGTGAGTGCAGTGAAAAACGGTGAACATTTTAGAGACATTAGAGAATACGATATTCTTAAAGGCACTGTCAGGTATTTCGAGGTAGGAAATAACTATTTTAAGATACATAACACCTCTTTAGGTAAATAAGACACTAAGCAAACCCTTGTTAAAGAATCAACATTAAATTAAAATCTAATACATTTAACAGACAATTGTTGAATACTTTAGTAAGATATATTTTGAGATAGAGTTTAAGTTTTTTTTCTTTATTGTCTACAAATTCAATGTACTGTAGTGATAAATGCATAAATATCTTTATTTGAGTGGACTAGTTTTAGATGTACTAGTCAAAATTTTGTTATATTCTGAATTAAATATTTTTTCAGAACGAAACTTGCTACTTTAATTTCTAATATATATTTGTTTTCTATATTTATCTAATGAATTGGTAATAAAAATATGTTTTTATCATAACTTTCCAATATGTATTGTTTGTTTTAAGACAATTTTTAATAAAATGGTAATATGGTCTAAATAAAATAAGTTACACACTTATTCTGTGTTAAAATTATTAAAATGCCTAATAGGATTTATTAAATCATTAGAAAAATAAACAAATAAAAGCTAATACCTACTTTTACCACTTAATTATAAAGTTTAAAATAAATACAAGTCCTTATTGAACAAGGGCAACCACCAGCATTTAGACAAGTTTACAAGAGTAAAAAATGAAAAATTAACCCTTTGACATTTTTTGTAGAACTTTGCATTTTAGGGTGGTTGGGCCCCATGTTTTCCCACTTCTGTCAGTCTGTCTATACGCAGTATAGCTTAAAAACTACTTATCCAGTTCAATTCAAGTTTTCATTGGAATGGAAACATTTTGGTAAAAATCGAATATGGTGAAACAAAATGGCGGCCAAATGAAATAAAATTACATAAAACTCAAGTGAGAAATAGAGACAGACTGGTAAAATTTTAGTCCGAATCTTGCACGACAAAACTAAATGACGGCCTAATAAATTATTTAAATATGCAGTAAATTGTAGTGACAATCTATACGAGGGAAATTGATTGCCATTTAAAGTGATCCCTCTCTAATATTTTTATTATTTCTCGTACTAAAAAATATTTCATACAGTGTAATTTTTTACATGGAATGCTCTGTATAAAGGAGCCCTTTTAAGAAATACTCTATTTGTAACTGTGACGACTGAAATTTATATATTCAACAATTATATGGCCATTTGTAGGCAGGTATTAATTTTAGTTTTTTAAATATCAGGTAGGTATATCAGAAAATTTGGCAAGAAGTTTTTTGAAAAGATATTTTTTAGCTTTTCATAGGTATAAAAAATAGACAGGGAATTCATTTAATAAAAATAAATATTTTGTCACTCTATATATTTCAAAGATACTCATAATTACCACATGATTGGGATGGAGAAAATTTACTTTGCATTTTTTTTCATTGCATTAAAAATAATAAAATTACGGCACAGTTGATCCTATACCTAATAGAGTAATTTTATCGTCAAAAAACTAAAAATTGACGTTTGAAGAGTTTACATAACTACCAAAAAAAAACAGTTGGAACTGAAAAATAAATATTTCCACTTTCATACCTTAACTTTTGGAAATATGTTTAAAGATTCATACATAATACTACCCGTAACTAATTTCATAATGGTATCAATCTCAAACTCTTTATATCCCTGTAAATCTGCATCTATAAAATGCCTAAATATAATTATTTTTCTAGATTTAAGTGTAGTCATAAATCTTTAAGATATAAATGAAACAATTTTCCATTTTTATTATTATGAAATTGACTGGAACTTCTTTAATTTTTTTTTAAGTGTTGCAATATTTTATCGTAAAAATCTATTCTATCTTTGCCACTAACTAAAAAAATATTAGAATTGGACATTTTTATATTGTTCAAGTTGTTACAAGCTGAAATTAGTTTCCATTGCTGCTGAGCGTTTTATGTTTCCCCGTACCTTCTACGTTTAATGATTCTAATTTAATAAATAAGTTTTTCGTCGACTCAAGTGTTAGTAAATTTTCGCCGGATACTGAGTTAATTAATTTTTATAATACTAATAAAATTGTGTCAAACAATTTTTCATTTTGTCTGGTTGCTGATTCTGACATAATTGAAATTTTAAAAAATATCAAGTCGAAAGCTTTGGAGTTGATAGGCTTAATATTACTTTGATTTTTAGATGCTGTCCATATATAATTCCATATATCCGACATATTGTAAATGTGTGTATAAAAAAAAAATACTTTCCTTCGGAGTGGAAGAAGGCCAAGGTTATTCCGTTGCCAAAAATATATCATCCCACCGACCTTGAATATCTAAGATCAATTTCAGTTTTGCCTGTTTTGTCGAAGGTACTCGAGAAATGCTTGGAAAAACAAATGTAGTCGTTTTTATTTACAAATAATATTATTCCTTCAAAACAGTCCGGATTTCGCAGAGGCTACAGTTGTGCTACAGCCCTTAGCGATATAACAGATGATATATTTCGAGAATTGGATAGAAATAATGCCACGGTTTTGATTATGTTAGATTACAGTAAATGATATGCTGAATCATTCAACTTTAATCTCGATATTACATTATTACGGTTTCTCAGATAATGCTATAGGTCTTATAAAATCATTCTTAACAAATAGATTACAGCTAGTTGATCTTAATGGCAGTGTCTCGTCTATGCTAAGATTGAAATCTGGTGTTTCCCAGGGGAGTATACTAGGACCACTTCTATGCTCGGTATATACCTCAAACTTCGTGAAGGAATTAAAGCAATGTAAGTACCATCTGTATGCTGATGACACGCAGATTTATTACTCTTTTAGTCCTCACTCTCTTCAGGTTGCCAATGAATATATCAATAAAGACTTATCAGCTATATATGACATTTCAAAAAAACATGTTTTAAACATAAATCCAAAAAAGAGTGTTGCATTGCTTTTTTGTAGCGAACGATTGAGAGCCGACATTAACAATGGATTAAATATACAAATTAATTAAACAATCCCATACCTTTCCAGGAAAGTGTCAGAAATCTATGTCTAATTATTGATAATAAGCTGAGGTTTAAAGAACATATAACATCAAAATTAAAAGTAGCCTACGGCACCCTTAAATCTCTTTTTAACCATAGACATTTTTTAAATAAACAAACTAAAATTTTGCTATGTGACTCTTTAATACTCTCTCTGCTTAATTTCTGTGACAGTGTGTATGGCCCGTGCTTGGATAGTCTAGATATAAGAAGAGTTAAAAACCTTCAAAATTCTTGCATTCGTTTCATTTTTGGGATTAGGCGTGGGCGAGGTGTTTCACATAAACTTAAAGAACTTGGTTGGCTGAATATGCATGATCGTCGATTACTTCACTCTACATGTATTATTTTCAAAATAATTAAACATAAATCACCAGAATACTTATTTGACAAATTAGCATTTAGGACTGATGTTCATAATTTAAATTTACGGCGCAAAACCTTGATTACAATTCCAGCTCATAGAAAAGAAATTTTCAAAAGGTCATTTTCATGTTGGTCTGCCGCACTTTCCAATAAATATAACATCAACTGCTCCTCATTACAAAGTATTTCTGTATTTAAATGGAAAATAAAGAAAACTTTGCGTGCATAATGCCTGTTTGCTCTGTATAAGATTTATTTATCACTTTTATGATTTTAATAATTCATAAAATGTAATACAGGTGACCCAGCACTTTGGTGTCTACTTTTGTTAGTTTTTAGGTCTTACTTCCTTCTCCCTCTATTTTTAGCTGTCACTCTCTCTTCCTTCTTCTTTTTTAATTTAACTTTTACTCTGCTTCTTGTCTGTGTTTATCTTTTTTTCCGAATATATAATATAATTATCTATGTAAATGGTTATATATATTTTTTTTTCTCAATTTTTTTTTTCTCTTATATATTTTTGTTATATTTAGTAATGTTTAAGAGCAAGGCCTCAACAGCACCTGAATTTCTCTTAGGAAGCTGACTCAAAGGCCTTTTAATCCAAAATAATTATTCCTGTTGGTAATGTCAATGTATAATTACTTGTTATTGGATTAATAAACGTCTTATTATTATTATTATTATTATTATTATAACTTCTAACAAAATGATTAAATCAGGAAAGAATGCACTGAATTAAAAATAATGATTCATTAATAACTAAAATATATAGGTTTCGTAATAATATGACATAGATAATATTTAAACAGATTAGCTTACCTTGTTTAATTTAAAGGATTTTTTTACGAGTTTTGTATCTTCGCTGCCTATTTGGAGGCTCCACGTTTTTATGATTTTCTTGAATATTTTTGGCATGTGTTCTAATATATCTCTGGTCTAATATATCATGGCTTAGCTTTCAAGTAATAAAAATTATTTTTTATCTTAGAAAATTAAACTCCAAGCCAGTAAATTTAGATATTATCAAAAACTCAAGAACTGACAGATTCGGAAAATGGCGGCTGTAGTAATAGGTTGGTTTTTAACGAACCCGGATCGGAAAATCCGATTGTCATGCCGAACAGCTCTCCGAACGGAGAAAATTTTCGTTAACTAACGAAATAATAAGTGCAAAATCGCACCCCTGAAATGATGACAGAATAATACAATCGCTAAGTTTTAGTGATTAGTCTGATAGCTAGGAACAAAAGAAGTTGCTAAATAAATTTTTGTTCAAATGGCGACCCTTTTTAGACAAGCACTTTTTTCTGCGAATCTAAGGGTACTAACTTTTTTGCGGTTGGATTAAAAATAAGCTCAAAAATTAAATATTACTAAGAAAAATACTCGATAATCAATTATTTACTTTTATCAAGTGTGCTATGGATATCTATGCTGGATATTAAGTAGGATTTTTAATTGTGACAGTTGGTTGATCAAGATTACTTACGTTGGATCTCTCTATGAGTCATGTCACGTAGTCTGCTGTTTTCTGCTGCTCCACTTCAAATATCGGCAACAAATTTAGGCGTGCAAATCTATATCTTTGGCTAACAAATAGTTCAGAGTATTAAACAAAAATATAACTTCAATAACGCTGTAAAATGAACAATATATGAGTTCACTGTAGTTGTTCAAAGTGTATTCCTCCTTGTTCACGACACATTTCCGCTCGTTCAACTGCTTCTCTCAACACGTTGTGCAACATTTGAGGGGAAATTCTTATAAATACACGTACAATCCTTTCTTCTAAGATTTCAAGAGTGACTGGGGCTTTTACATAGACTCTTTGTTTAACATATCCCCAAAAGAACAGTGAGATCCGTTGAACGGGCAAGCTATCGTATTGGGTTATTGGTTGCAAAAACTTTATTATTAAAATGTTCAATTAAATAATTAAGAACTTCTCGGCTATTGTGAGGCTGTGCTCCATCTTGCTGGAAGTTAATTCGACATAAAACTTCTAAAGGTAGATCATTAAGATGTTGTTCAATTGCATTTTGGAGAAAGCCCAAGTACTTAACCCCTGTTGATTGGCCTTGAAATAAAATTGGCCCAATTATTCTGTTACCAATGACACCAGCCCAGACATTAATACCAAACCTTTCTTGAAAATTTCCTACTCTTATTTCATGTTGATTTTGTTGGAAATACCAACCGAACTTTTGCAAATCAAAAACAGGGCTGAAAGATCCATATTTGCTCAGTAACAGAGAGTGTTTTGTTTGTTAAACATACCATTATTAAATTAAATCTGGATTCGACAGAAAATAAGATAAGTTTAAATTTGGACCAATTCTTTGAGTATACATTATTTTGAGTTTTAAAAACAAAAATAATACTGAAAATCAAGAAAAATAAGGAAATCTTATGTCTACTCAGAACGAATAGGTAAGTGTCAGTTTCAAAACAAAAAATCCTACTTAATATCCAGCATGGCTATCCATGGCACACTTGATAAAAGTAAATAATTGATTATCGAGTATTTTTCTTAGTAATATTTAATTTTTGAGCTTATTCTTATTCCAATCGCAAAAAAGTTAGTACCGTTAGATTCCCAAAAAAATCCTATTTTCAAAAAGTGCTTGTCTAAAAGGGGTCGCCATTTGAAAAAAATAGTTAGACACAAAAATTTGATTTTATCAACTTCTCTTGTTCTATTTTCAAAAAGTGCTTGTCTAAAAGGGGTCGCCATTTGAAAAAAATAGTTAGACACAAAAATTTAGCTATCAGACTAATCACTAAAACTTAGCGATTGCATTATTCTCTCATCATTTCAGATCCTTATATTAATTTCGGTCCGGTCATGGCCACCTAGATGCAATTTTATAAATAACGATAAAAAAATCAAGTAGGCGTAAATTTTTTTTAAAATGTCAGATTTTTATTCAGAATTGTCTCAGAAATACAAAAATGTAAAAATATACAGAGTATTCCATTTAAAAAATCGAGACTGGAGTCATTTCCGGTGAAACCGGAAGTGACCGGAGAGTGAAAAATATGCGAAAACTCTGCTCTCAATGTACCCTTACCTATACGAGATTTCGTTTTGATACATCAAATACTTTAAAAGTTATGGCCTGTCTAATAGATTCGTGGACACCCGGTATGTCCAAGTGCTTTATAGTTAGATATTAAGGAAAATCGTACTTCATGCTGACTTGAAAATAGTATATGATATCGTTAAGTTCTCAGCCTGTCCATGCATGACATCCAACTTACCTACGCACGATACAATAGTTCCTAGGAAAGCATGTAGTACAACGTGAGCCGAGTTCGTATTGCTCTACATGCATATAGTATGACAGATCGTAACATATTTAGGGCGTTCTAGGCGTTTAATAAATAAGAATGGATACCATTCTCCCATCCAACACATTAATATTACCTCGGATTTTGATTTTAATTTAAGATGTGCTCTCGCCTAGTGATGCCGCGAAACATGACGATACGGGATTAAGGCTTCATCTCGTTTCGTCTCGATCTCGAAATTTTGGTCGGGACGAGTCAATATGAGGATTTTGTATCGTCTCGTCTCGACTTAAAGTACATTCTTTTGTACGGTTAAAAGTTAAATAGGTATTGAAGATAATATTTTAGCTCTAGTTACTCACATTCGATAAATATAGCGATAAATGTATAACAAATTGATACCGTACCTGACTGGATGTCAGTACCTTGAAAATGTACAATACGTAATTTTTATCACAACATACAGTTTTTGATATTAACAAATATCCGTAGTTTTTTTTTATGACAACGTTATAATGTTTAACTTGGGATGTATAGAGAAGTGTTAAATACAAGAGTTTTTTAGTAGAGAAGGTATTTGTATATCTACTGGGTGATTCTTCGTTTTCCGAGGTAGGCTCCAACCTTCTTATTTTAAATCGAACCCCGTATATATTATATTTTTCAACTCTACAAACAATTGTTTCAAGTTATTGAAAAGTGACAGTTTTGCTACTATGGGGCTCTAAATGACTTTACTTAGAGTAAAATGTTATACATTTCCTTACTTTATTTATAAAAGATTTATCCCGTGACATCAACTTTCGGTTTAACCGGAAGTGTCAAAACCCTAAATTGATAGTAAGTGATTCAGATTCAAGATAGGAATATGTAAATCTATGTGAATTTTATTTATATATTTTATAGTTTCTGAGCTAAGGTGAAGTCCGGGTCTCCCGGAATTCGTTATTTATTTTTTAGATACATTTTTATTGGTAAACAAAGCAATTCTTTTCCGTTTTAAAATTGATAATCATATTTGTTTAATAAATAAACTAAATTTCACAATCGTGAGGAAAGGTAACTTACTTAATACATAATAGTAATTTATGTAACATGTACAACAACAACGACAACAACAATAAGTGGTACTTTTTTACAAGACGGAAAGCTCGAGCCGCAGGCGAGTGCCGTAATCCGATGAGAAAAAAAAGTCACTGAAGGCACGAATTACTTACAGGGCCCCTCAAGGGTTATCGGCGCCCGCGTGCCGTAAATATTTTGGCGCCCTTTAAATATCGTATATAAATTAAGCATAAGAGCTTAAACTTCATTTTTCGCTCTATTTTTTTACAGTTTAAAAATTTTAAACGATTAAAGCGAGATTCTTTGTAAGAAAATAAGACGAAGAGTTCATATAAATATGGGTATCCATGGGTTGTGTCTTGAGATACAGGGTGTTAAAATTTTACAAAAAATTATAATTTTAATAATTTTAATAATAAACGGCGGACACTGTCACACGTACATAGGTCAAACAGGTAGAACGTTTAACAAACGCATCTCAGAGCATAAAAATAGTTTTTTGAATAAAAAAATCTCATTCAGCCTTTGCAAAATTATAATTTCTTTAATCGTTCCGAAATAGTAAGAATTATTTGTTTAAGGTTTGGTACAACCTGATGATTTAAAGGCTATATTTTTACAGTATTCAGCAGTTTTCAGTTTAATCATGGGTATAGGTATGGGTAACCATACCTGACTTTCTTAATAAAAAAATAGTATGCCACTCATTTTTTTTAAAAACTACTAGATTTACCCTTTATGGCAAGTAAAAATACACAAAAAATGTCTCTTAGTATTTTATGATATGGCAAGTCGTTTTCGAGAAAAAAAATCTATTTTAATGCACGGCTGTGGCACCTTTGGTTCAGTTTTAGTTGGAGTTAGGCTTGCTCGAAACTCTACAAAATTGATTGGGCAAAAAAAAGTTTTAATAAATATCTGTGCCAAACGCTCTATTTTTGTCAAAATTTAGAATTTTTTTTAAATTCTGCGGGCACATATTTAATAAAACAGTTCTGACTTCAATTAAAACTGGATCAGAGGTGCCAAAGGCATGGATCAAAATAGATTTTATTTTTTTTCTCTAAAATGACGAAATAATTGGCGACCATTTTTTTAAAAGAAAGTCAAGGATGGTTAGCCGTGATTAAAGTAAAAACTGTTGAATACTTTAAAAATATCGCTTAGATACCTATGAGGTTGTTCCAAATCTTAATCAAATAGCAGTTATTGTTTTAGTATAACAACGCTTTAAACGTTGGCGCATATTTTTTGAAACACCCAGGTATATTTGATTTTAATTTTGTAATAAAACAACAGATATTTGAAAAACTATAATTTAATACGTTGTTAAAGAGTTACAAATGGCGGCCTAGTGAAATATGAAAAAACTATTACTAAAAAACTAATTATGCAATTTACATGAAATGTTGCACAAAAATCAAGTATTACGTAGGAATGAAACGGAAGAATTTTGGTACCAATCCAAGACGGTGAAACAAAATGGCCAAAATTTCTGTGCAAAATTTACGTAAAATTTTGCACAGAAATCAATTTTTATTACAGTAAAATTTTAGTATAAATCAAAATGGCGGAATTAAAAAAAACTGCTTATTAGAGTGATATCAATTTTTGTGCAAGAATTAATTAAAAATAAACGTTTTGACCAATACTTAGTCTTCATCAGTGGTATACCTATAGAGGAAAATCCTTTAATAAAATTCCATTTATTTAACAACATCCATTTATTTAATTACATAAAACGGTACATGATCAAAACAGACATACAACTATTTACACACATGCAAATTAAATAAATAAATATATATATATATATATATATATATATATATATATATATATATATATATATATATATATATATATATATATATATATATATATATATATATATATATATATATATATATATATATATATATATATATATATATATATATATATACCTCTAAGGCCTCTGTCTTGTGTTCAATCCTCGCTAAGCGAGCTTTCAAAATTACTAAAAAACATTCTATCAAACGTTATCAATAAAAACGAATATTATATTAAGGACTTTTTTGACTTAAAAATAAAATTAAAAACATCAAACTGCCTGATAACTACATGTTGGTATCTTTGGATGTCATATCGCTTTATACAAATATTCCCTTAAATCTTGCAAGTAACATAATTGAAAAAAAATGGGATGAAATCAAAAAATATACTGTGTTACCTTTAAATGAATTCCTAGCAGCAGTTGAACTAACCCTAAATTTAACGTATTTTCTTTATAATAATAATTTCTTTGAACAAATTGATGGTTGTGCCATGGGTTCGAGTATTTCAAGTGCAATAACCCAACTAGTTTTGAAAGACCTGGAGGAAACTATAATTCCTCAACTAAAATTTGAAATACCATTTTTTATCTCAAAATGAAGCTGAGTATATATGAAACATCTTTAATAATTATCACGTAAAACTCCAATTTACTATAGAAATCGAACAAAAAAATGAAATAAACTTCTTAGATGTCACTTTACATAGAAAAAATAATACTATCAGAACAGAATTGTACACTAAAAAAACCTGGTCATCAAGGTACACAAATTATAATTCTCAGCATCCCCTCTCCCTATATATATATTATATATATATATAATATATATATATATATATATATATATATATATATATATATATATATATATATATATATATATATATATATATATATATATATATATATATATATATATATCCGCGCTTTACTCATCAGTATTTATTTACATAAAATATAAAATATTTATATGTGTAGAATATACACTAGTAGAAATCATATGCTACTGCAATACTTATAACAAGTTATACCGAGCAGTCAAATTAAAATTCACATCATGTAACTGTTTAAACAGTGTTTAATAACAATAAATTGCCAATAAAAAATTATTACCCTTCGTTTTACAAGTCACCAAAACCGATAAACATAAATTAACGCGTTTTAATTTTGGAAAGTTGTTCTGCCGTGTATTTTTGGCATTTCAGTTTATTCCTTAGCAAAGTTCAACGAACTTTATTCACATGCAGTGACATACATTCCTTAATGTTTTCTTTGTGCATATTACATAAACAAACAAAACGTTCCGAGATTTTTGTGAATTTTTCTTGGAAATTATAATATTTGCACAATTGGTCAAACTATTTAGGTAATACACTTAGGTATTCAGGAGCGTAGAGATTAGATTGATTTAAATAAAATCAACTATTAGACTTGTGTTTTTTATAAGCGCAGACTATAAACAATAAAAAAACAGCAGATTAGCTGCAAACAGTCATTTTGAAATAAAAAAACTACACTCAGACCCTTTTGTCCAATTTGAGGGAGTTTTTTACTGGCAACCGAAAATATTCATTTTAATTACATACTTTAATAAAACACTACATGAATTTACCTAAACTATTTTTTGTTTTTTAGGACTTTTGTCCTCATGATCATTATAATAAATAAGTTTTTAAGGAACTTTCGTTCAAAAGTTGATTTTTTTTTAAAAAAGTGTTCTTATTGGACCACATCTTATTTTTTATTGTTGACTATAGAATCTTTAATTATACATATTTTTTGCTCACATTAGTAAATTTTTAGCGCTTTATATAATAATAGTGCTTACAATGTTCTAGTAAAAAACAAAGGAAATTGTATTATTATGGATTAAATGAAATTTTAATGGTTGTTTAATATTATATAAACAAATTGAATTTTTATCTTAGAGTTTTTCATTTACGGTTCTTTTTATCCGTATTCTATAGCTATAATATGACCATTACGTATACAAAGGCTAATAGTTTCAATTTCAGTTAAAAGTTAAGTAGGCCTACCTGGCTCCTCAATTTGACTTCTTAATTTTATTTAAAAACTATCATAAATCATATTTTGTAACTTATTATTTATGATAAACCAAATAAACCTCTAAAATTATATTATATTGAGAATTCACTTAATGTATAGAAAAGTCAATATGAAGGATGATGTCGCCGATTGATAAGTGAAAATGGCCCATTAGGAGAAATCCAAAATTGAAAATTACCTGCGATGTCGTCATTGTACTTTTTTTAATTTCTAAATTCTCAACTGAAAACCATTCGTACCTAAAAATTAACCAGAAAACTCTAAAAACATCGTGTTGCCTATAAAAAAACTACATTCATTTATTTTCTTCAATTTCTCACAAAAATAGCCTTTTTAGCAAAATAACTTTGAAACAATAAAGAAAATAAATTCATGCAGTTTTCCTTTAAACTAGCTATTTTTTGAGAAAAAAAATGTTATGGAAGATTGCTGGAGAATATTTAACATTTTTCTGTAGATCCTATAACATCAGCAACAACTAAAATTAGATTTAAAAATGTATCTCCCTCGTTTTAGGAAGAAGCAAGTAAATAGAGCGAATATACAGACTAAAATAAGCAAGAAAATGACTGTAGAATAACTCTCTAGTTTGAATAATAAGTATAAATTGTGAATATATTAAATTATTGCGTGTCTTTGCCAATACTCTTTCCAAACTTAAGGAATTAAATTATTTTGCAAATCTTATATAGTAGATAAATCAACCTCTTGTATTGAGGAATTCTTTCCATATTTACTAAATTTTTATTATCTTTGCCCGTTAATTATTCTAAAACGACTGAAAACATGTTGAATAGCAGTTTTTTTTTAGAATTTTCTGCAATTTTTATGTTATTATAACTGAAAATTATTAGTTAACGCATGAAGAAGAAAGTACATCACAAAACAGACATTAATGTGTCGGGTGTTTTGGTTATCTATATATTTAAAACACTAAGCCAGAGTTTTCAGTAAGTTATACTGCACCAATTTACATGATTTTCTTTTGGAAATGATCATCTGTTTACCGAGACATTTCAACACTATTTTTTCTATTGTTTTATTTCATATTTTTTCTATAAAACCAATATGTTTTTCTTCAATAACATTTCTGGACGATGTGGTGAATGCGCCCCATATTCTTATAATTTCACTAGGCACCATCTAACGGAAAAGGCAGAACATGGTCTGCCGGGCCAGCTAGTGTATTTGATATTAGTATATATAAAATTCAGACTTTTAAAAGAATTCATACAGATATGTCTAATGCTTCAGGAAATGCTTATTTAATGTTTCTATTAGTTTTGAAGCTGCCTTAAATAAATTTAAGATGATTAGAAAGATGGATTTTATTTTCTAGAGTCTATTTTGGAAAATAGTTATTTTTTTTGTACAAATTTACATTTGACCCTTTTTAGATAAATTCGAGTGTTTTTTTTATACAAACTTTTATTGTAGATGTCAGCTTTAACGTTTTTGAACTTGGACAGGATTTAATAATTTAATTAAATATGTGTTCCTTCTTTTTTTTTTAGTCCTCAAACAGCAAAATTTGATTCAGTCTTGCCATAAATCTCTAATATAAAAAATAAGTATCGCCTTATATATCAAACAAGTAGGCAATAGGCAAAGGCATAGATCGTATAAAATCTTCTACAGAGCCGTGTTAACTAACATTATAGGTAACATAAGCACACACTTCGTAAAAACTAAACGAAAAAAAAGACATCACTTCTTAAGAGCGAATAAAATCGTAATAATGGAAAATCCATTGCGAAGAAACAAAAAACAGCAATATAAGATAATTATTTTTGTTATAAATTATTATTTTTGTTATAGAGATATTTTCGGATTAAAAAATGTTGCTTTGTGTTGTGTTAATTGTGGGGTCATTTACTCCTTTTGCCCTCCTCCTAAATGAGTCTATGTCTATACACAGATAAAAACAGAACAATCAAAAATATTTAAGTACCAAGAAACTTGTACTTCGTATCGCTAAAACCCCCACATTTCATGTCCTGACGCAAGAAATCATTTTATTAAGAAAATGTATATATATAGGTATTTTTAAACTTTTTTTTATTAATCATAACTAATACATCAACATTTAGAGTATTTTAAAACTACTGCTTAAACTCTGAAATTCTCGCATACAAAATTCGAAGCCATTAAGTTTCTTTGGGACCACCTCTGTACTACCCTGAATTTCACCTAGGATATTTCACAAAATTGGTGAAACCATTCCAGAATAAACAGAGTATACTGTACATAAGTTAAAAAATACAAGATCAAGCTGAGAGTCAGTTCTATTCTCAGTTATTCTCCCCAAGCTTACAAATAATATTACAGCTTACAACGAAACTTTTTCTAACCAAGCCTTATTACTTACGTAGTTAGTGAAACCATGCTGTAACTCCAAATTCACTTCATCTTTCAACTTGGTTTTACCTCCACCTGATGAAGTTTAATAGGACAGAAACACTGTTTACCGGTAGCGGTCGGTCATTTTTTGGGAACATACCCGAAATTGTCTGTCCTTTTTTTTAAGATAAGCACAATCACCTCTCTGTTTAAACAATTTTACAACTTTACAAAACTTACGGCATTGGCCACAGCAATCTACAGATATATAAATATAAAATGTTTCTTCTCAATTTAGTTCAGATCAGTTAACGACTTCTGAAAATATAATTTTAATAAATGTAATGCTAAACTGCAAATCATCTTCGCTAATGACTCCCACAATATTATGCCTTAGAGATTTGTCTAATTTATTTTCGTTCTAAATTTAATAACATCATTTATTTCTAGTTTGATTTAAATTAATTTGCGCTTTCCAAAATTATGAATGCTCAAATATTTTATGCTCTTTTAAAATATCGAAGTTCTACTCCCATGATCTAGTTTCAGCGAGAAATTAGCCTATACCAATTTTACTTAAAGTTCAAAACGAATAGTTGTTCAAACCGTTCTCAACTTATTGTGAACACAGATTTTGATTACATATACACAAACCTACACTACAGAAACAACATACTTGTTTCAAATATGCTTTCCGTATTTTAAGGACTTCAAAAATTATTAAAATTAACAGTTACTTGGGAGAAATTATCAATTTTAGTTACATATATGTCAGCAGATCATTAAAATAAATATATGCATTGTTTATTATTATTAAAATGTCTACCTAGATATTTGTACTAAACTAACCCTACTATAACATTTACATTTATTTTTTCGTTTCCCTAGATCTTCCTTATATTTTAGCAGAGTACCGCATTGTGTAAATAAAGTCCGAACAAGGACTAAAATGTTTAACTGGTATACATTTTAATTAACCTACAAAAAACATAATATAGTTTAAGTCAATGAGATTTTCTTAAGACAATAAAGCATTTTGAGTTTTGAGTTTAACTTGTATTCAGCTGAACTCGGTCGAACTAAGTTATTTAATTCTGAAAGTGAAATGTTTTGGTGTGTAATTTAATTTCATAGTACCATTATTTTAAAGATCCCAAGATCGGAGTAAAGACTGTTAAAGTCCTTTCAAACAGACCCTACATAAAAGAGGTCTTTTTACTTTTAGTCAATAGTTTACAATCAATAAAACAATATATTTTTTTATCAACCATCCATCAAGCATTAATCTCCGCTCTTCTAGGTTTCTCTAACAATGGACTGACTGTTGAATCCATGACAACTCCACATGGTCTGTCTTAACATTCCGCTTGGGGTGGATTACAGGATTTCTGTTCAACCTTCTTCTGAAATCCTACCTACTTTTCTTTATTTATCATTCTGAAATTTGCTCCGATATAAACCATTTAATATTATAATAGTTGTAAAACCTGGTTCCTAAAGTTTTGCAGCAATTTTTGCAGATCAGGAGAAATTGTACTTAAACTGATGCCTTCCTTATTAATTATGTACAGCCTAAAGATTAAACATGAAATAAAATCAATTACATTATTTCTGAGTCAGAAAATGTTTTTCCAATTCTCTAATAAGGCAATAAAATTTTAAACCAACATGAGTAGATGAAATGGTGAATTTTCGTCAAACGAGGTAAACAGTTTAAATAAAAAAAATTATGTTTAACGTTAGAAAACCAATAATTGATATAACATTATGTATTAATGTAAGCTATTCAACATGTTTTCAGTCGTTTTAGAACAGCATATTATATTTCTGCACACGCTACATTAACGGGCAAAGATAATAAAAATTTAGTATTTAATATGGAAAGAATTCCTCAATACAAGAGGTTGATTTATCTACTATATAAGATTTGCAAGGACATTAGCATAATTTAATTCCTTAAGTTTGGAAAGAGTATTGGCAAAGACACGCAATAATTTAATATATTCACAATTTATACTTATTATTCAAACTAGAGAGTTATTCTACAGTCATTTTCTTGCTTATTTTAGTCTGTATATTCGCTCTATTCACTTGCTTCTTCCTAAAACGAGGGAGATACATTTTTAAATCTAATTTTAGTTGTTGCTGATGTTATAGGATCTACAGAAAAATGTTAAATATTCTCCAGCAATCTTCCATAACATTTTTTTTCTCAAAAAAATAGCTAGTTTAGAGTATTACAAAGTTTAAAAAAATTTATTTAGACAACACTGAATTTTTTCTTACCAGAGAAAAGTATCATGAAGAGGGAGGGGGATAATTTCCCCCACTACCCTCCTGTAAACCGCGTTCGGGTGCCTGATGGACAAGGTAGTGAAAAACAGTGCTCTTCGGTAGCACAGGTTTTGGTGTACCCAAACGCTGCATAATAGCGCAGATCGCTCTTGAATAACTCGGGAGCGCTTTAAAAGAGTCACCTGAAATTGCTGCTGATAGAGGCTTTTAAGACAAAAAAAACAACTTTCATTGTGAGATATTCACCATGGGTTTCATGAAGTTCCCATACGTTTAAGTAGTTTATAATAGGCCTGGTACATATAGCGTAGCTTTAAATTTTAAAATTACAACTTAGATGTTAATTTGGCGTATGTCGAATTGACAGACGATGATTTTTTTCTGGAAAAATATTGACTAAAATGTAGCTTTAAAATACTTAATTTTTGTATTCTATAAAATACCATTCTTCTTCTTGGTAAGTTAGGTTCATCTTGCAGTTTTTTTTAAATAAAATATTAAAATAATTTGGGATTTTTACTTCCCTCGTAAAAGGGAAGTATTGCAATCGTGAAAAAAAATTTTCAGATCTTTACGTTTTGGGGTCCTTAGATCCCGAAAAACAGTTTTCTCGATTCAGTTGGTCTGTATGTCTGCCGGTCTGTCTTTTCGCTATACAGCTAAAAACTGCTTAACCGATTGACTTCAAAACTTAGTAAAAATTGAAGGTCATATGGGGATGACTTGGTAATAATTTGGTAAAAATCCAATATGGCGAAACAAAATGGCGGGCTTAAAAAATATTACTAATATAACAGTATTACCTCGTAAAAGGGAAGTATTGTAATCGTGAAAAAATCACTTTCGAGAAATCTTTATAGATCCCGAAAAACAGTTTTCTCGATTCAGTTGGTCTGTCTGCCTGCCGGTCTGTCTTTTCGCTGCACCGCTAAAAACTACTTAACCGATTGACTTCAAAACATAGTAAAAATTGTGTGTCATAACTAATTATGGTATAGAGATGAACTAGTAAAACTATGGTACTAATTCAAGATGACGGAACAAAGTGGCGGTCAAAAAAATCTTTGCAATCTGAAAAAAATAACTCTTTCAGGTTTTGCATATTTTCACGTTTTAGTCTCCCTTGATGTCAAAAAATATGTCATATCCGTCGGTCCGTTTGTTGGTCTGTCTGTCAGTTTGCGGCATAGCTTAAAAACTACTTAACAGATTGACTTCAAATTAATTTAATTAAAATTTTTTTTTTTAATTCAAAAAATTAAGGGTCATGTAGGAATGACCTGTTTATATTTTGGTAAGAATCAAATATGTCGGAACAAGGTGGCAGCATAGTGAATCGTTAAAAAAATATTACTAAAAAACTAATTATTCAGTTTACCTCAAATTTTGCACAAAAATCAAGTGTTAAATAGGAATAAACTGGTAACGTTTTGGTGTGAATCCAATAGAGCAAAACAAAAATGGTGGCCTAATAAAATATTTAAAAAATCAATTTGAAAAACTTCTTATTTGATTAATTTCAAATTGTGTGCCGACATTACGCGTGATATAGAGATAAACTGGTAAAGTTGTAACACGAATTTAAGATGGCGATACCAAAATGGTGGGCAAACAAAATTAAAAAAATCAACGTAAAAAAATCTTATTCAATTGACTTTAAATTGTACAGAAAAATTATACGTGATATAGTGATAAACTGGTACGAATGAAACATGACTTAACGAAATGGCGCTGTGTAATGTAAGGTAATGTGTCCAATGTAAAAACTATTTATTGAATTTACAGTGCTGGACAAATGAAACGGGAAAAAGCATATTTTTGGTAAAATTCAAAGACGAATATTTTCGAAGCAAAAAAAGATTTTGATCTTATTTTTTTGTGCATGCGATTACGCAATCCTCCTATTTTCTAATCTCTAGGCCATAATCGCTAGTTGCAATGACAACTGCACTGTACAAGGAGTCATATGAAATCCTTTAATTTTTTGCAAATTTTGTTAGTTTCGAGAATCTATGAAAAATAATTTTAGAATTTTTTGTTCACGGCAAAATGATCTATGGAATACCAAAAAATAATTTCTACCGATTTTGCGTAGCTTCTTTTGTTTTCACTGAACGTGGTTAAATCCATGATTCAGACTGTTTGTACAAAGAAGGCATGGGATAAGCGAATTTGGAGTGGGGAGTTATGTCGCTAACACAACTAACACAAACATATTATATAGGATGTTATAGAGACAAATGATCGGCAACTCAATTTCTTTTTGGCTTATATTTTAGAGGAGTCACTCTTAATCTGTTCGACTATTACATTAACGGTTAAGTTTTGTTGATTCTCATGTAAATATTAGGTAGAGTAGACCTTTTTGCCCAAACGGTTTTTTTATTTTCAAGCTACCTTCATTTGTCACGAAATTAACTGCAGACATTTTGAACTTGTTTTGTTTTCGATTTTTTTTGTCTCAGAATGATAACAGAACTAAGAAACAAACAAAAAAAAACATTTCTGTTCAGTAAACTTATTTTAATGAATTTTTTGTGTACGAGGGTTAAGCAAGACTAACTATGTTTCCTTACAAATTAATTTATTTGCCTTTTTTGCAGAAGAAACATGGGATAAATTAATTTTATGGTGTCGAGTGTCATACTGCTAACATAATAAATATAAAAATATTCTGGCAAATTCAAATATGTATGCACACCGCTCACCTTTTTTAAACTTTTACAACTTTTTCCGGCTCACGCCGTAGTAATGTATGGGGTGTACGAAATAAGACGCCCTATCTGCTTATGTCGGAAATGTAGGAGATAGAGAAGATGATTAAAAAGAATCGTTTTGTGACTTGGCCTGTAACCTTAATTTATTTATTTTTTATTTATACAAAGGACTCAGTTTTTTTGGACAGGTTTGAATTTTCTTATTTTACCTTCTTTACTAATTCTAGATATTTTTTTGTATAAACCACATTACCTAAAAAATAAATTTGTTTTTGAGATATTGACCCGTGAAAAATGACATATTGATAAGTTAAAACTTTAGACCAAACCACGAAACTTTTGTTTTAACTTTTTTCTCCATCTCTTATGATTTCTTATAAAATAAGGAGGAGGGCGTCTTATTTCGGACACTCTGCATAATCTACACGTCTTATGGAAAGTTTAAAATATGTTGATACCCGTGCCAATAATAAATTATTAGAGACATTTTTCCGAACTGTTTTTTGCGTAGCTAAGCCGTTTTGTCACGAAATAAACGACTCACAGCCAAATGTTCCGGGAGCGAGTTTACTAGTCATATTTGTTTGTAGCAAATATGTTCAATAATATCAAAAATCAAAGTAGCCCTTGCAAAAACCTCTCTGTATTAACAATGCAATTCCACGTGTGAACAATGGTTTGTTTAATTTATGTTGGCGTCGGAAAAACAATTGAAGATCATATAAAAAATTAATGAAGTGAGTAATTTTTAATGTGGTCTCATGATTGTTATGTTAAAGTCTACTTAAACTTAAATAGATTCAATTTTTTGTTGTGACATATTAAGGGGCATTCTAATATGTAAAATAAAACACATGAAACACATTACATTAAGTAGTATTAGTAAAGCAAAAGGAATTTTCAAATTTAAAAGTGAAAAAATCAAAAAGTGTGAAAAACTGGAAATATTTCAACTATTAATTGGGTCCTCTCTCATTATCTTAGACCTTTTCATCGACCTACCAGCCTGTAGTTTCATGTTCAACTCATTATTAAAGAAACAGAAACAACTGATTATTAAAGAAAAGTAATTTTTACGCAATATAGGGAAACTAGTAACTAGTGGGTCCACCCCTTCCATTTGATACTTCTTGGCACCTATATTTGAGAAATATTATCAATTAATGTAATGTAAATTCAGGTCCAAAATTATTAGCAAATGACAAAATGATATTATTTAAAATTTTGTCTCTATAACTCAGTCCATTAATCGTCCTATTGGAAATATACAACTCTATTTTTCCTTTCCACATAACGTCAGCCCACACAGTTACTCCTCCTCTTCCAAAAGACTCGAATAGCCTTATTTTCCTCAAAATACTAATCTCCCGGTTCCCACCAAACAAGTATTCTTCCCTCTGAATGAATCAAATTAAATCGAGTTTCATCCACAAACGTGCACCTTTTCCATTCATTGGTCCAGTTAATTCGCTCTTGCACCCATTGCACACGTCTAGTTCGATGATGCGGCAATAATCTTACGCATGTTGCACGTCGTCTAACAAATTATTCGTTTCGACCTAGGATTGTTTAGAACAAAACGGATAACTCACCTTAAATTATTAGCAATCAATCTTCGTCTAATTGTCCGATTGGTTACTATTATGCTATTTTGTTGTCTTAAGTTTTCATTTAGTTTCCTAGAATATTTAACGTTCGATGTTGACGATCT
The DNA here is from genome assembly GCA_030620095.1 of Kuschelorhynchus macadamiae. Classification (NCBI taxonomy): domain Eukaryota; kingdom Metazoa; phylum Arthropoda; class Insecta; order Coleoptera; family Curculionidae; genus Kuschelorhynchus; species Kuschelorhynchus macadamiae. The sequence continues at coordinate 4,632,117 of JAUTXW010002618.1, forward strand.
TCAAAAAATTGCGAATAAATTAATTTCTAAGCAAACGTAGTTCGTCTTGCTTAACCCTCGTACACAAAAAATCCATTAAAATAAGTTAACTAGACAGAAATTATTTTTTTGTTTGTTTCTTTGTCCTGTTATTATTTTGACACAAAAAAAAATCGAAAAGAAAACAAGTGCAAAATCTTTACAGTTTATTTCATGGCAAATGATGGTAGCCTTAAAATCAAAAAACCGTTTGGGTAAAAAGGTCTACTCTAACTAATATTTGCATGAGAATCAACCAATCTTAACCGTTAATGTAACAGACGTGCAGTTTAAGAGTGACATTCCTAAAAAAAAATTAAACAAAAAAAATTGAGTTGCCGATCATTTGTCTCTATCACATCGTGTATTATATGTTTGTGTTAATTGTATTAGCGACATAACTTCCTACTCCAAATTCGCTTATCCCATGCCTACTTTGTAAAAACAGCCTGAAATATTGATTAATTTTTGAAGAAATATCGAATTTCTCGAATAAACCATGTACAGTGAAAACAAATGAAGCTAAACAATATCGGGAGAAATTGTTTTTTGGTATTCGTTTATAGATCATTTTGCCGTGAACAAAAAATTCTAAAATAATTTTTCTTAGATTCTCGGAACTAATAAAATTTGCAAAAAATGAAAGGATTTCATATAACGGCCTGTATAGTGCAGTTGTCATTGCAACTAGCGATATGGCCTAGAGGTAAGAAAGTAAGGGGACTGCGCAATCACATGCAGAAAAAATAAGATTAAAGTCTTTTTTTGCTTCGAAAATATTTCTCTTTGAATTTTACCAAAAATATGTTTTGTCCCATTTCATTTGTCCAACACTGTATTTTAAATTGTGCCCAAAAATGAAGTGTGGTTTGGAAGAAACTTGGTAAAATATTGGTAGGAACTCATTATGATTGAACGAAATGGTGCCTAATGAAATGTTTGAAAAGACAATACGTATGTGTTACTAAATGAACTGAATTGGGCCACACTTCACTATTCCTATTAAAAGGAACGATTCATAATAAGGGAAGTTCAGAGTAAACGAAATGTACCGAATTTTTTTAGTTTCAGTTTAACTGACAGGTTGGGGTTAAAATCGTTTAGTTTTAGATTTTTGTTTTAAATTTCTTGTTATCTTGCTCTCGTTAATTTTATTGTTAATGCCACATTTTATCTTATCGATTTTCAAACAAACGTTCACTATGAGTTGCGCCAAAATGACTTATACGCCAAAATGGTATCCAATAAATTGCTGAATCCGCCAAATTTACGTAGGTAGGGTCTGTTTGTCACTTGTTCCTAAAGTATTTGAAAAAACGTTAATTATTAGGCTGTCAACAAGATACAACACTTCCCATAAAAACCATAGTAAATCTTAGTTGAGCATATGCTAAATAAACATACAACGTAAACGTGTGCTTACCTTATATAGAAAGGAAAGACATACTTTATAAAGACAAGCAAATATTTCAATGATATCGTACAGAAAAAAATATATTATTTTGGTTACTTAAAGTTCTTATGATCAATTGTATTAAAAACATTTGTAAATTTCTTCCTCTGAGTGCACATTGTAAAACACTACAATCGGACCTAATTATAGCACGCTACTATATACTGATGACATTAAAATAAAATCTACTTCTTATTAAACTGAAAACAAATCCAGCTAATTATAATGGATGCATTATAAGCTCTCTAATATACTGAAACTATTTGACCTAATAAGGGATCGCATCAATCTAGCTACATTTTTTCGCCTAAACCTATCATCATCTAGCGTCGAGGAGTTTGAATGGGAAAGTCATAGCCAAGGCTATAGGCCACTGACCTTCTTTAACAGTATCCGACGTAAACACAACTGTATTCGTAGTAGAAGGTTCGGTGCCCCTCACTTTCAGCATACTGATGGAGACACGCCTTTTCAGCAGCTGCTAAATTCAGCCAGCACATGCACCTTTAGATATTATTATTCTGATGTAGAAATAACACAGAGAGATCAACAATCACATAGGCAAGAATATACAACGATTTTGTTTGCATTGTTTTCCGCAATTTACTTTTAAATGTATTTGGTGTATCAAGTATAATTAATTAAAAAAAAAATAATTTGGGCATATCTTGAGGTACATCTACCCACTTAGGAAAGAAATGGATGTATTAATTTATTTTCTGTAAAGTGATTATTATAAATCTAATGGATGAAGTTCAATTTTATTAATCATTTTCGTTTCTTTACTGAAAAAAATTCCCTTTGTGATTAATTTAGATCTTTTGTCTCAATAAATTAAATATATGACGTCGGTCTGCCTGTCGGTCTGTCTGTTAGAGGCATAGCTAAAAAATTACTTAATAGATTGATTTAAAATTTTCTGCAAGAATTTTAAAGAATTTTCTGGTACTGGAAACAAAATGGCAACAAAATGAAAAGTTTGTAATTGCGAAAAAAAATCCAGGTTTTACGTATCTTTACGTAATACTCCCCAGATGCCAACAAAATCTCACTCAATTCCATTGGTTTGTCTTTCTGTCAGTTCGCGGTGTACTGCTTGGTAAAACACTAAGGGTTATGTGGGATGATCTGGTAATATTTTGGTAAAAATCCAATATGGTGGAACAAAATAGCGGCTTGGTAAAATGTTAAAAGAAATATTATCAAAAAACAAATTATCCAATTTACCTCAAATTTTGCACAAAAATCAAATCTTACATAGAAATCAACCTGTAATATTTTGGTACCATCGCGAAAAAATGGCGGCGAAATAAATCGTTTAAAAAATCGACGTAAGAAAATCTTCTTATTCAGTTGACTTCAAATCTTGCAGCAAAATTGAACGTGATACGGGGATTAACTTGTACGAATTCAACACATATATAAATATATATATATATATATATATATATATATATATATATATATATGTAAATTATTTCCAAACATTAAGTATGGTATAGGAAGAAACTGGTAAACTATTGTTATGAATGTACACTTTACTATTCCTAATAAAAGGAAATAAAAGAAATGAATTGATTTTTGATAAGTTGTATTGCTGATTTTCTATGCATATGTATAGCTGGTGCTTTTATATATATATGTATATATATATATATATACATATATATATATACATATATATATATATATATATATATATATATATATATATATATATATATATATATATATATATATATATATATATATACATATATATATATATATTATATATATATATATATATATATATATATATATATATATATATATATATATATATATATATATATATATATATATATATATATATCAAAAGTAGAAAATATATAACGCGGCAAGAACTAGTATATAGTAGAAAATGGATTCTTTGGGATGACCGCTAACGCAATGAAATTTGGCTAACCATAGACACGTGTTTCTGACTTAAGGTCTTCATCAGGAAAGATGAGTACAACTAGCGCCAAAATGAATACGCAAAACAATACCAGAGTCACCAACAGGAGCAAAACCATCATTTGGATTGAATGTTTATATAATAAATGACTTTATTTTAAACATAAAACATTTGTTGTGTAACTGAGGCATGAGGGGGGTGCGGTGCAATAGAAAGAAGGGAATGGTTCAAATCATTGTGTTTCATATGGTATTCGGGGTTTTTAGGGACCCGAAGTTTTCTTCTACTAATGATTCAAGAGGAGGGGCAATCTTTTTCTTATTAGGCTAGGATGGGTAATTATTAATCGTAATTAATAATTAATCTAAAATAATTAATAATTAATATTAAATGACTTTATTCTAGCCACAAAATATTTCTTGAGTCAGTAACTGAGATCTATGGTGGGGAGGCTGTGAAATCGGGATGAGGAAGTGATTAAAGATATCGTGTTTGATATGGTTTTCAGAGTTGTTCAAAGGTCCAAGTTCAATTTTACTATTCATTCAATTTATAAATTTGTATAGATATCTCATTTTATTTAATATTAGAAATCGTGATTCAAGCAGAATTTTAAGTTCAATGGATCCCACTACTTTTTTTATTAAGTACGTCTCTCGTTTTATTTCAGGTTTAGGCCTCGAAAGCTCCGAACCTTTAAAATAAAAAATCTTATAAATAAATTAAAAAGGGTTAAATAAAAATTTGCGTAAAAAAAATAAAAACACTAAAAAATAAAAAATAATGCTTTATTCCACCTTGGAAATTTAATTTTATGAAGTCGGCGACAAAACAATCAAGTTTGAAGTACAGGTCATGGGCAGGCGGTATGCAGGCAAAACATACTCATTGTCGATTCGAATAAACTGGCAAATATATTGAGTGCAGCAACACGCAAAGCGATGCGTTTTTGTTTTTATGCGCGTTTTACCGCCCGGTCCCTTCAGACGTCGCAGTCCAAGATCCGTTCATCGGACTATAAATGGACATAACAATTCTGCTCAAATGGGACAACTCTGTAACCTTATTTAATATACCGAAAAAATATCAGAAAACACACCTGGTATATCACGTTTGGAAAATATCTTTACAATTATTCCTGACTTTACATTCAAAACGTCGGTAATAAACTTCGCATTATCCGATTATAGTGGTGAGCTCTTCTATCTTAAGCTTGACCAATTACTGGACAGCCATCTAGCGATTAAATTACTGTCCAGTCACGGAAGTGATGCTATCACAGCTTTACTAACACTGAGGGTATCATGGGATGGTCTTTCATTAATAGTTCTTAATTAAAATCCTATGTTAAGTTTGATCAGACCTATGAGATGAGGTTTCATGAGAAATTAAACATCGTCCATTAGCTACGCGAAACTCAAACTTAAAAATATATTGGTTGGGAGACTCTAAAATTTCTAATCTCTCTCAGTCAATAACAAACGACACCATAAAGAATTTTTGAAGACTATAGCGCAAGAAAATAGTATCTAAAAATCGCGACGTCTACAAATAAATTATCAATGGAACCGAAAGCTCTTCATGACAATGTTGCTGACGAGATAAAATAGAACCTGTCATCAAGCGAAAACTTCTCATCTAGAGAGTAAACCTTATTAATACGAGTGCCGACTATCAAAAATTTCAATTTAATAAGGTGTCTTACATCAGATAAATCTAACTCTTTATATCTTCATGACATATTTCTCCAATGTTGAAGAATCTGCTATTAAGTCAAAAAGACCCTCTGATAGTAAGCAAGATTAATACGAGTGCCAATTATCAAATCTTTGAATTTAATAAGGTATCGTACATCGAGATTCGTGATATAATCACCAATTTTAAAAACACACAAATGGTTTCTAGCGAATAAGCTAAGTATAAATGAGGCTAAAACAAAAACTATTAGGTTTTGACTTAAACCAAAGATCCATTATAGCTGACGCAACAGATAACTTATGTAAACAGAACGACTTGGATCGGTCCGGAGACATCAATGCTCGCCGAAACTATATTATTTCGTGCGGTAACCCTCGACTCGCTAACGGGAACGAGAGGCGGCGTTTCCAATTACTAAATATAAGAAGAGACCTTTTATTTAAAAGGTACAGGAAGAGGAACATTTTTTGCTTTATAGAGATACTTGTATGTACAGGGTGAGTTATTATATTATGACACCCACCTACAGGGTTATTTATTAACAAAGACAGAGAAAAACTGTAGGTTAAGAAATACGTTTTTTTTAGTAGAATACCCTGTATATTGTTCATTTCTATGAAAGTTCATTCTCTACTGGTTTCATATTTATATAATTTGATTATATTGGCGTAAAGCATTTATTAATTATTTTAGTTTAACTGCAATATTACTTGCCATATAACATTACAGTCAGTACAGTTAAACCAAAATAATTGAAAAAAAAAATTATAAAAATACAGGATGTTCCATTTAAAAAAACGTATTTCGTTATATTTTTTAGGACATATAGGTAAACAAGCGATAGTCGTTTGTTTTTTTCATAACGGATTCTGGCGGTTTAAAAGAAACCCTAAAGCGTTTATATTTACACTTTTTGTCTATCTTCGTTAATAAATCCTGTAGGTAGGTGTCAAAATATAACGACTCACTCGGTACATTTTTGAAACAAGTCAAAATGTAATTGTCACTTTTTCAACTTAGGTAATAAAAAAGAAGCTAAACAATTTCTGCTTACTAAACATCATAAATAAGACAAGCGTGTTTTTCATAATCATAAAATTTGGCGGAAACAACATAAATAGCAAAATAGTTATTTTTGTAACGAGTACCTAAAATCCTTTTTTTTTTGGATGAATCGTTGACGTTTCCATAGGTTAATATAGCCGCCATGGAAAAATATATTCATCGGGGGATAGCCGCAAATTATCTTGGGTAAAAGTCTGCGGTCGCTACTCTCGTCTGCCGGCGTCCTTAAGACACTTGGTAACATTGCGCGTTAATTTCTCTGATGGATGCAGGCTTTTATGTCCACTTTTTGTTGTTTTTGAGATAAGTTCATATTTGGAATTGAGTAGAGCTTATCTACGTTGATATTTGATGATGATAACGAGTACCTAAAATCCTCTTTTTTTGGGATGAATAGTGTTTCCATAGGCTAATATAGCCGCCATGGAAAAATATATTCATCGGGGGATAGCCGCAAATTATCTTTGGTAAAAGTCTGCGGTCGCTACTCTCGTCTGCCGGCGTCCTCAGGACACTTGGTAACATTGCGCGTTAATTTCTCGGGTGGATGCAGGCTTTTATGCCCTCTTTTTGTTGTTTTTGAGATAAGTTCATATTTGGAATTGAGTAGAGCTTATCTACGTTGATATTTTATGTCCTAAATAAAGCTGAAAAGGAAATAATTGAATGTGTAATTTATATTATATCCAATTTATATTAAAATTGTGTAATTGTACTTTAGAGCACAAAGATAGTAAGTAAAGGATATATAATATTTGTGCTCTTGACAAATAAGATATAAAAAGTGGTAAACATTGTATATCTGGACATTCAATATTTGAGCTCTTGGCGCCAAGTAGGAATAACTAATATTTCATGACGAAACATGTTATGCTCTAAGTGTCGTCCACATATCTTAACCATACAATAATTTTAAATCTTGACGTCTCTTTGGCATGGTTTTCGGATCATTCAATGTAAATACTAGTCACCATTGGAGAGACGGATGATCACACAGGAAGTCCATCATCTTGAGGATAGAATTTATCTTTATCTTGAAAGTAAGAATTACGCAGACATCACACTCCAATAAGTTCATAACCCCAACCCGTGATAACGAAGTTCTTCAATTTTGACGGGGGCGTGCGGTGAAATTTTAAGAAAGGGAAGCAATTTTTAGAAACTTACCTATTTGTATTATAATTCGATTCTTCGATCATTTTTTTGCAAATTCGTCAATGACGTCATCATAAAAACGTCGATGCTCCGACATATTTCGGAGAAGTTTATTTTCAATGGACAACCGCGATGTATGCGAAAGTCTCTCCTGCTCTGTTGAATTTCTGATGAAATTTTTTATACGTTTAAGTGTTGGAAAATTGCGTTCCACTGATGAACTTGTGGCAGGTATTGTCAATACTAATTCACACAATTGTGACACTTCGGTGTAGGCATCTTCCAGCTCCTTGCCTTTTAAAAATTGCATTAGTTCTTTAGCGTTATTTTTTGCGCTAATGTCATCAGTTTCGTAAATCACTTTAAGTTCAGATCGCAGTAACACTCGGTCGAAAAACTGGCCATAATGAACAAGAAGAGATTTAAACGCATCCTCTGGAAAAGTTTTTCCTTTAAATGCATCAAAATTGCAGAGCTCGAGAAATTTAAAATCATTTAAACCGTTAAATCTATAGTTTATTTGTTGCTGAATTTGATCGATTATTTCATAAAAGAGGCGTCTGTATGATGTTTGAACATCTCCGACCTTGTCTGTTCGAAGACGCTTGGCTTGTGGCTCTACATTTAACGTCATCGTTTTCTCCCAAAATAGGTCAAAGTCATCTCTTTTCTGGCTTAACATGGACTTAAAATCACCCACTTTTTTAAGGCAAAAAGCAATATCATTTGTTTTAGTTTGTAATATATTAAAAACATTGTCCGAGAATGGAAATATTTCTGAAAATATGTTTAACAAATAATTAAAATTAAAATCTCGTTTCAAACAGTCTAAAAACTTATTGCTTCTGAGTCCTACGTTTCATTATTTTCTATTATATTTTCAAATAGTTCAATCAGTGATTCACGATTTTCAGATACTGTTAACACAAGTCTTCCATTATAGTTCCACCCAGTAGGACCTACTTTGGGCAATCGTTTGTGGATAATGGAGTCCGTTTACGTTGTGTACGTTTTGTTGACTTGGAAAAAAAGCAGCCATGCCACTTAAAGTAACGAAAAATACTTTACACTCTTTAATGTGATTGATGGACTGGGATAAAACTAAATTTAATTTGTGAGCAAAACAATGGACAAACACAGCACTTGGGAAAGTTTCTCGAACTTTAGCTTGCAGACTCCCTAATTGTCCTGCCATCACTGCAGCTCCATCATAGCTTTGAGCAACTAATTTTTCTCTCCATTAATTTCTTTAGTAACGTTATAAACTACGGTATATAATGCATCTGCTGTACGATTTTCGGACACATTCTTAAAACCTAAAAATCGCTCTTGAATACTTCCGTCTGTTTTAACGTAGCGTATTACTATAGATAATGGGCTAAAATTAGTGATATCAGTTGTTTCGTCCAGAACAATAGCAATGAACCGCCCCTCGCCAATCTCCTGCTTAATTCTTTTCAGAATAATGGTTGCAACAGCGGAAATTAAATCATTCTGGATTCGATTCGACGTTCCGCGAAAAACGCTAAACTGCTCTAAATGATTTTTTAAGCAATCATCATATTTAGCCATTATACTAAGTAAATCTTGAAAATTTCCTCTATTTAATAAAACCCTTGTTTCATCATGACCTCTAAATCTCAATTCGTGCTGTCCGAGAAACAAACAACATCGATAAGTCTTCTTAATAATTGCTTATTTTTATCGACTAGTTCATTGTGTTGGCGGTGACTAATTTCTAACTGTTTATTAAGGGCGTGTTCAATTCTGGTTTTGCCGAAGACTTTTTCTTTTATGATGGCTTGCAAATGCCCTTTGGACATAATGTGTCTTTCTACAGCTTTATGGAAATTGTTTAAATCGGAAAAACCAGTTTTATTCCAGAGACCTTTTTCATTTTCAAATAGTAAACATGGGCAACAAAATAATTTACTTATATTTTCACACCCTGTTAGCCATTTAAATTGTTCGTATTGTTTTTACGGATAAAAACGTCTAATACAGTTCTTCATTTTTGTGGCTAAATTTGTCAAAGGCGGTTTTGCCCTTTCTTTGGAAATTATTTGAAGCTTAACAGCGAAGCTTAATGTTGAAAATCCCTTTATTATTAAGACACACACCACACATTCACACACACTCTTCTTACTAAATTCTCCAACATTTTCAACGTTATTACCGACAGCAGAAGTTCACGGTGTTTGCATATCCACGTCCGTATTATTGTCTTCCATATCGCACCATGCACAACGCGACATACGTATCACATAACACACGGATAGCCGTTCAAACAAAGAACCTACTCCAACGATAGCTTCCGCCCCCACTTAAAGCACGCGACTGAAATGCAAAAATTGCAAACAACCGATGGAAAGTTCAATAACCTCTGGCTCGATTCACAGGAAATCAAGCATACAGGACTTGGCTGCAGAGAAGCTAGCGGCCCGCATAGGTTCTGTTCGATTTCCATTGTGGCTCCGTCGGAGTCAAGGCCGCGTTTAATATGGGCTTGATAATTAAGATAATATTTTAGCATTTTTAATATAAACTAAATTAATGGTTTCCTATTTTAAAAATTACATTTTAGTAGATGTTTTGTAATTTTTTTTGGGGAAGCGCTGCTTCCCTTGCTTCCATGAACTGCACGCCTCTGAATTTTGATAATGGATAAGGACTCTTCCAGTGGAAGATTTGTATACGGGCTTTCCACATCAAAGTTTATAATAGTCTTCTGAGTCTAAGGAGATGTCTTTAATAATATTTACGAAATAGAAGTAGCCTTACCCTTCTGGATAATCTGTAGTAGATATTTGGATAGTTAGAGTTGGTGAGTTCCTTATATTGTTAATGTGTAATGTATCTCCTTAGACCCAGAAGATCAATTTGTACGCTTTGTGTGGAAAGCCTGTATACTAAATGTTCTGCTGGATTCGTTGCCTATTATCACGACTAAACTTGGTGGAAGAATTTGAAGAAGCAGTTTTGTATATACCAGTAATATATTATGCCATTATTTTGTAATATGCCTACTAAAAATATTATGATTAAAATATACTAGTAAAAATTCTTGTTTTTAGTTAACGATAATATATTATATGTCCATACAAATTACAAAAAATTATATATATATTTTTTAAAAATAGTATTCACTAGGATATAAAATAAATATATAAAAAACTACTGTAGAAATGTATACCTACTATAAAAATTAATAATATTCATTAAATATTTATAACCTTCTTACTAATTTTAAACCAATAATTTTGTTTTCCTGAAAAATGTACAAAATCGGATTTGCAATAATTGTGCCTTAAACCATCGATGCAATACTGTGTTGGGGCCATTCAGCTCACGAAGGTCTTTGCGGTACAGAGAAGGTGTGTACGGGTAATTGCTGGCCTGGGATTTAGCGACTGTTGCAAGTTGCAATACTGAGTTTATTTTCGTAAACATTTTAACTGTGCCCAGTATATATATTCCCTGCCTTGTTTTGCATGTTAAGAGAGATGATTCCAAGTATTGAACGAACAGGTCATATCACAAGACATAAACATTATTTAGTTATTAATTGTTAACGCACTCAAAACCGAGGGAAATCATTTCTATGACATTTTTAACGTCCTACTTGAAAAACAATCTAACTGAGATACTTAAAAGATAAAGGTTCCTATATTTTTGGCGAGTATCCCAATAATAACATAGTACTTCCTTAATGTGTTAGTACAAAAGAAATCTCAAAACTGCATAAAGCTTTAACATCAAACGGATATTGCACTGAGAATATTAGGCGTTCGATTATGTATTATATTAATGTCAAACCTAAACCAATATTGGAAACTCAACCATCAAGTAGTGCAGTCTTACCTTTTATCCAGGGTACCACACATAAAATTGAAAGAATTCTGCTGAGATCCAATATTTGTACAATCCTTAAATCATGCAAAAAATGCTTAAGGTCAGTAAAAGACGGAATTCCTTTGCAATCAGAAGTTTATAAAATTCCTTGTTCCTGAGGTAAAGTGCATACAGGTGAAACTGTCTAGACATAAGGAACATGAAAGATGTATAAGTAACAAAAAAATTGCTCAGTCCGCTGTCGCTGAACACCAGCACTCAATAGGGCACATGATTAATGTAAAAGATACCAAGGGTCTTACACCAGTCATCATTGTGAGTCACGCATCGATGGGTACAGGTGGTATAGATACCTGAAATCTGCCTGCTCAAGGTATGTTTCCAATAATATTAACATTTAAACTTTTGATGTAATAAATTCTATGTGTAAGTAACTGTTTTGTCTTTATTTTAAACTATTGAACTGTTATCTTTTTTGACACCATTATTTGAATTAACAAAATGTTTAAACAACACCCCTGTTATTGATAATACTTTTAGATCTGAGAACATTTTCAGCTCTGAAGAAGACATGTTTGTCGAAACGTCACTTGTCATAAATATATATATATATATATATATATATATATATATATATATATATATATATATATATATATATATATATATATATATATATATATAAATATATATATATATATATATATATATATATATATATATCGTGTAAAGGAGCTAAATAAATCACACACTTTCCAGTGGAATTATAAGAATTTTGGGCGCATTCACCACATCGTCCAGAAATGCTGTTGAAGAGAACATATTGGTTTTATAGAAAAAATACGCAATAAAACAATACAAAAAATAGTAGTGAAAGGTCTCGGTAACCAGACGATCATTTAAAAAAAAATCATGAAAAATTGATGTAGTACAACTCTCTCACAAACTTTGAGCTTGTGAGAGAGTGTGTTTTCCCGAAATTTTTTGAAAATGAAAAGTCTAATTTTGTATTATATTATTTTAAAACAGCATACCATTTTTCATAGATAAGAGTTTGAGGTAAGATATTTCAAATTTTGGTTTTCCAAAACTGATTATTAAACTTTGTAAGGTTTCCTAATATTTAAATATGTTCGATTGCCGAGGTAATTGATTCCTACACACAGATAAACAGACAAATTCTTCATATGGGTCGGTTTATATCTTTTATTACTTCTAGTACCTCCTTTTTCATAGAAATTTAAATTTGTACCTACATGATTATGTGGATTATTTCTTTTATTTCTTCTTATCGTATTTTTTGAGTACTTAGTCATGCATTGGATTTTAAAACATTGTAGATATAATATATTCCAAGGTTTGAGACGGAATGCGTGTTGTATTTTGTAACCCACGTCACATACGTATCTCTAAACTAAGAAAAATATGTTTTTAAGAGAAAAGCTGTAGCAAATAGCTTTTTCGAAATACTTGAATCTATATAATAATAATAATAATAGCAACAAGGCACAAACATCAAGCCTCCACCGCATAGTGACCTTAAGTGACAACTCGTACTCACCACTCAATCTCGCAAGTGACAACATCATCCTAAAGTCACTTTCAGGCCCCGACAAACAAGAACAGTGAGCTCAAATGGCACTGCACGACCGACATCAAAATGACTTGAATCAGCTACACATAGATAAGGAAGCATCCAACAGGTGGCTGAAGGATGAACAACTATTGCCAGAGACAGAAGGATTTCTGATGGCAATACGGGTCCAAATTATTAACACACGAATTTACACGAAATTCATCATCAAAGACCGGTCCGTCGAATCCGATAAGCGTCGAAAATGTAGCCGGAAATCAGAGACTATACAGCATATAACATCTGGTTGCACTTACCTAGCAAACACCGATTACCTCCAGCAACATAACCAGGTGTGTAGCAGCATTCACCAGAAGCTTGACGATAAAGACGGGCTTATGAACACCTTTGTGTCCTATTATAAATACTAACCAAGTTCAGTGCTTGAAAATAATGCCTTCAAACTGTACTACGACCCGGCAATTATCACCGACAGACGGGTGACGAATAATCGGGCTGATGTGATACTGTTAAATAAGAAAACAATTATTAGCTTGCTCGGTAGATGTCGCTGTATCCAACAATAACAACGTGCTGAATAAATATTAAGAGAAAAAGGCCAAATATATGTGATACCGATCATCGTATCATTAACTAGGCTAGTTCCAAAAACACTAGAATAGAACCTGAAAACCATAGGACTGCATACTAACACTTTCATTGACATCCAGAAGACAGTCCTGCTCAGTACTTGCCACATAGTGAGAAAATTCTTACAGGACAACACATAGAACGAATAGAAACTAGACCACTTCTTTTGATGCTTGCATCCGGGATGGGCTTGGAACCCAACATTTGTTGAGAAATTGATTGTCAATTTCGACAGTAATAATGATAATAACAACAAACACACCCGATATCACCTTTCAATCCAAAAAAGAAAAGATCACTTATTTAATTGACATGGCTGTCACCAACGACGAGAACATCCAAGCGAAATATTTGGCAATGGAAATAAAAAGGCTGTGGAAACACTAAACAGGAAAGAGTCATCATTGTTCCTCTCGTCATATCAGTAACAGATCTCATCTCAACAACGTTTTCACCGCATTTGGCTCAATTAGGACTTAATACAGACATTCACAGGAACATCCAGGAATTGGTCATTCTGAAAACATGTAGCATCGTCAGATTATTTCTTAATACACAATAGTTGATTTTTTCTTTTTTTTTTAGTACTGATTTGGTATAATACCGTCAGTATACAATACAACCACGGGAATACCGTGAGACAACAAGGTGGAGAAATAATAATAATAATAATAATAATAATGTTAGTAAAAAAAATCAATTTACATATACATTTTACGAGTAGTAAAAAAAGGAACTGAAAACAATTCATAAAAGTTTAAAATTCGGCTCCTAATGCTTAGTATTGAATGCTTTATCTATTTACGTTTATTATGTCAAATACTATTTTAATATGATAATATTTCTAGTTTCTAAGGATTAAAATTTAATCTTCGAATGTTGTAGCTCATACGCCTTACCACACTAATTTTTTAAATCGTACTGATTTTAACTTCTTAAGGTTTTCAGGCAGTTCATTGATTAATCTAAAAATATTTTAAGTAAATGATCTTACAAAGTCGTTTTATGTAAAGGAGGGGATATTTTACCTTTGTGTCTTAAAATTTAATTGTGCACATCAGTTCCAAAACTAATTTTTTCAAGTAAATTGCATTAAATAAATGTTAAAAAATAGGGTCAATAGGTCAATCTGTCACACTACAGGATGGTACCATCGAATTCGATCCTGAATTTGTTGACTTAGTTCTTCTTCTCGCTTTTATATTTTGCTACAGTACAGTACAGTCATACGTCCTCAGCATACAAATCAAAAAAAAATTAGCAATTTGAAATATTACATGTGACGTAAACAAGAAAAGCCCAAGAATTGACACCTGGGCAGTCCTAGGACACTCCACAAGGTTTTACTTAGACGACATTCCTTTGTCTATCTCCACATACTGGTTACGACCTACTAAGCGTCTGTGTATAAGCCGTACAGCGCTCTCACAGAATCCAATATTATAAAATGAACAGGAGTAATTCATAGTTTAGCTGGTCAAATGCTTTAAAATAGTCCAAATAGACCAAAGCAGTATGTTTACCGCCGCTCTAATTATATCATCTGTAATGTTCAGGAGAGCAGTTTATAACCTTTTCAAAAATTTTAGGTAAGCCAGACAAAATACTTAGTTTATTATACGACTCCATTTGGGCTTTTTTGGAATTGGACTTACCCTTTCCAGGATTCAGGAAATATATAATTTAATAAACATGAATTAACAAAATTTTATTTTATTTTCATTCTATGAATCGTAAAGTTCTCTTATATGTAAGAATAATCATTTCCGGTCGTACTTAAGCCAACCCGGCGACGAGCGATTTTATTTCAAGCAAATGCTCTTTTATTGTTTATTTACGGTTTTAAAAATTAAAATAGCTTTTTTAAATGAATAATAAATGGCATTATCAACTGCATTATTAAAATTAAAACATTCACGAATATATATATATATATATATATATATATATATATATATATATATATATATATATATATATATATATATATATATATATATATATATATATATATATATATATATATATATATATATAAAATTCCAGCTATCTTTTCTTTTCATTACATACCCTATATTAGTTTGATTTTTTATTTCCTTATAAAACAGTTATAATTGGCTTCGGTTTTTGTTTTTTTATACTCAAAAAGCTTTATTTTTAAGGCCATTTATATCTTTATCTTAAAAGAAACAGAAAATATTAATAAAAATATTTCTCTTTTAACAATCCATAGGATCAATAGTAAATTTGAACTTTTTAAGATGTCCATAATTATTTATTATTTTTGAAGAAATTCTTGAGAAGATAGTGATTGGTATACTGGAAAAAACCTTAAAAATCATCGCGTCTTCGAATAAAAAATTCAATATTAATTTTTCAATTAAAAAAATGTTGGAGATAGAAAGTGAAGTTTTATGATAATGTTCTTCAGTTCTTTTACAGATATATTGTGTGCAGTGAAGTGAAACATTCGGCAAAATATTTTTAAAAATTGATGATTTCAGGTTTACCAAGATTCTTAATAAAAATATGGAATAAGCCAGGATAAATATAATATCCAAATAATCTAAATATATATATTTAAAACACTAAGTTAAATTTCTCAGCAAGTTTGTAAGAGAGTGGTACTACATCAATTTTCATGATTTTTTTTTGAAATGATCGTCTGGTTACCGAGACCTTTCACTACTATTTTTTGTATTGTTTTATTGCGTATTTTTTCTATAAAACCATTATGTTCTCTTCAACAGCATTTCTGGACGATGTGGTGAATGCGCCCAATATTCTTATAATTCCACTGGAAAGTGTGTGATTTATTTAGCTCTATGACAACATATTTATATATATATTATATATATATATATATATATATATATATATATATATATATATATATATATATATATATATATATATATATATATATATATATATATATATGATATGATTTTTAAGGTTTTTTTCCAGTTCTGAAGTATTTTAAATATTACAAAAAGGCAGCAATATATACCAATCACTATCTTCTTAAGAATTTCTTTAAAAATAATAAATAGTTAAAGTTCAAATTTGCTATGGATTGTTAGAAGAGAAATATTTTTATCAATATTTTTTGTTTCTTTTAAGATAAAGATATCAATGGCCTTAAAAAATGTGCTTTTTGAGTATAAAAAAACAAAAACCGAAGTCATTTATAACTGTTTTATAAGGAAATAAAAAATCAAACTAATATAGCGATATGTAATAAAAAGAAAAGATAGCTGGAATTATATATATATATATAAATATATATATATATATATATATATATATATATATATATATATATATATATATATATATATAAAACGAAACCAGTAACGGTAAGGATTACTCCTTCACCATTTTGCCGAGAATCGACCAAAACATGACGCTATGTTTGTTTCCAGGGCCAAGGTGCCATCTGCTACCGTGGTATTTGCCCCGGCAAGGCTCATCAGGCAGTTTCCTTGGGAGGTATCGGTATTAAAACCGAAATACCCCTTTAATACCCCAATAATACCGATACCCCCCAAGGAAACTGCCTGATGAGCCTTACCGGGGCAGATACCACGGTAGCAGATGGCACCTTGGCCCTGGAAACAAACATAGCGTCATGTTTTGGTCGATTCTCGGCAAAATGGTGAAGGAGTAATCCTTACCGTTACTGGTTTCGTTTTGTATAACTTTTTACGACCAAGAACCGCACAGAAATTGAAATTTCTGTTTCTCTTATATATATATATATATATATATATATATATATATATTCGTGAATGTTTTAATTTTGTTAATGCAGTTGATAAGGCCACCTTAAATTATTATTCGCAAATTTAAAAAAAGGCTTCAAAAATATTTTAATTTTTAAAGCCGTTCCGAAATAAACAATAAAAGAGCATTTGCTTGAAATAAAATCGCTCGTCGCCGGGTTGTCTTAAGTACGACTGGAAATGATTATTCTTACATATAATAGAACCTTACGATTCATAGAATGAAAATAAAATAAAATATTGTTAATTCATGTTTATTAGATTATAT
This sequence comes from Kuschelorhynchus macadamiae, assembly GCA_030620095.1. Classification (NCBI taxonomy): domain Eukaryota; kingdom Metazoa; phylum Arthropoda; class Insecta; order Coleoptera; family Curculionidae; genus Kuschelorhynchus; species Kuschelorhynchus macadamiae. The sequence goes on from JAUTXW010002618.1 coordinate 4,649,574, forward strand.
ATTTCCTGAATCCTGGAAAGGGTAAGTCCAATTCCAAAAAAACCTAAGTGAGAGTCGTATAATAAACTGAGTATTTTGTCTGGCTTACCTAAAATTTTTGAAAAGGTTATAAACTGCTCTCCAGAACATTACAGATGATATAATTAAAGCGGCGGTAAACATACTGCTTTGGTCTATTTGGACTATTTTAAAGCATTTGACCAACTAAACTATGAATTACTTCTGTCGATTTTATAATATTGGATTCTGGAAGAGCGCTGTACGGCATACGCATAGACACTTAGTAGGTTGTAACCAGTATGTGGAGATAGACAAAGGAATGTCGTCTAAGTAAAACTTTGTGGAGTGTCCTAGGACTGCCCAGGAGTCAATTCTTGGGCTTTTCTTGTTTATGTCACATGTAATATTTCAAATTGTTATTTTTTTTTTGATTTGTTTGCCGAGGATGTATCACTGTACTGTACTGTAGCAAAATATAAAAGAGAGAGGAAGAGCTAAATCAACAAATTCAGGATCGAATTCGATGGAACCATCCTGTAGTGTGACAGATTGACCTATTGACCCTATTTTTTAATATTTATTCAATGCAATTTACTTGAATAAATTAGTTTTGCAACTGATGTGCACAATTTAATTTTAAGACACAGAGGTCCCTCCTCTACATAAAACAACTTTGTAAGATCATTTACTTAAAATATTTTTAGATTAATCAATGAACTGCCTGAAAACCTTAAGAAGTTAAACTCAGTACGATTTAAAAAATTAGTGTGGTAAGGCGTATGAGCTACAACATTCGAAGATTAAATTTTATTCCTTATAAAACTGTATAAATATTATCATGGGGACAGCCATGTCAATTAAATAAGTGATCTTTTTTTTTTTTGATTGAAAGGTGATATCGGGTCTGTTTGTTGTTATTATCATTATTACTATCTAAATTGACAATCAATTTCTCAACAAATGTTGGGTTCCAAGCCCATCCCGGATGCAGGCATCAAAAGGAGTGGTCTAGTTTTTATTAGTTCTATGTGTTGTCCTGTAGGAATCTCCCTATGTAGCAAGTACTGAGCAGGACTGTCTTCTGGATGTCGATAAAAGTGTTAGTATGCAGTCCTATGATTTTCAGGTTCTGTTCTAGTGTTTTTGGAACTAGTCGAGTTAATGATACGATGATTGGTATCACATATCTTTAGCCTTTTTCTCTTAATATTTATCCAACACGTTGTTATTGTTGGATACAGCGACATCTACCGAGCAAGCTAATAATTGTTTTCTTATTTAACAGTAGTTACCCGGTCTTAGTACAGTTTGAAGGCATTATTTTCAAGCACTGAACTTGGTTGGTATTTATAATAGGTCACAAAGGTGTTCAGAAGCCCGTCTTTATTGTCAAGCTTTTGGTGAATGCTGCTACACACCTGGTTATGTTGCTGGAGGTAATCGGTGTTTGCTAGGTAAGTGCAGCCAGATGTTATATGCTGTATAGTCTCTGATCTCTGGCTACATTTTCGACACTTATCGGATTCAACGGACCGGTCTTTGATGATGAATTACGTGTAAATTCGTGTGTTAATAATTGGGTCCTGTATTGCCATCACAAATCCTTCTGTCTCTGGGAATAGTTGTCCATCCTTCAGCCACCTGTTGGATGCTCCCTTAGCTATGTATGGCTGATTCAAGTCATTCTGATGTCGGTTGTGCAGTGCCATTTCAAATTCAAATTCAAAATTCAAATATATTTTATTCATCAGTACAATAATAATAAACATTTCATAAAAAATACAAAAAAATTGTGCACTGACAGAAAAGGACTGCACCGCGATTAACAAACCGATCCACAAGGTCACATGATATGTGCTTGCGTGGTGCAGCCCTGAGAAAATTGGTAAGAAAAAAAAACTTAACATTTTTAATAAAAAATAATTACGTAGAGTACCTATAATAATATACAGCAATATATATATATAAAAAAATATATAGAAAATGTGAAATAGTGAGCTTAAGTAGTTACCGTTCAATTTAAGCAAATCGAAAACGTCACCGGCCGGCGCAGGATACAGGGAAGGACGGGCGGAGCAAGGGGCGAGCAAGCGAGCGGGGGGTCCGGACCGTGATACGACGGACAAACCATGATATATGTATATGTCTATGTGAGTTAAAATAAAAAAAAAAGGAAACGTACCAGAAAACCAGCATGACACTAGGAGTAACTAAAAACATTAAGCGCTATTTATTTGCCGCTCCATTAACATGGTTTTAATATACTTAGTATATTTATAAGGGAAAAATCCTTTACATTATCAGGGAGGCTATTCCACATTTGTACTGCTGCGAAACTAAAAGACTTTTGAAAACCTGATGTTCTGTGCTGCGGTACTCTAAAGGCACCTACATTCCTTGTAAAGTGAAAATGATTAAATGAGCAAAATAGCGATTTTAAATAAGCCGGCTGGCCAGTTTTTAAAACTTTATAAATTAAAGAAAACATATGACATTTGCGCCTGTTTGCCATGGATAAAATAACTATAGATGCGGAGTAATATGATCTCTATACGAAATATTGTAAGAAAAACGCATACAAGTATTTTGGAGTTTTTAAATAGAAGAAGCTATACGGACAGTCAAAGAATTATTATAGACAATATCTCCATAATCGAGTAATTATAGAATAAGTGTATTACATAAATAATACTTTGTTTTTGATGGTAAATATCTTTTTAAGCTGTAAAGTCTTTTTAAACGCATATAGCCAAGGCTAAGTTTTTTCTTAATATGTGATTGAAAAGTGAGTTCTGTGTCAAGAATAATTCCTAAATTTTTTACTTCAGAAACGAGTGGTATTTGAACATTGTTTATTTGTACATCAAATATCTCGGATATCTCCTGAGTTTGCCTTTTATTATTTCCCAATAATAGGATATATGATTTGCTTGCATTTAATTTGAGGTTATGATCGAGTGCAAATTGGTTTATGTGGTTTAGGTCGGAGTTGAATTTTAATTGTGAGTTATGTACATCATTAGCAGGAAAGGACATATAGATCTGAGAATCGTCAGCATATTGCTGCAAATTCGAGTTTTTTATTACACTTCTCATATCAGCAACATATAAAGTAAATAACAGGGGACCCAAGATGGACCCCTGCGGAACACCTGCAGCAACTGGCAGAAAATTAGACTTGTAAAAAACAGAATCCTTTTTAAGAACAACACAATGTAATCTGCTTCTTAGGTAAGATGAGAAAAATTTAAGTGAAATTTCCGACAGCCCGAAGTAACTAAGTTTTGCCATCAACATGTCGTGACTAAGAGTGTCAAAAGCTTTACTAAAATCCAAAAGCCCTAAACATGTAATTTCCTTATTTTCTTCGTTGACTCTTATATCATTTATGAGCTTAGTGAGGCAAGTAGTTGTACTAAAATTTTTACGAAATCCCGATTGGCAGTCAGGTATGATATTTAATGAATTTGCAAAAGAAAAAAGTTGACTATAAACGTGCTTCTCAATAATCTTTGACACAGACGACAGAATGCTGATAGGGCGTAAATCTGTATATTCATTAGGATCAGGTACTTTAGCCACCGGCTTTATAATTGCTTTTTTCCACTGATCTGGATAAACTCCCTCCAAAATACAGGAGTTTATAATATTTATTAATGGGTTTTTACAAAATGGCAAACAAAGCTTTAAATCTTTAATCGACAGTTGATCCTCGCCGACTGCATTTGTATTTATTGAATTTATTATTTTGAGCAGAGAATATTCATCAATTAATTCTAAATTTAATTCTAATGTGACATTTAGGTGTTTATTGTGATTATAAAAAAATTTCTTTTCCTCTGACGAAGTATCAGCAACCTTACAACAGTTCGCGTAATAATCATTGAGAGCCGTCGCATCACAAAGTTTAGAAGGAATATCTACAATTGGTTTAGATATCAGATTTAATTGCTTTGCACTTTTCCAAAACCTACTACCGTTTTCCTTAGATAATGTATTGAAATATGCAATTTTTTCGCGAACAATAGCGTGTTTTGTATAATTTCTTAATTGGCGATAATATTGTAAACTAGTTTGTGTTTTATTTTTTAAATATTTTTTATGAGCTTTATCTCTCAATTTAATCAGCAATTTAATATTTTCCGTAATCCATGGAATAAAGGGCTTAAATTTGATTTTTTTATGCTGTATGGGTGCATGTTTATTAATTAAGTCCAAAATATACCTATTAAAATTTTGAAGTTTGACATTAATGTCCCTAGTAAAATATATATTATCCCAATTTATTTGTTGAGCATCTCTCTCAAAATTATTTAAAATAATCCCTTTATAGTTTCTGAAAGATATGTACTTTTCCTCTTCCGCCTTTATGGAAATGTTCAAGATTGAGTATATTAAACAATGATCAGATATTGCATCGGATATGGCTACTGATTCGCTTTTTAGTGGTATCAAAGTGGCATTTGTAATGATAACGTCGATAAGGGTTGAAGAGTTAGTAGACATGTTTGTACGCGTAGGATCCTTAATTTGCTGTGTGAGATCAAATGTTTCTAACAACTTTTGCAGCTTAATTTTAGGAGCAGAATGCTTTAAAAGATCAATGTTTAGATCTCCAGTAAATATTACGTAATCATAAAATGGAACGGATAGGGCCATTATGTCTTCTAAGCACTCTATAAAAGTGTCAGGATTATTAGCTGGAGGACGGTATATTGTGGTGAATAAAATGGTTTTTTTATTTAAATTCAATCTTACACTCATAAACTCGCAGTCTTCTGATGATACATCAAGTTGAACTGGTTTGTATTGGATGTGTTTTTTAATATAAATTCCAACTCCCCCTCCTCGACCGTCCCTATCTTTACGAATTAAGTTATATCCATTGATACTCAATACATTGCTATCATGAGCCGATGTGAGCCAGGTTTCTGAGAGTCCCAGGATATCGAAATTAAAAGTGCTTACATAATTACACATTTCATCGAAGCCTGTGTTAAGAGAACGTACATTAAGATGTGCTACACTAAAGTTCTTATGCTGGTTTCCCGTTTGCACATACAGACTATACATCGCCCCCCCCATTTGAGGTCACTGTTCTTGTTTGTCGTGGTCTGAAAGTGACTTTAGGATGATGTTGTCACTTGCGAGATTGAGTGGAGAGTACGAGTTGTCACATAATCATGTAGGTACAAATTTAAATTTTTATGAAAAAGGAGGAACTAGATTTTGAAACAGTTTATTAGGGATTATATATATATATATATATATATATATATATATATATATATATATATAGATGTATCGATACAAGGTTAGCACCTTACTTTGGAGTGAGGCGGCATCATCCTTAAAGCTATAACACACCAGACACCATTTCTTTTACAAAATTATCTTTTTGGGATTTTTTGTAATAAAAGATATAAACCGACCAATATGAAGAATTTGTCTGTTTATCTGTATGTAACAATCAACTATCTCGGCAATCGAACATATTTAAATATCACGAAACCTTACAAAGTTTAATAATCAGTTTTGGAAAACCAAAATTTGAAATATCTTACCTCAAATATGAAAAATGGTATGCTGTTTTAAAATAATATAATACAAAATTATACTTTTATTTTCAAAAAATTTCGGGAAAACTTACGTGATTGCAAGAGAAAGTCACATCATAAGAATGGCTTTAAAAAATTATTGTGGATGTAAAATCCGTTTTGCTAGAAGTCAAACCATTTAAATTATATTCTATTTTCGATTCTCAAACTACTAAATTGTTATTTTCTAAAATCGAAAACAGTTGAAATGATACATAAAATAGGTTTAGAATTTTGAGAATATGTAACCCAAAAATAAAATAAAATAAAATAATACACTGGATATTCTATTTACAACTTTATAATTACAGTTGAGTTTCGATATATCTGGCACTGGCAACATCACAAAAATATTTTCTTTCCTTCCATTAAAGAAAATATTCAGAAAGTTATCTATTTTGGTTATACAAATACGATATCATCGAGTGTGGAATGCCCTGTACATGTTACTTAGAGATTAAATAACTTTTCTATAGAACTTTAATGGACTGACTACTTAAATAATATAATAGCCACCGGAAAACGGTCTCGTTTACGCCCGGTATATAATAGTTTTTGACATTTTATAACGTTATGCTTACAGGTTCTGACCTCATTTGTATAGTCGACAACTTTTTAAGCCTTGGCTAAAATAAATACTCTTTATTTTCTAATTAATTTTATGTGTCATTACACAAGTGCGGTTAACAAAAATGTTTAAACTAGATAATAACAGGGTTATGTTCTTTGGTTCCACTCTGATAAACTTAAGGACCTTTTTTAATCGTTTTTTTTGCGGTCGATCATCCTCATACCGTCTTGAAGAAATTTTAACGATGAGTCATCGGAAAAGGTACAAAAAACGGGATAGTTGATCAAAGGATATTCGAATTTGCTACTTTCTTCTTGAGCAAGTAAAGTATTGTAATGCGATATTACGATATATATATAATAATAATAATAATAATAGTATAATTACTAACAGTAACATACTTTTTTTCTCCGATGGACCTTAAAACCTTTCATCGCAATCGACCATAAGACCCTTGACGATTGACTGGTGGATCGCACTTGACTAGCCACATTGCTCTGTATAAGATATTTTTTATTTAGTACTTCATACCCAAATTACAACAGATTTAACTTATGCTTACACCCCAACAATAATTCGAAAAATGTCAGTTGGCACTGGAGTGTACACTTTAGTTCATTACAAAAATGTTGTTATTCCACTCTACGATTTTTTGAGACACCCAGTCTGGGTATAAATTCAAATATTCCAAAAAAACGTATTCGCTACAGCTTTTATTGTAGGTGCAGTCTTAGTGTTAAGATGCTGGGCCTGCTGTGTGACTTTAGTACCGAAAACAACTTATTCGAAGCAAAATGATACAGCCAGTGAGCTAGAGTGAAACCCAAAAGATTGATAAATCGGACCGGTAGCTAACGCAGAACCATGACCCGTCGAAGTACAGTGGGCTAACAATCTACTGTACTGAGTAATTCCCATTATTCTTTGTCACAATATGCAGGAAGATTCTAACATCCAACCCATTAAAATGGGGGCGCTGGACAAGATCTGGATGTGAGGACACCAAGGAGAAACAAGTTGTGGTACCAGCAGACATACCGCCTGCTGAACAACAGGAAACAGAACAAGTCAAACCAATTGCAGTAGAACAGCATGGCGAAAATTGGATCATTCCTGAGTTCATCAATGCTAGGACGAGACAAAGAAATACGATCATTAACATCAAATACCTCATTAAGCCACACAGTGCTAGGATAAAACTTTCAGAGTTCGTGGTTCTTGATGAAATTTCCGTGGCTGTATCTTCATGAACAACTATGTTTGTACCAAGCGGTACACTATTTATCTTCATAGAACTGAGCTCAGAATCCCGAAAATTTCAGAAAAAATTCGCTTAACAAGGCAAGATTCATCCACTATACAATGTGTGTTGGACTTAATAGCATCAGAGAGATTGTTTACAAACAAAATTAGCCGTATTGTTGAATCTTCTACATTGTCTTGCAGTGCCAGATTTAATACGGTTGTATTGATCAGCTTATGCCACTTTGAAAATCAATATTTTCTGTAACACCAATCCAACTTATTACAGCACCAGTTATTAACAGTTATTTTCAGAAGGAGAAGTTTTTTTTAGCGAGACTCCCTTTGTCTTCTGCTTTTTTGCATCTGGTTGCTTTTAACTTCGATATCTATTCGTAAGACTGTGCGCGGACCTCCTGGAATTTGACAAGTTCAATATCTATTTTATATGGATGATCTTAAGCTGTATGCTTTATATGACCAAGATTTAAACAGTCTCTAAAATTAATGAAAGGATACACTCATGGCAATGCATTGGAATTTCGTTTAGATAGTTTGAGAAGAATACTGAACACGAACGATTCTGCGATCAACATCGAATGCATGACACACAAACCAGATAAAGAAGGTTTTAAGAAGCAATTATAGGCAACAGTTACACAAATTAGGTGGACGCGAGACGAGCTAAGGATCTAGGCGTGGGTACATACAAGATGGTGCATCTTGGTCGTAGCATCCATCCATGTTCATCGGTCTCCCACATTTACCTGTCTCGTCATTAGGGTCGACGTGGCCTTTTGAGTTTGAAACGAATAATCCATCGTTATCGGTCTGGCTTGTGAGGCCACCAATCGTGCGAACTTCTGCTTCGGCTGCTTCTCTCGAGACTCTTTGTTTTCGAGGCACTGGAATTGTCAACTATACTAACATTCTCTTTACTTAAATAGATCAGTTTGAAAACTGAAACCGAAGGATTCCTTTTGACCTCTCAAAAGTAATTAACATTTTTGTATATCGTAAACAGAGTTCTCTAAAATTCAAGAAGGTGTAGCGTCTGTTGGAAGCACCCCGAGACTCTAATGTACCTTCTCTCATGGCCTGTTCATTTACGATCGAGTTATATTTACCGGCATAATGCTGCTCTTAGGGTGTTATATTACCATCTGAGACATTACTGCGATATCGACGAAACTCCGGTACTACCTTATGTCCCAAAGGAGATCGAGGCTGAAGTGAAAAGTACCAATTATCGCATTTATTGAAACCACGCTTTTCCCACTACTGCTAGCCGGACATTGATCTTATGCATAAACGAGACCGCTCAATATTCGTCATTAAGTTTTTTGCTCCGAAGGACAAAATCATATTTGTTAAAGAAAGCGAACGTGCGAAATGGACATCCGTGTAACACTTTGGATGGGTCGGAGTCCCAGAGTTATTGCATTCGATTTTTTTTCCCATAATAACATTGGACTAATAATAATAGAAGTCTTCACTTACTCCTTATGTTTCATCTCCACGCTTTAATTCCACTATATATGGTTTCGCAATTAAGAAAAACAACAATACCGAAGTTATAAGTTTTTAAGGATTTTTCACCTGTTGTAAACTTGACTAAAAAAAGACAACATCTTGTATGTATTTCCACTGGCCTTTATTGCCGTAAACTACTGAACGTAAAGTTTATGACTAATAAAAAGGCCAACATCTTTTCCATCGGGCATAGCGAGACCGAACGTGGAGTTTCTGTTTGACTATGAGGCCCTGGGTGTGGGCCTATTGGAAGAGAGCTCTACTAAGATCTTCCAACGAACCAAGCTCAAAGAATACACGACCAAATTAAAGCCTGAAATAACCAGTTATATTATAAAGGGTGTAAAACAGTTATTAAAAAATAGAGGCAGGCTTTATTGTCAAGCCGACGTGTCAACACCTCGGCGGCTGAGGAAACAAAAATTGGGGAGCCAATAAGAGAACCAACAAAAAAGCTTCAGTCTTAGATGTCAGCCTATTTTGGCCAAGATTACTTATAGTTCGGAAGGTCTTGACAAAAAAATCCAGGTAATTTTATTTAAATGGGATTTTGAAAATATTTGATAGTAATTAGTATGAAGGTAGAAAAGTAGTAGCTTCTTCAGTAAATACTACACTTAATGGAAAAAGTACCCCGGAAGTGTTTAAACTAGTGACAAAAAAGATTGTCAAAAAAGTATCTGACTGATATGTTATAACGTAACAATTTCTTTAATAACTTTCTAAATGGTTTTCGTTAACGACCCTCTTGTTGTTATGTTAGAGTGGTTAATTATTTGGGGTTAGAATGCATTAAAAAAAAGTCCTTTTAAAATTGTCGACGTTTCGCAACCTTAATGTTGCATTCTCAGGACACTAAAATGTCGAAAAACCAAAACATAATCAGTTAAAACTAAACCATTAAAATATTTTTAAGAGTTAAAATGAAAAAAAAAAAACAAGATTTACAGAAATTTTTACAGAAAGGATTCGATAAAGATAAGGTCGGTTTTATCAAAATGCAATCAACCTAGAGAAAAGTCGCAACACAAGTTATTAATACCAAATTAATTAGTATACTTATAATTAATAATATTTAATAATATAACGCAGTACACACTCATGAAGACGTTCAGGAGACGAATGGCAGTCAGCAGCCTTTTATACAGAGAATAAGTATTAATTAATAGAAAAACATCCTAGTTAGGTCTTAAAGTATTATATTTTGATTTAAACGAAATATTAATAACATGCAATACCCCAGTTTGTGTATTGAACGTTAGTGGCTGTTACTTGATGGAATTCCATTATAAGAAGTAAAATATCAATATATTAATTAGACAATTTTATATAATGAATTTTACACGACGCGTAGCTGTAGCTTCATCTGGTATATGCTATGTACTAATTTTAAAAAAAAATCTACATTTGGTTTTAACAATGTCTGTCTAGCTACGTTTCCCCAGTTAAATTTTATAATATGATTATCCTAAGATACAAAAACTGTTTTTTTAACCACCATAAACTCTAGTAACAATATTTGGAATTTCAGAAAATTCTGAGTAAAGGAGAATTGCTAAGTTCTATTTGGTGGTTAAGTAATACATTTGTATTTTTTAGACGACTTATTTCTAAACTTGCCAATAAATTTAATTTAGAGCATTTATTTTCTACATGAAATTGTGTTATTTTTTTGAATATGAATCACATATTAACTGATAGACCACTGACTTTTTATTTCTATTACTTTTGGTTTTGTGTTTTTCAGCAATTTTCCTAGGAAATTGTTAGTTTTGAAAGCGATTTTTCTATTCTTTAACGAGGGCTTTCCGTAGTATATTATTTTAAAACATTTATTATCATCTCTACGGTTGGGGTATATTTCATTAATAATTTTGTGCCTTAACTTGTTATTTTTTATGTGTTTTACTATTGAAATTGGGTAGCCATTATTAACTGCAATTTGTTTAATTAAATTAAGCCATCATTAAAACGTCCTTCTTATAACAGGACGCTAATCAATCTATGGGTCATGCTGTGAAAAGATAACGGCTCCATTAACTTCTAAGATTTAACAATCAAGAGAGAAAATATAAATAAACATTCATTTCAAAAATATCATCACATACTGATACTGTCATCTACTACAAGTCTTCACATTCCATAGAACATAAATTAGAAGCGTTTCACAGTATGATCCATAGATTAATTAGCGTCCCGTTATCAGAAGAAAGTTTTAATGACGAGCTTAATTTAGTCAAACAAACTGAAGTTATTAAAGGCTACTCAGTTTCAATATTAGTACAAATCAAAATAAAAATAACAAGTTGAGGCACAAACCTATTAAAGAAATATACCCCATTCCTAGAAATGATAATAAATCTAATTCAAAACTAAAATTTTTTGAAAAACACAAAACCCAAAATGAAAAGCCAGGGTCTATGAGTTAACATGTGGCTCATGCCCAAAAAAATATATTAGACAAGCGGGTAGAACTTTTAAAAAGTGGATCAAAGAACATAAACGCAGTTTTATACGCAATAAACATGACTCAACGTTAGTAAGCTATATTATCAGGGAGGATCATGTTTAACGACGATTTTAAGATTCTTCATGTAGATAATAAAAGCCCTAAATTAAATTTAACAGTTTAATGACCAGTAGAACTTAACAATTCTCCTTTACTAAACATTTTCTGAAATTCCAAATATTGTAACTAGAATTTATAAGGTGGTTAAAAAACCCAGCTTTTGTACCTTTGGATAATTAGTTTATAAAATTTAAATAAAGAAGCGTAGGCTAGACAGACATTGTTAATACCAAATATGGTAGCGAAATGCGTCGTGTAAAAATTCATTATAAGGAGTTTTCTAATTATTATATTAGCATCTTATTATGCCAGTTTGTGAAAGTAGTGTGTGAAATGCCTTAAAATATTGACCGTAGGATAAATACGAATATCATCTATACTTACCCCAAATAAATTTGATAACTTGGAAACAATTACACTTTGGAGAAGCTCTGGTTTTAATTATTGAAAATTCAACATCAAATTGATTATGCGAATAATTGCGAAAAGCAATTTTATTTATCCATGGCAATATGTACTTTTATGTGTGAGCGAATATCACGGGCCTAGGAGCAATATTATATTGCAGCATGACTTACGCAAGAGTTGTATATTGAGGAATTTCAGATGAATTTATCTGACTCGAAATATTAAAAAGTATCAATCGAAAAAGAAAAACATGCCTTCAGACAAAACAATTATCCACAAAAATTGATTGACTCCACTTTCAAAAAAATAATATATACATTTTAAAATGCAAACTCAACACCAAAGCAGAAAGGCAAAACAAGATGTTTTTAACAATACTCTACGTCCCAAATTTATCAGAAAATATTCAAAATATTTCTAAAATACGGAATATTATAGTTAGTCACAAGGGACATAATCTTTTAAAACAAAATTTCAGTAAATTAAAAACTTCCATACCAACTGAAAAAAGCAATATTGTCTACGAGGTACCGCTTAGATTCTATGAGGGAGTATATATAGCTTAAACTAGCTAATATTTAAAAAATAGACTGAATGGTCACAAATAGGACTAACAAAACAAAACTGCCCTTTCAAACCACATGACTGAAAACAGCTACACATTCACCTCACATCATATATATATATATATATATATATATATATATATATATATATATATATATATATATATATATATATATATATATATATATATATATATATATATATATATATATATATATATATATATATATATATATATATATATATATATATATATATATATATATATAGATACTAAAAAGTAGCAAAAATATATAATTTCTGCAGGTGCAAAACGTTATCTTACATCTTTATCAAGAACTTTTGATAAAGATGTGTGAAAGCGCATTTTTATTAATTTTAGCATCTACTCTCCGCATGCTGGTGCTAGTGCATACTTTCCCAAAAATACCCAAGGGTCTGCAGCCGGAAACCACCGTGTTACACTTAACATGTAGTACTGTTTCAGTATGATTGACGTTCCTTTTTCGATTTTGTCATATCGAGCAATCTTTTATTTCAGATTTCCCTGGGTACCAGCCCGCCTGATGAGGGTAGAGGCCCAGAAATCATGATCGAAGGAGGGTATTTTGTGACATAATCGAAAGCAATTCTTCTTGTAGGCCGTTTTGCACCTGCAGAAATTATATATTCTAGAACTTTGAAAACTAATATTGGAATCTGACTTCTCAATTCCGTTGGTCTGTCAGTTCGCATCGTAGCTAAAAAACTACTTACTCAATTGACTTCAAATTTTGTTTAATTTAATAAAAATCCAATATGGCGGAACAAAATGGAGGCCTAGTGAAGTTTTAGGTAAATTATTACTAAAAGACTAATTATTCCATTTACCTCAAAATTTGCACAAAAATCAAGTGTTACATAGAAATGAATAATTGATAACATTTTGGTATGAATCCAAGATAGCAAAACAAAATGGAGGTCTAGTAAAATGTTTTAACATTCGGCCTGAAAAACTGATACAAATTCAACAATAAAACTGGCTCACACTTCACTACTCCTAATAATAAAAAACGTATAACGGGGGATGTTACGTTCCGGGCAAAAGAAATTTACCGATTTTTTGAAAATGGACTGTAAACATTTTAATATAAAAGAGTATGTGCCCCGCCTATGACTTTATTATTGATTTGCTTAATTACGCTACCAAATTAATGCTCATTTTAATAATGTTTTATCTCTTAGGTAACCTTTACTTTGACTTCGTAACTGGCCAAGATTCATTTACGAAATGCCAATGAACACATAAATTATTCTTGAACTAGAATTACTACACACCTACAAATACTAATGTTACCCTGAATATTTTAGGAGAACGTCGATTAAAAAAATGAAGACATGGTTGGAGGAGGGGTTATTTTAAAGTCGTGTTACTGTATTAACAGGGACACAATCTATAATGTTTTTCACCACTTGCCACTATAGTCTTTAAATAAGACCTTTCTTTAATTGAACTACTAAATTTAATTAGTATTATTAATGGGTAACTTTTTACTTGTATCTTTAAATTTAACGTCGTTCACATTAAAAATTGTTTTAATTAAACCATTTTATACGAAAACTTAACTGTATATAAAACTTTAATTAAATAGTATTCATTAAAACTGTTATTTGCGTTATTACGGATAAAAATATATTTGTTACACAAATTGTTAATTGTTTGTAACTGATTAAACACCTTTATTTCCCTCGTGCGAGATTTCATATCTTTCCATTTCAGGGTCCTTAGATGCCGTAAAACATGTTTTCACAATTCTCTACTTCTGTCTCGTGGCTTAGCTCAGAAATTATGTATCCGGTTTACTTCGAATTTTGTTCAAAAATTAGGGTCATATGGCGAATATATGGTAACATTTTAGTAAAAATTCAATATAGCGGAACAAAAAGGCGGCCTAATAAAATGTTAAAAAATCAATTCATCAATTTTTTTTTAAATTAGCATAGAACCAGGTGTTATATATAATAGGGATGAAATAGTAAAATTTTTGATATGAATCTAAGTTGGCGGAACAAAATAGCGGCCTAATTAAATGTTATTTTATTAAGTATGAAACGGTTACATTTTAATAAAATGTAAAAAGTTGATAAAATTCTTTTTCCTAGAATGAAAACCTTCTTTTTATGGAGGAAATTAATAAATGTCATTGATTTTTTTATTAGATTATGTAAATAAAGATACAACAAATAAATAATATTAATAACAAAACCACTTATCATCGATTCTGTGGTACTTTTATAGATTATAAAAAGGCGTTTGGCAGTGTACCATATTCCTGGCTCATAAACGTACTACGTACATACAAAATTCACCCTATGATCATCAATTTTCTGGCAACTATGAAACACTAGTGGAGAACGAACCTAACGAACGAACGAACAACATCATCCTAAAATCACTTGAAAGAGACTCCGACAAACAAGAACAGTGAGCTCAAATGACACTGCACGGCCGACATTACAATGACTTGAATCAGCCACATATAGATAAAGAAGCATCCAACAAGTGGCTGAAGGATGGACAACTATTCCCAGAGACAAAAAGATTTGTGATGGCAATACAGGATCAAGTTATTAACACACGAAATTGGTCATCAAAGACCGGTCCCTTGAATCCGATAAGTGACGAAAATCTAGCGAGAGATTAGAGACTACACAGCATATAACATCTGGCTGCACTTACCGAGCAAACACGGACTACCTCCAGCGACATAACCAGGTATGTAACATCATACACTAGAAGCTTGCCAATAAATACGAGCTCCTGAATACCTTTATGCCCTATTATAAATACCAACCAAGTTCAGTGCTTGAAAATAAAGCCTTCAAACTGCACTACGACCGCGAAATTATCACCGACAGACGGGTGCCGAATAATCGGCCTGATGTGGTACTGTGAAATAAGGAAACGAAGACAGCTTATTTGGTAGATGTCGCTGTACCCAACAATAACAACGTGTTGGATAAATATCAAGAGAAAAAGGCCAAATATGCGGAGCTGGCCATATCGAGAACACTAGAACAGAACCTGAAATCGACAGCATAATAAACCTTCATCGACATCGACAGGTCAGTACTTGTCACATAGTGAGAAAATTCTTACAGGACAACACAGCAGACGTGGCCACTGAATAAGGTCCATGTGATACCGACCATCGTATCATTAACTGGACTAGTTTCAAAAACACTAGAACAGAACCTGAAATTCATAGGACAGCATAATAACACCTTCATCGACATCCAGAAGGCAGTCCTGCTCAGTACTTGTCACATAGTGAGAAAATTCTTACAGGACAACACATGAAACTAATAGAAACCAGCCTCCTTTTGATGCATGCATCTGGGATGGGCTTGGATCCCAACATTTGTTGAGAGATTGATTGTCAATTTCCATAATAATAATAATGCCGGAACTGAATACCCCACGAGACATAACTCAGCAGCGAAAGTCGTTCATCAAGCATTAACCACAACACGCAAACTAAGGGAAAACACAGACCCTTACTACCATTATACACCAACATCCATACCTGAAAACGAATACTACAAGCTCTACTGGGACATTGACATCCGCACAGATAAAACAATCCCTGCAAACAGATCCGATATCACCTTTCAATTCAAAAAAGAAAAGATCACTTATTTAATTGACATGGCTGTCCCCAACAACGAGAACTTCCAGCGAAATACAGTGAGAAGATCGCCAAATACACCGACTTGGCAATGGAAACAAAAAGGCTGTGGAAACAGAATAATAATAATAATAATAATAATAATAATATAGGAGTATCGAAGCAGTGGTTTTTTTTAAGCAGTTATGGTAACTGAATTAATGTTTGTATACAGGGTGTTAAAATTTCGATGGGATAGACTGACATTTCAAAAACCATAAGAGATGCGAGGTTGGTTAAATTAGGGCAAAATTGCACAATTTCATGTTGAATAATATGTCGTTGATAAAGTTGAAAAATTCTCACTTCTTTTGAAAATATCTGTCAAAAACAATAATTATAATTTTCCTTTTTATTTTTTTCAGGCTGCATTTGAAAAGATATTACAAATCAAATTATACATCTTTTCTCCTCTTAAATATAGTGTGCTTTAATTTAAAATTCGACGTTTCATCTTCAAGTTCTCATCATCAACTTTTTTTTTAAATATGGACCTGTTTTTTTTATATCATTTTTAACAAGCCGTTGACCTCTTAACATTAATGATGTAATGTACTCATACATTTAGAGTATTTAAAATTGTGAATTTGACAAGATTCTAATTTTTCATCCCTCTCAAGCACAGTTTCTTTTATGAGAAAGTCTTATATCTTCTGTTCAAACATTAAGTGTGATACATCGTTGGTTTTGGTAGCTTGAAGCCTTGTTAAAATGAAATTAAAAAATTAAAAAAATAAATGTCTCTATTTAAAAAAATAAAGTTGATGATGCGACCTCGAAGATGAAACGTCTGATTTTAAATATTAGTGTATTATCTGGTAGAGAAAAAAAAGTAGCTATAAAGAGGTAAAATTCATTTCATTTCATTCATGTAATATCTCTCCAAACGCAGCCTGAAGCGAACAAAGAGGAAAATGATGATCTTCGGTATTTCCGCGGATATCTTCGAAAGTAGTAAGAATTTTGTTGTTAAATCATTTTATTTTTTTTCTAACGTTTCGACCTGGCTTTGGTCTTTTTCAAAGGCACATAACGTAAATATATTAAAATTCCAAAATATTATTTATATATAAATCGCGAACATTTGTGAACAAACGAAACAGACAAATATTCTACTTGTAGTTAAAGTTGCTGCCGAAATTGTTAGATATGTGAATAAAACATGTATTTTTCTAAATTGTTATTTACGCAAGAAGGATGAATTAATCAGTTTTTTTGATTTTTCTATACCGCCGATTCTAGAGAGTAATTACAAAATACTACTTCCAATAAGTTTATATTAGCTGATGGAGAAAAATCTTCAAATAAAAAAATAAGACAGTAACGTAGGTATTTCAAAAAAATATATGTAACTAACGCCTTCTCGAACGTTCCTGATTGATATTTTAATATCCGCTTGTAGCCAATATTAAACTTTTTTTTTTAATTTTAACTACTCTGTATATAATTAACGTAGTTTTATCAACTCTATGTTCATAAAAACGTCCTTCCTTTTCCTATTTTTATTATATATACAGGGTGGAACAGTTAGCTGGCATTAATTCATTAACTTTCAAACTATCCATAATTTGAAAAAATAGTAATATCCGTAAAATTGACTTATTCGACTACGTCATCCATGTAAAAACAATGACATCATACACTTATTTTGTAAAGGCAGTATCCCTTGTATATTTTTTTTCAGATCAGGGTAATATTTCAAGCACATTTTTATGACATGTCCTATACCTAATATCGATATTTTCACCAAAATAGTTGAAGAATTTTATAAACAGGGTGTTGTATTTAAAAAATAAGTATGTGACAATCGGTATTAAAAAAGAACCATCAATTTGACGGGTAAAATAGTTTTTACAAATTATAAATAGTTTTCTAATTATTGAATTTATTCCCGTTAAATGTTCCAATCCTCATAGTTTGGTCGATGTTTTTTTGAAATACCGAACACCACTTTCTGACTTATGCCATTTTTGGATTGTTTATGTTTTTTTGCTCATTTGTATAATTAATTAGTGGAGTTTTAATTATGTCCTTTGTGAAAACCTAACCTACTCTAACTTGCAAAAATATAATTTCTTATCTATTTTATGAAATACACCGAATAAACCCAAATAACAAAAACATTTACTTTCCAGTATTTTTGATAGTCTTAACAGAATTTTCTATAATTTAACTTATACAATAAAAAATGGCACCCATAAAACATATGTATATACACGGAAATAAAAATTCAAATTGAGTTCGCGAGTTCGCGCCGAACCAAGACTACCGGGCACCGGGTACCAGATTGTGAGCCACAAGATAACAATAAATCAGCTTTGGCGCTTTCTACCCGGACCTTTCTACAAGCAGTCCATCTGATTCGGGAGCCCAACTTGAAACGGGCGTATCGGACAACAGTAGCCGAAAAGGTCAATGAACCTGGGCGACAACTTGGGGTTATTCACCTTCTGAAAGTTTTTGATCGTGGCTTAAGTGAGTGCGGTGGTACCTTCGGTATTATTATTGACCCACTGCTCGACTACGGTGCTATGGGCCACCAGAGTGTAGCGGAATTGACCCTATTTCTTTCGATCGAAGCAGTTGGTGTCATTATTGTGCTTTCTGTGAACGAATATTAGCGAAAAATTGGTATTTTTATTGATCTGTACTAAATATTAATTAAATTCCGATATAAACTCTCTCTTAGTGAGATCAGTACCTGGTGTTCATTACATCTCATATTTTGGATTATGCTTTTGGAACAGTATAAATGAATTAAAATACATTTTTAAATATCTCTTCAATTAAATAAAAAGGCATACACCAATAAACATATTATATACAATATAGAAAGGTAGTTTTTAATAAATTTTGTAGTGCCGCCGATGGTCCAAAATCATACTGCAGAACAGCCCTCTACATTCACTTATGCCACTTGGCAATATTTTAGGCACCATCGCAGCGGTAATCTAGTTAGATAACAAAATTATAATTGATGTATTCAGTTTTTGAAAACCTGAGTTGTCTTCTTGCACTCGATTAAGGATTTTTTAGGTTTCTTAGGGAATATGGCAAACCAGAATTCATTATCATTTCTTTCCATTATCCTTAGGAATTCCATTAGTTTCAATGTTTTAATTTAAAAGTATATAAAAGCAAGTAAGTTCTGTAAACAAATCATAATAAGTATCTGTCTGAAGTTCTACGAGAATTGTTTCAAAGGTATGTTATTGTCTTTTTGTATTGATATTATACCTAGAAGTGATAAGTGAAAATTGTCCCACCACAGGGTTATGTACCTTGGGACATTGGGAACCAAAAATTCAAATAGGTGTAGTAGTATTTATTTCCAACATGATATTACACGTTATAAGATGCGAAATTCAATGAAAAGCAATGTTGCTCCATTCGGCGCTCTGAACTTCCAACTATGGTTGGGTTTGTGTCATTTTTTTACCACATCTGAATCGCAAACTTCGTATATTTCCTCACCTTTAATAAACTTGTTGCTTTTAAAATTATTTTTAGATAGACAACCTCAAAATGACCATCCTTTGAAATGGTTTTCATTTCTATTACATAATGTTGTTCAGATGTCTTCCCTTTTAACTTAACTTGCAGAAAATCTCCTTCCAACATTGCAGCGGCATTTTCTATTTCATCTTCCGTTTCCCTTTCTGTTTTAGAGTCCTCAAGTAAATTTTACTTTTTTTAGTCACTTTTTGAACTTTCTTTTTACATTTTTTGGGCTTCTCTTTTCAAATACTCTATTTCTAGTTCATCCTTTTCAGCTGTCTTCGTCAATGTTCTTGATTTTCCTTTTCTTCTACCTCCTTTAGTCCCTTTAGGGGCTGCTTTTAGATACGGTTTTACCATCTGGAAACTTACGATACTATTTATTTCATTTGATAAGATAGCCTTTTATGATGTTCTGCTGACTGAATTTCCTAGGACATGCTTTCTTAATTATTTCGGCAATCTGGTAGAGTGAAATTGAGTTTCCTGGATATTTAAGCATTCATTCAGCTACAGCTTGTAATAGGACCAAAAACAGATCTAATGGCTGCAGACGTGTGGAATGGGAAAGTAAGTAATACTCCGCCATTGGATCTTGCCAGATTAATCAAGGGAATATATGACTGTCATGGTTGTCGAATGTCATCAAAATTTTGGTTGGCTTAACATGTTCGATAAAGTGCCTCATACACTGAAGAAATTTCTCTTCATTTGACTAACCTGACAGATTTTCTGCACCCACAGTTGCCTGGAGAAGCTCCATTTAACATATGTTGCTTGAAATGCATCCTAGGAAATACCAGAAATCATTGTTATATTGATACCGCGTTCTCTTGAAGTCATGCATATAAGTTGTTTCGTGCCTTTAGGACCTATGATACCTGGTGGGACGTGAACAGTAGTATTGCCCGTCTCGTCGACGTTGTATATGTTATTTGGTGTAAAGTTATATTTCTCTAGACAGATTCGAAATTTCGTTATAAATTCGTTGATCGCTACAAACTCGTAGTTTCAAGTTTTCGTAAGGACAAGGTTGTATGGCATTTCAAAAACCACCGAAGCCATTCTCTGCCTGACTTTTTATCTTCTTTCCATTTATCAGGCATTTTTTTACCATTATTATTGGCTTATAGGTAAGCCATTATGCGGAATTCTTGTTTGTTTAAACTATAGTTAAGCCGAGCTGAGGAGGCCAAATACTTTAAGAGCTGCTTCTCTTTCCCAGTTGTAAATACTTGTTTTAGAGCATTATATACAAAAAAGGCAGCTCCAGATTCACGATGTATTTTGATATGACGAGCTAGGGTTGTCTTACTAATTTTGTGAAGTCTAGCTACTTTTCTCAAGCCCTTATTGTTAGTCAGTACATTATTTACTGCTTGAAAATCAGCTATATTTCTAATGTTTTTTGTTTTGCCGGTTTTTTTTTCTTAGTATGTTTGTGCAATGAAAAAAGAAAGCAGGTAAAATAAACTCTGATTTGATTTTTTTTCTGAGACATTGCAACGTTACTACTATTTTAGTTTTAATATATTATCAGGTACTTGAAACACATACCAGATATTAGTAATAATTAAAAGTTCCTGTTCCGAGGTACAAGCTCTGCATCACAGTGTAACTTTCGATTATACATTTTTAGAAGCTTAGGTTTTGTTTCTCTTATAATCATTACAAACAGCAACAAAGGGTATTTACTTACCGAATTTAAAGTTATAATAAAATTACAACTTTGGCTTGTAATACAGTCTGTCACACACCCATAAAAAATCAAAACAATAAAATGAACGCAATTCGCGTGTACTGCTCTTAATCACAGAAACAACTCAAATGTAGAACTCCTTTTTTGCACTTCAAACTATCTTCAGAAAAGTGGAATCTACGGTCATAGATGGCGTTAATATTAGATTTGTCCTGAGGTATATGCGTCCCAATGTACAACACTTTCCCCTATGTAATTTCTTGAGCTAGCTAGCGGGTGCTTTCTCGCGTTAAAATAGTTAAAAATATGCATAAATAGCCAACATGTTTAAAATATGCAAAAAAGCCTAAAAATAGTAAAAATAATATTTTGAGTTTTTGCATATGCTTCTGAATAATATTAAGACAATTTTGCATTTGCATATAATTCGGTCTAATATTATATGAGAATCTGTTGGTGGTCAATAATATAAACTTAACATAAAATGGAAGCTTTCACGGCTATGGTCAATAAAGAAATCATGGTTTTTGGGATTTAGAGCCATTTCGATTTCTGATCAAGATTCTCTAACATTGGAAACATCGAAACTGACCGAAGCCCTGAGAGGGAATGGCTATTGCACTGAATATATTACACGTTCATGTAACAGATATAGTAATCCAACTCCGCGAAAGGAGAATGATAAGGAGCCACTTTGCTCCTGTGGGAGAAACAGAACGCTCAATATCAACTAGACTTAAGGAATATGAACGATGTATTAAACAGAAAAAAATTGTTGTATATTATGGGATCACTTCGGCAATATCCTGAATATTGCCTGAAAATGTCACCCAGATTAATCAAACCATCGCAGAGTAATCGATGAACAGGGTGTTTCACCGTATTTAGACTTTATTTACGGTTAAGTAGTTTTTGAAATATTTACGTTTAAAAATCACGATAATATCAGATTTGGGTTTACGAAATCAATTACATTATTACAATATTTCAAAAAATACTGCTCCACACATAGATATATTATACATTTTTTTAAATGAGAAAAGTATTCTCTATCGAAATATAATGTAATATATAAGGTGTCTCATTTAAAAAATACAAATTTTATGTTTTTGAATAGCTTTGCGATGTTCATTTGTTTTAATAAAAATTACTTCTTGGCGGTTTAGGACAATCTCTACAACTTTTGTATTTAACGTTTTTTCCTATCTCTTATAATAAAGGCAGTATGAAGTCTAAATATAGTGAAAGACCCTGCACATACTTGAAAAATTTCATAGGGTATAATTTATACCCTCCTCTTATTTTGCAATTGATAACCTCCACCTATTGTAAAGCCGGTTAAAATGGAAAGTTTACGAAATTATTTCCTTACCAAATGAATTATTACGCATCATTCTCAAACAAAAGAACTAACTATATTTTTACAAACTTTTCTAATAGTACAATAGACCACTCAGACTACTTGCTGATATATCATCTACTGTTTAAATTAAAAAAAATAATAATAAAAAGCATGGTAACATTTACGATCTTAATATATTCTCAACAGCCAACCTCAAAAATGATGGATTTGTGGATTCCATTATATATAATTCTTTTACAATTCGCACGAGCAGAATTTTCTCCCGAAATGGGCTACATGAAATAATTGACTTCCTTCATATTTAGTTACACAACTATGGAACTGGCTCCCGAACTGGATCTTTCTAACAAGTACCATAAACCCATATTATGTCCTGCGCGTGTGGCAATGACCCTGGAAGAATTAAAAACGTATCACATAGCATACAAATCATTAATAATAATAGAATACCAATATAGCTACGCAGTAGTTCGAACAAGACACGGCAACGTTTTGGCTCCTTATAAGGATGCAGGCTTTGCAAAAAAATTAAGGCGCAATGTTCCTATAAAAGTTAATAGGTTTAAAACTGCTTTTTGATTATAATAATATTTAGCGTTGTTTCTTTGATTTAGTTATTCAGGATTGTGTAAGAATAAGTTTGTTTTCTATTAAAACGTATGCTTACTCCTAAAAACTTTATTTCAAGCAAACCTGTATCAAATTCCAAACCCAAAGATTAACTATCAAATTCAATATTCCTCTTTTAACTAGAAGATCTCTTTTAATATTTAGTGATTGGAAACGCCGTGTCTCGTTTGAGGTCGAGGTTTACCGAATGAAATAATATAGTTTCGGTGAGTATTGATGCCTCCGGATCGATTCAAGGCGTCCCATTTATATGAGTTATCTATTGCGTAAGCTATGATGGATCTTTGATAATAGTCCGAGATAGTCTTACTATGCCCAGTATGACTAGCTAGTTGCACAACAAAAACCATATAAAATAACCAGACGACCCCTAATAACCTAGAAATTAATAATAAAATAACCCTGATATTAATGGGGATGTGAAATCCTAATTTATTTTTAAGAATCACCCCTACTTAGTATCCATTTTTGGTTGATCTGACCATCACTTGCAATACGAAAAATGTATTTAATTAAATACAAAAAAATATTTGTCTATAGTTTTTATAATATAGTCTCTATCAAATGTTTATTGCTTTATTTGAATATAATACACATTTAAAAAATAATTATCGTATCTCAGAAATTGGCAACACTGTATGATTTTATTTGTTTAAAAAATTAAAGACTTAAAATTAAATAATAGATTCATTAAAAAACTTTTCGGTGCAAGATTTTTTAAAATTTAGTAAAATCCTAAAGAACAATGAAATCAAGCCAAGCAAGCAAATTTTACGCATTTTCATTTACTCTATTGTAAACATATTTATTTTTTATGCCAAATTAGAGGTTAACGACCTCAGGTTCCACACCTTTCTTTATTGTGGTCGGGTAAAAGTAACGAGATGCACATTTTTTGTAACACTGTTCCGGATATTATCCTACAGCAAATTTGTTTGCACGAGGATTCTTTGCTTTTGGAGAAAACATCACTTAAAGCTAGTTTATCAAGCGTAACATTTATCGATTTGTTTCAAATTATGTGCTTTTTGTATTAAACGCCGCACAGTGTATCAGAATAAGAAGAAAATTGTCAAAAAAAATTAAGTTTTAAATTCCTAGTAAAACCTTGTGAAATATTATAGAAGGAACACTGGTGCCTGATATCACGGCGCCAAGAGAAAATCGGGCCCGGGCGCAAGTGTTAAGGGCCTCTGAACCGCTCGCGGTTTTACGAGGCCGCCGTTTAAAAATAATTGTGACTAAAAAAATGGGTCTATAGAAATTTTTCTTAATATATTATATGTTTCATCATCGACCATGTCGAAAAACTCGGGCTTTTTCGAGAAATTCGGACCCATTAAAATTATCTGCGCCCGGAAAATTTGCCCCCACTACCCCCCTCTCGTCGGGTCTGTATGTTATCCCCAAAAAGCTCTTAAACCCAATGTTGCCGATTTGGGAGTAATTACTAGCATTTGCCAGTAATTAAGACGCTTGCCAGTAATGAATAAATAACAGTAATTTGCCAGTAATTCATAAATACATGAAATCATGAAATAATAGCAAGTTTTTAAATATGAATTTAGTAACATCAATTTTTAGAACGCGAATCGAGACAGTGCACCATCTCTAACTATGATTGAATAATGAGCTGTGTCATGCGTACAGTTCGTCCTTGTCTCGTGCAGTGTATATAGAATGCAATAAAAAGGGAGAGAAAAGAAATGTAAAAAACACGATAATCTGCTGATCTGAACTACTTGTTTTCTATACGATCACCGATCGGGGGATTCCTGTCTATTGGCTCTTCATTCATCATTCAGCTTCGCTCTTGGCACCTCGGCTCATCAATTTAGTTTTATCATTGTTTTCTTTCTAGTTATTGTTAGATATTTATCAGATTTTTCGCCTAATTTTTACTAACTATAGCTATCCATTTAGATTAACAGAAATATTTATTTAGCAAGTAAAGTAAATTCATGGAGGCTATTCCCCAAGGAATTTAGATCATTTATCGTAATTAATATTACAAGATTTTTATAACAGTCGGTAAAAAAGCTGTACTATTTGCAGGAAAAGTCAGGAACTGCAAATATTCCTTTTCACTTCCCGCGTAAAAGGGAAGTATTCAGATTTTTAATTTTCAATGTCTCTAAATGCTGAAGAAAACGTTTTCTCGATTGCCTCGGTCTGTCTGTCTGTTTGTCTCTCTGTCTGCCTGTTCGCGGAATAGCTAAAAAACTACTTACACGACTCACTGGTCAAAAAACCAGGGGCACATAGGATTGACCTGGTAACATGTAAGCAGTGACGTATATACAAATAGCTTCTTGGGGGGGGGGGGGGTTAAGACGATGAAAAAAAATCCACTTCCTTGCAACATTTTTACCAGATGGACAATTTTTAAACCATAGAGATTTTGATTCCCATTCCGATTTACTGTCAAAAAGAATCGATTCGTTCTAATAGTATCGCCCCTTTTAGACATTAGTTTATAAAATAAGCGTATCGGACATAAATCAAGGATTCATACGATTTTTTATAAGCCACTTACTTTCACATGTTCGATTTGATCCCCTTTGCGCCGCCTTAGAAAAAATCGGGTTGTATTCCAAGCGACCGGTAAACCATAGAGATTTTGATTCCCATTTCGATTTACTGTCAAAAAGAATCGATTCGTTCTAATAGCATCGCCCCTTTTAGACATTAGTTTATAAAATAAGCGTATCGGACATAAATCAAGGATTCATAAGATTTTTTATAAGCCACTTACTTTCACATGTTCGATTTGATCCCCCTTGCGCCGTCTTAGAAAAAATCGGGTTGTATTCCAAGCGACCGGTACTCGGAACCTTCATTATATTTTTCTTCCTTAAAATACTTCAATACCAGAGAAAGAGCTTCATTTCTTCTCCATGATTACGAGGCAGTTATGTGGAAAAATTTTCGTTGAATTTGGTGTATGTTCATTCAAACAAGAATCCATTCTTTCGATTTCTTGTCATGTTTGACAGATCGGAGAATGGGAAGGGGGACCGGCATTAGTTTTTGTTGTAGTTTTGAGTTTCCTGTTGTATATTATAGTTCAAAATAAAAGAGTTCTAACCACACTACACCACAACTTGTTACGTTCTGGACGCGCGGTTCGCTAACCAAGTTAGCATCTTCAACAGATGATATAAACTAAAATAATTTATCCTAACGGAGACTATTTATAGGTTAATTTGGTAACAATTGTTTGCACACGACTGCACCGTTGTCAAGTAAGCAATAGAGGGGACTATATAGAATAGGCTCTCTGTCTTTATTTAGTGCTTTCTTACCACATTTAACTATCTCTATACTCTCAAATGCATCCAATAATCCAGTATTAGATAAATTTTTAATTAACTTAAGATTATTTATTCCTATTTGGTGATGTTTTCCAAAGCATGTTGGGCCACGCTTGACTTTTCTGTTCTTCCGTATCTTAAATTTGCCATGTTAAAACTAATGTTTATGGAGCGTTTAGTATTTTAGATCGCAGTCATTACAGGTAATTTCATAGATGCCACTCCTCTCTTTCAAGTCAACTTTGTCTTTAGGATTTCCAAGGAGATTTTTCAAATTGGTCTCCGTTTTGTAGGCTACTCTAAAACCTACGTTTTACATTTATAGTTTCTGTAGACCTCTCGTATATCTGGGATCATATGGGATTACTATGAACTTATTGGGAGCCTCCGGCGCTTGTAGAGTAGTGGCATCTTTTAACGTTTTCTTATACTTATGTCTATTTACTAATTTATGTACAAAAATATCATTATATCCATTATTTTTAGCTATATTTTTAATCCGATTCATTTCATTCTTAAAACATTCTTTACTTAATGGAATATTGACTAACCTGTGAGTTAAGAAATGAAATGCTGCCATTTTGTGTTGACGGCAATGAAATGTGTAGGATGTTATATACCTATCAGTATTAGTAAATTTTCTATAAATATCTAATTCTAATTTATCGTTATTTCTAATAATTAACGTGTCGAGTGTATATATATATATATATATATATATATATATATATATATATATATATATATTTTCGGTATGTAACTTTATTTTATTAATTTTGTAATAATTATTTGTCAATAGTATAAAATTTTAAATTCTTTTTAGAAAAATTGTAAATGTCTTTTTATAATTAGATCACTTAATGTTTTTTAAATTAATTGTAGATAGGAAAGAAAAGCCTTATATACCACAAAAAAAAAACAAAGGAATGAGCAATTTTTGAGAAAGCCTACTATGATAGGCGAAAAGTCAAATTAATCCCATAAACCTATACCCAAGAAAGAAGTCCAATTATATATATATATATATATATATATATATATATATATATATATATATATATATATATTAAGTATTAGTAGTTAGTATATTATTAGTAAAAAACATACTTTTTCAAAAATTTTACCTTTTTAATTTAACCTTTTTAATAAATAGATCAAACCAGTGCAAAATCTAGGCTATACAAAGCTTATATGGTGCGCGATTTGCTTTTTGCAGAAATTGGTCGTGTTCCCGGTAAAAAAAAAATGAGTAAGGAAAGACGCTCTTCCAACTACGTTTTTATCTCGATTGTCTAGTTGGTTTAAAGTGGTTATGGCTAAATAATAAGTTGTGTAATTTATTTTATTATTTTTAAATAAAACTTTGTAAATAGCTCTGAAAATAAACTAGAATAAGTTAAAAATATATGTACTCAAATGCAATAAAAAATGTTTAAAATCATATTTGCCATTTATTTATGAATGTATACTATTTTTCAATATTATTTATTGAGTATTTTTATTAGGTGTCTTGAATCCGTCACACACAGACAGATTTTTAATACACACTTTTTTCCAGATTTGTATTTAATATACGTAAGTAAAAAATAAAAGTTTAAATACAAACATTTTTCATATTATTGACAATTCATAAATATGAAATACGTCTGAGCTTATTTTAATTTGGACTATATTTGTGACGTCTAATATCAATAAAAATAAAATATACCCCACATTTCTCGGTCGGTAGTGCTAATGATAGACTAAACTTAATTTCTCAAAAATGACAGTTAAAATAAAACCACCAAGAGAGTATAATTCTGGAGGTTATCACTTATTAATGGCGTACTTCTAAATGGGAAAAATGTAGTGAGTTGTATAATCGCTATTATATTGTTAACGCGGTGACTTGTTCCCAAAACCAAATCGAAAATAATAATAAACTTTACTTGAACTAGAGCGGCTTCAATTTAGTCTAAGTTGTACCTCAATTTTCATGCGTTATATATAGTATATATATTTTATTAAACATTGACATTTAACTTCTCCCTGTTAGTAGTAGTAGTGTTGTTTAAAGAAAGAAGAAGTACTGGAAGAATTTTAAAAACATCTAAATGTTTTAATGTGTTTAAAATTGAAACAAACTTAATAGAGTTTGAAATTGCATTATCTTTTACATTAATAGATAAATAATACTGGCGAAAATGTTTCAATCTAGTATGGAAAATAAAGGTTTTGACGTTGGACAGAAAAATTTTCAGTTTACCCCGCTCAAGGAAAGAAAATTTCGGGATATGATCCCCGGTTGCCATATTAACTATTAGAAGTAACAACATTTTATTGGTTATACAATATAGGTGCGACATTTTCTGAGAAAATTAATGGTGAATATGAAAAAAGCTGCATCATTTGAAACTATTTATTTATTGACCCTTAAATTACCTAAAAATACAACTCGTACAAAAAAAACCTCATTTATTTCTTAATTTATATTTTTATGTCTCTAATTTGGCTACCCCAAAAATATTGATAATCTGCAGTTGCCATAGTAACGATTAGAAATGACAATATTATATGGGTTATATAATATAAGAGCGAAATTTTGTGAGAAAATGAATAGTAAATATGAAAAAAGCTGCATCATTTAAAATTATTTACTTATTGACTATTAAATTATCTAAAATCTACAACTCTTACAGAAAAAAACAAATTGACTTCTTAATTTATACTTTCATGTCTCTAATTTGGCTACCTCAGAAATATTGATTTTATGCTTTTTTGGTTTTGCCTACTTGCGTTTACGTATTTTTGGGCGCCTTGTGTATTATATAGGAAATTTTTTGTAGCCAAATTAATTTTTTTAATAAACAAAACTCTTTCTCCCGTATTCACTAAAAAGGTTTAAGAATTAGACCAGGTCTAGTTGCCATGGTACTTAAAACTTTTAGTTCTCTAGTTATGTTTCGTTTATGTCACTGTTCCTTTTGTAATTGTGACATTTAGAAAAATTATTTGTTCACTTGTTAAAAATGTCTTAAACCTATAACTGTCAAGTTAGACCTGGTCTAAATTTTAACCTTTTTAGTGAATACGGGTATTTATGACCAATATCTTTTTTTGTTTAATGCGATGATAAAAGTTTTCCATTTGCTAACTAAAATTACACAGACCCTGTATATCGTTGAATTCGTATTATATTGTTCTACTGGAATTAAAATAATATTCAGGGGTTACATTTAAAAAAGTAATTATCAAATCTTGGAAAATGATAACATTGTATCGTGTCAAGAAGTTGATATCCGGATCAGAAAAACTAAACACTGCAATGCGACATTAAAAATAAAAACGTTAGGCTAAAATAAAAAACTTTTCTCTGTTTTATAGGACATGTTATTATGCCCACCCTGCACGTATTAATAACTGTATTGTTTTGTAACTGCTATTACTACAAAATTCTAATATGTGTTTTTACTACTTTTTTAGTAATTGAAATTAACTTTTATTGCCCTAATATTTATGAACTTTCGTCTTTTATTACCTTCACTCAATTTTTAAAAAGAATCTAGGGCAAACTGACTGGGGGCGCCAATTTGAGTTTTCAAAATCTAATACCAAATTCGGTAGCAGCGAACCAAAAACCCCTAAATCCATTTTCAAAGGAATTCTGCAATTGTTTGGTAAATATACCTGCCATTTTGCGTCCGCCCAGTTCGAAATTTTAAAATTTGATATCAGATTCGTTATCACAGACCTCGAAAACCCTATATACAGATTTTTAAACAAGTCGTACTATTTTTTAATTTTTGGCCAACTTTTATTGATTCTGAAACACTGTGCGTCGTATTGAGTGCATCGAATTACTTTAAATATTACCAGTTATCTTTTTTCATCCTGACAATTGCTTAATGAGTTTTATTGTTACTTTTTAACTTGAATAATTTCAAATCAATTAGCAAAATAATTATTGGGTGATCTTTGCTTTTAGTAAAAAAGTAGCGAAACGACTACTCTAATCTCCTAAAGCTCTATCCCCTAGGGAGGAACAAAGTCGGACTGGACAGGGGACGTAAGGATGTAGTTTCCTCTGAGTTTTATATAACACGTGCGTTATGGTGTATTCATTTAACGATTAATATTAAAAAAATTAGACATTTACAGAGGAGCCCGGCAAGGGCAGCACTTAGGTTTATTGGGCTACCTGATTAAAAGTCCACTTTTTTCTTTTTAAGCATGAAAGATCCCTTTCATCAAAGCAATCTGCTGCTATGTTAATAATTTACTTGTCTTCGATGATTTTGTAGCCATTTATCAATAATATATTACGTAAAATCTAACAGTGAAAATGATCTCAACACTCCTCCTCAATTTGTTTTTATTATTTAATACTTTTGTCCTATCCCTTAACCTACAAAATGTTTTGTAGATACATACTCGTTTTTCGCAGTCGAAAATACAATATGACTCTGTTTCTTGGACAGCCAACATACTAGATTCTCGTAATGAAATATTATTCCTCCACTAACAGTTTCCCGTCTATTACATCTATGCCCCAACTCGCATCACAGAAGCCCTACTAACATACTGTTGTCTGCTAGTGGCGAAACTACAAATTTTGGACCCCCTGCAGGTTTTGACAAAGGGGCCTCTATATGCACGTACAGAAAATAATTGATGACTAAAAAAAATACACACTACTGCCCCCCCCCAAACATAGTAGTTATGGCACTGCTGTCTCCTCTTCTTTCTTTTTTGTACAATAGTATCTTGTTCTGTTTCTTGTAGATATATCAAAATTCTTTTTCTTGCCTTACAAGTTTAATTGGTTGGTTTGTCGATAAATCTGCTTAGATATGAATGTTAAATCAGGACGCGAGGTTGTTGACAAGTAAAGTAGGCTTTCGATTAATGTCTAAAAGGTACTTAAATAATTTCTTCCATCCACTTGAAAACCAGTTTCTACTGAAGTACTAACCCAATTACAATGGTACATATTAAACATTTTAAAAATTTTGTTTCAGACATACTTATAGAATTTTGACTTCCACTAATTGACATACCAAAGAATATCCTTATATCACCCATATTTCCAGTATTGAATTCTTTTTGCAAAAGTTCAATAATTCAACATTTTTGTCTTCACCGATCACTCAAATATCCTCAACCCATATAACAATTCATAGGCATGGGATAGGCAGCAATCAGCATGTGATTCCAAATCTTTGGTGATTCCTTTATTCCATAAAGTGGCGGTTTCAATTTAAGAATTTTTGCTTTAGTTTCTAAACTCTCTGGCGGATATATGTAGACTCCCGTTTTTAGAAAATCATTAAAAAAAAAAAAGATAGAATGTCAAGTTGTTTGATTACCCAGATAAAATAATTCTTACAATTGACAACGTATAACTGGAGTATATAATGGATAAAATGACTACTCCTCCTAAATTTTGAGTATCTTTTGTTCGAAACATTCACTTTCACACACACACACACACACACTACTTCTGATCATGTTTCGCCTGCTTTGTCTATGTCCAACTCTTTTGTATTTACTTGGTATCATTCTTTTGACTTTACTGCTTCTTTATAAGTATAGGGGTTACAACCTATTCACTAAGTTACTCGGAGCTTTTACTATTCTGTCTACTCTTGAAATTTTTGTTTCGCCTTTAATATATACATCTCTTACTGATTGATCTTCAAACAAACTTCTTTCTATATTATTCCATCTTAATTTTCTGTTCATATTCTGCGCTTTTCTCCGAATATCCTTCTAAGTGATTTGTTTGAGCAATATTTCACTGTATTTTCGTCAAATACTACGTATTTGGAAAATATAATTTCATTATTTTTGTCATCGCACAATCTGTAACCTCCTCTACATTAATCAACCATAAGGCAACTTGTTGCTCGTGGTTCCAGTTTACTTTATCTTGGAAGTGCTCGATTACTAAAGTCTCTGAGTTTTGATAAATTGTTAAAGCCATCGTGTTGCTGGTAAAATGCTATAATTTTCACTAGTGGGGGACCCATTAAGTTTACATGCTGAACATAAGATTGCTTCATTCTATAGCTCGTTTGGTAATCCCGTTTCTGCAAATTTGTGTTTTATTCATTAGAGTTCTTTCAGATATTCCATTCTGCTGTGAACATTATGATATGTGGTACTGAATTTCTATACCTTTAGATCTGCAAAATCTTTTAAAATGTTCAGATGTATAGTCACCTCCAATGTTACATCTAGTTTTCATTGTTTTATGACCAAATTGAGTCTTAAGCATTTTAATATAGTAAATTGAATTTTCACCTACTTCACTCTTTTGTTTTAACAGTTTTATCATAATAAAATATGAATAAAATCTAAAACCAAAGTTAAAAAGATAATAAATTCTTTATTAGAGATTGTATAGTATATTATTTTATATTTTCTATTATCAAATAAATATTAGATCTTTTTTTGGTTTTCTTTTAGTTATTTTTATATCCATATTCCTTTATTTCACGTAACTTGTAGCAAATCTAGTTTGCAGAATTATTTGAAAATTAAATATATCGAGATGAAACTAAAATGCATATTTTAAGTATTAATGTAACAGTAGGTTATATCAAAAATATCTTCAATCATTGTAAACACGAATATACCTCTAGACTAAAAGATATTATAATGCACTATGAAAATTTACTCTTTCTACGTTAACAAATTGGATTCGTCTGCAGATAAAAATGAATTCGCAGCCATTGAAAATAAAGTCACCAATTTTATGTAAGAAGAAAAGTGTATAAGAAAAATTAAACTTTTCCTTGGTGAATATTTACAACAGATTCTTTAAAAAATATCATTCCTGTAAAGAAGCAAATGGAGCATT
This sequence comes from Kuschelorhynchus macadamiae, assembly GCA_030620095.1. Classification (NCBI taxonomy): domain Eukaryota; kingdom Metazoa; phylum Arthropoda; class Insecta; order Coleoptera; family Curculionidae; genus Kuschelorhynchus; species Kuschelorhynchus macadamiae. The sequence continues at coordinate 4,683,113 of JAUTXW010002618.1, forward strand.
TTTTAATAAAATCAATACATTAGATAGAAATTGAAACTATTACAATTTAGAAGTATTTTTTAAAATAATTTGTAATTGTCCCTATATGATCCGCAATTTTTTGTCAAAATGTTTACAATTATGGAAAATTTCTTAACAGACTTTTTTCGTGTAGGGAGGGGGGGGGGGTTGGTGGATATATAACTAAAAACCCTGTAGATATATTTAATACAAACATTATTCTTTAAAACATATAAACCTCTAACGAACTTAACCGGCTTGCAGGTCGCAGGCTGTGCGTCCCACTGTATGTCACTACACGAATCAAAGGATATTTTGAATTCTTTAAAATATTTTTCCTGGATCATATTCGCAGTGGTATTCCATATTGATTTTACACAATTCTCCTTGTAGTCTTTCCGTTTTTCATTTCCATATTGAAACCCCAGTCTTCTAGAATGCCGGCAATTTTACTTATAGGAGTAGAGGAAAGGAACTTGTACTGTCGTTCTTTACAAAAATCTATAAACTGATGAAAAATGGATGATTCAGTTTTCACTGTGTTAATGGGAATAGATTTTTTTAAAACAATTTTGTATTTGTTCTAATGGGTTTACCCAAAACGCGTAGTGAGGTATTTTGCATCATTTTTTTGATAAAAATTGACTGACTACTTGACAAGTCAAATAATAATAATTTTAACAATGGGCATAACAATGGAAATAAAATTTTACGAATTTAAAACTGGGTTGGGTGACTGGGTTAGGATTGCTGATTGGTTCAAAAGTCTGATAAAATTTTGATGTTACCTATTTATTCGATATAAAACAGGTAAATTCTCGAAAATGCTTTATTCTTATTGGCTTAAACTTATAAGAGTGAAATAGTCAAAGTAAACACTATCGTTGCTAGGGAAATGCTGTCAAACTTAAAGTTTTGCAATTCCTGACAAAATTGCAAAAAAAAGTAGAAAAAGTTCCTTATGGCCCAAATATTCAATGGTAAAGAAAAGCTTCATGGTAGATAAGGATATTAACATCGCTAACTACCATGAGTTAAGCGAAAAATTCAAGCATAGGCCAAAAGGATACCAGCCGAAAAAGCCTATAGTTCTATTTAGAGAAGATGTTTTAAAATTTATTAATGAGGCAACGAATGAAACATTTTTAAAGAACAAAGTTCCATTAACATTTAGTGTAGTTGGTGGATGTCGACCACAAGCACTTGTGAATATGCTAGTTACTCACGTAAAAGATGGAAAATCAGTTTTCATGTTTAACGCATCAGAGACAAAACCGTTAAAAGGCGCGTTTTTTCCAATATTGCCGAAGACAAAATGAACAGTTTGAAGCTGATAAGATACTAAAAGTCCTGGTTGTTCAGGGAAAATACTTTCTGATCTACTGATTAGTTCGCTGTTCTGTACAGGGTGTCCAGTTTTCGTATGCCAGAGCGCTTATTATTAAAGATATAAAGATCCTGTTTGAGGCTTGCTGTCTTATTTTTTTATAAAACTGAAGGTGACACTACCAGAATTTCGCTAGCCCTCTCCGTTTTTGAGATACAGGGTGATTTTGATAAATGTTGCATTTTAGGGCACCGCTCGTATCTCAGATATCTGATAAGTTATTGAAAAGGTGAAAACGGTTTTCATCGCAAAACTTCAATTATTAGCTTTTATAGTAGGTTGGTTATACTAATAATAAGTATAATTAGTTCTGATTTAGGCCGTAGGATCATTTTCAGCCATTTAAGTACAAGTATTTTTGAAGGAATTAGATTTGTATTATTTGCGCGAGCCCTACCGATATAGTATAATAATGAGATAGGTCCATCAGTGACAGCAATGACAATAAACAATAGATTAAAAGTAGGTTTAGGTAAAAAGTTGTAACTTCTGCCTTAGTATTAGCAATTACTTTAGAAATAACTGTTACAATACATTATGAGCACTGTTCACGTTTTTTAGAATTAGATTTTGGCAAAGTTAAATTTAAAAAAACGAACGTGAACGTGAATATTTAAAATTTAACGTTTAAACGCTCCTTATTATTAAAGCTAAATTTAAGGTAAAAGATAAAAGTTACATAATTATTACGTGAATCTACCTTAAATCTGCCATATCTAATTTTTGCAGTCAGTGTAAAATATATTAATGTGCAATTTCAGCAATTCTGAAGTGGTTAAAAATCAAAATACGATATGTATTAAGAACTCATGGTTCTTGGGATTAGACCGTGTCAAATTGGAATTACTATCCGACGTTTCGCCTTTGATTGCACGAGGCATCTTCAGGGATCTTTACTCCACGAGGTCTGAACACTGAATTGACACGGTCTAATCCCAAGAACCATGATTTCTTAATTGACCAAAGCCGTGAAAGCTTCCATTCTATACGATATGTATGTTTGTTTTATCCAAACCAATAAAGATGCGAATGAAGCTTTAGAGCTGTATTTTATTAGGTGGGTATATTTTACTACATTTAAGTAGAAATAATTGGAATTAACAAAAATGTTTATATAACTACAAATATTATTATGTATTAGTGTTTTTAAATCTAGGCACTCCTATTACTTATATGTAAAATCAGCTGCTAACAAACAGCTAATAAATTTTTTATATTTTTCGTAGATATCCAGAACGACACCAGCCAGATAAAAGAAATTTTCAAAAACTTCAATGCAACTTTATCGAGTACGAATTGTTCAATAAACCAAGATCTAAGTTATACAGCAAGGAAAACAGAGACGTAGATGAAATAAATGTCGTAGACTCTGTTACAGCAAATCTAACTACATCCTGTAAAAAAACATATGCGGAAGTGGGCGTAAAAAAGTGAAGGTCACAACTGATACTTAAAAAATATAAAATGAAACAATTTTTTTACCATAACACATATGTAATATTATTTGCATGTGCCAGGGTGGCACGCGCTTCCCCTTGCCTTCCTTCAGGGCGCCTATGCCAATATCATCTAAACTTTTTCCTTTTTTTCTTATTTAATATTCTATGTGGGTATCGAAAACATATGATGCGAAAATCAACACTTTAAGTCCAATGTAAACTAAAGCTAAAATGAACGTTTATATCAATAATGAAACAGGGCATTATTTTGTGAAAGTTTGGTCTCGAGATCCTAGTGGGCATCACGTCTTTGCCAAAGAAATGTGGACTTAAATTCCGGTCGTTCAACCATAAATAATCGATCACTAGCAGAAAGTAGAGAATACATATCCTATCAAACCGCAAATTAAAATAACCTTTTTATAACACAATATAACAATTATAAGTTGAATCACCTTTAGTGCTTTTAATTCTAGGACAAAGAAAAGTAGGGACATAATAATAGCTTTTAATATCAAGCGGCAATCGACAATAAATAAAATTTTACTATCGCATCCGTGACTATGCTAATGACCACAACAAACATTTCACTGTCAGGGTTCTTTAACACCGCATATATTTTCACCTAGTGCACTAGATTGTGGCCAGAAATGGGACGACAATCGGTTTACCTCCCACACCGAAGAAACGGTCGATAACCTTTCTTTCTTACTTTTACTCGAAGATTATTCTAATTACTAAAAAAGCGGACTTTAATTAATTCGTAAGGAAATCGATATTTATTTGTTTTTGTAGTAAAACTTTATAAGGGTAGGAGAATTTATAGCAGATGGAAACTAACTGAACTCGTCCATTTCTTTGCACCAACCAATAAAAGGCCCTCTCAATTCAAATATGTGGACAGTATTTATACAGGGTGGCCAGCCATATTTTGACCCATTTTGGACTTAAATTGCTTTGAAACGAAAAGAAAAAATTATCGAGGTGCGGTTTTCGCTTAATATTTTCAATTTGCCGAAAGTTTTGTTTGAAGCATATGTCATTTTATTTTTACAACCGGAAGTGCCGAAAACAAAATGACTGACTTTCAGGAATAAGGCAACTATGTTATCTTAAACGGAATACCCTGTATATTTCTTCAAAATGATAAAGCTTAGTCCTTCCCCTTTTCAAAAACGTAATGCAAGCTATAGGTACTTGCAGAATCGTTGTTTTATAAAGCTCTGAAAAAGATAATGCATGTCTATTTGAATTTAACGGTTATTGTTTTTTTTTTTTTTGAAAAGTCGACTATGGAAACAAATTCATATTGTTCCAACATCGATCGCTTTTGACATATTCTTTTGAAGTAGAAGTGAAAAATGTTTGCAGAAACTCAATCAATAAAGGTAACTCAAAGAAGATGTAGAAATATGTTTAATAAAACTCCACCGACAAAAAACGCAATTAAAACCCGGTATAGAATATTTTGGAATACGGGATCTTTAACACGTAAGAAAAGAACAGTAAATAAAGAAAATTTAGTAAACAAGACGTTAAAAGTGATGGAGGTAACTCAAGTAGATCCAAGCTTATCAACAAGAAAAATCGCAGGTTCAACAAAAATTCCTCCACAGGCTAACCATTTTGACAAATATACTCAAATTAAAGCCCTATTTAGCAAGATATTAAAGAAACTGATTTTCCGAAAAGGGTAAAGCTATGCCAGACTTTCCAAATTTAATGAGAACAAAGACATTTTTTCGAAAGGCTAATAATATCGGATGAGGCTACTTTTCATATAAACGGAAAACTTAATAAACATAATTTTAGAATTTCGGCAGAAGAGAATCCCAGGCAACTTAATGAACACGTCAGAGATTTGCCAAAAGTTACAGTTGGGTGTTGCGTGTCCAGGGAAAAAATGTATGGCCCATTCTTTTTTCAATTCAATTGTAAATTCTCATGCATATGTTGATATGCTGGAAATGTATTTATCGGCACGTCATGAAAATATTCTGAATTCAGTGTACTTTCAACAAGATTGAGCTACACCGCACTACTAGTTAATTACCAGAGATTAACTAAATAACATCTTTAAAAACAGATAGATTCGACGAGGAGGCCCTCTATACCACAATTAATTTTTGAACAAAATTTGTAATCAATCAATTAAGTAGTTTTTCAGACTGAATTTTTAAATATTTTATTAATCCGCCATTTTGTTTCGACATCTTGAATTCTTACCAAAATTTTTTTCCTACGTTATACTTGGTTTTTTGCACACAATTTGGGGTAAATTGGATAAATAGTTTTTTAGTAATCATCTTAACATTTTACTAGGATGCTATTTAATTTCGCCATATTGGATTTTTACCAAAATATTACCATTTAACCATTAATTTGGGTAGTTTTTCTTCCATTTGACAATCCTTGTTTTAACATAGACACACCTTTTTATATAGATATAGGGTTCTTCTAAACGCAATCCGCTTGTTAAAACACATTTTTTTGTGCCATCAATAAAAAAAACACCAATCAAGACTCGGCAAGCGCCGGAACTCGTGCGGTTGTTAAAGAATAAAAAAATCTGCGTACAAAGCTCTAAAACCGAAGCAAAGCAATGAATGAGCAACCCGCAGTTTTAAGGTCTTTATCGTTTGGAGTTCAATGGCAGGAAATGCCGATTTATATATATTTTATATTTTTAAGCATTTTTTTATGCTTAAAAAGGAAATAAATTAGGCCTTGTTATCTGTAATGAATTAAGGGTAGCACGTTTTAACAGAACCTTTTTGCTGTTATTTTAACAAACAATAAGAGGATGGAATTAATGGCACACTCGATTTTCACGCTACTTGTTTTTAGTATATATTTTGGTCTGTTTAACTTGAATGAACTATGTAATATTAAAAAATTATATTCTTATTATTTATACTAGTATTCGTAACTTGGATATTTAACGGAAAAATTATTTTTTCATTCAAACCTCCCCGCCTCTCGGTTCAGAAAAATAAGTTTTTTTCCTATAAAAAAATCTTTTAAACCACTTATTCTACTACTTTCCATGTAAGCACAAGAGACCTTTAATTCATTTATTAATTTCCCGATATACCAGCAGTACAACCAAAATATATTTTACTTTTATTCTAATTTTTGTTATAAGAAAAAATACAATTCAATTATTGCAAGCGTAACCTACACAATTAATTTGTTTGTGGAAATTTTATTACAGTCACTACACTCAACACATGTTTTTGGAGAAAATGAACACTATAAGCAAAATACAAACCACGCGATTTAATACACACTAAACTTGACAAAGTAAGTTATTTGCTAATGATTCACCTCGAAAACCCGATTTATTTTAATGAAAGGCCGAACGGGACAAATACATGTATACCCCTTCATCGTCTTCTCTCTGTCTCTTGCCCCTGCTTCACTTTTCAGTTGGGGTATAAGTTGGAGGACCCGTTATATTTACGTAGTATAGAGAGGTCTCTTGATATTGCCCTCCAGTGTTAGGATGTTATATATATATATATATATATATATATATATATATATATATATATATATATGATGTACCTGAGAATTTTAAAATATTCTTAATGGAGTCGAACGCCTTATTGAAATTTACAAAGTCAAAGTTTATCGACAAATTGCTTTTATTTGCCGATGGTATTTCGGATCACAAAAGGTTTTTTGTGCAACTAGTCTGGCAAAGTGTTCATGGAACAAAGGAATAGCGCCTTTCAAAAATATAAGAGAACAAAGCGCAATGAAGATTGGGTTCATTACAAATACCTAAGAAATTTTACAATAGCTGCTGTTAGAAGGGAGAAAAAAATATATTTCGACTCCTTTTGTAGAGAAAATAATTCTAAAAAAATGTCTTCTGCACTAAGAAACTTTAATATTTGTTCAAATAAAAATGACTTTATTCCAAATAATCTATCTGATGCCAATGATATCAATATTTTTTTTGCCTTTTTTGCCACTTGTACGGAAAGGGTGAATTTCTATGGGGACAACACTTTTAATAATAATCATCAGTTTTCATTTCATCTGGCAACTGTGTCGGATATAAATAAAGTTTTAAATTCCATAAAAAGCAATGCGTCTGGATTTGATGAAATTTCTCCTCTTATGTTAAAATACTGCAGTCCGTTTATTGACAAATTCATATTACATATTATAAATTGTTCCATTGAGCTCAGCTACTTTCCGGACCAGTGGAAGATATCAATTGGAAAACTTTTACCTAAAGTTACAAATCCGACTAGTTTTAATGATATACGAGTAATCAGTATTATCCCTACTCTCTCTACAATATTTGAAAAAATTTTACATAATCAAATGTATGATTTTTGTAACAAAAATATTATTCCTTCTACGCAGTGTGGGTTTTCGAAAGGTTCTGGTACATCGATAGCTTTGACTAATGTAACTCTTGATATTTTTAGGGCTTGTGATAAAAATATGAATACTATTTTAATACTTTTAGATTTCTCAAAAGCGTTTGACACTATTAATCATAATTTACTTATTTCTAAATTAAAATATTACGGTTTTAATAAGGAGTCTGTCCTTCTCGTTAAATCATACTTATTGATATGAATAATGAACCGGTCTCAAATCTTTTCTGAAAATAAATATTCTGATCGAGCGAAAATAACTTCTGGTGTACCTCAAGGGTCCGTCTTGGGCCCATTGTTGTTTCTTATATATACATCCGATATTTTAAAAGCTGTAACGTGTTGCAAAGTACAAGCATTTGCTGATGATACTCAGATTTATTGCTGTTTTGATGTAAGTGATCACGTCGATATTGAATCGGCTATTAACAGTGATTTAAAAATAATAAATGAACTTTCTGCGAAACATAATTTACATTTAAATCCCTCAAAATCTAATCTGTTGGTGTTTGGCAATAAAAATAAAGTAAATTTTATAAAAGATAACTTCAGTATAGCAATTAATGGTTCCAAAATGAAGTTTGTTGATAATGCCAAGAATTTGGGAGTTGTATTAGATGCGCAGCTAAGGTTTAAGGAGCATTTAAAGCAATTGTTTCAAAGAGCTTATAATTCCTTAAGGATGTTGTACAGTAACAAACATGCTTTAAATAGAAAACTTAGGAGGAACTTATGTGAATCTCTTGTTCTATCTAATTTTTCATATTGCGACTTTTTATATGGGTTTTGTCTGGATCAGGAGAGTCGGTCTCGTATACAAAAAATACAAAATAACTGCTTACGATTTGTTCTTGGATTAAGAAAATATGATCACACTTCACATTTGTATAAAGAAATCAGCTGGTTACAAATGGATGCTCGTAGAAACCTTCATTTTTGTAGTTTTTTAATTAAATGTATTAGTGATCCTTCCACCCTTGTTTCTGTTCGCGAACGATTAATTTTTCGTGGTGAAATACATGGAAGGGATGTAAGAGGTAGAAATAAATTAACTATGCCTCATCACCAGAGCGTCATATTTCAAAGATCTTTTTCATATAATGCTGTTCGATGTTATAATGCGCTTCCTGTCGAATTTTTAAATTTAAAAGTGCCGGTATTCAAAGTAAAATATATGAAATACCTTTTTGATTTGCAGAACACAGGTAATTTTGCTTATTAAAATAATAGTTGACTGTCAAGGGCACAATTTTATGATTTATAAAAGATCTGTTCTTATTGCACCCAAAATTTAATAAATATAAAAAAATATCACTGCTTACCATGACTACTAGACTGCGCCAATCACTGACATGCACACTTTTTTGTATGTATTTAAATATTTTGTACATTTTCTGAATAAGAGGCATTTATTATTATTATTATTATTAAAATTGTACTCAGTATGTTTCTCCAGCAGTGTTCTGCAGATAATCGTTTGCATTAAAGCCTTCTCGAAAGGATCTTGGTAAAAAAATGTTTGGGGATTGATAAGTATCTGTTTGGTAAAAAATTCATAAAAGTGAGCCAAGAAGTTTTGTGTTGTATATATTCCTTGGTCTTTTTTGTAAAGTAATATTATATCAGCATTATTCCCGGCTTTTGACATTCTTCTTTCTTTGTTGGCGTGCGGCTATTGTTACCGTCCGCGCACCAGAAATTTTTGAAATATGTGTTTTTTGACCTTCTAAGTGCCCCAGCTGGGTAAAGATACGTCTTGGACATTTGCTTTATGGAATCGATCGTAGAGGATAAATGGGCCTTTCTTTTGATATGAACGCTATTTCGGTGGGAGCTATGATAAGCCGATAAGACCATTTTTTCAAAACACCGATGATTCAAAATGCAGGTCGCTGTCGCTATGGTTAATTTTTCGAGTTAGGACTTTTTTTTCGGAAAATCTCGGACAAGCCCAATAACGGCAGAATCGGAGTATGGGATGTCACTTAAAAAAATAAAAAAGGGGTAACAAGGCATTTTGTCGAGTTGAAACCATGACTACTTTGTTAAGGTAAAAAAGGGTTCGATAGGGAATATAAAGGAGATTTAAAATCAATATAGGATGCCTATACCTCAAATCACGAGGAAGCGGTCCAAATGCAGAAAAACAAAAAAAAATTTTTTGCGCCTTTCCAATTTTCAGATATTTCACTTTTTTTTTTTTCGAGAAAAGTAACGAGGGGAGGAAATTGTCTATGGGCTCCCAAACCCCCTCTAGGAATTGAAAAACCATATTGCGAGTATTACTGTCCGGTTTACACAGGGCGGGCCATTTCTTGCCCTATGGTTGTACGTTTGGCCTCTAGCATATGAACAGTTGTTCCTTGGGAAATCAAGTAAATACGTAAAGAAGCTTCTTATTTCCTCTAGAGACTGCTGTGAAAATCAGGGAGATTAGGATTAGTTGTGAATTTTGAGAAATTTTTGAATTGTAGCCCGCACGAATTCAATTTGCCTTTCTTTGGCCATTTGCAAAGTCGTTTCTAGAATAGATGGGTTTACATTTTTTACCTGAAGTCGAAAAATGTAAATTTGAATTTCCAATAAAATGCACATAATTTCCATTTCATAGAAAACTAAGACATTTCAAGGCGGATTGGCATTGCCAGCAAATATCTCTTTTAGCGCATTAAGGGTTAGTGAAAATAGATATACGTACCGAAAAGAAGATAAATAGCAAGTATTTATTGCCTAATTTTGCATACGAAATGCAGATAAAGGTATGTCTTAGAAAAAGTTTTATGCTTATATTTTAGTTTATATGCGGTATTTAAAGTGTTACTGACCTCATTAATGTCTGTGATTTCATGTTATATATTAATATAAGGGATTTTAAACTAAGGAGATTCGGTCCGGAATAGTGGCGTTTTCCAGTAATCGGAGAATTCAACAGCATCTTTAATTTAATTTTTGCATTAAGTACTGGAAATACCTGAAATATTTGGCGGTTGTTATCCTTATACTAAGATAATATCATCATCATCAGCGACCATGAAGGGTTTCAGATGTTTTACATAGGGTGTATGATAGCAACTAATATGGATTTTATTGTTACTAGAAGGATCAGAAACTAAATATTTTGATCAGAGCGGATGTGCTACACGTGGATAATAGCTTTAGAGAGGCTTTTAATTGTTTAAGACATTCTGAATTTCTAATTGTAAATTTTGGACAGTTAAAAATAAAGATTTGAGATTCGCCATTAAGACCATTAACCTATCATATTTTCACTTTCCCGTATAACGACCCTTATAAATATTCATATTTTGGGAACGTGTTATCTTATAACAATTAAATTAAAAACACAAACCGAACTGGATATTTTTTCGTTTCATTATGTTGAAAAAAATGCATAACATTTCGAAAAAAGGCAAAATATCTGAATTTTAATTTCATTTTTGTAAATGAAATATCTATCCATACAAGGCAGTCCTAAAAGGATGAGGGAGCTCCTGAGGACGAAAAAATATTCAAAAAACTATGAAACACCTAATATGTTTTTGAAAATTTTATCATATTTTTTTTTTGAATAAAAACATTTCTTCAACTATAGAGGGTAGCCCTAGGAGACTGAACCAGCTACCTGAAAATAACAAAAAATATATTCCAAAAACATTAATCTTGCCTAAAAAAAAGGTAGTAAAACGTGACAAATTTATTTTCTTTTCTGCATACACAAGCAAATTTTTATATAGAGGTATACTCTAGGGGGTGAAATAGCTCTCTAAAAATAAAGTTAAAATTTTGGGTTTTTATTTTATAGTGTGGAAAACGCCAAACCATAAAAGAGGTTTGGTTATAATTTTTTTTTCGACTACAGGGTGATTCTAAGAGGGTAAAATATCTCCAATCAGAGATATTTTTTATTTCAAAACTAATAATATTTTCAGACGCAATAAAACCCAAACATTTTATTATATTTTTTTGCATATCGATTTGAGTTCTTATTATTAAATTAGAGCTTTTGCGTACTACATAGTATTTTTGATATACACGTTTTGACATTTAGAATTGACAGCTGTCAAACTGCAAAAAAATGGCAACATAATATGGGTCTGAACTCTGAAGCTTCAATTTCAAGTCAAGTTTTTAACTTTGAACAAACGCGGCTATGTATCTGTATATATCACATATCTTGTTTAACAGTATTTGTACTGACTTTTCTATAAGTTTCTATCAGATTTTAGCCCCTTTAATGTTGTTTTGTTCTCTCCTTTAGCACTTACCGGACGGGGGGATATTCAAAATGAAATATTTTCAATACGATTTTGAGTTACGGTTTTAGGCCTTTGTTTGACCAATTCTTAGAATATGCAGCCCGATAAGGGCAGCCCCAGGACACCATAGCAACCGTCTTATACTGAGACTTATACTAAGACCCTGCTATTTTTTTAAAGTTTGTTCGACCAGAATTTTTACTATGGAAGATTTCTTTTTCTCTTTGTGCAATCAAAATAATCTAGAGCTAGGTAAAAAACAATAATTTTTAGCGATTTTGAATTTTTACCTTTCTTTCCGACATACAGGGTTTTTTAGAAAAATTGATCTTTTATAAATGGGGTGCTGAACAAAGCCCACTTATGGCAATCAGATTCAGTATGATTTATCAGATCATGAACAGGGTTAGCACCCTTAAGTATTCCACCAAAATTATTGTATACAGGGTGCACCAAAAATTCTACCGATTCTAAACTTAAACAATGTTGAATTTCTGCTCCGCAAGGTAGATAGTATTCCAGAACTTTTTTACACACTATATTATTAGGACTTATTATCAGTTAATTCAAAATGATTGGTAAATAGTTTAAGTAAGTCTGTATAAACAAAAATAACATGTCAAACTGTATTTTATTGGGAAAAAGAGAATTATATCAATGATAAAAGGCAATTTTTCATTTTTTATAAAAAAATCTTTTTTTAAAATGAAAAAAAAAAAAAACAAAAATCTCGTCTTTAAATTTAAAGCAATATCTGAAAGAACTAGAGCAAATTTCATTCGAATTCATGATAAAAAAAAACCAAACCTAACAGATCACTATTTAACGTCCACCTCTTAGTTTTTGGTTAATCCTATATACAATATTCATGTTGGAAAATTTAAAGGTTCCAACCTTGTTTATAATCTGATAGATATACCTTTAATTACCATAAGTAGGTTTTGTTCAGCAGATTATTTTAAAAAATCAATTTTTCGAAAAAGAACCGGGTATGTCGGAAAAGAAGAAAGAATGTCAAAATGGCTAGAAATTATTTTTTCGTACCTAGTTCTAGGTTATTTAAGTTGCACAAAGAGCAAAAGAAATTTTCCATAGTAAGAATTTTGGTCGAACAAATTTTAAAAAAAGTGACAACCCTCTGTATAAGACGGTTTATATAGTGTCCTGAGGCTGTCATTATCAGGCTGCACACTATGGGTATTGGTCAAACAAAAGCCGAGAACTGCAACTTAAAATCTGCATTCATATTGAAAATATTTCATTTTGAATTTCCAATAAAAATTTTCTTGGTGCACTTCGAGGTTCCAGCAGTTTAAATTATTTTGATAATATTTGTTATGTCTGACATTTAAAGTTTAATATGTATTTAAAAATGCTCTATATTGTGCCCAAAAATAACAAAATTTCTATTTTCTAACTAATAATCTCGACAAAATGCAAATATATCATTGAAAAACATGACCCAACATTGAACCTAGGTGAATTAAATACTACGAAGTTCAAAAGGTTATCCTTATCCGTATGTGCTCAAATAGTTATCGGTGCCAAAATATTTTTAATTTATTTCCCAAACATACTGAGAGATAGCTGATAAAGGTACAATTTGGAGTACACTGACTTTTGTTATCCAAACGGTTTCATCGCAAATTATTAGATATTAAATACAAATTCAGTTATTTATTATCATTTTTAATATATTCTCAGGTCAAGGATTTTTTATAAAATTCTTTGAAAGATACCTGAAAGTTAATATAATTCAGGACGAAGGGCAACTAAAAAGAGAGAGGGGAAAACATTTTCGAGACTTTTGGTTTTGATACACAAACATTTTGTTTAATTTACATTAAAAAAAATATTAATTTTCATTTAAAAAGTTAATAAAACTTTTTAAATGAGAATTACAAGCATTTATTAAAATCAGAGCTGAAAAAGATTCTTCAAAAAAATATTTAGTAATTTTGTAGATACTTATGTGAAATAATATCAACATAATATGATTGTGTCAGCCGATACTCGGTGGAAATCCATAGTAATATGATGTAAAATGTAAAAAACAAACACTGTTTTTTACAAACACTTCCACTATACTTAATTTAACAACGTGACATGTTTCACTACACAGTAGCTTCTTCGGACGTTACATCTCGAATGCACAAGCTTACAAGTTAAGGTGATATTTATATAACTAAGTATAATACAACCATTTGGAAATTTTAATTACTTAAAAAAGGTCTGGGAATTTTTACGTACTAGCAATAAAATAAAAAGAAATTACTTAAAATTATTAGAACATATTTAACACTTCAATAATTCACCCTTGTTAAATATGTTCTAATAATTTTAAGTAATTTGTTTTTATTTTATTGCTAGTACGTAAAAATTCCCATACTTTTTTTAAGTCATTAAAATTTCCAAATGGTTGTATTATACTTAGTTATATAAATATCACCTTAACTTGTAAGCTTGTGCATTCGAGATGTAACGTCCGAAGAAGCTACTGTGTAGTGAAACATGTCACGTTGTTAAATTAAATATAGTGGAAGTGTTTGTAAAAAATAGTGTTTGTTTTTTACATTTTACATCATAATATCAATATACTTAATCCCCCTTGGCAAGTGCTTATCAAATCTTACAAGGATGTCCCGGTGAAGCCAGAGGGACTAAATCTATGTTAATATGTTATCTAATGTTTTGATGCGATTTAACTTCTTAATATACATTTTAGAACATGTTTTATTGACTGACCAGTTTTGCATAAAATTAATAATGATCATTTTTAGACATTTCTTTTGGAAAGTAAGTATTATAAATGAATGTTTTATAATTTTTACTTCCCTCGTAAAAAGGGAAGTATTGTAATCGTGAAAAAACCACCCTCCGAGATTTTTTCAGAGCTTTACGTTTCAGTGTTCCTAGATGCCGAAAAACATGTTTTATCAATTCCGTTGGTCTGTCTGTTTGTGGCATAGCTAAAAACCTACTTACCCGAGTTACTTCAAATTTTGGTCAAAAATTAAGGGTCACATGGGGATGACCTGGACATTTCGTTAAAAATCCAATATGGCAAAACAAAATGGCAAATTAGTGAAATGTTAAAAAAATCATTACTAAAAAACTACCTATCCAATTTATCTCAAATTTTGAACAAAAGTCAAGTCTTATGTAGGAATCAACTGGTAAAATTTTGATACGAATTCAGGCTAGTGGAAAAAAACATCGACCATATAAATTATTTAAAAAATCAATTTAAAAAATCCTACATGACGTAACACAATAGCGGTGTGTGTTAATATAAAAACTGCTTATTGAATTTATTTAAAGTTATGCCCAAAAGTCAAGTATAGTATAGGTAGAAACTGGTAAATTATTGGTAGGAATTCAATATGATCTAACAAAATGGCGACGAATAAAAATGTTTTAAAAGACAGTACATATGTGATAATAAATGACTATGTACTATACTAAATTGGGTCACACTTCACTATTCCTAATAAAAGGAAAGATTCATAACGAGGGAAGTTTCGGGTAAAGGAAATTAACTGCTTTTTTTTTCTGTAGGCTATATTCGAAAAAGAGCTTTCAGCCTCACAGCTTGATGTATGGGCAGTGTCAAGTAAATTATAAGCACTGTAGATACATTTGGAAAGATGTCAGTGAGAACTATTTTTAATGTTTTGAAAACAATGTGCTTAAATTGTAAATAGTCACTATAGTCCCTTTCTACTATTATTTTTATTGACAGACATAACTACCAGTTAGTACTCCGGTATGATAAATGATTCATTCTTGCCCTTTCTAATCAAAAATTTGAATTTAACTCCAACACATATTACATCTGTGAACATCTCAATATTTTAGATGGTAGTCCCAGGTAGCAAGTGACGTCAATACGGCGTCTTTTTTAGTCATCAATAACGTTCATAGATGTCGTTTTTGAGATATAACAGACCGATGACGTCTTTGGGGGGACATATTTTTGAGTAATTTATGACGTCCTAATAACGTGGTTTATATAACGTCCTTATGATATTATAGTACCTTAATAATGTACTATGTTTTCTAGAAAACTGAATATTTCCTGACTAGACAAGTCTACTATTACAATAAAATTTACATTATTGTATATGTAAAATATATATTATGTAGACCCTATATGAGCCTATAAAATGTAAATTTTGGGAATAACCGAATATTTATTTTTTTAAGAATTAAATAAAATTGGTAATTTCCCTTTATCCGGAACGAGGGAAATATGAATATTAGTAAGGAATAGTGAAGTGTGACCCAATTTAATTTAGTACATAGTTATTTAGGAACACATATACACTGTCTTTTCGAATATTTTTATTCGGCGTCATTTTGGTCCACCATATTGGATTCCTACCAATATTTTACCAGTTTCTACTTATGTCACACTTTGATTTTTGGCTATATATTTAAAGTCAATTTAATAAATGATTTTTACATTGACATATACTGCGATTTTACTACACCATGTTGAATTCGTCCCAGTGTATCCCTATATAATATTTAATTTTTCTGCAAAATTAAAAATCAGTTGAATAAGACTTTTTCTACCTTTATTTAAAACAAAATTTATTTGGCCGCCATTTGGTTCTACTATCCCGAATTCGTAATACAACTTTACCAGTTTATCTCTATATCACACTTAATGCTTGCACCAGTGGCGGCTCGTGGGTAAAAAAATAGGGGAAGTGTTAGAGAAAAATAGGACAGACAAGGTCTAAAATGGGCACCGCATGCAAACATTTTTTTGCAAATACCCATTGCTACACAGCCACTTAAATTCAGAAAACTAAGATTTTTTGAAATGAATATTGTAGGATTTACCAGAATTTTTAATGTCTTTTTTAGCACTATATAGAGTTTCTAACAAACTACAAACATTGTCACTAACGGGTCCAAACGAATTCATTTTCAACCACACAAACGCGCCACTCCCCCAAACAATAAAATAAAAGACCGCCGATAAAATATTGAATAAAGAGTGATCGAAATTGCGACTCTTCCCTAAAGGCGCGGTCCTCGTACAAGCGATACTCTCGTTGGCATAGCAACGCATTATTTTCGTTTCTGGCTGGAAGATTTTTACGGAACTCGTACGCGGCTCTTCCGTTGGTGGATCGACACAAACGAGTTTGCTGCCGGTGCGGTGGGCGCACATACATTTCGTTTTGTGTTTGCCTTTAGGTTTTCGACGTGCGGCCAGCGGCAATCCTACGAATGCATTAAATTTAACATTGCAATTATTGCTAATTTTTTTATGAAATGAATTAGATTTGATATTGAAAAGATTTAATATTGAAAACTGGTATATTGTATTGATTTTTAAAGTGTGTTCAAAAATAATTTGCAGGTTTTTTTTGGAAACAGGCACTTCCCTATTTTCTCCGAATAGACGCACTGGCTTGCACACAATTTGAAATTAATCTAGTAATATTTTCAGGCTGATTTTTATTAGGCCGCCTTTTTGTTTTGCTAACTTATATTCATACCAAAATATCACCAGTTCATTCTTATGTAACACTTGATTTTCGTTCAAAATTTGAAGCAAATTGAAAAATTAATTTTATTAGTGATAACTTTTTTAACGTTTTACTAGACCGCCATCTTATTCCGGCATATTGGATTTATTTTAAAATATTACCAGGTGATCCCTATATGGCCCTTAATTTTTGACTGAAATTTGAAGTCAGTCTGATGAGTTGTTCTTTGGCAATGCCGCAAACTGACAGACAGTCAAACCGACAGACGGACCGACGGAATTGATAAAACATATTTTTTGGCATCTAGGGACGCTAGATAAAGATATGTAAAACTTGTGAGGGTGATTTTTTCAGATATAAAAATTTTATTTGGCCGCAATTTTGTTCCCCATCTTGAATTAGTACCACAGTTTTACTAGTTCATCCCTATACCACAATTCGTTATGGCACACAATTTGAAATCAATTCATAACTAATTTTCCAGGCTGAATTTTTAAATATTTTATTAAGCTGTCATTTTGTTCCGCCATCCTGGATTCGTACCCAAATTTCACTAGTTGATTCCTACATAATACTTGAATTTTGTGCAAAAATTCAGATAAATTGGAGATGTACTTTTTTAGTAATAATTTATTTCACTAGGCCTGCATGTTGTTTTGTCATATTGGATTTTTACCAAAATTTTATCGGGCCATCCCGATATAACCCTTAATTTTAGAGCAAAATTTGAAGTCAATCGACACACACACAGACAGACAGGCAGACGTAATCGAGAAAACATGTTTTTCGGGATCTGGGAACTGAGAAACCTAAACATCTGTACAATACTTCCCTTTTACGAGGGAAGTAAAAATATTTTCAGGCTAAAACATTTATTATTATTTATACTATGTATTTACATATTAATTCTCATTTGTTTAAAAAAGTAGGATAGTATTGTTTTGATAGTTTATTAGGTGTCCTAATCGTTTGAAAATTACACCAGCAAACAGTGGAATGCTAAATACAAAGCAAAACATCCAAAATAATGTTTTATTTGTTTTGAAGTGTTTCTCCAATTTGAAATTACAGTGTCTTCACAAAGCAACGTAATGATTGAATATCTCATGACGCGATGACTTTAGGTGAAAAATATTTATAAAAAATAGAACGTCTTTAGGGATACCGTATTGTGATTTTTGATAATGTACAGGATGATTGGTTTAGTCCTCTATTAAATATGTAGATTCTACATTTTGTATAACATATCATACCTCCAAATTAATTTGTTTTTAAATTATTATCTGAAAATAGTTACTTTATGCTTTATTGACGTCCTGTAGAATTTAAACGTAACGTACGTACAGTAAAATAGTTTACATTTTTTTATACTAGTTTTGAAAGACCTATCACCTGACACATTTTTTGTTAAACCGAAAGTGTCAAAAGCGGAAGTTTATATATCATTTAAAATCTAGACAGAAAAGTGCAAATATTTCTGCCATAAACCATTTAACAAGTAATGGTAGCCGTATTCAAATGTCAATAATTTTAAAACAAATGAATTTAGAGATATCGAGGTATATTTATGAATATTTAGGGTATTCTATAAAAAACAGAATAAATCCGCCATAACCTAACGTACTACCCTTCACATTGTTGAATATACCACCGTACGGTAGCTCTAAAGGTTTTTTATATTTTTTGATTGGCATTTCTTGTAAAGTTTACTTGTCCTGAGACATTTAGCTGTTGCTACTTCCGTTTAATTCTCGGCTTACAACCATACAGAGATGAGAGATCACCACGACCTGATACCTTGGATCCACTTAAGTTAATACCAGAGAATGCGAAAGCGCGAGTAGGACACGATAGATGGGGTGGAGCAAGTATTTTTGACGGGCTCATCCATGACTGATAGTGATGACCTATTCGTTAATGAAGTTGATGGTTTCAGTATTATGAAAGTCTAGAAGTTTCATTGGTTTGTATTTAAACAAATATGTATGTATATTGGAAAAGGGTTCCCATTTTGTGGGGGCCCTAAGCTTCAGCTTATTGAGCCTAATGGGATATCCGCGCCTGCTCAGGCGTACATAAACCCAAATAAAGTTATACAAAAGCCTTTAAAAATAACTTTAATCTTAGAACGATTAAAGAAAAGTTCAGAAATAGTAGCACATCAAACGACTTATACGATAACTTTTTATTTTCAACATTCACAACCTACCGCAAAATGACAAACTATTTACCACGGAATTCTTGGTAGCCTATAGACGATTACTCATGTTCGAGTGGGGGACCTTGCCCTCTTTGATAATGTGTTGTTTACCCCATAATCGCAAGGTGCCCGTCTTAGAACAACACATTAACGTATTATTGTGACCAAGTTCAAAAATTATAAAAAAATTCTTGGAATCATTGACCTCTGGGTTAAATATCCCGACATATCAATAATTAATTGTTGGACGTGCTGAACCCGGTATTGTTTTTATCACGCAACATGCAATTGAATGCCATCCATATCATAGTAGCCAGGGCATTCCTTAGTGTCCAAAAAAATAAGAAATCAGTGACTTTATATTCACACCATTACTAGATGATGTAACTGAACTGTCGATTAGATACAAAGACATGCGGAAAATTTTAAAATACAAGTGTGCAAACTCTTACAATAAAAATTATAGATTATTACGTGAGTCACAGGTGGGTCTTCACAGCATTTGATATATTTTAAATAAGGAAATGGTATGATGTTTTTACAATCGTGTTTTTGAGTTACCTATTAAAAATTGAAAGAAAAATGTCGGTTATGGCGGTGCCACACATGCGGCATCCGGCGAATAGTGAGCAACGTATAATCATTAATCGGCAGTTTCTTACTATTGAAAATAATTACTACTATTTTCCCGATTGATTTTGGGCCGTTCCAGGTCAGACCATAAGCACAGAGTAAGTGTTATAAAGGGCATTTGAAAAAGGAGACTACCATTAGACAAAAATATGTATATCAAACCAATTTAAAAGGACAATTTCGGAAACTTTCCTATCGCTGAGGATTTTCAAATGCTGACACATTATAACCTATGGAATCAACTGCGTTCCACACAATGGTTTAAAATTGTTAATGCTATTGCATTAGTTCAAAAAGAGCCAACTCAGTAAAATCTTAACCAACCTTTAAAAAGTTATATCAAATAATCTTTTGCTAATCCATTTTTTCGGCATCGTCGTAAAAAAGGGACTCAAAAAAGAGCAAGGAACCCTTAGTTAGAGGAGGCAATTCTTGATGAGATAGCTGAAAACCCCTCTCATAGTGTAAGAAAGCTAACGGTTGAAGTTCATGCGACGAAGTGGGTTGTTCATGAGATCATTCGAGAACAACTGCTACACATTTATCACGTTTAAAAGGTACAGGTCATGTCTCCTGTTGCAAATTCATTTTTGGAACGATTTAGGCAAAATCTAAATTTTACTAGTATTGTTTTGTTCACCGTCAGCTGTTCTTACTCAGAACGGAGTAATAAATTGCCGTAATCTGCATATCTGGCATGAAGAAAATCCCTATGCAATAGTACAGAGAAAGCACCAACACAGATTCATAGCTAACGGGTGGGCTGGGATTATGCCTTGTATTTGCAATTCTTGCAATAAAACTTAAACGGTTTATTAGAAAATGTGCCATCGGAAAACAGATATCAAATGTGGTGTATGCACCATGGTCGAGGTATCCTTGAATGTTGTTTCAAGTACAATGAGAAAAAATCAACCGGATAAGGAAATTTAAAACTGCCTCAGTAAACAACAAGAAGCAACGCTTTCACATATTTGACATTTTTGTGATTGGGTGATTTCCAAAAAGAAAATGTCAAAAAGATTCAGTTTTACGTACTTTTTATTTTCATTTAAGTTTTACCTTTTCTCTTAAACTACGATCAACTATTTCAAATGTTCTTTTGTTAGGTTCACTTAGATTTGGAAATTTATCAGAATAAGTGCGTCTTTCCTTCACATAATTGCCTAGTGCTTGTTCACAAGTTGTATGCATTTGAGTATTAGTGGGATATAATGAAACATTTTATTATCTTAATGCAAATTAAAAAATACAAACGCTTAATTTTTTTCAAAAGCGGCTAATTTATTGAAAAACATGTAAAGTACCTTTTTTAAAGGGAAATGACCAAAGAATTTGAAAAATCAGTTTTCTGCTTTGTAAAATGACACCTGTCAACATTTTGTCGCAACGGGTGTAATGGCATGTATCTTTCAGACTTCCCTGAAGACGTAAAACATCTACTGTAGTATGATTTTATGAGTCTTTACGGCCTATATAAAATATTAACATTTCATTAAATTATTGTTTTGGGCCCTGTATCTCCTTAGGGGTACTTAAGGAAATTTTTTTCTATAGCAAACTAGAGTTATTCTGATCTCTCCTATAAGCTTTCGAGAGTACAACATATACTTGCGAGACACCCTGTAAAGTTTGGTATTTTTTGTTGAATTGCGAAAAAGCTAACAAACATTTTTATTAAATCAGTTTCTATTAGGTATTGTGGGTAGCGTCACTAGAAATTGGTTAAGGGGGTCTAAACAAGTAACAAATGATATAATTTACAAAATAAAACGTTATCACAATTTCATTACGTCTAATACTTCACGTCTTACTGCCTGTCATTTTAATAACATATACAAAAATAGAAAAACATTGGTAATATCTGACATCGGTTAAACTCACCCTTTGCCGATTTTGATAATTTTTGCACACTGATAAAGTTTAGGATGTTCATCAAGATTCTAAAGTATTTTTTTTTCAATTTGAATGAATAACACATCTTTGTTAAATTAACACGTTATTGTATGTAAAAGTAGTTATAACAAAGAACATTTACTATATAAAAAAATACTTTTCTCAATGGAATATTTAATTTAGTTAAATGTTTTTTTTTTAGATAAAGGACTGAACAAGATGCTAGTTTTAAAAAATAGGATAAGTAAAGAAGGATAGTTGTAGTTTTGATGTGATAATATGCTTCTCACAGCAGGCTTTTAAAATCAATTATACCAAAGCCAGATTATACCCCGAACAGACCATCCATCCAATGTAAAATAAAATACTCACTCAACTTTACTGTATTTCATTATAGCTGGGATCCATCAACATATTTCTGTGGCGCTCAACATATTATTAGAGACAATGTTGCCAGTATGTGGCGGTCTTTGACATACTATTTATGTTTTGTATTTTAATTTCCAATAACCTTGATAATCGAATTTAAACCAGTAGTCATCATCATCCACAATCCCATGCTGGAATCGGCCTACCTCTCGCACATACATATGCTCTGTGTCTTAGTAGAATGACATGATTTTAGCGAATTACTGATGGAGTCCCCAACTGCGTACCCAACAGACGCGGAGAGTATTAAATTTTTATTTTTTGAGAAAATGTGCTTCTGTTCGAGAACGATGGCCCGTTTGTACAGGTTTTCGAAGTAAAATCGGTCTTTTTATTATAGTTACCGCGGATCTATAACACAGGGTAACAAAATGAAAACAAAAATTTGGTGCCGGAAATCTAACATCTGATTTTAGAAGTTTTTAATGTGCTGATTCCAAAAATGTCACCAGATTTTTTCTATCAGCTCTAGTTTTTGAGATACAGGTTACCGGTTAATTGAAATTTTTTTCTGATAAAGGACAACAAATAAAGAGATAAATATGTACTGAATCGTCATAATAGAAATTTCTCAGAATCTAATTAACCAAATGGATACCTGGAATTGTCCCTGACCCAATGTTCCTATACTAGGAACTACTCAATACACTGCTCTTAATTACTTTTATACCTGTAATTGCCTATGACCCGATCCTTCTATACCTGCTTGGCTGTACTCGATTTAGTATATTACTGAGTTTTGCCAAGTAAAGTAATCATTTTGTGTAAATTTTGGTCGTTTTGTAGTATCAAGACACTAAACTGAAACAATAGCATCCACAAGCAGACGTACCTGTGTAAATCATCCCAATGTTTTTTGTTATGTGTGTGGTGAATACACTTTGAAAGAGAGCAGAAAAACGATTTCTGACTTTGTGAAAAGAGCTTATCTTGCCTATTTTGGCGTTCATTTAGGAGATCAAGATAAATCTTGGGCCCCACATTTCATATATAAAACATGTGTTGAACATTTGCGACAGTGGACAACTGGAAAGAGGAAGCGCCTAAAGTTTGATGTACCAATGGTTTGGAGAGAACCGCGAAACCATCATGACGACTGCTATTTTTGTCTCGTTATTATTAAAGGCATAAATAGAAATAATAGACACAAATGGACATATCCTGATCTAGATTCTGCAAGAAGGCCTGTAGCGCATTCGAAAGAAATACCCGTTCCATCATTCAGCAGTCTACCCGAACTGACAGAAGATGATACAGAAACATCAACGTCTGACGAAGTTCAAAGAATTCAATCAGAAAGCGACAGCGAATTTGAAGCAGATTTAGCAACTCCGCGGTGTTTCAATCAAGAAGAACTAAACGATCTTATAAGAGACCTGAATCCCTCAAAGGAATCCGCTGAATTGCTTGCATCCAGATTAAACGAAAAAAAATCTACTTTGTCCAGGTACTAATATTACATTTTATCGTAAAAGAGATAAGGATCTGCTGCCTTTTTTCGCTCAGGAAAATGACTTGGTATTCTGTAACAATATAAAAGGGCTCTTAGAAAAAATGGGTTTGCCTGAATACACTCCAGATGATTGGTTGGGTTCAAAACGTAGTTTAAAATGTGTTCTTTTACATAACGGTAACAAATATGGCTCAATTCCTATTGGTCATTCTATTACCATGAAGGAAGAATATGAAACAATTGCATTAGTTTTGAGAAAAATTAAATACGAAGAACATCAGTGGGCAATTTGTGTTGATTTAAAAATGGTTAGCTTCCTCCTTGGACAGCAGAGTGGTTATACAAAATATCCTTGTTTTTTGTGCCTTTGGGATAGCAGAGCTAAAAATGAGCACTGGGTTAACAAAAATTGGCCTTCAAGAGATGTCATGACTCAAGGAAAACAAAACGTGATCAACGCACCTTTGTTTTCAAGAGAAAAAATCTTCCGCCCTTGCATATCAAGCCAGGCCTAATGAAGCAATTTGCGAGGGCTTTAAATCGAGATGGAAATTGTTTTGGGTATTTGTCACGTAAATGTCCTGGCATTAGCACGGAAAAACTAAAAGCTGGTATATTTGATGGTCCTCAAATAAGGCAACTTGTTAAAGATCCACAATTCACCACATCAATGAACGAGACTGAATCTTTCTCTTTCAATCTTTCTCTGAAATTATAAAGCAGAGAATTACGTAGAATTAGTGGAAACTATGCTTTCAAATTTTAATATTCTCGGCTGTAACATGAGTATAAAAGTTCACTACCTCCACAGCCACCTAGATCGTTTTCCAGAAAACTTAGGTGATTGTAGTGAAGAACAGGGGGAAAGATTCCATCAAGATATTAAAACTATGGAAGATCGTTATCAAGGGCTATGGGATAGCCACATGAAGGCGGACTACTGCTGGAGCCTTCAGCGAGACTGCCCTAGTAAACTCCATTCTAGAAAGTCGTATAAAAGAAAATTTTTATGTGATTAGTGACTAATGTAATTATGTAAATTAAGTTTTTGCAATAAATACTTTAATCTATGTGTCTTTGTTTTTTTAACTGGCAATAGTAATATTATATATTATAACAGTTATATTGTAAAATATATACACAATTTTTTTTTTAACTAGATCTGATAGACAAAATCTGAGAACTTTTTTACATTCTGCATCCAAAAATTACCCAGG
Organism: Kuschelorhynchus macadamiae; assembly: GCA_030620095.1. Classification (NCBI taxonomy): domain Eukaryota; kingdom Metazoa; phylum Arthropoda; class Insecta; order Coleoptera; family Curculionidae; genus Kuschelorhynchus; species Kuschelorhynchus macadamiae. The sequence goes on from JAUTXW010002618.1 coordinate 4,707,927, forward strand.
AACAGTTAAAAAATGTGTGTTGGCCTGTGTAATATGACAATTTTAAGTCATCTACACTGTATATATTATACTAGAAAATTAATCTATTTTATTTTATTTGGATTCTTTTTTAAATAAAAGCTTGTTTTTCACGTTCAAAGGGGAAATCTTTGTTATTCTTATTGTAAAAATGATGATAAAGTTTGCTCCACTTAGTTATTTTATTATTATGTATTCATTGCATATTTAGACAGAATGATCTCATAATCCGCAAGCAAAAATAAAATATAGAGCTACATTGTATATCAAGTTATTTTGAGGTAAGGTTCACATTTATTCTGGCAAACTGAACAAATAATATAGTTATTATGTGCAGAAGAAAATCCAACGACTCTTGATTTCATAGGTGTGATGGCGCTATTGAATAACGGATAAATATGGATAAAATGATATTTTTATCCAGTAGTCCGGAAATTGATTTAGAAGAATTTTTCTTTATACATGAACTGCAAACGACAAAATCGGGCAAGAGGTGTTTACTAAAAATAAAATCAGTGTTAAAACACGTTTAAATCCAAAAGGTTATTTAATTATCACGTTGAACTTTGAATGATACGGTGGTAGGGTATCATGAAATAAAATTTACCAAGCATTTTAAAAGTCATTGCTCCCCTGGGTGCACTAACTGTCGTCAAGTCGAACGTTAATTGTTTTGTTAATCAGCTCAAACTGGCGACTGCATATTATTATTTCATCACTGTTGTCAAAAAACGTATTTTGTATTTATCTCCCAATTTTGATGTACATAGAACGCTTCTTACTGTTGTGTGGTTCAAGGACATGACAACGGTATATATGAGAATGAATTTCTATTTTTCAGCGTATTTTAGTATTTACTTTCTTCGTAAGAGTGTGAAGTACTGTAATGGTAAAAAAACACCCTCTAAGATTTTTGCAGGACTTTGCGTTTTGAGCTTTCTATATATACAAAAACATGTTCCCCTATGTACGTGATCTATCTTTGCGCGGCATAGATCAAATATTACTTATCTGATTGACCACAGATTTTGCACAAAATTATAAAAAAACTGGAAAATATTTGATATGAATCTATTATGGCGGTCTATATAAAAATTTAGTGGAATAATATGATGAACTGGTAAAGTTTTGGATATATTTTAAAAAAAGCATGAATAAAAACAAAAAATAACATCCAGGCTAATACGACTACTCTTCTTCACTAAGGCTTCAACTGCCGGAATGGACTCCAGTACGATTTGCTTGACTAGGTCGGTGAGAATCAGCTACGGAAGGGAGCTCTTTTTTTTAATTTGTTGTACATACACTTGCTGGAGCGACATACAATTTGTATATTGTACTGCAGTCTACGACGAATATCAATGGGTTTCACTGTGCAAGAAATGAATAACAGAACGCTGTTCCTTCCTAGTGAGGTGCTCCAGCGCAGTTGCTATTTTTAAACTGTCAGTATGAAAAAACTTTTATTTTTTCCTACAGATCCTTCTACATCACAAAAATGACATACCTAACAACTTTTAAGACAAGACTCTGTTTTGTGTATTTTTTAGGGCACTTTTAAGGTTTTTATTTGATTCTGCCCGTAGATTAGTTAAGGAAGCAGAAATAAAAGCTTTAATAACTACTTTTGTGGATCTAGTAGTATAATCGCTTGAGCTGTATTAAATCTCTGAAATCAAGTATTTTTTTCGCTATTTTAGGTCAATAAAATAGAAACACCCCATTTTACAGAAGACTGTAGGGTTTCAGTGCAACGTTTGGTTTTAGGAATAGGTTAACTGGCGCGTTGAATGGAACACTGTGCTGTGGCTGGGCTGTTTGCAGATAGCTACTTCAGTTTTTGTAGTGTTTTATCGTTGTGTTTTGTTCGTATTTCTATTAAGTCGATTCTATGAGGAAAGTCACTCATCATACTCTTAAGAATTGCCTGCTTTTGAAAAGATTCACGTGCAATGGTATTAATGAGAATGCATTTTTTTTCTGTAAACGATAAAGTTGGCAGTTTTTTTTAAAATGATTGTCGAACTATAGGATGGTTACCCATACCTATGCCCATGATTGAAGTGAAAACTGCTGAATACTGTAAAAATATAGCCTATGATGTAATACCAAATCTTAATCAAATAACTCTTATTATTTCAGAATTACTAAAGAAATGATAATTTTTTGTAAAAATTAAAACTCTGTATCTCGAAAATTAAACATCTGCATACTCATATTTATATGAACCTTTCGCCTTGTTTTCTTACAAAAAATCTCGTTTTTAACGTTGGCGCATGTTTTCTGAAATCCTGTATAATTAATTAAAATTTTTAAACTGCAAAAAAATAGTGAAAAATGAAATTGTTTTTTGCTCGGTTTCATCTTTGTGAGAATGTCAAAAGTTTCGGGTAAAGGCAATTTTATATGTTGTTTTAAATCAATTGAACTATCAATAAAATCCCTATACATTTTTTGGTAAGCCTTCACCCTAAAACAAATTTATTCAAATAGCTGTAGAATATAGACTGATACTCTTATTCATTTTTAATGGATATAATGCACACAAATAAGTTTATAAGAATCATATGTGGATAGTTTATACAAAATTGATACAGACTTATTTTGTCTAAAAGGTGCTTTAATAGCTTGAGCAAATTTGACGTAATCATAAATATTTTACTTTATATAAAACAAACATTTATAATTTGCTACAAATTTATAAACCAGTCCTACAAACCAACTAAAGGGTGGATTAAAATAATTTAAAGTCATTTTATAAGAGGCTCTGAGCGAATTTAAATTTTACCTGCACATTTTGGTTCCAGTTAACAGGCTATTGTCTACTAAGGGCCTTTGGTTCAGGTTACGCCACTATCAAGGATACCATTGTTAAGGCAAAGCTGTCAATTAATAGAACAGGGCTTATAAATACATTTTATGGTCTGCATATAAAAAAGTTAAATAAAACTGAAAAAATTAGTCAATTCAGTATAAATATTCCGCGTACAATTTGTATACATATCTTTAAGGGTTTGCGAAACCACAAAACTAGTCTCGATAACAGGGAACTAATAATGACACATTTCTGCATTATTATGTAAATGGTAGGTGGTAACTCCAATTTACTAAATGTTTCATTAGAAATTGTTCGGTATCGATCCTCTAGCAGAGGACACAATAGCTATGCTGCATTCTATCTCTGCGTGTCATAAGTGCTTTATTTCTGTAAGAATATCCTAGTATTATTCAGGACAGGGCATTCAATTGGACGTGTTAGATAAATTCACCTCCTGCATTGTGTCCCCTATATAATGTAGTATTTTTCTTCCCCAGATTTAATTATTAGAATTATTATTACTCGTATTACTATTATTATTATTATTTTAGTTTCACCAGTTAAGTGGGGAACTTTTCGAGCTGTTGATATGTATAATGACTTGATAAGATCACAGTTCTCGCAACAAATAACGACACCCCATAGGGCAGCAGCTTTTTGAATAACTGCACTATCTCCTTAATTGTTAGACTTTCTTAATTTGATGTCAGTCGTTTCTCAATTAGGTGATTCGCAGTAATTACTAAACGAATGACTTCCAATTTTTAAACACGTTATATGGTTTTTAATTTGTAGGCAAAGTCCTATTACTTACTTTTTAGCCATATTATCGTCTGCAGGAACGGCGATGTGTACTGTATAAGCATTGCGTTCTTTTTCCTCATCAACAGGATATCATTTTTGTTCTGTATTAATTTGATAATCATCATGTTCCACTAGATATTTACTTCTTTATTTTACAAGTTCAAGCCCTGTGAATACAGGACTAAAGTGTGTCAAATGGATCTTATGCCGCGATAAAAGGGAGATGATTGTCAAAAACAGACCGCTTCTATGGATATACAGAGTTTTAGTCACTTTATGTATATTTTGGTGAGGTCGTTGTGCCTTTTAGTATACTGGCATAGTGCAATAATACTACAACTACTAACAAAATGTCCAGTGGTTTCAGGTTGCTCTCTACAACTTCGATGATATAATTTGTTTTGTAATATGATATGTCTCATACTTTGTAACCATAATCTGGTCTTGCATGCAGATTTCGGAGTCTACGTCTATATTTCTAAAGGATGCCGTGAATCTTTTGTATATTGACCTTTCGGATTATTCCTGGATAAAACGCTATCATGGGGCAATGATCCCTCGCTGAGAAGACCGAATGGAGTGAAGTTCCTGTCTCAACGTTTCTAAAATGGTTAATCAATTTTTTTTTCGGTTTCAGGTGATTTGATTCCAGAGATTACATACCTCTGGGACCGCTGTTTCTTGAGATGTAGAGCCTGACCACAGAAGAACTCGTATGGTGACATCGACATGATGTAATTTTCAATGAAACACCCTGTATATTATATATCCGTCAAATGGGTATACGTTTTGATACCTTTATCCCTAAAGATATCCGAGAAATTTGAGAAATACCCTGTCATAAGAGGCAATGTATTTCCATTGATTCCACTATGTAGTGGATTATTTTCCGTCTCTATCTTAAACATTGCCTCTTATGGCATGGTTTTTTTTACATTTTTCGGATATCTTTAAAGATAAAATATCAAATATTAAACCTAGTAATTTTACAACCAGCAAGAGGAGACCCATTTGACGGGTATATATTTTACAGGTTGTTGCATTTAAAATAAAGTTGATGCTCATTCGTTAACTTTCCGTTCATCTATTGTTTGTGGTTTTTGTAAATCCTAACGATTCGGATAAAACCCCAAAAATATTTTGTACAACGACAGACAAGGCCCACGCGTTGATAGCTGTAATAGTTTTCTTTACAGTGGGGTTTGTTCTTAGAAGTCTCTTTTTCGTACTTTTAGTTCAAATTCGATCTTCTCCATCATCCCATCAGTTTTGATATTTAATGTTTGTAAAATCTAAGATATTTTCCATGCATAAGTCAACCAGTCTTTGAACCATCCATAAGCAGGCTAGATGGTCATTGTTGAATCTTTCGACTCTTCACATGACCTACATGTGACACACGTACACTTTTCCAAGGCGAATTGCACTTCAGTGGATTTACTGAAATTAGAAACAAGTTTTAGTTGACTTTTAACTTCGTTGCTTGCATACAACATTCATCCTCTATAAAGATGCGATGCCACAGCCTTCGCCCTCCTTGGTCTCCTATTGCGTATCCGTAGGAACTGCAATTAAGTATTTGCTGAAGGAATTCATCGCCAGGCAGACCATAAGGCTCATAGTGTCACCTTGCAAGACAGCTCTTTTTATTTCTAAGTGGGAAGTGAGATAACTAGAAAACTAGAATTATTTTACTCCAATTAGCAAAGCTTTTGACCACATTCTTTCAGCTATTTGAGTTCGTCTATTGCCGGAATGTTATTTACAGCGCCGATTTCGTCAGCCATTCGCCTTTATAATAGAAGGGACCAAGTAAAACAGCCTTCTGCATTCTTTTGTAATGTTTGGATATATGAAGCCCTGTGGCATAAGCATAATGCATGGTGACATGAAACTGTAGGTGCCTTTTTTTAGTGACTGCACGCCCTGTATTAAAGGGCGCAGAGTCTGACTTTCCGTCTACGTTCTCCAAATACCGAAACATGCAATTGCACTTCACACAACAATTATTACCTATTGTTAGTGACCCGTCCAGACGCGCACGTCTTCCTCGGCTGGCCACTCATTTAATTACTAGCGGCGCGAGCCGATGATTGACATTGATATTTGCAAGCTGGTATCTTCTTATGTACAGAAAACATAGAGTCCTTATTAATTCCTAAAACGCCGACAATGAAGAACATCATTAAAACCCGAAATTCTGGATGACTTTATCCACTTGTTCAACACAACGATATCAAGTTTGTTGTAACGAGAAAAGTGTAATTCCAGTAAATGCGGCAGTTGCAGTTTTCCATCCCTCGATATTACCTGAGGCATATGTTAATACGATAAGATAAGTGTTGGTGTGATATCTAGTGTCAGGGACGTTTGACTGCTTACGATATATCAAGTTTTTAGTAATGCTGTCTTGGCAGGCCAGCAAAATTGTATAATTCTTTTCGTTATTGTTATTATTATTATCATCAACATTCATATTATATGACTCCGTCCTTCACGGAAAATGCTGACGGTATGGTGGTGTACCATTAATGCAATAACTTTAATATTATTGTTATTGTTGTTCCTGGTATCTACTCATAACGAGGCCAAAAAATGTCAGATAACAGATATCACTTAAAAAATAGGCAACAGGTAAAAGTGGGTAGTTCCCAATTTACTCTAGAAGCCGTTTCAATGAACAGTTTTTTTCACACATTAGGTAACATAGTTACTACTCTAAAATAAACAAAAAAGAATTTTAATTAGAAAACGAGGCCGTTATCTGTTTTTGTCATAAATAAAGTGATATCGATTTTCTACATGATATCATTAGACTAACGAACACTTTTATTTTCTATCAGTAATTAAGCATTAATTTAAAAAAGTAGGAAAGAGTGAAGAAAGTTTTGATGTAATGCAATCGCTTTTAAAAGAATATGAAAATGTTTAAAATATGCGTTTATATTTCCCTTAAAAGGTGCATCAATCATATTTAATTCAGGTCACATTGCGCGTTCGTTCTGACAAAAAAAATGTTTCGTAGTGAAATGATCTTTAATGGTGTCAAGTCTACTTATTGAAGTTAACTCTTCCTTAGAAAATAGTCTTGTCATAATCATATCAAACAAGAGAGAAACTTTCATTAAATTAAGTACTTAGTAGGCTGAAAAAATCATGGTGTTTATTTGCTTAACCACTGTTTATTTGTTTACCTTGTAGTTAAACAAATTCTTGTGTACTTAAACGAATAAATAACAAGTAATATTCTTACTGTACAGGGTGACGATGTATGATCTTTCGTTTTCGTACTATTTTTGTATCTAATATATCATTATATAAACTGAAGTAATTTGTTTTCGGCAGAACATATCTATGAAAATTGCTAAAAAAGTATTCTTTTAAAAATATTATACAGGGTGTTAGGGGTTACAATAAAAATATTTTGACCTATGATAGTATGGATGATTTTAAACGAAAAATTCTTATATACTATCGGTAAATCCTGAATGGTTTTCAAGATATTACAGTTTATAATGTTTAATTTTGGAAAAGGTTTAAATTAAGTTCTTGACAACATGGCAGCGTTGCTATCTTAGATTAAGTACACAGGAAGATACATAACAACACAATAAAACGTGACTGAGTGATTATTTTTCCCCAAACCGCTTGGTAAACATATGTTTGTGTAAAAAATCCCCCTTTGTAGATTAGTTTCATATTCTATTGCCTTCCGGTGCTAATTAAATCAGTTTGAAATGCATGGTGTCAATCAATTGAAAATGGTGGTAATGTCACTGATGTCTGTCATATTTATTCCGTAGATCGGTTAGCGTTGTTCTCAAGTTTTTTTGCGTTTTTTTCTATTGTTTGTAGTTTTTGTGAACAATTAAATTCTATTTATAGCTTCATAGTGACTAAACAGTGCACTGTTTGTGGTCAGGTGAGGAACACTATTGCTTGTTTATCTTTCTACAGGTAAGTTCCATTGTCGGCACATAGCGATAAATTGGGAAGCTTTAAAAATAAAGTAATATTTGAATTCTTATGTTTTCAATTATATGATATTCCAATCATGTATGAACTTTATTACGAGTATGCCGCCGTACCTGTAATCAGGGATGGTAAAGAGCTTTTAATATGGATATTGTTACAAGATCGAATTTTGTATCTTCGACACATTTTCAACCCAATGATTTTTGTTATAAAAAAATCAGGTCGGAAAGTATTAAAAGTCAATACACATCCTATTTTGGGCCGTGAATTTCCTTCAGATAAGATCCAGGTTAGTTATTATAACGGTTTGTTCTACATAAAATCAAATTGACCATTTTGTTATTTGTATGATTTACCCGTATGATACTAAAGTGTTCCCGAACATCTCTACTAGACCCTCTAGTAGTAAGGATAGGATTTTAAAGAGCACCATGCTACTATTCCCAAAAACTAAATTTAAGTAGGTAAGTACCTTGTTGGTTTTTTTGATGTGGTATAGTAATAATTAGTTTTCTACCTTTATTTTTCATTGAATAACGGTTTTCTTTTTGTAATATTTTACCATGTCTTTTTTATGCAACAAAAAAATAAAAAAAAACGTTAATGTACATTTTCTAAAATTAAATAGTGCTTGTGCTTCCGAGAGTAGTTTGTTTTTAGTAAAAAAGTCGTATGCAACCTTGATAGTATATGTATCTACTAGAATACTATAGAAGTAAACTATCTTCGATTTTGGAGTCATGTCGAAACGATATAAGGAAAATTTGTTTCAGAGAAGGGTATTGACTAATCTACATTTTACACTAATAGAAAAAAAAATGGCACAGATTACACCTGTCAGATGGCAATCTTCTCGATACGAAGCGGGGCCAATTTTTATCGTTTTTCCATTTGGCGTGCGCACCAATCGTCAATACAATCCTGTTCCGCCGCAGTCACGTCTGGTAGGTGTAATTTGTAAAATTGGTTGCTCTTTTTAGTTTCAATTTTTTTTTACTGTTTGTATAATTTTTTTTAAATAACCTAATTTTCAAAACATGGCTCTTAAAAAAAATCTTTTACAGTTGATAAACAAATACTAAGGAAATTTCGTCAAAGGTGAAAAACTTCTATTCAACAATAAGTTTTTATTTTAAACAACTTTTGCAAAAACAAAGGCACTTTATTCCAGCGAATGTTAAATATTTTTTTTAGACACTTTGTATAAAATTCGTACAAAATATCAATATTTTCAAGGGTTTCAAAACAAGCTGTTGTTTTAAAAAAGAATGATTTTTTTTGTTTTTGTTAATCAACCAATAAAAAATTTACGATTTTTGGCATTCCTATATTAAGTTATTTAAATAAAGTTGTATGTAATAAATGGAACGCATGATAGTTTTGCTCCATATTACAGCAAACTCGTTCATTTTTATTTTGGAAATATTAGGCATTTTTAAACCCGTGTACGTTCTATATTTATGAAAAAAAAGTTGCAAATTTGATATGTGCATTTATCATTCAGAGAGATTTAAGCAGTCCGATGACAACTTTATAATAAACATAATAGGAAAACAAATTTTTAAGAAGTTTAAAATTTACATTTTATTTTCTATGTTTCCAACAGTGATAAACTACTCCTACTAATTGTTCTATGAGAGCATATACATGCCAAGTAATGAACAATTTTTGGCAGTTCTATCTTAGTTATTTAAATAAAGTTGCAGCTAATAAATGGAACTCTTGATAATACCACCGAACATTAACAAGACTAATGCAGAAAATTTTTTTTTTAAACTTTTATAAGTAATACGTTCTACATTTATGAAAAATTGTTCGATATGCACATTTATCATTCAGAGAGCTTTAAACAGACCAATGACAACTTTGTAATAAACATAATACGAAAAAATTTTTAGGTAGTTTAAAATTTACGTGTGATTTCCAACAATGAGTAACTACTCAGCATAAGAAAGATATAAATTATTAAAATGGTTCTATAAGAGCCTATAGTTTAAAGCACTTAAATTTTATACCTTCTTAGGTTAGCAGGTATTATATCGAAGATGCTTTAAACTATATCATCTCTTCATTAATTTATAGAGTCACTTTGTACTTAAACATATTACATTTTTTTAGGTCCAAAGATAATTCAACTACAACTGTTACAGAAATATCCTTGAAACATATGAATCTACACCGACCGCTTGTCAGGCTATTTCGATAGGAAATTCTTAATTATAATGATTGTTAATAATATTATGTTACTTTATTCTAGAAAAAAAGTTTAGTTCTACTAGTCATTTTCATTCTTGATATATTTGTATTAATGATTTTGATGACGAGTAAAATTTTAATCATAATAGAACTCAGTACTTGTTTCGTTTATTAGGGACGTTCGACATTTTAACCTAGATTTTGAAAACTTTGTGCCTGACCTTTAAAATAATACTTCAAATAAACATTGGTTAGGACTGTTGGGAGAAGGTACACAAAACACACTGATTAATTTCTGTGCGACATCTCGTATCTTTATATACATTTTTAATAACATAATAGCCATATTACTAATTAGTGATATACAGGTCATTAAAGATAAAATCTTTCTTTATGCCTAAAAATCTGATTTAGTCACACTTACAAATAATATAAGGAATTTATGTAACAATTAGAATAAGATAGGACTAAGTAACATAGAACGTTATTAATGTACAATCGAAAATTTTCAAAAACAGGCTTATATGTAGAAATACGATAATGTTACCTTTTATGTATTAAAATAGTTATGTAGGATATATACTATTGTATTATTAGCTATTGCTTGATTTTATCTGTAAAGTATACAAGATTCTCTGGTGTTTATGTACACACAGAAAAAAGATTCTTCTAGGAAGAATAGGATTTTTCTTCAAAATATAGTTTTTATTCAAAACAACTTATTTTGAAGAAAAACAATATTATTTCTTATGATGTTGTAGTTACAAAAAAAGACAGCACTTTCTACCTATCAATCGTGCCTAAATTAATTAAAAATAATGTACAAATATTCAGAAATATATATTTTTTTCTTATTCTTGTATCTGTGTATCAAATGTAAGGTTTCTAAAAGTTGCATTAGTTTTTACACTCTTTTTAAATAGTAAACACCAATAAATTAAATGTATATGTTTGTTCATTTATTGAAAGGAAACTGTCCCGCTTTTAGTTCTGGTTTTAAAAATTTAAGAGAGAACACTCTAGAAGCGTGTAGATCATATTTGTATATAAAATCTTAAAAAAATAAAAAGTACATTTTGAACTTTCAAAATGTGCCAAGAATATTATGTAGAGTGTGTATTTTATCATGAGTTTAGGTCAAGTTTTCAAAACCCTTACATTTTGCCATTAAAGTATCTGAAATCTAAAGTCATCTTAAAGGAGTGTATCTACGTCTTTTTGTAAAACATGCCCCCCAAATGGATTCCGATAAATTGAAGTTTCCAAATAAACACCTCATATGTTTAAGCGATATAATTGTACTGTTTATCTATAATCACATCGAAAAAACCCAATAAAAAAATCTCTTACTCGAGATATTTAAATATTTTTATCCATTCAGACTATCATAACTTAACTTCGCCTATGGTTCATGTTTGTAAATATCAATTTGTAAATAAACACGTTATGCTTCCCTACCCTCCCCTACCTCATTTTCTAGGTTATCCTTGAGTCACAACACTCAATGTATTTGGTATAGGGGTTATGTATCATTCTGTGTATTTAATCTAAGGTTGCTATACATGATCAATCCTATCAGCCTTGTTTTGTCAACAAAGAAACATAAAATAACCCTAGATTTGAAACAGATTCAATTGATTTACTTCGGTTATCTTTTTGGGAAGTATGAATTAATTATTTAATAAACAGGATAGTGGTTTGTTAATATAATATCGGCGCGTATAAAAAAGTAAAAAAAGACTTGTCATTGAAATTAAATAATAATAATTTCTGAAATTATTTATTTGTATAATTTTAACTGTAGAACCCTAATTAAGTTTAATACTCTCTAAAAAATAATAAAAAATAAAAACTTACTATGCACTTTAATTTATAGCACTAGGTAAGCAATTCACACACTAGGAAAAGTATTTGAAAAATTTAAACTAAATACTAAAATGGTAAATCTAACTTGTCGCAAAATTGATTGAGTGCTCACACCAGGGTTTTACTTTACTAGAGCTAAACTATGTTGCTTGTTTTTGGGTGCTATTTGTCTCTGAGGTCAACGATTATTTTGACAAATGTTTATATGTTTCCATATTCATTATTTGTATACATTTCTGTGAAATTATCTCACACAACAAAAAATTAAATCAGGTGGAACTGGAAGCAACAAAAACAAAACAATTACAACTGCTATGTTTGCGAATTGTTATTGTCATACGTTCGTTGAACCCTGCGATGTTGCCTTTTTCGAGTAGGTGTTTTTAAAGAACAAATTAAATATTAGGTATATTTTTATCCTCTAAATTTAGATTGTTGAGATATTTTAATAAAGAAAAACTGTAGGAATTTTGTTAAAAGTTATATAATCAATTGTCTTACATAATAAAACAAATAAAAATATAAATGTTGTACTTAAAAATTAATAAAACAAAATACAACTTTAAGGCCATTATTCTCAAAATTGGTAAGGAATAGACCCAACGTGGTATAGGAAATTGTTAATCAAAATGTGTTAAAATACTTGTACTCAAACCCGTAACACCATGTATAATACATTTTAAATATGGTTTTACTTGATATTATGGTTGATAAGTGGTAGGAAAAAAATTCTTATTTTGAGAACTCTAGATGTGGACAACATGAAATAGTAGCAGCTTTACAGGGCATATTTTATCCCGAATTTTTTTTTAGATTCTGTTGACCTTGTAATATATCCTGTATATCAGCTACGACGAAAAAATTCTTATTTCAGATAGAACACCTTATTTTCTATTATACTTTCTAGGTAAAAATTTAGAATCGATTCCTGTAAAATACTGATGATTACTTTGTAGCCATTTTCAATTATTTTCGAGATATTCACATTTGAAAGTAGGCAATTTGGGTGTCGTTAAAATTGAAGCATTTACTGGCGAACCTTCCAACCTTAGTTTTGTATCTTTCTTATCACGCCACTGTTCAATTTAATGTGAATTAAACTTTTTCGGTTTCCAATTACTTAGACCAGGATGATGCTATAATGACGAGTATTAATATTAATAAGTGTTTAATTCGTTTTAATCTAATTAACTGGTTAGAATGTATAACCTTCATAAATCTCAAATTGTCAATTGGGTATAAAATGTGTTCTATACAATTAGTCAAACAAGGTATATAAAACTTGATACCGTACTACATTTAAAAAAAAAACCAAAAAAACTCCTTTATATATCCTCCATAGCTGTGTAATAGGCTTTCTTGTACATCATTTATTAAAACTAAAAACCTTTGGCGCGTTGAAGAATCTCACTTGTCCTTTACAAAACTAACCTAGCGCTCGTGCTATAAAATCACGGTTTATGAAACTCGCGTTTTAATATACTAGCTATCCCGAGAGGTCCTGATAAAAAACTGCAAGTATTTTGTGATTGCTCTTAATTCAATATGATGTAGTGTTAAGGGTGTACATAAGTCAACACCACCACGCAAGGTCAGGTAGTGGGACACCTGACCGGTGGCGCCCTTCGATGTATATCACAGTGGCTAAAATCTACTGGGTTTGTTTCCTAATCGAGCATTGAGGTCTCCAAATTTTGGTTTTTCAATTCCTACAGCGTCATTCTTCATCTTTCCGCAAATATTTTTTCAAAGATCGATAGAGGTGTTTAAGATCTATCCCTCACTTAAAGCATGACCTGCTACATCACCTCGTTAAGGACCTAATGGCAGAAAACTATATCTCAGAAATGGTGGGGCCGATCGCCGCTAAACTTTTTTTAAAATGCCTATAACATCATCTTGCCTCAGTTGCTGCCCAAAAATGACTATTGACAGTTGATATTTGACAACAGATAACTTTGAGCATATGAACGAAAAAGTCCTGACGTCAGAGATATCGAGATAAGAATCTCCACTCATGGACGGTGAAAGAAAAAGTCGTAAAAGCTTTGGATCTATGTCTATCTATACCTAATAATATGAATAGAAAATATGCAATTTAAAACATGAAAAAATTAAGATGATTAGTAAAATTAAACTTGGTGCTCTAAAAACTTCCCCTTCTTCGAAAGGGAGTAGACGCTGTGAACTTTGAGGCCTAGTTGTTCCTGCATTCTATTCCGTTCGTCTGCAGTAGTTCTACAAAAAATTTTAGCGTAATAGCCACTATGTGGCGGTAGTGGGAGAGGTAAAGGGATAGCTTGAAAGAAAGAGCCATCTCGTGATATCAGTAGTACTCTCAAGGGACACCTAGTGGAAGCCAAGATGCATTTCAAAAAGTAAAAGAGGAAAAATCAACAAGTTTTTTTAAAGATTCGCCATCCGGTCATCCTACCGTGCGTTTCTTAACCTATAATACAGTGCTTTATTGAGTTTCATGTTCTACCAACATTTTTGTCAACAAGGTAGATATATTTTAAAATTAAATCGTTTTATTAGGTGGAAATGTAAACTGAATTATTTTTACATTAACTAGTAGATCTAATTTGCAGGTTTAAAGAAACCGGAGTTGAAAAGCTCCCAATTCCTCCCATTCCATCCCATCCACAAATATTGCGAGTTAAAAAAAATTTCCAATCCATTTTCAAAGAATCCAAAGAAACTCCCAGGAGAATTTCTGTACGGGTAACCAGAAAATCAGAAGCTTTACAAGCTGCTCGTGTCAATTGTTCCACGAAAGAAAATTATGCAGTTTTTTTTCATTTTATTGGAGAAGAAGATTACAGAACTTCAAATTAACTCACCTGAACAAATAATACATATGGGCGAAACTGGCTATGATACAAATTCACAAAATCAGTGCCTCAAAAGCAGCCAGGTAATGGCAAGGAAATATTTACAGTTGTGGAGACAGTGGCAGCAAACGGGCATCTTTTGCCACCTGTCATTATTTACAATAAAAAGAACTTGTACAATTCGTGGTCCTTGGTAGGTCCCGATGGAACTGGTTATCTAGTATCCAAAATTGGCTTGCAAAATAAAATAACATTTTTAAATTACTTTAAAGAATTTATTATTTATGCAACTGGTTGGAAAAAGCCCATTTTACTTTGATTTGATGGCCATGGAAGTCATATCCAATATGCTGTAAGCATATTCAAATCCTCTTCAACCTCTCGATGTTGGTGTTTTTGGACCAGCTAAAGAGGTATGGATGAAGATCAAAACGGATTATTTCAGATCATCTAACTCTCATATCACGAAAGACTTATTTCCACAGCTAATAAAAAAAATTACGAGGTCAAGGCGGGTTTCCACGGGAAAACATTATTGTGGGATTCCAGGCCACTGGAATATGGCCATTTAATCCCCAAAACATTTTGAATTCTATGCTAAGCAGAAGAATTAATGTAGGTCTACATGTAGCAGCAGACTATAAACTCCAAAATAAAGTCGGTACTGGTCAAAATAGTTCTCAACATCAGGGCTTCAATCAACCGAAGAGGTATCAGGTTTGCATAGTATTGGCTCATTTAGGATATTTTATTAAAAACAGTTACACCAAAGGTCCGTTCTTTGGCCAATGAAAATGTTAGAATGACCTTTATTAAAAAAGTCCTAACAGATCATGAAGTATTGCAACAAATGAAGAGGAAAGAGACTGAAATGTTAGCGAAAAAGAACAAGAAACTCAATTCAACCAAGAACAAGAGCAGTAAGGATACTTCCATGCTTTATTCTGATGTTAAGAAAATACAAATTATGAAAATAGCTAAGAAAATGGGCGCTTCAAGTGAAAGTGAAAATATTTCCTTACACGATTCCTCTGACGATATAAGTCTCTGGAAGAATCTGTCCCAAGACGAAAATAAGGATTTTGATAATTTAGAAATCGGACAGTATGTTGTACCCAAGTACGCAGATCGCTGATATATTGCTAATACTTTGAACATCAAGTCAAGATCCAGGGTTTTTACTCTGAAATTTATGAAACCCAAAGGTCTCAATAATTTTACTTGACTTGAAAAGTCAGATATTTTAGATATGCGGATATCCGGTATATTGGCTACTGTCAAGACTCCAGTATCCGTTAACAAAAGATATAAGGGACCTTTAACTAGCCAAACATAGTCATAAATTGGTCCAAAGGCTACTGGAGTTGCATTTTTAATTTTAAATATATTTTATTTATTTTTCTGTGACCCGACTTACAAAAAACAAGACTTATAACACAGGTTTGATGTATGTGCACACATTTTTTAAAATAACGTGTTTTTAAATTGCCGAAATTAACTATTTTTAAGAATAAATATGTTTTTTTAATTTTTTTAAATACAACTTAGTATACCCATATAACAAGGACTGTAACGGGTTTTCGATGGTCCCACCCAATTCTGATTAATGGGGGAATTAGGTTGTTAAAATATTTTAAAAAAAATTACATCTTTTTGCAAATATCTTGCATTCTAAGTTACCAACAGTAATCTAAAGTGGCTACAAAGTTTTTTCTTTCATATAAATTTGAGAAATTTATATTAAAATTTAAATTGTGCCCTCTCAATTCCCCCGGATTACCCTATATAGTTCTTTTATGTCTTACTCATTAGTTTTTTTATTAAAAATTAATAAAGCTTCTTTTTTTATTGATTTAAAGCCCTACTTACTAAGGGACCACTAGATGACCTAACCATTTTTTTTTAAATAAACACATATTCTTAAAAATTATACTTTTTTATAAGTTTTAAGATTTGCTAATAATTACAAAAACATTTATTAGTTTTAAGCGGTATCAATCCATAATGGAATATTCTTAGGTTTCCCGAACAAACTTGATATATATTGTCAATTAGTGTTTTTATTATCAGGTTTTAAGGCCGATTTAATGATATTCTGACTTGTTAATGACGTTTTTATAAAAAAGAATAAAGAAAAGTAAATTAGTCGCTTCTGATGCTATTAACTTTCACTATTTTTCCGTAATAAGGTTAGTCATTTCATTATCATTTGCTGTGTTCTTCTCTTTATAGCTTTAAGATACATTCTATGCATGTTCTCGCCATTGACCTTTCAATACATTGCGTATGTGATATGACTGCCACAAATATTGAAAGAAAAATACTTAATTGTTTAGTGGAAAAACCCGAGGTTCAATATATAAAAACATACCGTGCTTATATTAGAATGTTTCGCACCGGATAAATCCAGCGTACCGAGCTCATGAGAATTACAACTATTCTACAGAATCATTAACCTTTAACTGGGTTAATATTAAATTTTTCGAAACTTTACGAAAACGTCGAGTGCCATTGAAGTGGTTGTCCTTAGAATTTCATAAAAAATGAGGCAATTCACCTACCGGTAACTGACCCTTACCGGTAACTACTATGGTGCAAGTCGATTCTTCACAAGAAATCATTGAAATTCGTTAGATTTACTTACATGGTCGCTGGATCTTTACCCATGCGTCATCGATCGATGAATATATCGAAGACGTGCTTTTTAAACATCGTGCTTCTCTTAGCGATAGATAAGGATGAAACACATGAGCGCCCGGAGGAGCATTTGCCCCCCCAGAAAACTTTAAAAATTGTACATTAGATATATATGATTAGATCAATATCTAATCTTCCGGCTGCTTTTTTTGTAGTTACATTTATATACCAAGTGGATTATGGATGACCTTTTTTTTTTAGTCATCAGTTATTTTTGAAGATTATTGCCCCTCCATAGAAATGGTTCTGCCGGCGCCTATGATGAAACACGAAATATTGTCTTTCGAATATGAATATATTCAAGAAATATGTTAAAGGATAAATTACCTAAACGAACTACAGACAGAGACATTAACACATGCAGGTTTTTCAGAGCCTCAAACGTCAAGTTTTTATAAAGTCTTGTGCCTTTTATCTTCAAATAAGACCCTTTATAAACATACTTGTGTTGTTCTTTTTGTTGTTGGTAAATACTGTTATTGGTTAGTAGTAGTTTAATGTATAATTTTTATTTATAATTATTTCTAAGCCCATGATGAATGGGACTTTTTTGACATTTAATACACGAAATTTTGATTTGATTCGTATCAATATGAATGATGACGCATGGGTAAATATTCAACGATCCAACGTTACATTAGCCCATTTCTTGAGGAGCATAAATCAGTATAAGGGAATCTAAATCACCTGATCTATGCCCACCACCGTTGATTTTGACTTATCGGAGAATTTTCCGGTTTCGATTATAAAATCTGTATTTTAAGTGTTGCGTTAGATATATTTTTTTTGATTATCTAAGTTTATTCCAAAGCGTTTATTGATAACAGGACACTACTAAATTGAGAATAATGGAGAGTGAGAGAGTGTAAAAACTTTACTTGCCCCCTAAGTCATTCGTGGTCAAAAGCCGTCAATTTTTTATTGACAAAAATTGGTCAATTTGTATTGTAAGTATACGATAATAGTGATTAAAGTATTATTGTTATCATTTTAAAATGACAGATAATGGGAGCAAAAAGAAAATGCTTCGTTTGTGGGAGACATCCCCTGCCAGACGGTGAAATTTTACATAGGTAATTAATAAATTAATTGTTTTGTGTTATATACATTTGTTTCAACAATTTTTACAGTTTAGAGAAATTTAGAGTTTTCCTTTTATTTTATGTGCCTTCCAGGTTTCTTTAACACAAGATTCGCTTCGAAAATGAACAAATTTTTGCAAAATATCCTTATTTGATGATGCTGATTACAAAAATAAGAAACTATTTAAAGAGGGTGCTGTCCCCGCAGGCGCGTATATAGCTTGAAGTTATAGGAGGGGTAATTTACAAGTTTTTTCCACATTAAACAAAATTGACGACCTAAAAAAAGGTTCAGAAACCGCAAATGTGAATTTTAAATAATTTTGTCATCCATTAGGTATGTGGGAGTAATTACCCCCATTATCCCCCCCTTGTAATCGCGCCTGTCCCCGCAATAATTGAAGTCAATAAATCATGAGGTAAGTTTTAAATACATAACTATCTAATATAAATAAAGGGCAATGTTCTAACTGATACTGATCATTGGCCATTCATCAACTTACACTCAAAATATTCTTAACAATTTAAAGATAATTAAAAAATCAATAATTTTAATCAGTTTCATAAATAAATATAAATCATTCTTCTTCGTGCTCTTATAAGAACACCCTACATACATATTTGTAATAATTTATCGTGGGTTTTATACATATATTTATATTATATAATATTTATACAGCGTTTTTGTTTTTATTTTAAGATAGATATCTAAATTAAGTTAGGGAATAAAAAAAAAAACAAAAGTAGCTCGTAGTAGTTTTATCTGAGGCAGCAAGACTTTTGAAAAAAATAAAGTAATGACAATTGGAAAGAAAAAAAAAGGACCATCGACTTTTTTATTTTATATGGAATACCCTGTATGATATGGTTCGATTAGATGAACCTCTTTTTGCTGACAGCATAAAATATACCAAGTCTGATAGTTTTACCTTTAAAAGCAACCGATAAAATTCACAAAAGCCTTGCCATATGGGTCAATGTGTTAGGAGACAAAACATTCAAGTTCTAACAATCGTTTATTTTTAATGATAAAGCTATCAAATCAAGTAAAATTAAGGTTAACAGGAAAAGATCCAATTAATGAAAAAATAACATTTAGGAAGTTACATTAAAAATAACATAGTGCATGCTAAAAACACATGTAGACTGTCTTTTTAAACATTTTTATTAGGCGCTATTTTGTTCAATCATCATAATCATCATATTAGATTCCTAACAATATTTTACCAGTTTCTACCTATGCCGCCGCAATTGGTTTTTGGGCATAATTTAAAATAAATTCTTGCAATAAGTAGTTTTTACATTGACACACCCCATCATTATGTTGAATTCATACCAGTTTATCCCTATATCACATTTAAGTTTTCAGCACAACACTTTATTTTTGTGGAAAGTTGAAGTTTTTTTAGTAAACATTTTTTTTATGTTTCACTAAACCGCTATCTTGTTTCAGCACATTGGATTTTTACCAAAATAATACCAGATCATTCCTATATGACCCTTATTTTTTGACTAAAATGTGAAGTAGTTTTTAAGCTATGCTGCGAACTAACAGACAGACAGACCCACCGACAGACGAACCGACGGAATTGATAAAACATATTTTTTGGCATCTTTGGAAGTTTGACCAAGGTCATTAACATGTAATATCACAAACAAAACATTTTTTTATTATTATATAATATTTTTTGGTGGGTGTGTTTCTTATATATCAGAAAAAAACATTTGTTATTATTTTTTATTTATACAGTTCATACAAAACATCATCAAATATAGGAGAAGGTATTAGATATTATCAATATAAATTATATTAATAATACCTAAAAATGTCTTCTCTATTTGATGATGACGTTTTTTATGAACTTTATAAGTAAAAAATAATAACAAATGTCTTTTCTAATATATAATAAACACAAAATCTACTGGTTAACTTTTACTAGTAAATTTTCTCTTTTTACATGATTTACAATTACATGTTTTTATTATTATATAATATAATATAGTTTGGTGGGTAACCAAGAGAAAAAATTTTGTGTTTCTTAGGTATCAGAAAAAACTTTTGTTATCGTTTTTTATTTGTACAGCTCATAAAAACATCATCAAATAGAGAAGAAATTATTAAATATATTATCAATATATATTATATTAATAATATCTAAAAATTTCTTCTTTATTTGATGATGACGTGTTTTATGAACTTTATAAGTAAAAAATAATAACAAATGTTTTTTCTAATATATAATAAACTCAAAATTTTTTCTATTGGCTAACTTTTACCAGTAAATTATCTCTTTTTACATTTTGTTGTGCCATCTCGAATTCGTGCCAAAGTTTTACCAGTTGATTCCTACATAATATTTGATTTTTCTACAGAATTTGAGAAAACTTGGATAAGTAGTTTTTTTAACATTTCACTAAACCGACATTTTGTTGCGCTCTACTGGATTTTTATCAAAATGCTACCAGGTGGTGATCCTCATATGATCCTTAATTTTTGACCAAAAAGTCAATCGGGTAAGTAGATTTTTAGCTATACCGGGAACAATCAGACCGACAGACAGACCGACAGATAGACCGACGGAATTGCGAAAGGATGTTTTTCGGCATCTAGGGACCCTCAAACGTAAAGCTCTGAAAAAATCTCGGAGGGTGATTTTACAATACTTCTCTTTTACGAGGTAAGCAAAATTCGTATTATTAGTAATTATTATGTTTATTATTAATATTAAAAAACATTTAGAGGGGCAAAAAATTACATCTCAATTGTGGACTGGTATCTTTTACTAAGAATTGAGGCGAGACGTGAATCTTATTTTATTCTTGTCTTGAGTGTTGAGATTGCATGGTGCCAAGACGAGACGATATTAGGTCAAGACGGGCGGCATCGCTATTAATACAAGAGAAACATTAGCATTTAGCCGTATGCTGAAACTTCTTTGGCATTCAAATGGGATTTATTAATATATTCATAAACGAAGAATTTACACACTTGGGAAATAACGTGCGAAACAAATTTTTATTCATTTGGACGTTTATTAAAAACTATTATTTCAGCAATAGTTTCTATTTATAAACCAAACAATTTAAATGTGAATTAGACATTTCGAGAATTTTTAATAACTTGAAGGCTAATAGAAGTTGTTAATATTGTTTTAATTTACTTATATTTATATAACTGAGCTCCATAAAAATATAATAAATCGCATTGCTTAGCATATTTAAATATGTTAAAATCATTTTAATACGTTTCTTACACCTTGTTGTTCGATTTTATTGTGTTCTAATAGGTACACGTTTCAGCGTTTTTTATTCATATCAATTATCGCATTGAGTTATTAAGAAAATGTTAAAACATGAATTTATTCATTATTACAAATCTTTTTATCCTTTGTGAGCATATGTACAACCTTGCTGTAGAGGGATCAACGATCTTACTGCCGCACCTTGGTTAAAATATTACACATCTCTACTATGGAGAGAGGTGTTCATAGCAAAAATTGGAAGAATGGATTACACCATACGACTCCATCCACTTTCTTCTTACCTAAATTGGTGAAGAGGCTAAAGAAGTGATATTTTGAGCATATAATAGCAACTAACGCTAGTCTCAATCAGTAGACAAATGCCTACTCCAGCCATATTTCTCCTGGTCACGGCCGAACTGACAAAATAATTGGACAATAAGGATTTTTTGGCTACCGAAAGTACTTTTAATGAGCGCTTTCCTAAAAATTTCGCCGGCCCCAGTTATCAGGATTTTTCCAGTAACTCTTACTCAAAAAAATCTAGACAAACTGTGTAGGGAATATTGCTCTTGAAGTGAACAAGAAAATGTTTTATCATCCCTTTAATGGAACTTAAATCACATTAACCTTTTGCCTCACCCCAACCTTGCTGCAACTGCTTACGATGCTGGTCAAAGTGTAAAGGGAAATCTTCGAGAAAGTTAGTATAACCCCTCTACTAGGAAAAAGATAACACTGGCCAACACACATTTTACTACCTGCGATTTCTTAACTGTTCCTGGGTAATTTTTGGATGCAGAATGTAAAAAAGTTCTCAGACTTAGTTTTTTTTTCTTAAAAAAAAAAAAAAAAATTGTGTATATATTTTAGGTTATAACTGTTATAATATATAATATTACTATTGCCAGTTAAAAAACAAAGACACATGGATTTAAGTATTTATTGCAAAAACTTAATTTACATAATTACATTAGTCACTAATCACATAAAAATTTTCTTTTATACGACTTTCTAGAATGGAGTTTACTAGGGCAGTCTCGCTGAAGACTCCAGCAGTAGTCCGCAAGTGGCTATCCCATAGTCCTTGATAACGATCTTCCATAGTTTTAATATCCTGATGGAATCTTTCCCCCTGTTCTTCACTATAATCACCTAAGTTTTCTGGAAAACGATCTAGGTGGCTGTGGAGGTAGTGAACTTTTATACTCATGTTACAGCCGAGAATATTAAAATTGAAAGCATAGTTTCCACTAATTCTACGTAATTCTCTGCTTTATGATTGCCATGAAAATTTTGTGCTACTTGAACAAATGAACACCAAGCGTTAGATTCAGTCTCTTTCATTGATGTGGTGAATTGTGGATCTTTAATAAGTTGCCTTATTTGAGGACCATCAAATATACCAGCTTCTAGTTTTTCCGTGCTAATGCCAGGAAATTTACGTGACAAATACCCAAAACAATTTCCCTCTCGATTTAAAGCCTTCACAAATTGCTTCATTAGGCCTAGCTTGATATGCGGTGGCGGAAGTAAGATTTTTTCTCTTGAAACCAAAGGTTCGTTAGTCACGTTTTGTTTTCCTTGAATCATGACATCTCTTGAAGGCCAATTTTTGTCAACAAAGTGCTCATTTTTAGCTCTGCTGTCCCAAAGGCACAAAAAACAAGGATATTTTATATAACCACTCTGCTGTCCAAGAAGGAAGTTAACCATTTTTAAATCCACACAAATTGCCCACTGAGGTTCTTCGTATTTAATTTTTCTCAAAACTAATGCAATTGTTTCATATTCTTTCTTCATGGTAGTAGAATGACCAATAGGAATTGAGCCATATTTGTTACCGTTATGTAAAAGAACACATTTTAAACTACGTTTTGAACTGTCAATAAAAAGGCGCCAATCATCTGGAGTGTATTCAGGCAAACCCATTTTTTCTAAGAGCCCTTTTATATTGTTACAGAATACCAAGTCATTTTCCTGAGCGAAAAAAGGCAGCAGATCCTTATCTCTAAGGTAAGTAGATTTTTTTCTTTTAATCTGGATGCAAGTAATTCAGCGGATTCCTTTGAGAGATTCAGGTCTCTTATAAGATCGTTTAGTTCTTCTTGATTGAAACACTGCGGAGTTGCTAAATCTGCTTCAAATTCGCTGTCGTTTTTTGATTGAATTCTTTGAACTTCGTCAGACGTTGATGTTTCTGTGTCATCTTCTGTCAGTTCGGGTAGACTGCTGAATGATGGAACGGGTATTTCTTCCGAATGCGCTACACACCTTCTTGCAGAATCTAGATCAGGATATGTCCATTTGTGTCCATTGTTTCTATGTATGCCTTTAATATTAACGAAAACAAAAATAGCAGTCGTCATGATGGTTTCGCGGTTCTCTCCAAACCATTGGTACACCAAACTTTAGGCACTTCCTCTTTCCGGTTGTCCACTGTCGCAAATGTTTAACACATGTTTTACATATGAAATGTGAGGCATAAGATTTATCTTGATCTCCTAAATGAACGCCAAAATAGGCAAGATAAGCTCTTTTCACAAAGTCAGAAATCGTTTTTCTGCTCTCTTTCAAAGTGTATTCACCACACACATAACAAAAAACATCGGGATGATTTTCACAGGTACGTCTGCTTGTGGATGTCATTGTTTCAGTTTAGTGTCTTGATACTACAAAACGACCAAGATTTACACAAAATGATAGCACAACTTTACTTGGGAAAACTAATATACTAAATCGAGTACAGCCAAGCAGGCATAGAAGGATCGGGTTATAGGCAACTACAGGTATAAAAGTAATTAAGAGCAGTGTATTGAGTAGTTCCTAGTGTAGGAACATTGGGTCAGGAACAATTCCAGATATCCATTTGGTTAATTAGATTCTGGGAAATTTCTATTTTGACGATTAAATACATATTTATCTCTTTATTTCTTGTCCTTTATCAGAAAAAATATCAATTAACCTCTAACCTGTATCTTAAAAACTAGAGCTGATAGAAAAAATCTGGTGGCATTTTTGGAATCAGCACATCAAAATCAGATGTTAGATTTCCGGCACCAAATTTTTGTTTTAATTTTGTTACCCTGTGTAATTTCAACCTATTCTCTTAATCACGAACTAAACTTTGCACCGGACACTAAATATTTAGATTCAAGGTGGAATCCTTGGTTCTAAGTTGACTTGGAATCTTCACCGGGAAAGCATAAATGTTATATAAGTAGTACTGCAGGATTACAGGAAAGATCTGAGGACTGAATCTAAAGTCAATATAAAACAACTACAATTCCTGTACTAAGGATAGGTGTGGTCTCCTCAAATGTCATAATACAAACTGCATTTACATATTTTTTTATATAGGATGTCACACGAGCTTTTAAACAGCGAATATCTTGCTTAATGTACGACACTCAACACAAATTTATTTAGACAATAATCTTGGGTTCTCAAGATGCATAACTTAAACACTAGTTTAATTATACAGGGTGCTTTACAAAGTCGTAGTAAACCAAACTTTTGGTTTTTTTAAATGGGATACCCTGGGAATATAAGATTTAATGGGTTTATCATTAAAGGTTCTCTAAGTATCATCTGGATCCTGGAAGAAATTATGTTCAAACACAAGAAAACGTGCTTAACATTTTAGCCTATCTGCAAGTATACCCACATGTTTCGTTACATTGCATTGCAAATGAATTAGGTATTACCAAAAGCACATTACAAAGGGTAATACACAATTATAAGCTTCATCTCTTCAGAATACATTTAGTTGAAGGTTTAACAGCTAAAGATCCTGACGAAGACTAAATTTCATGCGAACCTAGCAATAAAAATTGACGATGATTCTTCATTTTTAGCTAAAATTTTATGAAGTAAAGAGAGTCGCTTTCACAACAAGTAACAGTGACATAATAGCCATTATTGGTCTCATGAAAACCCGAAGTATGGGGTACAGATGTTTGTTGCGGTCTATTTCATCACCTATCGATGTTTTAGATTTACAAAACAGGTTCCTAGCTGCTTGCCAAACTGTTACAAGAAACCTTAAAAAAAAGGTATGCTCATTGTGCCAACAATGGTGGAAGTCAGTTTGAACATTTGTTAAAGTAATGTTTTCCTTAACTCTCATTAACTGTGAATGTTTTTATGTAATTGTTTTTGTCCTATCGAATCAATTTGTTTCAATAAATGAGATTGCAACTAAAAATTTTATTTTACAAATCTTTATTTGCGGGAGAACAGTTAATGATAAACCCATCAAACCTTATATCGTCGAATTCGGCTCGGTGAGCCCTATCGAAAGCCGTGGAAGTATATAGGGTGACCCATTTATAAAACCAGAAGTTTGGTTCGCTACAACTTTGTGATGCACCCTATATAATTGAACTTGTGACTAAGTCATGTCTCTTGGGAACCCATATGGGGATATTTTTTTTTTGAGGTTCGTACATTAACCAAGATATTCGTTGTTCAAAATCTCGTGGGATACCTAAGATATCGTGGCATAGTGCTTTTTTTTCTTTTTTATCTATAAGCAGACCACGAAGGCCGAAGGCCTAAGTACTAGGTACCGTGTTTGCTTTAAATAAAGACAAAGAAAGTTTATTGATGTGGGATTTAAATACTTGCAGAATAGGAGAAGAAGGAAAAGCATTTGCTCGCAACACATTCCATAATCGGGACACTCTGTGAACAAAAGAGCGAACAAAGTCGGAGGTACTTGATATTTGCAGTTGGACAGTGAAGGGATGCATGTGGGTCGATGTTCGTGTCTCTCTGGCACGAATGACTAAGGAGAGCATAATGGATGATAATTTATCAGAACAGAATCCGTGGTAGCATCTCTAAAACAGAGACAGATCGCTCACAATTCAACGATGCTCTAGCTTTCTTGTGTTGTTTGAATCATCAATCCCTCGAATGGCTCTTCTTATGATAGAGTCAAGGATATTAAGGATTGAAGAAGAGGGTGCTTTTGTATCTACTGGATTACATCCGAGATTTGTGAACACATTTCGGAAGGGTCATTGGTGGAGAAACAAATATCATTCCAAGGGAAGAAAGAAATCCTGCAACGCATGCCAATTAGATTAGGTTGGTTAGGGTTTTTGACGTTTACACTTACGGTCTGTAGTTGAATTTATGTTTGGCACTATTTTTTTTATCAAAACCTGTTATTTTATATGTTTTAAATATTCGAGTGCATTTTTTGTTAGGTGAAGAGATGTTTTTTTTTGGTTTTGATGTAAAAAGAACTCATAAATTAAAAATTAAACTAAATGCATGCATCGGTATATTTGTTTACAATGACATGTGCATCGGTACCAGGCTGGCATCAGATCACAGAGTTTTGTGAAAAAAAGCATTGCACATTCACAAAGTTTCGTTACCGCACTTTTGATCAGTCATCAACAATTTTTGTGAGTAATAATGTAATAATTAGCATTTTAAAGTTGTAATAAGTAGTAGTTTTTTTGCAGATTAAGGGAACACATCTTTTAGCAGATTTATAAAAAAACCATTATTAGTTTCAAAACTTTTGTGAAAAATTATTCCAACATCTTCTTCAGAAAAGAGAACCTATGATTTCTTAAGGAAGTAGAGAATAGTATTATTTTGGAATATAGCGTATTCCGCAGTGAAGTTTGTGATAGTTCACAAGTACTATTCCAAACGTGTAATAGACTATACTTTTTCTACGACCCTAAAAATATAGTGATTACCAATAGATGTCGCTACTAGTGTATATTCTAATACTTATTATGGTATGATTTATACCTAACAAGTGATGGAATGTAGGTGATTCCGTACTTAAAAACGATATCGAAATGTTATTATTCCACAACAGTCGTAGAAAAAGCTATACCTATTAAAAAATGTCATGTATCTTTAATGTTGCGAAGAGGCGCACCTAAGAAAGAGTCGTTGTCCAATTGCTTACAGAGTTGGGGAAATTTAAGGTTCAGTTGGGAAAAAGCACGAAGCTTTTTCCAGTACTACTCTTGAGAAAAAAAATATATATCTATCTGCAAAATTTTTCTCAACTGATTTTGGGAAGCTGGAAAATATTTACTTGGGAAAAATATTTAGTCTCTTCCATTTGACTTCTGATCAATTAAAATAAAATTATTACAACTTGAAATTGATAATCGCTTTAGAATAAAATAGTGTTTTTTGCATAAGAGTATTAACGCTTTGTGCGCTTATTTGATTGCACATTGTTCGTTGATGAGTATTCCAACAGAGACGTTTCGAGAGTAGTTGTCGCCTACCTGCAAGAAATGTTTTGGAGCCCTCTGTTTTAATTACATGTTCAATGTCAAATCCAATCCGGTCAGCATAAGGTAGAACATGTTTCTCTAGAATATTATTAATGCAAAAATCAGTAGTTAGTCGTAAATTAATTTGTATAAACATCGTGCATTCAGCCCAACTCATTCCACACAACATCAAGTTGCTGCCCTTTTTTATATTAAGCGGCAACAGTCTGGCTTTTATAACTGAATACGTGTTTCATCTGCAAGGTGAGTGTTTCTGCAATGATCTTTAGTCCAGTTTTCGTGATTTTTGGCAACAATCTTTATATAATATAATATATAATATTTGGGCTCAAGCAACACCGACCCTACTTGAAAGCCTGGAAGCGGGCATCGATGAGTTATCATAAGTAGTTTTTCCCGCAATGAACAGCTGGAGTTGTGACGTCGCGGCAGCCATTATGTTAGGCACTGTCATGTCAATGTTCACTTTTGGAAGTTTGTTTACATTGATTAATCATAAAATAAATTCTTTTTTTCTAGTTTTTTAAGTGAATGTTTAGTTTTTGTTACATGTAAGTATACTTACGAATAATTACAAGTGTATATTGGCGATTTTTAATAAATAAAGCTTGATTTTTACTTAAATAACCATATAAATATGTGTATTTTGCATATAATTCCTTTTTTACTTTTTAGATTATTATAGCAACGAAATCAGTTATCAGATTCTCAACAATAATTCAAGCTTTTGAAGAAAACGCGGTAGATTCATACCGTGTGAAAGACCTGGTTTTGATGGGGAACTTCCTATAATCAAAGGGAATGCTCTTCCAAGTATAAGAGAGAACGTGTTTAGAAGGTTGAGGTAAGCGCTCTTTATACATTTTAGGCACATATTCATATTGCAGAAAATATTTAATGTGTTAAAACAGAATTTAATTTTGAAACCATTGTTACTGATTTTAATATACTTTGTCAATAATATATTTTGTTACTTGCAGACTAAACTTGATGAATGACATTGAGGAATCTATGTGCAAGAGGTCAATTGTTGTGTCATCGTTATGGCTACATTGCTAATATTTGCATACCACAATATATCCGTAATAGTTGGGGTAAAAACCATAGATGATTGTTTGGTAGAAAATGGGACACAGAAGAAAAAATGTCTGAAATTTGCCAGGACAGTAGACCAATTGCCAAATGAAAACTGGTTAATCGCAAGGAAGAATCGTTTGAATTTCGGGAATTTTGGTTCTGTCCTGTATGATAAATAAAAGATTCCCACCTTCATTATATAAATAACTCACAGGTAACATACATTTTATTTTTAATAATTATTCATTCAGTGGGTATATTATTTGGTAAGTTTTATTGAGCTAGAGAAAAGTGTATTGCGTTTCAGTTACTAATTCTGTTTTATATATGTATATTTCTAAACTATATGTTAAAAAGTTATTTACCACAAACATCACGAAACAGATTAATTTTGTATATTTTGCAGCCCTCTCAAATCAAAATACTTTTTTTGACCACTGAACATCTCAGCGTAATAATTTTTAACTTCTTGGGAGTTGGATATGTTTTATAGGTAGTTGTGGTAGTCATCGATTATACATATTCTTTAAATAAATTGCTTACCAGTAATGTCACTGCTATTATATTGAATGAGGTTACCAAGAGCATCCATAAGGGGGGAGGGGAGCATTGCCCCCATCCTTTATTTTGGAAAATGTCCTCTAATCGCTGAACCACCTTCGTACGCCCTTGGCAGTTAATTTGAGCTAGGTCATATGGAATGACATTTTTGTAAACTTAGTAGTAAAAGCTGGATCGTAATTAACCATTAAACAGTCGAAATGACAATTGTATGCTTTATTAACTAAAAAATATTAAAAGGATGATTTACTCAAGTGTTTATAAAAATTTTAACTGGTTTTATTGTATACAAATTTATGAATATTTTTTTGACAAAAATAGGACAATTATTAAATACTGCTTATGGCAATATCTGAATATTTCTGAATATGGCTATTTCCGACAGACATTGCAAACTAATGAATATTTATCTGCTGCTTCTACCTTTTTTTTTATTCTTTTCAGTAAAAAACACTTTAGATGACATATTGACCATACAATGGGGGAAGAAAAACCGAAATGCTACCGTTAGTCCCACAACATTGTGGCTTGATAAGCCTGGATTTATTGGAGGGAGTACTGATGGCCTAGGGGAGAAGATTATACATATATATATATATATATATATATATATATATATATATATATTTTTTTTTTTTTTTAATTCAAGTAGATGCTCATCATTTTTAAGTGGAAATAAAAAACTGTAAAATATATTTTTTTGTCCTAGCCCCTACAACAAATTATATGTAATAAAATGTTTAAATAAACCTTTATCTTGTCTTTAATTATAAAAAAAGTACGTTTAGTCAGTTATTTAAATACAATATAGGCAACAAAAAGTAATTTTATAAATCAGCATTGGAAAAATTTAGTTATACAGAATAACTTTCTATAGAAGTCTAAAGTATAATACATAAGCGTTGAAAGTTAAATTTTTCAAACGAGGTAGGTCTTTTCTTACAACCACAAAGAGTCTTCACTAGAACTCTATTTATTTCTCAACACTAGTATTGAAAAACTGAGTAACTCATTTAAATATATTAAAAGTAGTATAGTGTTGAAATTTTTTTTTAAAACACGTGTGATATAAACCACTTTCCAGTGTAAACAGTGCTTTTTTGTCAGTTTCATATGAAACAAATTTACTTCAATTCCAATTTGTAGGAAAACAAACGCAACAAAACCTGCTTCTGTAAAATTAGTTGAAAAGAGAAACAACCAGTTTTTTTAACGAATTTTCTAATTTTTGTAAAATCTTTTTTCTTTCCTGTCAGAGGAAAAATTTTCTTAATCTGAAATAATATTCTATTGTTTATTATGACAAACCAGCATACCAAATATCTTTAACAAAATGAAACAATATCTACTTTTTTATCGCAGTTTTATTCACAGACTAATTAACAGATACACAAATATATACATACATACATATGTACAACTTAAACTAAGGAAAAGAGACTAATTTAATATTAAAAAGCTAATAAGATTTTATCAAAATTGAAGAATATTAATTAGATAAAATATAAAATGTTACATAAATTTAGAATGATTCTATTTCAGGATCTGCAATAAATCGAGAATTTTGTTAATGTACCATGTATTAAATTTGGCAGAGTTTCAATGCCAAGATGTTACTTAGCTCACAGTCAGCCCAAATTGTGAAAAGTGAATTGTTTAGACCATATTTTTATTAATTTTAAAATAAATGAGGTTTAAAATGGGATGTTCTGATCGTTAATGCTTAGATTGTTGAAGTGGAATTTGTCTCGATGAGAATGCTGAAGTATAAACGTATATATAATCACGTTAAAGATCAAACCTTTTATAATTACCTTTCACGAGAAAACTCGCAAAATGTGTATGAGGCTGATCTAGTTGAGTTGAAATATATATTTTTTCATGAGACTTTTCATTACGTTTACGACCTGTGCTTTCCACTAAAATTAAATAATAACTGGGGCCACATAAATTTAATATGAATGGTTGGGATACTTAAAGAGGTGAGGGCAGTAAAGCAAACAGTTAAGTTATGCTATGAATGCTTTTGTTGGCAGTTGGAGTAAAACCTTCTATTTTTTTGCATGAAACCACTTCTTTCGACTTTCTTCGTCCTTTGGAAACCCAAAAAATGAAACTTAGGTCCT
This sequence comes from Kuschelorhynchus macadamiae, assembly GCA_030620095.1. Lineage (NCBI taxonomy): Eukaryota > Metazoa > Arthropoda > Insecta > Coleoptera > Curculionidae > Kuschelorhynchus > Kuschelorhynchus macadamiae. Next base: position 4,739,504 of record JAUTXW010002618.1, read on the forward strand.
TTCGGATAGTTTCCATTGCAATTAGGTACACAACAAATAAAGGGGATTGTTCTGAATTTACATATTTCTTTGCAAATCCACTTTTTTTCATGTGTTAACCTTCCTACCACAAACTTCTATTTTGACGAAAGTTTTATAGCACCAGTCTCAAAACTAATAGCACTAACACAAATATGTACAGAAATAGTTAAAAAATATTAATGTTCTAATTTATTTGTAAAAACGAATTCAAAAACCACGCCGAAAACAAATTTACGGATAGCAGTTAATGCAAGCTGTCAACGGCCGTTTCCAGGCTTTCTAGTAGAGACGGTGTTGGCTCAAGTCGATTTATTTTAATCTTCTATTAATTCTGTATCTACGGCAACTTCACTTGGACTAAGCAGGTAATTTCTAAGCTACGAAGCTGACTCGTCCACTTATGTTGTACACCTGTTACGACCTTGTCTTGGTCTTTTCCATATTCTTAAGTCACCAAAATCGTGTTATGATTCGTAAAACCTTGGATTGTATCCTTGCTATGTATTTTTCCTTTCGACCTTCGTTAAATAATGTGAAAAGTTTTACAGCGTGTGTTTCACTAAAAAGTGTATCACGAAACTTATTATCCATGAATAATGATATCCGTTAACTGGAGTTAAACCGTAAGTTGAATGTGACATATAACCATATATGTATCAGTTTAGAAATATGACTAGCGGACGTTCCTCAGGCGACCCAATTTTAGGAAAGGAACAATTTCAGTTCTGCGCATGCGCGGACGCGAGTTTGCCATATGAGGTTTAAATTCATGTAATCTTGTGCGCGGAACTCGTATTTAGTGATATAATCTTTGAATTTTCTAATTTTCCTAATAATATACCTTTATAAAACTAACAGATAATTACAAAAAATCTGCTGGAAGTCACAATGATTTAATTATTTTATAATGGAACTGTATAAATTAAAAGGAACTAGCTCAATATTCTCATGCCGACAACGTCGTATGTTTTCAACTTTGTCGTCTATTTTTTAACTCTAACCAAACTTTTAACAACCTGGTCCACTTGCCTTGATCCATTCGAGCCTAAATAAATCAGCTTCGGCTTGCTTCCCCTGTGTACAGCTTTATTATATATGCATGTACGTATATATTTATATTTTTTACTTTGTTCTTTAGGACCAAGATCATTTCACTAAAGTTTGAGTGAACAAGTAGCAAAAAGGAATTAAATATGGAGCAAAAAATAAAAACTTATCTGTTCTACTGATGAATGCCCGTAACAATAATAAGAAATGGAAATATTACCGAAAAGGGAAGAAGTGCTACAGTAGTTTTTATTAAAATTAAATTATATATTGTTATTACTTCTATGATTTAATTTCAGTGCAATGTACTTTCGTTTCTATAATATTAAAATATTTTAAATTTATTTTACATAGGTTTTTTTTTTATCTAATTTTTTCTTGCTCTTTTTCCTTAATCCATACTGTACTCGGTCCCTACTTACATCAATCAGATTAAACTTACATCAATCAGATTAAAATTAAATTAAACATTATAAAGATTTAGCTTATTTAACAGTTTGCCAAGTACTATAAAAAACCTACCTTCATGTTTCAAAGAAAGATTTCAATAGTTTAAAAAAAACAACACACACAATTACTGTTTCAAGTTGTTTATTGAAAATTTCAATCAACTGTACTCAATTTGTAATTATCATATACCGAAAGTTTTATTATAATATACATTTAAAAAACAGTTTGATGAATTGTATTAAAACTCGATGTATAGTAGAGTCCCTCATAAGATATGGTATAATGGTGTGACTTTTACAAGAATTCAATGTACTACAATTACTAGCCAAGGTACTAAACTCCATTTTAAAAGTGACTCATAAAAAGATGAACTGTGAACATATGGGGCTCCCACAATATTTTTAATGTTCGCTTTATGACTTGTCCCCTCCTGTGTTTGTCTACAAAACCTCCAAACTAAAAAAAAAAGAAAATCTTTGAAATATTAATATTAGAATCACTGGTTATTTGGCACACAAATTTTATATTCTATCTATTGACATCACAGAACATGGACAATGTAAAGAAATTTAGTAACAGTTTTAGACCATTTATATGCAGTGTGTCTAATTAACTTCTGTACATATGAGAATTTTTTTTTTCCATTATAAAAAAAGTTATCTATAAAAAATTCTCCTTTCTGATGAAATATTACTAGGCTATTAAAACTCGTTTTAATAGCTTAAATAACGAGTGAGAAAAAGAACACAAATATGTAGCTGAATAAAACGGAAAATTTTTAAAATTAACTATTTTCCTCTAAGCTTATCAGTTTAAATTCTATAAGGACTTAAATTTTCAAATGATTGGAAGATGCCAATAATTCATAAATAAAGTTACATGTGCAGCACATTAATTGCACAAAACATGTTTAAACTTTTTATAGGAATCAAAAAATCAATATGATATGTTCCATAGGAAATAATTGTTTTTAAGCATTCATGTTGATCCTGATTCTGACAACATAACCAACAAACTTACAGAGGTGTGTAAAAACGTTGACAACGGGGCAAAAAGTAAGAGAGTGGTGTCAGTTGAAACTTTAGATGAATAGTCACCCTGAGCACATATGTATACCCGAGTATCTACATATACGCTGCAAATTGTTATAACAGAGTTTATAACGTCTGAATTGTTTAGTTCCATATTATTTATGACCCGAATAAAGGTCCTTATTTTTATCTATCAAAGCAATGCAATACTTACCAAATTTACGTCAGTTGTCTAATTTTGGCTTAGTAAGTACATATATTATATTCTGTGTTCATGCAATAAATACTGGGTGAAAATGTGTGGAAATAAAATATTATTATGAAGACTGCAGCAGCCAGTTTATAAAAATAAAATGTGAATTAAAAGCTATCTTTATAAAAATTTGCAATTTCATTCTCACAATGGATTTGGTCTCCAGAAAATATAAAAACTTTTACTTGATTCTAACTATACAACAACTATTTACAGCCTAAGTACATAATATGAGGTCTTAATGAAGGGGTCTGTTTTGTTTATTACCAGCCTGCATGCCAGTGAGGTTATATTGATAGAATTTAATACAAACTAAGTTTACATAAAAGGACATTAGACAGGCATTGAATTATAAAAGTGATCATTTGGGTAGATAAAGTGCTTTATTCTTTGTTACTTACAACTATAAAATATATTTTACTATCTAAGCGGATAGTCAATTTCATCATCAGTTCAATCTTATGTGATACCAAGTATTAGAAATCAAATATACAATTTTAAAAATATTCCTTTAAAAAAAATAGGAAACAAGTGCTTTTTAATCAACCTTTGTTCAACATTGGTAAAAATACATTTTTTATATTTTCGACAAATACTAAATGCTTCTTTTCATTAAAACGGAAATTTGATACAATTTATTTTCAATATCTTTTAGCACTTGGGATTAAGAAAAGAACAATACTATTTGTAGTGATTGTACACATCCGTTATTTTTTATTTCAAATGATACCATTTTAAATGTACAAAGTTGACACTTCCATTTAAGTAAATCCATTTTCTACAATATTAATATCATATTATTATGTTAAAGCACAGATGTAAAATATCAGAAAGCCATAATATTTGTTATGTAAATATGCAGATTGCAAAGTAAAACTTTTCTTAAACATATTGGAATCCAATGATTGCATATTCAGATCAGTAAAAATCAGAGGAAATAAAATTTTACCAAGTGTTAAACTTACCTTAGTACTTTATTTGGAATATTTTTAGTATTTTACAAGTTTGAACAGAGAATTGATTGCATCTCGATACATATCATTTAGGTAATATATCACATTTTCAACACAACAGTTTTATAAAAAGAAAAGAATACAGCGGCGGATATTGAAACTGTCTTTCTTTATTTAGTCTGAGATTGAAACAAACGTCCATCCTGACAATCAAAATAAAATTGGAAGATATGAAAAATATAAAAGTATCCAAACTTCAAACTATGACACAAATTAAAATAAATATTTACCAGTAACCTAACTTTCTAGTTTCGACATCGCCGTCGAAATCGGCGCATGCGCACAGTGGAAATGTTCCTTTGACCGAAAATTAAAATCAGGTCGCAGCAACACCGTCTCTACTAGAAAGCCTGGAAACGACCGTTGACAGCTTGCGATGAGTCACCACACATAGTAAATTTTTGTAGTTAACTGCTATCTCTAAAATCGTTTACAGCGTGTTTTTTGCATTCGTTCTTACAAATAAATTAGGACATTAGTAGTTTTTCACTATTTCTGAACATATTTGTGTTAGTGCTATTAGTTTTGAGACTGCTGCTATAAAACTTTCGTCAAAATAGAAGTTTGTGGTAGTGAGGTTAACACTCGAATTGTAATAAAAAGTGGATTTTCAAAGAAACATTTTAATTTAGAACAATGTCCTTTATTTGTTGTGTACTTAATTGCAATAGAAATTATCTGAAAGAGCCTAACGTTGTCGAAAGAAGTGGCTTCCTGAAATAAACAATTCACTTTTCACAAGTTGGGCTGTGTGTGAGCTAGGTGAAACCAAAAGAAAAAAATAGTTAACATCTCAGTTTTACTGTAACAATTATCTACTTTATTAAAATCTACATTGAAAGCTCCCGGAACCAAAATTCTCACTTTGGCATTGAAACTTTCTGCCAAATTCAATACATGGTACGTAAACAAAATTCTCGATTTTGCAGATTCTGATAGCAAGAATAAAATGAATCTAAATGTCTGTAACATTGTACATTTTATATAATTATATTACTATTCTTCTATTTTGATAAAATCTTATTAGCTTTTTAATATTACATTAGTCTCTTTTCCGTAGTTTAAGTTGTACATATGTATGTATGTATATATTTGTGTATCTGTTAACTAGTGTGTGAATAAAAGTGTGTTAAAAATGTAAATATTGTTTCATTTTGTTAGAGATATTTGTTATGTTAGTTTATCATAATAAATATTAGAATATTTCTTCAGATTAAGAAAATCCTTCCTCTGTCAGGAAAGAAAATATGTTTTACAAAAACTAGAAAATTCATTAAAAAAACTGGTTGTTTCTCTTTTCAACTAATTTTACAAATTGGAATTGAAGTAAATTTGTTAGATCTAATATTTTGTCATGCAGCTACATATGAAACTGACAAAAAAGCATTGTTTACGCTAGAAAGTGCTTTATATCATCCGTGTGTTAAAACAAATTTAAACACTGTAGTATTTGAAACATGGTAAGTAAAAAAAAGCTGAAGCCTACTTTTAATCTATTTCAAATCAATTACTCAGTTTTTTTAATACTAGTGTTGAAAGTAAATATAATCCTACTTGAAGACTGTTTGCTGTAGGTTGTAAGAAAAACAGTACTATTTTCCTATAACCTATCTCGTTTGAAAACTTTCACTTTCAACAATTATGTAATATACTATTAGACTTCTATAGAGAGTTATTCTGTATAACTACATTTTCCCAATGCTGATTTATAAAATTACTTTGTCCCTTACATAAAGTGGTGGGAAGGGCTTGAATTTACTACCTCTAAGCACAGCCTATATTATATTTAAATAACTGACTAAAAGTTATTTTTTATAATTAAAGACAAGATAAAGGTTTATTTAAATATTTTATTATACATAATTTTTTGTATGGACTATGACCAAAAAAAATATTTTACGGTTTTTTATTTTCACTTAAAAATAATATGTATCTACTTAAGTAAAAAAAAATTAATATATGTATAATCTTTTCCCTTAGGCCATTAGTACTCCCTCCAATAAATCCACGCTTATCAAGCCACAATGCTGTGGGAGTATATTTGTCAAAAAATATTCATTTGTAAATTTGTATACAATAAAACTAGTTTAAATTTTTATAAACACGTGAATAAATCAGTCATTTAATATTTTTCAGTTAATAAAGCATACAATTCTCAGTTCGACTGCTGAAATGGTTAAGTCCGATCCAGTTTACTAGTGAGTTTACAAAAATATAATTGCATATAACCTAGCTCAAATTAACTGCCAAGGGCGTCCGCAGGGAGGGGGTAACAACATTCAGACACAGGAGCGTGGTGTGCCTTTAATATGTAATTTCTATTCAGCGATTAGAGAACTTTTTTAAAAATACAGGGAGTGGGGCCAGCCCCCATTAGGACGCCCTTGGTAACTGCATTCAACAGAACAGCAGTGACATTACTGATAAGCAATTTATTTAAATGACGTGTATAATCGATGATTATCACAACCACCCATAAAACATTATATTTAACTCGCAATAAACTATAAATCATTACGCTGAGATGTTCCGTGGTGAAAAAAAAACGTATTTTCATTTAAGAAGGCTGGCAAAATATACAAAATTAATCCGTTTCATGATGTTTATGGTAAATAACTTTTTAACATATAATTTAGATATATATATACAGCGACTAACCAAGTTTCATTTTGCAATTGGCCTACTGTTTTCTGGCATATTTCAGAATTTTTTTCTTCCGTGTATCGTGTTCTGCCAAACAATCATCTATGGTTTTTACCCCATTTGTTATGGATATATTATGGTATGCGAATATTAGCAATGTAGCCATATGATACAACCATTGACCTCTAGAGCATTTGCACATAGATTCCTCAATGTGATACATCAAGTTTGTTCTGCGAGTAACAAATTCAAAAATATATTATTGACAAATATTCTTTTAACACATTAAATATTTTTTACAATATGAATATGTGCGTAAAATGTATAGAGAGCGCTTACCTCAACCTTCTAAACACGATCTCTCTTATACTTGCAAGAGCATTCCCTTTGATTATAGAAAGTTTCCCATCAAAACCATGTCTTTCACACTGTTTGAATCTACCGCGTTTTCTTCTTCTTTGCAAAAGTTTGAATTATTGTTGAGAACCTGATAACTGATTTCGTTGCTATAATAATCTAAAAAGTAAAAAAATCATAGTCAAAATACAGGTATATCTACTATAATTATTTAAATAAAAATCAAGCCTTATTTATTAGAAATCGACAATATACATTTGTAGTTATTCGTAAGTATACTTACAGGTAACAAAAACTAAAAATTCACTTGAAAAACCAGGAAAAAAACAACTTATTTTACGAATAATCAACGTAAACAAATTTCGAAAAGTGAACATTGACATGACAGTGCCTAACAATATGGCCGCCCCGACGTCACAACTCCAGCTGTTCCTTGGGGAAAAAACTACTTATGAGGACTCATCGATACCCGCTTCCAGGCTTTCTAGTAGAGACGGTGTTGGTCGCAGGGGATAGGAATACTTACATTAAAACAATTGCCTGCGCGTCATATATCGTCTCCTAAATATATGCATATAACGCACTTATTTCGGATATCATTAAATGTCAAGAAACAAAGCAAATTACTATAAAAACAAATGTCGATACAACTGACCTAACAATACTGTGATGGAGAAATAATTTCTAACTTAAAAGTATGAAATAGTTATTTATGTACCAAGGGTTAGTAAGTTACCAGAGGGCATAGACATCCATTAATACCGGCGGTGCATACAAACTTTTATGCCATACTAGGTCGTTATTGCTTCCATAAAGTAAATATTTTAAGAAATTTGAAAATTCAATTTGATTTTAACAACATTTTCATTTTATCCAGGTAGACACTATCGTTGCTAGGGAAATGCTGTCAGGCCTTAAAAGTAAAATGCAGGAAAGTTTTGAAATACCTGATGAAATTGCAAGAAAAGCGGAAAAAGCAACACAATTTTGCTACTGAAGAAATCGAGAGAAGTCTACGACAAAGGATGACAAATTACTAAAATGGATGGCAGAAAACTGTGTTGAACAGAAGACTTTAATGGTAAATAAGAATATTAACATCACTAATTACCATCCATATAATAAGTTAAGCGAAGATTTGAAGCAAGAGTCAAAAGGATACCAGGCAAAAAAGTCTAAAGTTCTGTCTAGAGAAGATGGTTTAAAATTTATTCATGTGACACCGAATGAGACGTTTTTAATGAACAAAGTTTCACAAATATTTGGTATATTTGATAGATTGGTAGGTAGAGGCCTTGTGAATATGCCAGTAATTCACGGAGAAGATAGAAAATCAGTTTTCGCGGTAAACGTATCAGAGACGAAAATTGATAAAAGGCGCGTTTTTACCGAGGTTTTTACCATTATTGATGAAGACGAAATTAACAGTTTGTAGCTGATAAGAGACTTGTCTTTATAAAGAAATTATTTTCTGACGTATAGACAAGGTTACTGTACTGTACAACCAGTTGGAAACAACATATTTGGAAAAATCCGGTTTATTATTGCGAAATATCTGGGTTTGGGTGATACTGACAAGTATATAGTCACTGTCTGCGCAGAACATCGGCAACTCTTCTGGCAGAGTCTGGAGCCAGTATGACCATGTTGAAACGTCAAAGTGGATGGAAGAGTACGTCGGTTGCTAAAGGATATTTAGTGGACAATATATTTTCAAAAAATTAGCTTTCAAGGATCCTTGCGGGCATACCTTCTGGATCTAGCTTCACTTTACAGAAACTTAATACCCAGAAAATAAAACATGAATGGCCGTTTGCTGCAGGCAATATAACTATCACTGGACCCTTCTAGAATTGCCAGTTTTATGTGAATTTGACTAAATAGTAAAGAAGATATTTACATAATACTTTAATTTCATATTTTGTAATTTTATAAATAAAGATTATTAATAACTTAATCAAACACTGTTTTTTTTTGTGCCTTTATGCCCGCGCGGGACATAGAGTACACTATTGTGTAGTTGGTAACTAAGCAATAAAAACACAATAATGAACTATAGTATGTTATAAAAAATATAAAACTTATGTGTATGTATAATAAGTCAGAAATTATAGAAATTCAATCGTCAATTGTCAAGGTAAAAAGGGGATTCGATGGGAAAGTTCTTTAATCTGAAACTACTACTACTACTACTGGTCTTGTTGCTGGCACTGGAATTAAAAAAAGATAAAAGCATGTACCTACTTTATTCGCAGTAATTAATCTAAAACAACAATGTTAAGCCGTACTTTCTTGCAAGAGCACATATATATATATACCAAAAGCCAAAAAAAACACTTATAAATTTAATGAAGACAAAAATTGACCATTGCGACAGATTAAAAGATATTTTAGTTTTTTGTCTCGTCTTCTGTCTGTTAGGAAAGATTGTGATGCCGTTGACATGGGGGTGCATTGATCTCAGCCAAGCGGTCGACCGCGTATACCTGGACAAGTGCAGGTACTACTGCAGGTCGTCTGCATGGTCGACCGCAAGGTTATTTCCCAGCACTATTTTTATAACGATTGACTTCAAGAAAGAGTTGCGCTGTTGTAAAATTTCGAAAGGGAAATTAACACGATAACCTCCTTAAATTCTACGAAATATGTGATTGTTTTTTCAGTGTTGATTTTAACATCAGCCAGATTATGTTTATTAGTAGGATATTGTTGCTAATTTTAATTAGCATTTTTTAATTAAATTTAAAAAATAATAATAATTTAAAGTCGACATGTTCGCTGTGAACTAATATGTTACGTTTTTTGTGTTAATAGTTAGGACAGTACAATAAAATTTTAATAAATATCTTTCTGTAGATATGGTAGCTCACACGTTATGGCAGATTTATTAAAACTATCTTCTGGGAAATTTGGAAACTTGGGGTCGAAAATTATTTGAAGATTTCTAATAATTTCTTTAAAAAAATAGAATCAAAAACCGATTATAGTCTGAATAGACAATAATAGAAATAGAAAATATTAGATCCCCTCAACTCAAATCACGGCTACAAACAGTGCCTAAGTCAATTAGGAAATCACGGCCCTTGAGATTAGGCCGTGTCAAACTGGAATTACTATACGACGTTTTGACATCGACTGTACGTGGTATCTGCAGGGATCTTTACTCCACGCGATCTGAACACTAAAGAGTTCGGGAAGTCAGTCAGACAATCTTTTGTACCCGACTTGTGCTCTTTGAACTGTGCCCCTGTTTTAAGATTCTCAATCAACGATTTTTTTATAATCAAATTTCGGGGTCAAATATGGGATCTCCTCTATCACCTATGGTAGCGAATATGTTTATAAAGGCCTTTCAGGATATTGCTTTAACACCTACTCCACTAAAACGAAAACAGTGGTTCAGATGTGTAGATCATACTTTTGTTGTTTGGCCTTACGGGCAGGAAAATCTCCCTGTATTTTTGGACTACCTTAATCAAAAACACCATAAGATTACATTCACTATAGAAATTGAATCAAATCGAACGATTCCTTTTCTAATGTAGGTGTTCAAAGAAGGAAAACGGCACACTAAGACATTCTGTGTATAGAAAACCGACGCACACAATTTCATACAAATAGATTCTTAAATGCAAATTCCCAATACCATCCATCTCAAAAGCAATCGTTTATTAACCCATTTCTAAATAACAAAATGCGATTTTTGATCAGTATTCTCTAACATCGGAAACACAAAAACTGACCGAAGCTCTGTGAGGGATTGGCTATTGCACCAAAGATATTATGCGTTCATTTAGATGGTATAGTAATTCAACTCCGCGAAGGGAGAAACCGTTAGGTTATGTTGTACTTCCCAACATATATGACACTGCAGACTAAAATAGAATGATTACTTCGGCGGTCCAACATACGTACAACCCAGTGGCGTATATAAGGGGAGTTTAGTGGTTAACCCCCCAGGGTCCACTTTATTTAACTGAATGCTTTTTTTTTGGTTGTTGAAAACTTTTATCGTCTCAAAACCTCTCCCACAACCTTCAATAAATATAAGAAGATTGGACAACGTTTGCAATCTCCGAAATATGGTGCACCTTCTTAAACATAAGGAGTGTATATAGCTCCTTGCTACTGAAGAAAAACTTATGAGGGAAAAACGGAACAGTTACTACTGTTGATAGTCCCCCAGAAGAAAGAAATTGTTGAATCTGCTAGAGCCAATATACCACTCGTCATTTATAAATGTAAAGGAAACCAAAGTCTAGCGTTGGTTCCAGAATTTTATAAACGAAAAATTAGATATTCTATTGGATCAATCAATTATTAAAAATACCAAAAACAAAATTGATAGAAATTTCATTGTTAAAAATTCAGGTAGCAATATTGTCAACTTTACTAAATTCTGCCGCAAGTATATGGCTTTAAGAAAAGCTGAGACTCTTCATTTGCGATTTATTGTTCGTTACCTAAACAATCATTCTACTACGCAGCCAGTTGGTAAAAATACGTCTGGAAAACTCCCCAAAAGGTAGCAGCATTCTTTAATCTACCGAATCCGTCATTATATACTGGGCATTGTTTTCGACGAACATCTGCCTCTTCATCTTCATTAGCTGACGCTGGTGCATCTGTGGATATTTTAAAAAGGCATGGAGGATGGGAATCGGCAGCCGTCATCGAGGGGTACGTCGAAAATTCCATAAATAATAAAAAAACTACAGCCGAAGAAATTTTTGGACATGGTGATGTGAATATATTCCAAACTGAGGGAAAAACGGTGCGGTTACTACTATTAATAGGCCCCAAAAAGAAAGAAATTGTTAAATCTGCTAGAGTCAATATTCCACTCGACATTTATAAATTTAAAAGAAACCAAGGTCTACCGCTGGTTCCAGAATTTCATAAACGAAAAATTAGATAATCTATTGAAAGCTCTAAACATAGAAAGAACTTCAATAAAGAAACTGGTTACGGTCTATATCACATGTGGAAACTGATCCTAATACGAGTGACGATTCAGCGAGCACAAATCGGATATAAAAGGCTCACTCAGTTTTCAGATCTCCGGAGTAAAGATCCCTGAAGATGACCCGTACTTTCGAAACGTGGCATAATAATTTCAGTTGTACACGTTCTAATCTTGAGAACTATGATTTCTTAACGGGCAAAAACCGTGGAAGCTTCCGTTCTAATTCATTTAAATATTATACGCTGACTAGAAACATAGAACAAGATTCATGTTTACCTTTTCTGGATGTTATCGTTAAAAGAAGTGATAACGATATTTAGGCCTCTGGTCGCAGGGAGCTTACATACATGGCAAATTACGTATCAACTAGAAGTTGTGAAGTAAGGAAACATAATGATATGAGTAACCTCTCTGATCACTGTCTTGTAATTTGCAACTTAAACTTAAAAAAACCTACGGCGGAAATTAAGTTTCGAACGTATCGTGACTATAGCTCTTTTGATGATAATGATTTTATCAGCGACCTTGTAGGAGTAGACTGGGATTCTGTTTTTGAGTTTGGCCATGTTGATGATATATTATATTTTTTAATAGTACTCTTAACTCCCTATTCGATAAACATGCTCTTTCTAAATATAAAAAACTAAAAACGGATGCTGCTAGAGACGTATATAGAGAGCCACGTAATTTTGTCACTATAGCTGTTCGCAATGAAAAGAAAGCATATTTAAACCTTAAGTTAAAATCGAATCCTACTGATTTTTGGCACACTATCAACTATTTAAATATAAATTCTACGCCTAAATGCAATTCTGGTATTCCGCATTCAGCTATATCATTTAATGATACCTTTGTCAATGGTGTCTCAGTCTGTCTAAAACATGAAGAAGTTACTTCTAGTTTATACGAAAATAGAGTCCATCCCAAGATTGACCGCCAATTTGAATTCGCTGAAGCCAGCCAGGAGAAAATTGAGAAACTCGTAACTCTCATTACATCCCGTGCTAGGGGTGTGGATGGATATGACATAAAACTTATATCCCTGATTATTTCGTATCTGACACCACATGTACCCTATCTGATCAACAGATGCTTAAATACTGGGATATTCCCCACTTTTTGGAAAAAAGCTAATATAGATCCCGTTCCAAAAATTACCAAACCAGCCTTAATTTTCAACTATCGCCCCATTAGCGTTCTTTGTACCACGTCGAAGATACTAGAAAAAATAGTTGCTGAGTAATTAAATAATTTCCTTCTTATTATTAAAATTTTACCAGATACTCAATCTGGATTTCGTTTCTTGGGTCACAGCACTACAACAGCCCTTCTAAATGTGTCGGATGACTTGTTGAGGGCCTAGGATTGTGGGAAAAACTCCTGCTTAATCCTATTAGACTTCAGCAAGGCATTTGACACCTTAGGTCATGCTACTCTTATCAAAAAGTTAAGATTTTTTGGTCTAGGTGGCATGGCCGTTGAATTTATGCGTAGTTATTTTTGCGATAGACAGCGAATAGTTACATTGGGCAAGGACGTATCGCCCTTTTTATCTTTTTTTATATACTGTGCTGCTAGACTCTAAAATACGTTGACTGAACACGTTAAGGCTTGCTCATCAGTTCTTGCTATAAACAAACAATACCGTCAATATTTACTTAGGGCCAGAGGTTAAAGTATCTTTTTTATTTCGGAATAAATACTGTTTGCTCTCAATCGTTTCAAATACTATTTGGATACCACGTCTTTTATGTATTACTTCTTAACTTATTACTTATATATTTTTCTTTCATTATTGGTTTCGTGTTATCTACACGCAAGTATTATGTATTTATTTGTTAATGTTAATGTGTAAAAATGTTGTTACTTTAGTTTTTTTATGGTGGTTTGGTGAGCAGCTATGCTGGATCTTGCCACCATTCTAAATATTTATTTAACTTTGTATTTCTCTTTTGCTTGAATTGCCTTTTGAATTTGAATAAAAATAGCATTCTCTATAATCGAGCAGTGGCGATATGTACAGATCAGACCATCCTAAACACGAAAACCAATAATTGAGCATTCAGAATGAGTATTCCGAAAAGTTGATTCTTAACCCAATTTCCAAATATTAGGAGAATAATAAGACTGAACTCCTATGACCAGAGTTCAGGTATTTATACTCGTCCTGTGCCCACCGACGTGTGACTCACTGTGGTGATATATAGGCCCAAGTGAAGACTAGTCAACAAGTTTTCCTATAACCATTGCTTATGGTGGAGGAAATTCAGGGACTTGTCATTTGGGAATCAAAACAGTATTCAAATCTGGGAATACACCGAGGAGCTTGTTGACTAAAACTAAACCAAATTCAAATAGTGGTCGAATCAACTTCAAATAAGTAGCGCTTTGTGATCTTAAATTGGCCGAGCTGACTCTCTCAAGATCTAGTATGTAAGCTCGTAGTTTTAACTTGATAATGACTAGAGATAATACACTAGTCGAAACGTTGTAAGGAAATCAACAAAAAAGACAATGGAAGTCTGACAAGTAAGTTCTTTTCCCGGAATTATGAACTTTGCCAAAATATCAACTAAATAGGACAAAAATTTGCAGGTAGTCTGTATGATTGACAGTGAAGTATTTTTCATAATGATTGATTCCAAGGGAGATTTGCGCTGTTGTGAAATTTTAAAAATTCGAATGAATTTAACATTAGCCACAATGTTACGTGATTTACCAGGATATAGATGCTAATTTCGATTTGCATTTTTAATACATTATTAAAAAAAAATAAATTAATTGAAAGTCAACAAGTTTGTTTCAAACCTTGTGGAAAAAAACAATAAGTAATTAAGTAACATTTTTAATGATTATAATTAGCATATTAAAATTGTATAGTACTTGTTTTTAAATATATGGTATAATCACACTTTATGACAGATTTATTTAAACGACCATCTGAGAAGTTTGAAAACTTTTCTTGAAAATCATTCGAAGATTTCGAATGTTATTCAGGTATAACAGAATTATTTAAGAAAATTAGGAAAAAGCTATTCTAGCAAAAGAACGTTTAGCTTTAACCTTGAGGTGCTTAACAACAGGAAATTGTTGGAAAATATTCAATATTTAAACATGTTTTGCAATAAATATTAAGCAAATAAGACAGAAATGTGCAGGTCGGCCGGTCCGGAAATTAATTTATGTATTGACGCTAATTTTGATTAGAATTTCTTATTAAAGAAAAAAGAGAATAAAAAATGGCAATACAATATCTCCTCAAATGAATTTACTTATTTAACTACTTCCAATACAATTTAATATACTCTACAGTGAGGCAAAAACTTAAAAAAAGGAAAAAAATATATACAATGAAACTTTGACTTCTACTTAAAATTATCTAATAGCTGAGAAATAAACTACTAACTCATATTGTTAAGTTTAGCTATATTTTTATAAATGCTGCAATGTATTATAAGGGATCCACCATATAAACGTAGATTTAGCATTTAAGCTTTAAAAGTCTGGGAAAAAATATTATTAAACATTTCTTCCGTTCAGGTAAAATATTTGACTAGTATGATAAATAAACTAATTTTTTTCAGTTTGTTTATTTATTATACTAGTGATAATGAATTTCCATCAAGTAAAGGCCAACTTGATAAATTATTTAAAATATTTGACTGACTTTTCTCGGCCATGGGAATCTCGATCTTGACACATGCTACTGGTATTCGAAAGAGTTTCTCTTCATGTACAGTTTGGATTTCAAAGCAATTTTTATTGACTCTCGATTATATAAAGTGTTAAAGAGAGCCTTGCGTAATGGTCTAAGTTTGCTTAAGAACTACAGCTCAACTCGTCAACGATTTTTTGCTTTAACACGTTTTATCAATGATTAGGATCATACCATCATAGTCCTTTTTGGAATTTTCAGCTTTTATCATTTGCTCTAGCAGAAAACTTAATTTTATCAAGATGGTGAATTTTACCACCATATATCTTTATCTTCTAAGTCTAATGTTGAAGCTATACCGTTAGATAATTAAATTTAAAAAATGGTATTGATACTAAATGTCATTTAATGTTAACCAGTATTATTCAGAGGCGTACCTACAGGATCTTTAAATGTAATAAAACAGATTTTGCTTATTGGTCAAAGTTGGCTAAGAAATACTCCTCGATTACTTGACAATATTTCTTTCTTGGTGCACTGTTTTAATAACTCATATCGGTCCCGCAAACATTTTTCAATTTTTAATTCTAGGAGATATCCAAATTCTGTCGAATGATGCATTTTACTGCCGTATTTTTGTATGACTTCAAAGTCTGATTTAATTTAATTAAGTAAATGGGTTTTGCTTAAGGGTACTTCTTATTAGAAACTTGTCTTCAAAAATCAATAAATTGTTGTTCTCTGACGATACGATTAAAATATACAAAAGAGGGAAAAATGCATCTTTTTGATGCGAGTTGTGCCATGAGAATTAATATCAAAAGGTTATACGAACTTAAGTTTATAAGTGCTTCCTTGCCAAGATAAATATTTCAAAACCGTCTTGAGATATTGATATGTATGAAAGGTAAGCATAAGTATAATAGCTAAAAGCATGTTTATCAAAATTTAAAAAAAATTAAATACCATTTTTTTTAAAACGATATATTCATAAAAATATTTTAACAAAGTTTTTCCTGGCGTGTTTGGATTCGATGAGCTATTTAAAAAAAGAAATAAATAAATAAAAAATCTATTTTAATGCTCACGTCGGCAATTATTGTGTTATGAGTTAAACTTGACGAAAATAAACAAAATTCCATGAAAGTATGGAAAAATTATAAAACTTATGTATGTATTTTATTTATATGGTTCTTTAGTTTGAAAGTACTAGCACTGGTCTTATTGCTCGCACAGATATTTAAAAAATGGGTAGCTTTCCTTTACCCGGAACTTTCCTCGTCATGAATCATTCCTTCTATTAGGAATACTAAAGTGTGACCCATCATAGTCCTTTAGTAACACACATATTATAGTGTCTTTTCAAACGTTGTTATTGGACGCCATTTTTTTTCACCATATTAGATTCGCAACAAACAATTTCTGCCTATCCAATATTTGATTTTTGGGCATGGTTTATAATAATTTGAATTATTAGTTTTTCCACTAATTTTTTTTAAGACCCCAATTTTGATCCGTCGCGTCATCTTGAATTCTTACCAGTTTATCTCTATATCACATATAATTTTTGTGCAAAGGTTGAAGTCAAAGGTATAAGATTTTTTTAGGTTGATTTTTTTAAACATTTTAATTGTCCGCCATATTGTTCAATATCTTGAATTCGTATCACAAATTTACCAGTTTATTCCTATATCAGATTTAACGCTTGCACATAATTTGAAATCAGTCTAATAAATAGTTTTTCACTTTTTAAATTTTTTATTAGGCCTACATTTTGTTTTGCCTTCTTGGATTCGTACCGAAATGTTCCCAGTTCATTTCTAAGTAATATTTGTGCACAATTTGAGGTAAAATGGATAATCAGTTTTTTAATAATAATTTTTTTAACAGTTCACTAGGCCAACATAAAACGGAAACTTTCACGGCTTTGGTGATTTAAGAAATCATGGTTCTTGGGATTAGACCGAGTCAAATTGGAATTGCTGTAACAAGAAGTTACGCTTAAGTAACAGAAGAAGTTTGAAGCACTCGTGAATAGAAAAAATCCAGTGAAACCTCCGCAGAATTCAGTTATCAATTTGTCGTCGAAGCCGTTAACCCAAGCAGAATATTTCATTCTATCCAAAGGTCAAAATGGCACCGAAAAGCATAGTATTCTCTGTTGAAGTCACAATCAGAAGATTACTATTGGAGCAAGCCGATGAAGTCAGATGAGACAGCGAAGATCATTCGAAATTGAAAACCACCGAAGTCGAATTCCTCCGCAGCCGAAAAAAGAGCGATGGAGATCTTAAATGAAAATATAGACATCCTGATCTTTCCAGTAGATAAAGGCAACGCCACAGTCGTCATAGACAGAATGGAATACGTGAAAAAAGCAAGTCAACTTTTGGACAACAATATCCATAAAGTTATTCAGGCAGACCCTAGCCCATCACCAATCTAATAAACGCATCTAACCTATCACCAGCGGAGAAGATATCATCAAAGCCAAGCAGCTCCAAGATCCCCAAGCTCTACGGTCTTCCCAAGATATATAAGAACAAATGTAACACTTCGACCGATGGTCAGTGCAATAGACTCTCCCAAATACAAACTAGGTAAATATCTTTCAAATTTTCTTATTCCGTTTACTGGAAAAACAAATTCATTTATAAAAAAACTCTGCACATTTCGTGGAAAAAATTAACGCAATCCAGTTGGATCTCGAAGATATTTTCGTTTCAGTCAGTTTCGATGTAGTATAAGTATAAACAAATATTCCTCTTAACGACTTAGTAGAAAGCTGGTCTTGCATATATTTATAGTTTAAGAAACTTATTATGAACAAACCTCAGGGGCAGCTATGAGATCTCTTCTATCACTTGTGGTAGTGAATACCTTTATGGAGGCCTTTAAGGATCTTGCTTTAACATCAACACCACTAAAACCAAAACACTGGTTTAGTAGATGATACTTTTGTTGTGTGGTCTCATCGAAAAAGGTATTTTATATAGATAATATTTCTTAATGCTTTGCGGTGTCATTTGGCGTAATTTTGTATAAAGAAAATTGAACAGCGGACTTAAAATGAAATTTGAAGGGTTAAGACTCATCATATTTCCAGACCATCTTAATAAACAACATCTGATATTAAATTCACAGTAGACATTGAATATAACGGAACGATTCCCTTTCGAAATGTATTTGTTCAAAGGAAGGAAAATGATACATTAGGATATTCTGTGTATAGAGATTCGATACATACAAATTAACTCACTAGGATTTAGAGCCATTTCAATTTCTGATCAAGATTCTCATTCTCGGAAACAGCGAAAGTGTCCGAAGCTCTGAAAGGGAATGGCTATTGCACTGAAGATATTTTGCGTTCAATTGAAATATATAGTAATCCAAGTTCGCGAAAGGAGAATGATAAGGAACCATTAGGTAGTGCTGTTTTGCCCTACATACATGGCACTAGAGCCAAATAGGATGATTACTTTGGCGGTCCAACGTCCATACAATTTTCAATACACATAAGAAGATTCGGCAATGCTTGCAATCCCCGAAAGATATTGTACTTTTTCAAACAGAAAGAGTATATAAAATTCCTTGCTCCTGTGGAGAAGTGTATGTAGGAGAAACAGGACGCTCAATATCCACTGGACTTAAGGAATATGAACGATGGATTAAAAAGAAACAAATTGTTCAGTCTGCTGTAGCTGAACACCAGTATACCACTGGCCATATTACAAATGTAAAAGAAGCCAAAGTTCTACGGTGCGTCGGTTTCAGGATTTTATAAACGAAAGTTTAGAGAATCTATTGACATTTTCAAATATACAAAAAATTTCAATAGAGATACGGGTTAAGGTCTACATCACACTTGGAAAGCTATCTTAACCCAGGGTCACAGTTCAGTGAGTACAAGTCTGGTATATAAAAAGCCGCCTGAATCACTCAGAGCTCATTCAGTGTTCAGATTTCGTGGAGAAAATATTCCTGAAGATGCCTTGTGCAACCGAATGCGAAACATCGGATAGTAGTTCCAGTTTGACATGGTTTAGTCTTAAGAACCATGATTTCTTAATTTCTCTAAGCCGACATTTTGTTCCTCCATTCCGTATTGGATTTTTACGAAAATGTCATCAGTGCAATTTTTTCCAGTAATATAAAAAGTTTTCCTTCTTTTATTTTTTTTATAATCTACCCCTCAGACATTGTCCCCTTCGCTAATGCCAAACTGTGTACATTTGACACAAATAATCAAAATAGCGGTAGACGTTCCTCGCAATGCAGAACAGACGCAAACAACAACGGATCAAAAAACTTTCAGTGTTCAGATTTAGATAGAGTTTATAATTTCTAAGATTAAAATCAATATAATTCAAATTAGCAAAAATTATCAAATTACTACAATGTAATAAAACACCCCCAACTGAGGGGAAGAAGTATGTTAATTCTAAGCTTTTAAATTTCTCTTGAAGGACATAAGCTAATCCTTGATTTGAATTAAGTTGAGTCATGCATGCACTCAAATGCTGAAGAAAACTTTTTTGAATCGGCAACACTGCATGGATTTATGTAGGTAATATATCGAGCTCAAAGGTTTAAAAATAGAGGCTGCATAAAAGGGTTTTTGAACTTTTTAAGCCATCTCCCAGTATGGGATATATCATGGAATCTCTAACGGTCGTAGAACCTTGCTTAGGGTTCAATACCATGGGTATGCGGAGAGGAGTCATTGTTCGTTCAAACATTTCCCCTTCATTCTTCGTTTTTTTCTTATAAGCTTGCAATTTATATTTTTTTGATTTCATAGGTAGATCCAACGGCATTTTGGTTTATTGAAATAGTGTTAATCATGCTCATGCAAGATAGTATATTTACTGTTAAATACCTATTCTTAGTTCTTAAATGTTTCTAGGATAGGAAAAATAATGTTACACGGTCTAGCCAAAGGGAGGCACTTAAAATAGGAGAGTAACTGGTTGTATTTGCAATTTAAGAGTCAGTTACATCCAAAGATCTATATATAGTTTAGGAAAAGTTACAGAAAAAAATGTGCTGTTATGTTATGATTGTTTCTTATTTTGCCTTTTTATCCGATTCCGAATGCAAAGGAGGATAATTTATATGTATATATCCATTGATTAAATGCCTTAACCGATTTTCATGAATAATGGATGAAAAGGTTCATCTGTATTCCGCGGGTGTTTATAACTAGGTTTGCCCAAAAAAGTCAAAACTACTCAAAAGACCGATATAGTACGCCATTTTTAGTCAAAGGCGTCACTACGGGGGAGGGGGGGCTAGAAGTCGTAATTATTTTTTTACTAAAGAGGTATCCGAGTGAATAAACAAATTGACTCAGTGCGATGTACTACAGTATCAGGCTAGATGAGTTGAGAGATGCCGTGCAATGTGCGGTGCGCTGTTAAGGTCAGGCCCGAGGGCTAAATATCTGGTGCTTTATGGTGTACATCCTGGAAGATTTACAGTGATTTACTATACATTTATGGGAATTTACGAGGATTTCCAATGATTTATGATGATTTACCGACGATTGACAAAGGATATAAATCAGCTGTTTATATGTTTATCTCACATACCTTTTGTTTGTTCTATGCCACAAACCGGTAGCATAGCGAACTGAATATTATTTTGCCCTCGTTTTTAGTGGTGTCATGCAAATTAAACAGTGCGTTAAACAGTGAAAGTTAAACTGTAAATTCCGAGGTAAGTTTATTTATACATTTGTATCTTGTGGGCGTATCGTCTAACGTGTAAATAAATCTATATTAAACCTGGGATAAAACTTAAATTAACCGTCTCTAGACCGATGTATATTGTGTGACACAATTAGGGTCTAAATGGTTTTTAAACATTCTGTCTACGAAAACAAGTAGTTACAAGCGTTAATAGTCTAAGAGTTCGTTTCGCATCGAGTTTCAATAAACTGTTTTTGCCGGTTGAAATTTTGTAAGGAGGTAGCCAAGGAGATAGCTTTTTCGCTCGCTTCTTCTTACAGACGAACTTCGACACGTGTTTGGATACGAAAATGTCATTTTTGACTGATCGTAGATCCGATATTTTTAAACGTGCAGACTGCAGCCCACCCTTGCAAATATTTCAAAATCGCAAATAACTCACAATTGACGAGTAAATAATTACGTCAAAAATCTGCTAAAATTCGCCTCTCGGAAAATTTAAATATATCGATAGTGAACAAAAAATAACCTAAAAGGAGATATCTTTCCGGGTGACAAGTAATCGCCTTAAGACCGCTTTATGTATGTATTTCATCATGGACTAATTTGTCTCAAGTGCGGGGCACGAAAGAAAACCAGGCGGTCCTTAAAATAAAGGTTCATAGTCTTAACCAAGCGGAAAAGTAAAATTTGTGTACGCAAATAAATTTTATGTTATTTTATTTGTTGTAATAGTTTGCCGCTTCACCTATAAAGTGCGCCAGCTAAGCGGTACGGAAAATTATTCGAGGATTTAGTAAATTTCGCACTGGTACACTTGTAATTGGGATGTGCAGGGAGTCTCCATGCACTTGCCGCTAGAAGGTTCTAGCTATTTCCAGTGGCGCCTATACATTTCGAACATTTGTTTTCATTTCTATATAAATGCGTTGCGTTGAATTTGAATTATTATTTCGAAGTAACAATGGCGAGTAAAAGAGGAAAAACAATTCGAAGCGGTGCACGTGAACTTATTGCGAGCGTTATAGAAGCCTATACTAGAGAAGCTTAAAAAAATAGTTTGACTATTCCAATTCAAAATCGAACAGAACGTGCTGCATTTTACACTGGTGTTTCGGAAAGTAGTGTAAACATAAATTCAAAGAGAACATAATGATTAAAATTTTAAAATCTCCTATTAAAAAAAGACCCCGATTATCATACAAAGATAAAATTGACGATGGTGATTTTCAAGTAATTCGACGAACAATAGAGGATTTTTATATAAACTGTAAATGCTGTAAAGAACAAAATAGATTTTCCGTACGGGTATAAAACCTTAATTCGGCTTTTACGATCAAATGGTTTCGTTTGGCGCAAGTGCCAAAATAAACGAAAATTGCTCATTGAGAGACCAAACATTTTTCACTGGCGGGTGAAATATCTATCAACTGTAAGGCAATATAGGCAAGAAGGACGCAACATTGTGTATCTAGACGAAACCTGGGTAGATAATGATGACAGTGAACAAATGCTGGCAAAGTGAAATGTTACAGGTGTTGTTCAGGGAATCCGCTCTAGTAGTCGCTTTATTATAGTTCATGCTGGTTCAGAAGCCGGATTTGTTCCAGGCGCTGCTTTAGTTTTTCGCTCGGGATTAACAACTGGAGACTATCATGGACAGATGAATAGAGATAATTTTGAAAAGTGGTTGCTCGAGAAGCTTCTACCTAATATTCCTCCCAAATCAGTCGTGGTAATGGATAATGCGTCTTATCATTCTCACATAGAAGATAAAGTGCCAACTAAATACTCTCAAAAGCTCATATGATATCGTGGCTTAAACCGAACAATCTTGTATGTCCAACATGGAGAAAATATCAATTATAGGAAGTAATATCAGCCAACAAGCCTAGAGAAAAAAAGTATAAAACTGACGGTCTTTTACGTAACCTCGATTATACACCTTTAAGGCTGCCTCCATACATGTGCGACCTCAACCCTATTGAACTTGCATGGGCAGGAGTAAATAAATATATTCGAGAGCGCAACACCGGTGAACTTTCAATTAAATATTTAAATAAAATAACATTAGAAGCCATTGACTCAATATCCGCTGAAAATTGGAAATCGTATGTTAAACATGTTCGTTCTATCGAAGATAAATACTGGGAAGTAGATGGCAAAATTGAAACGGTTATTGATGATTTAGTTATCACACAGGGATCTTCAAGTAGTGACGACGAAACCTCATCATTTTCAGAGGAAGACAACGATTTAGAAGGAATCGAACCATTACAATCACAGCCGTCAACCTCAAAAATGACTTAGTTTTTTTTCATATATTTTGTAAAATTGTTCATAAAGTAGCTGTCAATAAACTGCTTCAAAATAATTAACTTTCTGTTCAATACCGGCTGTCAAAAAATATCTAATATTGCAATTAATATTTGAAAAACTACAGAACTCATATTTTTCCAACATTAACACATCAAAGTTATAGTAGGGGAGCCAGCACTGATTCCAGTGAACAAGATTTATCAAAATTTTAACTTATGCAGTTGGACTTTGGGCTACTCGGGTATGCCAAAAGTGACCGTTTGTCTCCGTCTGTCATATTACTTTGTACAGGGGGCGTCATTCTAAAGTACTATACAGGGCGTTTCCTAATTGCGTGCTAATGTTAAAGGGGGGTGATTCTTGGACCTTTTTAAGAAAAAAGTTTAATATGAACCTAAAAGTCTTAACTTTGGAGATACAGGGTTTTAAAAAAACATTTTTTTTAAATCCTAATTCTATGCTGATGGTATTATAGATAAATAACTGTGTGAAATTTGATACACGTCTTTTATGCATAAAAGGGAATTTTTTAATAACAATGAATTTTTGAAATTTCTACCAGTGGCGTGCATATGTAATTAACCTGGGTAAATCAGTATGCTCCTTAATGCGTAGAAGACGTGTATCAAATTTCATTCAGTTATCTACAATAGCATCAGAATTGGGAAGAAAAAATTGTTTTCTTTTTAAACTTTACCACCCTGTATCTCAAAAGTTTAGACTTTTAGGATATAAAAACACCCCCTTTAACATCAGCACGCAACTAGGAAACGCACTGTATAGTACTTCACAATGGCGGCCCCTGTATAAAGTAATATGACAAACGGAGACAGACGGCCACTTTTGGCATACCCGAGTAGCTCAAAGTCGAACTGCATAAATTAAAATTTTGATAAATCTCGTTCACTGGATCTGATGCTGGCTGCCGAGTCTCTGTTGGTAATAAATCAACAGTCACCAGAAAGTATTCGCTCTGTTGGCTTCTGGAGGAAACTGAAAGTGGGGTTAGTACGGACAGATTAAAACTCTCTATTACAAAAACTACACAGAGACGCGAAAAGGCTGGAGCACCAATTGACAGACAACAGAGGAATCGACAAAATGTATCAAAGCCCAACAGAAAATATATAATTTTAATCAGGCAGTTTGGATCGAGATTCGGATTGTTCTTCAGTTTCCACAGTACCGTAAAGTTACCTAACTTTGACTCCGAATATAACATTGACCACAAATTCAAAAAATGTTTTTAACCGAATTTATGAAGCAGCAAAAGTAGATACCGTTGCGATTTTGGTCCTGATAAGTAGGGCAGTGCATCATAGATGGCCTTTAATGCGTTTTCAAACGTGCGCGAAAAAATAGTCCCGATAGAAACTTTGTCGGCCATCCCGAAAAAGTGCCGCGAAAATATTACCGGTAAACTTCTCATTGCTGAGCAAAAACTAATTCGTTTTAATCATTAGTATTACGCAGGTAAGTGATTTAAACTATTAGGAAGTGATTGTGATAACGTGAACTGAACTGGTCACACATTTTTCTATATTTAAAAAAAATAAACATAACCTAAAATTGCAACTATTAGGAAGTGATTGTGATAACGTTTGTCAATAACTTTGACCGCCGGTCAAAGTTAATGGCACGGTCAAAGTTGAGTTTTATTTTAATAAAAACTTATTATTTTTTTCTCAAAAATGCCGAAAAGAAAGTACAGCCAGTACGACATAGGGGAAAATCGAGTTAACCTTGAAAGGGCATTAAACATGATAAGGTCGGGACAAATATCAAAAAACCAGGCAGCGAAAACATTTAACATACCAAAGGGTACATTAATTAATAAGTGTAAAAAAGTACACTTGGGTAAGGTCGGTCGCCCCTTCGTGCTAACCCCACTGAACTACCCACTAACCCCTTTTAGCCGTAAAGACTTGCAACATTTAGTAAGCGACCTTTTAGATAAAAAAGGAGTGACCGCTTCACAATTTAAAGAAGGAAATATGCCAACTCTAAGGTGGACGACAAAGTTTATAAATCGGCATCAGGCACTTAGCCATAGAATGAGTCAAAACCTCAAGGTTTCAAAAGGAGAAATATCGCCAGATACAATAATGCAATATTTTAATGCATTGAAAGATACATTACAGAATGATGGAGACTTTATTGACCCCGGCCGAATTTATAACTACGACGAAACCAACCTAGCCGACGATCCGGGAAGGAAAAAGTACATATTTAAAAAAGGTACGAAATACCCAGATAGGATTCGCGATTCCACAAAAGCCAGTGTGTCTGTTATGTTTTGCGGATCCGCAAGTGGTGTAATGTTGCCGCCATACGTGGTGTACAAATCTGAACACATTTGGTCCACATGGACAGAGGGAGGACCCCCCCACACACGATACAATCGGAGTAAAAGCGGATGGTTCGACTCTGTTATTTTCACCGACTGGTTCTGCAACCAATTTGTACCATTCGTTAAAAAACAACATAAGGATGGAAAAACCGTAGTACTTGGAGATAATCTAGCGAGTCATTTTTCATCGGAAGTTTTAAAAACTGCACATGAAAATAATATTATTTTCGCATGTTTTCCTAAAAATTCGACCCATTTGTGCCAGCCACTGGATGTCGCCTTCTATGCGCCATTAAAAAGGAAGTGGCGGGACATATTAGATTCCTGGAAAAGTAACCAACAAAGAAAATCCCAGGTAATTCAAAAGGACCAGTTTCCGCGCCTATTAAACAATCTTTGTAAGAGCATTTCTCCAAACAATCATTCTACTAATTTGATTTCTGGCTTTAAAAAATGTGGAATCGTTCCGTTTAATCCACAGGAAGTGATAAATAGGCTTCCTCGAACTAGCACTGAAGGGACGACAGAAGATCGCTCAGTTGAGTTAGTTTCTGAAGTCGTAGTAGGAATGCTAAAAACTATGAGATATGGGGATCAAGAAGCACCTAAGAAGACAAGAAAATCGAAAATCAACGTCCAACCAGGTCAGGGAATCCGATTAGAAGATCTCACTTCGAATGACAATGACGTCAACCCAACTCCAGGTCCATCGAATCAGAAGACAGCTATTAAAAAGATATTCGAGAAAAAGACGCAAAGAATGAGACTAGCCAGCGAAAGTTCTGACAGTATTGATGAAGGCAATATAATATACGCGGACACTTTAAATGATAGCTGTTTTGAGACATGGGCAGCTAATGAAAAAAAGGCTTTAAGTAAAACTACTGAAGTCCAACTCGACGATGAAGATTCAGCAGAGGAAAATACGAACCTAGCAGATTTGAGAAAGACCTTAATGAACAAAAAAGAAGAGTGTGCTACAGATGACTATGTAGTAGTGTCCCTAAAAACCCTAAATAACCAACCAAAATATTATGTTGGTCAAATAATGACTTCCGAGGAGCAAGAATTTCAAATAAAATTCATGCGGAATAAGAATTCCAAATTTATTTGGCCCATAGCAGATGATATATCACTAGTTTCTAAAAAGGACATAATTTTGAAACTAAACAAACCTAGTGATTTCAAACGCGGGTTGGTATTTCCAGAAGTTGACAATTTGCAACTAAAAATAGAATAATATTTTCTTGTTCCGAAATGTTAAACATATTTATTTCGTTCTTAAGTTTAATTTTGTTTGTTTTTTGTTTTATGTAGGTATTTAGGTACCTACTTATGTTTGATTTATATGTTAGTTTGTTTTTACTAAATCGAGACTGTTTTAGTACCTGCATTTATTATATTTATAAGAATAAATACTTTATTTTTGATTTTTTGTGTTTTATTCTTGAAAAAAATGAACCAAATCTTCTCTAATATTTTTTAAAAACGAATCTGATGGTCAATGATATTGAACAGGGTCCCTAAATTTAAGATATCATACATTTTAAGGGGTCAGTCAAAGTTAGGTTCATCGTCCCTAACTTTGACCACCAAGGTTTTTTTTAAAAAAATGCCTTATGTGGCTTGCTAACAAAAAATTTGATGGTGCAATTTAAAGGGTTACTTGAAGCCCCAAGGTGGTCCACTAAATGAACAAATTAGCTAAATGCCAAGCAAAGATATTCACAATTGAACTTCAATTTCGGTCAAAGTTAGGTAACTTTACGGTAGTTAAATATGATGATAGGACAGACACAGATACGTTCCCAGACTATGATGCTGACTTGGGAACTAAAGGAATGGAGCGAAGAATTGAGGAGAGAATTGAACAAATGAATGCATGCAGCCTGGTTTATCGTTGTTAATCTCAGTACAAATAAATAATTTTTCTCCAGTTTATTATGAAGAAGGCGGTTTGTTGGAAAACTTGTCAGATCGTTAATTCTGTGGAGGATACTGTCGATAGTCCAATAATCGAAATGCCATAGCTCATACAAAACAAACAAAAGAAAGAGCAATTCAAATGGCCTAGCAAACCAGATATAACAAATATAGAAACACACTATGTTTTTTTTGAAATGAAGGGGAACCAATATAATTTTTTCAACATTAATAAAGTTGTTTTAAAGATTGATAGCGATTACACAAAAAAAGCTAAATTGTTGACATATAATTAGTTTACTCTTATTTATAATTAATGCATGCCTTGGTTACCGTGTTCCTGTTTTAATAAACAATTTTTAGAAATCTTTGAACCTGTCTTATTGTTACCCAGACATCCCTCAAGCATAGTTAAATTCCCAAGTAAATATAAATAATCATAAATAAGGTAAAATTGGGTCTAATTGTTTATACATAAAAAGATTTATGAATATTTATATTGTTTTATGGAAATTTATAGGGAATTATTCTGGTTTATGAGGATTTATTAAGGATTTATAGAGATTTATTGGTGAATTAACGGAATTTAAAAACATTTTTAAGGATTTATATGCCAAAAAGGATTTATATTGTACAAGATTTTGGGCAGATATTTATCCTTCGGATATACCCTTACGCTATGTATTACCCAAGTCCAACTGGGAAAGACTTAACTTGGGCCTTATTCATGAATCAAAGATGTGACCTATTATCAATGGCATAAATGATTTTGATATAAAAGATATCTAGTTTTAACATTTTTTATTTGAAGAAATACATTTTTAAAGTTGGCTTGTTTACATGGGGTTCTAGGATTCGGCCTACCCAGACTAATTACAGATTTGTACCTAGTTGGACGAGAGAGATTTACCTTGTTACCCCCCTCCCCTCCGAACACTCCAAATCATTACCGCATATTTTTGCATTAAACTTTCGACCCGTTGACAAGTAAATAAAGAAAAAATGCTTATAGTTCTTTTTTATAAAAAGATCTAGTTAAAATTACAATGACTATTCCACTTTATTGTTTTCCGATGGCAAAATGACATAGCAACGGCCTGTTTTCTACTGCCAAAACTCATACCTGGACAAAATTCTCCCTACCTGGACAAAATTAACAAGATGGTTTTTTAGAGACAAAATTTTGTTGGGTTAAAGTAAAAAGTTCCTCTTGTCATTTTGACAAATGTCACCTATTCGATACTGTAAATAATAAATAAAATGATTTTCATGGATGTTAAAAAATAAAGTTGTTATATTTTATTTCTTTTGATTTCACTGTTTTATATATGCTAAGACATTGTTCTCGTGAAATAGTCATGTCGAATACCACGCGAGAAAAAAATTGAAGGTAAAATTTTCCTCTTGTGTGTTCAAGTTTGTTACAAAAATATCATTCGCGAATTTACCAAGCAACAAACTTTCATAAACAATCGGAAAATTTTGCCGACAAAATTTTCCCTTTTGTGGTATTATATATGAAAAAACTGTTTATTAAGTTTTGCTGATCTGTATATTAAAAACGACTTAACTGATTTTAATCAACTCCTAAATAAATGTTTTCTTAGCATTTAGGACTAGAAAGCTATTTTGAGTTTCTTCCTCTTTTCCATATCCGGTGTTTGAGAAACTGAAAATATTTTGCTTCATTTTTTTCAGTGACTTTTTCTTTCGTATTACGTATCTTGAGAAGCCATAGTAATAATAATAATAATGTTAATAATATATAAATATATTGTTGTGTACGGAGGTACAAGCCATCTAGAAATATTTAAAGTATAAATCGAATGACAAAAAAACTT
Source organism: Kuschelorhynchus macadamiae (assembly GCA_030620095.1). Lineage (NCBI taxonomy): Eukaryota > Metazoa > Arthropoda > Insecta > Coleoptera > Curculionidae > Kuschelorhynchus > Kuschelorhynchus macadamiae. The sequence continues at coordinate 4,769,063 of JAUTXW010002618.1, forward strand.
GTTTCCGCCCGGGATCGAACCGGGGACCTTGTGCGTGTGAAGCACACGTGATAACCACTACACTACGGAAACATATTCACTAATTTTTGATAGAACAAAGCTATACGTAAATCAAATTTCAACTTGTCATTCTGGGAAACCAACTATACAGAACTTCAAGTGGAAAAAGCTGTTAATCAAATTTTATTTGTTAAAAATAATATAGTGTTCCATATATTGTTTTCCAGTTCAGTTTTCCTAATTATTTTAATTTCAAATAATTCGCACATCTCATTTTCTATGTAGGTACAGGGTTTTTTTACCAACTGGAAGGCCAAGCTTGTATCGGGACTAGTAAATTTAATTTTTTCACGAATCGGAATACCGCCGGTTCCGGTCCATTTCCACACTTGACATTTAAGAATTCAGCCCTCTTCCACTTATTTTATTTTTCATAGGTACTGTAAAAAAATTTCAAACCGGTCAACATCAATTCACCGACTAAAATAAACCTAGTAGATATACTGGTGGATCAAACATTCACAATCTTCCTATTCATTATATTAATCATCATGTTTTGTATACGTAAAGGGAAAAAATTTTAAAATTAGTGAAAATGGATCGCGCGGCGAAAGCTTCCTGTTTTACTTGCAAGCTGTAGTATATGCTCACTTTTTTCAGCATTAGGTTTCTCCTTTCAAATTCAATTTCAGATATCAAACAATTAAAATGTTTGTCGGAATTGTTATAAATCTGGTCCGGGGGAGCATTGACAATTTTCAGATTCTTAATGAAAGTAAAGGAACTAGTTTTCGATCGATTTATCGCAGAAACTGTCGTATTTAAGAAAAAATCATTAGGTAAACATTATTACCTTCATTTTTATTTAAACATGCTCTCTCTGAATTATTTTGACAAATGTTGGCAAAAAACAGTTTTAGGAAGTGTATAGAATATTCTACATATGACATATATATCTACAGAATCATCGTATAATATATAAATTCAGTAGAACTAAGTCTGAGCCTGAGTTGCTAATAATTTAGTTTCTATGATCGCCCTATACTGTTCTAAACTCAGAGTAGCTAGGTCCATATCACTTGCAAATCTATTGAACAAATCACACATTCTGTAGACAGGTGAGTTATTATATAGATTCGTCCTGGGAAAGTCCAGGTAGATGCACTTCTATTTCTTGTAAGTCCAAGAGTAACCAAGAATGACAGCTGAGATAATATATCAGTATTATCTACTTGGTCTTTCAACAGTTTGTAGGTACAAGTGCACTAAATAGTATTTATTCTTCGATTCTGAAGTGACGACCTATCAAATAGCGACAATAATTGATTGTGACCATGACCCTTGAGGAGGGTAATAGCCATATCTTTTATAAAATAAGTAAAGACATTTTCTTTGTATCCTTTCAATGGACTTACTCCAGATTTCATATTGAGAGGACCATATTATTCAACTGTAGTCGAGTTTAGGTAATACAAGGCTATCAAAGAGTTTAAAGCATACATTTACATCAAAGTACTTGGCGGACTGTACAATAAAAGCAACTCACAGATTGTCTAGCAATGTAAACGTTGGCTAGTTCAAAAGATCCCCTAAAAATCTTTTCAAAAAAATTGGAGTGTTTTTTAATTCTCCTGAGGCACGAGTTAAAAATAGCTCTAGTAAGCAGAGCCAATACCGAACTGCTAATCGGCAGTCCTTGGAATTTTACTTTCGTAAATTAAATTATGTAGAAAAACCAAAATATTTTTATGTATAATAGCAGAAATACATAATTTCTGCAGGTGCGAAGCGGCCTACTAGAAGAATTGCTTTCGATTATGTCACAGGGTACGCTCCTGCGATCATGATTTCTGGGCCTCTACCCTCATCAGGCAGGCTTGTACCCAGGGAGATCTGAAATAACAGATTGCTCGATATGACAAAATCGAAAACGAAACGTCTATCATACTGAAACAGTACTATAAGCTAAATGTAACACTTAGCACCACCTATTGGGGCTCCGGTGATTTCCGGCTGCAAACCCATAGGTAATTTAAAAAGCATGCACTAGCACCATCATGCGGAGAGTAGATACTAAAAATCGATAAAAATGCGCTCTCACACATCTTTATCAAAAGTTCTTGGCCGGAAAAGATATATGTATAATAGCAGAAATACATAATTTCTGCAGGTGCGAAAGAAAAGTATCTACTCTCCGCATGATGGTGCTAGTGCATGCTTTTTAAATTACCTATGGGTTTGCAGCCGGAAATCACCGGAGCCCCAATAGGTGGTGCTAAGTGTTACATTTAGCTTATAGTACTGTTTCAGTATGATAGACGTTTCGTTTTCGATTTTGTCATATCGAGCAATCTGTTATTTCAGATCTCCCTGGGTACAAGCCTGCCTGATGAGGATAGAGGCCCAGAAATCATGATCGCAGGAGCGTACCCTGTGACATAATCGAAAGCAATTCTTTTTCGCACCTGCAGAAATTATGTATTTCTGCTATTATACATATATCTTTTCCGGCCAAGAACTTTTGATAAAGATGTGTGAGAGCGCATTTTTATCGATTTTTAGTATCTACTCTCCGCATGATGGTGCTAGTGCATGCTTTTTAAATTACCTATGGGTTTGCAGCCGGAAATCACCGGAGCCCCAATAGGTGGTGCTAAGTGTTACATTTAGCTTATAGTACTGTTTCAGTATGATAGACGTTTCGTTTTCGATTTTGTCATATCGAGCAATCTGTTATTTCAGATCTCCCTGGGTACAAGCCTGCCTGATGAGGGTAGAGGCCCAGAAATCATGATCGCAGGAGCGTACCCTGTGACATAATCGAAAGCAATTCTTCTAGTAGGCCGCTTCGCACCTGCAGAAATTATGTATTTCTGCTATTATACATATATCTTTTCCGGCCAAGAACTTTTGATAAAGATGTGTGAGAGCGCATTTTTATCGATTTTTAGCAAAATATTTTTAGAAATTTGGACCCCCTCTGGGTAGGTGTCTGTTCCATGTCTATTATTAGTATTTGGAACTCATTGACCAAAATCCTATTGATCAATATAAAATGATAAGTCCTAACACTGGAACCTATGGTGGAAGATAATAAGACGACATTACGTCTTATACGGACATACTCGTTGGTAAAATGATGAAGTTTTGGCCTTTGAAGAGGTCATATTGTTTTTATTCACCTCAGGTTGATTACGGTGTTCTGTCGCTATTTTACTAGTTTTTGGTTGGCTAAGCAGAAACCCTCCGAATTTTTTGTGCTGCTTAACGCTAACTGTCTGATGTATTATTTTTGCTTGTATATTGGCAATGTCATAGAGATTTTTAAATATTTGTTAATAACTTATGGGCGTTCACATCTAAGATACCAAGGATGACTTTTATAGGAAAGGCTAGTTAGCAGAGTAACTTCCTTTTGTTGTTCCTAAGATGGCCAAAAGTTTGCCTTCTGGATTTCATCCCCATAGAGGCTAGTTAACATAGAAGGGAAGCTTTTACAGCTTTGTTGAATAAATAAATCACGGTTTCTAATAATTTGATCAGAAATACCGGCTACAGTCTACATCATACTGATGTACATAATAATGTTATGTACGAGTCAATAATTTCGGATGCAAGACTAAATAACTTATGACATTGCCAATCGAAACCGATATTACTCGAACCATCTTTCATATTATAAAACGATTCGCCAATACAGCTCGGTAAAATTTTCTGCATTTTTTTTTAGTTATTTAGTCTTTCGTCCGACCTTATTGACCCGTATTTAATGTATGCCATTTTGATATACGTAGTGCCAAGTAAATTTTAAGCACTGTTTTCAAGAAATATTTTCAACATTTTAAAAATAACAGGATTTTTTTAATTAATTTTTTTGTCTTAAATAATGTTTAATAATTGTATAATACATTTTCTGATTTAAAATTATTTAGCCTTCTCTTTTTTCATTGTAGTCTAGGACTGGCCAATGTGAAAATTAAGCATTTTTAAAATCATGAGGGGGCCCCAACAATTCAGTTAACTTAGAGCCTTGAAAACCACGATTCGCCACTGAGCATGGCTTATCACCGATAAATAAGATTCAAGGGCGAAACTCAGTTCATTGTTAGAATTGAGTAATGAGCTACATACATACTCCTGTTTTAAGCATGATCGATTTTGTGTTAGCTGTTCCAGAATTAATGAAAGAAATCATTTATATATCCTGGCACCAAAATGATAGATTAAAAATTATGGTTCTTGGGTTTTTTCAATTGATTCTCTGACTTTTCGTTTATAATAACCGAGACTGATGCAAAAACATTGGCATCTTTTACATTAATCATGTGTCCTATTGTGTGCAGGTGTTCAGCCACAGCGGATTGAACAATTTGTTTCCTACTTATACATCTTTTATGTTCATTAAGTCTAGTAGTCACAGACCGTCCAGTTTCACATTACCGCAGCAAAAAAATTTGTATCAATTCCTTTTGATTGCAAAGAAATGACATCTTTTGGTGTTCATAAGCATTGCCCAATCTTTTTGTGTGTTCTATAGATTGTGCGAATGCTGGATCTCTGCAGAATTCTTGCAAGGAAGGGAATGACACTATCTGACTCAATTTCCATAGTAAATTTAATTTTGGAATGTTGCTCCAGCCGTGAAAGCTTTCGTACTATAATATATATCTAATTTGTTATTACTTTAAATTGTTTGAAATTTCGCATAGCTCTATTATTATTTTTACTTATTAGTTATTGCTATATACACATTGTTCATATCCTCGGTTTCGGGTGCACGGGCTGACCTAATTAAAACTGAAATTCAATTTTGCAAAAGGAAAATCTCTAACTTTATTTTGGATTTAGTCTGATAATGATAAGTTATTTACAAAAATAGCAGCCCGGTTGATGCATGTATATTCGTTTACGAAAATACCAATACAGTGATAAACCGAACGATTAATTATCAGCTATATTCAGTTTTTATTTAAATTCAGCACTACCTTAAGGCTTGGGCTGTAAGGCAGATTTTTAATCGCACTATTTATATGAAGTTTAATCCAACAAAAATAAATCTCGAAAAGAAGCTAAACTGCTGGCCATAAATAGTGCAACAAGATTTTTTTAAACATGGATAGTTCTATTTATTTATTTATTTATTTATTTATTTATTTATTTATTTATTTATTTATTTATTTATTTATTTATTTATTTATTTATTTATTTATTAACGTTCACTGTTCTACAGGCACAAAACACCCAATTACAGAACAGGAAAAAAAGCGTCTAATTATCTAAGTAAACTTAATAATAAGATTAAGTAAAAAATGACAAAGTCATGTCACAATCCTAAAAAAATATCAATTAATGTCCCTTACACTGCACGGAAAGATATCCACATTTTGACTAATATTATTATATTCATTGCACAAAGTATATAAAGGTGAGTTTTTTAAAACGTTTGTACGTGGAGTACTAAGGTAGAACAAGTCAGTGCATCTGGATGCTAAACGCGGTACATTAAACTTTAATCTGTGCAACAAATCTGGACACTGTATATCATTCGAAATAATCTTGCGGAATGTGACAATCGAGGAGCTTCTCCTACCCACATCGGGACTAGAAAATTTGTGCCTAGACAGCAAAGTATCATTAGAAATTCCAATAGGTGCGTATACCTTATCAATTCTGTAAATTAGGTATTTTAAAAAACGTCTCTGCACAGACTCCAACCTATCAATATGTATCCGATTGAAAGGACTCCAGACAGCTGAGGCGTACTGTAGTTTGGACTTGACATATGCACTGTAAAGAGTCTTAAAAGTTTTGACATCGTTAAAATCTTGACTGATCCGAACAATAAATGCATACATACGGTTAGCCGACTCTATAACATTGTCAATGTGATTATTAAACGAAAGTAGGGATCAAATGTGACTCCAAGGTCGGTAAACACACCAAATCTCTCGAGAGGTTGATATTTTAAATATATTATCAGTATATGATAGGATCTTTTTTAGTGTATAAGACAGTACTTTACATTTTGCGACGTTTAATTGCAAGTTGTTCTTTAAACACCACTCTACGATGCGTGCAAGGTTCGCTAAAAGCCTTTCACAGTCAGCAAGATCTTCCACAGCAGAATAAAATTTTAAATCGTCCGTATATAATAGAAATTTTACATCTATGACATCGACAATATCTTTAATGTACAGATTAAATAGCAAAAGGCCTAAGTTCGAATCTTGAGGGACACCTGATGTAGCTAAATATTCCACAGATTTAAATCCATTTAACTGTACATACTGTATACAATCAGTAAAGTAGGACTAAAACAACATAATTAACTGGTCAGATATGCCAAAGGCATGTTGTAGTAAAATACCGTGATCTATTCGGTCAAATGTTTTGTGATGTCTGTATATATGACATCTGTTTCGGTTTTGTCGTCAATGTCCTCCGCGATATCCTAAGTAATCACACAGAGATTGGATACTGTCGAGTGACCCTTTAAAAAACCATGCTGTCTCAGCGTTATAGAATTGTTAACATAACTGTATATTCTTTGTTCCAGCAGTACTTCAAATACCTTACAGAAGTTGCAGATGATTGAGATAGGTCTATAACATTTTATATCGGATCGATTTCCGCTTTTAAAAATAACACATACCTTTGATGATTTCCATATTAATGGAAATGTACCTGATTTTAAACAAAGATTTATCAAGGTGGTCAGCGGTCGAGCCAGGACGCATGCACAGTCTCTCAAAATAAATGCAGGTATATTATCCGGCCCAGTTGTCATTTTCGGCTTAGTTTTCTTAATGACACTTAATACATCAGACTCACCAAAAGTAGCGATATTAAGGATGGACGACTGGCATTTTTCCATATCATAAGTATTTCCGCTTGATCCGACGTATGATCCACCAAAATAATCTGTGAAGCTATTGAGTATATCAGAGGGATTATTCAACTCAGTATCGCATTATGTCATTATATTCATATATTGGAGACTTTAGAAGATGAACGTTTACTATTAACATACGCCCAAAATTTGTCGGAACTGACTGATACTTGTGATTCAAAATTCCTAACGTACTGTTTATAGGCTTTAGTGGTAGCTTTAACTTCAGCTCTCAAGCGTTTAAAATTTTCAAACGCTTGTACGTCATTACTTCTTTTATAAAGGTGCCACTGCTTTGACTTCTCGCGAATTTGTCGAACAATATCACTGCTGAACCAGGGTGGATATTTATTATTTTCACGCAAAGAGTACTTTAGCACACATTGGTCCGAATATATTATACAATTTTTCATAAAAATTACACAGGCATCTTCAGAATTAGTAAACGGCTTCAGCAGTGACCAATCAATGCCAGACGACAGTCACTAAGAGTTCCAACGACAATTCAATAAGACATGGCTGATTGGTAAAACCTAAATCAAGTAGTCTATTATGCTGATTAAAAACAAAATTATTCTGAAAGAACAGACATTTTTGCTGTCTGAGTGTTACAAGCATATTCAGAAACATTAAAGTCGCCTAATATAATAATTTCAGAATTAAACAAAAATTTTAGTGACTCCAGAGCTTCAAGAAAACCCCGAAACTCCTCAAAAGGCGTGCTAGGAGGAATATAAAGGTTAATTAAATATATACATGATATATGGAGCATAATTTTAATTACAATAAAGTCAATGTATTGGAGTTGTTGAAAAGCATAAGTACCTAAATTAACCAGAGTTGAGTTAAATTAAAATAACACCAATCAACACACCATATTGCGAAACGCGATATCGAGCTGGGGTTTTTGGTGTTTCTTCTTGCATGACTTTATATGCGTATAGAAAATAGTACTTATAGGATGATACAGGGCTTGAAATAAAACCCTTGCATTTTTGCAAAAGTTTGTTAACACCTAAAATTCTCCAAACATTTTTTTTGTTTTTTGCATGTGATAAAACTCAAAAAAACAATTTCTAGAGATTTTTGATATTTTCGTTTGTAATATACAGCGTTTCTATGAAAAAAAAATCTTCATGCAGTGGAACGTTAAACTTAACAACCTGTATACAAAACAAATCTTTATCACCTAATTTATGATCAGTTATTATACCATTATAATCAGTATTAAGATGTATGGATACAGGGTGTAGTTAGCCAAAATGACCAAATACTAACTTAATGTATTCTATAGATTTTACTATAATTTGCTCTTGAAATTGTGTCAGACATAATTATGATATACCAGCTGTGATAAGTCTTTTGTGGATTATGGTTTTCCGCCAAAACGGTTTTCTCATTTTTACTCTAGCCGTATTACTAGCCTTGATATAAGGTATTCGTTTTGATTCCAAAGGAGTTATACAGCTACTTAAAACTGAAATTCAATATCTCCAAAAGGAAAATGTATAAATTTATCTTGGACTTTGCCTAATAACGATAAGTTATCCATAAAAATATTAATTTAGTCGATGGCTAAAAATACAGAACATAATTTTCTAGCTCATTCTAGAGCTAAAAGTTCCTATGAATATGTATCTGCAAAGCTTTCGTTTTTGTGATAGAGGGTGTTAAAGTTTTCGTTATGTAAATCGTAAATTTTTAGACTTAAATCTATTAAATCTCTCATGTCATGTTTGCGAATATGCGTTTGTTGTTTGTATATTTTTGTGCCTGCGTTTTTGTCTATTTTACAGTCTTGTAATGGTTGTAAGTTATCCTAAAGACTTGACTGCAACTGTTAGCTATAACTATTTTAATATTTCTTTTCAATTGACTAGCCTAATAAGTTTGTACTTCTTGTAAAAGCTTCTATGGTGAATAAAATATATTTGAGTTTTGAATCATTTAAATGGTTATAATACATTTTAGAAAAATCTACAGGGTGTTACTTTATCCCAGATCGACCCCTTTTATCATATTAAAATTTTTGCTGTGAGCCACTAGACATTTTTACAATAACCTTAAATTCCATATTCTGTTCTGTAACCTTTTGGCCTCTCGGATTTTTTGGATATTTTGTATTAGAAATTATTCAGTAAAGTGACCATTCATGCCTACCTAATTTGAAGGTCATAATGCATTAGGGTAAATGTGGATGAGATGCCGTAGTGGGAGAGATTCCTCGGAGTATATTTCGGCAACATCGCCGCCTTCTAAAAGGACGATTTTGTTTATGTGGGATCAGTTGGAGGTTAAGATTGACAAACATATCACACCGCTAGGAATAAGGCAATTAATTACGAAATATTTGATGTATTTTATTATTGAATAAATGTTTATTATTATTGAATAAAATTGATTTTGCTCTCTATTTGTGAAAGATTTACAATCAGTAAGGTTATGTTTTTACAGCTTTTTTATTGCCGGCGTCATGAGTGTCAAGAAGAAATCTGCTGCGGCATCTCTCCCATATATTAGGGATAGATGCCGCAGAAGATTATGGGAGAGATGGAGAGGTAATTAGAGGTATTGTTTTAGGTGGAAATGCCTGGTAAATATATAAAAAAGTCTAACAGACTTCCATACCAGAGGCGGGTAGAATCTGCAACATACCAGAACGAATGTTAAGAAGAATATTAAAAAACATTTTTTTTGAAAAGGGTGTACAGGGGCCGTCATCATATCTTGGCCAAGAATTAGAAAAAAAAATCGTGGGGCACATTAAAGCTCTTCAGAAAGCGGGTTTTCCTCCTACTGTCAATACTGTAAAACAAATGGCCTACACCTTAGCGCAACGACTGGGATTGAGAGCCAAATTTAACGCTGAAAAGGAAGAAGCTGGGAACCATTGGTACCTGTTGTTTATGGAAAGGAATCCGGAGTTAAGTTTAAGAAAAGCAGAAGGAATATCAACTGCGAGGACAGAAGGTATGAATAAGAAGGAAGTTTAAGAATATTTTAAACTTTTAGAACGCGTTTATGAAGAAAACGACGTTTTTGATAAACCATGTAATATTTTTAATGTCAACGAGTCGGGCCTTCAGTTAAATAATGTCCCAGGTAAAGTCATTGCGGCAAAAGGACGCAAAGAAGTGCATACAGTAACTTCTGAGGAAAAGGGAGAGACAATCACTGTTATAGCGTTCTGCAACTCAGAAGGAAATTTTTTACCTCCCTACTGCATATTTAAAGGAGTAAACAAAAAAATGGAATTTGAAGATGGCATGCCACCTGGTTCTACTGTGGTTATGAACCGCAAATCTGCTTATGTCAATAATGAGTTATTTTTTGATCGGATAAAAAACCATTTTGCTCCTCGCAAGCCACAAGGAAAGACCGTTTTAATTCTTGACCGACATGGATCGCATATGAGCGTGGATTGCCTTGAGTTTGCGGTAGTAAATGATATTTGTTTGATTTGTCTACCAAATCATATCACGCACTATCTACAGCCCCTCCATCGAAGTTTTTTTAAACCACTGAGATCGTATTTTTATCAGGCTTGCGACCAGTGGATCAAAACACATCAAGGCAGGCGACTCAGTCGTATGCAATTTGGCGCACTGCTAAATAGTGCATGGTCTCGCGCAGCTACAGCTGGAACGGCAGTTAATGGTTTTCGTGTTACTGGGGCATTCCCACTTAATCCACAGTCAATACCGGATCACGCTTTCAGCGTATCAGACCTACAAGTAGCTTATGCACAAAATCTTGGCGACCAACAAACGGCAACTGAAACCTGCAATACCGAAAATGAAGAGGAGCCTCTAAATCTACCGCAAAAAGCTCCTAATATCATTACAGAACCTCAACCTTCTACTTCGGCTCAGTGTGATGTCACCCCTGGCAAAATATTGGAACAGATATCACCAGTTCCTATTCTTCTTACTTTTAGAAAGTGCAGAAAACAATCCGCTGCACATTTAACAAGCCCAAGCTATATTGAAAATAAAAAAAAATACGAACGCTAAAACTAAAAAGGAAAACCTAACCTAAAAAATTAAAACTTAAACGAAAAAAACCTTCGTCCTCGTCATCTGACTGACTGAGAAATGTTAATTAGTGTTTCAACTGATGATGCCAGCGATATTAATGAAAATGAACGTATCGAGTGTTTTGAAGAATACTGTTTGCCCAAATCAAAGGCTGATTGGATTCGTTGTGTTCGATGTGGGTATTGGCTACACGAGATTTGTTCACTTTACGAAACCACTTGCAATCGATGTGGAAGCCATTTAGCGAAAGTTAAAAGAAACATGTAATATTATTTTCCATAAGCCATGTCTCCCATATACTATGCGGCGACTCACGCACGTCGTGTAGGAGAGATAGCCAAATGTATTGTTGCAAGAAAATATGTTTAATTTATTACTGCATTTTTTAAAATTCACTATAGTTACAGTTGTATTTTTGAATAAACATCCTAAAATAATATCTGTTTTTAATTCCGTGATATTTCATTGCATATAAAAGTTCTGAAGATTTATAAAAATCTACGGCATCTCTCCCACGTTTACCCTAACGTTACAATTTTACTATTTTTTACGAGTTCCGTATCCCATGACTAGGGGTGGGCGTTTGAACTATGGATATGTAAGAATACCTATAGTCGATAACTATCAACGTATCAATAAATAAAATATATCAATAGGTGATGTGATATGTCCTATCGATAGGTAAACTCTAATATTGCCCATCCCTAGCGATGACTATGCGTGAATAGACATTTTGCTAAATAAGTTCTAAATGTCCTGTAGATTTTTCTGAAATGTATCATCTCATCGCCATTTCGAAAGGATTGCTAACAGCATGTACTGTATCAAATTTGAATGATCTATCCCGAGAAATGTAGGAACTCCATGGAAAAAACTAAAAAAAAAATAAACTTTATCACCCTGTATATCTAAAACAACGGCTTTCCGGAAATATGTTTATTTAAATTTTAGCCCTCGAATGAGCTTAAAATTAAATAGCATACTATATAACTTCTTTGGAATTAAAAACGAATACCCTATATCAAGTCTAATAAAACGCCTAGAGTAAAAATGAAAAAAATCGTTTCGGAAAAAAAGGTTATAGTCCACTTTCATCACAGCTGGTATAACGTAATTATCTTATCTCTGACATAACTCCTAAAGCGAATTATAGCAAAATCTATACGAATACTAATTAAGTTAGTGTTCAGTAAATTTTAGCTAACTTTTGTCACACGCCGTATCCATACTTCCCAATACTAACGATAACGATATAACTACTATTTTGTTTGTATTTTTTCAAAGATCATTTTGGTCAGAAGCAAAAAAAGATATAAAAAGGGGTTTAGGATTTTAGACGTTAACAAACTTTTACAAAAATGCGGGAGTTTTATTTCACGCTCTGTATATACTATTTTTTCTTACGCATATGCAGTCATGCAAGAAGAAGCACATACCCAATAGATCAGGTCAAACGAACACCAAAAACTGCATTTGAAATATCCATCTTTAAATTTTGAAAAGAAAAATTCTTTATGCACTATTTAAGGCCAGCAGTTTAGTTTGAGCGCACTTACCATTAAAACATCACAATGATTTTTAATTTGTGAGTCAGTTTAAACCTGTTTACTTTTATTTTTGGGCAATGTAAAATCAGTTAAACAATGTATTTTAAAATTTGCACTGCGTTACCAGCCTTAAACCTACTTAGTCACAATGTGCGTATTTTTTTATTTGATTGCGAATAATAATTATTGATCCGAAAATAACTTTTACGAGATATTTTCTTTTTAAATTAAGATTAACCTAGTTTTTTAATCAGTAAAACTTACATGTTTATGTTTCTGACCTACATAGACGATCCTTATCACGGCAACCCTGAGAGAAATTATTGTTTGTACAAATTTTTCGACCTTGACTGCGTTGATGTCAGCAATCGGAATGAGATGCAAAATATGAAAAAAACCCGTTAACAAAATACTGTTGATAATAAAATGTATAATATATTTTATAATAAAAAATAGTTGATATACCAGAAACCTTTTATAAATGTGATATACTAGAAACTTTTTTTATAATAAAAATATCTGTCCCATCAGGGCCCGGCCTAGCAATTGTGCCGCCTTGGGCAAAAGGGAGAACTGCCGCCCTTTTCCTCGATTTTTCAATATGTTGAAGTTTTTCTAAAGTAAGTTTTAAAAAACTTTAAATTTCATTCAAAAAAAGATACATTGAGTTTTATTTTTAAATCGCCAATTGCATTTTGTTACAAATGAGTTAACTTGGAAATTATTAAAAAGTTATCGTATATATATATATATATATATATATATATATATATATATATATATATATATAAACATGTAGTCCGAGTAAGAAAAAAACATTTATTTGAAAATGTAATGTAAAAAATCTACCTTGTATTTTTGTTTAGTGTTTTTAATGGCTCATCTTTACTTTTACAAGAATTGCTGTTTAACTTTGTGCCATGGTAACATTTTAGCTTAAACATCGATTTCATTACCCGATTCCTTTATATCAATAATAATTTGTGTATAGGAGTCACTAACGATAATATTTTAGAAGTACAGAGGTTACGGGTAAGTAATCATATTTTTTGAACGTACACATTTTTTTAATAACTTAAATAGGCACCTGCTTTAGGTTTTACTGAATCATAAATATTTGAATTTCCATAAATGGGGAGGAAAACATTCTAAATACGTTTAACAGCAAATAATGGATAATTTTAACAAATCTCAGAAGTTTTTCTATAATTCGTTTGATCAAATATTTTGTTAGTACCTTATAAAATTATATATATACTTCATAGAAAAGAGTATTTTTTTAGAACGATAACTTGTTTCTTCTTGTTTTCATAGACATGAAAACTTATGAAGTAATGTGCCCCACACACTTCAATATTCTTCAGGGTCTTAACTTTTAAAAATTAAAAACGTGCGAAAAAAAAAACTCTACGATTTTTTTGTTTACACACTAGGGTCTTGTCATGAAATTAATAAATAAAAAAATGCATCAAATAAGAGAACTACACCAATAACACACAAGCAGCTCTGAGGTAGAAATTTAGAAAAACTATCTTTGTTCTCAGTTTGATTGATATCACCACCCAATACACGACTTTCAAAAAAAGATTTTTGTATAATGTACAGGAAAATCATGCATATTGCTGACTTTTTCATTTCTCAAAACTCGTGTTTAGCTTTGTTGGTATTTTGAAGGATAAAGGGTTTCAATTTTTTAATGGCATGCTCTGTATATCTTACTTTCATGTTCTTTCTGATTATAAATGCAAGGTTTTGTTTGCATTTGGAATGATTTATTTATATTTCAAAATCAGTTCTTCATTTAACATTGTTTTTCTCTGTGGTGGTAATCTCAAGACAATTGTGTTAAACTGACGGGAATATATATTCTAATAAAAAATCAGTTTAAACCGTGAGGTCAGAATCATGCAGAATAACCGAAGTACTTATGTAGTTATGCAGATTTTTTGGAGCATCATTTGTTAAATCATTCACCATACGCCTAATGCGTATCCAAAAGGCAACTTAATCCAGCAGAAAATATTAACCCTCTTTGCTTAATGGATGACCAACTCAAAATTCATAGCCTAGCAGCTTAATGTAAATAAATATACATATTAATTCTATATTAGAAAACAGGACAGCTTACCAAATACCTGTATCAAGATGCCCAAGGGTCGACGGGACTGCTTTAGTATGTAAAAAGAAAGCTCCATAAATTTAATTTAACTCCATACCAAACAACTGTCGGATCAGTATTAACTTTACATGTCACTTGGAAGATAGGCGTGAGTTCGACCGATATTCTACTTTTTTTTTTTAATCTAGCTTTGCTCAGTACTAAAATGATCAATGTAAAATAGTACATAGATTTGAAAGAGATCGATATGCTCAACGCAATATACTTTAATAAGCTGCTAATTGATCATAGATATACTGAGTTTGCTTTGGAACCTTACACCATGTCTCCCTAAGTCCATTTTATTGAACCTAATTTTCCGTTTATGAAGAATAATACGCGCCCATATTCTGTTGCAGATGTTGGGGATTATTTGAAAGAAAACAAGAAACATTTTAGAATGCTTTGAAATCTTTTGAATAACCTGAAGTGTATCAAAACTGCCTATTACTACTTATATCTAAAGCATTATTAGTAAGAAATCATTTTATACATTAAGGCAATACGTCGTGATTTAGATACACATGCCGTAAACTACTAGAAATTCATCTGAAATTAGCTTTTAGACTAGAAAGGACCATATTTACAACTTTGGACAACATCGCTAACGCGCAGGCAGAAAAAATCAATCAAGAAGTTACACTTAACCAACAAAAGAAGTTTGAAGCACTCAATAGTGAAATTTCCGCAGGATACAGTTATTATCTTGTGGTCGAAGCCGTCAACGAAGCAGAACATTCCGACTTTTCAAAGGCCAAAATTTCGGAATATCATTGATCAGCATTCCCGCAGAAGATATAATATTCTCCGAAGCAGCAATCAGAAGATTACCAGTGGAGCAAGCCGATGAAGTCAGATATGAGACAAGATAATTAACAATTCAAAACCACCGAAGTCGAATTTCTCCGCAGCCGAAAACACAGCGATAAAAATCTTAAATGAAGACGCAAACATTCTGGTTTCAGCAGATAAGTCACGGAATACGTGTAAAAGGTTAACTCAACTTTTGGACAACCACACCTATAGAGTTATGCGAGCCAGACTCTACAAGTAGAATAGAAAGACACATCACCAATCTGATTAACGAATCCAGCCTACCACCAACGGAAAAGATATCATTAAA